>CM076117.1:1369166-2738333 GCA_038048805.1 Hipparchia sbordonii | reverse complement strand
ATGTTGAAGTCGGGCGGAAACGATGAAACCGATGCGCCACGCTAGCCCGACTTCAACATAGGTGTACAAACTAAAATTATTTTATACTTTTAAGTCGGTTTTTTAAAATATTTTTAAGCTATTGCATAGCTTCTGTCGCGGGCCAGCGTGGAGACCGAATCCAGAAATTCCGTACCTGACACGGGACTCCTCTACGGTGAGATGCTAGATGGCGTTGATAAAAAATGCTATGAAATAGCTTTACCGCGGCAGTCCCCGAGTGGCACACGTCTTTTTTTAATTTTTTTTAAGCTTTTTAGTGTAGCTTTAATATATTTACATCATAAACAAATATTATCTATTTTACAGATTTTCCATAGCAAACCTATTCCAATGCAAATACAATCCTCGCACGGCTAATTGCATATTAAAACGTTTATTGCAGTATTCATTAATAGACTCCCGGGTGGTAGTGCTGGGCATTAGTCCGTTATAATTAGTGCATTAGTGCCCATTTACCTATTAAATTATATTCCACACTAAGATTAATTCAATTTAAACGCATTAGCTCTAGTATTTCGAATGCACACTTTCTTCGGATAGAAGAAACATTAAGTTTGCAGGAATGCAAAGTATAAGTATAATTTTATTTATCTATATATATATATAAAATTCAAAGTCCTGACTGACTGACTGACTGAGATATCAACGCACAGCCTAAACTACTGAAGTGAGAAACTTGAAATTTTTACAGTTGGTTCCTTTTATGACGTAGGCGCACACTAAGGAAGGATTTTCGAAAATTCAACCCCTAAGGGGGGGAAATAGGGGTTTCGAACTTAACGTGAGCAAAGCCGCGAGCAAACGCTAGTTTGAACTAAATGTGATTACAGTAAAAAATACAATTATTATTTTCTTGTCAACGGTACAGTATGACGTCATTTTGTAAAGGTCGATGACGGCCAACTTGACGTGGAAGGGTAATGGCATGGCACTCACACATTCATAGGTTGTTTTGCGCCTATGTTCGTATCGGAACTTCTAAGCGTTATAACTCGATGGATTTTATACCTACCTAATAATATTGACGACCTCCCTGGCACAGTGGTTTTTCGACTGAGTGGTTTCGGGTCCCATTCCCGGCAGGGGCAATTTTGGAATTTATAATTTCTAAATTGTCTCTGGTCTGAGGGAAGGCTTTGGCCGTGGCTAGTTACCACCCTACCGTTAAAGACGTGCCGCCAAGCAATTTAGCGTTCCGGCACGATGGCGTGTAGAAACCGATTAGGGGTATGAGTACACTGCCATACTCCTTCCAAGTTAACCTGATTCCATCTTAGACTGCATCGTCACTTACCATCAGGTGAGATTGCAGTTAAGGACAAATCTTGTCATCGAATAAAAATAATAATAATATGTAGTTGGCCGCTCGCCCAAATATTAGAAATGCAGTATGATGCGTTGTTAACAGTTTCTATATCGTCTGGGATAGTGAAAAACCGCGTATGTACTATTGGTAAAAATCGCGGATCTACACTAGTTACAGTTCAATCTTTAAAACTTTATTTACTTATTTCTACGGCCATTAATTGGCCTAGTTTTTACACAGAGAGTATTAATTCATGTGTTCTATGTATTGATAAAAATAAATATCCTTTAAAGTGATTAATTTAGTCGCTACAACACATACGCGGTTTTGACTTGTCCACAAACGTATGAAAATGCTAGTTGCGCGGATTTGCACTATCCCCGACGATATGTTTTAATGGTTTCTCTCTGGTCTCTATTCTCTGACAAAGGGATTAACGTTAGTTGTCAAATATTGTGTGTATGTTTGATCCTTTATTGCATGTTGTTAGGATTTCGTCCGAGGTTGGTTTATCCACTGTACATCGTTTTTGAGCTGCTAGGATTAATGAAACTTTTGTTTGACAATTATTGAGTACACTTTATTTACATTTTAATCTCTGATTGTACTATTGTTTAGTATTGAGTGCATTTTATTTAGATTTCGCTATTGTTAACTTACTTGTTTCCCAAAAAAAAGCAGTGACAGCCTTGTAGATAGGGCTACGTTTTCCAATTCGGGGGGTCGCAGGTTTATTATTTAACTGATGAGGAAGAAAATTCCACCATATTTTGTTTCATGGAAGGCGGTAAGAGATGAGAAGAACGATACAGAAAGAATATTTACCAACTGCCTATGAAACCAAAAATACTCGTACATAATTGTTTAAGAGAGAACATAGTCCTTAGTAATCCTATCCTATTACATAATTATAATTAATTATTTATCCTATCCTATTTTGCTAATATTATAAATGCGAAAGTTTGTATGTTTGTTTCTCAATCACGTCGCAACGACTGAACCAATTTGGCTGAAATTTGGCACAGAGATAGGTTATAGTCTGGAATAACACATAGGTACATTATTATCACTCAATCTACGCGGACGAAGTCGCGGGCATCAACTAGTATTATAAATGTGAAAGTGTGTTTGTTTGTTGGTTTCTTCTTCAATCACGCCACAATAAAGCAATGGATCGGAGTTATTTTTTCTTGGATATAGTCAATGACCTTGGTATAGTTGAGGACCGGGAGAGTGACATAGGCTACGTTTTATCCCCGAAAATCAAAGAGTTCCCGCGGGATATTTAAAAACTAAATCCATGCGAGCGAAGCCGCAGGCATCAATTAGTAGATAATAATATTATATCTAAATGGAAAATTCCAGCTTATTTGTATAAAGGTACTTAGCAAAGTCATTAAAGGTTATAAGCCAGACGTGTATTTTACAGGAGTGGAATTACGTTCAAAACAATACCTATTGAACAAGAGATAATTACTGCGATGTAATATCGTCGCCGTACCTACTATAAAAATTTATTGTCTGTAGTGAAATTAGTCTGTTGGGAGGCTTTGGCCGTGGCTAGTTACCACCCTACCATCAAAGACGTGCCGCCAAGCGATTTAGCGTTCCGGCACTATGGCGTGTTAAAACCGATGAGAGGTATGGGTTGAATCTACACTGCGATAGTCCTTCCAAGTTAGCCCGCTACCATCTTAGACATGCTTAGTCACTTACCATCAGGCGAGATTGCAGTCAAGGACTATCTTGTCATCCAATAAAAAACCTCGTATGTCAAAAATTTTCTTTTTGTAAAATTTGAATGAAAATTACGTCTTTTGTAATATAGTTAGCGAAACCGATGATCCCATATGTAGGGTCGGCAGACTAAAGCACATAAGTCACAAAAACTCATATTTTTTTATTAAACCAATATTCATTTATTTTAATACACCGGTCTGACTAGAGCACATAAGTAAAGTCATTCGCTTCAATCACATCTAAAAAACCTATGTATGTACTAGCTTTTGCTTGCGGCTTTGCTCACGTTAAGTTCGATTTTTCAAACCCCTATTTTACCACCTTAGGGGTTGAATTTTCAAAAATCCTTCCTTAGTATGCGCCTACGTCATAAAAGGAACCAACTGTAAAAATTTCAAGTTTCTAACTTCAGTAGTTTAGGCTGTGCGTTGATATCTCAGTCAGTCAGTCAGTCAGTCAGGACTTTGAATTTTATATACATAGATGTCATGACTCTACCACCAGTTCGAAATGCAGAGAATATTATGTAAGATAGAGAAATAATATATTTTATTAAAAGTAATATTAAAAACAAAATCTTCCCGAGTGAGAGTAAATAAACGTTTAACAAAAATTGACACTATTCGCAACAGCTTAAGTATTAAAAATAAAAATAAGTATTGTTTTACTTTCTTGCGGCTTGAAAATAAGAAACTCTTTAGCGGAAAATATTTTATTATAACGAACATCAGTGGTAAAGTGGCCTAACTCCCATTTTATTTTTCGGTCTTTTTTTTCTTTGGGCTGGTGCTTGGTTTTTAATGACGTCATTTTAGGGTATCGGGTTTGCCCACGATTTCACCCTCGTGAATTTGTTTTGTGACCAATTTGTTTTCTGTTTTTACAAATATTACTCTTACTCTTTATTTAAAGTCTAAACAACAAAGTGATGCAAGAACAGATTAAGTTAGGATTGTTAAAATACCCGTGCACTCTCTGTATCGTCACGGGAAAATGCTATTATTAAGTAATTTAAGCTGTACTGTAACAGTTCTTAACAAAAAAAGTTGTAGGATAATGCAAAGTCGGTAAAGGATATTCATTCTAAAATATTAAATCAAAGCTTCAAAAACGACTAAAATGTATGAAAAAGCCGAAACACTCTTTTTGGGTAGTATTTTCTGTAACTTACTATTTTTTTATCACCTAAACTTTATATTAAAATAAAGTTTATATCTTCAAGTATATAAATACATTTACAATTTGTCGAAATCTGGAACTTTTTTTTTTCGAGTGTATGAGGGGCGGATTTTGGGCCTTATCAACCCACCTCCTTTATTCAGTACCTACCTATGGACCAGCTATCGGTAGTGGGAAAGGCGGTCCCCTTTCATCCAATAAAACTCGGAAAAATCTTTTCAACTGCCTCGGTTTATTGCCAGCTATGTACTTACGCTGATAGCGTTTACATTTTATTTTGATTGAAAAATGTATTTATAAATTAAGTTAAGTACCTACATATCCAACAACATTGCCATACATTAAGGCAAAATTGTTAACTAAATAATTAAATTCGTGAATGAAATAAGTTAACAAATTAGGTAACAATGTTTAATGATGGTAGAAATTAAAACGTGAACGTTTTGAGTTATGTCACTTTAACTATAACAGGTCTTCGAGAGAATAAAGTCATCTCAAAGCTTAAAGACTCAAAGCCAACTCATTTTCTGCCATCACAAACATCTTTACGCTATAAAATACCGCGGTCTTCCTTCCTTTTTTCAGACAAGGCTTGTCTTTTTGCGTGAAGTGGTCTTTTCAGAGGCGTACAGACGAGAAGCGCTAAAGGCTTTGACGGAAATGCTTTATTTAGAAGATTAAAAATGTTTCTTTCCAGCATATGCTTATATTGTCCGCCCTGGGGCCTCAAAAGGAGGTGGATGGAATTGGGCCCAACTTGTCGTTTGTAACGGCTGTGAAATAGCCGTGAATTAATCCTATTATCCTATTTAATCCTAATATTTGATACTAGATGATACCCGTGATTTCGTTCGCGTGGATTAAGGTTTTTTATTCCCGCGGGAACTATCTTTTTTCCCGGGATGCCTATGTGCTATCCCAGACTATATAATCTATCTCTGTGCCAAATTTCAGCCAAATCGGTTCTGACGTTGCGGCGTGATTGAGTAACAAACGTACAAACTTTCCCGCGGGACTCCAAAAAACCTCAATCCACACGTACGAAGTCGCGGATATCAGCTAGTCACAAAAAAAAAAGACGTGTGGCACTCGGGGACTGCCGCGGTAAAGCTATTGCATAGCATTTTTTATCAACGCCATCTAGCGGTGAGAGGAGTCCCGCGTCAGGTTATTTTCGTTACGGAATTTCTGGATTCGGTCTCCACGCTCAAGGCCCGCGATAGAAGCTATGCAATAGCTTAACATTTCCATCTACGATAATATTTTAATTAGGTATATAACAATATCGATACAGAAATTTTCACTAGCTGATGAGTTGCTATCACTTCTACATCATTCGTTATTAGGTACCTATTTGTATTTAAATTACCCTAGCTTCTAAGAAAGCTTTGCCTACTTACAAAAGACACTTAAAGTTTTAATTAGTTTAGTTACTCATTAAAATAGTCCTCGACTCAAATAATAATTTATTATGCCCTCTTAAAATTTAGTTCATACTGCTTAAGAAACTTGTCTATTACAAAGACACAAAGGGAATATAAAGTCTACATTTTTTGTCTTTGCATTTCAATTTACCCGCTTTGAGCGTTGCGGAATAAAAATAAGCGGAATATCGGAAAAAGAAGCGGCGTGGAGTGGAGAGACACGGGAACTTCAGTTCGAGCGTTCTTACAAGGCTTGAAGCTTTGATTGGATTGCATTTTTTTTTTCTTTGCGACGACAACACAGCCCTTGACTCGGCCTCGCAAGATGTTTATGCTGAGATCTATAGAGCGTGCTCTGACTTAGCTCAGACTGAAGATAGTGTTAAAACGAGACACAAATATGCTCTGATATAAATCTGTCTCGTATTAACTCTGTCTTGAGTCTGAGCTGAGTGAGAGTGATCTTTTTTTTATTCAATGACCAGTTAGTTGGTAAGTGACGATGCAGTCTAAGATGCTAGCGGGCTAACTTGGAAGGGGGTATAGCAGTGTACGTTCAACCCATACCCCTAATCTGTTAGGACACGTTATCGTGCCGGAACGCTAAATCGCTTGGCGGCACGTCTTTGAAGACTAACTGTGCTATGTGCTGTGTGCTGTGTGGTGCTAACTGGCCACGGCTAAAGCCTCACACCAGACCAGACCAGAGACAATTCAAAAATTATAAATTCCCAAAATTGCCTCCGCCGGGAATCAAATCCGAGACCTCTCAGTTAAAAGACTACAACGCTCACCACTGCACCAGGGAGGTCGTGTTTAAGTGTCTTTTGTAAGTAGGCAAAGCCTTCTTAAAAACAAGGATAATTTAAATACAACTAATAACGACTGATAGCCTGTGGTATGTATAATCATAGGTGATGACGTAGCCGATCATCATCATCATCATAGGTGATGACGCAGCCAATTATCATCATCATAGGTGATGACGCAGCCAATTATCATCATCACAGGTGATGACGCAGCCGATGAACTAGCGTGGCAAGCTTAAATACGAAGGTGATAGGACCGGACCAATCGTTCTCAACCCTTAGAACTAATATCCATAATTTAAACTACTTTTAAAATTTTAATGGGAGTCATAAAATATTAATAATCACCCACTTTACGGTCTGACAATTAGAGTATTTAAGCTGCAATATAAAAACGACTATAAAAGCCATATATATACGAGGCAGTGTCTGGAGAAAATAGTTGAATAGAGTCTACGAGTATTAACTCATATTCATCTATTAATTTATACTCTAACTAGCGGCCCGCTCCGGCTTCGCACGGGTGTAAAATATATATAGCCTATGTCATTCACTGTTAGTGGATGTTATTATACATATAAACCTTCCTCTTCAATCTAACTGTCTATTAAAAAACCGCATCAAACTCCGTTGCGTAGTTTTAAAGATTTAAGCATACAGAGAAAGCGACTTTGTTTTATACTATGTAGTGATCATGTAATGTCTATTAAGCTATGCTCGGAGTATTTCCTGTGAGATCAAATCAAGAATCAGGATATCCGTAGAACAAGTTTTTTTTATTCAACCTTCGATCACGCAACGCATTGGTGGTGCAAATCAGGTGCTACAAATGTTCATGGGCGGCGGTAATCACTTAAAATCAGGTGACACGCCTGCTCGCCAAAATATTTAAAAAAAGACGTGTGGCACTCGGGGACTGCCGCGGTAAAGCTATTGCATAGCATTTTTTATCAACGCCATCTAGCGGTGAGAGGAGTCCCGTGTCAGGTTATTTTCGTTACGGAATTTCTGGATTCGGTCTCCACGCTCAAGGCCCGCGATAGAAACTATGCAATAGCTTAAAAATACAGTTTAATTACGTTATTCACACAATCTCGTATCAGTTAGGCAATGCTCGAAAATAAGTGCCGACGAGAAACTCTGAACCATAAGATTTATTCTTTGTTGGGGAAATTGGGCTTAAGAAAAAGAAAACTAATTTCCTCAAATGATGCTATAAGATAAAGTAACATGGAGTTGTAAAGCTTATTCAGAGCCATCCTGGTTGCCTGTCGAGGAAGTTATCGTAAAGAACTTGCTAAAAATCACGACTGAGATTTTTCCTTTCAGGAACGGAAGCTTACGTCCTGGCGCTCGGCCAACTGTGATGAAAAGTCTAACTATTCATAGGAATTATGAGGGAGATATGTTAATAGCTAAGAGGTAAAGGAACCAGAGTTACCGACGAAGCTCATCGGGTCACGAAACTGGAGTGGCAACCACCAGTACACGTCATGGGGCTGATTTTGTAACTCAGTGCCTATCACCAACGATAGGCATTTTTTATCCATTGAAGGTTTGAAGAGAAATGTCATTTACTAATTCATAGTAAACCTTCAATGGATAAAAAATATATGTCAGTGGCTTTCATTTTTTCCCCGCGCTTCCCCGCAACTCAAGTCAGACACGTTTAGTACAGAGTTCAGTAGTGACTAGCAGTGTGGCCAACGTAGGCGATTTATCGCCATTTAGGCTACTCAAAACAAGAATCGGCGACGAAAAAATCGGAAAGGCGACTGGTCGCTTTTTAGGCTACTTTATAGGGACCGGGGCTATTTAAATTAACCAAATTACAGAAATGTTATCGCAAATTTATCGCTGCTACAGTTGCTATATAAATGAAAAAATAGATACATATCATTAAATTCGTGACTAATGTGTGGTTCAATTTGGTCGTAGTGTAACGGTTAACACTCAGGGCGCATTCCCGAGAGATGAGGGTTCGAATCCCGCCAGCCTCGGAATTTTTGATATGTATTTATAAATCTATTAGGTTATTTCCTTTGAGTGTAGGTTAATACTTTAAATAAATGATAAAAAAATCATAGCGATATTTTGGCGTTTGGACTACTTTAGGCTACATCAGACATCAGCGGAAATTCGGCTACATTAGGCTACTTAAGTTGTGAAAAATGGCGACTTTAGGCCTTGTGTTGTTGGCAACACTGGTGACTAGTGACAATTTCGCGAGCGCTATGTTGCGCGTTGCTAACGTTTCGCTCACGATTGTCCCTACCAAATTTTTTCTAAATTTTTTATTGTTACGTTTTGAATGTTGTTGTTAACTTTAAATAAATAAATAAATAATCTTTTAATCAAGAATAAATACAGCCACATAAAAAGAAATACATAGAAAAACAACCAAAAAACTTAAAATTAGTAATTTATTATTGTTAACCGACTTCTTTTCGTATTGTCTTCTATGATTGAACTAAGTACTCGTAATTCTATTTTGAACTAATTTATTTTTAACCTAGACAACATCCCAATCGTAGAATTTCAATTTAATATTAAACCGTACTACGAATTGATATCATTTTATAGAACGCTCTAATTTCAAGACCTGGAATATGAAATTTAATAGATCCATAAATCTTAACCGGGAAATAATCACCATAAAGAACGGCAATATAATTTGAATTTCACTTTCCGGAATGGCTCTTTACTTGCGCGGCCATTAAAAGAAATTAACGACGTGGCGGGAAAGTTGACGTTTAGATTACAAGATGGCGGCGTTATGACATGCTTATTTAATCTGTTTCATTTCAAAGTTATTTTATGTCTCTATTATATTAATATTCTTACTGTACTAGCTTTTTCCAGCGGTTTCGTACGTTTTAACAAATCCCTCGGAAACCGGTAATTTTTTTCCGGGATAAAAGTATCCTATAACACGTCACTCTCCAAGTCCTGAATATAATATTATAAATATTACAGCCTTTTAAAAAATGACTATCTTACGAGTTACTAGAACACATGATAATATATTTGGCGCTTACTACACTCCTACGCACTAGCATCTGTCGCGTTTCACACGAGGTTTCGGGTATGTTTTATGTTATATAGCGGGGATTTTTTTCTGTCATAAGTACTGCGAACTGTTATAGTTCTTTCATTTCACGAGGGCTCGTGGCTCATGGATGTGTGTGTGTCGTATCTGTATAAGTGTGAGCGAGAGCTTGCTCGCGCCTGACCACTCCCACCTAGGCTCTTGACAGGCACACACACTTACGCAATGTACATGAACACGACGTAACCACAAGTGAAGCGCCCGTCACTTCGTGAGATAAACGTACTATAAGAGACGTTAAAATTTTTGCGTTCGGACGCGGCGTCGAGTTTCCGAAAAGCGACTGAAAATCGCAAAAACGCCGATCGCTGCTGCTAAAAGCATTGTGTCTGCTCTGGCCCTAAGATATTACTTTTACTTGTTCTCTCTAATGAGAGAATCACTAACACAGATGTTAGAACTGTGTTTCCACGTACATATAGGAGTTTCATAGCACACGAGCCGCAACATGGCGACTAATGATACATCCCTTATTGATTCTCCATTTGCGAAACAACTTTGTTTCGGCGAACTGGCATTACGGTAACGAATGTTTGCACTGTTACACTTTCAGTGGGCTCTTAGTATTATACTAGCTGTTGCCCGTGACTTCGTCCGCGTCAATTTCTGTTATTTTGATCGCGATTAAGAAGTTTTTAAAAGAATATAATATTTTAAATATGGATAATTTTTCCCGTTTTTGCAACATTTTTCACTGATGCTTCGCTCCTATTGGTTGTAGCTTAATGTTATATAGTCTAAAGCCTTTCTCGATAAATGGACTATCCAACACAAAAAGAATTTTTCAATTCGGACCAGTAGTTCCTGAGATTAGCGCGTTCAAACAAACAAACGATTACGTCCATTTTTCCGCTGCACGAGAGATCTGTAGGGTTAGTAGGCATAAGATGTATATAATTCGATTGATCGTATTTAGTCTTGTTCTTGCTCGGACACCAGAAGGAATGCTCCGTACTAGTACATTCAAAAGACTGTACTAGTTCGGGCTTCTAGTAGGCACTATTAGTACAGTCATTCTGAGCCAAGCGTGGAGGGACAGAATCACAGACCGAGTTACATCTTAGACTGCAACGTCACTTACCACCAGGTGAGATCGCATAGTCAAGGACTATCTTGTGGTAAGCAATTTAAAATAGTAAAAGAGGCCGATATTTTACCAACTGGACAAATATTCGAGACTCCCAGCTTGACCTTAGTAAGGTCCTCAAAGCCCCAATAACTAAAATGAACTTCTCTATTTCACCCCAAGTTATATAACTGTGATTATCTAGTTATCTAGTTATTATTCTGGAAGGGTTTAAAGTTTCGCGCCCGTGTTTTAACAGAGTTTTGACGTAGAACATTTGTCTTTGTTAAGTTTAGGGAAGAACACGAAACGCGGTGTTACCTTTGTGAAAAGTTATGAGCTCACTCGGAAAGTTGGCTTTCGCAAATGTGATTCCAACTTCTAATTCCCTATTGGCCCAGTTATGAAAACTCACTTCTCAGGTACGTGATCGTATGAGAGAATGAATGAATGAATGAATATACTTTTATTGTAAGTACACCTATTTTATTGAGAATGCTGTTTCAGGCTGAAATCACATCTACGCGCATAGATTCGGATTTTTCCGTATGATTGAAACTCAACCTATTCGCACGAAACGCTTCAGTTCAACGTTTCTGAAACGAACGGCTAAGGTATGGAACGTACTTCCAGCTTCTGCGTTTCCGGCCACGTATAATCTGAGTACCTTCAAGACAAGAGTAAATAGGCATTTTCTAGGCAAGCGCGCTCCAACCTAGACCTCATCAATACTTTTCATCATTGATTGTCGTTAAGCGCAAGCCTAGTTAGTTCTAGGGTTTATAAAAATCCCGCAGAAACTCTATAGAAAAAAATTCATAATTTCGGTCACACTTATACGCATCGCTCGTCGACGCATGCCACCGGAGCCGAACGGATCCGTTCGCATCCGTACGGATGCAAACGGATGCGAACAAGCATTATCATAGATCAAATAAAAATAACGAAATAATGGATCAATTGCAATTTTATTAGTTTCAGAGATGGTGGGAGGCGTTGACCGTGGCTAGTTACCACTCTACCGTCAAAGACGTAGCGCCAAGCGATTTAGCGTTCCGGTACGATGGCGTGTAGAAACAGATTAAGGGTATGGGTCTATAATCTTACAATGTTAATCAATCCTTTTAAACTAGAAACTCGCAGACAGATCGATTCAATTGATCAGTGATCAGCGTTTCAGAAATCAAGGTAAAATAATAAAATTACATTAGAGCTTTGGCTTTGACATTAATTACACTAGGTAATATTAATTAACATAGGCTTCGTATGAACTCTCTAATAAACCGAAAGTGTAATTATAGTTTAAATGTAACGTATAACCCTGTACTTTATTGAAAGTGCTTTTATAATACCATAGAGTTTTCATCGAGAGCTATTTATAGAGATAGCTTCGTTTCTTTTAAACGCCTCAATTTCACCTGTAGTGAATAGTCCTATTATCCTACTAATCTTATAAATGTGAAAGTGTCTTTCAATCACGCCGCAAAAAAGCAACGGATTGACGTGATTTTTTGCACGGGTATAAATGAGAACCGGGAGAGTGACATAGGCTACTTTTTATCTCAGAAAATCAAAGAGATCCCGCGGAATTTATAAAACTAAATCCACGCGAGTTGAGCCTCGGGCATCAACTAGTAATATTATAAATGCAAAAGTGTGTTTGTTTGTTGATTTGTTGGCTTATCTTTCAATAACGTCGCAACAAAGAAACAGATCGACGTGATTTTTTGCATGGGTATAGTTGAGGACTTTTTATCCCAGAAAATCAAAGAAATCCCGCGGGATTTATAAAACTACATCCACGCGAGCGAAGCCGCGGGCATCAACTAGAAATAAATAATTTTTAACAATCCCGCAGTCGTTTAACAGGTGTACAGCGCTTTTTGGAGGTCTGCATTTCTATGGCCTGTACAGCTCAATGGGTATGCTCTCTAATAAAGTGTGTTATAATAAACGTATGGCACGTAAATTTTGGTGAACATTTTGGTGAACAGCCAAGCGACTGACGCCGGGGTAATTTGAAGCTGGAATTTACTATCGAGCGCTGAGTAACTAGAATAGAATAGAATAGAATTTATTCTAAGGGAAATTGTAAGGGTATCGAAGTGAAGAAATACCTAAGATCGAGTGTTCATACAAACATACATTTATTCTTATTTTGTAATAATGTCCTCTCTACCGAAAGAGGCCACAGATATACAACGTGTATTGAAACTCCGAAATAATACTGAAGGAGGTGAATGTGCTCCTGAAACTGAACAACTTTCCCCAAGGAACCTAGGTCGAAATGTGATAAAAAAACGTGGACCTCCCATACAAAATTGACGATCAGCTGATTGATTTACTATGGGAGGTAAAAATTTTTTTTTCATATTTCGACTTATGTTCCTTGGGGAAAATTGTTCAGTTTCATGAGCACATTCACCTCGTTCAGTATTATTTTGGAGTTTCAATACACGTTGTATAAACTACTAGCTGATTTCCGCGACTACGTCCGCGTGGAAAAAGCTTAGAGTGACATGCTACTATTCGTGAGAAGTTATGTCCTCTATCTCCGATAATATTTAGTAGATCTTCACCAAAATTGTACAATATATTTCTAATAGTACACAATTTATAATAAAAAAAGAATTATCAAATTCGGTTTAGATTTGACGAAGTTACGTAGGAAAATTAACAAAAATTTTCATCCCTTATCCCGGATAAACCTTATTGTTTATCAGGTTAAAAAGTATCCTATATATTTATCCGGAGTACCAGCTACCACTATATCAAATTTCATTCAAATTGGTTCGGTAGTTTTCGCGTGATGCGCGCACAGACAGACAGACAGACAAAAAATTCAAAAAAAATTGTTTTGGGCTCAGTATAGATAAGCATCCTCCGATTAAAATTTTCAAAAAATATTTAGTTCATTCCGTTACTAGTTTTATTATAAGTTTAAATTAGATTGTGACTAGTACTTGTTCAACTTATTGACTAAAATTAGGTAGGTACCATAGACGTAAGCCATGATATTATAGGATTTATAGGTATTCAATAATCAATTCTGAACCTTGTGCAGTTACTGAGGGGTACATAAAAAAAACGTACCCTCTTCCAAAAATACTTATAATAGTAACTAAAACAGCCAAAATCCTATACGGTGTTTCATTCTGACGATATCTTGGTTCACACTGTGCAGTAGGTACGTGCTTATAGTGAGAACGAGGACGGCCGAACGCGCGATGTAAAAGTTTACAGCGCCATCTACATTCAGCCAACTAAAGCTTTCAAAGTAATTTGTCTAACCTTTCACTATTGGATGGAAAATCAGACACGACAGCTTAACGTGCTCTCTGGAGCACGGAGGTGACTCACCACCAACTTCCTAACTCCGGGCTAGTACCTACTGAGAATTCCTTGACAGAAAACCCCAATACATTTTTTGGTCCGACCCGGAAATCCAACTAGGGATCTCATCTTCATTTTCATCTCCTGAGAATCTTATCCGCAAGTGGTCCCGCTGGTACGGCTTCCCGCCGGATCACTCCAGCCAGCCGAGCTCCCTCCAAAATCCGAGCAGGCCACCCAGGTCGGCGAGGACTTCAGGAAGTGTAGCTGGAGAGCCAATCTATGACGTTGGTCGGATACACCCCTGCATTTAAGCAGTACGTGCTCCGGTCTCGTCGCCCTCCTTGCACCTTGGACCGAGACCTCCATCCACAGTACTAGACCAACAGTTAGGTACTTAGAAATATAGTAAGTACTAGCTGTGCCCGCGACTTCGTTCGCGAGGAATAGTGACTTTTCGGGGCGCGGCTCTCAGCGCGCTTTAAATTGACATAACTTTTAATTATGAACCGATTGACATGAAATAAACACTAAATGCTAAGTGAAGCTTACTACAATATATTAGTGAAAACCGTATCTAAATCGAATAAGCCGTTTCTGATATTAGCGTGCACAAACACACAGACAAACAGACAAACAGACAAAAAAAAAATTAATTACAATTTCGGGTTCGGCATCGATATAATAACAACCCCTGCTACTTTAATATATATATAGCTACTCGTGCTGATTCACTGATTGACTGACTGACTCACTGACTCATTGATCACCTCTCCTGTAAAATTTTGTATGGAAAAATTTTTTTTCACTCACGGTTTCGTATAGAGGACAAAAATTCATTCGGAACAAAAATATGGAGAGAGCTGATGAGTGAGGATTTCGGAGACGGGTGAGGAGCACCGGCCAGGGTATCGAAGATAGGTGGGGGGTGTTGGACCAAATGTCACTCGAAACCTCATCCAATTGGCAAAGAGCCGAAAAAAAACTCCAAAATGGCGAATTCAAGATGGCGGCCATACAAATTTTGTTTGTGTCTATCTCGGAGAGTATAAGAGATGGAAGAGTGGTTTCTTGGCAAAAGATGATCAGGAGCCGAAGGTCCACTTGGTGAACAGAAAAAAAATTCAAGATGGCGGAATTTATTTTTTTCCATACAAAATATATGCAAGACTTTAATACGGTTCCTTTTCAAAATTTCTGATGGTTTCGTAGAGAGGACAAAAATTCATTTGGAGGAAAAATATGGAGAGAGCTGATGGTTGAGGATTTCGGAGACGGGTGAGGAGCACGGCCAGGATATCGAAGATAGGTTGGGAGTGTTCAAACAAAAGTCATTCGAAACCTCATCCAATTGGCAGGGAGCTGAAAAAAAATCCAAAATGGCGGATTCAAGATGGCGGCCATACAGATTTCCTCGGTATGCCTATCTCGGAGACTATAAGAGATGGAAGAGTGGTTTCTTGGAAAAAGATGATCAAGACTCGCAGGTCTACTTGATGAATAGAAAAAAAATCAAGATGGCGGAATTTATTTTTTTCATATAAAATGTATGCAAGACTTTGATAGGTTCCTTTCCGAAATTTCTGATGATTTCGTATAGAGGACAAAAATTCATTTGGATGAAAAATATGGAGGGAGCTGATGATTGAGGATTTCGGAGACGGGTGAGGAGCACGGTCAGGATATTGAAGATAGGTGGAGGGTGTTCAAACAAAAGTCACTCGAAACCTCATCCAATTGGCAGAGAGCTGAAAAAAACCTCCGAAATGGCGGATCCAAGATGGCGGCCATACAAATTTTGTCGGTGTTTATTTAAGAGACTATAAAAGATGGAAAAGTGCTTCCTTGGAAAAAGATGATCAAGACCCGAAGGTCTACTTTGTGGACAGAAAAACCGCGGTTCGCTTTAGCGAGCCGCGCACCCACGCGCCCTACTAGTTTTTTTATATATTTCCATTGTACAGACACCACTTTTCTACAATTTTATTATATGCATAGAATAGATAGTTAAATCACTCGAAAATTACCCAAATGCTGATCGTATTCCGTATGCAAATTAACCGATTCGAAGTCAAAGTTCGAACAATTGGCTTAGGATATCGGCTTAGCGCGATGTACAACTGACTACATCCGATTGTAAACCGTAAGCTTACGATTAACGATCATATTGACACAGTAAAGTTATTAGACAATCTATGCCGCGGGATTGTCGGGATGCGATTGCTAGAATGTGACGATCGCTATCACGTCTTTTCGTAAACGTAAAAATTCTTTTTACAAAACCGACTTCAAACGCCACTACAAAGTATCTATATCAATTGTGCCTATTAAATTTGAAAAGTTCACTCGATTTCTCCAGGATCCCATCATCAGATCCTGACCTGATGACAATGGGACCACATATAAATTAGGACCGGGAGAGTGACATAGGCTAGACTATAGGCTTTTTATCCCAGAAAATCAAAGAGATCCCGCGGAATTCATAAAACTAAATCCACGCGAGTTTAGCCTCGGGCATCAACTAGTAATATGCAAAATAATATAAATAATTATTAAATATATAAAAATATATATATATGCAAAATAAAATAAATGCAAAAGTGTGTTTGTTTGTTGATTTGTTGGTTCGTCTTTCAATAACGCCGCAACAAAGCAACAGATCGACGTGATTTTTTGCATGGGTATAGTTGAGGACTTTTTATCCCAGAAAATCAAAGAGATCCCGCGGGATTTATAAAACTAAATCCACGCGAGCGAAGCCGCGGGCATCAACTAGAAATAAATAATTTTTAACAATCCCGCAGTCGTTTAACAGGTGTACAGCGCTTTTTGGAGGTCTGCATTTCTATGGCCTGTACAGCTCAATGGGTATGCTCTCTAATAAAGTGTGTTATAATAAACGTATGGCACGTAAATTTTGGTGAACATTTTGGTGAACAGCCAAGCGACTGACGCCGGGGTAATTTGAAGCTGGAATTTACTATCGAGCGCTGAGTAACTAGAATAGAATAGAATAGAATTTATTCTAAGGGAAATTGTAAGGGTATCGAAGTGAAGAAATACCTAAGATCGAGTGTTCATACAAACATACTTTTATTCTTATTTTGTAATAATGTCCTCTCTACCGAAAGAGGCCACAGATATACAACGTGTATTGAAACTCCGAAATAATACTGAAGGAGGTGAATGTGCACATGAAACTGAACAACTTTCCCCAAGGAACCTAGGTCGAAATGTGATAAAAAAAATGTGGACCTCCCATACAAAATTGACGATCAGCTGATTGATTTACTATGGGAGGTAAAATTTTTTTTTTCATATTTCGACCTATGTTCCTTGGGGAAAGTTGTTCAGTTTCATGTGCACATTCACCTCCTTCAGTATTATTGCGGAGTTTCAATACACGTTGTATAAACTACTAGCTGATTTCCGCGACTACGTCCGCGTGGAAAAAGTTTAGAGTGACTTGCTACTATTCGTGAGAAGTTATGTCCTCTATCTCCGATAATATTTAGTAGATCTTCACCAAAATTGTATAATATATTTCTAATAGTACACAATTTATAATAAAAAAAGAATTATCAAATTCGGTTTAGATTTGACGAAGTTACGTAGGAAAATTAACAAAAATTTTCATCCCTTATCCCGGATAAACCTTATTGTTTATCAGGTTAAAAAGTATCCTATATATTTATCCGGAGTACCAGCTACCACTATATCAAATTTCATTCAAATTGGTTCGGTAGTTTTCGCGTGATGCGCGCACAGACAGACAGACAGACAAAAAATTCAAAAAAAATTGTTTTGGGCTCAGTATAGATAAGCATCCTCCGATTAAAATTTTCAAAAAATATTTAATTCATCCCGTTACAGTTTTATTATAAGTTTAAATTAGATTGTGACTAGTACTTGTTCAACTTGTTGACTAAAATTAGGTAGGTACCATAGACGTAAGCCATGATATTATAGGATTTATAGGTATTCAATAATCAATTCTGAACCTTGTGCAGTTACTGAGGGGTACATAAAAAAAACGTACCCTCTTCCAAAAATACTTATAATAGTAGCTAAAACAGCCAATATGCTACACGATGTTTCATTCTGATGACGATGCAGGATGCAGTAGGTACGTACTTATAGTGAGAACGAGGACGGCAGAACGCGCGATGTAAAAGTTTACAGCGCCATCTACATTCAGCCAACTAAAGCTTTCAAAGTAATTTGTCTAACCTTTCACTATTGGATGGAAAATCAGACACGACAGCTTAACGTGCTCTCTGAAGCACGGAGGTGACTCACCACCAACTTCCTAACTCCGGGCTAGTACCTACTGAGAATTCCTTGACAGAAAACCCCAATACATTTTTTGGTCCGACCCGGAAATCCAACTAGGGATCTCATCTTCATTTTCATCTCCTGAGAATCTTATCCGCAAGTGGTCCCGCTGGTACGGCTTCCCGCCGGATCACTCCAGCCAGCCGAGCTCCCTCCAAAATCCGAGCAGGCCACCCAGGTCGGCGAGGACTTCAGGAAGTGTAGCTGGAGAGCCAATCTATGACGTTGGTCGGATACACCCCTGCATTTAAGCAGTACGTGCTCCGGTCTGGTCGCCCTCCTTGCACCTTGGACCGAGACCTCCATCCACAGTACTAGACCAACAGTTACTTAGAAATATAGTAAGTACTAGCTGTGCCCGCGACTTCGTTCGCGTGGAATAGTGACTTCGGGGCGCGGCTCTCAGCGCGCTTTATATAGCCACGGACGCTCAGGCGCGAGGCGTGTAGTACGTACTCTGTACGTTAAAAATGTTCGCCGTGATTCTTTAAATTGACATAACTTTTTTATTTATGAACCGATTGACATGAAATAAACACTAAATGTTAAGTGAAGCTTACTTCAATATATTAGTGAAAATCGTATCTAAATCGAATAAGCCGTTTCTGATATTAGCGTGCACAAACACACAGACAAACAGACAAACAGACAAAAAAAAATTAATTACAATTTCGGGTTCGGCATCGATATAATAACAACCCCTGCTACTTTTTTTTTATATATTTCCATTGTACAGACACCACTTTTCTACAATTTTATTATATGTATAGATAGTTAAATCACTCGAAAATTACCCAAATGCTGATCGTATTCCGTATGCAAACTAACTGATTCGAAGTCAAAGTTCGAACAATTGGCTTAGGATATCGGCTTAGCGCGATGTACAACTGACTACATTCGATTGTAAACCGTAAGCTACGATTAACGATCATATTAGGTTAGGTTTAAAGAAATTTATTCTCCAAAGAACATTTTGCTCACTTATAGAGAACTTAAAACTAAAATCAAATAAATAAATAGATCAAATAATTAAATAGATCATATTGACATAGTAAAGCTATTAGACAATCTATGCCGCGGGATTGTCGGGATGCGATTGCTAGAATGTGACGATCGCTATCACTTGTCTTTTCATAAACGTAAAAATTCTTTTTACAAAACCGACTTCAAACGCTACAAAGTAGGTATATCAATTTAAGGAGTGTCTGTTCAAAAGGGCCTAAATTCATCATAAGCTAACTTGAAGCTAGTCCCTTTTATTGAAAAAAATCTTTCGTTATAAATCCGTTTTGAAGAGAATCGTAACTTTAAATCTTACGATTAGCATCTTTATTAGCCTGTTTTTATTTGGAAAAATTCATTCAACGTACCTACTAAAAAAGATGCCACCTAAAAATTTTTTTTTTACAATATCAAGTAAGCCCTTTGTAACAGACCTTCCTCCATCGAGTGAAATCGATCCCCAGGATCCCATCATCAGATCCTGACCTGGTGACAATGGGACCACCTGGGAAGTATACCCTTTCTAACAAAAAAAAAAAATATTTCCAAATCGGTCCAGGCGTCTTCGAGTAACTGGTGATACATACATAAAAAATAAACAAAAAAAAAGACGTGTGGCACTCGGGGACTGCCGCGGTAAAGCTATTGCATAGCATTTTTTATCAACGCCATCTAGCGGTAAGAGGAGTCCGTGTTCTCGTCGAGCCTTAGGTTTTTTTCGTTACGGAATTTTTGGATTCGGTCTCCACGCTCAAGGCCCGCGATAGAAGCTATGCAATAGCTTAAAAATCCGACGAATTGGGAACATTCTTTTATAGAAGGGATAGCGGACGCTTAGTAATAGGGTTCCGTTGGCAACCTTACGATACGTAACCCTAAAAAAGGGCAACTTATGTAGTCTGTTAAAAATACTAAAATACTAAAGTAAATTAGCATCGACAAAGGATTCTCAGTCGAGACACGTTTTTAACTTTTAATTATCTAATTAGACTGCTTATTTGTGTATTTAAAATCTAAAATAGATACAGCTAGACTTTATTTACCTTACTCCTTTGTTATTCTGATGTAGATCAAACGGAACTAAAGTAACGAGGTATTGATTTATTTCAATCGTAAAACAACGCACCTGGGATAAGATAAGAAATAAGTATAGGGTTCCACAAATAATAGATTAGAGACTCGAGTTGAATAAAAAATATTTATTTCATCATACCTATTCGAAAAACGAATATTGGCTTTAGAGGATGGCGGGAGCAAAATTTCATTTTTGGGCCCATGGGAGTTTTCATTTCTCTCTTCTGATTGGTCCCGCGTTCGTGCTTTAATATTTGTTTATTACTAGTTAACCAAAGTTACACTTTGGTGGCAATGCACGCTAAAAACAATCTCACGTGCAGTGTCAATACTTTCTTTTTGTATTTATTTTTTCTCAGAAATTTTCACGCTAGTCGTCTAGTTAATAAGTTATTGCTAGTTCATATGTAACTTACTGATGAAAAATAGTGTGTGTCACAAGAGCCAAAATAATATTTTGTTCTCTTGCTTCGTATATTGAATTCCTTGCTACGCTCAGGATTCAAAATAATGCCCTCGATGAACAAAATATCACTTTGGCCCCTTGCAACACAAATAACTTAAAATATCTTGTATGCCTATTAAGAAATAGTCCACTGACGTATCTTAGTCTTTCTTTATCGATTGAAAACATATTGTCCTTGTGTTTTTTGAGGTAGCTTTTACACTATCACTGGTCACTTAGAAGAACTAATATATATTTTCGTTGATTTTAAAGTCATCTGCCGTTCCGTCCACTGGTGTGTGCAAGCCCTTATTTTGTCGTAGATGTGTCGATAGTATGTGGTCCAGTGAGCGGCACGTGACCGATTGAATGTTAAATATATCTTTCGGGCACTAAATATCCTTTCATTCAATTCCAAGCCATTGCGAGTCATTCCACGTTCTCTCACAAGTTAAGGAGCAAATAAATTAAGAAAAAAGTTTATCCCCCCACTTAAGCGTCGACCAACGGATTTATTAGTGGTCCGAGAGAGTAATTTAAAAAATAAACTCACAGTTCCAGTGTTTAAGTCCTTTAATAGTTCTTGTTTAATTTTATCACTATCTACTTAATTTTATTAAGCGACTACGGAAACAACAAAAGGAAGCGTTATGATTTTACCAGTATATTATGATTCACACCAGTACACCAGTATATGTGTGTATATATGTACACAAAAAAAGTCAAAAGTCAAATGTACAAAAGTATAATAGTCTACATAGTATAAAACAAAGTCGCTTTCTCTGTCCCTATGCACGCTTAAATCTTTAAAACTACGCAACAGATTTTGATGCGGTTTTTTTTTAATAGATAGAGTGATTGAAGAGGAAGGTTTATATTATGTATAATAACATTGAGACATAGGCTATATATTTTATACCCGTGCGAAGCCGGAGCGGGCCGCTAGTAATGCAATAAATTACTTTTGACTTTTGATACGAAAATAGACCTATGTACTTATGTTTTACCGCAACGCCTACACTACTTAGCTGATTTTGATGGATAAGGTGTCAATCGATTCTTTATTATGATCCATGTGACGCAGGCTACATTCTATATATGAACTAAATCAAAATGTCGGATGTTAAATCCAGTTTTCTCTATTTTATAATCAAAATCAAAATGACGAATGTTATATCCGATTTTCCATTTTATATGAATAAAATCAAAATGACGGATTGTTATATCCAATTTTCCATTTTATACGAACAAAATCAAAATGATGGATGTTATATCCAATTTTCCATTTTATACGAACAAAATCAAAATGACGGATGTTATATCCAATTTTCCATTTTATACGAACAAAATCAAAATGACGAATGTTATATCCGATTTTCCATTTTATATGAGTAAAATCAAAATGACGAATGTTATATGCAGTTTTCCATTTTATACGAACAAAATCAAAAGGACGAATGTTTTATCCAACTTTACGCAGTTACAGTTACAGAGTTACAGTATTCAAACTTTTTCTTAGACTATAGGATCCCGCAGTGACGCCGCAGAAACCACGCAGTAAAACCGCAACGCGTCTTGTTTAGCATCGCTCTTATTTCGTTTCTTCGTCTAAGTACTAAACTCTGTTAAGTTGCTAACTTTTACAATTTTGGTAAGTACACTATTTATTTTGCTCTATTGAAATAGAGTAAAAGTTACTTAACTATTTCTATAAAGTTTATAGAATTTATTTTGCTTTGAAATAGTAAAAAGAACTTTCAATGAGAACTTTCGCACGAAATGTTCAATTTGATTTTTGTTTATATATTTATTTTAATTAATTACTCTCGAATTATTTTCTCTACTTCAAATAGAAGAATTATTTTTCTATACTTCATGAAAGCAAAAAATAATATTGTGAAAGTATCAGGGTTGGAGAAAAAACAGTTTTTTTTAATTTTATAAAACAAGTTAAAGAAATGTTGTTTTTGTTTTTTTTTTTTCTTTCTTTTTAGTTTAGGGCAGTATTTAGACTAGACTAGATCTTTTCAAATTGGTCATAGTAAATTAAATATTTACAAAAAACTATCAATCGATAAACATTCTCTCTAATCAATACATACAAGTGGTACCGCAGTGTAGATTCAACCCGTACCCCTAATTGGTTTCTAAACACCATCGTGCCGGAACGTTGAATCGCTTGGCGGCACATCTTTGACGGTAGGGTGGTAACTAGCCACGACCAAAGCCTCCAACCAGACCAGACCAGAGACAATCTAGAAATTATAAATTCCCAAATTGCTTCCGCCGGGAACCGAACCCAAGACTTCCCAATTACAAGACCACAGCGTTCACCACTGCGCCAGAAAGGTTGTCAAAACGCTTGTTTTGCATAAAGACACTTATACAAAAACTAGCTTTTGCCCCCGCGACTTCGTCCGCGTGGAATTAGATTTTGGGGTGGAATTTTCAAAAACTGTGACACACGTACTTTTTTATTTTTAACTGAAAGCTCAAATACCAACTTTGATGGAAACAGCTTGAAAAATGACGTGACGAATGAATGATGAGTTTCATATAAACTTCCATCCCCTATTTAAACCCCTTAGGGGTGGAATTTCCAATAATCCTTTCTTAGTGTGCGCCTACGTCATAAAAGGAACCAACTGTAAAAATTTCAAGTTTCTAACTTCAGTAGTTTAGGCTGTGCGTTGATATCTTAGTCAGTCAGTCAGTCGGTCAGGACTTTGAATTTTATATATATAGATTCAAGACATGTAATGTACCTATCGATTTACTTGACCAATTGAACTTATAGTTCCTTTACCCCGTAGCTATAATTTCCTCGTAATTCTTATGAATAGTTAGACTTTTCATCGCAGTTGGCAGAACGCCAGGACGTAAGCTTCCGTTCCTGAAAGGAAAAATCTCAGTCGTGATTTTTAGCAAGTTCTTTACGATAACTTCCTCGACAGGCCAACAGGGTGGCTGTGAATAAGCTTATACAACTCCATGTTACTTTATCTTATGGACTCATTTGAGGAAATTAGTTTTCTTTTTCTTAGGCCCAGTTTCACCAACATGGAATAATAAATCTTACTCGAGAGTGAATAATAAATAAGCAGTTATCCCAAGAATCCTATTTCCTATTAATCCTCCTATTAATCGTATTATCCTATTAATATTATAAATGCGAAAGTTTGTATGTTAGTTAGTCAATCACTTCGCAACGACTCTTCGATTTGGCTGAAATTTGGCACAGAGATAGATTATAGTCTGGAATAGGACATAGGCTAATATTTATGATTTTTCAAAAAATTAAAAAAAAAAAACAATGTTTTGGGCTCAGTATCAATAAAGCATCCTCAAGGCATCTTTCGATTAAAATTTTCAAAATATATTTAATGTACAGAATTCGTCCCGTTACAGTTTTATTGCAAGTACCTATATAGATAGCTCTATAGATAGCTCAAATATGGTTGAGCGAAGCAATGGCTGGATCATGCGTCATGCTCGTGAACGGGTGCCACCAACGGGAATGGGTCTGCTTTGACTGCCCATCTTGACATGCGTTGGATTGGTGTACCTACGTATGCATTTTTGCATTTTTGAAGCTTTATTGTGGAAGCACTGTATACATAGCATAGCTTTGTAAAAAAAATTTTTTTTTGAAAAGAGCAACTGCTGAGTTTCTTGCCGGCTCTTCTCAGCAGAATCTACATTCCGAACCGGTGGTAGATTTATGACGTGTCATAGGAGCTACAAGTTAGCCTATATGAAATAAATAAATTTTGAATTTTGAATTTGAATTTGAAACCTCACAGATTCCACGTTCAAGGCACATAAATGATGCGATCATCATTCCAGCGTAAGAGATGAGCGTTAGAGTCGATTGTGGAGGCTGCTCCGGGATAATGAGATGTCGTCATATTATGTGATCTTTATCTCCATATTGGAACACGCGCCGTGAATACTGAATGACGGTTTCGCTCCTTACTCCAAATATTCCTGTATAGTACGTTTATCTCACGAAGTTACGGGCGCTTTACTTGTGGTTACGTCGTGTACATGCACATTGCGTAAGTGTGCGTGCTTGTGCGCTCACTCTTATACATATAAGACACACACACACAACCATGAGCCACGTGCCCTCGTGAATTGAAAGAACTATACTGGCTGAGGTAATGCGACTTTGGTGGCTTCAAGTAATCATGTGCAGATGCAAGATTTAATTTAATTTAATTTATTTTCGTACCGTTGGTTACCCTTCGGATACGGAACCCTAAAAATATCTTTACTATAATATTATAAATTAGCTTTTGCCCGCGACCTCATCAAGTGAATGAAAATGAAAATATATTTTCTTCTAAAAACAACTGTAGGTTATATAAATTGTAAATTGAAAAATCATAATAAAGTATAATTATTATAATTTTGTGTGCTGTGTAAGTCCATGAATTTGACATTTCAGAATTCTCAGTTAGGTGAAAGTGATTAAGACAAAAATAAGTTAAAGTTAAACCTTTTGCATCAGTGTACCATTTTACAAGTATTACCAATATTAATTATATTTCGTCGCTTCATTCTTCAGATATAACATTTACCAAGTAGTTCCTTTAACTTACAAGCAACGACGCACGCTTTAGAGATTTCTTATTTTAGTATAATGACAAAATTCTCCCACTACACTATCCCCACTACGCCCACCTGTTTACCTACTCACCGTTTCATCGTCATTCCTTTTTCGTGCGTAGCAACGAACGGACGTATAATTTAAATTTGCAGTGAATTTATTCAAATTTATTTATTATATTATATATTATATTAGTGATAGTGATTAGGCAATATATAAATATGCCGAAGCGGTCAGCAGAAGAAAAAATTGCTTATTATAAAAACAAAATTAAGAAAATCACGGAAAAACAAAGAGGACGTCGGATTATATCGGAGTCGGACGAAAGTAAGTCTTATTATGTTTTAATTACAATTTTCATGCTTAAAAGGTTTACCGGGAGGTTGCCCGTGAGGTAACACGACGGAAATTAAAAATTACCTTTAAGCAGCACATGCGAAAAATTATAATTTTCTGCAGTGTTAAAACTTTAAAGGTTTACCGGGATGTTGTCTACGAGGCAACACGAAGGAAATTAAAAACCTTTTAACATGATACATATAAAAATTAGATAATTTCATGCAGTGTTAAAAACACAAGGTTTACCAGAAGGTTGCCCGCGTGGTAACATGAAGGAAAAAACCTAGCATGAGGCACCTGGAGGTTGATTATAATATCAACACGAAGGTAGCTACCGTACTTTTTGTACCTGTTATGCGTAAATGTTTTAAATAGTCTGTCCAAGAGTACAAACCAAAGGGACTTTTTACATTGTGTAATAGTTCATTCTGCATAATAATGGCGTTTATTTATTTTCTCCTGAAGGTTTAGAGGAATCATTCACCTCTAAAGAGACACAGAATTCCCAGGATGAATGGGAACGGTATCCTAACTCGGTCGCAGATCCAGAGTCCGAAGCCGAAGCCGAGGCTGAGGCTGAGGCTGAGCGGCAGACCGAGGCTGAGCTCGAGGCCGAGCCAGAGTCCGTGCCTACGATAACTCAAGCCGTACCAACAGCACAAGCTGAAACATCCGACGCGAATATTACCCAAGGAGAGAAAACTGCCGCAGAAAACTCGACATCTTCCCAATCAGAGCTAGATCCCAACATCCTTGCCGCCCTAGGGGAAATTACAAATGATACCCCGGATTTTGGGGAGAAGATTCATGAAAATCTGGCAAAAATCTGGACGCCAATACTTAAAAAAGGCCTAACAAAAGAAAATCGGGATAAGTTGCTGAAAGAGTTCCTTATTCCAGAAAACTGTCGCCTTTTAAAGGCACCAGCACTGAACCCGGAAATACTGGCGGCTGTTGCGGATACAGCAAGAAATCGAGATAAAAAGATCCACACATTCCAACAACAGCTAGGAATAGGGATTACGGCAGTAAATAGAGGTTTAAATTTGTTGCTGAAAAATGAAGATCAACTCCAAGCAATTAAATTTTTGTGTGACGGCTGCCGAATATTATCGGATTTACATTTTCAAGAAACTGAAGCGCGTATCAAATATATATCTCCAAGTCTAGACAAGACCTTTCTACAACTGGTGCAAGCTACGGAACGTGATGAAACTTTGTTCGGCAACCAGTTATCGGAAAAAATTAAAGCTTCTAAAGCAATAACCACTCAAAGCAAGCAAATAAAGAAAACTCCGTCTGCGTCGAAGCCTTCAACGTCACAATCAACAGCGAGCAGGTCCAACAAGCAGGGAAACTGGCAAGGCCCTCCTCGCTATCCTCTGAACAGGGGGGGGCGTGGAGGGTCGAACAGGTTCAGTCATCGATCGCCGCACCAACGGTCTACACGACAGCCAGACTCGAAAACCAACGCGTCCAGGACTCGGGGAGCACCGAAGAATTAAACCAGGTACATGCTGGAAGAATCACACTTTTCTATGATTTATGGTGTAAATTAATCGATAATCCATTAATACTAAAATGGGTTAAAGAAGGTATAGATATTCCATTTGAAAGCGAAGTAAGGCAAACTTACATACCTAGTCCTAAATTGTCGGGCCAAGAAAAAATTGACATGATTACAGCCATAGAAAAGCTCTTAGAGTTAGGAGTTGTATCTGCTTGTAACCAAGTAGATAACCAATTTATTTCTTCGGTATTTTTGGCACCAAAACCAAATGGGGACAAACGGTTCATCTTGAATCTGAAATCCCTTAATCGGTTCGTTGCCAAATCTCATTTCAAAATGGAGGACTTTAGAACAGCCTCAAAACTAATATCAAAAGATTCTTACATGACCACTATTGATTTAAAGGAAGCATACCTTTTAATCCCAGTTAATCAAAATTTTCGAAGATATTTACGTTTTCAGTTTCAAGATGAGAATTCAAAGTTGACAACATACGAATTCAATGCAATGCCGTACGGATTGTCAGTAGCTCCAAGAATTTTTACAAAAATTCTGAAAGAAGTAATGAAAGTTCTAAGATCACAAGGATATAAATCGGTTATCTACTTGGATGATATTTTATGTATCGACAACGATTTTAAATCTTGTCTTAAGAACGTTAATGAAACTTTGCGAATTCTTCAAGCTTTGGGTTTCGTAATCAATTTTAATAAAAGTTCATTGCAACCCAAACAAGAATGCAAATTTTTAGGATTTATTTTTAATTCAAAGAATCAAACGTTAAGTTTACCGAACGAAAAACGTAATAGAATTGCACAATTAGCTCACAAGTTCTCCTTCCTACCCACTTGCACTATAAGAGAGTTCTCACAACTTATTGGCACGCTTGTAGCAGCATGTCCAGCCGTTAAATATGGATGGCTCTATACGAAGACATTAGAGAGGCAAAAATACCTGATGTTAACTAAAAACCATGACTATGACACTAAAGTTCAACTCTCAGCTTGCATTGTTAAAGAATTAAAGTGGTGGATTAAAAATATCTCAACATCAGTTAATGATTTAGTAGTTTCAAATTTTGCATTAGAAATTTTTACAGATGCCTCTCGTACTGCCTGGGGTGCATTTTGCAACAACAACAGGGTTCATGGGACATGGAAAGACAGTGAACGTTTATTTCATATAAACTACTTAGAATTACTAGCAGTTTTTCTAGCACTGAAGACCTTAGCACGCAATATGTATAATTGTACAATTCTATTACGTATCGATAACACAACGGCTTTAAGCTATATAAATCGTATGGGTGGAATACAATTTCCCCACCTAAACGATTTATCTAGGGACATTTGGCAATGGTGTGAGAAGCGGAATATTATTCTGTTTGGGTCATACATTAATACAAAAGATAACAAAGAAGCTGATTTTGAATCGAGAAGGATTAACCCAGACACAGAATGGGGATTAACAGATGACGCTTTTAATATAATTGTTTACAACTTTGGCCAACCAGAAATTGATATTTTCGCTTCTCGCACCAATACCAAATGCGACGTTTATGTATCATGGTTTCCAGATCCAGATGCTTTATGTGTCGATGCATTTACGATATCGTGGAAAGATAAATATTTTTATGCATTTCCACCCTTTGCATTAATCTTAAAATGTTTGCGTAAAATAATTAGTGAAGAAGCTTGTGGGGTATTTGTATTTCCCCAATGGCCTTCACAGCCATGGTATCCCTTGTTAAAAAGCATAGTAACCTCACAAATAATATACTTCAATCCTAGGGATAAAGCTATTAAATCAAATTTCAGGAGCCACTCGTCGCAACTGCCCCGACAGCTTACGCTGGGTGCAGCGATACTCTGCGGGAAGCTTTTGCGCGCAGAGGTATCCCGACAGACTCCATAGACCTGATGCTTGCATCACTTTCTGATAGCACCAAAAAACAATATAATGTAAGTTTAAAACTTTGGTGGGATTTTTGTCAAGATAACAATTCAGATAGCTACAAAAGTACAGTGGCTCGGGTAATTTCATTCTTAACTCAAGAGTTTAATAAAGGAGCTAGTTATGGGACACTCAATACCCATAGGTCGGCACTCTCTTTATTACTGGGTAATAATATAGGTTCTGATGAGTGTGTTAAACGACTCCTTAAAGGAGCTTTCAAACTCAAACCTACCGCTCCCAAGTACACATTTACATGGGATCCTCAAATTGTTCTCAATCATATCACAGATTGGTACCCAAATAAAACACTTAGTCTTGAAAAATTAACTAAAAAACTGGTAGCTTTGTTGGCTTTGTGCACGGCCCAAAGAGTTCAAACCCTGTCACTCATGAAACTTAGTAATATCCAAGTCTCGTCTGATGGGATTAATATAACAATAACAGATATAATAAAAACATCTGCCCCAGGACGAGAACAGCCCGTCTTATTCCTGCCGTTTTTCACAGAAAAACTCAGTATCTGCCCGGCTACTGTGCTTTTAGATTACATATCTTGTACCGAGAAGTTTCGTAACGATAACTGCACGAAACTAATAATTACAACCAGACGACCCTACAAAAATGCCACCACTCAAACCATAAGTCGGTGGATAAAATTGGTGTTATCAGAAAGTGGTGTAGATGTAGCCACTTTTAAGGCGCATAGCACAAGACACGCATCCACCTCAAAAGCAAGCTCCATGGGCGTATGCATTGATACAATACGCAAAGCAGCTGGATGGTCAAACACTCATACTTTCGCGAGATTTTATAAATTAAATATTGTTAACAAAGGTCAATTCGCCAAAGCAATATGCTTTGAAAATTAAGTATTTGTTCTATTACATCATAATTTGATTTGATTATTTGATTCTTTTATCAGAATGTTGTACCTATTGTACTTAAGTTATAAAAATAAATTATTTGCTAAATTTATTCTTTCATTATTTATAATGTATATATATGCTCTTGCGATACAGTTCTTGCAAAAAGTTCGCATCTCTAAACATCTACTTGGTAAATGTTATATCTGAAGAATGAAGCGACGAAATATAATATATGATCAAACGAACTTACCTGTACGTGAAGTTCGATCATTATTATATGAGTCGCTTCATTCGAAGATATAATAACCCGACCCACCCATCACGGAAAGTATTTTTTGCAAGAACACATCTCTGAACAAAATGACGATGAAACGGTGAGTAGATAAACAGGTGGGCGTAGTGGGGATAGTGTAGTGGGAGAATTTTGTCATTATACTAAAATAAGAAATCTCTAAAGCGTGCGTCGTTGCTTGTAAGTTAAAGGAACTACTTGGTAAATGTTATATCTTCGAATGAAGCGACTCATATAATAATGATCGAACTTCACGTACAGGTAAGTTCGTTTGATCATATATTTTATAGGGTAAGATGTAATAACAATGTAATAAACAGAAGTCTTTTTGAACACATACAAGAATTTGCAAGTGTAAACAACGTAAAGTAATGCAATACAAATATGACTAAGTAAAAAATAATAAGTAAATAGCAGTGCATCTGACAAGCAACTTGAAAAATAGTACAAAAGCCATTTTTTGTAAACATCAGAGCACTCATTGAGCAAATTATATAAATAGCATAACAATAATTGGGTACCACAATTTCCGTATTTATACGTAATAATTATTATAATCTACAATAGACACTTCTATATAGTCCACTGAATTTTATAATGCATTGAACGACCAATATGCAACAAAGTTTACTACAATCACACACAGATCGCAAAATAAATTATGCTTTCGGTAAATCGCTTTGATGTAAGAGGGTTAATTCGATTCAAATACACAAAGGCCTATAAGCTTATAGCTAAGGTTAATCAAATGAACAATATTGTTCAAGTGATGTTCATTAATTGTTATATACCCAGTTCCACATGGTCAATCGTGATCATGGGCTACAGTAATCCTGTTATTAAGTTATTGCATAGCTTCTATCGCGGGCCTTGAGCGTGGAGACCGAATCCAGAAATTCCGTAACGAAAATAACCTGACACGGGACTCCTCTCACCGCTAGATGGCGTTGATAAAAAATGCTATGCAATAGCTTTACCGCGGCAGTCCCCGAGTGCCACACGTCTTTTTTTTTTTAGGAATAGAATAGAAATATTTTTTATTCAAATAAACTTTTACAAGTGCTTTTGAATCGTCGACGAATATACCACTGGTTCGGAATGCCCTTCCTGCCGAGAAGAGCAAGCAATAACTCAGCGGTTGCTCTTTTCAAAAAAATTTTTACAATAGGTAACAAAACTATGCTATATATACAGTGTTTCCACAATGAAGTTTCAAAAATACATACCTACATACAATTCAATACGTCATGTTAAGACGGGCAGACAAAATAGACCCATTCCCATTGGCACCCGTTCACGAGCATGACGCATGATCCAGCCTTTGCTTCGCTTAACCATATTCGATTACAAGATAGTCCTTCACTACGATCTCACCTGATGGTAAGTGACGATACGGTCTAAGATGGTAGCGGACTAAATTGAAAAGGGTTATGGCAGTGTACATTCAATCCATACCCCTAATCTGTTCCTACACGCCATCGTGCCGGAACGCTAAATCGCTTGGCGGTACGTCTTTGACTGTAGGGTGGGTGGCACCGCCAATGTGTTACCGGCTTATAGTTTATAGGCTAATTCTAAATTATAGGATTTATAAGAAACCTCAATCAACGCGAACGAAGTCGCGAGGTCCCCCTAGTTTCATTAAGATAGCCACAAGTAAATCTCAATACAAAAGAAACAACAAGACCAATATTGTCTAGCGGAAAAAGTCAATCCTCTTGTGTAATTAAAAAAGTGTTTTAAAATTTTAATTGGATTAATTAAAGGCGCAAAGTGAAGAGTTCTTTCAGCGCTGGAAGCAATTATGAACTCCGAGGGCACCTGTAGGAGTTTAAGTTACTTTACTCTGTATAATTAATGGAATATCCTCCTTATAAATAATCTCAATAACCAAACGGTTAAAGGTGCGGACTGAAAACTGAAAGGTCGCAGGTTCGAATCCCACTTTTCACTGTTGTTGTACCCACTCCTAGCACAAGCGACATGTCAAAGGTATACTCGGTATTCTTACATCGACCTAAATACATCTATACTAATATATAAAGCTGAAGAGTTTGTTTGTTTGAACGCGCTAATCTTAGGAACTACTGGTTCGAATTGAAAAATTCTTTTTGTGTTGGATAGTCCATTTATCGAGGAAGGCTTTAGGCTATATAACATCACGCTGCGACCAATAGGAGCGATGCATCAGTGAAAAATGTTTCAAAAACGGGGAAAATTATCCATAATTAAAATATATTCTTTTAAAAACTTCTTAATCGCGATAATAATAACAGAAATTGACGCGAACGAAGTCGCGCGCCACAGCTAGTATTATATATAAGGTCATTTTATAAATTAAATTTAGTTGCTATTTATAGGATTAAATCGATACCTTCTACGTAAGTTGTGGTATCCCACAAAATTGGCATTTCGGGTTTTTTTGCATTATGTCATTTGTTTTTATCTATTTTATGTGTTCGTTTAAAAAAAAAAAAAGACGTGTGGCACTCGGGGACTGCCACGGTAAAGCTATTGCATAGCATTTTTTATCAACGCCATCTAGCGGTGAGACGAGTCCCGCGTCAGGTTATTTTAGTTACGGAGTTTCTGGATTCGGTCTCCACGCTCAAGGCCCGCGATAGAAGCTATGCAATAGCTTAACAGCATTTTTTAACATACTTTCAAGACTTATAAAATTGTATCGTTATTAAAACGACGACCTAAAACATTGTATTGACTTTCACAACAATTAACGCGTCACGTAAGCGTTTTGGGGACACAACAACTTACGTAGGAGTTATCTAAATTTTTTGATTCCACAAATATACAGCAACTAGCTTTTGCCCCCGCGACTTCGTCCGCGTGGAATTAGATTTTGGGTTGGAATTTTCAAAAACTGTGACACACGTACTTCTTTATTTTTAACTGAAAGCTCAAATACCAACTTTGATGGAAACAGCTTGAAAAATGACGGAGTTTCATATAAACTTCCATCCCCTATTTAAACCCCTTAGGGGTGGAATTTCCAATAACCCTTTCTTAGTGTGCGCCTACGTTATAAAAGGAACCAACTGTAAAAATTTCAAGTTTCTAACTTCAGTAGTTTAGGCTGTGCGTTGATATCTCAGTCAGTCAGGACTTTGAATTTTATATATATAGAAGATAAAAATAATATGGTGGATTATTTCTGTATATTTTTATTGTGAAATAATGAGTTAGCTAAGAGCGGATATGAAAGTTTATCTTGATGCAGCGCGCGTTAAAACTTAACGTTAATCCTTAACACAACTTCACTAACTTAACACGTTCGCTGCGATATAAGGCTTAAGTGCCCGATGCATGTACTCCCGCTCTGTGCGGAGAGGAAAAGCGGTGAACTTCCTCTGGTGCGGGGCGTGTATAATGAGTATTTCTATATGTACAAAAGAGACAACTATAGGTTTGAATTTAGGACGTCAAGGGCTACTCAATAAAGCATAACAACTGTCCTAAGGTTTTTCGGCCTGATAACGCACTGACTAATATTTTTTTCGTTTCCTTGCGGGTAATAGGCCGAAAGGCCCATCATAGATCACTAGGTCGCTCCACCCGTTCCCGCACTGTTGTAGGTGATACAATTGTTCACTTCCAATTAGTGTCGTGACGTTGTTAGCGGGAATCGACGTAAATACGATAGAGCATTATTCGAGTGTTTGTTTACGTTTTTTTATAGTTATTGGTAATTATTATGTCTCGGCCAAATAAACGGTGTAGAAGAATGCTGGAATTATCGTTTCAGGGAGATAGGAACAGTGAAAGTGAAAATTCTGATATGGACAAATCGAAATGGAGAAAAGTGTTTGTAAAAAATAATTTAAAAAATAATGACTCGCAGCAAAATTGCTCAGAAATAAATATCGCCAACCCTGGACCAAGTGAGGAGGCGGAAACTGACCCACAGCTACAACGGAACCACGTGAGTAGAGGAACAGCGAGCACAATCACGATTACCGCTCCTAAAAAACGCAAGTCTAATGTTCCAGAGCCTGATACCGGCCGATTTTCTCCATTTAATTTCAAGCCGTCATTGCAATCTGATTTAGAAAATACTCCTAGAGCCCGGAAAGTACAACTGTTGAACGAAGATGACAAAGACTCAATTTACATTAGCCCTAGTACTGGTAATATTCTTCAAGTTTTAAAGAATGCCGAACCGTTACCTGTTACCCCGATTCAAAACATGAATGAGTTACCAATAAACACCCCACAACCTCTATCCGTTTTCCGTTCGCCGGCAGTCTTTAATACTAAAAACACGTCGACGTTGACAAGCAGGTGTAGTTCCGTAAGTGATATATCGTGTGCAAAATCTCTACAGTGCCCGTTAAACAATGATGCAATTGATGAATTATTAGCTGGACCAGCTTTTGAAGACCAACAAAACCAATCGTTTTTGGAAACCAGCTCTAATAATATGAATGCAGCCTCTCCAGCCCATTCCACAAATCTTGAAAGGACCGCTCGTGTTATAGGGAAACTGGGTGACATAGAACCTACCAATGAAGACCACTCGGACACGGATGAAGATTTTAACCCCGATCTTATTAGTCTTCAATCAGATACCAGTAGCACTTCAGCCAGCAGCGATTACTCGGTTTTGAGTGAAGATGATTCCGAAAATATCGAAGAAATGCAACCCAACGTAATTCCTTCAGTAGCAAATGCTAATGACGAAGATGAGTGGCAAGATATTGATGATACGATTCCTAATTTCGAAGAATTCTCTGAAAATTGTAAAATAAACATTCCAGATGATGCGGTCACACCTGAAGATTATTACAATTTATTTGTCACAAATGATATTATTGCCAAGATGGTCGTAGAAACAAATAATTATGCCCAAAAAATCTTAGCCGGTAGCCAACTTAAGCCCAAATCACGAGTTCGAGCTTGGATTCCTACAAATCTAGATGAAATGAAAAAATTTTTGGGCGTGGTTATGGTGATGGGTTTAGTAAAACTACCACACATAAATGATTACTGGTCGAGAAAGAGTATTTACCGAAATCAGTATGTAGTGTCAGCTATAAAGAGAGACCGATTTCTGCTAATTTTGAAATTTTGGCACTTTAGTCAAGAGGATCCGGATGACAAAAATAAACTTTCTAAAATTAAAGATGTGTTTTCTATGCTGCTTCAGAGATTTCAAACGGTCTTAATACCCGGAAAGTATTTAGTAATCGACGAAACTATGATCCCATGGCGGGGACGGTTAAAATTTCGACAGTATTTAAAAGCCAAGTCCCATAAATACGGAGTGAAGCTGTACAAATTATGTACGCCGGACGGGTATACTTTCAATGTGAATGTTTATACTGGCAAGGGTGATAATGGTAGAGAATTAAATCACGGAAAAGAGACTGTTATGAGATTAATAAGGGGCCTTGAAAATGAAGGAAGAACCGTAGTGACTGATAATTTCTATAATTCAATAGATCTTGCAGAGGAGCTTTTATGTAAAAAAACATTCCTTTGTGGTACTTTGCGCCCAAATCGGAAAGGTCTCCCAAAACGTATAATAGCCTCAAAACTGAAAAAAGGCGAAATAACTGGTGTAATGAATGAGAATGGGGTTCGAATTATAAAATGGGTGGATAAGAGACCAGTAAATATGATTTCTACATGTCGGGATCATGATTTGGCGATAAAGGACACTGGCAAGATAAGACGTATTACCGGAGAAGCAATTAAAAAACCACAGTGCGTCATAACCTACAATGACAATAAAAAGGGTATAGACTTCAGTGACCAGATGTCGTCCTACTATACAACCCTAAAGAGAGGAATCAAGTGGTTTCGGAAAGTCATGCTTGAATTGCTATTTGGGACAGCATTGGTCAATAGCTGGGTGGTGTATAATATTCGGCAGCCAAATCCAATATCAAAGAAAGATTTCGTCGAAGCAATCATAGCAGCATATACGAAAACGCCAATAACGGAATCTAACCCAGGTAAGTTTATTATTTCAATAAATACACGTAAAGTCAACCGAGGCAAATGCAACTGTGAGGGTAACATTAGATATGTTACCCTCACAAATGCAACTGTGAGGGTAACATTAGATATGTTACCCTCACAGTTGCATTTGCCTCGCTTGCTCATTTTTTTATTTATTAATTAAAATTGCTCTTTATTTAATTTATTTTAACCTCCTGACCCCGAGAGGTATGATTGACCGCCAATTTACATGAAATTTTGAATAGTTAGTCTATATAATGTAAAATGTGAGGGAAAAATAGTGAAAAAAATCTTAACCCACGGAAAGTGGGTTTTCTCGATGTCCTATACATAGGACATGCGGTGTTAAGTAATACCATAGAAATATGGATTAAAAGACTAAAAACCTAAAATTGTAGTTAAAATTATATATTCATAGTATAAAAAATATTTAAAATTTAAAAAATTATTTGTAAAAAATCATTCCATAATTTATTTTATTTACTTTCAGATTGTCAAAATGATGTTCCCTTGAAGAAAAAACACACCTTCGAAAAAAAAGGCGAGAAGAGGAGAATTTGTGCTGGATGCTACCAAAAGCTGCGTGGTACACTCAGCAGCCGAGAAGCAAATAAAAAAGTAAAGAAAATAAAATCTTTCTGCGTAGAATGTAAGAAAGGATACTGCCTGCCATGTTTCTATAAAACTCACATGTAAAATTAATGAATTTTTCACATATAATGTAAAAAATAATGTTTTAAGTATAAAAGCTGTCTGTCTTGTTTTTAAGTATAAAACAATTTCTTTGTTTCTTTAATAAATGACGTAAAAATAATATGTCGATAACTTACTTCCCATCACTAATACTTCCTGAAATAAACCTATAATTCAGTGCGGCATCGGGTTTCAAGGCCTTACATGTATTCTTGTATATATCTCTCAAGTAAATAGTAGGAACCCGGGGCGAAGCAAGCACTATAACCAACAACTCATCGACCATCGATATTGATTGGTAGGTATCCAAATTTTTACATTTTCGCATAGTTATAGTCATTTATATCTGTCGATACCTTACTAGGTCAATGAGCCCCATATCGCCGCAGCGTAAACTTTGAGTACCAGGCCAATCGGCCAGTTAACGCACTATATATAAAAACGCCAGTTTTGGTCCCGCAGCGAACGTGTTAACTTGTTACTTAACGAAGACGATCTCATCCGGGACGCGACGCGCAGTATCAAGTTTACACTACATAGTAACTTGTTTTATTAAGTTATGAGTGTTACTATAAAAAACTTAGTCTCTCTAACTCTCTAGCTAATCGGCTGTTAGTTCCGTTCACATCTTCTAAATATATAAAAGGAAAAGGTGACTGATTGACTGAAAGACTGATGTATCAACGATACGACTGATATAGTTATTGTGACGTAGGCATCCGCTAAGAAGGATTTTTGAAAATTCAATCCTTAAGGAGATAAATTCAGTCCTTAAGGCGTTGCCTTCTTATTTAATAGGGGTTTGAAAAATTTAACTTTTAAAGTGAGCGAAGCCATGGGCAAAAGCTAGTATTATATAATTACCTCAATTTGAATCCAAAATTAATTGTTTCATATGAATAAGCCAACCTGTAACTCTAAATTCAAATTCAAAATTAATTTATTTCATGTAGGCTAACTTGTAGCTCTTATGACACGTCATAAATCTACCACCGGTTCGGAATGCAGATTCTACTGAGAAGAGCCGGTAAGAAACTCAGCAGTTGCTCTTTTCAAAAAAAAATTTATTTTTTACAAAGCTATGCTATGTATACAGTGCTTCCACAATAAAGCTTCAAAAATGCAAAAATGCATACGTAGGTACACCAATCCAACGCATGTCAAGATGGGCAGTCGAAGCAGACCCATTCCCGTTGGTGGCACCCGTTCACGAGCACGACGCATGATCCAGCCATTGCTTCGCTCAACCATATTTGAGGGAACGTAACAACTCTATCTTTTTTATCTTTAGACGTAACTTGCTACGTGTTATGATGACGTAGCGAGTTATGGATCTGTGACGTCATGCGGTCAAAATTAGGCCACAAGTCACAACTATAAACCACAATACCCTCGCATTATTACTGTTATTCAGACCTACTCCCAGTTGTATTAAGATGAATCTGTTTGTTTAAGCTCTGTCCCTAAACGCTACAAGATAAATTACACTTCCCGGTTTTGTTAAACAATGAATTATCGAGGCCATACTTATTTTGAACTCTATCACTTTGGTAATACGCGCTGCGACTTCTGCAAATAGTTTTGGTTGTGATTAATTTATTTGCGTTTAATTTTCCCATTTTACAGCGTTTTATTTAAGAGTTTAATATGAACGAGCTTTTACTTCGTTAAGTAAAAGCCTACTTAAGTAAAAAAACATTCAGACACATGAATGTACTCGCAACAAGTAAGTATAAATTAAAAAAATTAAAACACCCAAAAAAAAAAAACAGGCAAAAATTACATCATATTTTCAAGGGACAATATGAGTAGAAACATAAAATAATGAAAGTTCGACAAAAAAAAAAATCAAGAAGTTAGGTCTGATTTTTAACCAATTTGCATTTATTTTCAAAGTGTTGCATAATAGACGATACAGCCATTAAAAAAAATGAATATCTTACTAGTTATCGGAACAGCATTCCAAACCAGTGATAGATTCATTTGAGGAGTCGAAAGCACTTTGTAAAAGTTTAATTGAATAAAACTATTCTATTAGAATACAATATTATGATATATTTGACACTAGCATCTATCGCGTTTCACACGAGGTTTCGGCTATGTTTTATTTCATCTATCGCGGGGATTTTTTTCTGGCATTCTGCGCACTGTTAGAACTCTCGAGACTCCTACAAAAGCGTCGGTTTTACGACAATTTCACCCTAACCGGCACAGTCGGTGGCTATTGCCATCCATTTATTTCATAGGCAATAACGCGAAGTTAGGAAGTTGCGCGTAAAAACTTGCGGGGACATAAAAGTGTTTTATGTGAGCTCAGAGTTTAGGGCGGCCGTAAACAGAGACGCCCTTCAAAGTTTTGACGTATGATCCACGCCTCGGCCTGGGCGGCTTTTACATGACAATTGTGTAGTTAATGTTGGTATAATAAGTAAATAATTTGAAACTGCTGGTGGGTTTTATTCCACCGAACGAATGCATTGATGAATTGTCAATTCGGTGGATCGATAAAATCGAACCCACCGAATTGACAATGACCCACAGTTTGCCCAGATTGTCTAAATCTATCAAAACAAAACATCATCATATTTCTGAACAAATGCTACGAATAAATAATAAGTAAGGAAGTCTAACTGCAAATCAAATCAAATCAAAATCAAATCAAAATTGTTTATTTGCACAGATTGAGTGTAGTTACGTTGTTACAAAATTCAAAATGTACTTCAATCTGCCAGGTATTGGCATGCAAACATAATCCTTATTATAATAATTTTTAATCTAATTTTATTAACACAAATATTTTACAAACCATAATTTATACAAATTCATCCAACAATACATTATAATATAATTAACATTTGAAACTAATAAAAATTAATAATTAATAAAATGTAATATTAATATTGAAATATTTAATTTAAAATGTCAAATGTAAAATTTATATTATAATGTCAACCTTATTCAAATAATTCTGTCATCAAAAAATTCCTTAATGGAGTAGTAGGATTTTTTAATTAGAAAAGTCTTCAACGATTTTTTAAAATTAGTCATACTTAGTATCTTTATGTCATTGGATAATTTATTATAAATATTAATTTACAAGCAGAATATGCTTTTACGCATTTTTGCCGTCTTCGAAGGGCGAACCCGCAACCTCAACGGCGCCCACTTCTCCACCCACTTCGGCGCAATTTTTGTTGGGGTATATAATAAAATTGCGCCGAAGTGGGTGGAGATTAAAATTAAGCCGTTAGAGGCGGGGATTAAAAACAAAAATAGCACGTTAGCAGTTGGTCATTTTTCTTGCACGTCAAATTTTCATAACATCGTCCAATGACTCAGCTGTCATAGCAAACATAGCAGCACGCGCGCGAACCAATCATTGCTTTCGTTCTGAATTTGAACCGATCACCAAGCCTGTAACCTCGGAAGTGATTCGTATGATTCGTATTTTGAATCATACGTCGTTTTGGTTGGAAGTAGGGCCATTTTTTGAGTGGATTTTGTTCTGAACTTCCTTACTTATTATGTATTCGTAGGGTATAATAAGTAAATAATTTGAAACTGTAAATTTGTATTATATTAAAAAAATCTAAGTTCTACACAGAACAATTGTTTTGGTTTTGCGTTTGTTGTAAGTAGGTTTTCAATCAACAAACATCCTAACAGCATCTCATTTCCTCGAAGGCTGTCTGCGTGATCGATCGGTGTCAATACCCTCTGGGTGGCTCCTACGTTAGTTGTACTATTTGTTTGTTTAAGAGATGAGCGTCTTATGGTAATTAATACAGTCAGGGAAATATATATGTGGTTAATTTAATTAAGGTTTTCTTATTCTCTTTAACTTTACGGGCTAAAATGTAGGTTATGACCGCAAGGCATCGAACGAATCGACACCGCTACGTGGTCGAAATTCCACGATCTCGCACCAAGCGCTTTGCTTCCTCGTTCCTAATACGCACCGCAAAAATTTGGAATGCCCTTCCGGCTTCCGTTTTTCCAACTAACTATAATGTGGGTGTCTTTAAATCAAGAGTGAATAGGCATCTTCTAGGCAAGCGCGTGCCATCTTAGGCTGCATCTTCACTTACCATCAGGTGAGATCGAAGTCAAGCGCTGGTCTATATATTTAAAAAAATAAAAAATATGTTTTATACTAAGTATAAGCTATGTCCATCACAAACTTTCTCATTTACAATATTAGCAGGAGTAAGACAATAGGTACTCAGGATTTGTTTACTTTAATTACAAGTGTAAATTCAAGTGTTCCTCAATTTTTTTTAAATATTATTAGCGAACAAACGACCAAGCGGGACCAACCTGTAGCACCTGAGGCATCATTAATGCGTTGCCGGCTTTTGAGGAATTTGTTGGTCCGCCCCTTGAATAAACCCCATGTTGTAATTTAAAATGAGAGAAGTCGACAAAATTTATTCTTTGGTCGAACCTTACCATGCATTGATGAAACTGGCATTTAAAGATATAGACTGAGCCACCCCAATTTGAGGACGCAAGCAATTCCACAGCACTTGAACGAGGTCAGATTTTTTCTCTAACGAAGTAAATAAGCTTGATGTTTTGCCATAATAAATCAAAAAACACAAATCCATTGGACTGTTCCCAAATCAGCAAATCCATCCGTGTAATGGCTGAACATAAATCCAGCTTAGCCAAAGCCAGGATCGTGGCATTCAGCCAGACGGGCTGTCAGCGCTGAAAATATCAGAAACATGAATAAATAATGAATACAGGCAATAGACAGTCAAATACCACCTATGTCCACTTCTTCTAATATATTTTTTGTCTTGTTATTCTTTATAATATACCTACGTGATACCTACATTAAAAATAAAAATAGATAGACAAGTATAAACGTAAAAATTCTTTTAACAAAACTGACTTCAAACGCTACTACAAAGTACAACAATTGTGCCTTTCAAATTGGAGAGTTCCCTTGATTTCTCCAGGATTCCATCATCAGATCCTGACCTGATGACAATGATTCCCATCTGGGAAGTATACCCTTTCAAACAAAAAAAGAATTTTCCAAATCGGTCCAGGCGTGTTTGAGTAATCGGGGAACATACATAAAAAAAAAAAAAAAGATTCCGACGAATTGAGAAGAGAAGAAGAAAAGAAATAAATAAATAGTATTGTATCGCTAATTTCTAGGCAACAAAGTTGTTAAATGCACGAAGCAACAGCGGAGGCTTAGGAATAGGGTCCCGTTGGCACCCGTTGGCACCCGTTGGGTACGTAAAAAGAAAGTTTTGGGGACACAGTTGCAAGAAATAATGTGTTTAGTGTAGAAATGGGCAATTTGGTGACCGAGTTTGTCGAGTAACGTTAACGGGCTCGTTAGTCGTTACGGTCCGATACAATTCGGATCTGGCAAGGGTCCTAACAGATAGGGTAATTATTATCCTTACTAATATTATAAATGCGAAAGTATGTTTGTTTGTCCGTCAATCGTGGCACAACAAAGCAATGGATTAACGAGATTTTTTGCATGGGTAACGTTGAGGACCTGGAGAGTAACATAGGCTTTTTATCCCGAAAAATCAAAGATCTCTACGTGGATCAAGTCACACAACAAGCCAGTAATGAGTAACCATACTAGCTTAGGATAAATTAAAAAAGACGTGTGGCACTCGGGGACTGCCGCGGTAAAGCTATTGCATAGCATTTTTTATCAACGCCATCTAGCGGTGAGAGGAGTCCCGTGTTAGGTTATTTTCGTTACGGAATTTCTGGATTCGGTCTCCACGCTCAAGGCCCGCGATAGAAGCTATGCAATAGCTTAAAAATATAATATAAAACCATACTAACAATAGCTTATTGATGGGCTAAAACTCAAAGGTCGCAGGTTCAATCACTCCGAACACTAGTTTTCCGCATATGATGTTTATTGAAACTCAATTTTATTTTAGGTCGCATCATATTTACTACATAAAATGAAACTATGAGCGTAGTTAGGGGGTGGCATAAAACTATGGGACAGCGAACTCATAAACTCAAATAGCGATACTTTTCGTATTTCTGTACGAAGACGTGTAAATTCTCGACGGTGACGTCATTCGTATTAGAACGTAGACGCGTATACTGGGAAGTACTTTCTTTTAAGCTATTGCATAGCTTCTATCGCGGGCCTTGAGCGTGGAGACCGAATCCAGAAATTCCGTAACGAAAATAACCTGACACCCCACGGACACGGACTCCTCTTAGCGCTAGATGGCGTTGATAAAAAATGCTATGCAATAGCTTTACCGCGGCAGTCCCCGAGTGCCACACGTCTTTTTTTTCTTCCTTTCTTCTTGCTGGGCTGGTTTCCACACGTAAACCAGTCATCCCTCCACTCCAACCACTTCTCTCTACTCCAACCATCCTTGCTCTCTCCGGAAGCCTAGCAGGCCGCCCAGGTTGCCAAGGACTTCTCGAAGTGAGGCTGGGGATCCCAGATGGTTCTTGCGTTGGTCTGCCACGCCCATTCATCCAAGGAGCACGAGCGCTGGTGTTTCATCCGCCTCCATGCAAGCCCTGCACAGAGGACTGTCGGTGACACCTATAATAAATAGTTATTTGTGTTATATGGGGCCAAAGAAAATTTTTGTCCCCCGAGGGCGCTATTGTGAATTCAGAGCGAAGTGAAGGATTCTAAAGTAGAATCCTGAGCTTAGCGAGGAATTTAATATACGCCGCCCGAGAACAAAAAATTTGGCCCCGAGTGACACACACTATTTTTCACCATGACCTATGAGAAAAAGCTAGGAGTATCAACCTTCTATGATCACGTGACTTATCGAAGACAACAGCTGCTCAAACATTTTTGAATTTCGAGTTTTTTGAATTTCTGCAACGACCGCAGTAGTAATAAACACATACTAAAGCACGAACGCGGACCAATCAGAAGAGAGAATTGAAAACTCCCATGGGACTAAAAATTAAATTTTGCTCCCGCTATCCTCTGAAGCCAATATTCGTTTTTCGAATAGGTATGATGAAATAGTTATTTGTTCAACAAGATAGCAAAGTTCATTTTTGTTGCGAGTGCCTAGTTTGAATCCCGAGCGAACGAAGGATTCTAATATAGAATCACGAGCGTAGGGAGTGATTCTAAGTTAGAATCCTGAGAGTAGTGAGGGATTCAAAGGCACAAGAAGCAAAAACTTTGCTATCGTGTGATACATACAATTTTTCACCTCAATAGCGAAAAAGTACAAGATGTAAGAGAAATATTTATTAAAACATAAAGGATATTTTAAAATTTTAAAAATTAGGTTTATTTATTTAAAAACTTTTCAATATCATGAGCGGTGAAAACTTTAGATTTTTTGGATTTGTGCCCCTCCGATTGTCTTTTCAAAAATACAATAAGTTTAGGATAAGTTTCAATGTGAACGTCGCATTTCGATTTGATTGTAGCTTTTAACATGGAGTAAATACTCCATAATGTAGATGGTTACCTTGTTTTAGACAATTCCATGAAATATGATAAAATCACAGTCTCTGAATAGGACTTCGCATCCTTAGAAAGTCTCCAATCATTAAATAATTCATAGGCTTTCAAGTATTTTTCACGAGACTATTCCGGAAGAAAGTTTAATTCGCGTTAGACACTAATTCTTTTAATTCTGAATTATTAGTAGATTCACTCATTTTGTTATTTTAAAATTCTTACAACAAATAACTTCTAAGAAATTAGTACCTAATTAAGATATAGAATAGAGTTAATTATTTTTTTTTTTGCCGCCATTTTATATTACTCTTTTGTCTGCGTTCGGAATTGTGTCATTCATAAAATAAAATATATTAATTAATTAATTTTAATTTTCTTTTATGTTTCATGTGTGTTACAGAATTATAAAGTCTAAAACACATTTACGAAAAGTAAATAGTTTAAATAATAAAATAGAGAGTTAAAAAATTTTGTCGAAATAAAATGTATGGGGTATGCAATATTATATACAAAATTTCTGAACGTTTCTTGAGACGGTGAGTTGAAGAAACGCCAATCCAATGCGTTCTATATTCAAAACACTTTTTCTCACTGAGTGAGCAAAAACGACTTTTGCTCACTGGTTTTGGGCAGCAAAGGCGCCCTTTTTGAGCTAGAGAGGTGAAAAAGGTATTTGTTTAGTTTTCTGTGTACTGGGAAGTCCTCGAACACTTTTAGTTCCCAAGGTTGCCGCTTGGAGCGCTGGCTGTAGATGTATTAAGAAGCTCGAAAACATAGATTCGATGAACAAAACTATCGAAACTTGAACTAACCCTAATGAAAACTATCGAACAACTAAAGCAACATATCGAATAGCTACAATACATTACGTCTGTAGTGCCGTAACGGGCTATTCGGTTACCGTATTTGTCGTGTAATGGGATAATTAGGGGTCGACATTTATAGTTCGGTTTGCGAAGGGTCCGAATGGGTACCATAGATTAACCGAACAATAGGCGATATAGAGACTACGCATTGAAGTAATTTGAGCCGATGCCGATTTCCATTCATTGTATTATTGACTTTGCACAATTTCAGAGGGATAAGTTGATTTTAATTAGTAGTTTTGCCATTACATAAATTCAAACAATGTTTAAAAACCAGGGTTGGCATGATTATAACAAGTTGTATTAAAACACATGTTTAAAACAGTTTGAATTTAAACCGTGTTTTTTATCACACATTTAAAAACACAGATTAAAGTAAGTTTTAAGCATTCTATAAAATAATAAGAAAAAAACAAGCTTTAAAACTACTTTTCATGGCGAATGAATGGATATAAAATGAAAATAAATTAACTATTTATTTAGGAGTCTTTTTTTTTTTATTCGAAATAGGCTTGCGCTTGACGACAAATACAAACAAACAAACAATATGGCAAATGAGTCTAAATAGCTTGTTGACATAAAAACAGTTGAGTCTATGCTATTGCTATGTTATATTTTTGAACTATTTTGTAACTTTTATTGGCATTGTAATGTAATTAAATTGATAGTTTTTTGTAAATATTTAAAATTTACTATGACGAATTTGAAAAGATCTAGTCTAAAAATGAAACTTTATAGGTCGAATTAATTTGAAATAATGCGCTAAACGCCCTAAAGTAAAAATAATTAAAAAAAAACACTTGATAAAACAATTTGAACTGTTTGTTTTATAAAATTAAAAAAAATGTTTTTTTTTTCCAACCCTGGCAAAACACATTTATTAAGTTGAGGTTACACAGTTATGTAATCCACTCTACATTTTTAACGAAGTTACTAGTTTATTTGCGACGGTTTCTAGTAAGCCATCATATTCTGTCAACTAATTAGCCTGAGCAATCAGTACCTGATGTGATTGTCAGTACAATATTAAATCAATTTCACCGCATTAATTGCCGCTCCCGGCGACCGCGCGGCGACGAAATTGTATTCACCATTAACGTTTGATGTACGATAATAATTACCTGACGTCAGCATTTTCAATCGCTGCCTGACGTAAACAACACGATCAGTTGGATCGTCATCAGTCGAGAATCTACCACCGGTCTCCTGTAAAATTGTGTCAATCACACTTACTAGGTTTTGAAATGGGGCAGCCGATCTATCTTCAAACTTTGCCAAACTACTATGAAAAAGCGGCCAAGTGCGAGTCGGACTCGCCCATGAAGGGTTCCGTAGCAGCAATTGCGGTTTACGATTTATGACGTATTAAAAAAAACTACTCGCTAGATCTCGTTCAAACCAATTTTCGGTAGAAGTTTGCATGGTAATGTACATCATATATTTTTTTTAGTTTTATCATTCTCTTATTTTAGAAGTTAGAGGGGGGGACACACATTTTACCACTTTGGAAGTGTCTCTTACGCAAACTATTCAGTTTAGAAAAATATTAGATTATATTAGAAACCTCAATATCATTTTTGAAGACCTATCCAAAGATACCTCACACGAATGGGTTTGATGAAAAAAAAAATTTTTGAGTTTCAATTCTAAGTATGGGGAACCCCAAAATTTATTGTTATTTTTCTATTCTTGTGTGAAAATCTTAATGCGGTTCACAGAATACATCTACTTACCAAGTTTCAACAGTAAAGTCCCTATAGTTTCGGAAAAAAGTGGCTGTGACATATGGACAGACAGACAGACATGACGAATCTATAAGGATTCCGTTTTTTGCCATTTGGCTACGGAACCCTAAAAACATAGAAGTGACGTCACGAACGACGTCATGACGCCTTCGAGCGTTCTTGCATGAATTTTGAAACAAATTGAAATGGCAATTTTATCTGCCAAACCTTTTTTTTTTACTAAAATAAGATATTTTTTCGAAATAGATAGGTAAGTCCGAACATTATCCAACAGATTTTCTTCATCATCATCATCCTGAACAAGGTTAACATCGTGATCGCAGGTTCACGGCCATACCCCTTCCAATTTAGCCCGCTACCATCATATATTACATCATCACTTACCACAAGGTGTGATCGCAGTCAAGGATTCTCTAATCATGGCATAAAAAAACCATTGTGGGCCCACGAAATGGGCATAGGTCCCTGTCGTATAAGGGTTTAGGCCATAGTCCACCACGCTGGCCTAATGTGAATCGGCAAACTTCATTCACACACCTTTGAGTACATTGTGGAGAACTCTCGAATGGTTGAGCGAAGCAACGGCTGGATCATGCGTCATGCTCGTGAACGGGTGCCACCAACGGGAATGGGTCTGCTTTCTGTCTATTGTATTGTATTTGTATTGTATTTAGTTGTATTTGTATTGTATTGGACTTAGGAAACTTCATCGTGGAAGCACTGTATACATAGCATAGTTTCATTAACGATTGTAAAAATTTTTTTTTGAAAAGAGCAACCGCCGAGTTTCTTGCTGGCTCTTCTCGGCAGGAAAGGCATTCTGAACCAGTGGTAGATTCATTGACAGTTCAAAAGTGCTTGTAAAAATTTATTTGAATAAAAAATATTTCTATTTCTATTTCTCAGGCGTGTAGGTTTCTTGCGATGTTTTTCTTCAACGTTGAGGCATGTGATATTTAATTACTTGAACGTTAGAGGTGCGTGCTCAGAATCGAACCTGCGAACCCTCGAATAGGAAACAGCGGTAGGGTTAGTATAAGATTTAATTCCATTGATCGTATTCGTATTAGCGTCAAAGTAAAATGCAAAAGCTTTCTTTAACATACTTTCAAGATTTATAAAGTTGTATCGTTATTAAAATGACGGCCTAAACCATTGTATTGACCTTCACAACAATTAACGCGTCACGTCAACGTTTTGGGGATACAACAACTTACGTAAAATCCTTATAGGAGGTATCGATTATATATTAAATTCTTATACTGTGTAACACGCCACTTATACATAACAATTAATTAGATTTACAAGTTTTGAAATCTCGTAATTATCTATGTACACGACCTGAATAAACAACAAAAAGTAATAATAAAGCAGTCTCGAGAAATTAGGTAGACGTACCCCGTGAAATCATCATTAAAGACTCCATCCCTAATTCCACAAATTCGGGCAAGATAATTGAAAATAATTTGGGGAAAATTGAAAATTACACGAGCGCGACGTTGCGTAGTGCCACAGTATAGCAATCGTGCAGTTGGCTATTTGGCTGTCGTGAAGCGTGGGTGTAATTAATGAATAGTCCTCTAGTGCCTCTAGTGTTTTGAGGACCTCCCTGGCGTAGTGGCTGTGATCTTATAACTGGGAGGTCTCGGGTTCGATTCCCGGTGGGGGCAATTGGGAAATTTATAATTTCTGAATTGTCTCTGGTCTGGGCTAGTGGGAGGCTTTGGACGTGGCTAGTTACCACCGTACCGTCAAAGACGTGCCGCCATGCGATTTAGCGTTCCGGCACGATGGCGTGTAGAAACCGACTAAAGGTATGGGTTGAATGTACACCGCCATACCCCTTCCAAGTTAGCCCGCTACCATCTTGGACTGCATCGTCATTTACTATCAGGTGAGATCGCAGTCAAAGGCTATCTTGTCATCGAATAAAAAAAAAGAAGTGAAATAATTGAAGAGGACTGCGATAAAGAAGATACAAAGAAAAGTACTTAGGTACTTTAACATGCTTTTCACAAACGAAATTGAAAGTTAAAATATGCTCAAAGAACCTAATTAATGAACACAATGTACCTATCTGGCCACAAAGGCATATTATTGAGAAAGGTAATATACTCTATGGATGTAATTTAATTGAACGTAATTTACATTTCACGATACAATATTGCCTGTACTACAAGTCATAATTTATAACATAAATTAATTACCTATTTTACTATGTAATACGAAGTTCGTTTTAAATTCAATTAACTTGCAGACTAAATTATTATTGTTATTAAACTATTTATTGGGATTACCTATTGTTTGAATATTGATTGAGTCTTTTGTTAGCCGATACCAAACGCTTTGTGTCATTGATTAAAATTAGTATAGATCGTTGATTGTTTTCGAATTTCAGCAAAACCCTGCTGTCTGCGTGTCGATTCTCTAAAAATTATTAAAAAAAAGAAAAAGAAGAAAAAAAACCTGAAATTTACTAATATTCTCCTATCCCCTCCAAATAAGTGGAAAGCTTGTGTTAAGAGTAGGTACAACAATAGTGCAACAGGTGGGATTCGAACTTGCGACCTTACAGTTTTCAGTCCGCACCTTTAGCCGTTGGGCTATTGAGGTTTTATGCTGAGGATTGCATCAGTGTAACGATCGTAATGGTCTCTGATTGGCTGAATTTATGGCGTTCTTGCTGCATCAATGCATTTTAACCAATAGCGGAAGAGTACCAATCAGAGGTCAACTTAGAAGGGCAACTTTTAGCTCTTATGACACGTCATAACCACCGGTTCGGAATGATGATTTTGCTGAGAAGAGTTGGCAAGAAAAAACTCCTAAAAATCCGTAAAATCATTTAAATAAATAGCGACTCTTGCTATTTACCTAGAAGTTGCTTCTCTTTCTGTCGCGTAACTCTTATCCCTTCGCACTACTTTAACCCATTGAGTTGGCCCGTCCGTCGAGACTTTTAAGGTCGTAGCCCATTTACACGACACCGCTCCCACACAACCAAAGTATGAGCATTAAAATATGGACTTAATATCGTGCTCTGGAGGTGCACTTTACAGTAACAACACCGCGGTACGGTAACAGTACCGCGCGCTGTTTTCTATTTAGTGTTGTTACTGTAAAGTGCACCTCCAGAGCACGATATTAAGTCCATATTTTAATGCTCATACTTTGGTTGTGTGGGAGCTGTGTCGTGTAAATGGGCTACGACCTTACTTGTAGCTTTATACAGGAGTGCGCCTGGTCTGTTAAAACAGAGATCGCTTTATTCCTAAACTACGAAACTAACTACTAACTAGAAAACTAGTTCCTGAAATATCAGGAACTAGTTTTAGTGTGACAGAGGGTTTGGACTTCGTTTAACGTTGCTATAAGTACCGACATATCGTAAGCAGAAAATAGAACGCCATTTTGCAATGCTTTGTCGATGAAATAACCGCAAGAAAACTCTTTCATACAAACTCTGCATGGCTTATGAGAAAATGAAAAACTGTTATGGAATATGCAAATGAAATACCTACTCACTAATCCTTACTAGTATCTATTATAAACTAGCTGATGCCCGCGACTTCGTCCGCGTGGATTTAGTTTTTTAATTCCCGCGGGAACTCTTTGATTTTTCGGGATAAAAAGTAGCCTATGTCACTCTCCGGCCCGTAAATTACCCCTATGCAAAAAATCACATCGATCTGTTGCTCTGTTGCTGCGTGATTGAAGGACAAACCAACAAACCAACAAACCAACAAACACACTTTCGCATTTATAATATTAGTAGGGATGCGAAAGTGTTTGTTTGCTAGTTTGTTCTTCAATAACGCTGCAACAGAGCTACGGATCGACGTGATTTTTTGCATGGGAATAGTTGAGGACCTGAAGAGTAATATAACTTACTTTTTATCCCGGAAAATCAAAAAGTGGGATTTTAAAAACTAAATCAACGCGGACGAAGTCGCGGGCATCAGCTAGTGATAATATAAAATTGAAAGTGTGTTTGTTCGTCCTTTAATCACGTAACAATGGATAAAAGTAATTTTGGCCTGAGTGTAGTTCAGGATTTGGAGAGTGACGCTATCTTGTATCCCGAAAAACAAGAGGGTTCCTGGAGGGTTCTGAACTTTTGACACTCCACGCAGACAAAATTGCGGGCAAAAGCTAGACATAAATAAATGCGAATTTGTACTCGAATAAAAAAGGAAAAAAAAAAAACTAAGATTTTCCTTTGAAAAAAGTCTCATTTCATACAAAATAACGGTCTTTTACGACTAAAATAGTACTGCAGTGTGTGTTATACATGTACGGAGGAATGACTTAATATTGCGCGTGCAATTTGAATGCTGGTTCATATCTGAAAAGCCGCTAGTGGCTTCTACCCTTGAAGCTATGAAAGGCAAAGAAATACGTTTGATGTTGCTTTGAGAAGAAAAAAAGGAAAAAGTAACTTGGAATCGTAATTGCTAAGAACCGTTTCACTTCTTCAAACTCAATATAAATTCTTGTAGACTTTTACAAGGCTCTGTGTAGCGAAGGTCGTCTTAACTTTTGATTATTCCTGGTGGAAGTGAAAATTTCTTACCAGCAATTTGGTTGCTTCAAAACGCAAACACATACCTACATGTATAATTGTATACTCTTTATCTTTTCGAAGTTCCGAACAATTAATCTAATGACGTAATTATTGCGGAATCTAATCTATACATATAATAAAATTGTAGAAAAGTGGTGTCTGTACAATGGAAATATATAAAAAAAAGTAGCAGGGGTTGTTATTAGATCGATGCCGAACCCGAAATTGTAATTAATTTTTTTTTGTCTGTTTGTCTGTTTGTCTGTGTGTTTGTGCACGCTAATATCAGAAACGGCTTATTCGATTTAGATACGGTTTCCACTAATATATTGTAGTAAGCTTCACTTAACATTTAGTGTTTATTTCATGTCAATCGGTTCATAAATAAAAAAGTTATGTCAATTTAAAGAATCACGGCGAACATTTTTATTAACGTACAGAGTACGTACTACACGCCTCGCGCCTGAGCGTCGACGGTATATGTAATTCAAAATATGCTGCCCTAAAAGTCACTATTCCACGCGAACGAAGTCGCGGGCACAGCTAGTCCTTACTATATTTTGTTTGTTTTGTTTGTTTGTCCTTCAATCAAGCCGCAACAAGTCGACGTAATTTTTTCCATAGACCATTTGACCTGGTGAAGTGACATAGGCTAGTATTTTTTACCCCAGATAAAATCAATTAGTCCCCAGAGGATTTTTTAAAACTACATTCACGCGGATGAAGTCGCGGGCAACAGCTAGTGTTATACTTATTATAGACGTATCTTTACGATCTTTTAGAAATCGGACGCCGGTTTTAGATGCTGCCCATTTTGATAAATAAGCCGTCCGTATAAAATACGACCGTAACGAGATAGACATTCGTCAGTGCCGGATTTAACGTACATTTTGGACATGTACACTATCCCAAATGAAGATACATCTGTTTTAGTTCTGGATCCGGAACCTATACATTTGGTACATTTTGATACATTTGAGTTCGTAGTTAGTACGCAGACATGTCCGCTCGTACACTTCCCTGAGTCTGACGGGAACTCATGAAGTATTCAAGACGCGTTGCAAAGCCGAGATTTGTAAACGAGTGTGTTCTAGTACATACATTGCTTAGTCAACGACATTGGATATAAGCATTCTAAAGTTTCAAGACGAATATACGGTAAAGATATGTTGATGCTTTACATATGTTCTTGTTATTTGTCCTAAAATCTATAATATAATTTATGTAGCATGTATATTTATGTTTCAGTTTTAAATTAGAATTTAGTTTTGTATTATATTAAGTATTATTATTACCTATCTAAATAAATATTACATAGAGTTTATGTAGCAACATTTCAATAACCATAATATTTTGATTTTGAGTTTGTAGTTAGTACGCAAACAAGTCCGCTCGTACACTTCCCTGAGTCTGACGGGAACTCATGAAGTATTCAAGACGCGTTGCAAAGCCGATATTTCTAAACGAGTGTGGACAAGTATTGGGTAGTTCTAGTACCTAAATTGCATAGTAAACGAGTTTGGATATAAGCATTCTAAGGTGTGAAAAAAGGTGGTCGAAGACTTTAGTTATTCTTGTTAATAACTTTGAATTCCAAAATATTGTATTGTATAATATATACAGCAAAGATAGGTAAGTACTTTAAAATATATATTCTTTTTTTTTGTCATAATAATCTATAGTATAATTTATGTAGCATGTATGTATATTTAATGTTTTAATTTAGAATTTAGTTTTGTATGATGTTAAGTATTATTATTACATATTATCTTAAAAGAGAACATTAAAATAAATATTACAGAGAATTTATGTAGCAACATTTCAGTAACTACGTATATAATATTTTGATTTTGAGTTTGTAGTTAGTACGCAAACATGTCCGCTCGTATAGGCTCGTACACTTCTCTGAGTCTGACGGGAACTCATGAAGTATTCAAGACGCGTTGCAAAGCCGAGATTTGTAAACGAGTGTGGACAAGTATTGGGTAGTTCTAGTGCCTAAATTGCATAGTAAACGAGTTTGGATATAAGCATTCTAAGGCTAATATATACAGCAAAGATAGGTAGGTACTTTAAAATATATTATATTCTTTTTATCTGTCATAATAATCTATAGTATAATAATTTATGTAGCATGTCGTCGGCTTAATTTTCAAACTACGTAACTCCATTTGGTCAAACTTTACAGGAGAAAGAAAAAACTTTTTTGCTATATACCTAACTAACAATAAAAACATAGACAAACAGCTTTATTTACATTTGAATATTATTGTGCTTATGTTTGTTGTAATTATGATTTATTATCTGTTATCATGATTCAATAATTGGACTTAGGTATTAGGTCAAAATGGCGTCGGCTTATGCCGTGGTATTTTTATTTTTTGTAAATAGCAAAAAAACTAAAAACAAGTGGGAGATACGAGTGAGTCCATCGTGTTCGTTACCGAATTTTACACTACATGGCGTCAAAATAAAAAAATCGGAAATTTTGGAGTTACGAAGTTTGAAAATTAAGCCGACGATGTATATTTAATGTTTTAATTTAGAATTTAGTTTTGTATAATGTAAAGTATTATTATAACATATTATCTTAAAAGAGAAAATTAAATAAATATTACAGAGAATTTATGTAGCAACATTTCATTTTGATTTTGAGTTTGTAGGTAGTACGCAAACATATCCGCTCGTATAGGCTTGTACACTTCCCTGAGTCTGACGGGAACTCATGAAGTATTCAAGACGCGTTGCAAAGCCGAGGTTTGTAAACGAGTGTGGACAAGTATTGGGTAGTTCTACTACCTAAATAATAAATTGCATAGTAAACGAATTTGGAAATGAGCATTCTAAGGTGTGAAAAAAGGTGGTCGAAGACTTTAGTTATTCTTGTTAATAACTTCGAATTCCGAAATATTGTATGACAAACCTATGACACTGCAGTAATGACACTTGACTCTAGATAGAGATTATGTCATTAAAGAAATAACCGGCCAAGTGCGAATCACACTCGTGCACTGAGGGTTCCGCACTTTTTTTAAAAGAGCAACCTTCGAGTTTCTTGCTGGATCTTCTCGGCTGGAATGGCATTCTGAACCAGTGGTAAATTCATCTGACGATTCGAAATCACTTTGTAAGACAAACGGACAAAGGAGCAAGCGTATAAAGCCGAATTTAAACTGTGAAATTAGTTTCATGACATTAATTTCATCAACATTTGCATGTGTAAACTTCAAATTTCATGATACAGTATTGTTGATGAAATTATAGTCATGAAACTAATTTCATGCAACTAATTTCACAGTGTGAATTCGGCTTTTGGGTTTCGTTTTTAAAATTACTTTCGTTTCTAGACTTGTTTGCCAAGTGGGTACATTACAAATGAAAACAAATACTACAAAAGAGAACTGTTGTCTAACATTCTTCCTCGTTAAATTCCTTTTGTAACATTGAGAATACAAGCTACAGAGTTTGCGATGGAAAATTTGTTATTATTTTGAATTGAAGATATACTGGAAGAATATTTTTTCATTATTTAATGCTTGATTGGAGATTCCGTAATAAGTAATAAGAGCGGTTGACGTTGACATCCTATTGAAGATAGAGATGCTGTAGAAAAACAAAATTGGGTAAAGTATTTTTCAATAATTTTCTCATCAAAAATTTTTTTTTTATTCGATGACAAGATAGCCCTTGACTGCGATCTCACCTGATGGTAAGTGACGATGCAGTCTAAGATGGTAGCGGGCTAACTTGGAAGGGGTACAGCAGTGTAAATTCAACCCATACCCCTAATCGGTTTCTACACGCCATCGTGCCGGAACACTAAATCGCTTGGCGGCACGTCTTTGACGGTAGGGTGGTAACTAGCCACGGCTAAAGCCTCCCACCAGACAAATAAATCTTTCTTTTGTTAGCCCCCGACGCAAAAATGTGTGAGTGTTTGTGTGTGTCTGTCTGTGGCATCGTAGCAGCCAAACGGATGAATCGATTTTGATTTTGTTTTTAGTTGCCTGAGAATCAAATTCTGAAACTGAACGTGAACGCGAGTAGCATACGTGAAATGAAATGAAATGAATGCGCTTTATTGTACACCACATAAATACAGAAACATATATACAGTAACATAAATTAACTTAAAATAAATGATGGCACAAATGGCGGCCTTATCGCTAAGGAGCGATCTCTTCCAGGCAACCATGATGCAAGGTGGATATGATGACAGGATAGAAAATGACATTACACATAACTGAATAAAAAAAACCTTATAATACATATACCTACACATATATAAATACAATAATATAATATATTATAATAATAAATACATACATATAATACACACATATAATTATAAATACATTGTATACAAGATCCGGAGCAAACAAAGAATAAGACTAAGCCTGGATGGGCTAGTAGCATTAAAGGATTAATTTATTAGAAATAAAGAGAATGTTCAAGGAGGAAAGAAGTGTGCTTTGACGAGCCTTTTAAAAATGGCATGAGATTGCGCACGCCGAATACGTGTCCGTTAATATCTTCACAAAACATATAGCCATAAAGAAGTCGTTAATAAATAAAGCGTTATCGGAAATCCTTATAACCAGAGCGAAATCCATTTACGGCGGGGTTATAATTCACAACACCATAACTCATTGGTAATGGGACTTTATATAGCAGCTTGCGTGACAAATATTGCCGCAAATATTGGTTAATCGCTGATCAAATCATAAATGATTCTTACCAATTCCGTCATAGGAATCGGGTAGCGAAACCAAAATGGCGATAGAGATTGAAGGGTTGACCATTATTATACAACTAGCTTTTGTCCCCGCGACTTTGTCCGCGTGGAATTAGGTATTGGGGTGGAATTTTCAAAAATTGCGACACACGTACTTTTTTATTTTTAACTGAAAGCTCAAATACCAACTTTGATGGAAACAGCTTGAAAAATGACGGAGTTTCATATAAACTTCCATACCCTATTTAAACCCCTTAGGGGTGGAATCACATCACACTAATATTATAAAGGCGAAAGTTTGTATGTGTATGTGTGTGTGTGTGTGTGTGTGTATGTTTGTTACTCCTTTACGCCACAACGCATGAACCGATTTGGCTGAAATTTGGAATGGAGATAGCTCATTCCCAGGATTAAAACATAGGCTACTTTTTATCCCGGAAAATTAAAGAGTTCCCGCGGGAATCAAAAAACCTTTATCCACGCGGACGAAGTCGCGGGCATCATCTAGTTTCCAATAATCCTTCCTTAGTGTGCGCCTATGTCATAAAAGGAACCAACTGTAAAAATTTCAAGTTTCTAACTTCAGTAGTTTAGGCTGTGCGTTGATATCTCAGTCAGTCAGTCAGTCAGTCAGAACTTTGAATTTTATATATATAGATAAACAATAATAAATTATTAATTTTTTTTTATTCGTTGACAAGATAGTCCTTGACTGCGATCTCACCTGATGGTGGTCGTAGGCTAACTTGGAACGAGTGTGACAGTGTAGATGCAACCCATACCCCCTAATCGGTTTATACACGCCATCGTGCCGGAACGCTAAATCGCTTGGCGGCACGTCTTTGACGGTAGGGTAGTAACTAGCCACGGCTAAAGCCTCACCAGACCAGACCAGAGACAATTTAGAAATTATAAATTTCCAAATTGCCCCCGCCAGGAATCGAACCTGAGACCTCCCAGATATAAGACCACAGTCCTCACCACTGCGCCAGGGAGGTTGTCATTTCTTTTACCTATCTCGACGAAGAGGCATTTGAAGTTGGTTTTTTAAAAAGTATTTTTATATTATTTTTCACAACTTGATTTTGTACAAAACATTAAAAAAAAAGTTAAAAATTGAAATATTGGAAAACCAAATGCCTAAGTATCACATTAAGTTATCGAAGTCAATTGTTAAATTATCGAAGTTAATGAACTATTTCTCATTTATCAATATCGGAATTGTTAATAATTTAACATTGCTTCTGTATTTTATTACGAGGTTTCAAATGTTCAATGGATTTCAAACATTTGAGAAGTTTTGATTAATATTCGATAGGTATCGAAATTCACTTCTCTCTTCCTCAAAAACCTTTTTTACCAACTTCAAAAATTTGAAGGAGGTTCTCAATCCAAAATTCAAAATTATTTTTTTCATGTAGGCCAACTCTTAGCTCTTATGACACGTCATAAATCTACCATCGGTTCGGAATGCAGATTCTACTGAGAAGAGCCGGCAGAAAACTCAGCAGTTGCTCTTTAAAAAAAAAAAATACAATAGGTATCAAAACTATGCTATGTATACAGTGCTTCCACAATGAAGCTTCAAAAATGCATACGTAGGTACACAATACAACCTAGAACCTACCAACCTAGAACTAGTGGAACCTAGTTCCTCCTTCACCTTGCTTTTTTCATTACAAAATATTACAATACTAGCTTTTGCCCGCGCGACTTCATCCGCGTGGAAATAGATTTTGGGGTGGATTTTTCAAAATCTGTGAAACACGTGTTTCTTTATTTTTATTTGAAAGCCTAAATACAAAGTTTCATGGATATTACTTGAAAAATGACGGACTTTCATACAAACTTCCATCCCCTATTTAAACCCCTTAGGGGGGGAATTTCCAATAATCCTTTCTTAGTGTGCGCCTACGTCATAAAAGGAACCAACTGTAAAAATTTCAAGTTTCTAACTTCAGTAGTTTAGGCTGTGCGTTGATATCTCAGTCAGTCAGTCAGGACTTTGAATTTTATATACAGGGTGTCCCACGGCTATGCCACATGGAGGGGAAGTACCTTAAATATTGTAGATGGAACATTTTACTGAAAGAAGACTTCATTTTAATTTAAAAAACAATTTAAACTGCATTCATAGATTTTTAAATAATTGCCTGGTTGAACCGGGACTCGAACCCGCTATACGAGAAAAAAAATTAATCTGTATCTTTATCATACCGATCGGAAGGCTTCATCATAAGGATTATTTTTTGTTAAATAACATAGCATGAGAAATAAAAGGAAGACCATGAATTTTAGCCTTTGATGTAAAATTTTGTTCAGAAAAATGAAAAGCTGACATTGGCGTATCGACATACAACTGACATGAACTATTACTAATGAGTACCCACTTGAAAAGTAGGCATTGGTTTGTCCTTCAATCCCGCTGCAATTACGAATTGCAGCGGGATTGAAGGACAAACCAATAAATCAACAAACAAACACACTTTCGCATTTATAGGTAATATAAGTAAGGATTAGTAAGGATAGTAAGGATCGGGAAATGATGCGTACTTCTCAAGTGGGTACTCATTAGTAATAGTTCATGTCAGTTGTACGTCGATACGCCAATGTCAGCTTTTCATTTTTCTGAACAAAATTTTACATCAAAGGCTAAAATTCATGGTCTTCCTTTTATTTCTCATGCTATGTTATTTAACAAAAAATAATTCTTATGATGAAGCCTTCCGATCGGTATGATAAAGATACAGATTAATTTTTTTTCTCGTATAGCGGGTTCGAGTCCCGGTTCAACCAGGCAATTATTTAAAAATCTATGAATGCAGTTTAAATTGTTTTTTAAATTAAAATGAAGTCTTCTTTCAGTAAAATGTTCCATCTACAATATTTAAGGTACTTCCCCTCCATGTGGCATAGCCGTGGGACACCCTGTATATAGATTAAATATACATAATATTACAATCTACTAATTACACTATCTTGTGGGTAGCCGCTCAGTATTCAACTGTATGTTTTTTTTTAAATTTTTTTTGGCTATATTACTCCATAACCTGGACCGATTTCAATTTTTTTTTGTTTGAAAGGACACAGTTGATATAGGTACTTACTTTGTAGTGGCGCGGTTTGAAGTCGTTTTTGTAAAAAGAATTTTTACATTTATTGCAGGTAGAATACATGGAAACGGTATAAAATAAACAACGAGTACAGAACATAGTTCATTACGCGCTATTACAATGTCTGCGACGACCTGCTTCCAACTCCTCGCCACATAGGCCAAGAGACGATAGTAAAATCTGGTTTAGGACAGATACTCCCATTGTCATCAAGTCAGGATTTAATGATAGGATCCTGGAGAAATCGAGGAAACTTGAATCAACTTTTCCGCGATATCAGCGTGAAGTTGGAATTTTGTTCCCGAATAAAAGTAATATAATATAGTTCGTGTCAATCTTCTTCCATAAATAAATAAATAAATAAATAAATAAAATGTAACCCATGTCCAAACTTTACCCATGCTTAAATTACGGTAGCTGTAGCTTTGTTGATGCGCCATTGAAGCACAAACCAACAAGCACAAAGACTTTCGAGTAATTATATTAGCTTATAATTTTCAACAATTTATAGGTATACTATACTTGTAAGCGGTTGCAACAAAGCCTCATCAATTTAAAGAGATATTTTTTAATAAAATTAATACATATTTTTAACGGTCGACTCTTAGACTATATACTTTGTTACCGCTTGAATTGAAAGAATCATTTAATTTAGCTCTGGGGCATTTTTTATTATTTAATGTTTGCAAACGCATCTTACTTATTATTTTATTTGTACAAGTATGTATCCTATCTTATTAATATTATAAATGCGAAAGTTTGTATGTTTGTTACTCAATCACGTCGCAACGACTGAACCGATTTGGCTGAAATTAAGCACAGAGATAGGTCTGGAATAGGATATAGGCTAACATGCATTCCGAACTGGTGTTAGAGTCTTGACGTATCATAAGAGCCACAGGTTGGTCTACATGAAATAAATAAAAAAATTAAAATAAATATTTTTATTTTTTTTTGAAAATTTTGTCAGTAAATCAGTAAAGTAAAGGTAGCTTAAATCCAATTTCATCTTTGCCATAGTGATGGGCTGGTCGGAATTAACGGAAAACACACTCATTCCCGCAGTCCGTCCGATAATACCCGCTATTTCTGACACTGACAGCGTGTTATAAAACTTTTTTCATCATACCTATTCGAAAAATAAATATTGGCTTCAGAGGATAGCGGGAGCAAAATTTAATTTTTATGGGAGTTTTCATTTCTCTCTTCTGATTGGTCCGCGTTCGTGCTTTAGTATGTGTTTATTACTACTGCGATCGTTGCAGAAATTCAAAAAACTCGAAATTCAAAAATGGTTGAGCAGCTGTTGTCTTCGATAAGTCACGTGATCATAGAAGGTTGATACTCCTAGCTTTTTCTCATAGGTAATGATGAAAAATAGTGTGTGTCACTCGGGGCCAAATTTTTTGTTTTCGGGCGGCGTATATTGAATTCCTCGCTACGCTCAGGATTCTACTTTAGAAACCCTCGCTGCGCTCGGGATTCTACTATAGAATCCTTCACTTCGCTCTGAATTCAAAATAGCGCCCTCGGGGAACAAGAATTTTCTTTGGCCCTATATAACACAAATAACTATTTCATTAAAATATCATGGGAGTTTATTTTTTGTCATGTAACATTAATTGAACAATGGACATAAATACATCTATTCTTGATTAGGTTATTACATACTCATAAGGCTAGTGGTTAAGACTTTCAAAATGAAACGTTTAAATATTATTAACGAGCCCGCGACTTCGTTTGCGTGGATTGAGGTTTTTAATTCCCGCGGAAACTCTTGTTTCCCGGGATAAAAAGTAGCCTATGTGCTATTCCAGTCTATAATATATATGCCAAATTTCAGCCAAATCGGTTTAGGCGTTGCGGCGTGATTGAGTAACAAACATACATCCAAACTTTCGCATTTATAATACTTCCCTCGTAATTGAAAACACAGCAACTTAAATGTAACTTCTATTGAACTTACTGTTTTTTCAATTACGAGGGCAGAATAGGACACGATAGTAAGTAAACTGTGCGAGTGATAAAATCAAAGTCAGTAAAAAACTACCTTAAGTTAGGTAAAATTCAAGTATAAGTAGCTAGAATCCAATTTCATCCTTGCCAGAGTGATGGGTTAGACGTAATAACGGCAAACACACTCATCCCCGCCGTCCGTCCGATAATACCCGCTATTTGTTACACTGACAGCGTGTTATAAAACTTTTTTCATTAAAATATCACAGAAGCTACCCCCCCTATACCCCTACACCCCTGCTATACCCCTTCCAAGTTAGCCCGCTACCATCTTAGACTGCATCTTACCATCAGGTGAGATCGCAGTCAAGGGCTATCTTGTCATAGAATAAAAAAAAAAAAAAAAAAAAAAAAAAAAGTTTATTTATGTCATATTAAAATGATACGTTTTTTTATTTAATATCGAGATAGCCCTGACGATGCCCGCGACTTCGTCCGCGTGGATTAAGGCTTTGCAGTTTCCGCGGGAACTTTTTTAATTTTCCGGGAAAAATGTAGCCTATGTGTTATTCCTGGGTGTGAGTTATCTCAATTCCAAATTTCAGCCACATTGGTTCACTCGTTGTGGCGTGAAGGAGTAAGAAACATTTACACACATACACAGAAAAACTTTCGCCTTTACAATATTACTAGACTAGATGATTAGTGTGATCTTCGACCATTCAGCCGGGACGCGCATTTACGCAGATTTAGTACTGAATATATTCTGCCACTTTCTGCGGTGAGGTGGGGTAATCACGTACAGCACACATTTACTCACTTCCGCACACTCTTGTAAATACTTAATGTCTCTGCGAACACACACTAACTCAAAAGCTGTCACACTTACAAGCTGAACCGTACGTTTGTACATGTACTTCGGCAGAGGGGAATGCGTGCGCTTGCCACGTCCAGGGCTAAATGGTCGAAGAGTGTGATAGTGCAATTCAATTCTTTTTTTGAATTTTTTTTCTGTTTTATAGTTCTGTTCTACACAGACACACACACCCACACACACCCACACACACACACACACACACACACACACACACACACACACACACACACACACACACACACACACACACACACACACACACACAAACTTAGTGTGATTATAGAGCAGAATTTAATTACAGTGCACAGTTTTTAATTCTGTCCCTCTATAGCGTAAATTGACTATGTTTCCTCTCGTTTTTCTCTAATCTCTTACAGCATCCCGCCAAGCTGCGTCCGTTGAATAACGCAAACGTATTGAATTGCAAAACGCCCGCCCGCTCCGAATATTTTGTATCTTTGATTCCGAATCGCAATTCAACTGGAACTGGGGTGAAGGTTTGTGCCAGTATAAAGAACTGTTACATTCCTGGAACACACTTCACAAGGTCTTTATTAGTAGACCTTTGCAATAAATGAGTTTGAATTTGAATTTGAAAAAATACGAGTAGAATTTCTCACCACATTACATTTGCAAAGTTTCATATCAATACCCAGTAACCTGAAAGTTGTTAAAAGATATCAACGCACAGCCTAAACTACTGAAGTTAGAAACTTGAAATTTTTACAGTTGGTTCCTTTTATGACATAGGCACACACTAAGAAAGGATTATTGGAAATTCCACCCCTAAGGGGTTTAAATAGGGGATGGAAGTTTATATGAAACTCCGTCATTTTTCAAGCTGTTTCCATCAAAGTTGGTATTTGAGCTTTCTGAGCTTTCAGTTAAAAATAAAAAAAGTACGTGTGTCACAGTTTTTGAAAATTCCACCCCAAAATCTAATTCCACGCGGACGAAGTCGCGGGGGCAAAAGCTAGTCTAATTAGAAATGATACTATTTTTTTATGGAACTACATTTGTATGGAAACTAGAGTTAACTCGAGTTGGGGACTCCTGACACAAGCGATGTATGTAATTACTTCGCGAGGCCTCCGGGCGTAATTAGCATGTATGCGGTGTTACTGACAAGGACTCATGGCGGTATAAAGTTACCCATCTTACACAAATCACGAGTTAATTAAGGGTTAATTTTAAATTCAAATTCCAGGCTTGAAAGCCGCTTAATTACTTGGATAAGGTACACTATCAACTTTGTTGATTTAGCTGGTATGAGCAGGTTAACTGAAATACTAATGTGAAACCTATGATTACATACTTATAAAATGGAATAGAACGGAATAGTATGGAACGGAATGAAACGGTATGGAACGGAATGGAATGGAATGGAATAGATTGGATTAGAACGGAATAGGATGTAATAAGACGGAATAGAATAGATTAGAATGGAATAGAAGAAAATTGCGATTTATGTTTTTTTTTTCTAAAAAAAATAAAAGTTTTTGAGATATGGTGGACAATGTACATTTTGCGATTTACTTCGTGTTTACATTCTACCGGTATGAGCGAATTCATGAATACTTAACAAGCGGTGATTTTCAGCTATGACCTGTTTTACGTCACAACCGAATAGAACTACTTTTTTTTAGTCCTTGACTGCGTTCTCATCTGATGGCAATTGGCAAGTGACAATGTGTGTGTGTGTGTATGTTTGTTACTCTTTCACGCTAAAATGAACGAACCGATCTGGCTGAAATTTGGATTGGAGATAGCTCATACCCAGAATTAACACATAGACTACATTTTATCCTGAAAAATTGAAGAGTTCCCGTGGGAATTGAAAAAAACCTAAATCCACGCGGATGAAGTGGCGGGCATCGTCTTGTATTATTTTTTTTGCGACCTTTCAGCTTTAATTCCGCACTAGGGTTGCCAGACGTCCCGTATTTTAGGCATAGTTTAAAATATCCCGGCGGGACTCACTCTGTCCCGTATTTGAACCGTACTTCGTTTTTCATTATGATATCGATCCAAGTATTCACACACGCAACGTTCGTAAAAAAGCGAGTTGATCACCGTTTTTAATTATGATTATAATTCTATTGATTTTTATAGATATATTAAAGCGAATAAAAATATATTAAAACTGACTTGATCATTGAAAAAATATCAAAAAAAATGACACTAAATAATTTTGTTTTTTTATTTGTCCCGGGTAAAAAACTGAAAGCCCGTATTTTTTTACCTATTTAACCATTTGTCCCTTATAGGCTGAAAAAAAATCTGGCAACCCTATTCCGCACCTTTAACCGTTGCGCTATTGAGGCCTCAAAATATAAGACAAAAACAAATCGCCCCATGAAAAGTACGAAAATGATAACAAAAAAGACAATAATTTAATTCAGTAGCAAGAATCGCTTCCAGATAAGGCCCCGTACGAACAATAAAGCCCGTATCTATCTCCAATATTCAAATATTCCGCGCGGTTGCCAAGAACTGCGGAATCAGTGCTCGATGGTTTTTGGCATTGCATGCACGGCGCGGCGGTATTGCGGCATCGCTTTGTTTATTTTAACACCGTTTTCAATACTTAATACCGCTGCATCGCGTATAGATAACACTTTTTTTACAGTATAGGTTTTCATGCGCCCTCGTGAATTGCTTGCGATAAGTATCATTTCTAATTAGATAATGTCGTTATAGGCATTAGTATGTGGTAACAGTGATTTCGTTATGTATTAAGTTTATAAGTGTTTACAGTTCTTGCAATTCACGACGGCACGTGGCTCATGGTTGTGTGTGTGTCGTATCTGTTTAAGTGGGAGCGAGAACTTGCTCCCACCTAGGCTTCTGACAGGCACGCACTCTTATGCTGCGGCTACATTAAGGTTAATGTCAATGCCCAACAATGCCTTTAACTATGCCATATTTTTTCACTGGTAAACTACGCGTAGAACTGAGTGGCCACACATACGGTAAATGTCTAAATAATGCTATAATTCTGCCGTTGAACCTCTTTGATCTGCCAAAATTTACCGCCACCCGACTTAATGCCAAACTTCTACGGCATTGTCAATGCCATTTCCCGTAGATCGCGGCTACACCTACGGTTAATGGTGATATACGCCATGTTCACTGGCATATCCCATTAATGTGGCCGCAGCATTACAGAATGTGGATTCGAACCCACATCTCTCGGGAATTGCGCCTTGAGTAGGTAAATCTATTTGGAGGCTGTTTCTTGTTCTTTGTATAGTTCTTGCAATTCACGAGGGCGCGTGGCTCATGGTTGTGTGTGTGTCGTATCTGTAAAACTGTGCTTGCTCACGCCTGCTCGCTCCCACCTAGGCTGGCAGACACGCACACTTACGCAATGTGCATGTACACGATGTAACCACAAGTAAAGCGCCCGTAACTTCGTGAGATAAACGTACTAAGTAACTGTTCGTTGTCTAGTGGTTAGCAATTTCTTCTTTGTTTCTTCTGTTCTGGAGAAAAGACAGTGTACGGCACAGGCGGCGCGTGTTGCCATACAGATTTTTTTTCTTTGAGTATTAATCAATTCGACCGTAGCAATTAACATAGTCGCATGTGAAAAACCACTACTCCAGGGCACGGCCGCTCAAAGCTTCAAATATATGAAAAGTGAAAAACAGTCAACATATCCAACCCTTGCACTTGCAAAAACCAAAGATGGTTGGTTGATTCCAAAAGTTTCACAATTGGTGGGGGCATTGCTATCCCCATTCTAAGACCCTTAATGCAACAAAACGAAAATCGCCAAAATGTAGATCCGACACTGTTAATTGCTACGGTCGAATTAATCAATCAATCTTTTATTGTACACCAAACACATTAAAATACATTAAAAAAAAATTATTATCATGGAGTTCCGCAAAGTTCCGCCTGTTTTTATCCAATAGCAGACCCTGTAAATAAAATTTATTACTATTACTAGATGATACCCTTCCATAGCATATTTATAGGACATTCGTCCTTTTCCATATCATAGGTGACATGCATACCAAATTTCAAAGCTGTCTGCCTGCGGCTTAGCTCGTAAACAATTTTCAATTTTTCCTCGGGAACTACTTAAGGAATCGGGATAAAAGGTAGCCTATGTTCTTTTCCATGTCAAAGGCTACATGCATGCCAAAAAACATCCAAATCCGTTCAGCCGTTTTTGCGTGATTGAGTAACAAACATCCAAGCATCTAAACATCCAAATTCAAATTCAAATTCAAAATTAATTTATTTCATATAGGCTAACTTGTAGCTCTTATGACACGTCATAAATCTACCACCGGTTCGGAATGCAGACTCTGCTGAGAAGAGCCGGTAAGAAACTCAGCAGTTGCTCTTTTCAAAAAAAAATAAAAATTTTTTTTTTTTTTACAAAGCTATGCTATGTATACAGTGTAAACATCCACACTTACACATTATACACTGTAGGATTACGCATTAATTATATCACTTGTTGACCTAAAACGTTGCGCGTTGGGCAAGTGTTACGGTGAGAGTGAGTAGCCCTCCAAACCGCATGGCCGGGGGTACGTGTCTCACCTCGACCTACTTGTGGCCTTTGACGCACGCGGCTCTGGGAATACTAGGGCCGTGAATAGCAACAAAAAGAGAAATATAGAAACTTTACAAAAAATTACATTTGCGACAAGGATGACATAATTCAAAATTCACCAATTTTAGTGTCGAACATTTATACTTTTACTATATATGTATATAGCTACTCGTGCTGATTCACTGACACACTCACTCACTCACTCACTCACCCACTCACTCACTCACTCACTCATTGATCACCTCTCCTGTAAAATTTTGTATGAAACAAATTTTTTTCACTCGCGGTTTCGTATAGAGGACAAAAATTCATTCGGAGGAAAAATATGGATAGAGCTGATGATTGAGGATTTCGGAGACGGGTAAGGAGCACCGCCCAGGGTATTGAAGATAGGTGGGGGGTGCTCAAACAAAAGTCACTCGAAACCTTATCCAATTGGCAGAGAGCTAAAAAAACTTCCAAAATGGCGGATTCAAAATGGCAGCCATTTCTAAAAAGATGATCAAGACCCAAAAATCTACTTGGCGAACAGAAAAACCGCGGTTCGCTTTAGCGAGCCGCGCACCCACGCGCCCTACTAGTTTGCTATAAAAACAACATTACGCTAAGCACAAAAAAATAAGAGCGAGAGAGATTGTGACTTAATGCTCTGTCGCTTTGTTGGCCGCTGTGTTGTTTCGAGACCGCAGCATCCACAAAACATTACTCTCTAACGAGAGAATTCTCTCGTCGTCGATTTTGAATTATGTCACTCTTGTCGCAAATGAGCGATATCACACATAGATCAAAACAACTCAAAAAAGGTCTCTGTTCCCTAGACGAAAAAAAAACTCTTTTTCAATTTTTTCTTGTCTTGAAACTCAATTTTATTTTAGGTCATAAACAATGACCTTATGTATGGTCATTGGTCATAAATGATGTCTTGAAATGCGACCTAAGAATATAAAATTGAGTTTCATAACTTAGCTGACAAAAGATTCAGAAAGACTTTTATTTCGTTCCTTCTCCACTTCCAGCTTCTGTGTTTCCGGCCACGTGTAATCTGAGTATCTTCAAGACAAGAATGAATAGGCATTTTCTAGGCAAGCGCGCTCCAACCTAGACCTCATCAATGCTTTCCACCATTGATTGTCGTCAAGCGCAAGCCTAAAAAAACAAACATACATATGACTGTGTAAGTTTAAGTTATATACTTACTACCTTATCCGGAATCGGTCAAAGGTCGCCAACTCAAAGACCTTTAGAGGTACCCTTCATACATCAAACAAAATCACCTCATGACTCAGCAACATCGCGACAGTATCCGAAAATATCTGTCACTAAACATACCTACAGAGCCTCTGTCACCAAATACAGGGTGTTAGGGAAATGTTTTTTTTTAAATCTTTATTATCATACCACACTAATATTATAAAGGCGAAAGTTTGTATGTGTGTGTGTGTGTGTGTGTGTGTGTGTGTGTGTGTGTGTGTGTGTGTGTGTGTGTGTTTGTGTATGTTTGTTACTCCTTCATGCCACAACGAATGAACCGATTTGGCTGAAATTAGCCAAATTGAGATAGCTCATACCCAGGACTAAAACATAGGCTAAAATTTATCCCAGAAAACTAAAGAGTTCCTACGGGAATTAAAAAACCTAAATCCATGCGGACGAAGTTGCGGGCATCGTCTAGTCCAAACATAAAAGAGAAATTGTTACAAGGTTCTTGTGAAAGCCTCTACATAAACCACGCAGGGTTTTTCCGCAGCCGTCGGTCCCGCGCCTGATCTCTTTCCGGTAGTATCGGATTTTCAGTCCCATCGGACTATGAGAGTGAGGGAATAGAGAGTGCACCTGTGTTTGCGCACACACTTGTGGATTATAATATCTCCCGTGCAGATGGCTAATCTTGTGGAGAAACAACAACTGACGCTATTTAACACAAAAGAGCACAAAAAATACCTTTCAGTTTTCAGTCCGCACCTTTAACCGTTGGGTTATTGAGCTTTTTTACTTATACAGATACGACACACACACAACACAGTACAGTACTTACAGTACAGTAATTTCGCTAAGTAGCTTTCTATGTATCCATCTGGTGGGAGGCTTTGGCCGTGGCTAGTTACCACCCTACCATCAAAGATGACGGCACGATGGCGTGTAGAAACCGATTAGGGGTATGGGTTGAATTTACACTACTATACCCCTTCCAAGTTAGTCCGCTACCACCTTAGACTGCATCGTCACTTACCATCAGGTGAGATCGCAGTCAAGGGCTATCTTGACATCGAATTAAAAAAAAAGTTTTCGTTGCATATTCGTAACACCCTGTATACCTTCAGAGCCTGTGGGCCCTATGGCAACTGCCACATGTCTCCGTAAATCCTAAGTAAATATATTTAGGCCACTGTAAATAACGTACAATTTCGACTATCACTATTACATAATGTGTCCCGGAGATGCGAATTTTTCTAAGGAAAAGCCAGAGGTGTTCTTCGAATATCACATGTCACTTCAAAACAATTTTCTTAACGTTATTTACACTAAGGACTTATTGCATTATTTTTACTGTTTGTCTGTCTATTTATTGGCCGAGAGAAGCGAGGTCTCTGAGTCTACTTGAGTGAATTTGCACTTGTCCGTCTGTGCTCTTTCAAGCATCTGCCGCCTCGTCGCGTCGCGTTGCGTGCCGGTGTGAGCAGACTCTTAGGGTGCTCCCTCACCGGGAGCATTCGCGTGTAATGTAACGTTACAGATTTGAGCATTACATCAGTGAAGGAGGAGAACCGAGCATTACAATGCGCACCTTGTAATGATACAAAACGGGCATACATCAGTGAAGGAGGAGAACCGAGCATTACAATGCGCACCTTGTAATGATACAATGTGTATTATCTTGATACAACTTGTAACATCAATGCGCTTCACAGCTTCAGCGGGCGGGCGGGGGGCTTCACTGCCCCTAGCCCCCCGCCCGCCCGCTCAGTAGCCTACGTGACAGTGAAGTGAACGCACGTTGTCATAAAGTGTTTCTGACGCTTCGGAGATTTTTTTGGCGTCACGGACAGTTCTAAATTTAAGTAATGGCTTGGGACAAAGAGAAGACTCTATTATTCATAGAAAAATATAGGGAAATCAGGGAATTATGGGACCCTAAGCATCCTCAACACTTTAATAAAATAATAGAACCACCAATTGGAAGAAGGGAATAAAGGCCATTTTTTGACAAATCGACTTATGCCCATTTTTGTGTACCTAAAACATAGCCCTACTCTGCGAGTTGAAAAGTAGAAATAAATCTCTCTTATTTCATGCAGTTTTGTGCAATCAAAGAAACTGTTAGTTGGAAGAAAGAAATAAATCCCGGCTTTTATTCCCTTCTTCCAACTGATACACGTATGTCCATAGTGTTAACGAGTGATATGCCTGCTTAATTCAAATAAAAATAAATACAAACATAATTCACAATTAATGCCACCTTTGTTTTAAGTTATATTTGAGATATACGTGCAATTTAGAGATTAATAAGTTAATCATTTTGCGTATTTTCTTAAATACGACTAGTGATAGTTGCACCTATTCGTTTGATGAGGAGGTTCAAGATGAAACTCTAAAAAAGAAAAAAGAGGTGTTAAAAATACTCATCAATACAAAAAAGAAATGCAAAAGTCATTAGATAAGATAATCGCACTCAATACTACAGAAGTTTTGAGTACAGCTCAAGTAAAAAAATTTACTTGACATGTTCTAAGTTTATAGATGGCTTAGGTAAAGAGCTTTTTATGAGTTTTATGCTTCAGAAAGTATCGGAGAACCCAGCACAACCATTAACTAAGGCATATATGCTTTTAAAATACCAATAAATGAGACAAAAATGAATGACATACATAAAATAACTCAATAAATTCTTGACAAATTTAAAAAAAATTATGATATTAAGGCTTTGCCTACTACAACATTCGAAACTGCTGAAATCGATGAAGAATAGATGAACGTCACTTAGCACCTTCAGTATTTCAAATAAATAAATATATTTTCTCATTATTTTGGCTTTTTCATGCTAGTACTTAATCAATTGGAAGAAGGAAATAAATCCAAGAACTTTATATGTGTATATCTTAGTTAATATTAACATATGTCGTTCTAATTTATCTGTAAATAATCATAATTAACATTATCTTCATTTCGTTCATACATCATAAGAGGCTATGTGCCGATAATTAAAAGTTAAACAGTTTTTTTCGATTATCTCCGTTCCTAGTTTTTGGATTTATTGCCTTCTTCCAATTGGTGGTTCTAAAACAAGACGGTTGGGTGAAATTATCGGATCAATTTGGAATAACCGTAGAAGAATGTCAAAAGAAAATCACAAGCCTTTTAGCATCTCTTAGAAGAGAAAAGAGCAAAATGAAAAAAGTGCTTCAGGAACCGGAAAAGGTGGGTAACATATTTTATTTATGTACCTACATCTACTTTAGTCATGACAATAACTGTGACAAGCAAGGGGTGAGTGTGAGTGGCGGAGAGGTCACATTCCACACGACTCGTGGGTACCTAGGGCACGTTTTGTTTGTTGATGATACCTTCACTATAGGCCATTTGTTTAGAAAAAATGTAAACAAACTTGATTAGAAATGATCTTGATCAATGTTGATTACACTTCAAAACTGGGCATCCGCATACCTAAACAAGTGGACTATAGGTGCCTTCACCATACTATATTTTGTCAGAATATTTTTCAATTCAGTACATATTACATAATCTATATTTCAGGTGCAGAAGAAGTATATACTAGTACCTGGTTCGCATATGCAGCTTTATCATTTATACTGGACAGATATGAACCACGGAAGACAACAGATTCAGTTAGTATATTATGTATATTACATTTAATATCTGTTTACACAAGTTTTAAATATTTTTTAACCTATCAAGGCTAAATAAAGCAGGACATTAATAAACATTAAGCATATTCGTTTTGCCATGGTACTGCTCCTTCTTGCGAACAATAATTACTAATTTCTTCACGTATCTCTTGAGGAACTATTTGTGCTGCTTCTTGTTGTTCATCCAAATCCATTAAACCAGTATTTTCTTCGGTATCAGCCCTCCAAGATCCTGGTGTGATTACTCCTAAATTGTCCCTGTCGAAAGATCCCGGAGGTGTGTACAAATCCCTACTTTGCCGATTTCTTCGTAAGAAGTTATGTAGGTGTGCTATGGCATTAACTACTAAAGTAGCATTTTCTGGTTGCAATAACATGGGTTTCCGCAACACTCTGAAAACTGCTGACATAATGCCAAACACATTTTCGACTACTCTCCGTGCTCTACAAAGTCTGTAATTATAAATTCTCTCCTTTGTTCCTTTACGATGATGTCCTGAATACACTTTCATTATATTTTCTGATAGTGCGAAAGCTTCATCCCCAATAAAATAATAAGGAATTTCTTTGTTCCGCATCGGCAATGCTCTTGGCTGTGGTAGATTCAAAGATTTATTCTGCATTTTAGTATACAAATTACAATTATTAAATACTCCTCCATCAGAGATTCTCCCTTGACAGCCACAGTTTATATATATTAAATTGTAATTTGAATCCACAGCCGCAAATAGAACTATACTAAAAAAACCTTTAAAATTATAGTAATCGCTTCCACTTCTGTATGGGGCTTGCAGGACTACATGTTTGCCATCTATAGCGCCGACACAATGAGGGAAATTCCACTGGTTATTGAAGTTTTCAGCCAAATTTAGCCAACCATCTGGTATGCTAGGTAACTGAAAAAAAAACCTTGTTTTAGATTCCTTGTGAACCTGGGACACAAGACTTGCAGGAGACTCGCGACAAGCCACCTGAAAATCCTGATGCACCACAACGGAAAAAAGCGAAGGTGGATGGAAGTGATGATATAATGCACTCGACTTTCCAAATTTTGCAAGACTTTACTTCTGCTAAATCGGATGAATGCACTACTTTTGGGAAATTTATTACTGAAAAACTCAAGACGTACTCTCATAATACTAGGGCCTGTGTACAGCACCACATTTCCAATATCTTGTTTAGTGCCGATCGCGGTGAATATGAGTACATGTACCAGCAACATGGATATTGGACTCCTAATTCTCAACTTTCGCGTAATGAATCAAAGCATGCTGGACCATCAGGCCTCCAAAGTACACCCTCACCAGCAGCAGTTCCATCCACTGCAGACGCCCAACTTTCTTCGCCTGAAGCCAGCATTAATAGCCAAGAAAGTGAGGGGTTTATGCGTGAATTTGGAGATCTGATTGATTAATAAACTAGATTAATAAACTCACCAGTATATTTTCTTTTAAACATCCAATTATAGCTTCACTCACTTCTTTGATAATACAACTTATAATCTGATTGGACATTCTAAAAGTAACCTGCAAACTTGAATAAGAATCACCAGATGCGTAAAATCGTAATGTAACAGCTAATCTTTCTTGCACTGTTATTGCTTGTCTATAATTAGTATCTTCTTTTTTAACATATGGTCCAATGAGATTTATTAAGTGTTCAAAATCCGAAGAAGAGATTCTTAAAAACATTTTAAGTTTACTTATGGGTCGGTTGATTCTTTCTAAAATATCCAAACCGCCTGTATTTTGCCGGTTTTGATATAATTCATGACACCAATATCGTTTCTTCTGTGTTTTTTTTTTACGTAAATAACAATGTCGAATTAATATTGCCGCACTCAGCACAACGACCGCTTCGTCTGACATCTTGCTATGAAATGCTGAAAATGCTCAAAGTCGAATCAATATTACATTACACGCAAATACTCGTCAGTCAGGGAGGTAGAATTGTAATGTAATGCTCAAAGACGAATCTATATATTACATTACACGCGAATGCTCGTCAGTCAGGGAGGTATTAATGTAATGTAATGCTCAAAGACGAATCTATAATGTTACAGTACACGTGAATGCTCCCGGTGAGGGAGCACCCTTAGTGTTTAAACACACCATCCCGAAAATACGCGACCGAAGTTCCGTGGCTGATTTTACTTACCGACGCATTCGGCTGATATGACACACGATAAGAGCCGAAATTACGCGGCAGAAATTCAGTTGCGTAACTTTGTGTGGGTAATCAGTGTCCCCATCCCCGGATCTTCGTCGACAATCGAATCGAACTTCGGTCGCGTATAATGTGTTGCTTTACAAAACATTGCCGCCGAATCGCTGCCGAACTTACGCCCGACCGAAGTTCGGCTGTACGCTATAACGCGACGTAATTTCGGTTTGGTGTGTCATCAGTAATACAAAAATACATTGGAGGCGTAGTCACACCGAACTTCGGTCGCGTATTTTCGGTATAGTGTGTTTAAACACTTATGTGTCAGAAACTTCCGCGAAGTAACGCCTGTTTCCATCCCACATTATTTCTATTAGTTACATTGCTCAGTGACCCGATGTTGACCGATGTCTAACAGCGTTTTCCTAATGGACGCCCTGAAACCTTAATAAATAATCGGGAGGTTGTCTAGGGTAAAAATAAATGATTTCTTACTGATTATTTATTAATTAACGGCTGCAACCTAAATACGTGACGTATTAATTAGATGTATTGGATTGTTTTGCATTTTTGAAACTTCATTGTGGAAACACTGTATACATAGCATAGTTTTGTTACCTATTGTAATTTTTTTTATTTTTTTTTGAAAAGAGCAACCGCCGAGTTTATTGCTGGCTCTTCTCGGCAGGAACAGCATTCCGAACCAGTGGTAGATTCATCGACGATTCAAAAGCACTTGTAAAAGTTTATTTGAATAAAAAATATTTCTATTCTATTTTATTCTAAGGGTTTTAGATTCCCGCGGGAACTCTATAATTTTCTGAGATTTTAGCCTATATTTTAAGCCAGGTTATAAGCTATCAAGCCCGATCGGTTCATTCATACATCCATCCTCACAAACTTTCGTATTCACAGTATTAACGACCTCCCTGGCGCAGTGGTGAGCGCTGTGGTCTTATAACTGGGAGGTCTCGGGTTCGATTCCCGGCGGGGGCAATTTAGGAATTTATAATTTCTAAATTGTCTCTGGTCTGGTCTGGTGGGAGGCTTTGGCCGTGGCTAGTTACCGCCCTACCGCCAAAGACATGCCGCCAAGCGATTTAGCGTTCCGGCACGATGGCGTGTAGAAACGGATTAGGGGTATGGGTTGAATTTACACTGCTATACCCCTTCCAAGTTAGCCCGCTACCATCTTAGACTGCATCGTCACTTACCATCAGGTGAGATCGCAGTCAAGAGCTACCTTGTCATCGAATAAAAAAAAGTATTAGAAGGATGGGATTAAATTATTAAATCTCTACACATAGTTTGAAGAGACCTTTGTTCAATAGAGGATGTCTATCAATTGATAGACGTCCTCTATTGAATATAAGCTCTAAAGAAGTAAATAACAACAGGAGTCCCCTTAATTTACTTAAACTGTGAAATAGTCTGAACTGTTTGGAGCGTTGGGAGCTGTATTCAGAATTCAAATTCAAACAAGCCTAAGGGTCTAAAGTAATTAACTTCGGACGGCTCGAATGTCAGACGTGTAAGAACTAGTGGCCGAATTGAATCCTTACTAATATTGTCCCAATTAATTAAAATACTCTTGATATTAAAACACTGTTTCGATTCTCTAAAAATGGTTGCATCAGTGCAGTGTAACGATCGCAATGACCTCTGATTGGCTGGTATTATTTATTTATATTATTTAGTAGGTATTATAGTATACCGGTTGAAATTTTAATGGTTGTACTCCCTGAAAGAGGTGAATGTGCTCATGAAACTGAACAACTTTCCCCAGGGAACATAGGTCAAAATATGAAAAAAAAAAATTGGACCCTCCATACAAACTTGACGATCAGCTGATTAATTTACTATGGGAGGTCCAAATTTTTTTTTCATATTTCGACCTATGTTCCTTGGGGAAAGTTGTTCAGTTTCATGAGCACATTCACCTCTTTCAGGGAGTACAACCAATGAAATTTCACCGTGTATGCAGTGATGTACATTTTTGACCTAAACCACTCTATTATTTCACCTTACTCACTTTCAAGGGAAGCTGGAAGAGATTTCTTTTTTTTTTTTAGAGATAAGCTTCACCTATGTCTATAGGTGGGTAAGGCCGTAGATTTTGCCACTTTTTGTAAAAAAAAAAATGTCCCTGCGTATTAAAAATCGAAGTACTGCGTAAATTGTTATGCAAGTATCCTAATTAGGTTAGGTAGTTCCTAAACTCTTATAGTGCATTCTTAAATTGAATGTATGTCGTATATTTAAAAAAATACAATGACTTAAAACCAACCGTACCCCGAAATTTTGCCCAAAATAAGCTGTCTTTTTGATCCAGTCAAATATTTGGCTTGTTATAACTACATTATTTCTATTTAAAGCCCTAATTTACTATAAATATCTGAAATGTGAACAGATTGAGCAATTACATCCTGGGTTCCATGTATTTAAATATGCGTTTTTAAATGTTTTATCGCAATTCAAAATGTTGTCTCCTTATTTTCACTTATTACGTTACTATTTTGTATGTTACCAAAATTGGGCATCTAAATATTCAATAACTTTAGGGTAGTATTTTATAATGGCACGTGCCACATTAAAGATTCCGGCAACGAAATAAAAAAAAAGAAACCGCCATTTTCTGGTCTGTGGAATTTTATCAAAGGTGTGCGCGTGTGTTTCGTCAGGAGCTTTTTTTTGTGAATTTTTGTGATTTTAAAGGTAAATAACAGTTTTTATTGCACACATGTATGTGTTATACTAAGCTAAAGTGATTTATAAAAACATGACAATGTGTATTTGACTAAAATCGGCTCGCATTTAGTAATTATTCCTGTTTAAAACCTCAAAAATTACGCTTCGACGTTACTTTTATGTGACTTCTATGTTACTGGTAACGTTGATTGTTATTTAGTAACGTTGAAGTGTTGTAAAGGTTAATGTACATATGCTGCCAGAAGCGGATTTTTCAAATAGTTATTTTAAATAAAGAATGAGTTTAAAAGAAGATGAGTTAATTGAAACTCATCTTCGTAATAATCAGAATAATGTACCTTTATTTGATAAACAGCCAGAGAGTTTTGGTTACTAAATTCCATTGATGATAGTTTAAAAAAACATATTTTTCCTATTACTGAATTCTCTCTCTTATCTCTGAATGATCGGCGATTATAAAAAATGCTATACTTACAAGTTTATTACAAAAATCTCCTCCTTTTTTGAAGTCGGTTAAAATAAGTACGTTATGTAATCAGCCTTACAAACAGTGTGTTACTTTCACGTTACTTCTACGTTACCTTAACATACAAGTGTCTATGTTACTCTATGTTACAAAGTGGCAAAATCTACGGCCTCACCCAGGTACGTACTTCTTCTAATATTATGTTCTCCTTCCCGCTATTGGTTACAATGCATTGATGCAGCTAGCATAGATTCAGCCAATCAGAGTTCTATTAATGATTTTGATTGCCGTGGCAATTCTTCAATTATCCAGTATAAAATGTAGCCTATATTATGCTACTATGTATTATATTGTGAAATTTCATCAAAATCCAACCAGTACTTTTTGCGTAAAAGAAAAACAAACCATCCATCCATCCATATAATAATAAGTATGATAGGAAAGATACGTTCACTAGCTCGCGGACTATATTAGTTTGAAGTTTAACATTTGACTTCGCTTTGGATCTCATATAAAGTTTTTTGGTTGAATGTACTACATCGAGTTTGTTCTTGAAATACATTATATATGGAACGTTTTGTGAAGGGGTTAAGAAAGAATTTTCAAGTTTTTGGAAATTGTATGAAAACATAAATAAAACATCATCAAAAGCTAGTTACTTAATATTGTAAAGATTTAATCCCCCAAAGAAAAAATTTCCTAAAAAAAATTACAAGAACACTTTCCATTTTTAGGAATGCAAAACAAAATAGACAATAACACAGACAATAAAAGTAAATTTAGTGAAATATGTAAGAGTTTGTCCCTGAAGGGAAGGTAGCCTGGCATCGTAGGCTGTTCGGTGTCTCGAAGCAATACTGCACGATCCCCTTATACTTTCATAAGAATACCTAGTCTTCACGTACTTGTACACAATACACTACTGGCCAAAAAATGTATACTCACTTCTTTATGCTGTCTAAAAGTGTAGGCCGTTATCCACTATAATTTTTTCATGATCCCACTTCTATGATTGATCTTATTAATATTATAAATGCACAATCAGTCAAATCCATTCATCCAAACTTTCGCATTTATAATACTAGATGATGCCCGCGACTTCGTCCGCGTGGATTTAGGTTTTTGATTCCAGCGGGAACTCTTTAGTTTTCCGGGATAAAATGTAGCCTATGTTTTAATCCCAGATATGAGCTATCTCCATTCCAAATTTCAGCCAAATCGGCTCATTCATTGTGGCGTGAAGGAGTAACAAACATACACACACACACACACATACACATACAAACTTTCGCCTTTATAATATTATACTAACTTTTGCTCGTGGCTTTGCTCACGTTAATTTCGATTTTTCAAACCCCTATTTTACCCCCTTAGGGGTTGAATTTTCAAAAATCCTTTCTTAGTGTGCGCCTACGTCATAAAAGGAAAAACTGTAAAAATTTCAAGTTTCTAACTTCAGTAGTTTAGGCTGTGAGTTGATATCTCAGTCAGTCAATCAGTCAGGACTTTGAATTTTATATATATGTAGATAAGTAGGAAATAGGACTAGCAGGATTAGTTGGAATTGTATTCATTTCGTGGCCAAAAGTGTACTCGTACATGCGTTTTGTATGTAACTTTGTATAGTTGGATAATGATGAAAGTTCAGCTATTGTCGAGGAACGCGCAACATTCTGCCGTAGTTCATTTACTATGTACGAATATATGAAAGTTGTAGCTCATTTATTAGTTCGACGTAATATCATAACTTTCTCAAACTCGCGGACCATTGTTGGTTCTCAAACCATATTTTATCTACTTAGCAATCAAAACGTGAAACAATAGGGTATTTTACTCTTTTTTGAAAAGTGTGGTGATAATTTACTACTATAATTTTTTTTAAATTTCATTCAAAATTGGACCCTCCATACAAAATCAACGATTAGCTGATTGATTTACTATGGGAGGTCCAAATTTTTTTTTTCATATTTCGACCTATGTTCCTTGGGGAAAGTTGTTCAGTTTCATGAGCACATTCACCTCCTTCAGGGTTTACGGAGAATAAAATTTCACCGTGTATAACTAACCGAAATTCTTAAAATATTATATATTCCAAGAGTCATTTTATTGCGATTTCAAAAGAAAAAGAAGATTGTCTATGTACTTAATAATAAAATTACTACTACTCAATCACCATTGATTAAAAAGCAAGAAGGAAAATTGATGTAGCAAGGATGCCTTAAATTCAGCCAATTAGAGGAGATTGCGAATTGTAATAATGATTGCTACAGTAAGACAATTTTTACAGTGAAACGAGAGCAAAACCAGAAAGTGTTGGTTAGCAGACCCCGCATTACGTCGTTGGATCCAGGCGGCACAAGACCGAGCTCTGTGGAAGTCCGTGAGATTTTTGTCCAGCTGTGGACGTCTATCGATCGATAAAGAAGAAGAAGTGCGGTCATCTTACTGTAGTAATTATTTGTAGACAATCTAAATATTTGTTGTAAATTGTACACAACATGATATTGTTATCACAATGTTTTTTTTTTAAAGAGCAACCGCCAAGTTTCTTGGTAGTTGGAACGGCATTCCGAACCAGTGGTCTGTCTAGTATTTATTTACGTAAGATTTACAAATAATGCTTATAGCTAGCATCAAAAAAACCACCTGGGTTTGACGATTCAAAAGCACTTTGTAAAATGGCCCAAGAGCCCAGGATAGCCAGACCTTCGTCATTTTATAAAAGCTGAAAGTTTTTCTGTGCATGTCCCCTATACAGGTAAGAACAACCAGCGACTATGGAGTTTGGGTTGTGGTTACTTTGGCAGATAACAGATAATAAAGGTATACAAAATAGTACCTAAAATTCGTTAAAGTAAAGTACGCTCAATTTTTTTATATTTTCTTCGGGATAACTTTAGAAATCTCGTCATCCATTGCCGGACACTTATAACAGTTGCTTCCCCCTGCCGGACACCCCTAAACTTTAGTAAATTATAATTATACTTTCGTTATAGTATAAAAGCTAAATTTTATATATGTTACTTGGGGACCTATAAAAAAATGTTACCTCAAAAGCCGGACAGTTTTGATGGTTTTTACACCTTGCCAGACACATTGAAAGTCCGCTCTAGGTGCGAGCGCGAGGTTATAACTGTTCAACCGCGGGATTCCCTTCGAGAAAGATTTAAATTGATTAAATTTAGATTGAGGTAACATTTTTTTATAGGTCCCCAAGTAACATATATAAAATTTAGCTTTTATACTATAACGAAAGTATAATTATAATTTATTAAAGTTTAGGGGTGTCCGGCAGGGGGAAGTAACTGTCATAAGTGTCCGGCAATGGATGACGAGATTTCTAAAGTTATCCCGAAGAAAATATAAAAAAATTGAGCTTTATACTTTAACGAATTTTAGGTACTATTTTGTATACCTTTACTATCTGTTATCTGCCAAAGTAACCACAACCCAAACTCCATAGTCGCTGGTTGTTCTTACCTGTATAGGGGACATGCACAGAAAAACTTTCAGCTTTTATAAAATGACGAAGGTCTGGCTATCCTGGGCTCTTGCTCTAAAAGTTTAGTTTAATAAAAAAAAACTATTCTATTCTATATCCCACAACAGATTCAGGTGTAAATTTTTAAGCCCCAGGCTTTGTGCCGAGTCGAAAAAAATAATATTTATTATGCTCTCCTTTCTTTAAAATTAAAATAAAATGCTCTGAGGTTGACTTAATACACTTGGCTCGGCCAGAAAATATTGGATTCATAAATAATTCATACACTACTTCATGTGAAGGTGCTATACATACCCCGTCTCGGCATTCATTTATCATTTGCTGCGTATTTTTAAAAGTAGACTAGTGGACGCCCGCGACTTCATCCTCTTTTTCAGTTCACAATCGACATTTCCTAAATCCCCACAGTTTAGGTGGGTAGAAACCCTGCAGCATTAGGATTGAGGAGTTAGTTCCTGGAATTCAACGATGTAGTCTTTACAATAACCATTCATAATCGACAGTTCCTAAATCCCCACAGTTTAGGAGGGCAGTACCCCTGCAGCATCAGGATTGAAGAGTTGGAATTTTTAGGGGAGCATCTTGCAAAGTTTTTGTTTCAATTAAAAAAAGATTCACGCAAATCGGTTAAGAAATCTAGGAGATATCGATATACAGAGGTAGAAAAACACAACTCCTTCTCCTCCTTTTTCGAAAGTCGGTTAAAAACGCCTATACGATGCCTGATAATATCAGCTATCTATCAGTGAAAGTCCCGTCAAAATCGGTCAAGCCGTTCCTGAGATTAGCGGCAACAAACAGACAGAAATGTCATAATTTAAAATAGATGGCGCTGGCTGTAGGTTGGCTTGCGATATTACGTGATTGACGGGCGTTGCATAAGACGCTGCTATACAAAACTGCTTTTCATACCAGACACTTCAATTTTATATATTTGTATGTGTAGATATAGCTTTATCCTGCGATCTCGCCCACTTATTCGAAGATACAGTGAGTTTGAAAATCGAACTTAACGTGAGCGGAGTCGTGGACAAAAGCTATAAGTAGCTAGTACTATAGACTAAGGTCTATAGATACAGCTACAATACAAGTAGGTACTATTTGACCTCCAGTTAACACTTCCCAACTTGGAAGTAAACGGCCAAGTTAACCCAAATATAAACTTACTCGCACGAACCCGCATAAGTTCATGAAGTTCTAGTGCCAACATCTCAAAGTGCCAATTTCAAGTGCTCAAGTTGGATGCTCTGGAAATAAATGCTGATATTCTGTTGAACCTTCAATTCGAGGTTAAGTTTGAACAAAACTCAAACTCAAACTTAAAAACTCAGGTTTAAGAATAAAATGTTTTTCTCGATAATCTAATTCCATTCAACGCTCAACGTCGTAACCGCTAAGGTGTGTTTGTGTTTCCGGTCACTTATAATTTGAATACCTTCAGGGTAAGAGTGAATAGGCATTTTCTAGGCAAGCGCGCTCCAAACTAACCCTCATACTGATAAGGTCTAAAAGCACTGGCTCTCCATCCTTGATTGTCATCACGCGCAAGTCTATCTCGTAATAAAAAAAGACGTGTGGCACTCGGGGACTGCGGTAAAGCTATTGCATAGCATTTTTTATCAACGCCATGAGCCGCTAGATGGCGTTGATAAAAAATGCGCCATCTAGCGGTTCACCGTAGAGGGGTCCCGTGTCAGGTTATTTTCGTTACGGAATTTCTGGATTCGGTCTCCACGCTGGCCCGCGATAGAAGCTATGCAATAGCTTTAAAATAGAACTTAATCAAAAACTTACGATTTTTACGCTTTTGAGTGAGGTCGGATACTTAAAAATATACTAACTTATAAAGAATACGATCAATCGAATTAAATCTTATACTAACCATTGATCCTCTTCATTAGAAGGTTTTTAAGCTATTGCATAGCTTCTATCGCGGGCCAGCGTGGAGACCGAATCCAGAAATTCCGTAACGAAAATAACCTGACATGGGACTCCTCTCACCGCTAGACGGCGTTGATAAAAAATGCTATGCAATAGCTTTACCGCGGCAGTCCCCGAGTGCCACACGTCTTTTTTTAAAAGAAAACTAGCCAAACTGAAGTTGACTCATATTCTCCTCTCCCCTCCAAATAAGCGAAAAGCTTGTGCTAGGAGTGGATACGACAATAGTGCATGGGTAAGACTCGTACTGCGACCTTTCAGTTTTCAATCATATACCTAGACGATTTTTGCAAATTATAAGCGGAAAATTAAATTCAAATTCAATTCAAATTCAAAATTTATTTAGGCTACCTTGTAGCTCTTATGACACGTCATAAATCTACCACCGGTTCGGAATGCAGATTCTGCTGAGAAGAACCGGCAAGAAACTCAGCAGTTGCTCTTTTCAAAAAATAAAATAATTTTACAATAAGTAACCAGACTAAGCTATGTATACAGTGCTTCCACAGTGAAGCTTCAAAAATGCAATACATATAATTCAACACATGTTAACATGGGAAGACAAAGCAGACCATTCCCGTTGGTGGCACCCGTTCACGAGCACGACGCATGATCCAGCCATTGCTTCGCTCAACCATATTTGAGGGAACATATTAGCTCAAAAAATTATAAAATTCAAACCGCGTAATGAATATAAATAAAACAAAGTTACCCAACCTAATCCCGAACTAGCGTAAAGAGAGCAGAGGCGCGGAACAATTTGTTTTGCAGCAACATTGTTATTATCGTAAAGAGATTCGAAACTCGCGAAATAATCCAGTTGAACAATAAACGCTTATACAAACGCTGCGCAGATTTTAATGAGAATCTCTTAAGAAATAGGGCTTTTATAGTTCTTTTAGCTTTTGGGTTGTTTATATTAATAATTAAGATGAATGAATAATTACCTAATATTAATATTAAATACGAAAGTTTGGAAGTATGGATGGAACCACCAAACCAGACCAGAGGCGATTCAGAAATTATACCTAAACTAGCTGATGCCCGCGACTTTGTCCACATGAAGTTAGTTTTTAAAATCCCGCGGGAACTCTTTGATTTTCCGGGATAAAAAGTAGCCCATGTTTTTATCCAAGGTATAATCTATCACCATTTTAAATTTCAGCCAAATCGGTCAGTAGTTTTTGCGTTAAAGAGTAACAAACACACACACACACACACACGCACACACACACACACACACACACACACACACACACACACACACATACACACATATACAAACTTTCAGCTTATAATATTAGTGTGTAGTGTAAAGTGTGATGTGATGTGATTAGTGTGATTCCCAAATTGCCCCCGCTGGGAATCGATGCCGAGACCCCCCCAGTTACAAGACCACAGCGCTCACCACAGCGCCAGGGAAGTCGTCAAAAACTATACTTCAATAGGTATACATATAAATTAATAACATTGGATATTAGTTGCTGAATAGTTCGGCAACTCGTTAAAACTTTCCCGAGACGTTATTTGCGGTTGACTTCCCGTTTCTGAATTACTATTTGAGTAGTGGTCACTACATAGGGTATTAGGGTACCCGTCCATCACAGCGACGGAGAGACCAGTAATGAAATGAAATGAATGCACTTTATTGTACACCACATTACATAATAGGAACAAAAGATAAAATTAACTTAAAGTAAATTAAAGGAATGTTTTTTTTTTAATTCTATGACAAGATAGCCCTTGACTGCGATCTCACCTAATGGTGAGTGACGATGCAGTCTAAGATGCTAGCGGGCTAACTTGGAAGGGATATAGCAGTGTAAATTCAACCCATACCCCTAATCGGTTTCTACACGCCATCGTGCCGGAACGCTAAATCGCTTGGCGGTACGTCTTTGACAGTAGGGTGGTAACTAGCCACGACTAAAGCCTCCCACCAGACCAGACTAGAGACAATTCAGAAATTATAAATTACCAGTTTGCTCCCGCTGGGAATCGAACCCGAGACCTCCCAGTTATAAGACCACAGCGCTCACCACCGCGCCAGGGAGGTCGTCAAAATATCAGATTGATGGAAAGTGACGATACAATACACTCTTCTTGATGATAGCAGGTTAACTTGGGCATCGTTGGGAGGTCGTTAAAAGTATGGAATCTTAAAAGCAGAAAAAAAATAAAGGGTCTTTGATACAAAAGTAATCAACCCCCATTCGTTAGGCAATATTGCCAATCAATCACATCAGAGAGGTTCGAGGGAAACCGCCCCCTCATTAGGGGAAATGTTCCTTTATGTTATCTGTTGACAGAGACCCTTTGTAAGAGCTAAGATTACTATTTGCCAGAAATTGAGTGTTTTTTCATAGATATTGGAAGGTTTCCGACGGGATTTTCCGCTACAGTAACGGTAAGGAGCGCTTCTAACCAATAAACGAGATATAATAGACTGCAGGCCCGTGTACAAAAAATGGATGGGTCATATGAACCACCAGGTGACGTATATAGGACGATATAAGAGCATAAAATAATACGATTCAGCACTATGCCGTCACTTGTAAGCTGTCCAACTGAGTGCTGGTGAGAATTCAAAAGTGCAGGTAGAGTGAGATTATTTTTAAAAAACCAAGTTCAATCGCCACTAGTATATCAAGTTTGCCTATAAAATTGTAAGAGTTCCCTCGATATCTCCAGGATCCCGTCATCAGATCCTGACCTGATGACTATGGGAACACCACTATGGGAAGTATACCTTTTCAAACAATAAAGAATTTTCCAAATCGGTCCGGACTTCTTCGTTAGGTCAGGTTAGAATGGATATTACATTAAATGACCATAGAATTACAAAAATGGCAGACTTCAACAAAGAATTTTTTCGTTTCGAAAAGTCGTTGAACAAATGTTGTTCAGTATCATAATAGAAATAGAAATTGAAATAGTTTTTATTCAAATAAACTTTTATAAGTACTTTTGAATCGTCGATGAATCAACCACTGCTGCACTGGTTCGGAATGCCCTTCCTGCCGAGAAAAGCCAGCAATAAACTTGGCGGTTGCTCTTTAAAAAAAAAATTTACAGTAGGTAACAAAACAATGCTATGTATACACACAATGAAGTTTCCACAATGAAGTTTCAAAAATGCAAAACAATCCAATACATGTTATGACAGGCAGACAAAAGCAGGCCCATTCCCGTTGGTGGCACCCGTTCGCGAGCATGACGCATGATCCAGCCGTTGCTTCGCTCAATCATATATATAGTAGTATATTAGTAGAGTATAAGCCTCAATAGCTCAAAGGTTAAAGGTGCGGACTGAATTATGAAAAGTCGCAGGTTCGAACCCCACCCGTTGCACCATTGTTGTATCCACTCCTAGCACAAGCTTGGAGGGAAAGGAAGAATATAAGTCAATTTAGCTTGGCTTATATTCTTTAAAAAGAAAATTAGTAAGAATTAAGGATAGGTATTATTAGGGAGTAGATTCAATCCAAAAGATCCTAGAGCAGCTTTAACCTACCGCATAATACCGAGAATTATGTAAATAAGCGCCAAATTAGCGTAAACTGCCGCCGTACGATGTAACCGGGTCGTTAGTATCCCGCTACAGGCTCCCTGGAACTTTTTAATTGACAGTTTGATGTAGCTGTGCGCCAATATACGCTTTGTGGCGGTCTCCCTTGTAAATGCCGCACGTGAGATAAAAAAAAAGACGTGTGGCACTCGGGGACTGCCGCGGTAAAGCTATTGCATAGCATTTATCAACGCCATCTAGTGGCTCACCGCTAGATGCCGTTGATAAAAAATGCGCCATCTGGCGGCTCACCGTAGAGGAGTCCCGTGTCAGGTTATTTTCGTTACGGAATTTCTGGATTCGGTCTCCACGCTGGCCCGCGATAGAAGCTATGAAATAGCTTAAAAAATACCCAATTCAAATTACAGGTCAAAATATACAACATACTATAACGCTTAGTTTCCGCTTAGTACAGCTAGCTCCAAACGTTTCAAAACAACCAATGAATGTAATTATTTTCTGGTACTGATAATTACGTTTTTAACTATGATATTGGATATTTATAAAAAGAGGTGGATATGTTACAACTTACAAGCGTGCTGTAAATGAAGCGCGTAATGGCAGATATTTGTCGTAATTTGTCATATCATTTGACAATGAAATACTCTGTTATACGTACGGTCGCGGACAGAAAATGTTTACCACCTTAAGATTCATAATTACATGCACACGTCTATGCCTGACAGTCGATATGCTTTCGATATTCTATGGTGTTATAGACCTTACTGCACGCAATGTGATATAGAATCTACTTTGAAAACTGATAAACATTTTCTGTCCGCGACCATACTCTTCGTCATTCGGCACAATTTTTTCACTTGTTTTTTGTGAGTATATAACTGACTGATCCCTAGTGGTTATTGTGATGAATTATGACACCCTTTCACAGCACAGTCATGTCATCCCAGTACCTATAATATTTTAAAGACGAAAGTTTGAATGTGTGTGTGTGTGTGTGTGTGTGTGTGAAATAACGGGCATCATCTAGTTTTTAATTATTTTCTGCAAGCTCATCGTACCTATTTGAATTTTGATTTTTTTTTTAATAAAAATAAATGTCAACAACCCTAACTTAAACCTCATAAAAGTATGCAAACATTTCTAATAGAAAGGTGGATCTGGATTTTAGGCGCAAGGAAAAACCAACTTGATTCCGGAATAACAAGAATATTCGGAATAACAAGAATTCACGGTGTCCGGATATTTTTTCTACGTGTCGGCAATGCTCACGCGAACGCTCGTATTCAATGAACATTTATGAATATGCCCTCAGTTTTCATTTAAAAGAAATAACCTACGGAACCACGGAATCATGTTATGCATTCCTTTTAGGCATATTTGGGAACGTAGGGTTGCCAAACTTTGCTAATCGAACTCCAATTTGTTTATTGATAAGTTGTAATGTGGGCGCCTCAATTACCCTTATAAATATTATATAATCCAATCCAATTATCCTTACATAATAGTAGACCCTTTTCTTTGTATTATTTTTGAAGATGTATATATATTTTTTATCAAGTCTCTATCTTGTCATGAAATAAAAAATACATATATACATCCTCATAATATGAGCTTCATCCGCGTAATATGATTACGTAGTTCTGTAAGTTGTTTCTTCGTACTTAAAATCTAATTCAACGCGGACAAAGTCGCGGGCAAAAGCCTGTTTATAATATAAGCTGATGCCCGCGGATTATGGATTTTTGTTTCTTGCGGGACCACTTTAATTTTCCGGGATAAATGTAGCCTATGTGTTACTTCAGGCTATAATATGTATTTGAGCCTTTCAGCCAAATCGGTGCAGTCGTTGCGGCGTGATTGAGTAACAAACATCCATTCATCCATCCATCCATACAATCAAACTTTCGCATTTATTTTTTGTCTGGAGGCTTTGGCCGTGACTGGTTACCACCCTACCGTTAAAGACGTGCCGCCAAGCGATTTAGCGTTCTGGCACGATGGCGTGTAGAAACAGGGGTATGGGTTGAATTTACACTGCTATACCCCTCCCAAGTTAGCCCGCTACCATCTTAGACTGCATCGTCACTTACCATCAGTCAGAGATCGCAGTCAAGGGCAATCTTGTCATCGAATAAAAAAAAATATGATATATGTAATGTAGGATTAAGAATTCTTGTACCCGGTTGGCAGCCCTGAATGCCATTAATAAGGAATTGAATCACAGCACTCAATTATTCATGGCGCCAACATTTTGGGCGCAAAACGTCGCGCGCCGGTTATTCCGGAGTTTGCGTTTAAAATTTTAATTTTCAATACTTTGCACAAGGTCTCTCGAGCAAAGTGTATTTTGACACGTTCTTTTAAGTACTTTGTGTAAGTTAAAGTTTTATTCTAACTTTGATTTTGATTTAAAACTGAAAACATAGAGAACAGTTTCGTATTTGTGCTGTTTGGTGTTGAAACCCTGGGGTCATTTTATGCTAAATTCTTTTTATATTCTGTAGGTAATCCCGTCTCATAGAGTCTACTGGACTGGAGGGCTGGTAGTTACCTTGACCAACATAATCTAAATATATAAAAGGCAAAGGTGACTGACTGACTGACTGATCTATCAACGCACAGCTCTAACCACTAGACCGATCGAGCTGAAATTTGGCATACAGGTAGCCATTAGGACCTTGGAATCCGTTAAGAAAGAATTTTTGAAAATTTCATCCCCAAGAGGGTTAAATAGGGGATGAAAGTTTGTATGAAAGTCCGTCATTTTTCAAGTTATATCCATGAAACTTTGTATTTAGGCTTTCGAATAAAAATAAAAAAATACTTATTTTACAGATTTTAAAAAATCCACCCCCAACGGCATCAAATAGGGGATGAAAGTTTGTATGAATGTTTTTCAGATGACGTAGTCATCCGCTAAGAATCCTTTCTTAGCGGATGACTACGTCATCCTTTTTTCAAAATTCAACCCCGAAAGAGGTAAAATAGGGGTTTAGAAATCGAACTTAACGTGAGCGAAGCCGCGGTTTAAAGCTAGTTACGAGTATATAAGTTTAGCTCTTCAGTATTTGTATCATTTTCATTCAGATGCGTTCAATTCGCTAATGCTGTTGTACGCTCGCTAACTTCGCTTTGACAGTCCCGTTGGTCTAGTGGTTAGCAATTTCGGCTACGGATGATGAGGTCTCGGGTTCGATTCCAGGGCCGGTTCAAAAATGTTTTTTTTTTTTTTTATGATGCCGGAGGAGGAAAAATCCTCATGGATATCAGACTGGCATGCCCGACTCCACTGCTGCGGCCTACGGATTAAAAAACCTCCTCCGTACTACGCTCACTACCTCCTGGTACCGCATTTAGCATTTCGTCAGGAGGGCAGCTGTTTTCTCCTCTATATTCCTCCTGGGTTTTCTGTTAAGAAATTTTCACTTTAAATTACTAGCCCGGAGTTAAGAAGTCGGTGGCGAGTCACCCCCGTGCCTCGGAGAGCACGTAAAGCTGTCGGTCCTGCGCTTGATCTGTCCGGTCGTGTTGGATTTTCCGTCCCATTGGGCTATCGGGCTCCCCCAACTTCCTAACTCCGAGGATTTTTTGAGATGAACACCTAATACATTTTATACCCCGGAATCGAACCCGGGACTTCATCATTTACAGTCAAACTTGCTAACCACTAGAGTTCGTCTGGTGGGAGGCTTTGGCCGTGGCTAGTTACCACCCTACCGTCAAAGACATGCCGCCAAGCGATTTAGCGTTCCGGCACGATGGCGTGTACAAACCGATAAGGGGTATGGGTTGAATTTACACTGCTATACCCCTTCCAAGTTAGCCCGCTACCATCTTAGACTGCATCGTCACTTACCATCAGGTGAGATCGCAGTCAAGGGCTATCTTGTCATCGAATAAAAAAAAAAAAAAAGACCAACGAGGCAGATTACGATGACGTCAGCCATACAGGGACGCAAGCGCCCACTTTGAAGGAAATAAGCTCCGGTAGGCGCAAACAGAGAAATATTATTTATCGTCCAAAGATCTTTTCACTTGAAAGCATCTGTAATATTATAACAATGGAGATTAGATATACCTGTTACATACATAAGTCTTTAATCAACGTTTGGATTCTATTAGATCGGCACACGCGATAGCACCTAAGTGGAAGAGGTACCTATTCAGAAATGGGATACTATCAGATGTAGATATCAGAAGAAAAACCTTCTTATGGATGGATCTACTTAATTACTAATTTAGATGTATGCTTAAGGGATAATCTGAGGTAATTTGAACATTATGTATTAACTTATAGACTCTCAAATTTCATTTATTTAAATAAACTATTATCGATAGTTTACTAGCAAATACAAGAATAGTAAAATAAATTTAAAAAAACAACAATACAATAATTGTATTGTTGTTTTTTTGAATTAGTTTTTAAAATAATTAATTTTACAATTATTGTAAAATGTAAAAAAAGAAAAATGTCAACTGAATAGGATTTACAAAAACTTATTGATAATTAATTTATCTGTACATACTACAAGGTACAGAATAATAAAAATAATAGTATTATAATGTCAATATTTTATTTAACCTCAGGTGCTATAAATGTTCATGGGCGGCGGTAACCACTTAACATCAGATGACCCGCCTGCACGTTTTCTCGCTAGAAGTATATAAAAAAAATATTAAATCTAGATATTATATTTTAATGTCAATATGGAATGCTAATAAATATTTAATAACAGCAATTATGTTATTTACAAAACATATTCTTCTTCTTCTTCAACTTATGGACGTCCACTGTTGGACATAAGTCTCTTGCATGGACCTCCACAGACCTCGGTCTTGCGCCGCCTGAATCCAGCGACTCCCTGCGACTCGTTTGATGTCGTCGGTCCACCTAGTGGGGGTCTGCCAACACTGCGCTTCCCGGTGCGGGGTCGCCACTCCAGCACCTTAACACATATTAACTCCAGCAAAACATATTAAGTACTTACAAACATTCTAATGAACGCTTCAACAGCCGAATTTCATACATCATACAAACAAACTTTCGCTAATTTTTTTCTAATACTGTTGCTTCCTGATCTTTACTTCTCCGGAAGCCAAATTGCTTGTGCAAAAAATACCCGCTATCATGCCAGATTGGCTGAACTTTTTGCATTCTGTGAAAGCCATATTATATTCTATTTTAGACAGTGAGTAAGCAGATACTTTTCTCCGCTGGTCATGGTTAGGGCAACCATGCTACGCGAGTATTCCGAGACTAGTCCTCTTTTATGCTATGCCTGAAAACCAGCGCTACAGCCATAATACTGCCTTTTCCACTCTAACACGCATGTTTTTTTTTTTTTTTTAATTTTGTTGTGTAAAACGTACCTAAAGGACATAGATTAATGCTGAGACCTTTTTTTTTTTTGGTAGCGGGCTAACTTGGAAGGGGTATAGCAGTGTAAATTAAACCCATACCCCTAATCCGTTTCTACACGCCATCGTACCGGAACGCTAAATCGCTTGGCGGCACGTTTTTGACGGTAGGGTGGTAACTAGCCACGGCCAAAACCTCCCACCAGACCAGACCAGAGAAAATTTAGAAATAATAAATTACTAAATTGCCCCCGCCGGGAATTGAACCCGAGACCCATTTATAAGACTACAGCGCTCACCACTGCGCCAGGGAGGTCGTCAAAAATCTATAGAGTGTACTCTGGCTCGGCTCGGACTTGGGTTGGAGTTGAAACGAGCCACAGAAATATGCTCTGACATAAATCTGTCTCGTTTTGGCTCTGTCTTGGATCTGGGCGGAGTGGGGGTGCAGTCTGTAGATCTCACTTAGTATTAATACTCTAACTTTGTACCTACTTTTAATTTTTGTGTGAGCTGAATAAACGTTTATTTATTTATCTATTTTTATGTAAAAACGGTGAGTAATAAAATAATCCAATGCGAATTTCACGATTTTCTGGAGTTTGCTTAATGCTAAAGCAGTTTTTATTTCATATTACTGCATGTGGATAATACTTATTGGTCTTGTGGTTAGACAAAAAATGTTAATAGATTTTTGTAAAAATTTCTCAGCCTTCTTTAGCAACCCGGAGTAAGGTAGTTGGCAGTTTTACACCCTCGTGTCCACATGTTACATTCAAATCTACATTAAATTGATTTTTTTGATTGATGATATGATTGATTAATTGGATGATTTGAAAATTTTAAATTTTCGATTAGAATTAAATATAATCGTGATAATAACTGATTCAGATTCGCGACAAGTAGGTAAGGTAGGTAAGTAAAAAAAATTTGGGGCTCTAAAAAAATATTTTCAAAGTAGGCGTTTGGAAAATTGAGGTTGAGAATCTATGCTCTACACTTACTTTACAGGATAGCATATGGATCTTTGTGGTCAAAATTATTCCTATAAATCTGTCCTGCACTTTTTCAATTTGAATATGGTTAACCTACTCATGTGTAATGAACCACGCTCGTGTATTTAGGTGTAAGATAAAAATAAATACGCGTTGGCTATTTTTCTTATGAGCATAAGAAATAGAAATTCTTTAGCAAGTGTAACAATATCTGACAGTACATTATTCTTTTATATATCCAATAGTTAATCTAGTGCCATACGAAATATATTAGGTAGGGAGGTACTAACTTTTTTTTTAAATTTTTATACAGGGTGTCCCGTATCGTAGACAAGGATTTTGTTTTTCAATTTTAAATTTTCATTTTATTTAAGTTTTTACATTAATTAATATTTATTTTGAGCAATTTTACAATTTTAACATAATATATAATACATTATAATCAATATAAGGTGTGGTCATTCTTCGAAGCTCGGAGTAGGTAGGTACTAACTTTGTGGCCATGACATCGTCCATGCCCATAGAATAGAATAGAGTAATTTTTTTAATCAAATAAATCTTTAGAAAGTGCATTGGAATATAGGTTTTTAGAAATCCAGTAGAAATTATTTGTTTTTCCGGAATAAAAAATAGCTTATGTTACGCTACGTGGAACCGTACATGATTGAAGGACAAACCAACAAACAGACATGTGTTGACACAGACACAGACACCCCCGACAGAAAGATATAAGGGGTGTTATAAGTTTGACGTGTGTGTGTGTGTGTATGTGTGTGTGTGTCTGTCTGTCTGTGGCATCGTAGCTCCCGAGCGGATGAACCGATTTTGATTTTGTTTGAAAGGTGAATTAGTTGGGAGTGTTATGTTTGTTGAAAATCGGTCCAAAATGGCGGGTTACATATTTTTATTTTAACGATTACTGACTAGGGATGTTAGAATGTTGTAACATGTCGGGGGAGTTTTAAAATTTTAATTTACGCTTGTATTAATTAAACCTACGCCCCTAATCGATTTCTTTACGACATCGTGCCGGAACGCTAAATCGCTCGTCGGCATGTTTTTAACTATAGGATGGTAACTAGCCTCGACCAAAGCCTCCCACTTGACGAAAACATCTATACATTTATCTCAAGCTCTCATGAATCAAAGCAACCATAGAGTACTATGAATGGCTTCGTAGATTCCCCTTTTTATCTCTCCCTATCTATTTCAGTTTTATCTAAGCCGGAAAGGGTCCAATCGGGTTGGGTACCTCCTCATCCTTCGAATACTGATAATGGTTCTTATGTTCGATTTACGAAAGGGCTTCCAACAATCTATTTTTTTTAATGACTAAATGATTCCCGCGACTTCGTCCGCGTGGATCAAGGTTTTTCAATTCCCATGGCAACTCTGTAATTTTCCGGGATAAAATGTAGCCTGGGTATGAGAAATCTCCGTTTCAAATTTCAGCCAAATCGGTTCATTCGTTGGGGCGTGAAGGAGTAACCAACATACACACACACACACACACACACACACACACACACTCACACACTCACACTCACACATACACATACAAACTTTCGGCTTTATAATATTAGTGTGATGTGATGACAAGATTGTCCTTGACTGCGATCTCAACTGATGATAAGTGACGTGCAGTCTAAGATGGAAGCGGACAAAAAACAAAATTAATTAGTGTAATTTTTTTCCGAGGATCAAGTCAGTTTTAACATTGTCATTCTGATACTAACACTGTCGTTGGTCGATGCGGGCGGCAAGTACAAGTTACTTCACACTACACAGTCGCTCGAGCCGAGCCGAGTCACACAATTGTAAACCGTGCGTTTTACGAACGTTGCGTGTGTGAATACTTAGATCGATTTCATAATGGAAAACGAAGTACGGTTCAAATACGGGACAGAGCCTGTCCCGCCGGGATATTTTAAACTATGCCTAAAATACGGGATGTCCCGGGAAATACGGGACGTCTGGCAACGCTAGTCAGGAGCCTCACACTTACGACATGCACACAACAATTTGAACTGTTGTTTGTTTTTTAAAAAAACAGCTTTTATTTCAACCCTTTCAAGAAACAAACACACATAACATTAGGAAGGATTTCCGCGAAGTAACGACTGCTTCGATCCAAATCTAGCCTTTAAGCTAAGCTCAAATTCAATCACGAAATCAATTTGGACATTGCAGCCTGAATTTCAGTAGTAGGTAACACGTGATCTAAGCTGCCAAGGCATTAAGGTCGGCCGATAGTGTTTTCTGGGTCAGTCCATTGATTTATGTACTTCTTTGGCGGGAAAAATGGTAATACATTACTTCTAATGTGAAGATCATTTGCGATATGAAAATACTAGATGATTCCCGCGACTTCGTCGCAGATTAAGGTTTGTTAATTCCCGTAGAGACACTTTAATTTCCGCCTAGATCTGGCACATCGGATGGTCAAAGCTCCAGGCACCCAGGTGGTGGGGGTGAAATTGTGTTCGGTGGCGAGCGGTGCGGTTGTAAAAGAAAGACCTAGTTTCTCCTTCACCTTTTCACCACAGAACTGCGAGAAGTCGTGAGCGTTGGCATCCTTATGTGGTAGAAATCCAACCTACTCGAACGAAACGCTTCAATTCAACGTTTCTGATAAGAACCGCTGAGGTGTGGAACACTCTTCCAGCATCCGTGTTTCCTGCCACTTATAATTTGAGTACCTTCAAGGCAAGAGTGAATAGGCATTTTCTAGGCAAGCGTGCTCCAACCTAGACCTCATCAGTGCTATCCAGTATTGATTGTCGTCAAGCGCAAGCCTATTTCAGATAAAAAAAAAGACGATGGAATAAGGTCAAATAGCTCTTCAGAAAACGCAAAGAGAGATAATATTCACTAATATAATATATTTTAACCAATAATATTCATTTACTAGCTGATTCCCGCGACTTCCGCGACGAAATGTTCACTGGTATTGGGCACCGTTCATCACAAGACACCGTCTTTTTTTTTTTTTTTATTCGATGACAAGATAGCCCTTGACTGCGATCTCACCTGATCTTATTTGGGTTTTATTGAATATAGTGAAAAATCCTTTCTAAGTAGAATCAAAAATCAAAATTTATTTATTTCACGTAGGCCAACTTGTAGCTCTTATGACACGTCATAAATCTACCACCGGTTCGGAATGCAGATTCTGCTGAGAAGAGCTTGCAAGAAACTCAGCGGTTGCTCTTTTAAAAAAAAATTTTTTTTACAATAGGTAACAAAACTATGTATACAGTAACTATGTTTCCGCACTGAAGTTTCAAAAATGCATACGTAGGTATATACAATCCAACGCATGCTAAGACGGGCAGACAAAGCAGACCCATTCCCGTTGGTGGCACCCGAGCATGACGCATGATCCAGCCGTTGCTTCGCTCAACCATATTTGAGGTATTGGATAGAATCAGGCGTTACTTTGCGGAAGTTCATGATGACGGCCGTTGATATTCGAAAGCCGCGATATGCAGAAAATGTAATAACTACTTTCTAAAACAACTAGACAATACAGCATTGTAAAGTCGATATCTCCTGAGGATGCTCCGGTGTCGAAACGTGCGTCGAGAGTAGTATAAAAGTCTTGTGTGGTGGTGCATATGAGTGGTGGTGGCATTGCTTGCTTAGGAACTTTGCTTTATTGCTTGGTTGGGGAGGTAAGCGGTGCTTAGATTATAATTGCATGTTTGACCATACAGATTTTTTCTGTTGGCGGATTACAGCAAAATAATTCTAACATTTTTTTGTTATATTTGAGGTAGTTACGAAAAATTACATAAATTTTTAATAGTCGCAGCGAATCCCACCTGGATTCAATAAAACTCACCTTTACGCCGCCATCTAACACAAAGTTCTTTTTTGTGACTCTCCAAATAGCTGTTTTATACGTCCCCCGAGAGTGTGAGCCGTAAAAGCATAAACGTGGTGCTGTTAAGCCGAAACTTAACCAAAAAGTTTTAATATAAAACATTTTTAAGTTGGCTTAGATGCGCAATGTAAAATTAAAATTAAATTAAAACAAGATAAAAGTTTAAAAAAACCCGGCTGTAGAAAATTCCAAACAAATATGCAATAAGTGCTAAAGTTTCATTGGAGACAATTAAGATTTAAGTATTATTGTATATCTTTTTTACAATCATGTATGATTCCATAAAAAAAGTGACTCTATCTGTCTGTCTATTTGTTACTCTTTCTCACCTAAACCGCAGAACCAAATTTGATGAATTTTGGTTTAGAAACAGATTGGACCTTGGAAAAGGATATAAGCTACCTTTTGTTACAAAAGTTAAACTTGAAAGGTTTGAAGTATGGGATGTTAGTTTTGGCGATTTTATTCCATAATTTAAACTTTGAACTGAAAAACCTGAACCAGTTTTAATTATTCTTTAATCGTCAGGAAATTTATTCCCTTTTTGTACATAATATGTTGAATGTAGCCTATTTTACCCGGACCCTAACAACGAATTGATTAACGTCTCATTCACCAAAATCGGCTCAGCAGTTTAGGCGCTATGGTGGAACATACGTAAGCTCAAACATACATACAAACATACATAGACCACTTTTTTTACGGAAAAACTCGAATGAGATTATGTTTACACCAAGTTGTAAAACTTGTAAAAATTTGTTGTGAAATAAATAAATAAAAAAAAATATTTCAATTAAGTCTTAAAATACTTAAATCATTATCTTTGCCGCAGACGGAAAAAACAAAGCAGCTATTATTGTAAACTTCGTGTAGCAATAAAGAATTTTCTATCTTTCTATCTATATCTATCTAAGGATTCGACCATTTAGCCAGGACTTGGCAAGCGCACGCATTCCCCTCTGCCGAAGTACATGTACAAACGTACGTGTCAGCTTGTAAGTGTGACACCTTTTGAGTTAGTGTGCGTTCATAGAGACATTAAGTATTGTACAAGAGTGTGCGGAAGTGAGTAAATGTGTGTTCTACGTGATTACCTCACCTCCCGCAGAAAGTGGCAGAATATATTCAGTACTAAATTTGCGTAAAGGCTCATCCCGGCTAAATGGTAAATGGTTGAAGATCTAAAGTGGTGCTACAGCATCGTTCCGGAACGCTAAACGTACTGATGGAATATTATAACAGATTTCTCAATAAAATTCATTTCGGCACCTCGAGGCATCTTCATCGACGCATTTAAGCTGTCCCGAGGTATTATATTGAGCCAAATTATATGACTCGATGTTAGGAAGACATTTCGGACATAGATATACGAAAACAACAATAATCTGATTCAGAGAATAGTCTAATTTTTTTTATTCAATGACAAGTTAGTTAGACTGCGGTCTTACCTGATGGTAAGTGACGATGCAGTCTAAGATGGTAGCGGATGGATTGGAACGGATATGGCAGTGTACATTCAACCCAAACCACTAATCTGTTTCTACACGCCATCATGCCGGAACGCTAAATCGCTTGGCGGCACGATTTTGTTTTTTTTTTGTTTGAAAGGTGAATCATTCAAGTGCCCTTAGCTATGTTTGATGAAAATCAGTCCAAGATGGCCGCCGCCACAAAATGGCGGATTACATATTTTTTCACAACTCACTCAATATGGATATCAAATGAAAGGGCTTGACTAGTAGATTTTAAAACCAAGATGACCGCCACCACACCGCCAACACAAAATACATATTTTTTTAAATTTCAATTGTCGGGGATGTTTCAAATTTAAAATTTACTGTTGTTGAAATCGAACTTTACGTGAGCGTAGCCGCGGTTGTGCTAGTAAATAAATAAAAATGATATTTCAAACTTTGTATCCTTTGTTTTACTATCAATGGGTGTGTCTCTTATAATTTAGTACCGATTTCATAAAGAAGGAGTGTTATTAGGTGGTAGTTTGAGTTGTAATGGCGGAGTATGCTTCTGGACAAGAATTCTTGTTTCTTTTTCTTTTTTGTGGTAAAGAGCGTAATTTTAGGAGCGTTTTACCGTGTTATGGATTGCTTCAAATTGGTGGAGACAAAATAATGGTAACTAGATGATGAACGTGTTTTTTACAAGATAAGAGCTGCTAGATACAGGTGGCGCAAGACTGAGGCCTGTGGGAGTCCATGCGAGAGACCTTTGTCCAGCAGTGGACGTCTATCGGATAAAGAAGAATTACATCCGAATTTCGTTTTCCGAGTTCGGAAAACAAACTGTGTTGTACGAAAAAAAAAAAAGTTGTACGAAACCCTACGAAACAAAGGCATATTCTGTGGGGTTAGTATAAGTTTTAACACGATTGATCGTATTCGTATACTATGACATTAGCGTCAAAGTAAAATGAACCATAAATCCATTGAATTAGAGCTAAATTTCGTGCATGCATTCTTATACTTTTAAGTATACGGATACGCTCCAAACTAAAATCGGTTGTACTGAATTTGTGACTTTAAATTAATACTTTTAACGTTCATTTTACTTTGACGCTAATGTCATAGTATACGAATACGATCTTATACTAACCCCACTGTTATACTTGACCGGTTATTACGTTTCTATAAGAATAAAAATGACTTCCTGGTATCCTGAGAGCCGCCGTGTTTCCACTATAAATTGAATTTTAATGGAGGAAAGAAAAAACGCTGTTTATTCAATATTCTCGCGTCGAGCAGATCCATTAGTCTGAATTAATATTTCTATATATAGACTGATATAATGTATTGACACTCTTTATTGAATTGAAAGTTAACTAGCTTACGCTCGCGAGTTCGTCCGCTTGGAGATAGGTTCTTTAAAAATCTGGCGAGTTTAAAAACTTTGTTTATTTAATTAATTGTTTTTTAGCATTTTTGATTGTATCTCACCATCGATGTATATGGATCGGCCTCGAGAGGAAACAATCGCACTCATAAGACAAAAGAATCTCTTGTCTTAAAAGAAGTTTTAAAAAAGTACTAATGTTCTTCATTCCATTTTTTGTTCTGGTTAATAGGAAATGGCTACTCCTCGAACGTGATTGGTTGACACTCGAGTCAAACCGAACCGCGAGGAACGTGCCGTGTTAATTGAAGCAATATTCAAGCGCATTTTCGTAGACGCAATTGTATGGGACAGGCATATCCATATACATCGATGCCGCCCCTCGAGGTAAGAAAGATAGAGAGCGAACCGCACGGTATTCATTGAAGTTGATGATTTGTTTGAAGACTTCCTTGGCGCAGTGGTGAGCGCTGTGTTCTTATAACTGGGAGGTCTCGGGTTCGATTCCCGGCGGGGGTAATTTAGGAATTTATTATTTTTAAATTGTCTCTGGTCTGGTCTGGTGGGAGGCTTTGGCCGTGGCTAGTTACTACTCTACCGTCAAAAGACGTGCCGCCAAGCGATTTAGCATTCCGGCACGATGGCGTGTAGAAACGATTAGGGGTATGGGTTGAATTTACACTGCTTTAGCCCTTTCAAGTTAGCCCGCTACCATCTTAGACTGCATCATCACTTACCATCAGGTGAGATCGCAGTCAAGGGCTATCTTGTCATTGAAAAAGAAGTAATATTCAAGCGTATGCACCCCACGAGGTAAGAAAGATAGAGAGCGAACCGCGGGGTGTTCATTGAAGTAATATTGAAGCGGATTTTCGTAGACGCAATTATATGGGACAGGCATATCCATATACATCGATGCACCCCACGAGGTGAGAAAGATAGATAATGGAAAGAGATAATGTGAGAATTAGACTAGAATTCGTCTTGAGACATATTGAGACGCAATTTAACTCAACAAAGTTCAGGGTACTATTTGAGGTAGTTGAATGAGCAAATATCAGTGATCCAATATTTAAATAGCGCTGAGAGGTCGCCCTGCACGGTTCAACGCTTCAGCCGAGACGTATTTACTCGTATACTATAATATTTGAATTTATCCCACTCCAATAGGATTAGTATAAGATTTGATTCGATTGATCGTATACGTATTCGATTTTTAAGCTATTGCATAGCTTCTATCGCGGGCCAGCGTGGAGACCGAATCCAGAAATTCCGTAACGAAAATAACCTGACACGGGACTGCTCTACGGTGAGCCGCTAGATGGCGTTGATAAAAAATGCTATGCAATAGCTTTACCGCGGCAGTCCCCGAGTGCCACACGTCTTTTTTTTTTAAATATTTTTAGCGAGCAAACAGCAGGCGGGTTACTTGATGTTAAGTGATTACCGGCACCCATGAACATTTGTAGCACCTGAGGCACTTTTTAGGAATTTGTTGGTCCGCCCCTTGAATAACCCCATGTTGTAGTTTAGTGGGAACACCGTCGCAGGAAGTTGGTTCCACAGTTTCAAAGTACGCGGAAAAAAGATCTGGTACATTGGATGGTCGAATTGCTCCAAGCACCCAGGTGGTGGTCGATGATGTTAGCGTCACAATAAAATGAACCATAACAGTACTGCATAAGAGCTCAATTTCGTGCAGGCATTCTTATAGGTTTACGTATAGGGATACGCTCCAAATTAAAATCGGTTGTACTGAATTTGTGATTTTAAATCAATACAGTTAAGGTTCATTTTACTTTGACGCTAATGTGTTCGAATACGAATACGGTCAATCGAATTAAATCTTATACTAAGGGTTAGTGATCTTATTAGTCTCTGATATTGGATCCGCATTTTAACAAGGCTTTTATTCTTTCTTCTCAACGTTTGTCATTGCACCCCTGAGTGAGCGCTTATTTAAAGTGTTATTATTTTTAAAAAATTTTGATATCTAGGACACTGCAGTTTCAGATTCGTACTTGAAGCACTTTTCTTGATGAGATTTTGCGTTTCTTTTCTTCTGTCACGTGACTGACATGGGGTCATTCGTCAAACAAACATTGGTCGCGATTCATGGCATACATACAGTCGTCAGCTTGTTTCGCGATAAGTGACGTCACGAGCTCTTCTTGGCGTTTGCAGTCACGTGACATCAGATTATAAATATAGCATTTAAAATCATTTTTAATAAATTTATTAAGTTATATTAAATTACAAAAATGTGATTTTCGATATTCTAATCCTACAAACTATCATAAAATTAACACTTAACATTAATTTGTGATTAGTGTTAACATCCCTATTGCACATAGTCTCAATATAATTGTGAGATCGAGCGATGTACTCGGCACTTAAAAGCCATTTACTGCAGTTACTGCGATTCACTGTAATTAATGACCAAACGACACTTTCGCGCAAACCATTGGTACCTAATTGGCACTCCTAGCGCCAGAATAAATATCCGAAAGAGCCGACAAAGCTTCTAAGCACGGTGCTGAATTTATACCTATTTTAGAATAAATCATTCCACTTTTTGACAGTAGAATAAGATAAATGAAGCAAAATATTCGTTTATTATGTTACCTATTTTAATATTTATCGTATAACCATATTTTTCACCTGACTTCATCCGGTTTTTAAAAATCCCGTAAGAGCCACACTGGCGCCCAACGTGGGGCGCCCAACTTGCGGCGCCAGTGTGGCTGTGGGGTAACAGCTTGGGTTCGTAAATAAGACGAGTCGGTAAGGATGAACTCAGTTTAATCCGGTCACACCCAAAAAGTACAAAATAGTGTAAAAGCGCAAAAAGTAGAACGCGTTGTAAGAAGCTCGCGGTAACAATCCCCGCAGACTTCACCCCCGTAAACACCCTTGCTGACCACAGAAGAGTATACTCTATAAGTTTCTATTGAAGCGTAATTGAAGGACAAACCAACAAACCAATAAAACCTTTTCTCATTTATAGTATTAGTAAGGAAAAAAAAAACTTATACCATTTTTTATTTAGGCAGGCCTGGTAGTACATGGCGTACCTCTTTGAAGGGCCTAAATTCAGAGAGTGCGAAAGGATAAGAGTTACGTGATAGGAAGAGCGAAAAATCTAAGTGAATAAAACAGTAGGTAAGCAGCGCTGTGTCAACCTGAATTGCACTTTATTGTGTGGTAACAAGAGTCGCTATTTATTTAAATCATTTTGTGGAGTGAATCTTCTGTACCTTTAGGTACTATTAGGTATTCTGTGTCTTCACTTAGCATCAGATGCGATCGTAGTCCAGCGCTATAGTCTATTTTTTTTTAATATCGTCGGGGATAGTGCAAATCCGCGCAACTAGCATTAGTAGGTACATTAAAATGTACTACTATTAGGTGTTCTGTGAATTAGGTACAAATGCAAGAGTTTTAGAAGCTTCACTTCTATTGAGTTATTTGCGCATATCCCAGTAGTGTTTCGACGCGATAGATGGCTCCTTTCAATTGTCACCGAGTCGAATAATGGTGCAATTACATCGCAATCGGCGACATATTGATGTCACGACTCACGCCTCACGTTGCGAGAGCAAAAATGCTACTCTAAAATTGCTCGCATACAATTTATAGTAGGTAGTGTTAATAAAATTACTTGCAATACTTCTCTTGGTGCATACACCATGAAACTAGATACACATGAATATGTGTGTCTGTGTTGTCTTCACACATTTTTATGTGTGTCTATTTACGGAAACTTTGATTTTGATACAGTTTTTAGTCTTCGTGCACTACTATTATAAAATTTACTACAAGTGTAAATTAAAAAAAAGACGTGTGGCATTTGGGGACTGCCGCGGTAAAGCTATTGCATAGCATTTTTTATCAACGCCATCTAGCGGTGAGAGGAGTCCCGTGTCAGGTTATTTTCGTTACGGAATTTCTGGATTCGGTCTCCACGCTCAAGGCCCGCGATAGAAGCTATGCAATAGCTTAAAATTTAAAACACCCCCATAATGTTACATCATCATATATTTTAGGGGATCTTATCAATTCTGACAATATCACCCCCTATTTTTAATTATTTAATTATTTTAATTATTTTAATGTATGTGGCTACAGGGTAAAGTACATTGATGATGCATTGATATAATTATATATAATATATATAATAGATATATAATTATAGTTACAGAAACGTGCTAGAAGCTTGGTAACATACTACTACGTTTCTGTAACGAACCACTAAGGTGTAGAATGCCCTTTCAGAGTCTGTGTTCCCTGCCACTATAATTTAGTACAATAGGCATCTTCTAGGCAAGCGCGCTCCAACCTAGACCTCATTAGCGTCGCCGTCAAGCGCAAGCTTATCTCGCAATAAAAAAAAAAGTTTATTTACGAACAACATCAAATATAATTTATTTTAATGTACTTAAAATATGTATAATTTATCATATTGCACATGTCAAGATAAGCATGCTAAAAAGCTCTACAAGAAGTGCTTGTTAATAAATTAAAGTACAGAATCCCCTTATGATATTACCTGAGCACTACGTTCTGTATTTTATATTATTAATTTGCAAAATGCGGTTGCAAGCTTCCCGCAGCATTTTCGGAATACTTCTCGCCATTGATGTACAGAAATCTGGATATACAGTCAAAACCGTTGAGCACGACAGCGGTTAGAACAACATTTCGGTTAAACATTGACCAAAACTATATCAAATTCAAATTCAAAATTATTTATTTCATGTAGGCCAACTTGTAGCTCTTATGACACGTCATGACTCTACCACCGGTTCGGAATGCAGATTCTGCTGAGAAGAGCCGGCAAGAAACTCAGCAGTTTTTTTTTATATATGCGGACAAACGAGCTGGCGGGTCACCTGATGTAAAGTGATTACCGCTGCCCATGAACACTTGTAGTACCAGAGGCACCACCAATGCGTTGCCGGCGTTTCAGGAACTTATTGGTTCGCCCCTTGAATAACCCCATATTGTAATTATGTGGGAACACTGTCGAAGGGAGATGATTCCACAATTTGGTAGTACGTGGAAAAAAAAAGATCTTAGTTGCTCTTTTCATAACAAAATATTACAATATTAATGTATAGCTACATAATATTACAATGTAATAACTTATTACACTATCTTGTGGATGGGCTGATGCCAAGCCGATTGATTCCATGCATCTTTGTCAATAAGAAAGTCACTAACTTTGTAATAACCACGACTTAACAAATGTCTTTACGCGTTGTTTTTTGTGTAATGGGAAATCCAGTAATTGCTTCGGGATCGTATTATATAAGCGTACATTCAACCCACAAAGGATTTCTGAAGTTCCCACCCTACCGTCAAAGACGTGCCGCCAAGCGATTTAGCGTTTTGATACGATGGCGTGTAGAAACCGACTAGGGCTATGGGCTTTTACATTGCCATACCCCTTCCAAGGTTGCCCACCACCATCTTAAAATTCATCGTCACTTACCATCAGGTGAGATCGCATTCAAGAGCTATCTTGTCATCGAATAAAAAAACAAGACGTGTGGCACTCGGGGACTGCCGCGGTAAAGCTATTGCATAGCATTTTTTATCAACGCCATCTAGCGGTGAGAGGAGTCCCGTGTCAGGTTATTTTTGTTACAGAATTTCTCCACGCTCAAGGCCCGCGATAGAAGCTATACAATAGCTTAAAACCTTGCCCGTGACCAGTAAGTAGCTTTTTCAACAAGCGTAGACACAGCGTTATTTAAGAGTTGCTTTTGTAAAAAAGTGTGTTTCTGTACTTCTGTAGATCAGCGTAGTAAGCCAGAAAGCTTAATGCCAGGGACAAAATAAGCTCGCTAATAATATTTTCTTGGAAAGTTCGCTTGTATAGTGCAGTTCACGAGGTTTTTAGGGAATATCATCCGCTGTGACGCTTGGCTAATATGTACAAGGTACTGAAAATTAGAATATGACTCCAAAAATGAAAATGTTTTAAAGTGATAATATAAACTTAAATATTCTCCTCCCTGGCGCAGTGGTGAGCGCTGTGGTCTTATAACTGTGAGGTCTCGGGTTCGATTCCCGGCGGTGGCAATTTAGGAATTTATAATTTCTAAATTGTATCTGGTCTGGTCTGGTGGGAGGCTTTGGGCGTGGCTAGTTACCACTCTACCGTCAAAGACGTGCCGCCAAGCGATTTAGCGTTCCGGCACGATGGCGTGTAGAAACCGATAAGGGGTATGGGTTGAATTTACACTGCTATACCCCTTCCAAGTTAGCCCGCTACCATCTTAGACTGCATCGTCACTTTCCACCAGGTGAGATCGCAGTCAAGGGCTATCTTGTCATCGAATAAAAAAAAAAAGCGCTGACCCAAAGTCCATACTCCATAGTACGTATTATATATGTCAATGAGTAGGATAGTGGATGGTTAGTTTCAATTCACTATGAATTTCGTATTGTGTATCGATGACAAAGCAAACGCAGAATCCAATATAACAAAATCCTTTGTAACATCGCTTTAATATCGGATTTTTCAATATTGCTGATACATTTTATTACATACGTGTGGTATTTATTAAACTTCTATAGAAAGAGAACAAAGAGCTACCTAGTATTTTTTATCGACTACGGCGAAGCTACAATGAAGAATTATGAGGTTACTGGTCTATTACTATGTATGTGTGTTGTATATATTTACTAGCTTTTGCCCCCGCGACTTTGTCCGCGTGGAATTAGATTTTGGGGTGGAATTTTCAAAAACTGTGACACACGTACTTCTTTATTTTTAACTGCAAACTCAAATACCAACTTTGATGGAAAAAGCTTGAAAAATGACGGAGTTTCATATTAACTTCCATCTCCTATTTAAACCCCTTAAGGGTGGAATTTCCAATAATCCTTTCTTAGTGTGCGCCTACGTCATAAAAGGAACCAACTGTAAAAATTTCAAGTTTCTAACTTCAGTAGTTTAGGCTGTGCGTTGATATCTCAGTCAGTCAGTCAGTCAGTCAGGACTTTGAATTTTATATATATAGATATGAGATGTATGTTCCACCGTACCACCTAAAGTACTGGGCCGAATTTGGTAAGTAGTTTAAGCGTTAATACACACATACATATATATCTACTCGACTGCTTGAGCTGAGAAAAAATATATTAATTAGTATTACTGCAACATGGGATGTAAATTCTTTTCTTTCTTTCTTTCAGTCTTTTAATTTCCGTGGTAACTGTTTAATTTTCCGGGATCAAATTTAGCCTATGTGTTAATCCTGGGTTAGAGCTATGTCTATTCCAAATTTCAGAACACACACACATACGCATACACGCACATGCACACGTACACGCACGCACACGCACACACACAACCACAACACACACATACTTTCAATTATTATATTATTTTGCATTTTGTTATTTTCCCGTTTCATAGTTTTGTTCTGTTTATATGCACCGTGGGAAGTCACCTATAGAATCCTTCCGTGCAACCCACAAAATTTTCAGAGAACGGAAAAACATATCTTTTTCACCGGAAACTGTCTAAAACTGTCTAAAACTCTAAGTGAAACCCCAGTTTACAGCGAAGTGTCATTACTGAATTACAAAAGTTGGAAATAAACATGTTCCATGCTTTTGATACACGATCTATTTTCCGACATATGTAACTTTTTTAAAGAATCAACTTCTCAAGGCGGGAGACGGTTTACGCAAGATTCCTTCCGAACAAAGTGATTGACCACTTGGCCCAAAACTGTATGGATGGCTTAAGTTTTAATGTGCTATTTCAACATTAAAATATGTTTTTATTTACAATATGAGTTATTTAAAGATGCACGGCTAAAATATTTTCATTGTAATAGTGTACAGTTTCTTTTATTTTGTATTCACTGCAATGTTCTGCCATGCAATTAATCCTTGCCATCCAACTTGCATTGAATGAAAAAAAGAGGTGAGCAAGAAAACATAAGATGTATTCAATTACTAGCTTTAGCTAGCAGCTGCGTAAAGTCAGAATAAAAAGAAACCTATGTGGCTCTTAAAGGCGTCAACTATATCCATGTAAACATCAAGTTGATCCATAGCTCTATTATAACGTAGTTGAAGGATAACATAGAGATAAACCAACCATTAAATACATTTCCGCATTTATAATATTCATAAGGATTCGTTCATTCATTTATTCATCAGCAACTCATCAACGGCTCATTACTAAGTCTCTTCTCAGTGAAGGCTTTTAGCCAACCACTGCAAATTGGTAGACTTCACATACCTTTGAGAACATTATGCAGAACTCTCAGGCGTGCAGGTGTCAGGTTAAAGCATGTGATCTATTATATTTAATTGCTTAACTCCGAAAAGTCAGAGGTATGTGTCCGGGATCGAACCTGCAACCCCCCGAACAGGACACCGCAGTCCTAAATATTAGGCTATCACTGCTTTTGATTGGATGCTTTTAGTTAGGATGGTTATCAGTTATTAGAGACAAAACACACATAACCTTCACGAGAGAGTCGGTCTTCTTTTAGACGTGTTGCTCTATGGCGCGTAACTAAAAGTTACTTTAACAACGTCGGACAAATTACTAGATATTTCCTGCAGGGTTAGTATAAGATTTAAATCGATTGATCGTATTCGTATTCGATGACATTAGCGTCAAAGTAAAATGAACCATAAAATTATTAAATTAAAGCTCAATTTCCTACATGCATTCTTATACGATCACGTATACAGATACGCTCCAAATTAAAACCGGTTGTACTGAATTTATGACTTTAAAACAATACAGTTAAGGTTCATTTTACTTTGACGTTAATGTGTTCGAAAACGAATACGGTTAATCGAATTAAATCTTATACTAACCCTCCTGCATTAAAAGTTCTTGTAAAACTTCCTCTGGTCGGTTTCGGTAAAAATAAAGTACATTGTTCAGTTATGAAAGTAACCTAATATATAATGTTTTTCTATTTTCAACCATCGGTACCTACTGCGACTGATCTCAGGATGCAAACTATCTCCTTGCCAAATTATGTCGAAATCGGTTAAGTGATTTAGGCGTGAAAAGCTTACAGACGGACAAAGTTACTTTTATATTTATAATATTAGGATTTTTTTTTATTCGATGACAAGATAGCCCTTGACTGCGATCTCACCTGATGCTAAGTGACGATGCAGTCTAAGATGGTAGCGGGCTAACTTGGAAGGGGTATAGCAGTGTAAATACAACCCATACCCCTAATCGGTTTCTACACGCCATCGTGCCGGAACGCTAAATCGCTTGGCGGCACGTCTTTGACGGTAGGGTGGTAACTAGCCACGGCCAAAGCCTCCCACCAGACCAAAGTTATGTGGGTGTTTGGGAGTGCTATAGGGTGACTTTATTAACCAACTTCCAAAAAAGGAGGAGGTTCTCAATTCGTCGGAATATTTTTTTAATGTATGTTCCCCGATTACTTGAAGACACCTATACTGTTTTTAAAAATTCTTTTGTTTGAAAGGGTATATTTCCGAGGTGGTCCCATTGTCATCAGGTCAGGATCTAATGATGGGATCCTGGCGAAATCGAAAGAACTTTCTAAATTTTATAGGCACAATTGATATACTTTGTAGTGGCGTTTGAAGTCGGTTTTGTAAAAAGAATTTTTACCTTTATATTATTAAATATTCCATCAAAAACTCATTCGTTCACCTTTCGAGTCATTCAACCTTTAGATATAGAATAATATTACCGGGTGACCAAAACTGCCTCCTTATTGAACTATATCGCTTGACTATATCGCTGTCTCAATCGCCTTTGATCACGGGTCACTCACCTTTCCATATCTTTGGATTCTTCTTTCAACAAAATCAGGAAAGTTTCCGCCGATCTATTCACAGGTACAGTACAAGGAGCTAACGACTGCCTAGTTTATCGACACTTATAGGTATTCGGACATTAACCTCAAATATGACCGAAGATATTTTATTTATTTCTTCTTTTACGCTTGTACGATTCTAGTAGATGTTCAAGGAAATATGAGAAAATGGTATTTCCACTTCAGTCAGTGGACGGCTGTAGATAAAAAAGCAAAATTGACGGAGTTATGTGATTTTAAAGTAATCCTAATATTATTATTATTTTTTTTTTATTTTAATATTATAAATGCGAATGTTTGGATGTATGTTAGTTACTCAATCACGCCGCAACGTCTGAACGGATTTGGCTGAAATTTGGCACATAAATAGATTATTGACTAGAATAGCACATAGGCTACTTTCTATCCCGGAAAATCAAAGATTTCCCGCTGGGATTAAAAAACTGAATCCACGCGGACGAAGTCGCGGGCATCAGCTAGAAATTTAATAAAGCAACTATTCACTAAAATAATATTCGAATGGGATACAATTTTCTTCGTAATAGTTTGAGTGAATGTTAATAGACTTGCGGTGTCGTGGTTCAGCACGTACGTATGTACGTAATGGTTTCTGCTGATACACAGCTGACCTATTTCCACGAAAATTGTCACCAAAATTTGGAATAATTGCATTTGGAAGTGTCTGGTTCATGAGAAAATAGTCACACTTGTGCCCGTGACTTCATCATAGTCCGTCCAATAGTCCAAAAACTTAATTAAAAATTCTATTTTTATAAGTTTAAAGAAATATGGACATTGATTTCAATTTCCGTCATTAATAAATTTGACTTCCGTATAGTATATTTACCTAGTATAATTACCTAGACCTTTGCTATAATTAAATAATTGACACTCGGTTTCCATCGCATTAATAATGTCTAGATTTATATAATTCTATATCATTTATTTTCCAATTGAAATATTATAAACCGTTTGTTAATCAGGGATGCTATTTTTGCTTACCATCATTTCCGGCAAATCTTATGCTGTGTGTGCGTGTGCGTGTGCGTATGCGTGCGCGCGTGTGTGTGTGTGTGTGTGTGTGTGTGTGTGTGTGTGTGTGTGTGTGTGTGTGTGTGTGTGTGTGTGTGAGTCATAAAATTAACCCCATGGTGAAACAGTGCTGTGTTTAGGGCATTTTAAACCCTGTCTTCGAGAGTTTCTTATACCCCATACTTTCGTTTTAGAATAAGATGGACGTGATAAGCTGTTTTACAGTCGCAGTAAAACATAATTTATTTGTTTTTCGACAGATTGATTTTCTGTTTTTCACCTCACTAGCTAATACAAAACTACTAACTACTACTAACTAACTAACTACTAACTAATAAGATGAAAAGATGTATGTATAACACGTTAGCAAAGTCTATACCCATACTTTGTTTGCAGGGCTCATCCAAACCACTCTGGGGGACCACGAATTGAAAACCTCTTTTTTTTTAAGTCGGTTAAAAAGTTAAAAAGAGCTCTAAAGCATTGCGTCAGAATGAAAAGCTCGGTGATGCCATGGCTATAACGCGGTGGCCGCAATAATTTACATTCTAATTCCCTAATGAATTGGCCGCACCTGGGTTTTATTGGTTCAAACTCGAATGCGGCCCGAACTCGCCTCCAGGGAGTCGAAAATAATGGTATTTTATTGAAATAATGGCTGAATTACTAGCTATATTTAAATATACATAATATATAACTGTCTCGTTGGTCTAGTAGTTAGCAAGTTCGACTACAGATGATAGATAGATAGATAGATAATGTCTTTTATTTTCCCATGAAACAATTACAGAAATTCGCTTACCAAGTAAGTAAATTTAAAAAAGTACAAGAAAATATAAGCGGCCATGGAAAAATAAGGTACCCCACTCAGCACAAAGCCACAGCATGCTGCAGCGCTGGTTTTCAGGGGGAACCTAAGTGTCCACAGACGTGATTCCGTAACCTAATTAAATAAACTACATTAAATAAACCATAACTACAGCTACCTACCACAAAACTTAACAAATATACAAATTAGCTTACAAAAAATAATAATGATTAAAAAATACTACAATACAATTTTTTCGATATTAATGAAACAAAAAGTATGAAGTAATGAAATAAAAATAATAAGTACCACTATAAAGCCGACTCACACACAGATGACGAGGTCCCAGACTCGATTCCCGGGTCGGGCCAAAAATGTATTGGGTTTTCTGTTAAGAAATTTTCAGTACTAGCCCGGAGTTAGGAAGTCGGTGGTGGGTCACCCCCGTGCCTCGGAGAGCACGTAAAGCTGTCGGCCCTGCGCCTGATCTCTCTCCGGTCGTGTCGGATTTTCCGTCCCATCGGGTTATGAGAGTGAGGGAATAGAGCGTGCACCTGTGTTTGCGCACACACTTGTGCACTATAATATCTCCCGCGCAGATGGCTGATATCTGTGGAGATTTGCTACCGTGCCCAGATTCGGTCGGGAGGACATTATTTATTTTATAACTTAAATCGTTAGATTCTTAACACTATCACACTAATCATAAACTAATATTATAAAGGCGAAAGTTTGTATGTGTGTGTGTGTGTATATGTGTGTATGTTTGTTACTCCTTCATGCCACAACGAATAAACCGATTTCGCTGAAATTTGGAACGAAGATAGCTCATTACATTACATACATTTTATCCCAGAAAACTAAAGAGTTCCTGCGGGAATTAAAAACCTTAATCCACGCGGACGAAGTCGCGGACATCGTCTAGTTTACCATAAATCCAATACCCTGCGTGTTTGGGAGCCATTTTTTTTTCTGTCAATTTAATATCTGCGACCACGAACACTTGTATTTATTTATTTATTTATTTATTGGTAATCAACAGCGTTTACAACACAATTTTACAAGATTATGGGTTGATGGCGTTGGAGTCGCCAAGTAAACACTTAGCTCCGTATTTTTAAAGTGATAAAAATATAAGTTACTAACTTTTTAAAGTTTTTATTGTTGAATTATGTGTCTAATAACCTGATAATTAAGTGAGAGTGTTAGTAAGAATATCATAACTGTAATTAATCTAAAATTCTTACTATATAAAGTCGGACAATACAATTTTACAAACTTTTGAACACGCAAATAATCGATCAAAATACTAATAAATAATATATATTTAGTGAAAATAAATTACATAATATAGGATATACAACAAAATAACAGCAAAATCTAGTGATAATAGGAAGCAATTTAAAAGATTAGTTCTAAAGATCGTTAGTACATTTCAAAAGTGCATTGAACAAACAGCAGAATAGTGACAAGTGACAAGTTCAATGACCGGTTTCTCAGGGTCAACGCCTACCTACCGTATTGAATAGACAATGACTATTGAATTAACTAAATTCAAGCCATGATTCAATGAACGCATAGCTCAATTAGCAAGACACAAGATTATAGTGGAGTTGATTGAACTACCACGCTACCCAAGTTCGAATCTCGGCCAATGTCTGTTTTCTTTTTTCTTTTTTAATTATTATTTTTTGTTAAGTACATGGAAATAAGTTGAGATTGGAATTTAATTGAAAAAAAAAGGAAATACATGACGAACATGGATTTTTATGGAGTAACATTTCGTAAACCACGCAAGTCAAAATCACTCAACAACATTACAATTGAGAATATGTCTGTGGCCGAGAACTCAGGACTTTTCGAAACCACTATCCTCAGCCTACCGTGTACTTCAATAGACGACAGCCAAGTTTCTAATGACCTCAAGGCGAGAATTACTAGGTTAACAGAGGAGTTGCAAAGTGCGTTTCAAGAAATTGAAGATCTGAATTTTGAAAATACTAAGTTGAAATCAGAATTGGAAGACTGCCGCAAAATTATAAACAACTACAAAAAGGTGACTTTGGAAGAAAGAAAACCTGCAACGCCTCTATCTGCAAAAAGTAAAAGACAAATACAAACTTCGAGCTTATCTTCCACGCCATTAAAAACTTGCGGACTGGAAAAGAATAAAACTGGATTAACCTCATTTGCCACTAAGGGAAAGCATTCCCAAGTTTCAAGTTCATCCTCTACACCTAGGAAAACCTGCATACAACGATCCAACCTGAAAAAGAATGAAGAGGAATTGCGTAAAAATAATTTGGAAAAGAAAACCAAAGGAAAAAAAGTTATACCCACCGAGGAGATGCAGCATAGTATGCAGTCTGCAATTTCACTTTCTACACCTCTTGATATATGTGAACTACATTCACAGCTACAAAATAGCGTGGCGACATCACTTAATACTAACAATACTGATAATACTAGTCACTCGCCAACTCTGACCAAGGAAGAAAAGTTTGTAGTTGAAGAAACTCTATTAAGATCTACGAAGGAAGTAATAACCTGTACTCTTGATGTCCTAAACCCTCAAAACTCATCAGTGACTTCGAAAGTTTCAGAAAATAAGCAGTCTTTGTCTTCCCCAACATGCGAGGGAAGTACGAAGCATAACGTTATAATAATAGGTGACCAACAGGGACGACATATTCAGTATACCTTACAATCATTACTAGGATCAGGATATCGAGTTACATCTTTATGGAAACCTGGAGCCAACACCAATGAAATCTTAAAAATCCAAAAGAGTTATTTAAATATGTCAAAAAATGACTTTATTGTTGTTTTGACTGGATTGAATGATAGGAATCCTTTTGAATTTGAGACCACAGTGAACATGTTTATTCGTTCGCTCTCAAATACAAATGTTTTAATTTGCAAAGTTCCTCACAACAAATGCCTGAATGAATCAAAATTAAATTATGTACTCCAATTTTTATGCAAAAAGTATGACTGTGCAACTTTTGTCGATATGTATGACTCTCGATCCGTGCCTTACAATCAATTGGCTCTATATAAGTGCCGAACTCTTTTAAAAGATATATTACGTATTGATTATCGTACTAAATTTATAAACTATCATAATAACTTAAGCAAACAACTCCACATAGTAAAATCATTTGAGCATAAAAGTACGCAGACGGACTTAAACCTAAATCGGACCATTGAGGGAGTAAAAAATGACTCTACTTTAAAAAGTTCCGCGGAAGAAAATTTTTTTCGTTCCTAAAACAATGAACGTATTGCATCAAAACATTAATGGGCTAATATCTAAAGCGGACTTATTATCTGTTAATATAAATGAAATGGAATCGAATAATGTGACTTTGGACGTAATATGTATAACTGAACACAACATGTTAAAGGACGATCTTAGTATCCTCTCCATTCCTAATTATATTCTTGCATCCCAATTCTCGAGAGACAATAGGCACGGAGGTTCATGTATTCTAGTTCGAAATACTCTCAAACATCGTGCTATTGCTAAAGTCGACCGATTTTGTGCCAAAAATATTTTAGAATGCAGTGCTATAGAATTGATCGACCACAATATCAAAATATTATGTATATATAGGCCTCCTAAAGCAGATCCACTGTCAGTTAATATGTTTTTTCAACTTCTAAACAATATTTTATCGTCTTTCTGTCTGACTAAATCAAAGGTAATAATCTGTGGAGACTTCAACATTAACAGATTAAAGGAAGACTCACTATCTGTTCGGTTTGAAGAGTTGCTCTGTAGCTATAATATGAAGTTGGAAATAAAGAAACCAACGCGCTTGAGTAGCGGTACTTGCATAGACAACTTTGCACATAACTGCAAAGGTGCTAAAAATCGAATTCTTGAATTGGCATTATCGGATCATACCGCCCAATTATTACAATTCCCGGTTGAATTTAGCTATTCAGTACCCTATTGGTTTATTTATAGACGAGATTTAAGTCAGGAAAATATGATAAAGTTCCGTGACTACTTAAATTCTTTGACCTTTTCTGACTGTTATGATACAAATGATGCGAATACAGCTTTTGACTTATTTTTTAATTTATTCAAATTGTTGTATGACCTATGCTTTCCATTGGTAAGAATCAAGATAAACTCAACAAAAAAACCTAAATGGATCACCAAAGGTATTAAAAAATGCTGCGCAAGGAAAAGGCAGTTGTTATGGACTTATAGATCTAAAAAGAGTGACTATAACAAACTGCAGTTTAAAAACTACGCCAAACGTCTTAGGAAAATTATTACTCTTACTCAGAAAGCCCAGAATAACTACTACATAAAAACTGCTCCTAACAAATCTAAGGCCACCTGGAATATTATTAAAAATTGTAATAAGCAACTTCCTGAAGTTACCATCCAACAGGTCAATGTGAATGGTAAAACAGTAACTGATCCTTTAGAAATAGCATGTGCATTTAATAATTATTTTATTGGACAGATTGAATCTACGAATATAGTAACTAACGCAAGCACATTTAAAATACCCTCCACCTGTAATTCAATGTTTTTAAATCCAACGACATCCAGTGATATTATCCGTTGCGTAAGGTCCCTTAAGAAAACAAACAGCACAGGCTATGACGACATTTCAACTAAGGTTATAAAATTTGTTGCTTCAAGTATTGCCCCTATACTCAGTCATATTATTAATCTATGTAGCTTACATGGAACATTTCCGGAAAAATTGAAAATTACTATTATTAAACCACTTCATAAAAAGGAGGATAAAACAAATATGGGAAATTATAGGCCTATTGCCCTTACACCTATATTTTCAAAAATATTTGAAAAAATCATATATGATTCTCTCTACAGATATTTCGAAAAACATAACCTATTCGCCACCCCACAAATGGGTTTCCGAAAAAATAGTACCATAAATATGGCAATCTTCAATTTTTTAAAGGAACTGATGGGTAATGTAGACAAAGGTTTTGTGACTTGTGCTCTGTTTATGGATCTAAAAAAAGCATTCGATTACGCAGACCATAAAATATTACTGGGTAAATTGCATGAATATGGAGTAAGAGGTAACGTTCTAGATCTGATCAAATCTTACTTAAGCAACAGGTCGCAAATGACAATTATAAAGAAAATTGAGCGAAAAGCAAAGTCAGAAGCAACATATACTTCTAGTGCTCAATTGAATACTCGCGGTGTTCCTCAAGGGAGCGTTCTTGGCCCGCTGTTATTCATCATTTATATCAATGATTTTCCTTCCATAATTCAACATTCCATGACAATTTTTGCCGATGATTGCAATCTCATATTTGCTGACGACGGTACAAGTGACTTTGAGAATAAGATTAACAGCACATTAATAGATATAGTTGACTGGGTAACAGCTAATAAATTAATTCTTAATTTTGACAAGACAAAAGTTATGACATTTATAAATAAAAACAAGCGGCGCCCAAAATTAAAAGTTCAGTATGAAAATCATATTATCACTGAAACAAGCACGATAAAATTTTTAGGAGTACATATAGATCAAGAATTGAATTGGAAGGCACACGTAGAGTCTCTTTGTACTAGACTGCAAAAATTTTCGTATGCTCTTTACATGCTCTCCAAAACTGTAAACCGAGATACCCTCTTAGTAACTTATAACGCCTACGTTGGCTCTATATTAAGGTATGGAATTATATTTTGGGGTAACTCTGTAGAGCGAGATCGTGTGTTTAGAGCTCAGAAAAGGTGCATTAGGTCGATATGTGACTTAAAGCAAACTGATAGTTGCCAGCCGTACTTTAAAGAATTGAGAATCTTAACTTTGCCCAGTCTGTATATATATGAATCGTTGGTATTCGCCAAAAAAAATATTAATCTTTATAGTAATATAAATAGTATGAGACACCGGCATAAACTAAAAATACCTCCATCAAGAACTGTAAAGTTCAGTAATAGTGCATATGTTATGCTGCCGAAACTATATAACAAACTACCAGCCGATCTTTATAAAATTGATGATATTTTCAATTTCAAAAATAAATTAAAATCTTATCTTATAAACAAATGCTATTATACAATTGAGGAATATTTGATCTAATTATCTTGTTTTTTAGTGAATGTTTTGATTTATAATTTGACTTTGATTTATTATTATTGACTAATTTATATTATATGCTAGGAAATGATTATTATTGAATTGATGACTGAATTATTATTAAATATTATTAATGAATGTGCATAAAGAAGTAAATACGAATAATAATTATATTTTTTAAACTGACATATATTGCACGCCTTTAAAGGCATTTGGATGTACTAACTAACCTATTATATAAGACCTAATGTAGACCCAAATTTGCAATAAATGAATTTGAATTTGAATTTGAATTTGAATTTTATTATAGTCCTTAAATAAAGCCAAAAATGATTACATTATATGAATTTAAAATATATATATAAAGTTTAACAGAGAATTCGTAATACAGTATGATTAAAAATAAAAACAATTAGAATATTCACAATGTGTGTTCACGTGGGTGTGTGTGCGTGTCTGTGGGTGCGTGTTCGTGTCTGTGGGTGCGTGTGTTAGTGATTGTGTGTGTGTGTTTGTTTGTGTGTCTTTTTTGTGCGATGTAAGCTAATGATTCCTTTTTTAAAAAGAGGTTTAGATAGGTGAAATATGTCAAGATGCGAGTACTGAGTACTGTATGTTTGAGTTAAGCGCGGTATGATCGAATTTCGGGCGTAGTTTGTATTAGATTTGGGTACATACAGTAGGCGCGTTTGACGCGTTCTTAAAGAATATGTTGAATTAAGCGTAGGGACAATAACTGAGAAGGCTGACAGTAATCTAGGGCAGTCGATTGATCCGGTTAAGATTCCTTGTAGCAGCAGCATATCACTCTGTTTCCTTCTTTGTTCCAAGGTATCTATTCCATAGTGAGAACAGGCTTCCTGATAACTATTGAACTTTTTAAAATCTTTAAAGGCCAAGTATTTGAGAAACTGTCTCTGTACGGACTCGAGTCTATGGATTTAACAACAGATATAGATACAATTACAAAGAAACAAAAGAAATGACTCCAGCGTCTGAATGGAGCGCTTGAGTCCGGAAAACAAGTCCCCGGACGTCCGGAAACAAAATTCCGGCAATCCAGTCAAGTGAAGGTATTTGTTACGGATTCCGGAGCCTTTGTTTAACATCACACGATTTCCGAACAATAGAATTCCTTTGTTTATTGTCAAAATATATTCGATAAGTACAAAATTGTTTACTAGGTGGTGGTAGTTATTCGACTGTGAAGTACATAATGTCTAGTGGAAAATTACTTCATAAATCTGAAGAAAAATTCCACCCCAGATCGGCGAAGTTGGTTGAAGAGCTGATGTAAGTTTTGAATAGGTACAATATATCAAATTTTGCGGGGGGTGGAAGTCGAACCAACTCCTCTCGAGAATCGTGCCCTCAGTGTGTAGACCATTTTACACTACAGCCACGGTTTAGATGCATGTCAGTCCTCTTTCAATATGGGTAGCAAATGAATTGGCTTGACTAGTCGAATACTATACGCTGCGATAAATTTCAAATCCAAGATGGCTGCCATCACAAAATGCCGTATAACATTTTTTTTTAAATTTCACATTTCGGGGTTGTTTTAAATTTTCAATTGACACTTGTCAGTCCTGTATTCGTTTCTCTTTCTCTTCTCCGTTCTCTTTTAAGTTATCTACCCAGTTCATTCAGCGAGTAAAGAAAATCGACATTACATGAATAGCAACACTATTTTCTCTGTACTTTTATCTTTTAGAATTAAATAAAACCGGGACTTGTTCAGAAAAAAGGAAAATATGGCAAAACTAACTACTTAGATAAATGTTTACGATATTTTTAAGATATTCAGACAACATTTTAGGCATATTTAAGTCAGTATTCCAAACATTTAGGCCTTTGCAGCCGTTCGGCCTCGAATAACAAACGAAAATTTTATCCCTTCTCAAATACTTATAAGAGAAAAGAGTTAGATCACATTAGCGATATTTTGTCTTATAACTATTAGTCTTGTCTCCTTTGTCAAATTCAGATTCAAATTAAAAATTATTTATATCATGTAGCCCAACTTGTTGCTCTAATGATAAATCGAGAATCTACCACCGGTTCGGAATGCTGATTCTGCTGACAAGAGTCGGCAAAAAACTCGGCAGCTACTCTTTTCAAAACAAAAAATGTTTCAATATGTACATGTAGCTTATCTATCTTGTGGACAGCTGAAGCAAAGCAGTTTGGTTCCAAGTAACTTTGTCATTAAAGAATTCATTAACTGTATAATAACTTCTACTTATTAAATGTGTCTTTACACACTGTTTAAATTTATGTAATGGTAAATCTACCAATTCTTTCGAAATCAAGCCATAAAAGCGTATCGACGACCCCACAAAGGACTTGCGACTAAAAATTATGCTTATTCGTGCTGATCTAAATATATATAAGGAAAAGTTGACTGACTGACTGATTAACTGATTAACTAATTTATCAACGCACGGCTCAAACCACTGAACGGATCAGGCTGAAATTTGACGTACAGATTTGCGACTTTAAATCAATGTCGTTAAGGTTCATATTACTTTAACACTAATGTCATCGAAAACGAATACGATAAATCGAGTTAAATTTTATACTAGCCCCGCAGGTCTCATCTTAATGCAAATTGGCAGACTTCACACATGAAAAACTCTCAAGTGCGTAGGTTTCCTAACCGATATTTTCCTTTACCGTTAAAGCATAACATCGAAATCGAATCATGAACCCCCCGAAAAGGCAGCCGAAACATTAACCACTAAGCTATCACTACTTAAAACGATAGTAAACCAACTAAGACGAGTCTGCCACGTACACTAAGTATAGAAACTTATAATCGTGCGACACGTCGCAAGTGTGCTTTTAACCTAAACAGTAACTCAACGTAAAGGAAAATTACCTACCGAAGAAAGGAGGCTTTAGCCTCTCAAAGACCCTGCAAAGTCTTTTTTCAATCTAATACTTTAGTGAACAATACTTATGTACTTACTTAGATATTTTACGTAGATATAGTAATACTTTTTATTTGAATTTTGTCTGTTTTGCCCGAATAAAGGAGATATTAAGCCTCAATATCCCAACGGTTAAAGGTGTGGACTGAAAATTAAAAGGTCGCAGGTTCGAACCCCACCCGTTGCACTATTGTCGTACCTACTCCTAGCACAAGCTTTTCGCTAATTTGGAGGGGATAGGAGGATATTAGGCAACTTCAGCTTGGCTAATATTCTTTAAAAAAAATTACGTCGCATCGTGTATACCCGACGTGCCTACCTGTAGGTAGGTAGTTTACCTATAGGTAGTTTACCTGTTTACTAACAAAATGAATCGAATCAATTAATTACCAAATTTTATCGCGTTTGAAGTCAATACAACTTAATATCGACGCAAAATAAAATAAATCTATCGTTCAAATGAATTAATTAAGTACATTTTAGTACCTACTAAAACGGAAACCCTATATCGCCCTTGTATTATATATACAAAGGAATTTCAATCTTCAGTGTGATAAAAATAGAGTTCAAAATAGCCAAGGGTATGTCGGTATTTAATAAACTGCCTAAAGCAATTAGTTGTGTCGTTGAACCAATACAAAAGGTATTGGAGGATTCTCTTACTTTCAAAAGCAATTTCTGACTTTAAATGTTGATATTGACGAAGTGTAAAAATCAACAAAATGTTGTTTTGTCAAGCTTTCTGACGACCTCCCTGGCACAGTGGTGAGCGCTGCGGTCTTGTAACCGGGAGGTCTCGGGTTCATTTCCCGGCGGAGGCAATTTAGGAATTTATAATTTCTAAATTGTCTCTGGTCTGTTCTGGTGGGAGGCTTTGGCCGTGGCTAGTTACCGTCAAAGACGTGCCGCCAAGCGATTTAGCATTCCGGCACGATGGCGTGTATAAACCGATTATGGGTTAAATACACTGCCATACCCGTTCCAAGTTAGCCCGCTACCATCTTAGACTGCATCGTTGCTTACCATCAGGTGAGATCGCAGTCAAGGACTATCTTGTCATTGAATTAAAAAAACTTGAGAGGTGTCAACTGTCAAGGGACACCCGGATGGAACGAAGTTCCTTTTTATTATTTATTATTTACAAAAAACCTGTATACACTCAACAAAAATAATCGTCGCGACACCACACTGTTCAATGCGAAATAGAAATGAAAATATCTGCCTTGCTTTCTATAAGAGAGAGAGAGACAGACAGAGAAACATGCGACGCCGCACAGCTTACAATAGCTTACTATAGCAAAAAGTGTCGTGACAACTTTTCGTAAGAATTTTTTCCGTCTAGCCCCCTTTCACAACGCGCGATAAGGAACTTCGTTCCAAAACATCATGCAAACATGATGACAAACTTGCAGATCGTAGGTATATGGCCTCTCTTAATCCCTTTGGACGGAAGAAATAGTTAGCTTTAAAACAATTCCGTCCTATAGAGACTTTAGCTCTATCACAGCTCGTTCAAGCAGTAACGAGGAGCAGTTATAGCTTAAAATGACAATGAAATTTAAAATGGCTTAATGTTCCAAGCTCTTAAGCATTTGTCTTTCCTTTGTGGAGCCTGCCTGTATGTGATAACGTGTTTGAATAATTTAATTTCGTACCTGGCGAAACTTTCTAGTGCTCTAGACTTTAATAATATAATTTTAAGTGACTACTTGTGGCTTTAATAAAGGTATTAGAAGCCTAAAAAACTTATTAAATGTGAAGAAAAACATCGTGAGGAATTTGTGCGCTTGAGACGTACCCTCAAATATGGTTGAGCGAAGCAATGGCTGGATCATGCGTCGTGCTCGTGAACGGGTGCCACCAACGGGAATGGGTCTGCTTTGTCTTCCCATGTTGACATTTGTTGGATTATATGTATTGCATTTTTGAAGCTTCACTGTGGAAGCACTGTATACATAGCTTAGTTTGGTTACTTATTGTAAAATTATTTTATTTTTTGAAAAGAGCAACTGCTGAGTTTCTTGCCGGTTCTTCTCAGCAGAATCTGCATTCCGAACCGGTGGTAGAATTATGACGTGTCATAAGAGTTACAAGGTGGCCTACATGAAATAAATAAATTTTGAATTTGAATTTGAATTTGAGAGTCCTACGTAAAATTTTCAAGGTCAGAAAAATCTGCCAATGTGCACTGGGCCAGGCGTTGTGAACTCTTTCATTAGTAGGGAATACTATGTTTATGGGTGAACTATGGTCTATACTCTTTAGTTTAATTTAGTTCGTGAAGATTGGATCATTTGTACTTGAATCAGTTCAAACATTTGAATCAGTGAACCGCTTCATTTGAATCATTTGGATCATCGATTCTTAACTGGAGCAAAAAGTATATTCTTATGCGATTAAATGAAATAAGTATTGTACGTTTATCTCACGAAGTTACGGGCGCTTTACTTGTGGTTACGTCGTGTACATGCATATTGCGTAAGTGTGCGTGCCTTTTAGGAGCCTAGGTGGGAGTGGGCAGGCATGGGCAAACTCTCGCTCACACTTAGGTATAGAGATACGACACACACACAACCATGAGCCACAAACCTTCATGAAATGAAAGAACTATAACTACTTTCGTAGTTAATTGACATTTGTTAAGAATTTACTACATATTAGTTTTATCAAATAGTTATAGTTTGTCATTTAATCATCAAAATTTCCGATCTTTCGCATCTTTTGCATCTTTTCCATCTTTCACGTTTTTCGCATCTTTCGTTCATTCGAAGGTTTATTCATGTTAGAGAGCGCGTTGAATACGCGTACCGGTTACGAGATTCAATTGAGCCAAAAAAAGAGCCAAATGATACATTAGTTGTTGTATTAGTACATCATTTTGAAGAAATGACTCACTGAGTCGTTTCATTAAAGAGTTACACACGCCTACCGACAAAGACATTAGAGTAAAATACCTATAAAAGGAGCTTTACATTTAATTGCAAATTTCATTCTTGCAACGCGGCTAACTGCATATTAAAACCTACACTTTAAAGGTCGTTAAGAGGCTCTCTACTCCACTGTGCGGTAATGTAGTGCTATTAAAAACAATTTTACCTCGAAATGATTGTAAAATGAACGTGCTGTGGCATTTCTAAGGAAAACTACATTAAGCTATGCCCAAACAAAACATCAGTGTTTTTACATTAACTTATAAATTATAGTTCTTTCAATTCACGAGGGCACGTGGCTCATGGTTGTGTGTGTGTCGTATCTGACTTGCTCTCGCCTGACCGCTCCCACCTAGGTTCCTGACAGGCACGCACACTTACGCAGTGTGCATGTACACGACGTAACCACAAGTAAAGCGCACGTAACTTCGTGAGATAAACGTACTATACAATATATAGAGACAAACATAGTTTTTTTTTATTTTTTGGGTTCCAAAGAGTGCCAACGGGACCGTCAATCTGTCAGAGTGATGTATCTCATGAACCCAAAAAAAAAAAAACGCGTTTGTGTGGTGCACGCTGGGAAACGCTCGAGGATGACTTACGGAGCCTACATAATATTCCCAAGTGCTAGAGAAACCGTAAAAACGTCAATACACGCTTTTATCCGACATTTTATTCCACTTTACGCTGCAGTACCTAGTAAGTTTAGCTCTTATTACGTTATCCATAACGGCTATTTTTCTACAACACATAGGAGCTCTAACGTATTGGTATATGATCTGTCTCCCACTTTACGACGCTGTAAAAGGAAATGCAGGGAATCCCATTTGATATCGACACGTGAAAATTATGCTTTTACATATCCACACACATTTTCCAAGCCCGAAGGAAAAGATCCGTTTATCTGTGTGTTTGTCTGTCTTTGTCATCGTATTTAGTGAAAATATTTGACAGGTTTGGAAAACGGCCTCGCGCGATTCTTTTTTTTTTTTTTTTTTTTTTTTTTTTAATTTTTTTAAATTTTTTTTTCAAAATGCACACACACTACCCAATGCCCGCTATTTAGTTTTAAAAATCACGCGGGAAGTCCTTGATTTTCCGGGATAAAAAGTAGCCTATGTCACTCTCCAGGTCCTCAAATATACCCATGCAATAAATCACGTCAATCCGTATTTCTGTTGCAACGTGATTGAAGGACAAACCAACTAAGCAACAACAAACACACTTTCACATGTATTAACCGACTTCCAAAATAGGAGGAGGTTCTCATTCATCGGAATCTTTTTTTTTTTTTAATGTATTTTCCCTGATTACTCGAAGACGCCTGAACCGATTTGGAAAATTCTTTTTTTGTTTGAAAGGGGAATAGTTCCCAGGTGGTCCCATTATCATCAGGTTAGATCTGATGATGGGATTCTGGAGAAATCGAGGGAACTCTTCAAATTTATAGGCACAATTGATATACGAGTACTTTGTAGTGGTCGGTTTTGTTAAAAGAATTTTTACGTTTATATTATAGAAATAATAGTTAATTATTTTATTATATTAAGAATGTCGATTTAAATAAAATTGATTATTATTTATTAAGCTAACATAATATTTTCACCCTGCCGACCGCGCCGTCTGCCCTCTGTCTGCGCCCTTATTAACTAGCTAATAACAAGGTGATATAAATAGCTATTTTATTCGTCGCCAAAATTTTACTGCTTGAAAGGATTTTTCTAAGACTTCGTCTGGGTGAATTTAATTTAAATTCATAACTATTTAAAAAAAAAGACGTGTGACACTCGGGGACTGCCGCGGTAAAGCTATTGCATAGCATTTTTTATCAATGCCATCTAGCGGTGAGAGGAGTCCCGTGTCAGGTTATTTTCGTTACGGAATTTCTGGATTCGGTCTCTACGCTCAAGGCCCGCGATAGAAGCTATGCAATAGCTTTTCATGTAGATGTGCGTTTAATCGCATTACATGCTAAGCCTAACCACTGGACGGATTGGGCTGGGCAAACAGATAGCTATACACTAAAAAAGGAATTTTTGAAAATTCAACCCCTACGGGGGTAAGATAGGTGTTTGCAAAATCGAACTTAACGTGAGCGAAGCCGCGGGTAAGGGCTAGTATTTATTTATAATTGTATAGGTATAAAAGTGACTGATTGATCTATTAACGCAAAGCTTTAACCACTGGACGAATTAGGCATACAGATAGCTATTATGACGCAGGCATTTGCTTACTTACTACTTACTTCGCTGGCTCAGTGACCCAAAGAGGATCTTGGCCATCGACACCAGAAGCTGCCACTCATGCCTGTCCTGCGGCGCGTCACGACAATCAGGTGTATTGAGGACTTGCAGGTCTTCTGTCACTTCGTCCACCCAGCGATACCTGGGTATCCAACAGGGCGTTTTCCTATTGGGCGACCCAAGTATGCTCTCTTTACAGCACGATCCTCTCCCATTCTCTCTAGGTGCCAGAGCCAGCGGAGTCTTGCCGATTTATATTCTCCAATAATATTGGGTTCAGCCACTAATTCCATCTAGGCATATGCTAAGAAAGGATTTTTAAAAATTCAACCCCTAAGGGATTTGAAAAATCAAACTTAACGTGAGCGAAGCCGCGGGCAAAAGCTAGTCTTCTATATATATAAAATTCAAAGTCCTGGCTGATTGACTGAGATATCAACGCCCAGCCTAAACTACTGAAGTAAGAAACTTGAAATTTTTACAGTTGGTTCCTTTCATGACGTAGGCGTACACTAAGGAAGGATTTTTGAAAATTCAACCCCTTAAGGGGGTAAAATAGGGGGTTTAAAAATCGAACTTAACGTGAACAAAGCCGCGGACAAAAGCTAGTCTTCTAAATATATAAAAGGAAAAGGTGACTGACTGACTGATCTATCAACGCACAGCTCAAACCACTGGACGGATCGGGCTGAAATTTGGCTTACAGATAGATATTATGACGTAGGCATCCGCTAAGAAAGGATTTTTGAAAATTCAATCCCTAAGGGGGTAAAATAGGTGTTTGAAAAATTGTACTTAACTTGAGCGAAGCCGCGGGCACAAGCTAGTATAGACATAAAATACTGTTCAAATAGGTATTACAGCTACATACTCGTGCAAAACGCTTTCATGAATCAGCACTTCCCTAGTGATCTAGCGGCCGATAAGGAAGCCATTCACAATCGTTCCGAACTTTACTGCTATTTGAAGGGAGGTCATAAAATGTTGATTACTCGCAGGACTGAATTCAGAAGTGTTCGTGTCTACTGGAAAAAATTGTACCTACTTATTTTGCGTTTTTCAAAAAGGAATTCCTTTCGGGTAAAGGATTTGACAAACACTTTATTGTTGGAAAAAAATATTATGTACAATTTATAATTGAACGAGCGAAGCGAGTTCTCTGAGTCAACTAGGGCGCTTGTCTGTACTGGACAGAGAAGTGTCAAATGTCTGTCAGAGCCCTATAACTTCTGAATTACTGAACGTAATTACTTCAAATTTAAATATAATATGTAAACTGATGGCCTTCAGCCGAACATTGTATAAAAAAATATAAAACGCTTTATTTCAGGGGGGCTCTCATAGATGCGTGTTTGAAGTAAAATTTTGTTTGTTGCGTTATATAAACTTGCAATATATCTTTTTAAAGACGACTTTGATCAGAGTACAAAAATATTTTTTTTTTAATTTTTCCCTTAAAATTGACGAAATGGGGGGCTTTCAAAGTGGAGATTTTAATTTGAGCCATATGTCAAGAATTACTGAATATTAGAACGTGAAACTTGGTTGAAAATTCAGTTATATCCTGTACTTGAACAACAAATACTAAAATTAGATAAATGTCATAAATAAACGAAATTATTTAATTTTAAATGCTAATAGCTTCACAATAATGCTAATAGATGGCGCTGTGTCAGTAAAACAGTTTTGTGTCAACTATTATTTTTTTTATTGCGTCTAATGTTAAAAGTTAATTATTACAATATATAATTAAAACTTTTGGAAATTATGGGTCTCAGTTCGGGGCGAACCACTAGTAGAGATCTAATAATTCAAGTAAGTTCACGAGCATTTTGCGTTTTTCAGAAAGGAATTCCTTTCAGGTAAAGGATTTGACAAACACTTCTTTGTTGGAAAAACATATTATGTACAACAATAGAGATCTAGTAATTCAAGTAAGTTCACGAGCATTTTGCGTTTTTCAGAAAGGAATTCCTTTCAGGTAAAGGATTTGACAAACACTTCTTTGTTGGAAAAACATATTATGTACGATAATAGAGATCTAGTAATTCAAATAAGTTCACGAGCATTTTGCGTTTTTCAGAAAGCAATTCCTTTCAGGTAAAGATGACTTGACAAACACTTTTTTGTTGTAAAAAAATATTATGTACAACAATAGAGATCTAGTTCAAGTAAGTTCTTGAGCGTTAAATTGCCCAAAAACCTGGTTAATGATCCGGCAGAACCTTTTCCTAATGGCTGCGTACAAACACCGGCCGTGATGTATTGAGTGTGAACCTGTCATATAATATCTTGTAATATCTTTCTACTAATAGAGAAATAAGAAATAATAAATAAATATGTGCTAGCACTAAATGATGATGAAGTTGAAACTTTACTAAAACGAAATCTGTAATAGAAAAAAAAATGACTAATGAAATTCAACTAAGCAATCACGCAAACACGCGCCCATACACACACTCCCACCCCCACACACTCACACTCACACTCACACTCACACTCACACACACACACACACACACACACACACACACACACACACACACACACACACACACACACACACAGACGCTATTTATTGTATTAAGTATTAACTAATTATTATTTATTATTAATAGACTTATGGAAGAGCGGCGCCGCGCACCGTGTGTATAAATACAGCGGGTTGGACGTTATTAATTCAGTCTCTTCCAGAGACTCATACGGCTATTGGATGCTCCCGCGTCTAGGTCATTTTATTTGATTAAGGGATTGTGATAGCAATCGCGCCCTAATCGAATAAATATTGATTGTTTAGATGAGTGTAATTGATTAAATAGTACTTAGATATGTTTGATAGTTACCCTCACGTACAGATTGTGGTTTGTCTGACGTGTTGTGGTTAAATAGGTTAGATGTGAGGACAGGGGCCATTATAGGGGCGGTTGGAGACGGCTTTAGGTAGGGTTTCAGTGTTTTTTTGTGTTTATAGTAGGAGCCTGTGCTCGGGCGCAAAGTAGGGTAAGGGGAGGTTATTTCGTGATACAGGCTATGCCGTGATAATTTTTTAGACGTATGCCACTGCTTTGCCTGTGACAGAAACGACGCGAATACACGCATAAGGGTGCACTAAAGAGTAAGCGAGATGGCAGCATGACGCGCAGTCACATAGCGTTTGAAGCTAGCTTCAGGTAGAATTTTTAGTCGCGCGTGGACGCGGATCTCGATTAGCTGATTTTAGATTGACTCGTTAGTGAAAAAAGGATTTTATACTGGAAACTAAGGTAAATATCCGGACAATTTTGCACGACGCGTTAGAGTATTAATTAAGAAACCTAATGAATGAAATATTTATCTGAATTTATATGATTTTTCATTCAAAAATACTTAAGTTTGTGGCCAGAATATTAAGGTTATTTTCGAAATTTTTCTAAGTGATTTGAGTGAGGTGTTTTTGTGACTGATTTTAGTCATCTTATCGGCAATTTCATAGGATTTTTATTTTTATATGTTTAAATATATATTCTTGGGAATACGTTGTGTCTGTTCCAATGCATTAATTGCATATTTTTTTTTTGTCACGACATTACCTCTACTATCACGAAATTACCGGTGTATAATTTTTTTTACAGAAATCATGTCACTATCGTCAAACATACGTACAAAGAATAGACAATATACCGCCCAGGACCTACGGCTTGCCTTGGATCTAGTAGAAAACCAACATAAATCATTGTATGCGGCAAGCAAAGCGACAGGTGTGCCATGGAGCACTTTAAAGGACTATCTAAGAAAAGAAGACAAATCGTTTGCTAAACTAGGCAGACCCTTTGCTTTAACTGTTGATTTAGAGGTAAAGCTGTATAATTATATAATTACAATGCAGGAATTAGGTTTTGGGCTCACAGTTAACCAAATCCGGCACATAGCATATGATTTAGCGAAGACTAAAAACAGGGATGCTCTGCTTAATCCCAACTCCGAGGCAGCTAGTAAGTGGTGGTGGGATAATTTTAAAAAGAGATATAATCTAACACTTCGTGTGGCAGAAAACCTGTCTGCTTGCAGAGCTTCGATGGCTAACACGGTCTTAATTGGCGATTTCTTTGATAAGTTAGAGACTTTATTGGACAACCTGGGTATCAAAGGCTGCACAGACCGAATTTGGAATTGTGATGAAACAGGATTAACCTATGTAACCAATAAAGGTAGAGTGGTCACAGCAATTGGAAGACGCTACATATATAATAGAACATATGCTGAAAAAGGAACTACTACAACGGTGATGGGCTGCATATGTGCAGATGGCACATGGCTACCTCCACTGGTAATATTTAAAGGAGTAAGATGGTCAGACACTTTAAAACAGGATGCTTTGCCGAATGCAATGGTGAGGTTATCTCCAAAAGGTTGGATTAATAGCGAGATATTTTTGGAATGGTTCCAGTTCTTTATAAATGCTATTCCAGAAGCTCGTCCTGTGGTGTTATTAATGGACTCTCACGCTTCGCACATTAAGCCAGAGGTGATTCAGCTTGCACGTGAGAACCAAATATATCTTCTCACTTTTCCTGCTCATAATACGCATATTCTGCAGCCGCTAGATGTCGGCGTTTACAAAGCATTAAAGAGTTACTGGAGTGACAGCGTTAAGGATTTTATGAAAAAGAACCCTACTCAGAAGCCTGATCGTTCAAATTTTCATCAAATATTGAATCCTGCTTTTATTAAAGCTTTTTCTTCGAATACAATTAAAAATGCCTTTAGAAAATGTGGCATATACCCACTGAATAGGGATGCCTTATGCCCAGAGGCATTAACTCCATCAAGACTCACTGAAGTGAGTGTTGATGGAGCACTCTGTCCATCCGAAGACAGCATATTGAAAATTCCTGCTCCAACTACGCAGCGAAAAGTGGCAACTACCACAGTAAAGCGACAATTGGATTCTAAATCGAGATGTCTAAATTATGATACAATACCTGTTGTATTATCAGAGGTAGAGGAAACTGTGAATGAACCGGCAATTGCATCATTATTTGAAAACCCCATGTTTTCAAACGATGATGCTATTGCGGGCCCATCTTCGCAACTAGATAGATCGGTTGCTGGAGAAAAGAAAAGAAAAACAGGAAAGAATAAGGAAAATAGAGCTGATGATGATTGGGTATGTTTCGTCTGTAATATAGCATACTCTTTTGATGTCAAAATGAAAAATGGTAAGAAATGGGTACAATGTTCTTATTGTTTCCGTCCTTATCATAATGTATGCTTAAACATTGCTCCTGATGACGATGAGATATATGTTCAATGTGATATATGTGCAGAAATTGATCAATAAAATAGATTTTGATGTTATTTTATAAGCGTTTCATTTAACTAGTATATTTTTTTCCTATCACGATATTGCCTTCCGACTATCACTACTTTACCTGTATAACTCACGAATTTACCTACATATACTATGCCAGAATGTAATTTAATATATGTTTAGTAGCCAACTGTGCATATCAAACATTGTTTCAAAATATATATAGTAAAATATATGCCCAGAACACATAACTACTTATTATACAGATTTCTTAAGCACAATTCGAGAATTTAATTAAAATATCAAATCTATCACGAAATAACCTCCCCTTACCCTACCGCTTTGCTCTGTTTAGGCCCTTCGATGAAATTTTATAGATTGCCTAATGTCTACAGTCTTTTATTTCACGTGTTTCCATACCCTATCCATCACTGTTCACATAACCGTTCGGATAGACCCTTTTCATACATTTTTCGCGCCCTTTTGATGCGTTGTTATACCCTTATTTGCATATAAATGTTCTAACGGCATGATGAATCCGCAAACAGGAAATCAGTAATGCTGCGTGCGAAAATTCGTGTCGCTTTGTCGCGATAAAATTATCGTGTTCGGTTATTATTTTTTTCTACATTATAGGTCTACACGTTAGTTACATTATTGACGGTAATGTAACTAACAAATGTGAATGAACCTTAACTGTATTGATTTAAAGTCGCAAATTCAATTTTACTTTAGAGCGTATAAGAATGCATACACGAAATTGAGCTCTAATTCAATATCTTTATACTTCAATTTACTTTGACGCTTATGTCATCGAATACGAATACGATCTATCGAATTAAATCTTATTATAACGCTACAGTATAGAAAACTGAACAATTTTGTCGTGAAATAAATGATGATCTACTAGGAATGAGTTATATACTCACAAAACAAGTGAAAAAACTGTTCCGAACGACGAAGAGTATAATAGAGTATCTACTTCATTGTCAAATAGCTGGGTCCCCACCAGACGATCCAAAATGGATCGGCGATCCCGCGATCCGCGATCCAAAATCGTGAACGTGGAGCGTGGATCGTACTAGGCCGATCCAGTTTGTTTAAACTGCGATCCGGAACGAACGGATCGGGCGCAGCAGCGAGCGCGCGCTCCAATACGAGCGCATGGATCGCGCGCGGCACGTCCACACCGCCTGCACATTTGGATCGCGCTCCTGCCGCGTGCGATCGGAGCGCGATGGATCGTCTGGTGGGGACCCAGCTATTGACATAACAAATTACGACAAATATCTGCCATTACGCGCTTCATTTACCGCAAGCCTCTATCAACCTCTTTTCATACATATATTATATATTATATCATAGGAAATAAATAGAAAAATAGCCCTTTCAGCATGCCGGCTAAGCCGCGATATATCCTGAGATCGATCGGCAGCTGTTTACAAGTCATACATCTTGTCGCTGCTGTGTATCTTTTCATTAATCTAGATCGCTGTTTATTTTTTGGCTAAGGATTAGTAGTAGAAAAATTTATATCCGAGGATCATGGCTAGCCTGAAGCGATGGTCGTAGTTTTTGTCTGTCAAAGCCTTGTATAGTACATATTTTATCTCACGAAGTTACGGGCGCTTTACTTGTGGTTATATCGTGTACATGAACATTCCGTAAGTGTGCGTGCCTGTCAGGAGGAGGAGGGAGCGATCAGGTGCGAGCAAGCTCTCACTCACACTTATGCAGATACGATACACACACATTCATGAGCCACGCGCCCTCGTGAATTGCAAGAACTATAACTAATGAATTAATAAATCACTTATTATTCACAAAATCTTCTAAATATAGAAGAACCTCTGTAAATCGAATCTGAAGATCAAAAAAATTCGAGTTTTAGAATTTTCGACTTATAAAGGATTTCGACTTAGGCGGATTTTTAATGGAAAAATTCGACTTATAGAGGTTAAGATTCATTCTAACAATCGACAACAAAATACTGCTTCGCTAAAGATCAAAAGAAAGCAATACCGGGCTAGTACTAACAGAAAACCCAATACATTTTTGGCCTGACCCGGGAATCGAACCCGAGACCTCGCCATCCGTAGTCGAACTTGCTAACCACTCAACGAGGCAGTTAACAAAATAACAAAATAATATTATACATGTATACATAACGTACGATGAACTTGAAAAGTTTTTTTTTTTCAATAACGAAGCACCGATTGTTATCGATTTATAGCCTTTAGCTGAATGTAATATAATCGACCGCTATCATCATATTTTGCGTCCAATTTGCGAATATAAATACATCCCTCGGGGAGAATGAAATAAAGCAATAAATTATTTATAAAAGGCTCCAGAGAAAGAGTAAGTTTTTTTTTTTTTTTCTTATCTTTATATCTTGTAACGTGAAATATATTATTTCCATTTACACGGAGGTAGAACTTGTCAGGCTATTGTTATAATTGTTATCTTCTATATACATATATATATATATAAAATTCAAAGTCCTGACTGACTGAGATATCAACGCACAGCCTAAACTACTGAAGTTAGAGACTTGAAATTTGTACAGTTGGTTCCTTTTATGACGTAGGCGCACACTAAGAAAGGATTATTGGAAATTCCACCCCTAAGGGGTTTAAATAGTGGATGGAAGTTTATATGAAACTCCGTCATTTTTCAAGCTGTTTCCATCAAAGTTGGTATTTGAGCTTTCAGTTAAAAATAAAAAAGGACGTGTGTCACAGTTTTTGAAAATTCCACCCCAAAATCTATTTCCACGCGGACGAAGTCGCGGGGGCAAAAGCTAGTTGATAATAAAGATTATATTTTCTCTAATTCTCAGGTTTTTAGGATAAAATTATATTCTTAATTATAGGAATAGGTAAAACAATATTGTTACAATACGTTCCCTCAAATATGGTTGAGCGAAGCAATGGCTGGATCATGCGTCATGCTCGTGAACGGGTGCCACCTACGGGAATGGGTCTGCTTTTGCCTGCCTGTGTTAACATGTATTGAATTGTATTTGTATTGTATTTATTTTTACTTGTATTGTACTCAGGAAAATTCATCATGGAAGCACTGAATACTTAGCATAGTTTCAATAACAATTGTAAAATTTTTATATTTTTGAAAAGAGCAACCGCCGAGTTTCTTGCTGGCTCTTCTCAGCAGGAAAGGCATTCCGAACCAGTGGTAGATTCATTGACGATTCAAAAGTGCTTGTAAAAGTTTATTTGAATAAAAAATATTTCTATTCTATTCTATTCAATAATTTCGTAGCTAGTCCTAGCACAAGCTTTCCGCTTATTTGAAGGTAATAGGAAGACATTAGTTAACTTCAGTAACTTTTTTTAACCGTTGACTTTTTTTTTTATTCAATGACAAGATAGTCCTTTACTGTGATGTCACCTGATGGTAAGTGACGATTCAGTCTAAAATGGTAGCGGGCTGGCAACTTGGAACGGGTATGGCAGTGTACTTCAACCTGTACCCCTAATCGGTTTCTACACGCCATCGCGCCGGAACGCTAAATCGCTTGGCGGCGCGTCTTTGACGGTAGGGTGGTAACTAGCGTTGCCAGACATCCCGTATTTTAGGCATAGTTTAAAATGTCCCGGCGGGACTCACTCTGTCCCGTATTTGAACCATACTTCGTTTTTCATTATGATATCGATCCAAGTACTCACACACGCAACGTTCGTAAAAAAGCGAGTTGATCATCGTTTTTCATTACGAATATAATTGTATTCATTTTTACAGATATAATATGTTAAAACGAATAAAAATATGTTAAAACTGTTTTGATCTTCGAAAAAATATCAAAAAAAATGACACTAAATAATTTTGTTTTTTTATTTGTCCCGGGTAAAAAACTGAAATCTCGTATTTTTTTGCCTATTTAACCATTTGTCCCTTATAGGCTGAAAAAAAAAAATTGGCAACCCTAGTGGTAACTAGCCACAGCCAAAGCCTCGCACCAGAAAAAACTAGAGATTATTCAGAAATTAAAAATTCCCGAATTGCCCCCGCCGGGACCTCCCAGTTATAAGACCACAGCGCTCACCACTGCGCTAGGGAGGTCGTAAAATATACTTTTATAATCATCTCCTTGCACTTCAGCAACTGCGCAGAACTGCATCAATGCACTTCTCGTGCGTGCAACGGACTTGAAGTCTAGACGACAACTCTCCTTTTTGTTTCCTGACAGCAAGTGTAGTGGAAAACGTGACGTGCAAGTGACGTTTGGGCCAATTTACAGACAGCAGCGGTGTAATTACAAGTGTAAATTAAAAATTTAAAACACACATCACCAGCATCCTAATCGCAAGTCAGTAATCGTTAAAATGAAAATATGTTATCCGCCATTTTGTGGCGGCGGCCATCTTGGAGCGATTTTCATCAAACATAGCTCAGAATACTCCCGACTAATTCACCTTTCAAACAAAAAAAAAGTTTTTGCGGCGGGGGTTGTCTCTGGTTATGTTCGACGCAACAACACAGAAATTATTCTATTGTAGTATTCTGTATATTCTTATAGTATTCTACTAATATTTTCTATCCTACTAATGTTATATGCGAAAATGTGTTTACTTGTTGGTAATATGTATAGGAATTTTATATATATAAAATTTTTATATGTATAAAATTTTGGCTCTATGCATAATGCAACACATTCTTACTATACTATACTAATATAATAATAGCAAAAGTGTGTTTGTTTATTGGTTTGTCCTTCAACAAACAACAAAGCAACGGATCGACGTAATTTTTTGCATGGGTACCTATAGTTGAGGATCTTGAGGACAGGGACAGTGACATAGGCTATGTCACTCTCCCGGTCTCTTTTTTAAACTTGATGTACTGCTGTAAAAATAAAATCTGCATCTGAAGATGTACCTTTACATGCGCTCCTGAACTTACACCACGCTCCAAGTTACGTCGCAGTATTTCAGGCACTCTGCGCTCAAAAGTAACTGCAGAGCTTCAGTGCTTTCGACACGTTTGCCAACTTCATTTGTCAGCGGTAATTGTATTTCATATTATGTACCTGCATTGTATAGGGTGTATATAATATATAATAATTTAAAAAAAAAAGTTTTTATCAACTTTCTTTTTATTTCTGATGGATGGATGAAAGGATGCCCGGATGTTTGTTACTCAATCACACCGCAACGACTGAACCGATTTAGCTAACATTTGGCACAGAGCTAGATTATCTCTAGTCTGGAATAGGACATAGGCTACTTTTTATCCCGGGAAATAAGAAAGTTCCCTCAAGAATAAAAAACCTTAATCCACGCGGATGAAGTCGGGGGTATCAGCTGTCCTATCCTATTAATTAATTATTGATTAATTAATTAATTAATCCTCCGAATTGGCAGGCCTCGTACACCTTTGAGATCAATTAATATATACAATATACTTCACTACATAGTATAAACAAAGTCGCTTTCTCTGTCCCTATGTAGGCTTAAATCTTTAAAACTATGCAACGGATTTTGATGCGGTTTTTTTTAATAGATAGAGTGATTGAAGAGGAAGGTTTATATGTATAATAACATCCATTAACAGTGAATGACATAGGCTATATATTTTATACCCGTGCGAAGGCGGAGCGGGCTGCTAGTACTTTCTAAAATTAGTAAGGCTTTTCGTGTATCCTTTTAGATTTTACACGTATTTATTTTTCGCAGAATTACTCGTACGCCTACCTAGTTTGGTGAAAAACGTCGAAATTTTCATACTTTTGAATATAAACGTAGGTAAATATTACTAGAAAAAGTTTTTTTAGCTTTTACAGAATGATTCGGTTAGTTCGATAGGCTCTCAAACATGAAAGGTCGAAGCCAACAAAGGGCATGACTTTATTACATGCCTTTTAACCTTTCCCCTTTTTGGTGCTAACTGTTAAAAGGATTTCAATAAATTGAACCCTTATAATTGTGTGGGAAGTTATTACTTCCGCCCAGCCCAGGTAACTATTGATTGAAAAGTATAGTATTGGGTAAGTGAATTTCGCCAGCATGAAGAAATGCGTACATCGGCAGTTGCCTAATATCCTGGCAAAGTCTGCGGAGTTGACAAGTGTAAATTATTAATTTATTAAAACGTAAAAATTCTTTTTACAAAATCGTCTTCAAACGCCACTACAAAGTATATCAATTGTGCCTAGAAAATTTGAAGAGTTCCCTCGATTTCTCCGGGATCCCATCATCAGATCCTGACCTGATGACATTAGGACCACCTGGGAAATATACTCTTTCAAACAAAAAAATAATTTTCCAAATCGGTCCAGGCGTCTTCGTGTAATCGGGGAACATACATTAAAAAAAAAGATTCCGTCGAATGGGGAACCTCCTCCTTTTTTGGAGGTTCTTCTATTTAGAAGAAATTTTTGAGAATTTTCTCAAATTTTTTTTTTTTTTTAATGTATGCTCCCCGATTACTCAAAGACGCCTGTACCGACTTAGCAAATTCTTTTTTTGTTTGAATGGGTATACTTCCTAGGTGGTCCTACTGTCATCAGGTCAGGATCTGATGATGGGATACTGGAGAAATCTAGGGAACTCTTCTTTATAGGCACAATTAATATACTTTGTAGTAGCGTTTGGAGTCGGTTTTTGTAAAAAGAATTTTTGCGTTTATATTATATCTATACGGAAATAAAACATAAATAACACAAATATACCCGAAAAGGTTTAGAAATATGACTCTCCAAGCATTTATTCGTGTAAGTGGCTTTTACTCGTATTTTCCTGTCCCCATATCCTATCGATCACAAAAAGGTTCCGAGCGTGTAAGGCGACCCTTTTGGCATGTTTTTCCTTTGATATGTCTCTTGCAGTATTTACACAGGCGTGTTATATCTGTCGTGGTTTACGAAAGCTTGCTCTCGATAACTTCATAGGTCAAGCGACGATTTTCAAATTATGACGACCTCCCCGGCGCAGTGGTGAGCGCTGTGGTCTTTTAACTGGGAGGTCTCGGGTTCGATTAACGGCGGGGGCAATTCGGGAATTTACACTTTCTAAATTGTCTCTGGTCAGGTTTGGTGTGAGGCTTTGACCGACCTCTCCGGCGTAGTGGTGAGCGCTGTGGTCTCATAACTGGGAGGTCTCGGGTTCGATTCTCGGCGGGGGCAATTTGGGAATTTTCAATTTCTGAATTGTCTCTGGTCTGGTCTGGTAGGAGGCTTTGACCGACCTCCCCGGCACAGTGGTGAGCGCTGTAGTCTTGTAACTGCGAGGTCTCGGGCTCGATTCCCGGCGGGGGCAATTTGGGAATTTACACTTTCTATATTGTCTCTGGCTTGGTGTGAGGCTTTGGCCGTGGCTAGTTACCACCCTACCGTTAAAGAAGTGCCGCCAAGCGATTCAGCGTTCCGGCACGATGGCGTGAAGAACGGCGGGTAATATAAGATTTTTCTTATAATAGTGAAATTTTGACCCTTTTCGCCGCGGCTGCCGTTATATTTTATTTATGGGACAATGATACCGGAGCCTCGAGCGACGCGCCGCCATTTTCCCATTTGTTTTACCCTTCTGCTGCAGTCATACATTATCTACTTAAAAACAAGTGTCTTTCCCTGTTCTTGGGCCTTTTGTGGAGAATGATTTAACCAAGCACCGAAGCTTTTTGTCCAACTACTTTTGTCGATCAGGCACGCCCGACTTTTCGCATTTATTATAAAATTAAATAATGCCAGCGATTTCATCCGCGTGGATTAAAGTTTTTTTATTCCCGTGGGAACCAAATTTCAGCAAATTAATTCATTTGTTGTAGCGTGAAGGACACAAACACACACACACACACACACACACACACACACACACAAAGTTTAACCTTTAAAATATTCGTAAGACAAAATAACGAATCGATTGAGACCATATTATTTTTTTTAATTCGATGACAAGACAGTCCTTTACTGCGATCTCACCTGATGGTAAGTGACAATGCAGTCTAAAATGGTGGTGGGTTTATTAGGAAGGGGTAAATCTTGAGCAGCGGATAGTCGAAGTGCTCCAGGCACCCAGGTGGTGAGGGTTAAATTGCGTTAGGTGGCGTGCGGTGCGGTTGTAGAAGACATAGGGTGGAATAAGGTCAAATAGCTCTTCAGAACACTCCCCGTTATCTAGCCGATAGAACACGCAAAGGGAGATTACATTCCCGCGGTATTCCAGGCTTTCCAGGGAGTTGTTAGATAATTCTATTTCCATTCAATATTTTGTTTCCCAATCAAAATATGCTAAGGGATTTAAAACTTTCCGAAACTTCGCAACACAAACTTGGGTTTAATAATTGAAAAGTCCCAGCCCAAATGAAACTCTGCGAACAGATTCGCTCCCGAATTAATTCAAGGTTAGATTGATAACATTTTTGATTCAAATTATTGATATACAAAATACAAAGATAGACTAGTCTGTTTTTTTATTTTATTCTATGACAAGATAGCCCTTGACTGCGATCTCACCTGATGGTAAGTGACAATGCAGTCTAAGATGGTTGCGGGCTAACTTGGAAGGGGTACAGCAGTGTAAATTCAACCCATATCCCTAATCGGTTTCTACACGCCATCGTGCCGGAACGCTAAATCGCTTGGCGGCACGCTTTTGACGGTAGGGTGGTAACTAGCCACGGCCAAAGCCTCCCACCAGACTACTTTTTCTTACTTTTTTTTATTATTATTGTGTTAACCTACACTTATTATCCGAATAGATTTATAAATACATATCAAAAATTCCGAGGCCGACGGGATTCGAACCCACATCTCTCGGGAATCGCGCCCTGAGTAAATCTATTTGGAGTGAGTTTATAAATCTACTCAGAGTCTCTGCTTCTTTGTATCAATGTTGTACACCCAACAGGCTCCAAAAATCAAAATTAAAAACTATTATTCATGGTAAACAGAAGAGATATAATACAGTAATGTAGACCCACTAACAGGCTACCACAACATCCTTTAAACTACTTGAAGAAAGTTAAACACTCATATGAAAACAGACTATTAACAATAATATTTATATTAAGAAAAAGATTATATAAAGCTTGCTCGTTCCGCGGCTTCGCTCATGTTAAGTTCGATTTTTGAAATTTCTATTTTACCCCCTTAGGGGTTTAATTTTCAAAAATTCTTTTTTAGCGGATGCCTAGTGCCTACGCCATAATAGCTATTTGTATGTTTCAAATTTCAGCTCGATCAGCGTCAGTTAGACAATCAGTCAGTCAGTCACCTTTTTCTTTTATATACTTAGATAGATAGAAGAAGATAGAAGTTGAGTGGTATATTAATATTTTCTTAAAATTTAACATATTGAATTTACATATTATATTCAATTTTGTTTTATTGTTTTACTTAAGAGATGCGTATCTTCAACGGTTAAATATCAAAGATACAAAAGTTAATTTTCACTCTCGAATCTACTTCACCGCAGACTGTGGGATGCGACATTGAAATTCTATTTGTTTTTGACCTTATATCTACAATGAAACTATGGCATATCTATACGTACCAAATATAGATATTATAGTACAACTAGCTGTTGCGCGCGACTTCGTCCGCGTCAATTTCTGTTATTATGATCGTGATGAAGAAGTTTTAAAGGATTTTAAAATTTGGATAATTTTCCCCGTTTTTGCAACATTTTTCACTTATGCTTCGCTCCTATTGGTCGTAGCGTGATGTTATATAGCCTAAAGCCTTCCTCGATAAATGAACTACTCAACACAAAAAGAATTTTTCAATTCGAATCAGTAGTTTCTGAGATTATCACGTTCAAACAAACAAACTCTTCAGCTTTATATACGTATTAGTATAGATAGTTTCATGACTTCTCTTTGAACTGTATCTATCGCAAGAGGTCAAAGTTGCTTGGAACCAACTGCTTTCCAGCTCAATCATTCCTGCACTTTGTATACCTCGGCCCTCGCTGTCTCGCCACTCTTATTTCTCGGGTTAAAAGTAGCCTATGTGTTATTTCAGACTATAATTTATCTCTGTGCCAAATTTCAGCCAAATCGGTTCAGTCGTTGCGACGTGATTGAGTAACAAACATCCACACTTTCGCATTTATAATATTAGCAGGATGGACTCTCACTCTCTCTCTCTCTGCATCAAATTTCTCATTCTTGTGGGTTGTGACCTCTTTAGTTTTCATGGGGAAACGATGCGGTTGGTTCCAAGATCCTTCCGCAAATTGAATAAACTACTGGATACCGCAACTTTTGTCTGTGATAAATATGTCGAGAAATAGTTTCATGTTACATTTATCACACAGCGAATCGCTTATTCTATTTGCAGCATCACTTCACCGAATTCCCCCGTCGCGCCCGTTGATATACAAAAGTCTAGAAATATCACTAAAACTTTAAGTACAACGAAACAGAAAAACTTTTACAATTGCAATTGTTTCCATACAAACACACACTCACGCGCACACACACACACATACACACACTCACCCACTTAAGCACCTTAACAGATAGCTATAATGACGTAGGCATCCGCTAAGAAAGGATTCTTAAAAATTCGCGCCACGAGAAAATTTTGTCTACGCGTTTACTCGTAATTCTATATGTGAATCTCTTGGAGATTCACTAGTAAAGTGTAGATAGCCCTACTGGGATAAAATAGGGGTTCGAATCGAACTTAATGTGAGCGAAGCCGTGGGAAAAATCTAGTCTCTTAACAAATCGGATCATATTTCTAAAGAACTTGTGCGAGTTATTGTCTCGGTGGCATTCCGAACAAGTGGTAAATTCATTTGACTATTCGAAAGCACTTTGTTAAAGTTTATTTGAATAAAAACTTATTCTATTCTATTCTATTCTAGCTATCAGCGGTCATACGTCAAATCCTGACGAGTTTGCCTCGAGAGAGGTTTCCTTTCACACATTTTCATAACGTATTCACACCTGTGGTCGGTTTTCGCGAACTCGGAAAATGTATCATAGAAAAGGGAAATTTTTCCGTTTTATTAGGTTCCGTATACAAAGGGTGCCAACGGAACCCTATTACTAAGCCTCCATTGTCCATCCGTCCGTCCATCGACTATAGATATTTTATTTATTTATTGGATGACAAGATAGTCCTTGACCTCACCTGATGGTAAGTGACGACAGAGTCTAAGATGGTAGCGGGCTAACTTGGAAGGGGTATGGCAGTGTACATTCACCCCATACCCCAAATCTGTTTCTACAGTCTAAGATGGTATAATTGGTTTGTAAGCCATCATGCCGGAACGCTAAATCGCTTGGCGGCACGTCTTTGGCGGTAGGGTGGTAACTAGTCACGGCCAAAGTCTCCCACCAGACCAGAACAGAGACAATTCAGAAAGTATAAATTCCCAAATTGCCCCCGCCGGGAATCGAACCCAAGACCTCCCAGTTACAAAATGTAATCCATACAGTGGAGATTGGCCGCCATGACTTCGATCGGGAAGACATTATTAACCGATTATTTGTCCAATTACTCAAGCGCCGCAAATACTCAGCCATTTCTAAGGACTACGTTTTTCCGGCGCTTGCTTTTGAGACTCTGGGCCCATGGTCATCGGACACGAAGAATTTTATGAATGTTGTGTCCCAAAAAATGGTCCACGCCTCAGGTGACCAAAGAGCTGGCGCTTATTTAGCCCAACGGCTAAGCCTCGCTATCCAACGAGGGAATAGCGCCAGTGTTTTGGGCACCATGCCCATAAACGACCACTTGGACGGCGTGTATTTTTTGTAAATATAATTAGTAGTAATTTTAATTTATTTAAGTTATTTATTACCGATTATTTAAATTAATATTATTTAACCGAAGCCACACAACTGGATCTGGTTAACTAAAGTCTAAACTATAACGGTAACTTGAAGCAAGTTCTATACTAGTCTCCAAACTAAACCGATCTGAACGCAAGTTGCTCTTAGAACTTTGGAAACCTGAGAAAGACAATATCGATTTCGACACTGTCTCTCAATAGAGACGGTTTATATTTTCAGCAAAGGTCCAGTCACATAAAAAGGTCGCTGACCGTTTATCTGCGCACTGAGCGATTTATCGATCAAATCATGGAAGTAAGACTATAGCATGGAACCCTGACTAAAATATAATTACTTTTTACAAAAAATTGAACCGACGATAGAAGGAACTAAAAAGGGAAAAATATAATAGGTAATATAAGAAAAAAAAAAACTAAAAAAAACTGACTTTAAACGCCACTTAAAACTATAAAATAAAATTTTAGTTTGTACTAGTCAGACGGGCCTAAAGAGAAACGATGAAACCGATGCGCGACGCTGGCCCGACTTCAACATACGTGTACAAACTAAAATAATTTTATACTTTTAAGTGGCGTTTGAAGTCGGTTTCGTAAAAATTTTTTTTTATATATTTTTTGTATAACTTCTATTGTCGGTTCAATTTTTTGTGAACCAGAGCTCAATTTCATGCATGCATTCTTATACTTTTACCTATACGTATACGCTCCAAACTAAAATGGGTTGTACTGAATTTGTGACTTTAATTAGATACGTTTATGGTTCATTTTACTTTGACGCTAATGTCATAGTATACGAATACGATCAATCGTGTTAAATCTTATACTAACCCCAGAAGAGCAACCGATCGACTCGATTTTTGCATGAGTATGAGGTCTTAGAATAACATAGGCTACCTTTCATCCCGGGTAAACGTTATTTTCGCGCAGGATTTTAAGCTATTGCATAGCTTCTATCGCGGGCCTTGATCGTGGAGATCGAATCCAGAAATTCCGTAACGAAAATAACCTGACACGGGACTCCTCTCACCGCTAGAAGGCGCTGATAAAAAATGCTATGCAATAGCTTTACCGCGGCAGTCCCCGAGTGCCACACGTCTTTTTTAAGTACCTAACTCCATGAATAGCCGCGGTTAAAAGCTAGTAAATTATAGAAGTGGCATTATATTAATAGAAGTCTTGGTTTCAGGTCACGTCCAAGCTGGGATCTGTGAAATGGGGATTATGTCCGCACTTGAAATTATAGTCTTAGACTGCGGACCCCGTACTCATCCCAGGATTATGTCTTAACCGGGGCAAGAGCACATTATAGAGAGTAGATTGGATGTATCTCTCATTTTTGTATACACAGCCATATAGCGTCTAAAGAAAGTCTTTGAAAGTCTTTGAACAACAGCAAAATCTGCATTCCGAACCGGTGGTAGAGTCATGACGTGTCATAAGAGCTACAGTTGGCCTACATGAAATAAATAACTTTGAATTTGATTTTTTTTTAAGTGTAAATTAATATTTTAAAACACCCCCGATATGTTACAACATCCTAATCGCTAGTGAGTAATCGTTAAAATAATAATATGTAATCCGCCATTTTGTGGCGGCGGCCATCTTGGACCGATTTTCAACAAACATAGCTAAGAGCACTCCCGAATAATTCACCTTTCAAACAACAAAATCAAAATGATTCCATCCGTTTGGCTGCTACGATGCCACACACACACACACACACACACACATACACACACAGACACGTCAAACTTATAACACATAAGAAATCAAGGACAGGATCTCAGCGCTCTATCTAGCCTGGTGGCGCCCTACACTCCTTTTGCCGAGACGCGGTCTTCAGTCTACGACATTCTACGACCGCCATCGGTCCTCCAATAAATCGCTCATTTGCGACAAGGGTAACATAATTCAAAATTCACCAATTTTAGCGTCGAAAATTTATACTTTTTGCTATAAAAACAACATTACGCTAAGCACAAAAAATAAGAGCGAGAGAGATTGTGACTTAATGCTCTGTTGGCCGCTGTGTTGTTTCGAGACCGCAGCATCCACAAAACATTACTCTCTAACGAGAGAATTCTCTCATCGTCGATTTTGAATTATGTCATCCTTGTCGCAAATAAGCGAAATGTGACCAACCCACCGATTAGTAGCTTCCAAGGCTACGGCGTAGTGCATTGGTGTCAATGTACTACGCCGTAGCCTTGGAAGTTACATCGGTTACTTTAGCTCTTTGGCGAATATTCGAGAATCTTCTTCCGGTATAAAAACTTCCGGACTTTATCCCTCAAAGAAATTCCGAGCATAGCTCGCTGCATAACAAGCTGAGCGACTCGAAGTTTGTGGACCTGCCTTAGCAAAAAGAATGGCAACAAAAATAACGGATTTTATTTTTCCTTATTGAAGTCAACACAAATCATAATTTCAAATGTAATCGTGTAGAGTAACCATAAATATGTCAATTAACGATTCATTTCATAAGGTATGATGGGACTTTTCCAACTTTGAAAATATATTTCAATTTATTTCATAGTAGGTACCTACGTGACATGACTGTTTGAGACCTCTACGTTGACTTCTTAGAAATTGAAAAATTAAAATTAAATTAAATTGAATTAAAAATTGAATTCCTAAATTGTCTCTGATCTGGTGGGAGGCTTTAGCCGTGGCTAGTTACCACTGTACCGTCAAACACGTGCCACCAAGCCTTTTTGTTAAAGTTTGATGACTGGTAGCGACCTCTAAATCGTAACGAAAAATTAAAAGAAAAAAAAATCTGTTTCATACAAATGACAAAGTGCCGCGATGAAAATTAAAAAGTCAAAAAATAAGGACCACCCTAATGTCCCTAATGTACATGGTCGCGGACAGAAAGTGTTTATCAGTTTTCAAAGTAGATTCTATATCACATTGCGTGCATTGAGGTCTATAACGCCATAGAATATCGAAAGCATATCGACTGTCAGGCATAATCGTGTGCATGTAATTATGAATCTTAAGGTGGTAAACATTTTCTGTCCGCGACCGTACATATACTTGTATAAATTTTTATTTTACATGTTATCCGCATGACTAATTATTGTAGTCTCTTGTAATAAATAATAATAATAATTAGAAAGATCTAAAATCTAGACGTAAACGAGGGAAACTTTTAAATTGAAATATTAATTAGTGAGAGACGGCGCGGGTCGCCCCGGCGAATGTTAAACTTAAATATCAAGCTTGCCCCAGTTAAGACGGCCTTTTTTAATGAGAAAGATATTCGTTAGTTTTTCATTGAAAGCCCAAGAATTCGACTGCGGAAATGCGTTTAAATGAGATGCTGAAACCATTTGCATTTTCTTTAAGCTGGCGCTATGAGGGGCGCCCTCTAACATGACCTGATGACCGACGATATTTATTTATTATGTCTAGTGGGAGGCTTTGGCCTTAGCTAGTTACCACCCTACCGACACAGACGTGCCGCCAAGCGATTTAGCGTTCCGACACGATGGCATGTAGAAACCGACTAGGGGTATGGGTTAAATGTACACTGCCATACCCCTTCCAAGTTAGCCCGCTACCATCTTAGACTGCATCGTCACTTACCATCAGGTGAGATCGCAGTCAAAACCCTTGTCATCGAATAAATTTTAAAAAACTTATTTACATGTACATTTTTTACTGTTTTTTTTTTTCGCCGATATTATTTACAAAATGTTTCTATTATAAACAGATATACTCGTAGTATACAGCTGTAGGCTTTCACACTATGTGTACCTGTACTCATATATGGTTCAAGTTATCATTAATTCACAGAATTCTAACGTACAAAGTATTCCAATGTAAAAGCTCAAGAATTATAAAAAATTCAGTACTTTCACTCGCAGAAAATTCCGAGTATTGGCGTATAAAATTTCACTCAGAAATTGCTCAGCAATGGGAAATTGCACCTACGAATAGCATTTCAATATGTTTTCTCGACAACGCAATAAACTAGGAGACACATTACATTCGATTCTGCGAACGGGAGAATTTGTTATTATAAATCACTAGGTATATCTATTCTATACAATGTACCTATTACCAACATCTTTTCTTGAGATTTTCCTCGAGTTTTCATAGCTTAGTTATGCTTTCATGGGCGCAAGATTGCCTATCTTTCGGTGTTCTACAAGATATATTTCGGAGATTATGCTCAACAACTATTCAATAATTTAGTTCCACCATCACCTTTCTACCACCGAACCGCAAGGCATCCTCTCTCGAAATGCATCTCGCACTAAGCGCTTTGCTTCCTCGCTCCTAATACGCACCGCAAAAATTTGGAATGCCGTTCCGGTTTTCCAACTGTCAATTTTGGAAAATCAAAGAGCTCCCACGGGATTTTCAAAAACGAAATCCAAGCGAACCAAGTCGCGGGCACCAACTAGTCTTTGGATAAAAAGTATTCAGGCTCATAAAACTATCAAATAAGATGATGTAAGATTACAGGTGAATTCCAGAGCTCATTCCTACTGGAATATCGAATGGCATCTGTACGCATAAAAACGTCAATATATCGCTTGTTTTATGGCGCCATATTTCAAGCGAGAGATGCTCCATTCCAGCGGAGTGAACGTGGAATACATTGCCATACTTCACTCAGGAAACTGAAGATAATAATTAATGAATCGAAATCATTATTGTAATTACATTTTCAGTTATTTACGTTAAATACCGACCGCCGATCGCACATATTTGCCTTTTTTAGCGTACTTTACCACACATGAAAAAAAAATATAATTCGCCATATTGTGGTGGCGGCCATCTTGGATTTGAAATTTGTCATAGCGTATAGTATTCTATTAGTCAAGCCCTTTCAAGTAGCACAAAAAAACACACGCATTTTTAATATTTTTTTCTTTATGTAACTGGTAGAACCCTTCTAGTATAGCTTACGACTCTTGTCTTGGCTACATTATCATTTACCACCAGGTGAGAACGCATTTAAGTCTTAACTAGTCATCGAATAAAAAAAACCTTTAACCACCGAATTAAATTCAACTATGTCTTCGTCTTCTAATATATGTTGTCTTGTAATTCCTTATAAGTACATAATAAAATTATAATTACTAGCGGTTTTGGCATTTCTTGCGGATCGGCTCATAGTGTGCGACCATCTTTATGTACCTACTCGTGGTAAATGAAAATGCTCACTGATAAAAGAAAAAAGATTTTCGTTCGTTGATATTATAATACTAAAATAGGTTTGTTTGTTTGTTTGTCCTTAAATCACGCGGCAACGGAAAAATGATTTCATTATATAGTTGAGAACTTGAAGAGAGACATAGGCTTTTGATCTCGGAAAAAGGAATCATTCCCGTGTGAATTTTAAAAAATCTATCCGTACGCGGATGAAATCGCGGGCAGAAGCTAATACTATACTACTAATATCCTACTTCCTTCCTTCCTTACTTAATATAAACTAGCTGTTGCGCGCGCCTTCGTCCGCGTCAATTTCTGTTATTATGATCGCGATTAAGAAGTTTTTAAAATAATATATTTTAAATATGGATAATTTTCCCCGTTTTTGCAACATTTTTCACTGATGCTTCGCTCCTATTGGTTGCAGCGTGATGTTATATAGCCTAAAGCCTTCCTCGATAAATGGACTATCCAGCACAAAAAGAATTTTTCAATTCGAACCAGTAGTTCCTGAGATTAGCGCGTTCAATCAAACAAACTCTTCAGCTTTATATATTAGTATAGATGATATCATGGGGTTATTCAAGGGGCGGACAAACAAATTCCTGAAAAGCCGGCAACGCGTTGGTGGTGCCTCAGGTGCTACAAGTGTTCATGGGCGGCGGTAATCACTTTACATCAGGTGACCCACCTGCGCGTTTGCTCGCTAAAAATATAAAAACAAATGCGAAAGGTTGGATGGAGGTTTGTTACTACTTCACGCCGCAACGAATAAACCGATTTGATTGAAATTTGGAATGGAGATAGCTCATACCCAGGATTAACACACAGGCTACATTTTATCTGTGGTGTCTTTATGTGTGGTGGTAGATTTGTTTGACGATTCGAAAGCACTTTGTAAAAGTTTATTTGAATAAAAAATTATTCTATTCTATTCTATCCCAAAAAATTAAAAAGTTCCCGCGGGAATTAAAAATGTATACTAATAACGCTACTTTAAAGCCTCAATAGCCCAACGGTTAAAGGTGCGGACTGAAAACTTTCAGGTCGCAGGTTCGAATCCCAGCCGTTGCACTATTGTCGTACCCACTCCTAACACAAGCTTTCCGCTTATTTGGAGGGGATAGGAGGATATTAGTCAACTTCAGGTTGTCTAATATTCTTTAAAAAAAACTATGGGCCAACATGGGTCAGAAATAAGCAGGTTTTTTTTTATTAATTTTTTATCTACGCGGACGAAGTCGCGGGCAGAATCTAGTCAATTTATATAATATGCAAGCTAATGAGAGCACATTGTGATTTATTACAACCCACTTTTCAGGCGTAAGTATATGTTTTAAGGGTATGTCAGTTTGTATGATTAATGACGTCCTTTCACCTCCATATAATTACCTGTGGAAATGTGAGGTGTATCATTAAGGGGGAAGGGGGGGAGCTGTCGTGAACTCTGCGGACGTCATCAGCATTTCTTCGATGCTATCGATTCTGCTGAATCTGTCTCTGGCCTTTTTTCGCGCAGCTCCATTAAAATCAATGGAACTTTAATATCGCTCATTTGCGACAAGGGTGACATAACTCAAAATTCACCAATTTTAGTGTCGAACATTTATACTTTTTGCTATAAAAACAACATTACGCTAAGCACAAAAAATAAGAACGAGAGGGATTGTGACTTAATGCTCTGTTGCTTTGTTGGCCGCTGTGTTGTTTCGAGACCGCAGCATCCACAAAACATTACTTTCTAACGAGAAAATTCTCTCATCGTCGATTTTGAATTATGTCACTCTTGTCGCAAATGAGCGTTATATTTCTTGTTGGAAGTGTCAAATGTTCATTCGAAAGGTCGCAGGTTCGATCCCCACCCGTTGCACTATTATCGTACCCACTCCTATAGTCCTTGAATTTCACGAGGGCTCGTGGCTCATGGTTGTGTGGTGTCGTATCTATAAGTGGAAGCGAGAGCTTGCTCGCGCCTGACCGCTCCCACCTAGGCTCTTGACGGCACACACACTTACGCAATGTGCATGTACACGACATAACCACAAGTAAAGCTCACGCGCCGTCGATAATTGAAAGATCTATAACGCAAGTTTTCCGCTTATTTGGAGGGGAGAAGAGAATATAAGGCTAGTTCAGCTTGGCTGATATTCTTTTTTTTTCAAAATAAAGAATATTAGCCAAGCTGAACTTGACTTATATTCTCCTCTCCCCTCCAAATAAACGAAAAGCTTGGGCCAGGAGTGGGTACGACAATAGTGCAACGGGCGGAGCTCCAACCTGTGACCTTTTAGTTTTCAGTCCGCACCTTTAGCCGTTGGGCTATTGAGGCTTTTAAGGCATTTATGGTCTAAACCATTTGATAGACGTCCGTCTTGTGGGGCCGCAACGCACCACAGTCCACGTAATATTTACTACTAGACGATGCCCGCGACTTCGTCCGCGCGGATCAAGGGTTTTTCAATTCCCGTGAGAACTCTGTAATTTTCCGGGATATAATGTAATGTAGCCTTTGTTTTAATCCTGGGTATGAGCTATCTCCATTCCAAATTTCAGCCAAATCGGTTCATTCGTTGTAGCGTGAAGGAGTAACAAACATACACATACACACACACACACACCCACACATACACATACAAACTTTCGCTTTTATAATAATATTAGTATGAAGTATGATGAAAGACACCGCAGAGAAGGTAAATGCATCAATAGTGCAGATGTATGAAAATAAATAAAAACAAGTCAGTCACAATAAATATTATAGTTGAAATTCAAAATTTAAAAGCGAATTCATAAAATGCAATCTATATCCCGCATCCAAACTGGTCGCAATAAAAATACTGGAGCATTCTAGATTAGAAAACGTTGAAGTGTTGAGTTCTAAGATCTTAGAGGTGCAGATGTAGGGGTTCAAAAAGCAGTCACATCCTCTTTCCTATTTAATATGGTTTAGTATGAATGTTTGTTACTCAATCACGCCGCATCGACTGAATAGATTTGCTGAACATTTGCCATAGAGATAGATATAGCAGAATAACACATAGGCTATTTTTTATCCCGGAAAATAAGAGAGTTGCCGCGGGCATTAAAAAACCTTAATCCACGCGGATATCAACGAGTAATTAAATAAAAGAAACTGAATGTCGTTTTATTTTTAGTTTGATTTACGTTTTAATTTTAAATGTCTTGTTGATTTTTTATTATCCTTAAATACATGTATTTTAAATATAATGTAAGTTGACAAGTAGTGTTATATTTTAACGCTTTCATAACACTCTTAAAAAAATTATACGCAAATTATTTATTTCCTTAGTCTTAACATGTGTGGCTTGGCTTTTATGACACGTAAATACTCAACCACGATATGTCAAGATTTTACTGAGAAGAGCCGGCAAGAAATGAAAATATTCATGTTATGAAAAGGTTTCCTGCTCTAGAATAAGGCACCTCATCTCTACGTCGAAATACCGTCATACTTTTATGATTTTACCTGGAATAAGAATACTATAGTTAGGTTTTAGATTAAAAACGATCATCTTGAAGCCGAGAACAAGATATTTTCTTGCTAATATTAAAAATTATTGAAAATGATACCCTACCGTCAAAGACGTGCCCGCCAAGTGATTAAGCGTTCCGGCACGATGGCGTGTAGAAACAGATTAGGGGTACGAGTTGAAGCCAAAGCCTCCCACCAGACCAAGCCGGAGACAATTCAGGAATTATAAATTCCCAAATTGCCCCCGCCGGGAATCGTACCCGATACCTCCCAGTTATAAGATCACAGCGCTCACCACTGCACCAGGGGGGTCGTTCGCTCACGTTAAGTTCGAATTTTCAAACCCCTATTTTATCCCCTTAGGGGATGAATTTCCAAAAATCCTTTCTTAGCGGATGCCTACATCATCTGTATGCCAATTTTCAGCCTGATCCGTTCAGTGGTTAGAGCTGTGCGTTGATAGATCAGTCACTCAGTCACCTTTTCCTTTTATATATTTAGATTTAGATTAGGTATTAAAAAAATACTACATGTAAGAGATGTATCTATACTAATATAATAAAGCTGAAGAGTTTGTTTGTTTGAACGCGCTAATCTCAGAAACTACTGGTTCGAATTGAAAACCTATTTTTGTGTTGAATAGTCCATTTATCGAGGAAGGCTTTAGGCTATATAACATCACGCTGCGACCAATAGGAGCGAAGCATCAGTGAAAAATGTTTCAAAAACGGGGAAAATTATCCATATTTAAAATATGTTCTTTTAAAAACTTCTTAATCGCGATCATAATAACAGAAGTCGATGCGGACGAAGTCGCGTGCAACAGCTAGTTGGCTTATACAGTGATTTACATTTTATTATGCACAGTTCACACGTCATCGCATTCCATACATGTACCAAACCAGACTGTGTATGATGAATAGCGTGTGGTTTTTCTCAATTATTCAAAAACCATCCTAAAAGCCAATGCTGAAATACATCAGCCGTTGGTTTCCGACCACATTTTTTCATCGGGGATAGGTACAAACAAGTTGACATTTTAACTTTTTTTTCTCGGAATATATTAAATGAGATTCCGCGAACCATTTATTTATTTTATTTGACGACTAGCTGATTCTTGCGACTTCGTTCGCGTGGTTTTCAAGATCCCGCAGGAACTATATTTTTTTTTTTTCGGGATAAAAAGTAGCCTATGTTTTAATCCAAGGTATAATCTATCTTCATTTTAAATTTCGTTATTTCATGCTGTATGAAAATTACATCAGCTGTAAATTATACTACAATTTTTATATTATACTAGCGGACCCGACAGACGTTGTCCTGTCTTAAGTTTTTTTTACATCCTCTTTGACGAAATTGGCAGCACGCATTCTGTCAATGTTATGTCAAACGCCATAAGGTTACATCAAAAAAGTTTGAATTGTAAAAGCGGTTACATTAGAAATAATTTAATATGGTGGTTAATATTTCTTAAATTTTCTAATTTTCCGCGCAATTTTCTTAATTTTTTCTTTCATAAGAACCTTCTCCTGACAATAACAAACACAATAAAAAAAGAATTAGCGAAATCGGTCCAGCCGTTCACGCGTGATGCGCTTACCAACACATTAAGCGATTCATTTTTATATATTAAAGATAGTAGGTATTACAGTATATGTAGTGATGTACATTTTTGACAAGGGAAGCTGGAAGAAATTTTTTTTTTTAGAGATAAGCTTCACCTATGTCCACTTCTTCTAATATTTTTTTTCTTGTAACTTCATATGTGCATAAAAAATAAATATAAATAAACAAAATAAATACAATCTACTGTGAAGTCATCATTTATTTATTGCCCTCTTTAAACTCATCGGCCATTTCCAACTTGCAAAGTGTACGTCGTAGTTGTGAAAAATTCAAATCCAAATGGAAATTGGCCGTTCAACGTCAGTGCAATTAAAAATGGCAGCGAAAAGCCGGTTTTTGTGCATTGCATCAGCCGTATTTGTTTAAATTTATTTACTTATTTGCCTACTGTAGAATTGGAAATGTGATTTATTTTTAATCTGGCCGCCTAGAAGGATTTTTTTTATCCGAAATAGGCTTCGGACAGTCAATACTGGGTACCACTGATGAGGTCTAGGTTGGAGCGCGCTTGCCTAGAAGATGCCTATTCACTCTTGCATTGAAGGTACTCAAATTACAGGTGGCAGGAAACACGGAAGCTGGATGAGTGTTCCACACCTTAGCGGTTCTTATCAGAAACGTTGAATTAAGGCGTTTCGTTCGAGTAGGTTGGATTTCTATCACATAAGGATGCCAACGCTCACGACTTCTCGCAGTTCTACGATAAAAAGGTGAAGGAATAACTAGGTAACATAAAGGTTTAAAAACTGTAACTCAACCATGGAAAATTGCATGTAACATGCGACATATTTTTTTTTATATCTCGCTGGTGGAAATGCTTGTTACGCATTCCTTTCGAGAGTCATGAATAGGGAATGCAAATCTCGCGAGATTGGGGCTCAAGCGAGATCTCGCGAGATTGTAAATAACAATACTGCGAGATCTCGCCAATTTCGAGATCTCGCGAGATTGGCAGTTTTGTGTGTTTTTTTTTGCAAATAATCACAATATTTGAATAAATTAGAAAAAAAAAAATAATAAAAATTATAAGTATTATAAGATAGCATTTATTTTCACGAATTTTTTCAATAGACTTTTATGAATCAAATTGTCTAATAATTTTTTAATAAACTTCTAAGTAGTAAACTTTGACGTACGTATCAACCAAATCACTGTGGAAGCACTGTACTGCCCTCGTAATTGAAAACAAAGTAAGTTAAAATATAGAAGTTACCTTTAAGTTACTGTGTTTTCAATTACATAGCACAGTTTGGTTACCTATTGTAAAAAAATTATTTTTTATTTTTTGAAAAGCAACTGCTGAGTTTCTTGCCGTTTCTTCTTAGCAGAATCTGCATTCCGAACCGGTGGTAGATTTATGACGTGTCATAAGAGCTACAAGTTGGCCTACATGAAATAAATAAATTTTGAATTTGAAATAACAAATGAAAGAAACAACCAGTCTTCTCTTCTAATATCAAACGCAAATCTTTTAGTAATTAGCTGGGTCCCCACCAGACGATCCAAAATGGATCGGCGATCCCGCGATCCGCGATCCAAAATCGTGAACGTGGAGCGTGGATCGTACTAGGCCGATCCAGTTTGTTTAAACTGCGATCCGGAACGAACGGATCGGGCGCAGCAGCGAGCGCGCGCTCCAATACGAGCGCATGGATCGCGCGCGGCACGTCCACACCACCTGCACATTTGGATCGCGCTCCTGCCGCGTGCGATCGGAGCGCGATGGATCGTCTGGTGGGGACCCAGCTATTTAAAAATTAATTCGCGCACCGAACGAAACCGACAGGTCGCAACTCCGTCAGTGTCAGTCCGCGCTTCGAATAAGACTTTTTTATGCTCGAGTGCAATCTCGTTAATCTCGCGAGATCTCGCCCTTTTTTCGGCCGAGATCAATCTCGCGAAAACGAGATCTCGCGAGATCGAGATTGCATTCCCTAGTCATGAAGTCATATAAGATGAGTTCACGGCTTTTTTTTTCTTTTTCTCTCTTTTTATCACGTAACTCTTATCCCTTCGCACTACGTAAGGGTTGTCTTTTGAACAATAATAGGTATTAAAGATTTTAGACTTGATTCGTGGTTTACTGACATAATTGTTATAAATACTACGAGTACCACGGTAATTATTTTAGTTGGGATTGTCGATATTTCGATCCAATTGCATGGACCGTGGTCACGACGAGAATGCAATTGGATCGAAATATCGACAATGGTACGTACTCGTAGTATTTATAACAATTATGTTAATAATAGGTATTGTTTAAAAACGTAAGGTTTGGATTGCTTAAGCAGCCGAATGCGATGCAATATGCTTCATTCAATTCAGGTTCATTTTAGTATACCTAGTATCAATATTCATTTTAGTATAGTATCGTATCCTATGTGAGCGACGTGGCTCGTAAATAACAAACCGCGCGTGCGACCCGGCCGGCGCGCGGCGTCCTTCTGAATTTAACCGCATAGACGAGGAACGCCATGTGGGTACTTGCAGTTTTTTACTAAACTGCGGAGTGCGCCAGGTACAGATATATTCCACGCTTTTCACTCATATAAGAAAGAAAGGAAAATCTTAATCGCAACTTAATTTATGGCCGAAAAAATCTAATTCTTGTTAAATTAATTATACCTTGTTCAAACAATCAAACAAAGAGTCTCTTTGTTTCGACAGAAGATATTGTTGCGTTTGATAAATTACTTTGGGTAAGTAGGCCTTTGTGCGGGTCCCCTCCAGATTTGTATGTCTTCCGAGCACTCTGACACTTGCTAATGATTTGTAGGCAACGGGCACCACTGTTGTACAGTTTGATGATATTTTAATCACTTAAACCCAAAGAGATTGATTTAGAAAACAATCATGATCATCATCTACATCAGTAAAATGTTATTAAATAGATAAGGTATTGCAGTAGCTCATTTTAGATACCAGGCCGAGTGTCAAATATCTCTTAAAGGGACTTACGCATCAAAAATAACGTGCACAAAATGAAAAAATAATAAAAAACGCTTTTAATTTTTTTCACCCAAAGTCTGGCAAGTGCGCGCAATGTGCGATATGTCAATAAATAGGAAAAAATAGTGGCAATAATTGTACCAGAGGAAATAAGGGGCACTCTCTCGAGCTTCGAATAAAATGGATTTTTCTGTTTTGTTTCACACATAATAAATTAAAAAAGAATTTTTTCGTGTTATAATCGCCAGAGATGCGTAAATATGATAATGTTGTGGCTTTTAAAACGGTTCTATATTAGTTTCCAACAAGAAATAAAAAAATTATAATATAAGAGTTCTAAGTCTATGGAAACCCGATTTTCGATCCACTGTGCGTCGTACATGACTAGTTATCCACATAAGATTCTTGCATGAAGATTCTTGCTTCTCCTCTATATACCTCGGTCTTGGGCCGCCATCTTTCCGAATCGTCACTGGCAACGTGCACTATTCAAAGACTTTGATTGACCTTCAAGCTTCGAAGAATTGCATAAAATGTATTCCTAGAATAGAAATAGAGGAAGATAGAATGCAATCTCGCCTGAAAGTTCAGCAACTTAAGATGCCAGCATTTCTATTCATTGATATGAAAATAGTCGGAAAGGTTCCACAAAGCATTCTTAGTGAACTCGGTCGTGAACCAAACTATCTGTGCCTTTGATCGGAAACCATTGTCATATAACTCGTCTGTACATTCATTTTATTTATTTCCAGTATCTCTGCATCGTATTCCTCATGGTTGAGGGTCGTGGCACCTTTTCATTATTTAGGAAATTTCTTGGGTTAGTATTGGTTAGTATATGTACCGCTAACATGATAAATAGATAGTCACATACATACATAAGTACGTACATGCATACGGTAGCGGACAGAAAATGTTTACCACCTTAAGATTCATAATTACATGCACATGTCTATGCCTGACAGTCGATATGCTTTCGATATTCTATGGCGTTATAGACCTTACTGCACGCAATGTGATATAGAATCTATTTTGAAAACTGATAAACACTTTCTGTCCGCGACCATACATGCAAATATACAAAAATGTATAATTAATATGGCAGAAGGGTAAGTTCCTATATTATAGTCCTTAAAATCTTTAATATAATCAGTTGGACTGGGGAGGATGATGAAGTCAGTGAGGGAGTCCTTAAGTGTGAGTGTGTGTGTGTGTCCTTAAGAGTCGTGGCACCTTTTCATTATTGAGAAGTGTTCTTGGGCTAGTATACTTACCGCTAACATGGTCGCTAATTATTTATTTATTTATGTCTAATTAGAACGGCGTAAATGCCACTTACACTAACTAAATGAAACAAAAAAAAAAAGACAAAAGAAAGGAACATTAAAGAATAATGAATATAACAGGTTCATTCAATTCTCTCCGCGTACCTGAGTATTTCCAAAACCAGGGTAGTCCACCCATCATCAATTAATTTTGCGGGCAGAAGCTTGTATAGTTCCTAAATAATTAATTAGGTACAAAATAGTACGAAATAGATCGTTATACAAGATTATTTAGACGTGTAGACATCTTTTACTTGCTACGTAGGCTTTTCGCATCGTTGCTTTCTACTAAGCACTACTCCTTTATATTTATTTTATAACCGCTCAGCATTTTCATCTCCGTAAAGTCCTTAGCACATTTCAACCGCGAAATCGCAGCAACGAGGGTATGAAAGGACTAGATAAATAGTTACATGCCTAGAGAAAGAAATATATTTAAAAATAAAATCACAACAAAAATGAATAAGTGAATTAAGATTTTTTTCTATTAATGACCAAAACCAAAATAAAATAAAGCGGATGTTTTGATGTACGAAATAAACTGAAGATACTTGTAGATTATTATACTAAAAGTGACCATATTATCTTAGGGATCTTATTTTGCGATCTCATATACAGTTCTTTTGTGTAAAGGTTTCTTTGTCTATGTTCAAATCTATTGTATATCAGGGAATTTTTCTATGGTTTCGCTGTTGTAGAAGAGCAAACCATAACAAAACAGCCACAGGATTGCCTAAAAATATTGCTATAGTGTGACGAGCGAGCGACGAGCAATCACTTCTCATTGGCTTGTGATGGTACGCAGCTGGATCGTCTAGTGATATCTAGTGGATTGATTGAGTAAAGAAGAATATTCTAATTATAGGTAAAACACCTCAGGATCGAGAGACATTTTGGCTTCTGGCACGAACACTGTTATGTACTAAGCACCCTGCGGGTTAGTTCATTTCGTCCGATGGACAAAGTAGGCTACCAAATCATTCTACTTTAGCTGTCGCGGATTAATTATGAACAAACTTCAAAAGAATTATGTTATGCATTCTCCAACCTTCAGAAAACAGGGAAATCCTAGAGAGTTAATTTATCAATTTAAGTTTAAAATACGAGTAGAATGAATGATTAGCTGATACAGTGTACGAATTTGCCTCTTTTTGGGCCGTCGTTCTGACCGAATTCCCTCTAGCACGGGGGAAACCCTACGCCGCTCCACGGCCTTTAATCATTGTTATGGGGGCACAGCCGACTCCCTTTCGCTGCGAAGCGTTTTGGTGTTCCCATACACCCCGAAGGGTTGGTACAATTCTTTTCATTGAGCTTATAGCTCGCCCCAATACCATGGTTTTATTTATTTGTATTCATTGTTCAGTTTGATATAGATTTGGCCAAATCTAAGTTCGGGAGCCGTGCTGCAAGACATGGCGTGTTTGGTGTGCCGGAAATTCGCCGCCAAAGAACGCCATCGAACCGTGTACCACTTAGTAATAACTTTGACTCATCTGAGTCAAACATATTAATTTAGCCAATACTCAATCAGCCTCAGTGTCTCAATCCCTGTAGTATTTCATCATGGTCACCCTACCTATTACCCTATCTTGTCCTCTATTCCGAAGTAATATCATGGTCACCCTACACCTAAAGTTTGTAAATACAATAAACAAAGGATTCTAATTTCTTACCTGTTTGTAGGAAGTACCGTTGACCCACACCCGTAGCTCGAAGGTCGCTCTGGTATCTCGGAGTCTCGTACATTTGAAGACTTAATTTATAGTGAATGATATCTAAAGTTTTCATTCATACCTAACTTCTAACCCGAAGTGAGTCTAGAATCTAGTCTATTAGTTATGTAAAACAAAATAAGTCAAAGTTTCTTTAGACTGCAATATTGTTCCATCTCGTTCACATATCTGCTTTGTTTATGAAAGAAATCAGACTTCTCTATCGTGATAGAATAAACTGACCCTAAGTAATTTAATGTCGCCTATTGACCTAAATTAGTGCACTAGTCTGCACTTTCTAAACTGACTGCCTACTGAAGAGTCGTGACTCAATTTTGGATATAGTATTTCACTATTGGATTGTTCGGTTCAGCCCGCCACACGTTACAGATGTTAAGTCTAGGGTTCAACTGAATACTAATAAAACACTAAATCAATTTATGTAGACAGAACCTTTGAGAACATTCCATTATTGAATACCTTAGGAGAAATATTAGGGTTGTTCAGTAAAAGATGATAATTATGACTTCATAGATTTATTTTCCATTTTATTAAATCTACTCAAAAGAAACTGTTTGATTATTTAGATTGGTTCCAAATGGGGTCATTTGAGAACCAACCGGGTTTTCCGTTCCTAGCAGCCATTCTAAGACAAGGGAAAACGGAAATACCTCTAATGAAAAACCCTTGTGGCATTCTAACCTAAGACATCTTAGACTAAAATATACACACATGCTACAAAAGGTGTTAAATGCTTAAAAGAATATGTACACTTTCTACTAGTGGTATCAGGGAGACAAGACATTTTATAGTTTTAGTAGAAATTACAACACATAATACATTACGTTAAATAGATTCACAGATAATAAGTTATGTTTTATTCTCGTTTTCACAACTTCCTGACTATATTTTATATAAATGTTCCCCTTCCAAAGCAAGTGGTATGTGTGCCAAATTATTACATTTCACTCTCTCAGATTTGACCACATTAATCTGATTAATAAAAAGAGCAGATATAGAACAAATGTCAGAAATAAGATATACATCATAATAGAGAACCCATCGTCTCGAGATATCTCTCTCACACGTCTCCTATCCCTTTGTTCTTCTGCATACAAAGCATCGAGAACTATATCTGGATACATTTTAATTTCTTACAATAATGAACGCCTAAACCCGGAAGTTACGGAAACCCTTTATCTGTGAATTTACTTATCTCAAAATATAATTATTGGAATATTTGTACATTACCGGGAATATTCAGGCCTCGTTGCGCACACACACACTTGCTTATAAGCTTAATTATAAACTATTGCACTGATTCTACTTTTATGTATAGATCTATTAAAATAGGTTAAAGTTTACACAATCTTAGGATTAAATTTATCGGAGATGGAGCCGACCGCCTCGCTCTCCTCTCGATTCCCGAATGGCTTCCTGCGCAAACACACCCGTGTATCTCCCCTTCCGAGTCCTTATCGCCCCTTCTCCAAACTGAAAAATAGAAAATCCCCACCAAAGTAAACTGCCTTAACTTGATTCGTCATTTTAGGTTTCCGCCAAAACGTTTAGGCCAATTATCGATAGCGTCATTTACTATAGTCACGCCCATTTAAGATTCCCGCCAAAATGTTTCGGCCAATTATCGAAAGCGTCATTTTACGGTCACGCCTTGCTTTTTTGTTTATTTTCTATGCCCTTCGCCTCGGTTCGGCTATGTCAATCTACACATCTGGTTTCAATATTTTGTGAAGGCAAAATGTTTCAACTAGATTTATGATCTGATTCTAAATGTTTCCTTTTAAAACGTCTGCACTTCTATTGCAATTTCTAAAGACCCTTTTTTGTTCTAATCTTAATGTGTTTCCAAAATCCCTATACTTTGTTTTTAAAAATAAACTGCCTGCACTTTGAAATATTTATGAGGGTCCAAGTGTTCACTTAGAAATTCTCTTTTATTTTAACCTACGTTTCAAATTTATTTTTAATACCCATGCAAGAGAAATGGGAAAAAAAAATATGAGCTATGTCTGGCCATCTCACACTCCCCCAAATAGATTTTTAATACACCTAGTATTTCTTATACCTAACTCTCTACTAGTTGTTTGAAAATCTATTTCCTCACCTAACATAAACTGCTATCTATGTTGATGCCGATAGGTCTCACTAATCTCCATTGTTCGCGCTAATCCTTAATGGAATTCATTCCTTTACGAGTTTGCATAATAGCGGAACAAATGGATCGCATTGTAATTCCCTCTTATCTCGTTAGTACGAGCGTCAACCAAAGTGTATACGTTATTGTATGGAATTGCCCCTATCACGTAAGGTCCCTCATAAAGTCGCATGAATTTCTTTGTCAATTTTTTATCAGCGTCCGACCTCGCAAAAGTCCTCAACTTCACCAAGTCGCCTATCTCAAACTGTATTAACTTATGATTCCTATTATAATAGAGCTCTCTATTCTCCGCCGCCTTTGTTATGTTCCGTCGCGCCTGTCGTCTAATCTGTTCTAACGTTTCTCCTTGTATATCGGTTCCTTTCGCTATGTCTTTGCCGAAATCAGTTGATAGTATGGTCCGCTTTCCCCAAACTAGCTCATTCGGTGTATAACCTGTTGTGGTATGTACTACCTGGTTGTAACAATCTTCTATGTCCGGCAATAAATCTGCCAAGACCTATGAGATTTCTCGCAGTATGTTCTGAATAGTCTACCTAATTCCTTGTTAACCCTCTCTGTCGAATTTGGTCGCGGATTCCTAACAGATGTGTGCGTCAATTTGATACCTAATTGACGTACACCTAACTCGAAAACCTTCGATGTAAAATTCGCGCCTCTGTCTGAGCATAAAGTCTTAATCTCAACTTGTTTGTGAAACTTCTTCACACATGTGAGTGTAGCCTTTCCGCTTGCCTGACGTAATGGATATAACCTGATCAGTTTACTATAAGAGTCCTGCATTACAAATATGTATTTGAATCCGAAACGTCCCGCCGGTAAAGGTCCATAAATATCGCAAAAGACCCGTTCTCCTATATCTGTCGCTATCACAGTTTTGATCGGCCCCGTGTGCTTTTCTAACGCGTGCTTTGACATTTGACACTCTCCGCAAGCCCTTACAACACGACTTATCACGCGAGACATATTCGAGAAATAGTAACGACGTTTCATCAGCGCATAAACCTTGTAACGTCCGAAATGACCTATCTCTTCATGTATGCTAACGATCAAACTCCTTTGTAAAACCTCGGGAACATATAGCCTCAAAGTATCCCTATTTATGTCTGACCTATAAAGGACCCCCTCCTTAATCACATAATACTTTGATTCAGATGTACCTGATATTTTCATACGTTTAATTATTTCACTAGCGACCTTGTCCCGTTCTTGTAGACTACCTATCTCTTTCCATCTCGCTTGTACTACCTGTCCTAGCGATGTCTTGAATAAATTCATCTCAGGCCTCACAGACTTGTTATTCAATACGTCAGTTGTCCCTTTTATATGTCGGGATAATACGTCAGCTACTGTGTTTAATTTCCCTTTTACATGCTCGACCGTATAATCAAATTGTCCTATGTAATGTACCCAACGTATCATTCGTGCGCTCAACAATTTACATGTCTGTAAGAATATCAAACTTTTATGATCGGTCCTAATCACTAACCGTGCCCCCCTCAAATACGTTTCAAACTTCGACAAGCTAAATATGATAGCCCACAACTCTTGTTCTGTGACTGTCCACTTACGCTCCGCCTCAGTCAACGCTTTACTACAAAATCCTATTATCTGCTCTTCACCTACTTCGTTTCAATTGATAAACATACCCTGAGACTCCTAAATTACTGCTATCGGTTTGTAGGTAATAAATCTCTTTCGGATTAGGATGTATGAGAAGTAATGTGTCTACAAATAATCTCTTGACCTTTTCAAAACATTCATTTACCTCATGTGTCCATGACCATTTTGTATTTTGTTTTAATAGATCGCAGAGTGGCCTAACCTCTTCGCTATACTTCGAGATAAACCTTCTGAAATAATTTATTAATCCCAAAAATCCTCGTAATTGTTTTATTGTTCGAGGGACGGGAAACTCTAATATAGCCTCTACTCGTTCTGGATCCATCCGTACGCCTTTCGTATTTACTATGTGTCCTAGCAGTTTTACTTCTACACATAGAAAACGACACTTTCCTAGCCTGCCCGTTAAGCCTGCTGATTCTAATCTGTCTAGCACTTGGTCTAAATGTTCCAAGTGTAATCTTATGTCTCCTGTGGTAAATATGACAATGTCATCTAAATAGTTAACGCAAAACCCACGCACTTCTTTTAATATAGAATCCATTGCCCTTGAAAATCCCGCGACAGATGTCTTTAGTCCTTGAGGCAAGACATTATAAGTATATGTCCTCCCCATAAAAGAAAACCCCGTATATTTTCTAGAATCCTGACTCAAAGGTATTTGAAAGTAAGCATTATTCAGATCAATTAAACTAATGTAATTCACTCCATGAAAGGATTGTAAAATTTCCGATGTGAGTGGCGGTGACCCCGCATCTCCCACCATTTTCTTATTAAGTTCGCGCGCGTCTAACAAGAGCCTTATTGACCCATCTCGTTTCTTAGTAAATGTGAGCGGGCTACAGTACGGCGTTGCTTCCTGCCTGATCACACCTAACCTCTCTAACTCCTCTAATTCTTTTTTTAACCTGATCTCTATACGCTAAAGGCACTGGATAACTATGCTTTATAAAAGGAATCTCATCAACTAACTCAATGACGTGCTCGTACCTGTTAGTCAATCCTAATCTATCTGTAAACACCTTACAATGCTTATTCAACACAGGTAACAACATTTCCTTTTGTTCCCTACTTAAATTTGAATCGTTCAAACAATACCCCTTTCTGTCCTTGCCATTCAAATCCTTACTAGATAAGCTACGTTCCTCGGACCTAGTACCTTGATTCAATATCGAATTAATTGTGGCGGCATTCGTCTCTCCCCCTAACCTTTCGACCTTACAATCCGAGTTCAGTCTTACGCAAGACTTGACCCCTAAATGCTCTATGGTCAGTGTCCGTTCACTGCCGCAATTTACTACTCCCTTTACTCGTTCTAACCAATCATATCCGAGTATCAACGACCTAGGTAACCGTCGCATAATTAGTACTGGTGCTTCAACTAATGTACTCCCTAATTTGAACTCTATTAATAACATCCTATTTGTACTTTCGCTACGTGAACCGAATGCCCCTTGTATTTGAATCGCTGGGATGGCGATTTCTGACAAAGTATTATTTCCAATTAGAATAGATTCGTATAATTCCTTAGTTATTCCGCTAATCTGACTTCCCGTGTCGATAAGTGCATTTATACTCCTCCCATACAAGCTTACACTCACTTCAGGTAACTTAGGTAAGGAATAATCAATTCCTTCGTCAATCGACTCATCAAGTTCATGGTACATTGTGTATACGTTTATTCCTCTCCTTACACACAGCTCACACTCAATACCTATCTCGCCACATTCTACTACGTTGTTAAACTGATTTTCCAATAAGATTCCTATGCTTCTAGCTTCAACCTGACAGCTACTTTCGTCGCTAACCTTTCCGCCCTTTATTAATCGTTTAAGACCTTTATCGCCAATGCCCAAGCTCTGACCCGGTCTCCATCCTTTGCTAATTAAAATATCATAAGCCACGTTCGGCCTTCCGCGTTTCGAGGTCTCTACTTTCCCCGTTCTACACAATTCTAGATTATTGTACCTCGCTTGTGTGGGGATACCTAGTTTTTTGAAGGTCCCTCTCCCCCTCCTTCTCTCGACAAAGCAGAGTTTTCGCCCTCCTTTACAAAAGTAATAGCCGGTCTAGCTCGCTCAGCCCCAGAAAACGCTGGTCTGTTAACGTTTGACCTATAACCTGACCTACTCTGGCGATAACCTCGTCCTCGGGTCGTGTTACCTCTAGTATTCCACTTATTCGCTGAAATGGCCGCGACAATAGGCCGCGCTAACGATGACCTGTCGTAACGCCTACCTCTAAAATTATTACCTACTACCCCTCTCGCAATTCCTCTCGGCTTTTCAACAATATTTTGCTCTATACTTCTTAGAAACTTCGCCCCGTTCATGATGTTAACTTCCCCAGTCCTAGTAAACCACAACCGCTGAATATCTATCGCATAATGCCGCATAATAGAATTTACTAAGTCACTCTCGCTAAACGCAATAGTTAATGATTGCATCGATTCTACCTGTACAGCAAAATGTTCGGACATCGTCATTCCAGAATCGCTCGAATATACCGCATTAATCAACCTATACCTCACAGATTCTTGAATCTGCTCGGTCCAATAAGTTCGCCTAAAATCGGTCTCAAAATCGGCAAACGTAGCCCAGTCCTTCGAGTATAACTCCATGACCTGACGTGCGTGTCCCGTTATACATCCTAACGCTATATCGATCTCCCGATCCGACCCATTTACCGCTCTAATATACTTTTTTAATCGCTTTAAAAATGCAATAGGGTTTGTAAATGGTTTTCCATCGAAATTCGGCTTGGTAACCGAAGGCTGTACTACATAAACGTTCCGAGTCTCAGAAGGAGATACACTAGATCCCGCAGACCCAACTCTAGGCCCTGGTCCATCACTACTACTTTCATTGCTTACTCCAACCGACTCGTGTGACGTAACACTCGCGCTTTCATTTGGCAATGAATTCACTTTTGAACTCAATTGTTGCAACTTTCCATCGAATTCGTTGATTTTTTGTAGAATCAACTCTAACGTCGAGTTACCTACAGTTCCCGTTTGTTCGTTTGTTTCTACCGCACCTTTATCTAATCGACCCGTTGCTACCCGCTTTGTATTCCGTTCCTTTTTACCTGCCGGCATCTTTAAACAATTCGCTTTAAAACGCTGTTCCTAACTACTTTCTAACTAATAATCGCTCAAGTCCGCCAGATGTTATATTACTTGTTTACTAAGTCGCCTTTGCGAGCCGTCTAACGAAACACGTAATAATGGCACAATTTTAAAACCAGATGTGGAATGACAATGGAGTTTGGCCCGTTCTATTGTGGGATCTCTCGGTTCAACAAAATAAATTGCAAGATAAAGCAAAGATAAACAATTAAGTCTAAGAAATAAGCAAGTGTAATGCTCCGTTCACTGCAATCTCCTCCTAGAATCCTGTAAATTTTACATTTATAAAACATACTGCTTATTTCTGCTTCTCCTATACACTAAATAAAATAAGTGCACAACATATAATTAAATGTACAACGTAATAATAACATGCACAGTGTGTCTTGTCTCCCTTCTCCCTTTTCATTGTTTCACCTAAATATTTCTCCTATACCCAATCACAAGTTTCTACGTTGTGTATTTTTTTTTTTTTCTAATATGGATTATTAATATAGATCTAGTCGTATCGTTATTTCGAATACGTACATAGACCCCTGGTCACCTCCGGCATCAAAATTCCCAGGCTTTCAAGATTTTTCCAGGATTATATCCTGGTCACGGCACCAAAATTCTGTGATGGTACGCAGCTGGATCGTCTAGTGATATCTAGTGGATTGATTGAGTAAAGAAGAATATTCTAATTATAGGTAAAACACCTCAGGATCGAGAGACATTTTGGCTTCTGGCACGAACACTGTTATGTACTAAGCACCCTGCGGGTTAGTTCATTTCGTCCGATGGACAAAGTAGGCTACCAAATCATTCTACTTTAGCTGTCGCGGATTAATTATGAACAAACTTCAAAAGAATTATGTTATGCATTCTCCAACCTTCAGAAAAACAGGGAAATCCTAGAGAGTTAATTTATCAATTTAAGTTTAAAATACGAGTAGAATGAATGATTAGCTGATACAGTGTACGAATTTGCCTCTTTTTGGGCCGTCGTTCTGACCGAATTCCCCTCTAGCACGGGGGAAACCCTACGCCGCTCCACGGCCTTTAATCATTGTTATGGGGGCACAGCCGACTCCCTTTCGCTGCGAAGCGTTTTGGTGTTCCCATACACCCCGAAGGGTTGGTACAATTCTTTTCATTGAGCTTATAGCTCGCCCCAATACCATGGTTTTATTTATTTGTATTCATTGTTCAGTTTGATATAGATTTGGCCAAATCTAAGTTCGGGAGCCGTGCTGCAAGACATGGCGTGTTTGGTGTGCCGGAAATTCGCCGCCAAAGAACGCCATCGAACCGTGTACCACTTAGTAATAACTTTGACTCATCTGAGTCAAACATATTAATTTAGCCAATACTCAATCAGCCTCAGTGTCTCAATCCCTGTAGTATTTCATCATGGTCACCCTACCTATTACCCTATCTTGTCCTCTATTCCGAAGTAATATCATGGTCACCCTACACCTAAAGTTTGTAAATACAATAAACAAAGGATTCTAATTTCTTACCTGTTTGTAGGAAGTACCGTTGACCCACACCCGTAGCTCGAAGGTCGCTCTGGTATCTCGGAGTCTCGTACATTTGAAGACTTAATTTATAGTGAATGATATCTAAAGTTTTCATTCATACCTAACTTCTAACCCGAAGTGAGTCTAGAATCTAGTCTATTAGTTATGTAAAACAAAATAAGTCAAAGTTTCTTTAGACTGCAATATTGTTCCATCTCGTTCACCTATCTGCTTTGTTTATGAAAGAAATCAGACTTCTCTATCGTGATAGAATAAACTGACCCTAAGTAATTTAATGTCGCCTATTGACCTAAATTAGTGCACTAGTCTGCACTTTCTAAACTGACTGCCTACTGAAGAGTCGTGACTCAATTTTGGATATAGTATTTCACTATTGGATTGTTCGGTTCAGCCCGCCACACGTTACAGATGTTAAGTCTAGGGTTCAACTGAATACTAATAAAACACTAAATCAATTTATGTAGACAGAACCTTTGAGAACATTCCATTATTGAATACCTTAGGAGAAATATTAGGGTTGTTCAGTAAAAGATGATAATTATGACTTCATAGATTTATTTTCCATTTTATTAAATCTACTCAAAAGAAACTGTTTGATTATTTAGATTGGTTCCAAATGGGGTCATTTGAGAACCAACCGGGTTTTCCGTTCCTAGCAGCCATTCTAAGACAAGGGAAAACGGAAATACCTCTAATGAAAAACCCTTGTGGCATTCTAACCTAAGACATCTTAGACTAAAATATACACACATGCTACAAAAGGTGTTAAATGCTTAAAAGAATATGTACACTTTCTACTAGTGGTATCAGGGAGACAAGACATTTTATAGTTTTAGTAGAAATTACAACACATAATACATTACGTTAAATAGATTCACAGATAATAAGTTATGTTTTATTCTCGTTTTCACAACTTCCTGACTATATTTTATATAAATGTTCCCCTTCCAAAGCAAGTGGTATGTGTGCCAAATTATTACATTTCACTCTCTCAGATTTGACCACATTAATCTGATTAATAAAAAGAGCAGATATAGAACAAATGTCAGAAATAAGATATACATCATAATAGAGAACCCATCGTCTCGAGATATCTCTCTCACACGTCTCCTATCCCTTTGTTCTTCTGCATACAAAGCATCGAGAACTATATCTGGATACATTTTAATTTCTTACAATAATGAACGCCTAAACCCGGAAGTTACGGAAACCCTTTATCTGTGAATTTACTTATCTCAAAATATAATTATTGGAATATTTGTACATTACCGGGAATATTCAGGCCTCGTTGCGCACACACACACTTGCTTATAAGCTTAATTATAAACTATTGCACTGATTCTACTTTTATGTATAGATCTATTAAAATAGGTTAAAGTTTACACAATCTTAGGATTAAATTTATCGGAGATGGAGCCGACCGCCTCGCTCTCCTCTCGATTCCCGAATGGCTTCCTGCGCAAACACACCCGTGTATCTCCCCTTCCGAGTCCTTATCGCCCCTTCTCCAAACTGAAAAATAGAAAATCCCCACCAAAGTAAACTGCCTTAACTTGATTCGTCATTTTAGGTTTCCGCCAAAACGTTTAGGCCAATTATCGATAGCGTCATTTACTATAGTCACGCCCATTTAAGATTCCCGCCAAAATGTTTCGGCCAATTATCGAAAGCGTCATTTTACGGTCACGCCTTGCTTTTTTGTTTATTTTCTATGCCCTTCGCCTCGGTTCGGCTATGTCAATCTACACATCTGGTTTCAATATTTTGTGAAGGCAAAATGTTTCAACTAGATTTATGATCTGATTCTAAATGTTTCCTTTTAAAACGTCTGCACTTCTATTGCAATTTCTAAAGACCCTTTTTTGTTCTAATCTTAATGTGTTTCCAAAATCCCTATACTTTGTTTTTAAAAATAAACTGCCTGCACTTTGAAATATTTATGAGGGTCCAAGTGTTCACTTAGAAATTCTCTTTTATTTTAACCTACGTTTCAAATTTATTTTTAATACCCATGCAAGAGAAATGGGAAAAAAAAATATGAGCTATGTCTGGCCATCTCAGGCTGTATTAATGGTTTCTGCTGCATTTAAACAATAATAACAGAGAGAGTAGCAGCCAGCTAAAAGGGATTGCAATCATGACGCTGTAGCAGTATAGCTACAATAGCTCAACGGTTAAAAATCGTTAAACTAATAGGTTGCAGGTTCAATCCCCAGCCGTTGCACTATTGTCGTACCCACTCCTAACACAAGCTTTTTCCTTATTTGGAGAGGAGAGGAGAATAATAGTCAAGTTCAGCTTAGTTGAAATCCTAAAAAAAAAACTTAGGCAATCCCACAGCTGCTTGTTCTAACTCTGAAATTAATAATACCTTTAGTATAATTGATTTCCTTCCTTTTTGACCATTCCTTTTAATTCCGCTACTTCGCCCGCGGCGGGTGTGTGCTAAAGACCTCAGGGGTGTTTTAATATATCTCGCCTTCGTTTGGTATTCAGGCTGCGATTCATATTTCGGATTTATTGGGCTTAGGCCAGGGTCACACTGGTAAGGTGTTTGCGATGCGATAGCGATGACGATAAATTTTATATAACCAAATAATCAATAAGGTGTACTTAATTGTTATTCATATTGATTTGACTTTACAAAAATAACAGTTTCATATTATTTTGTGTTAAAACTTATCTATCGGATATACGTATCACCCTGACGTAGCGTAGAGTTTGTGAAGTTAGGGCTTGTAGAGTTAGAAGCTTGGCTCTACATGAGATCTGATAACTTTTTGACAGTGCGAGTCATATGGTCTCGTCTTGGCAATATTTTACATGAAAATGTTTTTGGTGGTAGGGGAAAGGAAGGTAAAACGGACCACTTAACAAGAAAACAAGTATAGAAAAGAAACTATTCATTTTATTAAACTAATTCAAAGTAAAAAATAATCGACATTATTAACTCTACATTACATATGAATCAGACTTTGATAAAATTACAAACAACGAAGATATTAGATGATTTCTAATACCTTCAATAAGTCCGTTTTACCTTCATGATGGAGGCAAAATGGACCTACACATTTCATCACATTTTTCACATAAAAATACTGTCTCATCATCCTCATCCTCTACTCCTGCGCAAGCGCAGTGTGCCCATAGAAGACATTTGGACATTGCATCCAACCTCCGTTTGATTCCGAGTACAAATTAATAAAAACAGTACAGACACTCAGTGTCTGTACTGTGTCAGTGACTATGACACTGAGTGTCTGTACTGTGTCAGTGACGATGACACTGAGTGTCTGTACTGGATGATTTTTCCTAGTTTTTAATCTCTTTATATCAGATTTTTTGCTTGCCTTCCCCTTTTTTGAAATTTTTTGTCCTATTTTCACTTTCTTCCTTTTCGGTCTTCTTTTTTTTTTTGGTCTTCTCTTTTGTTTTTCCTATTTGAAGATTTTGTGTCTCGGAACTACGTAGGTTTTTAATCTTTTCAGCCTGTTTATTTCAACGACGTAGCTCTTCTGTTTTCGAAAAAGGCATTATATCTTTAGGTGCAAAATGAAATACATTGCAACGTTTATTGGCAGTCATAATTGTGGTAGATGTTGAAGGTTCCGTTTCACTTTGGTTCCAAAAAATTACGGCTTTAAAACTGTTGGTTCACCATCATTTTATGTTGATGTACCCCAGTCCGTTTTGCCTGGGTCCGTTTTGCCTTTTTGCTATAAACAACAAAAATTAAAAATTTTGAGCTAATAAGCTTAGGTATAGTCGGCATACCTGTTTATTAGCTTAATCATATGTCAGTTTATATCCAGTAATCATTAGAACACACTATCACAAACCAAACCAAAATGTAGGCAAATTGAAAAATGCAAATTTTACATCAAAGTCTAAAAAAACTAACTTACCTTGCTAAATCAGTGCAGGTGCGGTCGTTGGAATCGAGTACACTGACCGAGAGGGGGAATATGGCAGCCAATATTTTGACGTAACAAATTCATAGATGGCGCTACACGTTTCAAAATTATTAAGGTGGACCTTTTTGCCCACAGGGTCCGTTTTACCTTCCTTTCCCCTACATATTTATTAATTGTTTATTACATACTAGCTTTTGCCCCCGCGACTTCGTCCGCGTGGAATTAGATTTTGGGGTGGAATTTTCAAAAACTGTGACACACGTACTTCTTTATTTTTAACTGAAAGCTCAAATACCAACTTCGATGGAAACAGCTTGAAAAATGACGGAGTTTCATATAAACTTCCATCCCCTATTTAAACCCCTTAGGGGTGGAATTTCCAATAATCCTTTCTTAGTGTGCGCCTACGTCATAAAAGGAACCAACTGTAAAAATTTCAAGTTTCTAACTTCAGTAGTTTAGGCTGTGCGTTGATATCTCAGTCAGTCAGTCAGTCAGGACTTTGAATTTTATATATATAGATTAATGTTATTGAAAATTCCCTTCGACGAGATAGTTTCCTTCAAGTGTAAATACTTTAATCCAGAAAAAATTGAAAATTTTGCTCGTGGATGCTTAGTTTGGATAGCTAGCAATATCATAAATACGCACAAAAGACATTTTTCCCACTTGTTCACAATTGAAATGCAAAGACCGCTCCTTGCTCCCGTTGAATTTCAATTTGATTTTTATTTATGAGCAAAATATCGGTGCCGTAGTTTGTATACGTAAACAATAAGCCATATATAATGTATATATTTATAATGTAATGTACGTGAGATATTTTAGTGCACATGTCAGTGCGCACACACAAGTGCACTCTCTAATCCCTCACTCTCGTAGTCCGATGGGATGGAAATCTAACAAAACCCGAGAGAGATCTGACAAGACCGACGGCTTTACGTGCTCTCCGAGGCACGGTGCACGGGTAACTTACCGACAACTTCCTAACTCCGGGCTAGTACTGAGAATTTCTTGTCAGAAAAACCCAATGCATTTTGGCCCGTCCCGGAAATCGAACCCGGACCTCGTCATTCGCAGACAAACTTGCTAACCACTACACCAAGGCACGCTGTGTTGTTTCGAAACCGCAGCATCCACAAAACATTACTCTCTAACGAGAGAATTCTCTCATCGTCGATTTTGAATTATGTCACTCTTGTCGCAAATGAGCGATATATTATGTACTACGAGTATACTCGTAATTGGCAAGTAATATTGTGTTAACCAAAAAATTACCAGTCACTTGAAATTATTTTCCCATTCACGTACGCAACAATTAAGTGGAAGAGAAATAGCACCACTCTAGCGAACGAGGTGTAAATCGCCCACGATACATTACCGAACTTCGTCAATTGGGGTGTAATTGGGTCCATTACACGACAAATTGGGTGAGCGAATTGCGTTCCACGCTCAAAGCAAATGACAGCGCATTTCCAGAGGCGTTTCGGATGTTTTGTTATTTCTGCCTTGCGCCACTCCTCTACGAGCTTTCTGTGCTAGAATATTCCTACAAATTGATAGCAAAAATTTAAACTAGTGGTTCGCCCCGAACTGAGACCTCGCGGTATCCCATAATTCCCAAAAGATAGTTTTAATTATATATTGTAATAATTAACTTTTAACATTAGACGCAATAAAAAATAATAATAGTTGTCGCAAAACTGTTTTACTGATACAGCGCCATCTATTAGCATTATTGTGAAGCTATTAGCATTAAAAATTAAATAATTTCGTTTCTTTATAATATTTATCTAATTTTAGTATTTGTTGTTCAAGTACAGGATATAACTGAATTTTCAACAAAGTTTCAGGTTCTAATATGCAATACTTTTTGACATATGGCTCAAATTAAATCTCCACTTAAAAGTTAAATAATTTCGTTTCTTTATAATATTTATCTAATTTTAGTATTTTTTGTTCAAGTACAAGATATAACTGAATTTTCAACAAAGTTTCAGGTTCTAATATGCAATACTTTTTGACATATGGCTCAAATTAAAATCTCCACTTTGAAAGCCCCCCATTTCATCAATTTTAAGGGAAAAATTAAAAAAAAAAAAAATTTGTACTCTGTTCAAAGTCGTCTTTAAAAAGATAATATATCGCAAGTCTATGTAACGCAGCAAACAAAATTTTACTTCAAACACGCTTCTATGAGAGCCCCCCTGAAATAAAGCTTTTTATATTTTTTTATATAATGTTCGGCTGAAGGCCATCAGTTTACATATTATATTTAAATTTGAAGTAATTACGTTCAGTAATTCAGAAGTTATAGGGCTCTGACAGACATTTGGACGTACACACTTCTCTGTCCAGTACAGACAAGCGCCCTAGTTGACTCAGAGAACTCGCTTCGCTCGTTCAATTATTTTTGTTAAGAGGCAATGCAGCCAGCCTTGTGGACATTACCATCTGGCGTCGATATGGACCCTATTATTTAGAGTTTATTTTACAATGTATTAATATAAGATTTTATTTAGTTTAATAAGCGTTATTGTAAGTAATAAAATAATACTGAAAATGTAAAAAAATATTCTTTCACTTAGTATTGTTATTTTTAATGTAACCTGTAACAATTTTGGTGGCTACAGCCACCCAATGTTTTATAATTGGGCAGCCTATTATTTACTTAAAACCTATAAAACATGGTTTTTTAAATGTTATTAATAAATTTCTTAGTCAATCTTTTAAGTTTTTTAAAAAGACGTTGAACAAAAGTTGCTTAGAGTAATGTAGGTACAAAAATTGTTAGTTATAGTACGTTTAGCACGAAGTAACGGGCGTTTTACTTCAGGTTACGTCGTGTACATGAACATTGCGTAAGTGTGCGTGCCTGTCAGGAGCCTAGGTGGAAGCGGTCAGGCGCGAGTAAGCTCCCGTTCACACTTATACAGATACGACACACAGACAACCATGATACACGCGTCCTCGTGAATTGTAAGAACTATGTTATTGGCATTTTAAAAGTAAAAACTATTAACAGATAGCAAAAAAGCTTTGCGATAAATGTAGATATTTAGGAAAATCTAGACTTGAAAAGCAAAATGAGTAAAATTGGTGTCGGTCAGCATAATACTATGTTTTATATACTAAGTACCATATATTCATATAGTATACCTAGTTTTCTAGAGCGGAAAATGCACACGTCTTGCTATGTATGCCACAAAATCCTTTCATAGAAAGGTGTTAGTCATTTCCTTTTGTTTCTACTTCCATGCTTTGACGTACACTTAAGTTTTGAGATTAAAGTCTTGTATTATGTTGAATTAAATTATTGTATAGCGTTTCGTATTTTTTTTTTATTACTTAGGTACCTACTAGCTTTTGCACGTATAACTTATTCACGAGGAGCTGTGTTTTTAACCCGCGAAGCAAAAACGACACGAAATGTGTGTGTGTGTGTGTATGCGTGTGTGTGTGCATTTGAGTGCGTGTGTGTGTGCATTTGAGTGCGTGTGTGTGGGTGTGTGTGTCTATCTGTGTCATCGTAGCAGCCGAACGGATGGACCGATTTTGATTGTTTTTTATTTGAAAGGTGAATTAGTCGGTGTTTTAGTCGGTGTCCAATATGGCCGCCGCCACAAAATGGCGGATAACATATTTTTTCACAACCCTCTCAATATGAATATCAAATTAAAAGGCTTGACTAGTAGAATACTATACACTATGATAAATTTCAAATCCAAGATGGCCGCTACCACAAGATGGCGAATTTTTTTTTAATTTCACATGTCGGGGGTGTTTTAAATTTTCAATTTACACTTTTTAATCTCACGGACTATGGACGGTTCTTAAACCCTCTGTTTTCTCAAGATTTAAAATAATCTTATATCACTACTAGCTTTAACCCGCGGCTTCGCTCACGTTAGGTTCGATTTTTTAACCCCCTATTTAACCCTCTTGGGGTTGAAATTTTCCAAAATCCTTTCTTAGCGGATGTCTACGTCCTAACAGCTACCTGTATACCAAATTTCAGCTCGATCGGTCCAGTGGTTAGAGCTGTGCGTTGATAGATCAGTCAGTCAGTCAATCAGTCAGTCAGTCAGTCACCTTTGCCTTTTATATATTTAGATTTAGAAAGAAAGAAAGTACGTTTAGTTGCATAATACACACACATGGATACAAAAAGGAAGAACAATAGACAAAAAATGTAGAATTGGCTTTTGCACTCGTACGTTGCATTAGCAAAAAGGTACCGGCTCAGCATTATTGCTGCAGGTTTTGCTGCAAAGGCTCCACAGCTAGACAGATTTCTTGTAAGGGAACCCACAATGCACGGACTTGTGTCGTTTGTGTCCATCGCCTGGGTCTCGTTTGACGTAGTCTATCCACCTAGCAGAGTAGATACTAAATCTAGGTTTGCTTTTGTCGGGTTTAAAACAAAAGAATTATCATTATGTATTAAATATTAAATCTAAAACTACATTATGAGCGTATCTTTGCACGCTATGTTGCAGTTGGTAGCATGGCCGTAGGCAAAGGGGGGTTGGAATTATTAACCCCTCCCAAAAATAGAATAAAAAAGAATAGAAATATTTTTAATTCAAATAAACTTTTACAAGTGCTTTTGAATCGTCGATGAAACCACCACTGGTTCGGAATGCCCTTCCTGTCGAGAAGAGCCAGCAATAAACTCGGTATGAAACTCAAGTGCTGAAGAAAATCTTCCTTGAGAAGCCACAGTAAGTTTACAATGTACTTAGGTAGGTTTTGCAATTCACGAGGGCGCGTGAGCTTTACTTGTGGTTACGTCGTGTACATGCACATTGCGTAAGTGTGCGTGCCTGTCAGGAGCCTAGGCGGGAGCGGCCAGGCGCGAGTGAGCTCTCGCTCACACTTATACAGATACGACACACACACAACCATGAGCCACGCGCCGTCATGAAATGCAAGAACTATACTTCAAGTGCTATGAAATAATTCTTGCGTTTTCCAAAATTGCATTTGCCTCCCTCTGGATTCAATTTGGTACTTTCAGATTTTTTCATTATCTTTACTATATTAAATTTCTTTTTTCATTCATTCATTCATTTTAGTTGAAAGAACTATTGAACTGAATTAAAGGATTTAAGGCGGTGCTGCAGCAAATTCGCTAGCGGCTATTTTATACTAAAACAAAAATTTCGGTAATTATTCTGGGTTCAACCCTCCCGAATTAAATTCCTGACTACACCCCTGGCAGCGAGGTAATTCTCATACAAACACAATTCACCGGCGCGAAGAGCGTTTCACATCTCACGGATTTATGAAGCCACGAGCCGCGCAGTGCGGTGGATGTTTTCAACTAGCGTGAACTATGTTTAGACGTGGAACACAATATACCGAGCTTATTTAGAGTGTGAGGTGGTTCTACAGCAAATTCGCTGGCAGCTATTTTATACTAAAACAAAAATTTCGGCGATTATCCTGGTTTTGACCTATGATATTCTACTAGGGATGAGTTATATTCTCACAAAACAAGCGAAAAAATTGTTCCGAACGACGAAGACATAATAGAGTACTTCATTGTTAAATGACATGACAAATTACGACAAATATCTGCCATTACGCGCTTCATTTACCGCACGCTTATATATGATCAAACGAACTTGCAAAGTGAAGTTCGGTCGAAATTATGTGAGTACGCTTCATTCGAAGATATATCGACCTCTTTTTATACATAGTGTACTATATCATAGGGTTCTACCCCCCGAATTAAATTCCTGGCTACACCCCTGGCAGGGAGGTAATTCTCATACAAACACAATTCACCGGCGCGAAGAGCGTTTCACATCTCACGGATTTATGAAGCCACGAGCCGTGCAGTGCGGCGAACGTTTTCAACTAGCGTGAACTATGTTTAGACATGGAACACAATATACCTTGTTATATATCTTGTTTAGAGTTAGAGGCAGCTCTACACTCTACAGCCAATTCGCTGTGAGGAACTCTATGCACATTTGAAGTTGTACATAGAATTAACAATAGCTCACGATAAGCGGAATGCAGAAACGGAGACTTTTGCCCAACAGTTGCATACAACCAGGAATAGAAATTACCCCTGATGAATTGTACTTCATATTAAAGTTTATACTGTTGTAAAAGCTGCTGATTCATTAATGAGATTTGTTTTTTATATATTAACTAACTGCCCGCTCCGGCTTCGCACGGGTATAAAATATATAGCCTATGTTATTCACTGTTAATGGATGTTATTATACATATAAATCTTCCTCTTTAATCACTCTATCTATTAAAAAAAACGCATCAAAATCCGTTGCGTAGTTTTAAAGATTTAAGCATACATAGGGACAGAGAAAGCGACTTTGTTTTATACTATGTAGGGATAAACTACATAATGCCCGCAATTTCGTTCGTGTGGATCGAAGTTCTTTAATTAATACATGTGTGGATGATTTCATATCTAAAACTCAAATCCACACTTCGAATTACTTTTAATGGATGCCGAGAGAGAAGTCGCGGGTAAAAGCTTATCGACAATACTTTTTAAGTAGAGCGTAGAAATCCGAAAAAGAACTTAGAGTTAGTACCTATATTATATCTTGAAAAATCAAAGAGTGTATTTTTAAAACACTCACAAGGACGAAGTCTTACTTGACTAATATTCTTCAAAAAAAAGTTATCGTTACACTCATGCAATCATTTAAAACAATCCCAAGCAAATCGTTCCGCAATTAAAGCCTCAATAGACCAACGGTTAAAGATGCGGACTGAAAACTGAAAGGTCGCAGGTTCGAACCCCACCCATTGTACTATTGTTGTACCTACTCCTAGCACAAGCTTTCCGGTTATTTGGAGGGGATAGAAGGATATTAGTCAAGTTCGGCTTGGCTAATATCCTTTTTAAAAAAAATCATAAGATTTTTTTTCCAGAATTAGTAAAATTAACTGTCCAACTCATCAGCTTAGCATTAGTAAACTTCGTTTCAACCCTCTTATCTACTTTATAATTTTCATTCACTTTTCTTTCCTACCAGTTTTCCACTTCAGGAATCTGGATGGAACTATCTGAAGTTTTTCGAAAGAAAATTTGTCAAGTGGCCTCGAGCTCTCTGCGTTCTGAAGTCGATAAGGCTTTGAGAGACTTAAGGCAGAAGTTTTTAGCTTGTCTGAGCTAGAAAAATCTTTTTAACTCCAAAAACCGGTTAAATCCGAATCAGTAGCTTAAGCACGTACATTCGCACATGGTATTTCGATTCTAATACGCATAACTTTGTATCCCATATCCGATTTTGATGAATTTTTTTTATTGGATAGGCTTTTCCACGAACTTGGTCCTTTTAAAATTTGAAAACTAAATTCCAAACCAAAGGGTTTCGTCGCACGCGGTTCAATTAGATAACTTTGAATTCTTCGAAACTTGAATTGATTCTAAGAATTACAGAAAACGGATAATCTAGTGGTGTTATCCGTTTCCTATGATTCTTGGATAATATTATGCCTCAAAATAAAATTAGCCACTAAAAATTTAAAAAAAAAATAATAACTTTGTACAAAAAATTGAACTGACGATAAAAGCAACTAAAAATGGAAAATAAACCATTTTAGTCTTAATAACTAAGCTCTAATGTTCCTAACTAATTTTGTATCGGCGACAACCTTTTTTTAGAACCAATCTCGCTGTTATGCTTAAAAAAAATAAAGCTCGTAACTTTAAAAAAGTTGTCGCCGACTCAAAATTAGTTAGATACTTACATTAGAAATAAAAATAGAAATAGAAATATTTTTTATATTAAAATAAACTTTTACAAGCACTTTTGAATCGTCAATGAATCTACCACTGCTTTGGAATACCTTTCCCGCCGAGAAGAGCCAGCAAGAAACTCGGCGATTGCTCTTTTCAAAAAAATTAAATTTTTACAATAGTTAATGAAATTATGCTATGTATACAGTCGATGAATTTTCCTAAGTCCAATACAATACAAATACAAATAAATACAATCCAATACATGTTAAGAGAGGCAGGCAAAAGCAGATCTATTCCCGTTGGTAGCACCCGTTCACGAGCATGACGCATGATCCAGCCATTGCTTCGCTGAACCATATTTGAGGGAACGTAACATTAGTTTACAAGCTTTGTTATTAACACTAAAAAGGTTTATTTCATTAAACCTCTTTAGTCTCAAAGCCTGCCATGTTCATTAAAACATCAAGGCGCATGAATCAATCATTACAACGTTCAATCTGCGGTACAATATTGTCATTAACGAGATATTAAATGGAAGCATATTATATTCACGTCATCAATTATTATTTGCGCTCCATTTAGTTTCCATTACGTATTCTCTGTTACAGCTTTACCGGTATAAAAGGTTTTTTGTTTAAATAAAGTTGCATTGCCAGTTGGATTGTCTAAAAATGATTGTTACTGTGTTACGATCTCATAGGATTGTCTAAAAATGATTAATAAATAGTGATGATCGTAACCGGTAAGTAGGTACCTGCTATAGTATTGTCTAAAAATGATTGTTACTGCGTTACGATCGCGTAGGATTATCTAAAAATTATTACTAAATAGTGACGATCATAAACGATAGGTAGTAGGTACCTGCTGTAGAGTTGTCTAAAAATGATTGTTACTGTGTTACGATCGCATAGGATTGTCTAAAACTGATTAATAATGGTGACGATCGTAGTCAGTAGTTAGCATCAGAGTTAGTTAGTAGGTACCTGCTGTGGGATTGTCTAAAAATGATTGTATCAGCGTGATGATTGTAATCACTTTCTGACTGACCAGTATTCTCTCGCTATTGGCTAAAATGCATTATTGCAACAAGAATGCCAGTGCCAATAATTGAGACTGGCAATGATTAATGAAGGTTTTCCGCAATGAACCAGCTTGTATGGTCTTTTTGCTGCATCGATACATTTTCTACACATTTTCATTTCACATTTCTTGATTTCTTAATGGCAAAGTTGCTTGGAAGCAATCGGCTTTGCTTCAGCTGTCCACAAGTTAGATAGAAGCTACATAATATTGTAACATTTTCGTTTTAAAAAGAGCAACTGCTAAGTTTCTTGCCGGCTCCTCTCAGCAGAATCAATTTTCCGAACCAGTGGTGATTCTCGACTTAAGTGCCAACATTTGGCTTACATGAAGTAAATAACTTTGAAATTTTGTTTTTTTTTTTTAAATTTCTTAACCAATAGCGAGTGAGTACTAGCCATGAGTACTACAGAACCAATCAGAGATAATTGAGATCGTAACACTTTAGCAATCATCTCTAGACAATTCTACAGCAGGTAACTACTACGTACGTCTAATATGGCATTCTTGCTGCTTCAATGTATTTTAACCAATAGCGAGCGAGAGAGTACCAGCCAATCAGATGTGATTGCAATCGTCACATATAGCAATCATTTTTAGACAATCCCATAACAGGTACATACTACCTACCTCTAATATGGCATTCTTGCTACATCAATGCATTTCAACCAATAGCGAGAGAGTAACAGCCAATCAGATATGATTTCGATCGTCACACAATCATAGCCTACACAATCGTAGCAATCATTTTTAGACAATCCCAATTTCCACAGCTGGTGCCTCAATGTCAGTTACTTAATCCACAAATTTTCCAACACAATGATAAAAAACACCGTTTCATAATCCTTTCGATATTAATCACATCGCATGTCCCTATTTAATTCCACAACCCCCTTTCTCCCATTTCCCCCAACACACAAACGTCCCCAATACGTCAATGTCTGCCAACTTGGGGGATAACCGCAAATACCCGTTCTGAACATGTTGCGACAAGTTCGATCAAACGTATTATAATATTGTTTAACTTTAAAGTTGATTTAGAGAGAAAGGTTACTCAGATTTTAGGATCAAAATCTAAGATTAAAATTTATGGCTAAACTAATCTAATTACTATACAAATCATGCCCGCGTGGAATGGTGCCAAGAATACTAGCTGCATTTCCACGCTGGACAGCCAGGCTGATTCTTTGTGCAAAAAATATGAGCCCTTCTGTCACCAGACGAGGCAATTAACCGCGGTGAAATGTCTCGTAAAAATCTAAGTATGTAATTGAGTATTTGACAAAATATTTTTTATATACTTAAAATAAACATATTTGAACGAGCGAAGCGAGTTCTCTGAGTCAACTAGGGCGCTTGTCTGTACTGGACAGAGAAGTGTGTACGTCCAAATGTCTGTCAGAGCCCTATAACTTCTGAATTACTGAACGTAATTACTTCAAATTTAAATATAATATGTAAACTGATGGCCTTCAGCCGAACATTGTATAAAAAAATATAAAAAGCTTTATTTCAGGGGGGCTCTCATAGAAGCGTGTTTGAAGTAAAATTTTGTTTGTTGCGTTACATAGACTTGCAATATATCTTTTTAAAGACGACTTTGATCAGAGTACAAAAATATTTTTTTTTAAATTTTTCCCTTAAAATTGACGAAATGGGGGGCTTTCAAAGTGGAGATTTTAATTTGAGCCATATGTCAAGAATTACTGAATATTAGAACGTGAAACTTGGTTGAAAATTCAGTTATATCCTGTACTTGAACAACAAATACTAAAATTAGATAAATGTTATAAAGAAACGAAATTATTTAATTTTTAATGCTAATAGCTTCACAATAATGCTAATAGAGGCGCTGTATCAGTAAAACAGTTTTGCGTCAACTACATATTATTATTTTTTATTGCGTCTAATGTTAAAAGTTAATTATTACAATATATAATTAAAACTATCTTTTGGTAATTATGGGATACCGCGAGGTCTCAGTTCGGGGCGAACCACTAGTTATAACACAAAAAAAACTTTTACACAAGCGGCTAGTTACCACAATATGGTGATATGAATTAAAATTTAATTACAGCCATAGAACTTTCTAACCTACCCCTCGATTTATTTGATTAATAATTCTATCGGAAATGTAATAAATAACGTTCGCGCCTCAAACCCCTTCAGCATTAATAACACATCTGCGAGTAATCCCCGTCCTTTCTTCCCGCGCCTGCTCCCAATACGTCACTGTTCAACTGTTTAGTTATGACGTCACAAGGTGGGGGCAAATTGGGTCAACTCCTCATACTGAAACGACGGCACGGCATTCTGACCCTGTGCTAGATTCACTTGACGATTCGAAAGCACTTTGTAAATAAACATTTACTTAAATAATAGGTATAAATACGTACAAATTATTTTTACAAAACTGTTACAAAGTATATTACGACCTCCTGTTGTTTTGACGAGCTATTTTGACGACCTCCCTGGCGTAGTGGTGAGCGCTGTGGTCTTATAACTGGGAGGTCTCGGGTTCAATTCCCGGCGGGGTCAATTCAGGAATTATAATTTCTGAATTGTCTCTGCTCTGGTCTGGTGGGAGGCTTTGGCCGTGGCTAATTACCACCCTACCGTCAAAGGTGCCGCCAAGCGATTCAGCGTTCTGGTACGATGGCGTGTAGAAACCGATTAGGGGTAGGTATGGGTTAAATTTACACTGCTTTACTCCTTCCAGTTAGCCCGCTACCATCTTGACTGCATCGTCACTTACCATCAGGTGAGATCGCAGTCAAGGACTATCTTCTCTTCGAATAATTTTGTTTGGCAATGAAGTAAATAATGTGTCACTGACATAAAGGTAAATACCTATCTAACTTATGAGAAATTAGGTGTCAAGCACATAAACAGTTAATGTTCCTCACTCGAGTTTAATTTATTGTCAATTAGGTACTTTGAATAGAACACGCGTTGACGTTCACAGTTAATTAATATCTACCTGCACTGGTAGCATGGGAAGGAGATAAACATTTTATTCCCCGATTTTATCCACTGACAGGGGATAAAATTGAGATAAACTTGTCCTTTTTTAACTTTTGAAAGGGTCAAACGAAAACAAAAACCACAGACAAAAAACCACCTACGAATCACCTATTAACTGTCAAAATCACGAGTATAGATAAAAATAATGACTTTTTGAGATCGAATTGACATAAATTTTGAAGTATTGTGGTATTTGTACCTCCTTCTTCCATGATTTTCTTATAATGGGAATAATTGCGGGGATAAATTATCTCCCATTTTATCCACTGTCAATATTCTTCCACCGCTGTGCCCATGCTCGACGGGTGGATAAAGCTAAGATAGGGGATAAACATTTTATCCTTTTCCCGAGGATAAAATTTCTCCCGCCCATGCTACCAGTGCTGTCTGTACTGATAATACTATGTTAATAATACTCTTCATAAACAGTGTAATTAGCTACACACAGATTTTAACGATTATTTACTCATCGTAGTTGATTTTGATCGTGATCGTGATCGTGTGTGGGGGATTGTAAAAATTCCACGAAAACCCATACAAAAAACCACTTTGATCCGCTGCTTTATTGAGGTGTGATTTAGAGACAAACTAACAATCAAGAACACTCGCATCCCTACTAACATTCCTACTAATCCTTACCAATCCTTAAATGCGAAAGTGTGTTTGTTGGTTCGTTGGTTTGTCCATCAATCACGCTGTAACAGGACTACGGATCGACGTGATTTTTTGCATGGGTATAGCTGAAGACCTGGAGAGCGACAGAGGCTACTTTTTATCCTGGAAAATTAAATGAGTTTCCGCGCGAATTAAAACCATATTCCACGAAGACGAAGTCGCGGGCATGTCCTAGTCTGTACTAATATTATAGAGGAAAGATTTGTATGTAAGTAAGTATGTTTGTAACGATTTGGCTCAAAAAGTACTGGACCGATTTGGCTGAAATTTAAAATGGAGGTAGACTATATACCTTGGATTAAAACACAGACTACTTTTTATCCCGAAAAAAATTATAGTTTCCCTGGGACTCCAAAAAAACCTCAATCGTACGAAGTCGCGGATTTGAGCTAGTATGATATAAACTGAAAATTACGGAGGCTAAAGCAACGCAACAAAGGGAAGGGTATTTCCGGAAATTGCACCGGAACTCTGTACACGTGTTGCAAAGCGCCCGACAGCGTTTCTGAATTGTTTTCCGAGCTATTTCATTGATTTATGAACTACTTTGATACGGGGCGGGGGTAGACCGAAATTTTATTTTACTTTTAATTACATGGAGGGGAAAAGGGAGAGGAATTCATGCATAATGCTCCAAGATCTGTTTTTTTTTATATGAATAGCGGGCAAACGAGCTGGCGGGTCACCTGATGCAAAGTGATTACCGCTGCCCAAGAACACTTGTAGTACCAGAGGCACCACCGATGCGTTGCCGGCATTTCAGGAACGTATTGGTGCGCCCCTTGAATAACCCCATATTGTAATTAAGTGGGAACACTGTCGAAGGAAGATGATTCCACAATTTGGTAGTACGTGGAAAAAAGATCTGGAGAAACGGATGGTCGAAGTGCTCCAGGCACCCAGGTGGTGAGGGTGAAATAGCGTTCGGTGACGTGCGGTGCGGTTGTAGGTTGTCTGTGTTTCCTAACACGTATAATTTGGATATCTTTAAAACAAGAGTGAATAGGCATTCTACGAGTGAATATAGTGAAATATATAGTGATATATTCTATGAGTGAATAGTAGTGAATTTCGACCACAAAGCGAAAGCAAAGCGCTTACGCTTTGCTTCCTAATACGCACTGCGAAATTTGGAATGCCCTTCCGGTTTCCGTTTTTCCAACTAACTAGGTATAACGTGGGTGTCTTTATATCAAGATTGAATAGGCATCTTCTAGGCAAGCGCACGTGTGGCACTCGGGGACTGCCGCGGTAAAGCTATTGCATAGCATTTTTTATCAACGCCATCTAGCGGCTCACCGTAGAGGAGTCCCGTGTGAGGTTATTTTCGTTACGGAATTTCTGGATTCGGTCTCCACGCTGGGCCGCGAAAGAAGAAGAAGCTATGCAATAGCTTAAAACTAAAACTTACCTAGTTGGCTAAATCGCGGGCACCAGCTTAGAAATAATAAGACACCATAATTCCTTAGAAAATACCGAATTTCTATTCACTCGATTTTCTCAAAGACGCTCGAATAAAATCTACTCACATAAAAATACAGCTCTCTTAAGAACTAATTCAATTCAATTTTTAAACAAGTTCTGTCTGAATAAAATCGCGTAGAGTAGATAATACGTAAAACCTCGTAAAACTATTTAAACTTTAAAGGATAGTCATACTTAGGGTTGCCATATTTTTTTTCAGCCTATAAGAGACAAATGGTTAAATAGGCAAAAAATATGCGATTTCAGGTTTTTACCCGGGACAAATAAAAAAACAAATTTCTTAAATAAATGCTTTTTCTTTCTTTCTTTCTTCTTTCTAAATTATTTAGTGTAATTTTTTTTCAACTGTGATCAACTCGCTTTTTTACGAACGTTGCGTGTATGAAAAACGACGTACGGTTCAAATACGGGACAGAGTCAGTCCCGCCGGGACATTTTAAACTATGCCTTAAATACGGGATATCGCGGGAAATACGGGACGTCTGGCAACGCTAGTCATACTTGTCTTTGAGCGATCACGTTCGGAAACTAGATGAATATAATATTATTAGAGATATTGGAGTTCTTACGAATAATGTAAGAAAATCTGAAATACTTTCTCTAACATTTCTTCACTTCACATTAGTTGACAAGATAGTCCTTGATGCAATATCATCTGATGGTAAGTGACGATGCAGTCTAAGATGGTAGCGGGCTAAGTTGGAAGGGGTATGGCAGGTGTACTCATACTCCTAATCGGTTTCTACACGCCATCGTGCCGGAACGCTAAATCGCTTGGCGGCAAGTCTTTGACGGTAGGGTGGTAACTGGTAACTAGCCTAACTAGAACAGTCTCCGATCAACACGTCGGAGGAATAAAAGCACACATTAAAAAAAAAAGACGTGTGGCACTCGGGGATTGCCGCGGTAAAGCTATTGCATAGCATTTTTTATCAACACCATCTAGCGGTGAGAGGAGTCCCGTGTCAAGTTATTTTCGTTACGGAATTTCTGGATTCGGTCTCCACGCTCAAGGCCCGCGATAGAAGCTATGCAATAGCTGAAAAACAGCCATTGTAGAGATAAATAAGAAACATCCTAAAACAATGAAACACCGCGTGTTTTCTACACACGGCATAAATCAGCATGCTAAGTCAGCGACAACACAAACCGTTACATGCACTGTGTCGACGAATTTTTGTTCGCAATGCTCTATTTTTCATGTTGGCATCCCCGAAACTTGTTTCATGAAACGTTTTAGTAACTTCGTTACGGTCATTTTATGTCGCAGCACTAGAATTTGCCCGCGGCGTACCTTACGTTAAGTTCGATTTTTAAAACCCCTATTTCACCCTGTAGGGGTTGAATTTCCAAAAATCTTTTCTTAATAATAACTATTTGTACGCCTTTCAGCCCGATCTGTCCAGGAATTTGAGCTGAGCATTGTCAGTCAGTCAGTCAGTCGGTCACCTTTTCTTTTAATATAATATTTAACTAGAGTACGAGCTTTTTCCCGTGACTTTGTTCGCGTGGAGTTAGTTTAATAAAAATGAAGTAGATTCTCTGTTTTTCTAAGATACAAAGTATGTACCTACTACTCTCCAAGTCCTCAACTATAACTATGTAAAAATCACGACGATCCGTTCCTGCGTGAGCGAAGGACAAACCAACAAACAAACACACTTTCGCATTATAATATTACGAGTAGTAAGGAGTAAAAATGGTTAAACCATGTTTAACCATTTTTAATTACTGCTGTGCAAATTATACGCAACATTTATCCTACAATTTATTTCACTAAACGTGGCAATTTCCTCTAATGCAATGTATGTAATGAAGCCGCAAATCTCCCGAAATTGTTGGATTTATTCGCCGCGTAGAGTAAACACACAACCCTATGGGAGCCAGCTGTAATACAACGAGGTACTTACATAGTTATACGGGTGTAGCTACCTACATAGATGCACAGGAGGATGACTTCCGGTCAACGATTCCTTCAAAGCCTCCGCTAGACTCATATTGAATAGAACAGAATATTCTTTACTAGCAAGAACATGTGCAAACATAAGATCTTAGCTTATGTTACCTGTAAAAATAGGCCACATCCCACATAATATTACAACACACAGGTATAACACAAGACACGTGTTTCCCTGTAATATTAATAATTACGTTTTACAAAAAATTGAACCGTTTTGATTAGGTTAGTAACTGTTTTGACAACCTCCCTGGCGCAGTGGTGGAGCGCTGTGGTCTTATAACTGGGAGGTCTCGGGTTCGATTCCCGGCGGGGGCAATTTGGAAATTTATAATTTCTGAATTATCTCTAGTCTGGTCTGGTGGGAGGCTTTTACCGTGGCTAGTTACGACCCTACCGTCAAAGATGTGCCGCCAAGCGATTAAGCGTTCCGGCACGATGGCGTATAGAAACGGATTAGGAGTATGGGTTGAACACTGCCATACCCCGTCCAAGTTAGTCCGCTACCATCTTAGACTGCATCATCACTTACCATCAGGTGAGATTGCAGACAAGGACTATCTTGTCATTAAAAAAAAAAATAAGCTTCGTATTACAGCAAGCAGGTATCACAAGACAGATGTGTTTCCCTGTAATATAATATCACACACTAGCGCGTTGCCGCTCTCCCGGCAGGGATATTAACAACGGGAACTAGTTTGGTATTTTAAATGTGTTGTTTGGCTCACACAATAATACTCCTATTTAGCTTAATAGGTAAAATTATTCGGAAAAACATTTCAGTAAACCTAGGTTTTTCTATGTATACTTAGTCAAAACCTTCAACTGACCAATGGCATTCAGTTTAAAAAAAAAGCCGCCACGCCCGCCTGTTATAAGCTTCATATTACAGCAAGCAGGTATCACAAGACAGATGTGTTTCCCTGTAATATAATATCACACACTAGCGCGATGCTCTCCCGGCGGGGATATTACGAGCGCGGAATCGCGCCACGTCGCGAATAAATCCAACAATTTGGGGAGATTTGTGGCTTAATACATATATATTATTATTTTAAAGCCAGGGTCAAATGTACCGGTATGTGTGAGCGGAAATACGCTTATAGCTTTTTTAATATTTATACTAGCATGTGGTGGTATACTTTACCTACTACTAGTGGATTGAGGTTTGTTTTATTCCCGCGGGAACTTTCTTTATTTCCGGGTTAGCCTTTAGTTAGGGTTCCAAGTTAGCCTTACCATCAGGTAAGATTGCAGTCAAGGTTATCCTCAAATATGGTTAAGCGAAGCAACGGCTGGATCATGCGTTGGATTGTGTGAATGCATTTTTGAAGCTTCATTGTGGAAGCACTGTATACATAGCATAGTTTCGTTACCTATTGTAAAATTTTTTTTGCTGAGTTTCTTGCCGGCTCTTCTCAGCAGAATCTGCATTCCGAACCGGTGGTAGATTTATGACGTGTCATAAGAGCTACAAGTTGGCCTACATGAAATAAATAAATTTTGAATTGAATTGAAGGACTATCTTGTCATCCAAAAAAAAAAACTAGTATTAATTTGTATTCATATCTAAAAACTCAATCAAAATCCCTCAAACGTGTAGAATTCGTTAGTAACAGCATCAACGCTGTAACTAAAGTCCAGGCGAATGGCTGCGAAAGCCATGAGTCCGGATTGCGGCAGATTGGCAATTAGATGCGGATTACCTTTGACGGCACGAGTCGCTATTCCCCCCACATTTCATTCCGTTGAGGTGTAGTCGGTTTTGAAGCGTTGCAGCGTTGTATGAAAAAGATTTGTAATGAAATTAGAAAAAGAAAAAAGTTTAAAAAAGAGGTGTGGCACTCGGGGACTGCCGCGGTAAAGCTATTGCATAGCATTTTTTATCAACGCCATCTAGCGGTGGGAGGAGTCCCGTGTCAGGTTATTTTCGTTACGGAATTTCTGGATTCGGTCTCCACGCTCAAGGCCCGCGATAGAAGCTATGCAATAGCTTAAAAGTGTAACTTGACTACGGATAATTTATACTAATATTATAAAGCTGAAGACTTTGTTTATTTGAACGCGCTAATCTCAGGAACTGCTGGTTCGAATTGAAAAATTATTTTTGTGTTGGATAGTCCATTCATCGAGGAAGGCTGTATAACATCACGCTGATCATAATAACAGAAATTGACGCGGACGAAATCGCAGGCAATAGCTAGTATAAATATAAAAATTCTCTTCACAAAACCGACTTTAAACACCACAACAAAGTATATCAATTGTGCCTATAAAATTTTCTCCAGGATCCCATCATCAGATCCTAACCTGATAACAATGGGAAGTATATCCCTTAAAAAAAAAAAGAATTTTCCAAATCTGTCCAGGCAAGGCAGGCAGGTAATCCGAGTAATCGGGCAACATAGAATAGAATAGAATAGTTTTTTATTCAAATAAACTTTCCAAAATGCTTTAGAATCTTCAAATGAATCTACCACTGGTTCGGAACGCAGTTATGCCATACATAAAAATTAAAAAAAAAAAGATTAATTCGAAGAATTGAGAACCTCCTCCTTTTTTGGAAGTCGATGCTAAAACCCTACCTAAAGCCGTCTCCAACCGCCCCTATAACGGCCCCTGTCCTATCTATCTATTTAACCACAACACGTCAGACAAACCACCATCTGAACGTGAGGGTAACTATCAAACATATCTAAGTATTATTTAATCAATTATACTCATCTAAACCTACGGGTAATATTTATTCGATTAGGGCGTGATTGCTATTACCACCCATCAATCAAATACAACGACCTAGACGCGATAGCATCCAATAGCCGAATGAGTCTCTGGAAGAGACTGAATCAATAACGTCTGACCTGCTGTATTTATATCCATGGCGCGGTGCCAGACCGGCGCCTACGTCGTCAACAAAATCAAACTACCTACTACTAGTTTTATCTAACTACCTTCAATACATTAAAGTAGTATAACTTTACTATTTCAATATTTCGCTAACAGATGTAACATCCGTCATATTGGTTTGTTCGTATAAAATGTAGCCTATGTCACCCGCACCGTCATAACGAATCGATTGAGACCTCATTTATCAAAATCGATTCAGTAGTTAATCTGTAGTATAAATGATGAAAGCTCATCATTTACAATTTATTTGTCTGTACAAAGTGTTTAATTGCAATACAAGTGAGTGCTTGGCATAAATCATTCCTTGTGGAAAGCAATCATGAAGAATTGGTTGGAGCGCGCTTGCTTATTTATCGACTGAAACGAAAAAAGCACCGGTGTGTAGGGGCCTTTACTCTCTAACTAAATTAAAAACTAATACCATTAACACATAATAATTAAAATTTGCCACTTCATTCTTTAAAATTCAATGTTCTTCGCTTAAATTCGCGATTATCTTGATTAACAATCTGCAATCTATATTAAAATTGGGTGGTGAAAAAAAAAGAATTTTAAATTAAAAGTTCCCTATTACACGATAACGAAAAAAAGGTCAAAAGGGCATGTAATAAAGGGTCTACATACGGGACTAACTTCTATTCGGACCTAGGCTGAAATTTATAGACCGCACTCTCTCTCAGTTCAAACCCACGACAGAATTAAAACGAGACAGATTTATGTCAAAGCATGTTTTTGTCTCGTTCTAACCTGTATATTGAGTCTGAGCTGAGTCAGAGCACGCTCTATAGATCTCAGCATTAGATTCCAATCGAGTTATGTTCCTACTCAACTTACATATCATGATCATCTATATCATCATCTGGTGCTAATAGTGAGCCCATCGCTAAAGACGTTCCACCGAAGCAATTTAACGATCAGGATAACCTGTAGGTACCGTTTCATTTACACTATGGCTGGAATCTATAGACCACACTCTCACTCAGCTCAAACTCAAAACAGAGATAAAACGAGACAGATTTATGTCACAGCATATTTATGTCTCGTTTTAACGTCTGAGCTAACTCAGAGCACGCTCTATAAATCTCACCATATGTTGCTATACCCCTTGTAAGTTAGCTCTGCCGTAACTTCCTTTATTCACTTCATTAGAATGCGTGTTCGAGCGCGTGGGTAATGCAATATTCCAATTAACACCCTATACAAAAATATAAAATTTACGATACTCCAACCGCGGCGATCCGGACCGCTGTAGACTAGTGTTGGGTAGGACACGACTTGAAAAAGAGTTTGTAAGAGTAGTCTCTTTTTTGTACTGAGCCAGTACATTGTCCCACTTCAAATGAGTCTAGGCGTACTGAAGGTTAGCATTACATTTGAACTAATGAGTACTAATGGAGACGTATTACGCTCTACATGTTTGTGTCCCTCCATGTAAATTGGATTTGCAAGTTGGTACCGTGTGTAGCAGCCTCATAATGTTGAACTTTGTGTTGAGACCGACCTTTCGCGTTTGAGTTGATATCGATTTATGTAAATTCCTTTATTTCTGTAAAACAAAAGAATTAAGGGAACGACCGGATATTTTGAGACTTTCGTTGAGTTTACAGTTTTTTAAACGTTGGAACAAGGGGATGTTTTTGTCGATAGGATCTTTGATCGCGATCTCTTAATCGCTGTCGTCTTGACATAACTTGTGCGTGATAACTTGACACCTGTATGCGCGCCACGAGACAAGTTTGTCTACGCGTTTACTCGTAGTCTCTTTGTGAATGTGAAGTAGGTATAATGTGTGTGTCTGTGGCATCGTAGCTGCCCAACGGATGAGCCGATTTTGACTTTGTTTTTTTTTTGTTTAAAAGGTGAATCAGTCGGGAGTGTTCTTAGCTATATTTGATGAAAATCGGTCCAAATTGGCGGATTACATAGTTTTATTTTAACGATTATCGTCGTCTTGTGGGAGGGTTTGGCCGTGGCTAGTTACCACCCTGCCGTCAAAAGCATGCCGCCAAGCGATTTAGCGATCCGGCATGATGGCGTGTAGAAACCGATTAAGGGTATGAGTACACTGCCATACCTCTTCCAAGTTAGCCCGCTACCATCTTAAAATGCATCGTCACTTACCATCAGATGAGATTGTAGTCATCGAATAAAAAAGAAAGACGTACGGACAGCGGAGGCTTAGTAATAGGGTTCCGCTGGTTACCCTTCGTATACGGAACCCTAAGAAATATAAATTATGATCTGGCTGAACAGGAATCAATGACATAAGCGGTTGTGTAGCAAAAAATACACCAAATATTTTGTGTTCGCGGCTTAAACACGAAAAGCAATCACCCGGCCGTCTCAAATCTGTTTTTAATTGCGTTGACGATTCACTTTTTCATTCCAATTTGAATTGGAATTTTTCACAGCTGTCAAGTAGAAATTTGGCAATGGTGTGGCTTAATTTTTTTCCTACTCTGGCTTTTGATTGACGAAGTGAAAAAATTTGACTGGAGTTTTAAAACGATCAGTCCAAGGTTCAGTGGTTTGAGCTGTGCGTCGATAAATCGGTCAGTCAGTCAGACTCCAAATATTGGGTAGAAGCAGGCGTTAGTTTGCGGAAACTCATGATTAGCAAAAAAGAGGTAGAATTTTGGGAAAGAAGGGTTTTAAGTAAACTCCAGAGTCTCAATCACCGCCGTAAAGTTGCCGGCTTGTCGGTGTTTTATAGGATATATTTCGGTGAGTGTGCTCAGGAGCTCTTCGATCTTGTCCCCCCTTCACCTTTTTACCACCGCACTGCAAGACATAGGGAGAACTTCCATCCCTACGTCGTTGATATTCCACCTACCAAGCGCTTTAAGTCTTCATTCCTGATCCGCACGGCTAGAGTCTGGAATGCTCTTCCAAGATCTGTGTCTCCTAACACGTACAATTTGGGTATCTTTTAAACAAGACTGAATAGGCATCTTCTAGGCAAACGCGTTACACCTTAGACCACATTATCACTTTCCATCAGGTGTGGTAGTGGTCAAGCGTGTGCCTATAATGTATAAAAAAAAAATTTTGCTATAATCCGCTCTCAGAAAATATCTGTATAGTCAAACATGCAGTTACAAGCTTAGCACCGCTTACCTCCCCAACCAAGCAAGAAAGCAAAATTCCCAAGCAAGCAATGCCACCACCACTCAATATTTTTTATACTACTCTCGTCGCCTCTCTCTCTCTCGCTCTCGGAAGCCTCCGTAGCGGATCGGAACAGTAAAAATTCTGGTTTTTGCAAAAGGGCTTCATTATCATCATCATCGCGTGCCTTCTATTCTATTCTATTCTATTCTTCTTTGAAGTGAAGTTTGGCGGTCAGCATACGAAAAGCTTCTCTACGCAAGGCCGCTTCCTTCAGTTTAGGATAGCTAAACCCAGTCCACTCCCTCATATCGTCCAACCACTTGCGTCTTTGGCGACCTGAGGCCCAAGTCTGCTATTGCAATTGTAGTTCAATTGTCTATCAATGACATCCCTATTGCTACTTTTAGCAATTTTAGTAGTCTACTAATTCAATGGCGTCACAATTGTTTTCCGATGGTTTGCACTGACACATCTAGCTTTGAATCTAGCTTAAATAAACGTTTTTAATATGTAGTTTTTTTGAAACTCATTTCGCCAAACGCTTTTTAAGCTAATGGCAATACCGAGGTATCATTGAATTACATTCCAATTATAAGAAATCGAACGACCATTGTGAATTTAGTAGACTACGAAATTTTGAACCAATGATAATTGAATTGTAATTGTATTGCGGTTCAATGACAATGACATGTAAAATAGCAGACGTGGGGCCCTGGTGCTCTCCTACCTGCAATTCTTCCTCCCAACACCAATCTCGGGAATAAGAATTGGGTTCCCCGCTGCAAGTGGCCAAAGAAAGCGAGTTTTCTCCACATAACGGTTGACATGAGTTCTCTCTTTTTGCTAAGTAATTCGAGTATCTTCGTATTCGATGTGAAGCTGTTCCAGGGAATCTTGAGCATTCTCCGATATATCCACATTTCGAATGCTTTCAATCATTAGTTGCTTCTTTTTTGAGTTTAGATGAGTGTAATTGATTAAATAATACTAAGATATATTAATTGATAGTTACCCTCAAGTTCAGATGGTGGTTTGTCTGACGTGTTGTGGTTAAATAGATTAGATGTGAGGACAGGGGCCGTTATAAGGGGCGGTTGGAGACGGCTTTAGGTAGGGTTTTAGCGTTTTTGATTTTTTAATCCAATAGCTTTAATGTCATTATTTTCAAATGAAGTTATATAATTTCACGGCTTTCGCAATAACCCTGTGACATATCCGTCCACAATCAAACTAAAAGCTTAAAGGCAGCACGCGTGATTCGAATGCCACCTCCCACGCTCGACACTTTCAGCGATTTCCCACTTGGCTTGCGTGATATAGGTATAGGCAGAAATGAGCTCGCGAATATCATTTACTGTACCTTGCTTTTATCCTATTATAATTATTATAAATGCGAAAGTTTGGATTCAAATTCAAATTCAAAATTTATTTATTTCATATAGGCTAACTTGTAGCTTTTATGACATGTCACAAATCTACCACCGGTTCGGAATGCAGATTCTGCTGAGAGGAGCCGGCAAGAAACTCAGCAGTTGCTCTTTTCAAAAAAAAATTTTTTTTTTACAAAGCTATGCTATGTATACAGGATGGATGGATGGATGTTTGTTAATCAATCACGTCGCAATAACTAAACTGCGTTGGTCGGGCACAGGGATAGATTATAGTCTGGAATAACACATAGGTAACTTTTTATCCCGAAAAATTAAAGAGTTCTCGCGGAAGAGAAAAACATCAATCCACGCGAACGAAGTCGCGGGCATCAGCTAGTAATTACTATAAATGCGAAAGTTTGGATGGATGTATGGATGGATGTTTGTTACTCAATGACGTCGCAATAACTAAACCGTGTTGATCGAAATTTGGCATAGGGATAGATTATAGTCTGGAATAACACATAGGCTACTTTTTATCCCGGAAAATTAAAGAGTTCTCGCGGGAAGAGGAAAACATCAATCCACGCGAATGAAGTCGCGGGCATCAGCTAGTTAATATTATCAATGCGAAAGTTTGGATGTAGGACGGATGTTTGTTACTCAATCACGCCGCAACGACTGAACCGATTTGGCTGTAAGCCACTGAGATAGATTATAGTTTGGAATAACATATAGGCTACTTTTTATCATCCACCACAGAGATCAGCCATCTATTCCCTTCACTCTCTATTCCCTCACTCTCACAGTCCAATGGAATGGAAAATCCGACACAGCTGGAGAGAGATCAGGCCCAGTACCGACGGCTTTACGTGCTCTCCGAGGCACGGGGGTGACTCACCGTTAACTTCCTAACTCCGGGCTAGTAATGAGAATTTCTTGACAGAAAAACGCAATATCTTTTTTGGCCCGACTCCGAATCCGGGACCTCGTCATCTGCAGCCGAACTTGTTAACCACTAGACCAACGAGGTAGTTGTACACGATGTAGTTAGGAGCCAAGGTGGCCGCCAATAAATGGATACCTCCTTTTTTTTTAACGTTGGGAAATGCCTTTACGCATCCCGCCCATGTTGACAACAGGCGGGCATGTGGGACTCGTTGGCACTGCCAAAATACCCACTAAAACCCAACGGGCCCGTCCTCGCTTTTATAGGGAAGCCACAGGATCGCTGCTCGCATTCAACTGTGGCATTCCAGCGGTTTCGACCGATCATCCCGCCGGAATGGAGCAGAATAGGCATCTTCTAGGCAAGCGCGTTCCATCTTAGGCCGCATCCTCACTTACCATCAGGTGTGATCGCAGCCAAGCGCTAGTCTATATAGTTAAAAAAAAAAAGTACGCAAGTGTTCTTGTAAAGGTCGTTTCGAAAGGTTCAATTCACAGATGCGAAAGGTAAATGTTAGAATAATGCCCAATTGGCATCGATTCTACATTATTCGGTGCAGTTCGCAGAAACACGTGTACCCAAGCACTTGGAACGGTACGGTGGGAGATTTTCCAACAATTCTCAAGATTTATGACTCTTCTGCTCGAGTTTTGGAACACTTACGAATATAATAAGTCTTTATGACCTAAGACTATTCATGAGTAGGTACAATTTTTAAAAATTTTCAAATTTACTTATTCGTAAAGTAAGAATTATTACATTCTGTCCCCCGGCTCTGTCCTCAGGGGGACAAGTAGTAATAAAAAGGTGGATTTGTCCCACTATTAGGTACCAACGAGGATTTTGTTGGATAAAACTAAATAAAAAAGTTTATAAAAATATGTTTATAATAAATAAAACAAACAAACAAATTTTTGATGCGGACTTTAAATCTCTGTTTTTTATTTTTTTATTCTAACATTGATTAATTATTATCGATGATGGAAAACACTGATGAGGTCTAAGTTAGAACGCGCTTGCCTAGAAAATGCCTATTCATTCTGAAGGTATTCAAATTATACGTATACCTATATGTTTGTACATGTTAAGTACCTGTATAATTTTGAAGTCGCCTTTTGTTTTTTTAAAGATTAACTTTATTGAAGTGTATTCTGTTTTATAAAGCCTTTTAAAGTCAAACATGTTCCGTCTTATAAAGCCTTTTTAAAGCCTTAAATATTCCAGAATACACATGTTACGTTGGGGAATATTATTTAGAGCTTACAGAGTTCCGTTAAGGCTGCGCGGGTGTTAATAAAAATGGTAATGCACGTCATGAAAATTTATAGTCACTTATGAATATTACCCTGTATTTTTCGATAAAACCCTTTTAGGATCTACGTGATTTTTACGTGGCGTGTAGAAAATATCGTTATCGCTTATCGGCTGGACATAGGGATGTGGGGACAAACTCCAGCACGTTAGTACCTCTACATTCTATCACTTCTTCAAACTAGACACAAACACTCACTTTCTATTCAAATTATTTTGTAATGCGACCTCCCTGGCGCAGTTGTGAGCGCTGTGGTCTTATAACTGGGAGGTCTCGGTTTCGATTCCGGGCAGGGCAATTTGAATTTACAATTTCTGAATTGTCTCTGGTGGGAGGCTTTGGCCGTGGCTAGTAACCACCCTACGTCAAAGACGTGCCACCAAGCGATTTAGCATTCCGGCACGATGATGGCGAGTAGAAACAGATTAGGGGTTTTGGTTGAATTTACACTGCTATACCCCTTCCAAGTTAACTTGCTATCGTCTTAGAGTGCATCGTCACTTACCATCAGGTGAGATTGCAGTCAAAGGCTATCTTGTCATCGAATATTTTTTTTTAAATCTTACCTAAGATTAGATAAATTACCTTTTCTTAGAAGGGTCTTAGCATAATATTACAATATTATGGACAAGCATAAAGCGTTAAAACATAAAGCGTCAAATATGGTTGAGCGAAGCAACGGCTGGATCTTGCGTCATGCTCGTGAACGGGTGCCACCAACGGGAATGGGTCTGCTTTGTCTGTCCGTCTTGACATGCGTTGGATTGTGTGTACCTACGTATGCATTTTTGAAGCTTCATTGTGGAAGCACTGTATACATAGCATAGTTTTGTTACCTATTGTAAATTTTTTTTTTTTGAAAAACGCAACTGCTGAGTTTCTTGCCGGCTCTTCTCAGCAGAATCTGCATTCCGAACCGGTGGTAGATTTATGACGTGTCATAAGAGCTACAAGTTGGCCTACATGAAATAAATAAAATTTGAATTTGGTGGTGCTACAATTGTTCACGGGCTAATCGCGGTAATCACTTAACATTAGGTGAACCGCCTGCTTGTTTGCTCACTATTCGTATACAAAAAAGATTCAAGATATTGACGTAAATGCGCCACCTAAAATCTTACGTGCACACAAATAAAAAAACTTTTCACTAGGTTACAATACAGCTACAAGTTAATTACATGAAATAAATAAATTTTGAATTTGAAGCAAGTTACCCGTTGGGGTACTTCTCTCAAGGTTTGTAAATTATAGCCATTTATTAACACCCATTCCATAATAAATAGAGAACTCGGCAACATTTCGCTAACCTCTAAATAACGTGGGCCTAAGCAAATTTATTCAGGATTCCCGTGCCAAGTATGAAGGTAAACCTACTTTTCATTTTACACACCGTTTTGTTATGTGTAATATTATTTCCTGTTTGGCTAGCTGAAATACAATATAATGCTTACTTACTGACTTTCCTTTCTTACTACCTATACACGGTGTTATTTTATTCCCCGTAAACCCTGAAGGAGGTGAATGTGCTCATGAAACTGAACAACTTTCCCCAAGGAACATAGCTCGAAATATGAAAAAAAATTGGACCCTCCATACAAAATTGACGATTAGCTGATTGATTTACTATGGGAGGTCCAAAATGTTTTTTCATATTTCGAGCTATGTTCCTTGGGGAAAGTTGTTCAGTTTCATGAGCACATTCACCTCCTTCCGGGTTTACGGGGAATATTTCACCGTGTATATGTACATTGTATACACCTACTTACATAGACTGCTAAAAATCATAGCTGTTCCCTTTAGCTTTGCTTTAGTCGATAAAAAGTTGAATCGTATCGCCGCGTTTTTTTTATGTATGTTCCCCGATTACTCGAAGACGCATGGACCGATTTGGAAAATTCTTTTTTTGTTTGAAAAGGTATACTCTTTAGTTGATCCTATTGTCATCAGGTTAGGATCTGATGATGGGATCCTGGAGAAATTGAGGGAACTCTGCAAACTTTGTAGGCACAATTGATTTACTTTGTAGAGTCGCTTTGGTCGGTTTTGTAAAAAGAATTTTTACGTTTTTATTTCTTTCAGTATATGTATATAACCATTATATTCGTATTTTTTTGTACAAAAAAACATCACAGTTTCCATCATATTACTAATATTAAATGAAGATGATAAAGGTGAAGCTATTCTTTTTTTTTAATCTATTTTTTTTTTTGGGTTTTTTACCCGCTGGCACGCCAACCCCATCCAAACGTATAAAAGATACTTACCCTAAATAACAATAAACTTATCCTACTTAATACTAACTCAACTACGAAGACATCCGACAGTCACCGACGGCAAGCAGCGACCATATCGCACACTTTTCCGGCTAATTTTGATGTGGGGTTTGCCAGATAACTCTGACAAAGTCCCACATCAGAAGCTATTCTCTTTAAATGAACTTCGAAAATAAATAAGGTGAAAAAATAAGCATTTCATTTATTACTGCGTTTCAAAATAAATGTAAATGACGTTAAATGTAATGCATTACACAACCGATGTGACGTCCGCAAGCCAATATAGCGTAATTAAAAGCAATGACACGTCGCGTCCGACCGCTTGACGAGACATCCGTATTAATGAACGCAAAATGAACGGACGATATGCGGATTTATGTTAAGCGCTTTTTTTGCTTCAGTGATCAAATTAGTTTGGACTTTGGATTCCATTAAGCTTGCTAATGCTGATTGAGATTTTTTTTAAATAGACCAGCGCTTGACTGCGATCTCACCTGATGGTAAGTGAAGATGCAGCCTAAGATGGTGCGCGCTTGCCTGGAAGATGCCTATCCGCTCTTGAGAATGATTTTTTGAGCCTGCTCTAACTCAGCTTAGACTCAAGATAGAGTTAAAACGAGACTCAAATATGCTCTGACATAAATCTGTCTCGTTTTAACTCTGTCTTGAGTCTGAGCTGAGTGAGAGTGCAGTCTATAGATTTCAGCCTAAGATGTATTTAATTATCGAGACATATTGAGAAAATGCACTGATTATGTGAGCCGCTGGATTCAGGCGGCGCAAGACCGAGTACTGTGAAGGTCCATGCAAGAGACTCAATAGCCCAACGGTTAAAGGTGCGGACTGAAAACTGAAAAGTCGCAGGTTCGATCCCCACCCGTTACACTATTGTCGTACCCAAGTAGTATAGAAAGCCGGTTTCAGCTCACTCCCAGCCTAGGCCAAAAAAAAAAGTGCGGCCAGGCCAAAAAAATAAAAAAAGTGTGCCCACCCCCCAAAAAAAGTGCGCCTAGGTAAAAAAAAAGTGTGCCTAGGCCAAAAAATAGTGCAGCCAGGGCAAAAAAAAGGGTCAGGGCGATCCGAAAAAAAAGAGGCCCGCCGCAGGCGAAAAAATTTTGGCTAAAATTCCAATAAGACAAATTCCAATTGGAATTCCAATCATTGGAATTCCAATTGAAGAGTTTAGTATTTCCACTTCCTAATAGATGGCGCTGCTTGTCAAGGCATAAAATGGTACGCTACTGTAAGATAGATGGTGTAATGGGGCGACTTAAAATGACACGCTACTACAAGGTAGATGGCGTTGAGTGTTTTAAGTGTGATATATTTTCCGTCCTATTTCGTGTTGGATTTTCCGTTCCCATTGGTTATGAGAGTGAGAGAATGTAGAGTGCACCAGTGTTTGTGTACACACTTGTGCACTATAATACCTCCTGTGGTTAAACTTGTATCACTACCAGACAACACTTATTGATATCGCATAGAACCTAAAAGCCCGGCCTACGGCCGGGCAGCGGAACTTTTATGTTTTAACCTAACCTAACCTAGCTAGTAAATTAGGTTAGCCTAATTGCTCGAAGTGCTCCAGGCACCCGCTAATGTTTGTTACACAAGAAATTCATTCCAAAGAATCGAACCTGTCAGTTAAACAGAGCGAGCGCACTAACCACTGTACCAAGGAGGTCACATACCTGCTTGCTTTGAACAAAAGTGAAAAGACCCTTTTCCTTTCGTCGCATTCCTACGTTTTTTTTTTAACCGAATTCAAAATAAAAAAGGTTATGCACTTTATGTTTGCAAAATACGAATTAAAAGTCAATTAAACGTTTAAAAAAATCGAATAATAACTTCTCTCTCATTATTGATGTTCTTTTGAATGAGAAAATATAATTCTATATTGATTAATCATTTATAGATTTAAATATGATTATGCACTAATTAATGTTTGTTACACAAGAAATGCATTTCAAAAAATTGAACCTAGGACTTCTCAGTTAATATAAAACCATAACACTCACCACTGCGCCCTTAGAGGTCTTCATGCGCTTTCTACCTGGTAGGACAATAGACCCTTGCATTCCAACGTTTTTGCGCTTTTAACCGAATTCAAAATAAAGATTATTCTGTATTTATGTAACTCGTACGTTAAGTCGTATGTAAGTACAAATTCAAAGTCAAATTAAGAGTTTCAAAAAATCGAATAACAACTTCTGAATTAATAAATGAGTGAATATGAAAAACGGTAAACTTGAAAATACTTTGAGTAACTAGCTATTGAAAACGATTAGTATAATATGTAATTCTTAAGCGATGTCTCAGCTCTCACGAGGTTCTCATCATAGGAATTAGGGTATAGTGATTCTCTGTTATTATTATTGATGTTTTTTTAACTTAAAAAAAAAGGTATATTAACCTAATTAACCTGAATCTGTTGATGGTGTATTTAGATAACATCTTCGACACGTACGAACTTGGTTGATTTTTTGTACTCTTTTTTTTAATTCCCATTATCTTTGGGTAGGATATAGATACAAAAAATGATTGCCTGCAGATTGCCGTATATTACACAAAAAATAGATGGCATCTTCGACACGTACGAACTTGGTTGATTTTTTGTACTCTTTTTCATCTTTGTTAGGATATGGATACAAAAAAATTATATTGCCTACAGATGCAAGGGATCAAGACATGTTAATTCATGTCTAAAACATGTGTGTATAAAAAGGGTCCATTCTAATTTTCTATCATAAGTTTACCTTGTGTCAGCTCGTGAGTATCTCAGTTTTAAATATAAAGTCTTAAATATTATCTACTAATTACCAGTCTAGGAATATTGTGTTGTGAATCTACATATTTCCGTTCATTATGGTGGTAAGTGCGTAATTATACTTGTTATTATTTAAATTATATTTGTAGCTAACATATCGATTCGTTATTATTGGGCTACTTTTTGAAATTTTATAAATATAATTAGTTTATTACAGTAATTACATTACAGTATAATATTATAAAGGCTAAAGTTTGTATGTGTATGTTTGTTACTCCTTCACGCCACAAGAAATGAGCCGAATTGGCTGAAATTTGGAATGGATCCAGGATTTAAACATAGGCTACATTTTATCATGGAAAATTAAAGATTCCCTACGAGAATTAAAAAAACCTTAATATACGCGGACATCATCTAGTGTAATTCTATAAATTGAATAATCTCCTTTTTATTTCAGGACTCGGAAAATGAAATCAGTTATAAGAATTATTATTATCCACTCAATGTGTCAGATGATCAAGATGCAAGTGATTGTATGACAAATAATAAAAAGACTGCTTCAAAAAGGATCAAAACAATGGAACAAAATAATATAGATGTGTTTTTTGAACATCCAAAGAAAAAGAAGAGGGCAACTACTTCTTCATCTGTGGCTCAGGCGATTGATGGAGGTCTGTCGTATATCTCATCGAATGATGCTGACAGTACAAACGCAAGTCATCTCATCAAAATAGATGTCTATGACATGAAGAATCTGAAAGGGGTTTCACCTCTTGAATACTGGAAATATGCAGATTTACGATTAAAGTACTATGTGAATTCAGACGCTGATAAATTTTATCTCAGCACTCGAGATATTATTTACAACATAACAAAGCAGATCGCAGGAAGACATGATTGTAAAAATATTTTGTCGAGAGAGATAACAAGCAATAACAATAGCTATAAATTATTCCATCCCAAAAAATAAAACTATTTAAAAGATAGCATCGTTACCTGCAAATCAAGACCCATGTCACTTAACGTAAATAAATTTTTAAAATAATGTGCAGTCTCCCTACTATTTGTCTGTGAATACAGACGAAACAAATTATAAAAGAGTGCTGTTCTAACACAATCAAGTCATATTCCATCTCGCTATCCACAACAATGTTGTGTCAACTGTGTGCTTTTAACGACTCTGTTTACAATGAAGAATTGGTTGAAAATTGTGAAGAAGCAGAATTGAACGCCGAGTTAGTTAACATATGCATGGAAGCCGACCGAAATCAAGTTTATTCGTGAGTATTTTTTATTCATCATTTTTTCCATGAACAGTATTTATTTTAATCTATTATATTTCAAACGATTCATCGAGGCTTGGGTGCACGACTATAAATTTTTACTAATCTAACAGCTACCATCAACCTGATCAGTTCAAACTTGTTCAAACATAACGCTGATGGGGAGGGGCTATTTACGTATAAATACTCGGTTAAGACGTTAGCTACACTCATTCAGAGAGAAGTTGTGATAGAAAAATATTAATAATGGAAGCTTTTTCCAATGATGAAATAAGTGTATTTTCTAAATCATTTGTGTTAAATAAGATGCATAGATACATACGGTTGTGGTATATCTCTGATAGACTCCCTAGATGGATGTTAGATGACCCAGAGATTAAACCGTTTTATACACCATGTAGTGGTCATCGTACTTCAATTTTTCCTCATTCTGATGAAATTGACGGTGTATTTCCTATGAAAGCATATTGTAATATGTGTGTTACAAATGGTAAATTATATTTAAATAAAAGATTAGTGTAACATTTATTTTATAGAAAATATGTTTTATTATATCAATTTTTATTTTTCAGTTCAAAGCAAACTGGAGCCGGAGTGAAAAGAAAAGCTACTACAGTCACAAACTCTACGAGTAAGCAACCATGTTCTCAAGAACCTTCTACATCTACGGAGCCATTGACTACAGCAAGACTAACGGGGGAAGAATCGTCCTTACCTGTAAGTTCTACAAAATATCATAGTATCGAGTGTTCTTACTGTAAAATAAATGTGAATCAAAAGTACTATTCTAACCACCTTAGAAGCAAAAAACATATAAATAACGTACTTCTTAATAGTTCGGTTCAAAACTTAACCAATGTGCAATTAATAGAAAATGCCTTCGGTCGACGAATAGCAACATACAGGATTTCCAATAATAATTCACAATTTCAGACACCTGAAGCTTTTCTTGATTCAATTAAAAATTCTGTTCATGACTTGCTTCATACGCTTTTAAAAGAGCATACTTTAATTAAAGTTAACTTCATTTTAAACGGAGATTTTATTCAGGCAACAAAAAACTTAGAAACTTCCTTTGACTTTCAAACGTGTAACTATACATTCTGTTTAGGTGATGAAATTAACATCATTTACTCGGATTTATTAACTGAAACTTCGAGTAAAGTTTGTAATTTTGAAAAGAAAGATAGTGGTTGGAGTCTTAAAAAAATTAATTATGTGGATTTAAATATAAATAAATTAAACCCTTTAAAAGGGAACTCTTATATAGATTTACCCATAGATATTAAACATAAACTTGCTATTATTAATGTTAAAAATAATGACAATAAATGTTTTCAATGGGCTATACTTTCCGCTTTGTATCCTGTTCAAAAAAATGCCGACAGAGTGACTTCATATATATCGAAACAAAACTCTTTAGATTTTTCAAATATTCCATTTCCAGTACAATTAAAAGATATCAACAAATTTGAAACCTTAAATAATATTAGTATAAATGTTTTTGGAATTGAACATGACACAAAAAGCAATTCTACGAAGATTATTGGTCCTCTCTATTTCACAAAATGTCGAAAACAGAAACACATAAATTTATTATACGTAAATAATGGTTCGAATGGTCATTATTGTTATATAAAGAATCTTTCTAGGCTAGTTGGTCGACAATTAACCAAACATATCCATGCTGTATTTATTTGTGATGGTTGCTTACTATATTTTCAATCAGATATTAAATTGAAATCCCATCAAGAGTTTGATTGTAATCATATTAGAACTGATTTGCCCGATATCACACAAGCTAAACTAACATTTAATAAATATGAAAGAAAGCTCAAATTGCCTTTTGTTGTTTACGCAGATTTTGAAGCATTTTTAAGTCCTATACAAGGTTGTGATAATGATCCAACTACCTCATACACAGCAAATTTTCAAAAACATGAAGTATATAGCTTTGGATACTATATCAAATGTACATTTAATAATAGTCTATCAGTATATAAAACTTATACAGGTACCGACTGTGCCAAAGTGTTTATGGAGACTTTAAATGATGATATAAAACGAATTTATGATGAGCATTTAATTGAAGTTTATCCACTACCTCTGACAACAAATGATAACAAAAAATTATCTAGGACATCCACATGTCATATATGTGAAAAAGAACTGAAATCGGATTACGAAATAGCATATAATAAATACACTGGAGGTTTAGTAGGTGTCTGTCACAAAAGCTGTAGTAAAAAGTTAGAAATTCCTCAATTTATACCGATAATTTTACATAACCTTAGTAACTATGATGCTCATTTCATTGTGCACGCATTGAATTTCTCAGAAGGTGGGATAAATGTCATACCCCAAAATAAAGAACGATATATTTCATTTTCAAAAAAGATAAAAATCATGGACAAACAAATTGAATTGAGGTTTATTGATTCTTTTAAATTTTTATCTAGTAGTCTAGAATCCTTAACAAATAATTTAAATGATAAAGACTTCATCGAATTGCGAAGAAATTTTCAAAGTGAAAAAGATATTTATTATTTAAAACGTAAGGGTGTATACCCATACGAATGTATGACATCTTTTGACTCCTTAAAGTTAACGTCACTCCCAACACAGGATCAATTTTTCAGTACACTTACAAACAGTACTGTTTCAAATGAGGATTATAAACATGCTAGAGATGTTTGGAATCATTTTAAATGTCGTAATATGAGTGATTACTCTGATTTATATCTCAAAACGGATGTGTTACTTTTAGCAGATATATTTGAAAATTTTAGAAATGTATGTATTAAAACTTATGATTTAGATCCTGCGCAATATTATACTGCACCAGGTCTTAGTTGGGATGCAATGTTAAAGTACACACAAATAACGTTAGATTTACTAACAGATTTTGAAAAAATTGCATTTGTGAAATCAGGTATACGCGGCGGTGTTTCACAGTGCAGTAACCGTTATGCGCAAGCTAATAATAAGCACATGGCAAATTTTAATCAGAAAATCCAATCATCTTATCTCACATACTTAGATGCTAATAATTTATATGGTTGGGCTATGTCTCAATACCTTCCAACGGGGGCTTTTGAATGGGTAAGTTGTGAAACTAATTTCAACATACCAATTGATTCTGATGTGGGTTATATTCTAGAAGTAGATTTAGAATACCCTGAAACTTTACATGACTTACATACCGATTTTCCTCTTTGTCCAGAGAATATACTTGCTGGAGGGAGTAAAACTATAAAATTAGTTCCAAATCTATTTGATAAAACTAAGTATGTTATTCATTATAGAAATCTTGTACAGTGTCTAGAAATGGGCTTAAAACTAAAAAAAATTCATAGGATTTTAAAATTTAATCAAAGTCCTTGGTTACAAAAATATATTGATTTAAATACACAGTTGCGTACATCTGCACAATCTGATTTTGAAAAGGATTTCTATAAGTTAATGAATAATTCAATATTCGGAAAAACAATGGAGAACATTGAAAAACGTGTTGATGTTAAACTATGTACACATTGGGAAGATAAGGGAAAATCTGTTGGTGTTCAAAAACTTATTGCGAGACCTGAATTTCATAGTGTCTCAATATTTTCGGAAAATTTGGTTGCTATACAATTGAAAAAAACGAAATTACTTTACAATAAACCTATTTACTTAGGATTTTGTATTTTAGATATTTCTAAAACGCTTATGTATGATTTCCATTATAAGTATATGAAAAAGAAATATGGCTCAAATTGTAAAATGTTATATACTGACACTGACAGCTTCATATATCAGATTTTTACTGATAACTTTTATGATGACATTAAACCTGACTTAAATAAATACTTCGATACTTCGGATTATCCCCCTAATAATAGTTTTGATATTCCCTTGATGAATAAAAAAAAATTGGCTATTTTAAGGATGAAAATAATGGTAACATTATGACTGAATTTGTTGGTTTGAGATCAAAAGTGTATGCTTTTAATGCACAAAATAAATTCATTGCTAAGGCAAAAGGTGTAAACAAATCGGTTACCAAAAATTTCAAAATGCAGAATTATAAAACAGTTTTATTTGAACAAAAAAATGAACTATGTGAGATGTATAGATTCAGATCGATAAAGCATATAATATTTACTCAAAAAACGAATAAAATATCATTATCACATTCAGATACAAAACGGTTTTTAGTTAATAACTCTACCAACACCTTAGCTTGGGGTCATTACAAAATAAAGTCGTTTAATAATGATTAGCAGTAAGAATCATTGATGATATTTTTTAAGTAATTATAAGAATGGATAGATGTAGCCTTAAGTTATAAATTGTATAGAAAAATAAATTGTATAATTATAAATAAATGTATTACTTAAATCGATGTTGTGTCACTTTATTCCCCATTTCTTTATCTAATTTAACTAAAGCAACACGTATTTTGAACATGTATCATTTTCTCCATCCATTTACTGCTATAGTTGCTGGACCGAGTGGATGTGGTAAATCACATTTTGTGACAAATTTCTTGAAACACTGTAATTATATATGTAATACACGATTTGATCAAGTTTTATGGTGCTACGATGAAATGCAGCCTCTATATAATCTAGAAAATGTAACTTACATTCAAGGAATTCCTGAAATGAATATGTTTGATGGAAAACATCCTCAATTAATTATACTTGACGATCTCATGAGGGAGTCAGATGGTCGTGTTGTTGATATTTTTACTAAAGGTAGTCACCACAGAAATTTAAGTGTTTTTTATATCACACAAAATCTTTTTCATCAAGGGAAAGGCCAACGAGATATTTCTCTGAATACAAGTTACATAATTTACTTTAAAAATCCCAGAGATCGAACACAAATTCGTCATTTAGCACGTCAAGTATTTCCAGAGAATTCAAAGTTTGTTGAAGAGGCTTATAAAGATGCCACTACTGAGCCTCATGGCTATTTAATGATTGATTTAAAGCAAAATACAAATGATTCATGTCGTTTTAAAACTAAGATAGATAGTACCTCTAATGATTGTGTGGTATACATCCCTAAAAAGGGGTTTAAATATGGTTTACATCACTCAGTTCTTGTCAGTAACAAATAATGGTTGAAGGAAGCAGCACGCTAGATTCAAAAAAGTTAAGGTGTGCATTACAAACATTTAAACCAAAATATCGTAAAATTTTACTTCGCTCTCTTAAGAAAGAAGAAATTAATCGTGTTTGTGAGTATATCAAAGAAATATTTAAAGAAAATACCCCCAATAAAGAGACAAGAGAATCTTCTGTAAAACTGAATTGTTTCTTTTCTACAAAGTTAATATAAATATGTATTCAGATTCATTCTAAAATAATGTCTGCACGAGTAAAAACACACAAAAATTTACTAAAGGCTTTACACACACTTCAACCGAAATTCCGCACAGCCTTATTGAAAGCTTGTAAGGACGAGGAAATCAATTGTATTTGTGAGTGTATTTTCAATATACTAAATGGTAAACTACCTTTGAAGGATTGTGAGAAGGCCAAGTTAAAAAAACACAAAACTATTCTGAGAAAATTAATAAAGAAAGGGAGAAATAAATCACGAAAACGTATTATAATTCAGAAAGGGGGAGCATTTCTACCTATTATTTTGGGAGCTGTTTTAAGTGGACTGTTTAATTTAATATAAAAAATGGAACACGCAAAAAAAATGGTTCTTATTGAACCAGAGGTTATTGAAAGGTTAAAATCAAAAAATATTGCATCTGACGATTCTTTATCAAGATTAGATAAAGAAATGCAAAAAATACTGAAAAGTAAACTTGATGATCGTGAAAAATGGTCACTGTACACACAAATTTTACAGAGATATCTCCATATAACTGAAGGAGAGAGAAAGCCAATTAAATTACCAGTGACTGTGGAGGACGATCGAAGCTATGACAATAACAGTATCTTTAAAAAGGAAATGAAAGACAATGATTCAACAGTTTATGAGGAATCAGAGGATGATAAGCACGTACAGGGGCTACCAATTGATTTTTTATATTCCCCTACTTATATAAACAAATTAATACCGAAAACGTATAGGAAAAAAGGTGATATATTATTAAATGCTCTGCTAAATAATAAAGAAAAAATTTGCTGGAAAAAGGATGGATCAATAGTCGTAGATAATGAAGTTGTAGATGGTAGTAATATAGTGGATCTAGTGAATTATACCCTAAGACCATTAAAACGCTCCAAACCTAATGGATGGGAAATATTTATCCAAACTATAAAAGATATAGGGGTTCCCTTAATATGTATTGGTAATCCTCAAGCTTCTGAAAATATTAGTAACATATCTCCAAAATTCAGAGAACATAGTTCTCCATCTGATGATAAAAGTCCAAAAACTTCATCATACAGACTAAGGAAAAAACAAGACATTTGGGAAAGATGGAATCCATATTAGACATAAAAGATATTTATTATGATGTATCCAATCCCGCTGGTTACGGAAGTGCAGAGAAATTAAAAAGAGCATTAAAAGGTAAAATGAATAGAAAGCAAGTGAAAGAATGGTTGCAAGCTCAGGAAACTTATACTTTACATAAGCCTGTGCATCGAAAATTCCCCCGGAATAAATATATTCTATCTAATCTTAATGAACTTTGGCAAGCAGATTTAAGTGATATGCGTACTTATTCTCAATATAATGAAGGTTTCAATTATATTCTTTGTGTTATTGATGTTTTTAGTAAATACGCTTTCGCTAGAGCACTAAAGAAGAAAAATTCTGAAAGCATAAAACAAGCATTTGAAAGCATATTTACTGAAGCTAATACTACTCCTACCCACTTGCAATCAGATAAAGGTACTGAATTTGTATCAAAAGATGTTAGACAGTACTTTAAAAGTAAAAATGTAAATTATTACACAACCAACAACCCAGATATTAAAGCAAGTATAGTTGAGAGATTTCAAAGGACATTAAAAACTAAAATGTGGCGTTATTTTACACATAAAAATACCTATACTTATATTAACATTTTACAAGATTTACTCTATTCTTATAATCATAGTTTTCATTCAAGCATAAAAATGTGTCCGTTTGAAGTTAATTTTAATAACATCATGACAGTTTGGAATAATTTATATGGAAATATATACAATAAAATCAGTGCTAAACAACAGTCTAAGTTTTCAATTGGAGATCATGTAAGGATAACAAAATATAAGCACATTTTTCAAAAAGGATATGAGACAAATTGGAGTGATGAAATATTTATTATAACTGGTATAAAAAATAGCATGTCTAGAGTAGTCTACACACTTAAAGATCTACAAAGTGAACCTATTGTTGGTACTTTTTATGAGAATGAACTACAAAAAGTTACATATAACCCCACCACTCAATATAAAATTGATAAAATACTACGGTCTCGCTACTCAGGTAACAGAAAAGAAGTACTTGTCAAGTGGAAAGGTTATCCTGACAAATTTAACAGTTGGATTTTAGAATCCAGTCTTAAACAGATAGGATGATGGAAGACAATTTTTATTTAACTTTACTTAGTAATAGTTCAATGGAATACTTCCCGGAAAACACGACGACCACGTTCTCAACAAAATTACCAAAATCGCTTATTTTGGAAGGTGAATGGCACGTTGGAGTTGTAGAATTTCAATATCCTTGCACTATGTATACGGTTAGAGACTATGAAAATGTTATTTATACATCAAAGTGGATTACAATACCCGATGAAGATATAAACTCTTTAGTGCACTATAGAAACCGTATTCCTGCCATGAACTATGATAGCATTGAACATATTGTAGCTGAATTAAATAAAAATACAGATGCTGGAATAATGTTTAACTATGATGAAATAAAGAAGCAAGTATCAGTATTATGTGCGAATAACGCAATTGATGTACTTAAGTTGTCAACCAAATTATATTTACAACTTGGTTTTGAACCAAATACAAATCTAATTCAAAATAATATCGGAACATATCCTTATAATTTAAAATTAGGATTACCATCTCAATTGTTCATTTATTGTGATATAATAGAACCACAGATTGTTGGTGATGTTATGGCCCCTCTTCTCAGAATAGCACCACTAGATCCTACAGTCTATGTATACGGGGCAAATAAAATGCATATTTTTTCACCGCCTCATTACGTACCTGTCATGCGTAGAGAGTTCGATGTGATAGAAATAGATATAAGAACGAGTACAGGTCGAAAAGTACCATTCCAGTTTGGGACAACGTGTATTAAAGTACATTTTAAGAGAATCAAGTGAATACACATATTTCAAATGCCGTGCCCGTATTTACATTATTATTCTCATCAAGCTGGTACAGGTGTAGGTGCAATTTATAAAGGTGCACCTTATCAGCGAGGTCACGGTATTGGTAGTTTTTTGGGCGGACTATTCAGATCTGTTCTTCCACTTTTGAAAAGTGGTGCAAAAGTTGTGGGTAAAGAAGCTTTGAATGCTGGTGTGGGTCTACTGTCTGATATGTTAAATGTGCAACCAATGGATGAATCTATCAGGTCACGTTTAAAAACAGCAACTTCGAATTTAAAAGAAAAAGCTGACAAAAAAATTGATTCAATAATGAGAGGATCAGGATATAAAATTAGACGACAAAAACGGAAACGTATCACTCCTAAAAACACTCTCAAACGGAGCGGTACTAAGAAAATTAAACAAAGTAATATTCAGGATATTTTTCATAAAAGTTAAAATTAAAAAATGTCATTTTTACATCATCACTCCTGTGAATGCGTAAAATCTGAGTTGGATTTGTTTGCTCTACCATCGACTCAAACTAGTATTGAAGGAGGTCAGTGGATCCATTACAACCCCATTTCATCATTGACCGATGATGGACCCATTGAGTTTTTAGTACCAGGAAATGGAGATGATTATATTGATTTATCTCATACCCTACTTCACATAAAAGCTAAAATTCAGAATACTGATGCAACTAACATTGCGGCGACGTCAAATGTTGCTCCAGTTAATAATTGGCTGCACTCGCTTTTTAGTCAGGTTGATATATATTTAAATCAAAAACTCGTATCACCACCAAACAACACTTATGGGTATCGTGCTTACATCGAGACTTTGCTTAACTATGGTACAGCTGCTAAGAAATCTCATCTTACTTGTGGGCTTTGGTATAAAGATACAGCCTCAAAAATGGATTCATGTGATGCTTCAAATCAGGGATATGCAAAAAGAGAAGAATTAGCAAAGGAAAGTCAAATTATTGAAATGATTGGACACATACACGCTGATATTTTTAATCAAGATAAGTTTTTAATCAACGGTGTTGAAATGCGTCTTAAACTAGTACGTTCGAAAGATACTTTTAATCTTATGTGTTCAATGGCAGATAGTAAATTCAAAGTGCATATATCTAGTGCTAGCCTTATAATGCGCAAAGTTCGGATCAATCCGAGTGTATTAATTGCACATGAGAAAGTATTAGCTACTACAACTGCAAAATATCCTATCACTCGTGCTGAAGTTAAAGTCTTAACGATCCCATCGGGCATCCAAGGAAAAATGCTTGATAATGTATTTTTAGGACAAATTCCCAAAAGATGTATTATTGGTTTCGTAGGAAACTCAGCTTTCAATGGAACTTTAAATACTAATCCTTTTAATTTTGGTAATCACGGTCTTAATCTGTTCGGTTTATATGTTGATGGTCAATCTATACCATCAAAAACATTAACACCCTCTTTTGATGATAATATGTTCACAAGTGCATATCATACTTTATTCTCTGGAACAGGAATTCATTTTTTGAATGAAGGGAATGATGTCTCTAAGGAGGAGTATAATAATGGATATTGTCTGCTTGCCTTTGATTTAACTCCTGATTTATCTGCTAATTCAAACTCCCACTGGAATCTCATAAAACGAGGTAGTGTAAGATTTGAAGTTCGATTTGAAAGAGCTCTAACTACAACTCTTAATTGTATTGTATACGCAGAGTTTGATAACGTAATTGAAATTAATAAAAATCGAGATGTTAATTTAGACTACAATAGTTAAAAATTTAATATAAAAATGGAGATATTCAATTTTTAAGTCATTTGTTAATCACTCATTGTATCAAGAAGATTATCTTATTTGTAAGTCTTATTTGCTCTAAATTTATTTCAATTTTAGTTTCAATGAATACCGCAGAGATTGGAAAATATTTAAAAATAATCGATCCCAATATTCAATTCAATGTTTTTGCAGCAAATAAGATACCGATATATTTAACACCACCAGCTTATTTAATTTCCAATTTAGATCCAGATACAAAACCTGGATCTCATTGGGTAGCAATATATGTGGATACTAATGGTGTCGGTGAATATTTTGATTCGTTTGGTCGAAAACCAACGGATTATCATGAAATGTTCCTAAAAACCAACTGTAAGAAGTGGACCCATAATAACAAAGTACTTCAGAACTATTTAAGTTCATTTTGTGGAATGTATTGTTTAGTTTATATATATTTTAAATATAACAACATCTCAATGTCACAATTCCTTAATATATTTACTGATAATACTTTGTATAATGATCAACTTTTACAATGTATGTTTACAACTTTATTTATAAGGAGATGAAATAAAAAATATTGTTTTGAATAATTATAGTTTTATTTATATACAAATCTTAAATAACATTTTTTTACTAAAAATAAACATAAGACTACCTAAATACTAACTAACTATAACTTAAGGGTACGCTGTGATGAAAACGAATGATCTTGCTCAGAGTCTTCATCATCAGTTGTTGGTCCTCCTCGTATTCCGAATAATGCATCTTCGATTGGAATGAAGTCAACTGGACTGTAAAGGCTCGGACTAGGGCTTAGGCAGGCAAAATGATCCCCATCTTGTGAATCCTCACACAACTCCATATCTTCAAAATTCAGTTCCGCTTCTGCTTCTTCACATAGCGAAACCATTTCTGTATCGTAAATGGTCTCGCTCAGTTCACACAGTTGAGAAGGTTGAGACGACATCGTATACTCGTAGTTGAACGTAGTGAGATGGAATATGAAGTTCACCTCTCAAGGCAAAACACTTTTATACTTTGTTCTGTTGTCGAAGAGTGGGGGACTCGGTTAACTAATTCAACAAAAACTCCAGGTATAGGGAGACTGCACATTATTTTAAAAATTTATTTACGTTAAGTGACATGGGTCTTGATTTGCAGGTAACAATGCTATCTTTTAAATAGTTTTATTTTTTGGGATGGAATAATTTATAGCTATTGTTATTGCTTGTTATCTCTCTCGACAAAATATTTTTTACAATCATGTCTTCCTGCGATCTGCTTTGTTATGTTGTAAATAATATCTCGAGTGCTGAGATAAAATTTATCAGCGTCTGAATTCACATAGTACTTTAATCGTAAATCTGCATATTTCCAGTATTCAAGAGGTGAAACCCCTTTCAGATTCTTCATGTCATAGACATCTATTTTGATGAGATGACTTGCGTTTGTACTGTCAGCATCATTCGATGAGATATACGACAGACCTCCATCAATCGCCTGAGCCACAGATGAAGAAGTAGTTGCCCTCTTCTTTTTCTTTGGATGTTCAAAAAACACATCTATATTATTTTGTTCCATTGTTTTGATCCTTTTTGAAGCAGTCTTTTTATTATTTGTCATACAATCACTTGCATCTTGATCATCTGACACATTGAGTGGATAATAATAATTCTTATAACTGATTTCATTTTCCGAGTCCTGAAATAAAAAGGAGATTATTCAATTTATAGAATTACACTAGATGATGTCCGCGTATATTAAGGTTTTTTTAATTCTCGTAGGGAATCTTTAATTTTCCATGATAAAATGTAGCCTATGTTTAAATCCTGGATCCATTCCAAATTTCAGCCAATTCGGCTCATTTCTTGTGGCGTGAAGGAGTAACAAACATACACATACAAACTTTAGCCTTTATAATATTATACTGTAATGTAATTACTGTAATAAACTAATTATATTTATAAAATTTCAAAAAGTAGCCCAATAATAACGAATCGATATGTTAGCTACAAATATAATTTAAATAATAACAAGTATAATTACGCACTTACCACCATAATGAACGGAAATATGTAGATTCACAACACAATATTCCTAGACTGGTAATTAGTAGATAATATTTAAGACTTTATATTTAAAACTGAGATACTCACGAGCTGACACAAGGTAAACTTATGATAGAAAATTAGAATGGACCCTTTTTATACACACATGTTTTAGACATGAATTAACATGTCTTGATCCCTTGCATCTGTAGGCAATATAATTTTTTTGTATCCATATCCTAACAAAGATGAAAAAGAGTACAAAAAATCAACCAAGTTCGTACGTGTCGAAGATGCCATCTATTTTTTGTGTAATATACGGCAATCTGCAGGCAATCATTTTTTGTATCTATATCCTACCCAAAGATAATGGGAATTAAAAAAAAGAGTACAAAAAATCAACCAAGTTCGTACGTGTCGAAGATGTTATCTAAATACACCATCAACAGATTCAGGTTAATTAGGTTAATATACCTTTTTTTTTAAGTTAAAAAAACATCAATAATAATAACAGAGAATCACTATACCCTAATTCCTATGATGAGAACCTCGTGAGAGCTGAGACATCGCTTAAGAATTACATATTATACTAATCGTTTTCAATAGCTAGTTACTCAAAGTATTTTCAAGTTTACCGTTTTTCATATTCACTCATTTATTAATTCAGAAGTTGTTATTCGATTTTTTGAAACTCTTAATTTGACTTTGAATTTGTACTTACATACGACTTAACGTACGAGTTACATAAATACAGAATAATCTTTATTTTGAATTCGGTTAAAAGCGCAAAAACGTTGGAATGCAAGGGTCTATTGTCCTACCAGGTAGAAAGCGCATGAAGACCTCTAAGGGCGCAGTGGTGAGTGTTATGGTTTTATATTAACTGAGAAGTCCTAGGTTCAATTTTTTGAAATGCATTTCTTGTGTAACAAACATTAATTAGTGCATAATCATATTTAAATCTATAAATGATTAATCAATATAGAATTATATTTTCTCATTCAAAAGAACATCAATAATGAGAGAGAAGTTATTATTCGATTTTTTTAAACGTTTAATTGACTTTTAATTCGTATTTTGCAAACATAAAGTGCATAACCTTTTTTATTTTGAATTCGGTTAAAAAAAAAACGTAGGAATGCGACGAAAGGAAAAGGGTCTTTTCACTTTTGTTCAAAGCAAGCAGGTATGTGACCTCCTTGGTACAGTGGTTAGTGCGCTCGCTCTGTTTAACTGACAGGTTCGATTCTTTGGAATGAATTTCTTGTGTAACAAACATTAGCGGGTGCCTGGAGCACTTCGAGCAATTAGGCTAACCTAATTTACTAGCTAGGTTAGGTTAGGTTAAAACATAAAAGTTCCGCTGCCCGGCCGTAGGCCGGGCTTTTAGGTTCTATGCGATATCAATAAGTGTTGTCTGGTAGTGATACAAGTTTAACCACAGGAGGTATTATAGTGCACAAGTGTGTACACAAACACTGGTGCACTCTACATTCTCTCACTCTCATAACCAATGGGAACGGAAAATCCAACACGAAATAGGACGGAAAATATATCACACTTAAAACACTCAACGCCATCTACCTTGTAGTAGCGTGTCATTTTAAGTCGCCCCATTACACCATCTATCTTACAGTAGCGTACCATTTTATGCCTTGACAAGCAGCGCCATCTATTAGGAAGTGGAAATACTAAACTCTTCAATTGGAATTCCAATGATTGGAATTCCAATTGGAATTTGTCTTATTGGAATTTTAGCCAAAATTTTTTCGCCTGCGGCGGGCCTCTTTTTTTTCGGATCGCCCTGACCCTTTTTTTTGCCCTGGCTGCACTATTTTTTGGCCTAGGCACACTTTTTTTTTACCTAGGCGCACTTTTTTTGGGGGGTGGGCACACTTTTTTTATTTTTTTGGCCTGGCCGCACTTTTTTTTTTGGCCTAGGCTGGGAGTGAGCTGAAACCGGCTTTCTATACTACTTACCCACTCCTAACACAAGTTTTCACTTATTTGGGGGGGAGAGGAGAATATCAGTCAAGTTTAGCTTGGCTGATATTCTTTACAAAAAAAAAAACAAAACAAACTAACTTATGCCCAGCAGTGGACGTCTATCGCTTGATAAAGAAGAAAAAGATTCGATGACAAGATAGTCCTTGACTGCGATCTCACCTGATGATAAATGACGATGCAGTCTAAGATGGTAGCGGGCTAACTTGAAACGGTATGGCAGCGTACATTCAACCCATACTCCTAATCGGTTTCTACACGCTATCGTGCCGTAATACTAAATCGCTTGGCGGCACGTCTTTGACAGTAGGGTGGTAACTAGCCACGGCCAAAGCCTCCCATCAGAAACCTGCATCTCAGGTTAACCTGCGATCAGTAGTGAGCCGTTAAGGGTTGGTTGGTGATAATGATGAAAATTCATTCATTCATTCATGAAAAGCAATTACACGTCACTACCAGCCGCTTGACAAGACACGCGCAATTAATCAACCTGATATGGACGGACAATTTGCGGATTTATGTTAAGCGCTTTTTTTGCTTCAATAGTCGAATTCGATTGCATTCCATCAAGCTTAAATAGATATAGCACATCTATTAGCATTATTGTGAAGCTAATAGCTTCACTATAATGCTAATAGATGGCGCTGTGTCAGTAAAACAGTTTTATGTCAACTATTATTTTTTTTATTGTGTCTAATGTTAAAAGTTAATTATTACAATATATAATTAAAACTTTTGGGAATTATGGGATATCGCGAAGTCTCAGTTCGGGGCGAACCACTAGTATAGATTTATTTACCAGAAGGGCATAGATGCAAATCTCACTACTCGTTCAACAAGCTTGATTAATTGGATGGCAAAAAAAAGGGTTTTTTAAAAACATGGCATGCTTCTGGCTCGAGGCCATTTCCGTCCTTGAGTTGATGGGCAGCGACTTACATATTCAGGCGGGGTAACTTGGCGCCACTCCAATAACTTAGTATTCCCTTTTCAACCGAGATTTTTTTAATGTAAATATATGACACATGAACAAGAAACTTTCGAGATTCAACCTACTCGCACGAAACGCTTCAGTTCAACGTTTCTGAAACGAACGGCTAAGGTATGGAACGCGCTTCCAGCTTCTGTATTTCCTGCCACGTATAATCTGAGTACCTTCAAGACAAGGGTGAAAAGGCATTTTTTTCTAGGCAAGCGCGCTCCAACCTAGACTCATTAATGCTTTAAATCATTGATTGTCGTCAAGCGCAAGCCTATCTCATTATAAAATAAAAAAGATGTCTTTTGTCAAAAATCATGCAGGTTTTTTTAAAGAATTGTAGTCAAACTGAATTTGACTAATATTCTCCTCTTCCCTCCAAATAAACGTATCTGTTATTCTACTAAATCCAATATTTGATTGATTGTTTTGGCAAGCTCGCCTACGCAAATCGCTTACCTTCCAAACTATTAACTATAAAAGAGACAGTAAAACACTGCTTGATATTATTTAGTGAAATACTGTATATAATAGTGCATGGACTGATGGTGATGGGTCAATCATGTTTTGAGAAATACGCCTGTGAAAAATTAATAGCAAACGAGCAAGACTCTGAATTGCATTATTAAAATATTAAGGCACTGTACTAAATATATTTTTTTCGACGACTTATTTGTCCGCAAATTCCAATAGTAATTTTTTTTATTGAATTACAAGAGTCAAGGACTATCTAGTCCTTGACTGCGATCTCACCTGATGGTAAGTGACGATCCAGTCTAAGATGGTAGCGGGCTAACTTGGAAGGGGTACGGCAGTGTACAATCAACCCGGCCATACCCCTAATCTGTTTCTACACGTCATTGTACCGGAATGCTAAATCGCTTGGCAGCGTGTCTTTGGTGGTAGGGTGGTAACTAGCTACGGCCAAAGCCTCCCACCAGACCAGACCAGAGACAATTTAGAAATTATAAATTCCCAAATTGCCCCCGCCGGAAATCGAACCCGAGACCTCCCAGTTCATCGTCGTAGTGCTAGGATTATAGCTGTATCATAAGTCAACTAGGTATAAACTATCGCTTTGCACTATCGAGCGTTATGAGAATTAATGGGGTGCCAATATTACACTTTATGGGGGTTTTCTCAAGGATACCTAGATAGGTATAGGATAAAGATGATAAGTGTGTGTAGGCGACCTAAAACCTGACCTATGACCTTGTTTAGAATAGAATAGAATAGTTTTTTTTATTCAAATTAACTTTTACAAAGTAGGTAGGTACTTTTGGAAAATTGTTTGCTACAGTATGATGATAGTACCTAATGATAAAGCCATCGAAACGAAAAAGCAAACGAACATGGTCTTAGAAATATTTTTCACTGGTTGGGGTCTCGACCCTCAATAATGAGTAATGTGACACAGACTGAAAACATAATTTAACAACTTAGTTAGATTTAAATTAAACTTAACTCCGAGTTAAAATACTTCGTTATAATTAAACCACAACTTGTGCGCCCAGAGCGAATACCTTTAGGTTATATTTAACCTAATTTCTCCTTTAACTTCGGTCCCAACGCTCAGACTTCTGAATGTTTCTGACTATAATTAGTAAAGCGAAGCAATTCCAGTAATGGCCTTAAATTAGGACAAGAACAACCCGTTTTTTTGAAAAGAGGGAATTATTACTGTATTTTGGGAGTAAGAATTCTGCTTCAAATATTTTTTAAGAGGAAATGGGGTCGGAGAGACTTTTGAAAAATAGGTAAGGATTTGAAGAAACTATTGCTATCGCTCTACGGGCTTTCGGCGGGCGTCCGGCCGCCCTATCCATGTGTGTGTAGCTAACAGTTATGCATAATGCAACACATTGACAATAAATGCAAATTGTTTAAAAATTGGACCTAACTTTGTGATTTTTTTGTCAAACAAACATTATTTTATGTTTTTACTCAGTATCGTTCCTTGGAAATATGATGAAATTTTTGCCTGTTTTATCTCAGGTTAAAGAATTTTATTTTCTCAAAGATTCACTTACAGAGAAAACAATAAAAGTATTTACATTTACATATTTCAGCAGTCAGATGTGGATACAATAGATAATAATTTTACGAGTATTGTACGTTTAATTCTAAGTTTACCCTCACAAATTCAACATAACTCCGCTCCGGTTGAAGAATGCGAATTCGTTGCCACAGTGTAGTCTATATAATAACAGTAAGTTAGTTTATGATTATTAAATAAGATTATTTGAGTAAGTTTATATCATGAAGTACATGTTTTTTTAGTTTGTGTTTGAATGTGTTAAACGAAGTTAAAGTTATCTCGAATAGTTAAAACTTGATCTACCGCTGTAAAAATCAAATCTGCATCTGAAGATTTACTATTACACGCGCTCTTAAGACGTTCCTCTTAACACTGAGATATAGACGAGAAGACATCTCAAAGCTCGAAGCGAGCGAACCTACCTTGCTGGACCTTGGTTAAATATAATTAAATACACTCAATTAATCAAAATGATCGACTGTGTAATAGCGGGGTGGTAAAATGTTATTAAAATGGTAATTTTTCGACCCTTCTTGCTTATCTGTTCAGCTCAGAGAATAGAAAATATATTACGTACGTAGTTTTTGTTAAAATGAACTTCAACATAAATGAGAAAGTTTGTGAGGATCGCCACAATGAATGAGAATTTATCATATATTTTTTTTATATGAATAGAGGGCAAACGAGCAGATGGGCCACATGATGTTAAGTGATTAACGCCGAACATGAACACTTTTAGTATCAGAGGCACCACCAATAGGTTGCCGGCTTGTCAGGAATTTATTGGTCCGCCCCTTGAAATACCCCATATTGTAATTAAGTGGGAACACCGTCGAAGGGAGATAATTCCACAATTTGGTAGTACGTGGAAAAAAAGATCTGGAGCAACGGATGGTCGAAGTTTTCCAGCCACCCAGGTGGTGAGGGTGAAATTGCGTTCGGTGGCGAGCGGTGCGGTTGTAAAAGTTAGAGGGTGGAATAAGATCAAATAGCTCTTCAGAACACTCCCCGTTATAACCGATAGAACACGCAAAGAGAGCTTGCGTCTCTGCGGTGTTCCAAGCTTTCCAGCGAGCAGGTTAATTTGGGATTGTCCACAAGCCGAACTGCCCTTTTTCGAATCCGGTAAAATGGAAGATATTTTTTATATTGGTTCAAGTTTGGTCTTGTGCTTCGGGGCTGTACGAGGAATCAAACCCGGAACCTTTCACACATTCTAACTCACTTATTGAACAGACTCTATAGAAGATTTTCCTAGTTCTTCCTAGTTATTCTTGGTTGAATTGAAATTCCAGTGGATAATTCACTTGACGATTCAAAAGCACTTTGTAAAAGTTTATTTGATCAAAAACTATTCTATTCTATTCTATTGGATAGTAAGCAAACTTCAATTCAAAATACGTATGGTGCGGGCCAAAGTTCAAATCCAACAGCGTCCGTACGTACAATACAAATAATAAAATATATTTTTAATCTAAATTCTTTAGCGGCACAATTTCGTTCGGCAATCGGGATCGGCTTGAAATAAAATTTCTTGAATTATTTATTTTGATTAATTAATTATTTTGATGTTGGTGCTAATTTGACTGCACACAATCTATAATGTAACTAGCTTTTGCCCCCGCGACTTCGTCCGCGTGGAATTAGATTTTGGGGTGGAATTTTCAAAAACTGTGGCACACGTACTTCTTTATTTTTAACTGAAAGCTCTAATACCAACTTTGATGGAAACAGCTTGAAAAATGACGGAGTTTCATATAAACTTCCATCCCCTATTTAAACCCCTTAGGGGTGGAATTTCCAATAATCCTTTCATAGTGTGCGCCTACGTCATAAAAGGAACCAACTGTAAAAATTTCAAGTTTCTAACTTCAGTAGTTTAGGCTGTGCGTTGATATCGCAGTCAGTCAGTCAGGACTTTGAATTTTATATATATAGATTACTTACGTAATTTCTTAAAATTGTGTATCTGACTACCAATCTATTCTAATATTCCATAGAAATAATTTATTTTTTTAATAATTATTTTATAGATATTCTCCAAATAACTGAAAAGCTTCTGTTAGAAGTAGGTACGACAACAGAGCAACGGGCGGGAATTGAACCATCGACCTTTCAGTTTTCAGAAGGCACTTTTAACTGCTGGGCTATTGAGGCTTCCATCACATCAGCAAATAATTTTTTGGATCGCTAACGATGCTGCTGAAGGTTTTCAGGACTTTGTGTCTTCCGATTCCAATTGCTGAATCACAATCGCACCTATAGCTGGAGAAAGCTTGGAGCTGCTGTAATGTGGCCATATATCGCAATAAAGGCCTTTCCGGGTGATAACGCGGACAATAAAAGAAATGTTTAAGTTAAATCTACTGGAATAGAATAATGAGATAGCAAATCCTTTTTCTTTTGATAAGAACATAGAAGATGTATGTAATAGAACCTACAGACGTATAGTTATATAAACTGTAAGAAATGGAGATTAGTCTTTATAATAAAAAGGCTATATTGTACGTTATCTACAGCCTAAAATCAATATTTTATGCTGTCAAAAGCATATTTATTTCATGGTGACCGATCAATTCACAAAAAACAAATAACAAAGTGTCATTCCACAAACAACGTTTAGCAAAATAAATGAATCATTTTTTGATCATTATAAAACTTCTGGCTCCACAAATAATTCGCTTGACAAAACAAATTACTAGACAAATTGTGATTTCATAAAATAATATTTGACAAACAATTGATTTCTTAATTGTGTTAATTAGTAAAACAACATGTAGCATATTTTTTTTTTTGATAAAATGAACTGTTCAAGGCTGTGGCGGAAGCTGCGCTTCGCTATAAATTAAATGGGCTACGCCAGAACTGAAATGGCCAACCCCGACTCCACGTAGTCTTGTCTGCCCTACCCCTAGAGTGTTTTTATGAAGCGCGAAGCCAGAAGCTCGCGAAGGAGGTCCTGAATGAAACGAAGGTCGAGTAGGCGAAGCTGAATGAAGGGGCGACGGAGCGAGTCTTCTGGCGTAGCCCATTGCATTTCAAAACGGCCCTGTTTTTGATAACAGCTAGCCGTAATACGCCGGATTTATTATTTCACCAAATTGCAAATTTGGTGAAATAATAAATTTTAAAATGATATTTTAACATCCAGCACATTTGCAAAATAAAACATTTGCGAATAGAATATTTGTAAAATGATCTTTTGTAAAATGATTAGTTTGTGGAATACGACGTTTGTGATTTGATTAACTTTTAAGACGTTTTTTGTGAAATGATCATTTGTTTAACGTTTTTTGTTAATCATTAGTGAACCTTATTTCATCTCTCATTCATTCCCAATTAAACTTTACCGACGAATTTTGACATTCTGATAGATTGCTAATACTAAAACTGTCAAAAACTTTTTATTCGTTGGTTAACCCAGGAATGCCCGAATTATTTTTTTTTCACTTTCATTGCTTTTTTTTCTTTAAAACTACTTGGAAGGGGATCCGAAAATGATATAAACAATAAAATATTTTAAAAATATATTTGAAGTATGAAAAATATTGCGTGTCCATATGGACACGCTGGGCAGTTGCAGTATCAGAAAATACAACAACTAGGTGAAAATCTAATGAGTACTAAACTTGAATTTAAACAATAAATTAGGCATAATGACATTGTAATACTTCTTTGTATGCTATGCTTCGAAGCATGCAATACTTAATCTCAAATTACACTTCATAAGTCTTGTTTTACCAGCTGAATGTTTGGCTTTTCAGTAAGGAGCCACGTATCGTTTCTTATTTTTCCGACTTTTCAATAAAGTTATGAACTCAGCCAAATCTCCATGCATCGATAGTGAAATGGCGGTACCTCTGTCTTCCTGAATCTCTTTGTGAGTATCTTGTACTTATTGAAATAAGGCAGAATAATATCCAAGTGGAAAACAAAGCTGGAATTTTATTACTCCAGATATTTTTTTTTTATTTCCCAGGCACAATGAATATCCAGCATCCATGTCATATGTGACCAGTGTTAATTTTTTAGTGCTACAATATATTTATTTTGTTCATTATAAAATTTTGAATTGCTTTCCCAGGTTGTAGAAAATAAGATTTTTAGTATGGAAATAGGTCAAGTTCCCCACGAATCTACGTCTTAGCTTCTATATTCAGGTGATGAACAGCTTTCATGACCTTCTTGATCAACATACAAAATATCTTAGATTTTATATAGTGTCCAGTTGCCTCTTAACTGGTTGATATCAAATAATTTGGTCAGATGTAATTTATGTGTATAAAGCTATTGCAAGTGCCCAGCGTGTCCATATGGACACGTTAACTTCATCGCGATAAAAAGTAATCAAAATAGAGTTTTATCCATTGCTTTATTTTATGAAAACATAGGTAAATAATAACTAAATTGTTTACAATACAAAAACACCTTCCAGAATTCATAAATATGGATCTATTTTACTCTTTCTCTTCTCGAATCCACTTTTTTTGCAAATTCACAACTTGTGAAAAAGCAAACGCAATTTTCTCTAAGATCATCCTCACTTTTTGCTCCAATTTTTACATATTATAACAGGTTATACCTTAGGCTACCCGAATGTCATTAAATCTTTCTTTTATATATACAAAATGTTGTCATAATGGGCAAATAATTTTACTACTATAAGCGTGTCCATATGGACACACTGGGCATTACTGGGTGTGACGTATCACTTGGTTTATCGTGGGTCTAGGTAAAATAAAACGCTTGTATGTAATTTATCGGTACCGTGACACGTCCGTCCACATTGATGTTCACAACAAGCATGGCGGCCGGGCGAGGCATGGTCACCTATGTTTATTGTAGATCTGTACATCACATCTCTAAGTTTTCACACATGAAGTATTTTATTTATTAAAAAATTTCATTTTTTCATACCTCCATTGTGTATTGAACGGGTTTTTTGATGGCAAGAAAAGTGACCTTTTACGCCGGAAAAACAGTAACCTAAGTCACGCAGACGAAATCGCGGGCAAAAGCTAGTATATGTATAGATAGAAATAGATAAAAAAAAAGTTTTTTTTTTATTCCATGCATTAGACCCAAGAAGCTTTTAGACCCATTAGGCCTCTTACCTTCATTATTAAAAATAGAGATCACTGCATTAGAACAACAAGCAGTCTAATAATAATAATGTACTTAACACAAAACAAGCAAACCATAAGTAACTATAATATTATTCTTTTTATAATTCTTGCATTTCACGAGGGCGCGTAAGCTTTACTTGTGGTTACGTCGTGTACATGCACATTGCGTAAGTGTGTGTGCTTGTCAGGAATCTAGCAAGCTCTCGCTCACAAATATACAGACACGACACACAAACAACAATGAGCCACGCGCCCTCGTAAGTTGAAGGAACTATACCCTAAATACACAAAGATATCGCAAGATTAATGAAAAGAATATCTGTATTGACGTGATAAATTACACGTACAGAGCAGCTGTCGATCTCTGTAGTCTAATATATCTAGATAAATTGCGGTTTAGCGAGTGGATTTTCTCTTTGTTTTATCTGATCGTGGATGGATGTGCCCTAGTTGCGAACTACAGTTTGATAGAAAATCTTTTATATAACAATATATCCTCACACACCCTAAGCATACAAAGCATATATGCTTTAGCCCATATGGACTTAGAACTTCTGTATATTCCAGAGACCATTTTGGTAACCTGTTGCCTTAGAGCATTTTTTTTAAATTATCATTATATAATACGGGACTTTTAAAACAACTTACTTATAGAGTAAGTCTTACTCTATCGTCGTTGCAAAAAACCCTCTAAAGTCTTTTGATCGAAAAGTGTTCGGTTAATAATAATAATTGAAAAGTATTTTCAAAGATTTACTGACTGTAAAAACTCATGAGAATTCTTACTAATCTATATATATAAAATTCAAAGTCCTGACTGACTGATTGACTGACTGAGATATCAACGCACAGCTAATGAAGTTAGAAACTTGAAATTTTTACTAGTCCAGTCATTACGTACATTCAAAAAAGAAAATGAATTTGCGCTTCTAATTTTTTAATATGTTGTAGGGGATACCTAGAAAAGCTTAACTTGAGATTGTCGACCAAGCTTTCCTAGGAGCTTTCGCCGCCATGTTGAAAAAAGGGGTAAAATTTGTTTTTCGGCAATAACTCGGCTATCCGATGAGATTTCGAAAATTTTTGTAGGACACTTTTTGTAGCTTTCTTTGTGCTCTACAATAATACGCCTGAATCATTTTTAGCGTATCATGCATCGTTATCGAGATATCGATCGATAAAGTCAAAAATTTAGGACACAATTTTTGTTTTTTGCTTTTTTTTCTTTGGGTCTTAATAAATATGAAAAATTGTGGAATTCAAACTTGTAGAGCATATTCAGACCTACAATTTCCTTCTTGGATTTTTTTATGTTGGACAAAAATTACGATCTCCAGCGCGCCGCAAAGTCGGTGAATCCACACTCAGCGTCGAGCGAGCTGCTCGCTCGATTGTGTCTGGATGTCGAATCGAATGGGAAATTGTTCAGGAAATTGATGGGATAAAAAATAAGTACATAGAGCAACAAATTAAGGATCACACAATAGTAATTTATTAGACAAATAATTTGTTTGTGCAGTAAAAAATATTATTTTTTTACAATACAAAATAAAGAAAACAAAATAAACGGAAAGAAAAATATTTTTTTCTGCACTCGAGACACGAACGATGGACTTTTTTCATGTCTTTTTTCGCTTGGATGGTCCAGGCTGATGATCTTCGTCCTCCGTAAACTCTTCGAGTTGTTGTGTCTGTTGAAACGTTCGAAATGATGCTGATTCGATGAGAGCATCGTCATCATCATCGTTACAGACATCGTCGTCGTCGAACTCAACACGATACGATATACTAACTTGAGCGCGCTCGACGCTGAGCGTGGATTCACCGACTTTGCGGCGCGCTGGAGATCGTAATTTTTGTCCAACATAAAAAAATCCAAGAAGGAAATTGTAGGTCTGAATATGCTCTACAAGTTTGAATTCCACAATTTTTCATATTTATTAAGACCCAAAGAAAAAAAAAGCAAAAAACAAAAATTGTGTCCTAAATTTTTGACTTTATCGATCGATATCTCGATAACGATGCATGATACGCTAAAAATGATTCAGGCGTATTATTGTAGAGCACAAAGAAAGCTACAAAAAGTGTCCTACAAAAATTTTCGAAATCTCATCGGATAGCCGAGTTATTGCCGAAAAACAAATTTTACCCCTTTTTTCAACATGGCGGCGAAAGCTCCTAGGAAAGCTTGGTCGACAATCTCAAGTTAAGCTTTTCTAGGTATCCCCTACAACATATTAAAAAATTAGAAGCGCAAATTCATTTTCTTTTATTTGCCTTTTTTTCGGACGAAATGACTGGACTATACAGTTGGTTCCTTTTATGACGTAGGCGCACAATAAGAAAGAATTATTGGAAATTCCACCCCTAAGGGGTTTAAATAGGGGATGGAAGTTTATATGAAAGTCCGTCATTTTTCAAGCTGTTTCCATCAAAGTTGGTATTTGAGCTTTCAGTTAAAAATAAAGAAGTACGTGTGTCACAGTTTTTGAAAATTCCACCCCAATACCTAATTCCACGCGGAGGAAGTCGCGGGGGCAAAAGCTAGTATTTTATAATATTAGCAAGGATTCTCATGAGTTTTTACAACCACTAAACAAACGCACACACTTTCGTATTTATATACGAAAATGTGTTTGTTTGTTGGTTTTTTGGTTTGTCCTTCAATAACGCAGCAACAGAGCTACGGATCGACGTGAATTTTTGCGCATGGGTATAGTTGAGGACTTGGCTTGACTTGATCGTGACTCACTTTTGGCGGAGACTCCGGCAACGACACCACCATTCCCTAATGTACTACCTAAGTATTATTATATGAGTAATTTAGTACCTCGGTGTGTTTGAGTTTACACCAAAAAAATCCTGAAAAGCCTGCAAGCCTAAATGGATTAACCGGCTTGTTGATGTGAAACATGCGGTGCACCTTGGCGAAAAGACCTTTGAGTATTAAACCAACCACTCAAAGGGTAAGGCCGAGTTTGAATAGTTACTCAAAGGGTAAGACCGGTTCATGTGCCGTGACGTCAAACGGCATGACGCTGTCTTATAACGTCACGCTCTCTAGTCCCTTGTGAGTTTGTGTCGTATTGTCTCACGTTTACCCAAAGACCACTTGCTAACATAGTTTAAGTCTTTGCGTTTACCGGCCTTCCTATTTCCGATTGTCAAGGCATGACCTTTTTGAACACAAAGCTTGGTCTGTCATTTTATATTTCGTGCAACTCAAAGCAGACAAATTAAAGTGCTGCGAAGTAAAAGCGTACCGTGACGTCGCCTTTGTAACATCCAAAAAGGTAATCATGTCATATGTAGAAAACTCTGATCGGAATTTTTCGTTATAGGTAACACAAGTCACTTTGTAGGGCCGTAATTATTAGAGAGCTTTGACGTCATCGTTTGACCTGAATATGACGTTTTCTTCTCATATTTACTTTTATAGTTCACTAGCTGTTGCGCGCGACTTCGTCCGCGTCAATTTCTGTTATTATGATCGCGATTAAGAAGTTTTTAAAAGAACATATTTTAAATGTGGATAATTTTCCCCGTTTTTGCAACATTTTTCACAGATTCTTCGCTCCTATTGGTCATAGTGTGATGTTATATAGCCTAAAGCCTTCCTCGATAAATGGACTATCCAACACAAAAATAATTTTTCAATTCGAACCAGTAGTTCCTGAGATTAGCGCGTTCAAACAAACAAACTCTTCAGCTTTATAATATTAAAAAAATAGTACAGATTTGTAGGATGTAGGAAGATAACCTACAATAGTATTGAATTATTTGATTACCCCACAACTTAAGCGAAATAGGTACGCTGTTCCGCAGACTAGTCGGCAGTAAATAACAACTCCAATTTGTCTGAGTTTCAATGGAATTATTGTATGAACGGCTATTGTTGTTACGTACCTGCATTGGCTTACTCTTGGTACTACCTATAAATTGCTCTTTACCTATTGAATAGCTAATGATATACGCCCACTACCTGATGCATATATATTTTTAACCGATTTCTAAAAAAGGAGGAGGTTCTGAATTCGTCGGAAACTTTTAAGCTATTGCATAGCTTCTATCGCGGGCCTTGATCGTGAAGACCGAATCTAGAAATTACATAACGAAAATAACCTGACACGGGACTCCTCTCACCGCTAGATGGCGTTGATAAAAAATGCTATGCAATAGCTTTACCGCGGCAGTCCCCGAGTGCCACACGTCTTTTTATTATGTATGTTCCCCGATTACTCAATGACGCCTGGACCGATTTGGAAAATTCTTTTTTTGTTTGAAACATCAAAAATTGGTTGAACTTTACTTTTAATTTTTAATTTTTGTTGTTATCATTAATACACCGTTTTTTTAAATTTTGTACGTGGTTATTTTATTTTCTCGCTTTCGAAGTGAAAAGTAGTGTTTAACTCGGGACTAAAACCCGATACTCGATTCTATAGCATCCCTCACTTACGTTCGGGAGCGAAAAATCTCGTATATAATGGGATCGTTGAGTCCCTTGATAAATAATCTACTACTTATTTATATTCATACGCAATTAATGGCCGATGCGTGGCGTATCAGTATTAAACTATATTAAGCGAAATTAACTTAATTATCATTAAAAATTATTCCCGATAAAGAGCTTTATAAATAGCGGAAAGCAATTAACGAAACCGAAATGGCCTTTCAAATAAATTGAGTTCGTACTTCGTTATTTATTAACAATGCGTGAACCGCGGGTTGACAATTTTAACCTTTTAGTGCACTTAAGTGCTTTGCTGGATAATTTAACAGCGCCATAGATGGGAGAGTTCTAATGAACTTGGACAGTTTCGTTTACAACTGAACTAAACTAAATTCAAATTCAAAATCTAAATATATAAAAGGCCGGCAACGCATTGGTGGTGCCTCTGGTGCTACAAGTGTTCATGGGCGGCGGTAATCACTTAACATCAGGTGACCCGCCTGCTCGTTTGCTCGCTAAAAATATAAAAAAAAAAAAAAAAAAAATATATAAAAGGCAAAGGTGACTGACTGACTGATCTATCAACGCACAGCTCTAACCACTGGACCGATCGAGCTGTTTGGTATACAGGTAGCTGTTAGGACGTAGACATCCGCTAAGAAAGGATTTTGGAAAATTTCAACCCCAAGAGCGTTAAATAGGGGGTTAAAAAATCGAACCTAACGTGAGCGAAGTCGCGGGTTAAAGCTAGTTTATTTATAAAATTAAGCTAAATTAAGCTAGCAAGCAAATGTTAGAACTATTTTGCTATAATCCGCCAACAGAAAATATCTGTATGGTCAAACATGCAGTTACAAGCTAAGCACACAAGTAACGCCTGATTCCACCCAATACCTTTTTTTATTCGATGACAAGATAGCCCTTGAGTGCGATCTCACCTGATGGTAAGTGACGATGCAGTCTTAGACTGTCATAACCCTTCCAAGGTAGTGGACTAACTTGGAAGTAGCAGGGTACATTCAACCCTTACCCCTAATTTTTCTAAATCGCTTGGCGGCACGTCTTTGACGGCAAGGTGGTAACTAGCTACGGCCAAAGCGTCCCACCAGACCAGACCAGAGACAATATGGATGTTGCCTACGTTATAATAGCTACATAGGTCGATCGACGATTTAGCGTTCCGGCACGATGGCGTGTAGAAACCGATAAGGGGTATGGGTTGAATTTACACTGCTATACCCCTTCCAAGTTAGCCCGCTACCATCTTAGACTGAATCGTCACTTACCATTAGGTAAGATCGCAGTCAAGGGCTGTCTTGTCATCAAATAAAAAAAAACCGCTAAGAAAGAATTTTTGCAAATTCAACCCCTAAGGGGGTAAAACAGGGTTTTAAAACATCGAGCTAAACGTTAGCGAAGCAAAAAAAGCTAGAAGTAAAAATAAGTCCTACTAAACGCGAAAGTTTGTAAGTACGGATGGCTGGATGTTTGTTACTCTTTCACGTAAAAACTACTGAACCGATTTGGCTGAAATTTGGCATAGAGATAGATTATAGTGTGGAATAACACATAGGCTACTTTTATCCCGGAAAATAAGAGAGTTCCCGCGGGAATTACAAAACCTTAATCCACGCGAACGAAGTTGCGGGACTAGTTAGTAATAAACCGAAACTGTGGACATAAATTTCAAAACGAACTACCCTGCAACGTTACAAATGAAATACACTGAAAAGCAATTAATATTATACCAAAATAGGCGTTCACACAAAACTGAATTAATTTGGATTTTCAGTCATTTTCAGTTATTTATCGCCGTTGCAATTTGGTGAGATGACAGTCGTTTTATTTTTAACCGACTTCTAAAAAAGGAGGTTCTCAATTCGTCGGAATCTTTTTTTAATGTAAGTATGTTCCCCGATTGCTCGAAGACGCCTGGACCGATTTGGAAAATTCTTTTTTTGTTTGAAAGGCTATACTTCCCAAGTGATCCCATTGTCATCAGGTCAGGATCTGATAATGGGATCCTGGAGAAATCGAGGGAACTCTTCAAATTTTATAGGCATATCTGATATACTTTATAGTGGCGTTTGAAGTCGGTTTCATAAAAATAATTTTTACATATATTATTATCGTTAAATCTTCGGCGTATTAACTTGATTACATTTTGCATTTTATATTAATAGATTTCTTACAAATAACATTGCTCCGTGATTGAAGGACAAACCAACGAAGCATCAAACAAACACACTTTCACATGTATTTTTGACGACCTCCCTGGCGCAGTGGTGAGCGTTGTGGTTTTATAAATGGGAGGTCTCGGTATATTAATTTTGTTAGTAAGGATATTAGTAGGAATACACGTATAAATAGCGAACACTCGTATGTATTATGTATAGTTCTTTGAATTGAGTGGTTCTCATATCCAATCATTCCATTGAGCGAACTGAATTAGAGTAAAAGCGTTCTGAGTATAATTCTCTCAAAGCTTCGAGCCGATTAGATACTCAGAAATGCTAGCGCAGTAAACGGACTGCACAAATTCAATGGACTATTGGAACCATACAAATAATTGAATTGAACTATCTGTCTGTAGTTCCGAAATAGCTAATGTCGTATGGACTGAATTCAAAACTATACTTATCTCGGGTAGGCTTGAGGCTCTTATGTGGTGAGGGTTGTTACGTTCCCTGAAATATGGTTGAGCGAAGCAATGGCTGGATCATGCGTCGTGCTCGTGAACGGGTCCCGCCAACGGGAATGGGTCTGCTTTGTGTCTACCCATGTTAACATGTGTTAGGTTGTGGATGGTGTGCATTTTTGAAACTTCTGTGTGGAAACATTGTGTGCATAGCCTAGTTTTTTTTAACAATTGTAAAAAAAAAAAAAAATTTTTTTGAAAAGAGCAACTGCTGAGTTTCTTGCCGGCTCTTCTCAGCAGAATCTGCATTCCGAACCGATGGTAGATTTGTGACGTTTCATAGGCGCTACAAGTTGGCCTACATGAAATAAATAAATTTTGATTTTGATTTTTTGATTTTTTGATTTATGGAAAATCAGACTATGACTGCACGGGTTCGAAAATCAGATTCTGCTGAGGAAAACATTGACATAATACCTAATACTTGGACCTTGGGTGTAATGCGAAATTCACGAAAAAAGTGTTCGAGAAAACCTATATCGTTCTTTTATCGTTATATAAATAAGAGCGGATTTCTGTTCCCAGAATTACTCTTTATTTACTCAACTAACTTCCCTTCGACATTTCGCTAGAAGATAATATTAACTATCTACGAGTACTTCTAGGAAAACTCTTTCGCTTAAACAAGCTTGTCTGCGTTTGTCGTTACAACGAATGTTGCTATATCACAAACTACAGGAATGCCGCTTCGATAGATCGATAAAGAATTAACTATAAGTAAGATAACATTAAAAAAACCGTATTTGGCCAAATGTTTGACGACCTCCCTGGCGCAGTGGTGAGCGCTGTGGTCTTATAACTGGGAGGTCTCGGGTTGAGTTCCCGGCGGGGGCAATTTGGGAATTTATAATTTCTAAATTGTTTCTAGTCTGGTGGGAGGCTTTAGCCGTGGCTAGTTACCACCCTACCGTCAATGACATGCCGCCAAGCGATCTAGCGTTCTTACACAATGGCGTGTAGAAACCGATTAGTATACTGCCATACCCCTTCCAAGTTAGACCAATTTAGACTGCATCGTCACTTACCATCAAGTAAGATCGCAGTCAAGGACTACATTGTCATCAAATAAAAAAAGACATGTGGCACTCGTTGACTGCCGCGGTAAAGCTATTGCATTTTTTATCAACGCCATCTAGCGGTGAGAGGAGTCCCGTGTCAGGTTATTTTCGTTACGGAATTTCTGGATTCGGTATCCACGCTCAAGGCCCGCGACAGAAGCTATGCAATAGCTTAAAAACAAAAGTAAGGTAACATTAAAAAATCGTATGTGGCCAAATGTTGGTTAACGACGTAATAGCTTCAGCGCGGCAAAATAGCTAGAAGGGTATAAATCTGGCGCGAGAACAGCTTGCGACGGAGAATGAATGTGTTTGGTAACGGTAACAGATTGCACTACATCCAGAGTGGGCTAGCGAGATTCAATCTCTAGATAATGGCTCTAGATTCTAGATTCCTACCTTCACCCGACCTTCACCCATCCGAATACTAATCCTAATCTAAATATATAAAAGGCAAAGGTGACTGACTGACTGACTGATCTATCAACGCACAGCTCAAACCACTAGACGGATCAGGCTAAAATTTGGCATGCAGATAGCTATGCTATGTAGGTATCCGCTAAGAAAGGATTTTTCAAAATTCAAGCCCTAAGGGGATAAAATAGGGGTTTGAAAAATCGAACTTAACGTGAGCGAAGCCGCGGGAAAAAGCTCCTAAAATTATAAAGTTTGTATAATAATGGCAAAAGTTTGTATGTATATGTGTGTGTGTGTTCTTTACTCCTTTACGCCACAACGAATTAACCAATTTGGCTGAAATTTGAAGTGGAGGCAGCTCACATCTAGGATTAAAACATAGGCAACATTTTATCCCAGAAAATTAAAGAGTCCCTATGGGAATTTAAAAAAACTACCACTAAACACACACATAATTTAAAGTATTAAATTAAAAAAAATAAAAAACCCGACTGCGTAAATGAAAACTGAAAAGGAAAAACAAGTCTAAACAATGACTTAATAAATGGAATACATTGTTGGGAAGATTTGAACCAATTCAGATTTTTAATGGGACCCCATATACGTATATATAAATCTAAATAGGCCAACGGTCAAAGGTGCGGACTGAAAAACTGAAAGGTCGCAGGTTCGAACCCCACCCGTTGCACTATTGTCGTACCCACTCCTAACACAAGCTTTCCGCTTATTTGGAGGGAATAGAAGGATTTTACTAATATTCTTTTCGTTTTTCTTTTAAGTCAATATTATTTAACAAAATTCTAGATTACTAGACTTTTGGTAGTTCTAGAGTACTACACTTATACTAGAGTTTTAACTTTAAAATAACAACCGAAATATTATAAAACTTAAATAAATTAAAACTACTACTTAAATAATACTAATTCTAAATTAAAACTAACATACAAAAATTTAAAACTAAATTCTAAATTAAAACAATTAAAATAAGAAACAAAATCTTATAATAAAACATTAAAATAAACTCTAAATATTAGGGGCCATATCGATGCCAGATGGTAATGTCCGCAGAAGGCTGGCTGCATTTCCTCTTTGGATAGATATGCTTATTTTTTGCCCAAAGTAACAGCCAGCCTTGGGGTCTTGAGTTGCATCAAACAGGCGCGTCGTTAACTCCTTATAAAAACGCGCCTCTGGCCCCCACAGTTTTAACTTGAATTATTAGCAGCGATATATCGCTCATTTGCGACAAGGGTGACATAACTCAAAATTCACCAATTTTAGTGTCGAAAATTTATACTTTTTGCTATAAAAACAACATTACGCTAAGAACAAAAAAATAAGAGCGAGAGAGATTGTGACTTAATGCTCTGTCGCTTTGTTGGTCGCTGTGTTGTTTCGAGACCGCAGCATCCACAAAACATTACTCTCTAACGAGAGAATTCTCTCTTCGTCGATTTTGAATTATGTCACTCTTGTCGCAAATGAGAAATATAGGTACTACATATTACATACCTACCATGTACTTTGTAGCTGTTGATTCACATCACTTTCTTACGTATTCATTTCACCCGCATAATACATTTGCCGGGAGAGTAGATTAAATTTTCTTCCCCATGCGTTAATGAAAACCCTGACCTCATTAGCGAAGCACTGGGGGCTCAAAATAAATGTTTTCCACATTCTATGTGTTAAATTATCCGAAGAGAGGTACCGTACGCTTATCGGACTGAGTAGATTATCCACTCGTAGAGATATCCTATTATATTCACCCTGAGTAACATAGGCTATATTATTGCTAAAAATCTTATGTCCACCCGTGCGAAGCCGGGACGGGCCGCTAGCTTTCCAATGGTGACAGAATTTTTGAAATCAGCGTTTTTGAGTTTTTGAGTTTATTCATTACAAACATACAAAAAAATCTTTCCTCTTTAATTGAAAAACCTTGATCCACGCGGACGAAGTCGCGGGCATCAGCTAGTATTATTATAAATGCGAAAGTTTGGATAAATGGATGGATGGGTGTATGTTTGTTACTCTTTACGCGACAAGGGTTGAACCGATTATGCTGGGAGTGACGATAGCTCATACCCAGTATTAACACATAGGCTATATTTTAACGGAAAATTAAAGAGTTCAAGCGGGAATTTTACCAATAAAATTACCAATAATTTTGATTTTTCAGCTGGTCTTTTGGTCCTTTTTTTGGTCGTCGTCCCCCCCTGTTCAATTCAGTCACGCCTAATACGAGAGTTCCCGAACGAAATCGCGAGCATCAACTAGTATTGGATGTTTGTTACTCAATTACGCCGCAACGACTGAACTGATTTGGCTGTTTGGCACAGAGATAAATTATAGTCTGGAATAACACATTTTATCCCGGAAAATAAGGACATACTATTTGGAGGCACTTATCTTCAGACACTAAGGCACACTGCAGTATTTTGGACGAGAAGTTATCTCGAAGCTGAGCTCTGTTGGTAGTTAATCTGTACGTCCCTTCTCCAAGTTTCTATATTTGGTAGTTTAAAACCGTATCCAAATGTATAAACCCTTTTGGTCGAGGTTTACGAGGCGATAACGCCTTATTCTTTCGTTTTATATGCGAGTTGCTGAAAAAATATAAAGCTTCATAAAATACAGGGATATAAGCAGGCAGGCTTTACGGAAGTTATACTGCATTGTAGAGCCTTCACCACCAGGGTGCCTGGAGCCCTTCGACCATCCGTTGCTCCAGATCTTTTTTACTACCAAATTGTGGAATCATCTCCCTTCGACGGTGTTCCCGCTTAATTACAATATGGGGTTATTCAAGGTGCGGACCAAGAAATTCCTGAAAAGGTTCCTTTTCTGGTACCTCTGGTACTACAAGTGTTCATGGGCGGCAGTAATCACTTAACATCAGGTGACCCGCCTGCTGTTTGCCCGCTATTCTTATAAAAATAAATAAAAAAGACGTGTGGCACTCGGGGACTGTCGCGGTAAAGCTATTGCATAGCATTTTTTATCAACGCCATCTAGCGGCTCACCATAGAGGAGTCCCGTGTCAGGTTATTTTCGTTACGGAATTTCTGGATTCGGTCTCCATGCTGGCCCGCGATAGAAGCTATGCAATAGCTTAAAAATATGTCCTGAAGACGCTCCGGTGTAGGATGGGAAACCTGCGTAAAGTGGTTTTTTTTTTTTTTTAAATTTCTTATCAACTGACTTGCAGCCCCGAACCGATCTAGATTTTGAATGGATCCCGACTTTTCCTTTAGTATATTGAAAAGATTAATTACTTCCCTATGTTTCAGGGTATTAAGTTTAATTAAGACTAATCCACCCGCGCGATAAAACGCCTAATACGCACTGGGCCAAAGCCGGAAAGGTCCAGATAAGATTCTCTCTCACATCCTTGATCCCTTGTATACTGATAATGGCCCGCTCATAACCCCGTATTGATTGCGCCTCGGGGTTCTTAAAGAAAGCTCCTCTGTTGTAAAAAAATTGTTTACAAAAGAAATGGCACTGTACCTAATGACTTGATGTGTATCCATTTATTTTATTTATTTACTAGCTTTTGTCCGCGGCTTCAAGCCTCTATTTTACCCTCTTTTTTGAATTTTTTGTCTGTCTGTCTGTGCGCACATCACGCGAAAACTACTGAACGGATTTGAATGAAACTTGGCATAGTCGTAGCTGATACTTTTATCCTGATAAACAACAAGGTTTATCTGGGATAGGTGATGAAAATTTTTGTTGATTTTGCTCCATTACTTCGTCAAATGTAAACTGAATTTGATAATTCTTTTTGTATTATAGATTTTGTACTATTATAAATATTTTATCCAGTTTTGATGAAGATCTACTAAATATTATCGGAAATAGAGGACATAACTTCTCGCAGATAGTAGCAAGTCATTCTAAACTTTTTCCACGCAGACGAAGTCGCGGGAATCAGCTAGTATACTACTATACCCCTTCAAAATTAGGCCGCTACCATATTAGGCTGCGTCATTCCTTACCGTCACGTCCTTACGTCCTTATCAACAGCTATCTTATAACGACTAAAAACCCTTCTAATTTGTATGGATTAGCAAGTTCAGATAATCTATACGACCCATCGCATTAAAAAGAAGGGAAAACTTTACAAACTTTCATTTCATGCTCACGCCACATCCTGTAATTTAGCAATGAACTTAAAAAAGGCTTAAGTTATGAAGTGGAATCACGGAATACCTGGAAAATTGTAATTATTTTCCGAGCAGCTGCTGGAATGGCGAGGGAAAATCTACCTTGGCGCGAGTCCAAAATGAAACTGTATTGTAATTAAGCTATTTGCTTTATTTTAGTTTTCAGTTTGTGAAGTTAGTAGCAAAGAAATTATGATTTTTCTTTTCTTGAAGAGGGCTCGTGTGTTTATTGTTTATTTGAACAGTGTACCAGACAGTAAATAGTAGGGATTTTAAGTCAATTTTTTGTCAAAAAGTTATTATTTTAGTATATTTTGTTGCTATCAAGTAGTACCCTAGTTCAACAATTTTGGATACAATCTATACTTATAATAAAACTGTAACGGGACGAATTCTGTACATTAAATATATTTTGAAAATTTTAATCGGAGAATGCTTCATTATCGAACCTGAGCCCAAAACAATTTTATTTGAATTTTTGTCTGTCTGTCTTTCTGTCTGTATGTCTGTGCGCGCATCACGCGAAACACAGAACGGATTTGAATGAAATTTGATATAGTGGTAGCTGATATGCCGAGTCAATATATGGGATACTTTTTATCCGGATAAACCATAAGGTTTACCCGGGATAGGGGATGAAAATTTTTGTTGATTTCTCTCCAAAGCTTCGTCAAATCTAAACCGAATTTGATAATTCTTTTTTTATTATAAATTGTGTACTATTAGAAATATTTTGTCTAATTTTGGTGAAGATTTACTTACTAACTTTTTTTTGAAAAGAGCAACTATTGTAAAAATTTTTTTTTTTTTTAAAGAGCACTGTTGAGTTTCTTACCGACTCTTCTCAGCAGAATCTGCATTCCGAACCGGTGGTAGATTTATGACGTGTCATAAGAGCTACAAGTTGGCCTACATGAAATAAATAAATTTTGATTTTGATTTTGATTTTGATTTTTAAATATTGTCGGAGATAGAGGACATAACTTCTCGCGGATAGTATCAAGTCACTCTAAACTTTTTCCACGCTGACGAAGTCACGGTAATCAATTAGTCTAAATCCCTTTAAGAGTTGCACTACTGGGAAAAAAGTACTGGGAAATAGTTGAGGTCAAACTTAATCAGATATACCCGGGATATTGAATAAGGAAATGACCGGGAAAATCTGCATTCTCAGGTGCAAAACCTCCCGATCGATCTGTGTCGCCAAGAATCTCAGCCTTTGTGGCCAACCGGAATCGCATTCCTTGAATATATTAAAGGAACCATTTTTGAAAACATTTTCTACAACATTTTTAAGCTATTGCATAGCTTCTATCGCGGGCCTTGAGCGCGGAGACCGAATCCAGAAATTCCGTAACGAAAATAACCTGACACGGGACTACTCTCACCGCTAGATGGCGTTGATAAAAAATGCTATGCAATAGCTTTACCGCGGCAGTCCCCGAGTGCCACACGTCTTTTTTTTACATTTTTAGCGAGCAAACGAGCAGGCGATTCGCCTGATGTTAAGTGATTGCCACCGCCCATGAGCATTTGTAGCACCTGAGGCACCACCAATGCGTTGCCGGCTTTTCAGGAATTTGCCTTGAACAACCCCATGTTGTAATTTAGTGGAACACCGTCGCAGGAAGTTGGTTTTTTGAAAATGAACAGTCTGAATAGATTTTCATTGTGTGTATTTAAACCTCAATTATTGTGAGATGTTTATTAAGTAGTGTCCAGATGGTATGCCTGCTACCAATATTACGTTATTTCTACTATGTAACATAAGCTGTTTTACCATGCTGACCACCCACTAGGTGTACCGAAGACATGAGATATGTCGCTGGATACATGCGGTGCAAGACTCACACCCGTGGAAGTTCATTCAAGAGGGTTTCGTCCAACAGTGAACGTCAATCAATTGATAAAGAAGAAGAAATAAAAAGAATCCAAAAAAATTTTTCACAGATCAGATTTTCAATTTTTTCGAAACGTGACTTACCCTCTGGAATCGTCACGAATTATACGATTCCGATACATCGGATTTCAAAAATGAATTCGAAAATATGGCTATATTGAACTGAAGTGAAATTCTAGAGCTAAAAATGTAAATTCCTCCCTAACCGAGGACATAGAGTTGTCATAATATCACTAGAGAAGCAATGCTCAAACGGAATCCCTACTAATATTATAAATGCGAAAGTGTGTTTGTTGGTTTGTTGGTTTGTTGGTTTGTTGGTTTGTCCTTCAATCCCGCTGCAACAGAGCTTCGGATCGACGTAATTTTTTACATGTGTGTAGTTGAGAACCTGGAGAGTGACATAGGCTATTTTTTATCCCGGAAAATCAAAGAGTTCCCGTGGGATGATAAAAAACTAAATGTACGCGGACGAAGTCGCGGGTATCAGCTAGTGAATGAATGAATGGATGACTGAATGTATAGTTAGTATGCAATAAAGTTACTAATGTTTTACAATATATTTGTCTTTTTTCAAATATTGTATCCTTACTTCCTTGCTATCCTTTCCTTATCCTTATCCTTACTAATATATAAATGAGAAAGTGTCTTTGTTTGTAGGTTTTTCCTTCAATAACGCTGCAACAGTGCTACGGATCGACGTGATTTTTATCCCGGAAAAACTATATCCACGCGGACGAAGTCGAGAGCATCAGCTAGTTTACTTATAAGAGGTTACTACATTTGGCAAGCATTGATTTAATTATATTTTATTTCTAGATGATGCCCGCGATTTCGTCCGCGTGGATTAAGTTTTTTTTTTCAATTTTCCGGGATAAAATGTAGCCTATGTTTTAATCCTGAATATGAGCTGCCTCCATTCCAAATTTTAGACAAATTGGTTATTTCGTTATGGCGTGAAGGAGTAATAAACATAAACACACACACACACACACACACACACACACACACACACACACACACACACACACACACACACACACACACACACACACACACACACACACACACACACACACACACACACACACACACACACACACACACACACACACACATATTATTAGGATAAGCTTATCTCTAAAATAGTAACGTCTTCCAGCTGCCTTCGAAAGTGAGTGAGGTGAAATGAAAACTTTAATGCTTTAAAAGTGCTCTAAGTATAAAGTTTGCTGCTCCAGTTTTCAGCTCAATGGCCGATAAGAATTTCAAAATGCCAGGGCACCGTGTCGTACTATACTTTAAGCTTGGAAGTGAAAAGCGGGAATTTGGTCATATAAAAGCACGAGGTCTTAAGAAGAAATTCTTGGCTTTAAAATACCTTTGTCTTGTAAAATTCCTAACACGCTTTCTGAACGGTCCATTAGTGATTAGTTTTGCGTCAGTCAATTACATTCATGAATGATGAATGACTAGCTGATGCCTGCGACTTCGTTCGCGTAGATTGAGGTTTTATAGGAAAAAATTAGCCTATGTATTCTTCTAGACCACAATCTATGTCTGTGCCAAACTTCAACAAAATCGGTTCAGTCCGAAGGATTATGACAGTGCACATTCAACCCATACCCCTTGTCTGTTTCTACTCGCCATCGTGCCGGAACTATCTTGTCATCGAATAAAAAGAAATAAGTTATTACACTATTATTATAGTACGTTTATCTCGCGAAGTTACAGGCGCTTTACTTGTGGTTACGTCGTGTACATGCACATTGCGTAAGTGTGCGTGCCTGTCAGGAGCCTAGGTGGGAGCGGTCACGTGCGACTAGCTCTCGCTCACACTTATACAGATACGGTACACACACAACCATGAGCCACGAGCCATTATGAAATAAAAGAACTATACTAAGTTTTACACCCAGCTATCTTCTTCTTCTATATATATAAAATTCAAAGTCCTGACTGACTGATTGACTGACTGAGATATCAACGCACAGCCTAAACTACTGAAGTTAGAAACTTGAAATTTTTACAGTTGGTTCCTTTTATGACGTAGGCGCACACTAAGAAAGGATTATTGGGAATTCCACCCCTAAGGGGTTTAAATAGGGGATGGAAGTTTATATGAAACTCCGTCATTTTTCAAGCTATTTCCATCAAAGTTGGTATTTGAGCTTTCAGTTAAAAATAAAGAAGTACGTGTGTCACAGTTTTTGAAAATTTCACCCCAAAACCTAATTCCACGCGGACGAAGTCGCGGGAGCAAAAACTAGTAAAATATAAGAAAACCATGAAATCAAACGTTCCATAATAATCTCGTGAAAATTTTAACGGAAATCCGTGGAATTAATAGCCCAATATAACTCGGAGATGGAAACGTGGCTTCAATGAGTCTCCAGCTCTCTTTACTGCCTCCTATAAGTTAACAACCGCACCGAAGCCGTTTAAGTGGCCCACTAAACTAACTTGCGATATCGAAGCTTTAATAACGGTATAAAGTTTTCTTTTACTAAAGATTTTAGACTTGATTCGTGGTTTAATAACATAATTGTTATAAAAAAAGACGTGTGGCACTCGGGGACTGCCGCGGTAAAGCTATTGCATAGCATTTTTTATCAACGCCATCTAGCGGCTCACCGTAGAGGAGTCCCGTGTCAGGTTATTTTCGTTACGGAATTTCTGGATTCGGTCTCCACGCTGGCCCGCGATAGAATCTATGCAATAGCTTAAAAATACGAGTACGTACCACGGTAATTATTTCAGTTGGGATTGTCCCGTGGCGGTTGAAATGACGTACCTCCGAAAAGATCAAGAAGGTGGGTAGATAGATTCTACCCATAACAGTTTCAACTTGACGTCTCGCAACATCGCAGTCCCGTCGTGACCACGATCCATGCAACATGAGTCGAAATATAGACAATCCCAACTAAAATCATTACCGTGGTACGTACTCGTATTAGTTTATAACAAAGTTTTTTTTTTTAAAAGAATATTTACAAAGTTGAACTTGACTTAGTTCTCTATTAAAAACATGCCAAAGATGCCTCACTGCGATACCTCGCGGTCGCGGTTTAGCTCGCTACCTCGATGTCACCTCCATTTAAAACAAATGTATGCAAACATGCCGAAGATGCCTCACTGTACCGCGATGTATTCAAATTCAATTCAAAATCTATTTATTTCATGTCGGCTAACTTGTAGCTCTTATGACACGTCATAAATCTACCACCGGTTCGGAATGCAGGTTCTGCTGAGAAGAGCCAGTAAGAAACTCAGCAGTTGCTCAAAAAAAAATTTTTTTTTACAAAGCTATGCTATGAATACAGTGCTTCCACAATAAAAGCTACAATAAAGCTTCAAAAATGCAAAAATGCATACGTAGGTACACCAATCCAACGCATGTCAAGATGGCAAAGCAGACCCATTCCCGTTGGTGGCACCCGTTCACGAGCATGACGCATGATCCAGCCATTGCTTCGCTCAACCATATTTGAGGGAACGTAACAATCGTAAACGTATCGCATCCTTCGACATGCTCGCGCTCGTCTGTTTGCATACATTTGTTTTAAATGGAGGTGACATCGAGGTAGCGAGCTAAACCGCGACCGCGAAGTATCGCAGTGAGGCATCTTTGGCATGTTTTTACCCTTAGGATGCCACGACAGCGTCTATTCTCCTTTACAAATAAGAGGAAAGCTTGTGTTAGGAGTGGACTGACTGACCTAACAATGCAACCACTCAAACCACTGGACAGATCGGGCTATTTGGCATACAGATAGCTAGAGTATGACATAGGCATCCGCTAAGAAAGGATTTTTGAAAATTCAACCCCTAATCGCGTAAAACTGGGATTTGAAAAATCGAACTTAACGTGAGCCAAGCCGCGAAAAGAAGCTAAGTTTTATTAACCCTCGACGCAAAAACGACAGGATGTTCTAAGTTTGACATGCGTGTGTGTGTGGTCACCGCTACAAAACGGCGGATTACAAATTTTTATTTTAACCATTACTGACTAACGATTAGGATATTTTAACATGTCGAGGGTGTTTTAAAATTTTTAATTGAACGAGCGAAGCGAGTTCTCTGAGTCAACTAGGGCGCTTGCCTACTAGACAGAAAAGTGTGTCCGTCTAAATGTCTGTCAGAGCCCTATAACTTCTGAATTACTGAATATTAGAACGTGAAACTTGGTTGAAAATTCAGTTATATCCTGTACTTGAACAACAAATACTAAAATTAGATAAATGTTATAAAGAAACGAAATTATTTAATTTTAATGCGCCATCTATTAGCATTATTGTGAAGCTAATAGCTTCACTATAATGCTAATAGATGGCGCTGTGTCAGTAAAACAGTTTTATGTCAACTATTTTTTTTTATTGCGTCTAATGTTAAAAGTTAATTATAACAATATATAATTAAAACTTTTGGGAATTATGGGATATCGCGAGGTCTCAGTTCGGGGCGAACCACTAGTTTACACTTGTTAATAAAACCTAATTAAACTCGGACGAAGTCGCGGGCACCAGCCAGTAAGATATACATACGAAGCCCGTAATCAGGTTGTAATTTATTCGTCGGAATTTCATTTCCACTCGACGCGCGCGGTGTATTGAATTCTCGCTTCACTCTGTCGCTTCGGAATTGTGTTTCGGAATTTTGCTTCGAATTGATTGATGCATTCAATAAATTATGAATTAAATGAAGCGGGACGAAAATCTGTTTACTCACTGTGTTTCACGAATCAATTGATTTCGCATCATCGTCTCAACTCTCAACCTCCTAGAATGCGATGACAAGATAGTCTTTGACTGCAATCTCACCTGATGGTAAATGACGATGGAGTCTAGGATGGTAGCGGGCTAACTTAGAAGAGACATATACCCCTAATCAGTTTCTACGCGCCATCGTGCCGGAACGCTAATTTCTTGGCGGCACGTCTTTGGCGGTAGGGTGGTAACTAGCCACGATCAAAGCCTCCCACCAGACCAGGGCAAAGACAATTCAAAAATTATAAATTCTCAAATTGCCCCCGCCGGGATTTGAACCCGATACCTCCCAGTTATAAGACCACAGCGCTCAAGGTCGTCGTTGTATCTATCCATACTATCTATACTTATATTATAAAACTGAAGAGTTTGTTTGTTTGAACGCGCTAATCTCAAGAACTACTGGACCGATTGCAAAAATTCTTTCACCGTTAGATATGTACGTGATCCCTGAATGCTATAGGCTATAAATATGTACCACGGGCGAAGCCGGGACGGTCCGCTAGTAATATAATATATAAAGTTTGTTTGTTTGAACGCGCTAATCTGTGGAACTACCAGTCGGATTTTTAAAATTCTTTTTGCATTTGATAGCCCTATTCTTGCGGAAGGTATAGGCAGAGATCACAGAAAATTTGGTATCTCTGGTTACAGGCTATTCAAAATTACAAAAAAGAAGAGCAAAAAAAAAAAAAAAGTAGGAAGAACGCTAAACGAAAACGAACTAATAGCGCGGGCGGGCAATGGAGGCAATGTGGTAAATCATATTATGAAAATGTGTTTCTTAACATAGGCTACTTTTTATCCCAGAAAAACAAAGAGTTCCTACTTCTTCTTCTACTTCGAGAGATAGAGGACACAACTTCTCGAGGATAGTACCAGGTCACTGTAAACTTTTTCCACGCGGACGAAGTCGCGGGAATCAGCTAGTCATGTATAAAAAGAGAGTAGGTATATTAGTAGAAATCATTGTATTGAGAAATAATCATTTTTAATGCAAATACGAGCATAATTATGTCACGGCGGGCGCACAAAGCTCTGTACATTTCTTACATAATTGACGTTATCTTGACACTGGGTTGCTCGACTTTGTACTTCTCTCTATTGCTATTATAAATCGCATTGCGGTTTCCGTTAATGTTATGTACGTTGATAATACGTATACTAGCGACCTGCCCCGGCTTCGCACGGCTGCAATGCTGTTTTTTTTTTAAGTTATTGCATAGCTTCTATCGCGGACCTTGAGCGTGGAGACCGAATCCAGAAATTCCGTAACGAAAATAACCTGAGACGGGACTCCTCTCACCGCTAGATGGCCGCGGCAGTCCCTGAGTGCCACACGTCTTTTTTTTTATTATGAGATAGGCTTACGCTTGACGACAATCAATGATGTAAAGCATTGATGAGGTCTAGGTTGGAGCGCGCTTGCCTAGAAAATGCCTATTCACTCTTGTCTTGGTACTCAGATTATACGTGGCCGGAAACACAGAAGCTGGAAGTGCGTTCCATACCTTAGCCGTACGATTCAGATACTAAATATACCTACTATAGAATGTCTTTATGTACAACGTTCTATATTAAATGCACAATGTATTGCTTAAAATCGCTTTGTAAGCCATTATTTCTCGTAAAAACTAAAGGATAAATTCAAATTCAAATTCAAAATTAATTTATTTCATGTAGGCTAACTTGTAGCTCTTATGACACATCATAAATCTACCACCGGTTCGGAATGCAGATTCTGTTGAGAAGAGCCGGTAAGAAACTCAGCAGTTGCTCTTTTCAAAAAAAATTTTTTTTTTTACAAAGCTATGCTATGTATACAGTGCTTCCACAATAAAGCTTCAAAAATGCAAAAATGCATACGTAGGTACACCAATCCAACGCATGTCAAGATGGGCAGTCAAAGCAGACCCATTCCCGTTGGTGGCACCCGTTCACGAGCATGACGCATGATCCAGCCATAAAATATGCTTATTATGGGTTATCTCGAAAGGCCACCATTGAACAAGATATCTTCATAAAAAAGACCATAAAAAACCAAATATGGACTTTTTGGTTCCATTTAAACAAACGTAGACCGAAAAAAGTTGCCCTTACAACTCCATCGCTGAAAAAATTGAAATATAAAATCAATATTGTAAATGAAATCCTACCTGCCCAATATTTTAAGCTCCGTACGGAAAGAGTTAAGTATTTGATCCTATTTTTGCTCGTAGCAATTCGGACCAACCCGGGGAATGTCACAAAACAATTTCAGCGATCCGGGATTAAATGTACGCTCTGCTGCCCGTCCGATTGGTACATTTATTACGGACAAGAACAACGGCTGTTCCAGTTTTACGTGTATCTATGTTTATTTACTAAGGTTCCATGCATAAAAGGTATCAAGTCTTTGAGTTATAACCAACAAGTAAATTAATCTAAACATGTAAAAGGGAAAGTGTATACTGTATACATAGCATAGTTTTGTTACCTATTGTAAAAAAAGACGTGTGGCACTCGAGGACTGCCGCGGTAAAGCTATTGCATAGCATTTTTTATCAACGCCATCTAGCGGCTCACTGCTAGATGGCGTTGATAAAAAATGTGCCATCTAGCGGCTCACCGTAGAGGAGTCCCGTGTCAGGTTATTTTCGTTACGGAATTTCTGGATTCGGTCTCCACGCTGGCCCGCGATAGAAGCTATGCAATAGCTTAAAAATTTTTTTTGAAAAGAGCAACCGCCGAGTTTATTGCTGACTCTTCTTGACAGGAAGGGCATTCCGAACCAGTGGTAGATTCATCGACGATTCAAAAGCACTTGTAAAAGTTTATTTGAATAAAAAATATTTCTATTCTATTCTATTCTAAAGGCTGACCGTCTGATCAATCAACGCACAGCACAAAGCACTGGACGGATCGGGCTGAAATTTGGCATCCAAATAGCCTAAATAGAAAGGATGAAACCGATGCTCGACGCTAGCTCATCTTCAACATACGTGTACAAACTAAAAAGTTCTTTTTTTGAAAAGAGCAACTGCTGAGTTTCTTGCCGGTTCTTCTCAGCAGAATCTGCATTTCGAACCGGTGGTAGATTTATGACGTGTCATAAGAGCTACAAGGTAGCCTACATGAAATAAATAAATTTTGAATTTGAATTTGAAAATTATTTTAGGTATACTTTGTGGTGGCGTCCGAAGTCGGTTTTTTGAAAAGATTTTTTTTAAAGCTTTTTAGTGTAGTTGCATAGGCATTCTCTGACCGCGAGGCGAGCGATTGGACCGATTTTCTTATTCATTGAGGAGTTCTGTCCTACATCACCGAAGACCAAATCTTCAGCGAATTTAAATGGAACCAACCTGAGGTACGTCCTTTCGGAGTTATGAATTAACATAGCAAAAAAAACACGCATTGAATTGAGAACCTCCTGCTTTTTTAAAGTCGGTTTAAAAAGTAAGTGCCATATCTAGCTGAAATCCGGCCAGTTTAACATTATTATTATATGAATTTCAGTGGCGATTTGGTTTAATTTTCCTGAATTTTCATAAATAATTGAGTGTTTGTTTCATTTGGAAAACAACTACAATAAATGACAGCTTTGCATTCTAATTAAGTATGGATTTTAATGTCGTATATTTTCATCATTTCAGTGGAGTATGATAATTGGATTAAAAACTTAATGATAATGAGGCATCAAAGTTTAAAACATAATTATTTTTGTGTAGTAATCGCTGAAAGTACGTTAGTCATAAAATGAATATAATAATTTTAATATTTGTGCAACATTAATAATTTATATTTTGTGACTTTATGTTATATGAGTTATATGCGTTTTAACTTTCAACATATAAATATCACTTGCGTGTAAGGGAGAGTGCCTTTATTCCGGCAGATATTATGTGTCGTTATTTTAAGGTAATTGTGCATTTGGCGATAAAAATATATTATTATAACTTAGAACAAGATAAAATTTAAAGAAACGTTGGATACTTAGGTATAACATCCGTCGTATTGCATAATCAATATTGATTAAGTTACTATGATTTTGTGCCTATGTCAACAGGAATATAATAAATAGTAATATTAAAATTAAAAAAAAAAACCCGACTTCCATCCTTCATACATTAAAAAAAGAATCATCAAAATCGGACGACTCTGAGAAAAGTTAGGGTGAAAATATGCCAGAGATGCCTCACTGCGATACCTCGCGGTCGCGATTTAGCTCGCTACCTCGATGCCACCTCCATTTAAAACAAATGTATGCAAACAGACGAGCGCGAACATGCCGAGAAACATCGATGTGAACCGCGATGTATCGCAGTGAGGTATCCTTCGGCATGTTCGCGCTCGTCTGTTTGCATACATTTGTTTTACATGGAGGTGGCATCGAGGTAGCGAGCTAAACCGCGACCGCGAGGTATCGCAGTGAGGCATCCTTGGCTTGTTCGCGCCCTTATGCGTGGTCATAACTTTTTTTTTATTCGATGACAAGATAGCCCTTGACTGCGATCTCACCTGATGGTAAGTGACGATGCAGTCTAAGATGGTAGTGGGCTAACTTGGAAGGGCTATAGCAGTGTAAATTCAACCCATACCCCTAATCGGCTTCTACACGCCAACGTGCCGGAACGCTAAATCGCTTGGCGGCACGTCTTTGACGAAAGGGTAACTTAAAAAAAAAAGAAAAAAATATACGCGACGAATTGGTAACCTCCTCTTTTTTCGTCGATTATTATACGGACCTATTACGGAACCCTAAATACCTTTTTATTTGCATTTGTATACCTTTAGAGCGGTAGATATCTTACTGATTTATTATTATAGTTTAACTATAATTAATACAGTAGTAGAGAAAATACACAGACTCGAGGAAACTTCACGAATAAATATTAAGAGGAGTCAAACAAGTGCTGCGCTCCACAATTCAGCTTTCAACCAGTTCGCTCCAGTTAAAACTAGTTCAGGACAAAAGTGCTTTGGTATAAAGCGATCGTATATTAATGTTTTTTCAAAATTTTAACAGAAACATGCGTTAAGCTGTTATGGAGCAATGACAGCTTAGTGAATAGAACTGCGGTCTTCTATATGTCGCAGGTTCGATTCCGACCTCTGACGTGGCGTATGTGCATTCAGACTATTAAACATCACATGTTTCAACGGTGTCGGAAAAGATCGTGAGGCACGCCTGAGAGTTGTACATAATGTTTTCAAAAATATATGAAGTCTATCAATTTACATTTGGTCAGCGTAGCGGAATAGTGCAAGTCTCTTTTTCAGCGAAGGGAGGCTATTCGTTTATAGCCTCCCTAAAAAAAGAGACTTGCACTCAGTATAGTGCGTCTATGGGTCATTCTGTCAATGTGCATGTCAATTAAAATGGATGGACGAATAGATGGATGGATGAATAGATGGATGGATGAATAGATGGATGGATGAATAGATGGATGGATGAATAGATGGCTGGATGAATAGATGAATAGATGTGTGTTACTCAATAACGCCGCAACGACTGAACCGATTTGGCTGGGCACAGAGTCAGATTATAGTCTGAAATGTCGCATAGGCCACTTTTATCCCGGAAAATAAGATAGTTCCTGAGGGAATTTAAAAAACACATTCCACGCGAACGAATCAGCTAGTAGGTAGGTACTTTGTAACAAAAAAGCTACATTTACATTTGAAAGCAAGGCAAAAAAACGGAGCGCACTTGTAAATTGGCTCAGTACCGCATGAACGGAATTATGAAAACTAACAAGGACAACGGAGTTTACAATTCACGCAATCCACAATGAAGCTCGTCACAGAGCCTGGCGTGGTGCCAGGGCGGAGTAGGGTGACGTCACTATACGCTGGGATGTTCCACTGGTCGAATCAGAAGTGAGGAGATCCGTGGCTGAGCTAGTCACACCTTGGTTATGTGATTCAAGTGACATTTTCCTCAAAATTGAGCAACGAGTGTGTCCTTTCTTGGGATGCTTATTACATCACATCACATCAGATCACACTATCACACTAATATTATCAAGGCGAAAGTGCGTGCGTGTGTGTGTTAGTCCTTCACACCACAACGAATGAGCCGATTTGGCTGGGAAAGGGGATAGATCACACCCAAGATTAACACATCGGCTAAAATTAAAGAAATTAAATTAAAGAGTTCACGGGATAAAATGTAGACTATGTGTTATTTCAGACTAATCTATCTCTGAGCCAAATCCGTTCAGTCCGTCAGCGATATCGTCGCGTGGACTGAGGTTTTTAATTTCCGCAGGACTTCTCTTATTTCCCGGGATAAAAAGTTAACTATATGTTATTTGAGACTGTAGTCTCAAAGTCTTTGTGAATTTCAGCCAAAGCGATTCAGTCGTTACGGCGTTGCGGATTGAGTTACAAACATCCATCAATCCATACATCAAAACTTTTGCATTATAATATTAATATAATATAAAAAGGCTTGTCCTGACTGACTGACTGACGATCAACGCACAGCCTAAACCACTGAAGTTAGAAACTTGAAATTTTGACAGTAGGTTCCTTTTATGACGTAGGCGAGCACTAAGAAAGGATTTTTCGAAATTCGCCCCCCAAGGGGGTAAAAAGGGGGGTTAAAGTTTGTATGAAACTCCGTCATTTTTCGAGTTATACTCATGAAATTCGGTATTTAGGCTTTAAATTGAAAACAAAAAAGTACGTGTTTCACAGTTTTTAAAAATTCTACCCCCTAAGGGGTTAAATAGGGGTTGAATGTTTGTATAATAGTCCTTCGTTCTTCAAGTTATTTTGCAAGTTACGTTTATGAAACTTGATATTTTGGCTCTTGATTAAAAATAAAGAATTACGTATTTTACATTTTTTTTAAATTCTCCCCCCAAGGGGGTAAAAAGGGGGGTTAAAGTTTGTATGAAACTCCGTCATTTTTCAAGCTATACCCATAAAATTCGGTATTTAGGCTTTAAATTGAAAACAAAAAAGTAAGTGTTTCACACTTTTAAAAAATTCTACCCCCTAAGGGGTTAAATAGGGGTTGAATGTTTATATGATAGTCCTTCGTTCTTCAAGTTATTTTTCAAGTTATGTTTATGAAACTTGATATTTTGGCTCTTGATCAAAAATAAAGAATTACGTATTTTACATATTTCGAAAATTCTCCCCCCAAGGGGGTAAAAAGGGGGGTTAAAGTTTGTATGAAACTCCGTTATTTTTCAAGCTATACCCATAAAATTCGGTACTTAGGCTTTAAATTGAAAACAAAAAAGTAGGTGTTTCACAGTTTTTAAAAATTCTACCCCCTAAGGGATTAAATAGGGGTTGAATGTTTGTATGATAGTCCTTCGTTCTTCAAGTTATTTTTCAAGTTATGTTTATGAAACTTGATATTTTGGCTCTTGATCAAAAATAAAGAATTACGTATTTTACATTTTTTGAAAATTCTCTCCCCAAGGGGGTAAAAAGGGGAGTTTCAATATTCATAGTTAAGACAGGACAACGTCTGTCGGGTCCGCTAGTATTAATATAATGAAGTAGGATAGAAATAGAAATAGAAATAGAAATATTTTTTATTCAAATAAACTTTTACAAGCACTTTTGAATCGTCAATGAATCTACCACTGGTTCGGAATGCCTTTCCTGCCGAGAAGAGCCAGCAAGAAACTCGGCGGTTGCTCTTTTCAAAAAAATAAAAATTTACAATTGTTATTGAAACTATGCTATGTATTCAGTGCTTCCACGATGAATTTTCCTGAGTACAATACAAGTAAAAATAAATACAATACAAATACAAATAAAATACAATTCAAAACATGTTAACACAGGCAGGCAAAAGCAGACCCATTCCCGTTGGTGGCACCCGTTCACGAGCATGACGCATGATCCAGCCATTGCTTCGCTCAACCATATTTGAGGGAACGTAACAACCCGCACCACACGACACCACCACAGAAACTTTAAAGAGAGCATGACATACTTAGGCTACCCATGTTAAGGCATCGAATTGAATACTAATATTAAACTACTCATTTTAAGACATGACTGAGACAAATAAAGTGGAAACACCGTGGAACAGAATACAATAAAATCATGTTACACAGGATAGTTATTACTGTCTTATGAATCACTGGAGCGAATTATATCCACGCTTTTTTATCATTTACATAGTCTTCAATTGTATAATATGCTTTTTTCATGAGAGCAGATTTAATTGATTTCTTAAACTTGTGTAGAGGCAAGTCTAAGATTGACTGTGGAATTTTATTGTAAAACGTCACGCCCATTCTCACAAATGTCTTTTGGACCCTCTTGAGGCGCAGCCCAGGAAACATGAGCCTATTTGGATTTCTACTTGGTCTATCGGACAAATCACTCTTTTTTTTGTAACTCAAAATGTTTTGTCTGACAAACATTATGTTGTTATAAATATATTGCGAAGCTACTGTAAGAATGCCTATCTCTTTAAATCTTTCTCGAAGGGAATCCCGCGGCCTCAAATTATAGATTGCGCGGATTGCCCTCTTCTGCAAAACAAAAATTTTTCCAATATCGGCTGCCTTACCCCATAGTAAGATTCCGTATGACATAATACTATGGAAATATGCAAAATAAACAATTTTTGCAGTTTCTATGTCAGTCAACTGTCGAATCTTCCTAACAGCGTAAGCAGCAGAGCTAAGTTTGCCAGCAAGCGTTGCTATATGGGTGCCCCATTGTAGCTTTGAATCCAGGGTTAACCCCAAAAACACTGTGGAGTCCTCAGTTTTCAAAGGTTCATTATTTATTTTTAAATTTTTACTGACAGTTCTCGTGTTAGGTAATAAAAACTCAACACACTTTGTTTTTTTAGCATTTAAAAGGAGATTATTTGCCGTAAACCATTCAGAAACTTGAGATAATGCACTATTTACATCGTCAAAATTGTCTTTCATCCTATCGACTTTAAAAATTAAAGACGTATCATCAGCAAATAGTACAATATCGCAAGTATTTTGGACAAAATGTGGTAAATCATTTATGTAGACCAAAAACATGAATGGACCTAGAATAGAACCCTGGGGTACACCCATTACTGAGGCTGATCCGGATGATTTTACATCATTGACACATACTCTTTGGACTCGGTTGCTGAGATAAGACGCAATGAGACTAAGTGCAAAATCTTTAATGCCATAGTGGCTCAGTTTAAGCAAAAGAGTCTCGTGATCAACGCAGTCGAATGCCTTTGACAAATCACAGAAAATACCAATGGCATTCTGTGAGTTCTCCCACGCATCGAATATGTGTTGTAATAGCCTTGCGGCTGCATCGGTTGTTGATCGACCCTTTGTAAAACCATACTGCTCAGTGTGTAGGAGTTTATTTAAATTAAAGTGTAAAAGCAGTTGGTTGAGCATTATTTTTTCGAATATCTTGCTGAGAGTTGGCAAAATTGAAATTGGCCTGTAGTTATTCGGGTCACTTTTGCTGCCCGATTTAAAAAGCGGTATTAGCTTACTACATTTCATAAGATCTGGAAAAGATCCAGAATCTACTGATTTATTAAAAATTAAAGCAAGATACGGCGCAATAATATCAATTACATTATGAATTATTTTAACTGATATCCCCCATAGATCTGCTGTTTTCTTATTTTGTAAAGATTTAAATGTTTTGACTATGTCATATGGGGTAACGTGTTCAAACCTAAATAACTTATTGCACTCAGAGACATTGCTTCTTAGAAGACGATAGGCTTCTGCCGGCGAGGAATTTAGAGAACTGGTTGTGGTAATTGGAATATTTTTGAAAAAGTTCTCAAATGTATTTACAACTTCTATATCGGAGTTAATTACATGATTATCAATTTTAAGCTCCAATTTATTATTATTATGCACCTTATGTTTATTCGTTTCATCGCTAATGATGTCCCATGCTGTTTTAATTTTATTATCAGAATTGACAATTTTTTGTTTTATGTGAAGTGACTTTGCTTGTATGCATACATTTCTAAACAATTTAGAATAATTTCTTACATATTCAATAAACGCGGGGGAATAATTATATTGTTTTTCTGCATACAAGTCAAACAGCTTATTTCTACTTTTATAGATGCCTGCAGTTGCCCAGTCACTAAACTTAAGATCTTTAGACAGTCTTTTCTCTATCACCTTAAAGATAGAGTTATATTGTGAGCTTAACAAATCAAAAAACTCTGTATAAATTACATCCGGATCATCCTGTGCAAGGTCAAGCGTCGGCAATATAGCTGAGATGTTTTGTTTGAAATGCTTTACTTTTTTAGTGGTAACTGGCCTGTATTTTATTACTTTTGTTATGTTCTGTTCACTGCTTGGAATAGATATCATTTGACCGCAATGATCAGATCTGAGATAAGTGATAATAGATTTTTCAATAATGTTACAATCACAAAAAATGTTGTCAATACAGGTAGCTGAGTTTGCAGTTACTCTCGTAGGTTCATCAAAAATATTCTCTAAATTAAAGCTTTTAAATAAGTTAAGTAGCCTACCAGTAAAAGGAGTGTGAAGCAAAATATCAATATTAAAGTCTCCACAGACCACTATTTTTTTTGATGACCTACATAGCCGCCTTAAGGCATCCTCCATTACCTCCTCAAAAACAACAAAGTCGCCCGAGGGTGGGCGGTACACGCAAACTACAATATATCGGTCCAGCTCAACACAAGACAGCTCAATAGTGCGTTCTATAGAAAGACTAACAACGTCTTTTCGCTCTTTATAGTTAATGTTATTTCGTGTTATGATCAATGATCCCCCGCGTATAGCAGTCTTTCTTGAGAACGCACTTGACAGGGAATAATTATCAAGGTGTACAATTAACTGATGAGTATTGAGCCAATGCTCAGTGAAGCATAAGACTTCAATATCAAATTCTTTAATAAAAAGCTCAATCTCATGTTCTTTGCCAGATAAGCCCTGTATATTTTGGTGTACAAGATTAATTTTAGATTGCTTATCTGTTGTCTTATTGCTTAGTTTAAATTTTTTAAATTTTCACAAGTATTGTTTTTATTTGAGTCCAAATTCACAAAACTGCCGGATAGGCTCCGTATATTTTGATGTACAATGTTCAGTTTACAGAGCCTCTCCGTTGTCTTAGTATCTAGTTTAAACAAGCAATAGGCTTACTATTACTTGAGTCAACAACAGAAATATTAGTACTTAAAGTACTGGAGTCACAAACAGAAATATTAGTACTTAAAGTACTTGAGTCAAAAACAGAAATATTAGTACTAGAAGTACAGTTTGTATAATTGTCAAAAGACTTTGTTACAACACTTGTAACTGTATCATGAATTAAGTTATATGCTAGTAATGAAGCTATAAGTCGCTTACATTTTGTAGGCAGATACATATTATCTGCGGTCAATTTAAACTTATAAATAAACTTATTTATGTCAAAATAAAATATAGCATTTCTGTGGCGGTTTGTCAAATTAAACATTTGTAAATTTAATTTATGTATCCGTTGATTTTGTTCCTTACTCAGAGTATTTGAGTAAGGTAGGGCACATATAATAAACTTACATTGAGTTTTATCATGTAAATACAATAATTTTTCAACACATTTTAAAATTTTATACTTGTTTACTATTGAGCTGTCGCCAATCAGCAAGATTACATTAGTGTTTGCGTCTAAGGTTTCCTTATTTAAGCTATTTATTAGATAGTCAAAACTTGCCCCCGGTGAACATTTGTTAATCACTGAGTGTTCCACATAATTGCTTAAAATTGAGCCAAAGTCTCTACCTAATTGGTCAGAAATAATCACAGTCTTTTTACTAATGCTCGAGGATGAAGGTACTTTTGTGTTTACACTACACTGCACTGGACAAGAAGGCAACTTGACAGGGATCACTGTACTAGTATGATCTTTGCTAGCCATAGGTACATGCAAGGAGTTACATTGACATTTACTTGTTAATGACTCAAAGCGAGCCATATTATAGTTACCTAGGGCTAGCAACTCATCCGCTGCCAATATCTGCTCACGGATCTGATTCTGTGACTGCTCATACTCTGTACTGACTCTTGTTAGAGAAACATTTAATTTACAAATTTCATCATTAAGATTTTGAACATCAGTTTCATATTTCATTCTCATGTCTGTTAAAGATGAGCAATATGTGTCAATATCATGTAATAACTGGGCCCGTTCTTTCCTTAAGGATACATTTTTGATATGAGCCCTTTGTAATTTCATTAAATTTTTGGTTTTTTTAATTATTTTACTAATTTTTATGTATTTTTTAATTTTCCTATGGCTGTTAAATTGTACCATATCATGTTTTTGGTGTGTATTACTACTTTTAGTGCAGGGGCTGTCAGATGTCAGATCTATGATTGGCACCCTCGAGGATGAAGCGAGCAGTTCGTCATACAAGTTATTGGTTGCTTGAGTTTCATATGTTTTTAGTTGAGACTGAAGGTCATCAATTATTTTTTGAGCCCTACTCAATTCATCCTCTAGTACAGATATCTTTCCCAGAGCCTCCTCATAAGTCTGTATGCACACATTAAATGAGCTAACTGCCTCCTGAAGTTGGTCCCGTTCCTCCAACACTGATGTATGAGTGGAATTCAGGGCAGCCAATTCAGCTTTCAGCTGTGAGTTCTTGGTAATCACAGCTTTGACTTCGACCTCGCTTTCCTCTTGCTCCCTCAGCAATTGATTATTCAGTTGTCTCAGAGATTTCAGTTCATTGAGGGCAGTTTTGAGCTTCAGCTGTTCTTCCAATGCTGCTGCCCGTCTGGTCTGCATTGTAATACTTGCAGTAGTGCAGCAATACACCTGAAACACCAAATAATATGTGTAAATGAAGGAAAAACAGAAAAGAGTGTGTGAAACCTAGAAGAGAGTCTGAGATTTAAGATTTATTTTACAAAAAGTGTGGAAAAAGAAAGTTTAAATACGTATTATTTAGTGTATTTGTATTACTTTCTATTACTTTCTAAAACAAAAACAAGATTTACAGAAAACACACTTATTTTTGTATATTGAACAGCTATTGTTAGGTTAGGTTAGGCTACCTACCTACCTAAATTATTTCTAACAGCAGCAATTGGTAAGTACCTAGGTATGTGTTAGTGCAATAAACTAACAATACCAAATAGCTTATCATATAAAAAGAAAGGAAATACTCCCCCGGTTTATCCCGATGTCGTCGAGTTTCGAATCACGCCGTTCGCCCGCCAAATTTCATAGGTGAATCAGGAACTTTTCGACGACAGTGGAGCAAATGTGTAATAATTTTATAGTAATCTATTACAAAATAGAATTTTAACACTTATTTAAATAGTATTTCAATAAGAAATTAATATAAAATTAAAATTAAATATATAACAGCTGATTTTGCAACATTTCACTTTGACAGCTGCCACAGAATTCAGATGTTTTTTAACCCACGGGTTAAACAGCCTAAATCATAAGATGAATCGAGCTATTTGGCATACCTACAGATAGCTTTTATGACGTAGGTATCAGCTAAGGAAGAATTTTTGTAATTTCAACCCCTAGGCGATAAAATAGGGGTCTGAAATATCGAATTTAATGCGAGTGAAGCCGCGGGCAAAAGCTAGTAATCTATTATCTATATATTATATAAAATTCAAAGTCCTGACTGACTGAGTGACTGAGATATCAACGCACAGCCTAAACTACTGAAGTTAGAAACTTGAAATTTTTACAGTTGGTTCCTTTTATGACGTAGGCACACACTAAGAAAGGATTATTGGAAATTCCACCCCTAAGGGGTTTAAATAGGGGATGAAAGTTTATATGAAACTCCGTCATTTTTCAAGCTGTTTCCATCAAAGTTGGTATTAGAGCTTTCAGTTAAAAATAAAGAAGTACGTGTGTCACAGTTTTTGAAAATTCCACCCCAATACCTAATTCCACGCGGACGAAGTCGCGGGGGCAAAAGCTAGTTATCCATACAAAAGCATGGTCTACCTAAATGACTCGCGCTCGCAAAGTCTGTTAGTCGACGCTTGGGGAGTAATTAAAACTTCAGGTGTGACATTTTCCACTGTTATTCTACTATTTCACACTTTTTGCATTGCAAATTAATGTTTTAATTATATAAAATTCCTTTACCCTTATAATTTGTTCGTCCTTTGCGTGTGTCTGTGCACTTATTAGAATGCTAGGTTTGTAATTGCAACTTCGACCGCGTACAGTTAGGTATTTTGAAATGGAATATAATAAGTCTAGCCGCAGAATTTTTTTTTTGGCCACAAAACCTAGCTTCTAATTTTATAACTTAGCCATTAATATAATAATTAGCCTAAAATAATTTTAGTTTGTACACGTATGTTGAAGATGAGCTAGCGTCGAGCATCGGTTTCATCCTTTCTATTTAGGCTATTTGGATGCCAAATTTCAGCCCGATCCGTCCAGTGCTTTGTTTGATCAGACGGTCAGTCGCCTTTAGAATAGAATGGAAAAGAAATATTTTTAATTCAAATAAACTTTTACAAGTGCTTTTGAATCGTCGATGAATCTAACACTGGTTCGGAATGCCGTTCCAACCGAGAAGAACCAACAAGAAACTCGGTGGTTGCTCTTAATAAATGAATTTGAATTTAATTTAATGAATATACTAGAAACACAAGTAAAGGCTCTTATAAACAACGTAGGGTGGTCACTAGAGAGAGCAAGCATTAGTAGAGTAGGTACCTATACTGTACACAAAACACAATTTGAATTTAGGTTACCGTTATGGTATGAGGGGAATGTTTGTTTAGGATCTGATTGGTGTTTGCGGGATATCCCACTGGCAGTATAAATTACGCGTTATTTATGTAAATTACACGTTACTTATATGTAAACTAGCTTTAACCCGCGATTCGATTTTTTAACCCCCTATTTAACCCTCTTGGGGTAGAAATTTTCCAAAATCCTTTCTTAGCGGATGTCTACGTCCTAATAGCTACCTGTATGCCAAATTTCAGCTCGATCCGTCCAGTGGTTATAGCTGTGCGTTGATAGATCAGTCAGTCAGTCAGTCAGTCAGTCAGTCAGTCAGTCAGTCAGTCAGTGAGTCAGTCAGTCAGTGAGTCAGTCAGTCAGTCACCTTTGCCTTTTATATATTTAGATTACACGTTAAATGGAGTAAAAATAAAAAAAGCCTTTATTAAATTTGTTAGTAACTAAGGGCTTCTTGCGGGAAAAGGCTTTCCTATTTGGAGCTGTATCGGTACAGTTATTGCCAGCAATACCTACTATTGCATCAAATTCTCCTTCTCCCTTCCTATAAGTATATCCACTGTGGATATTATTTCCACCGTTTTGCTCATGCTCGACAGGATAAAACTGAGCGAGGGGACAAACATTTTATCCTTTCCCCGGGGATAAAATTTCTCCCGCCCATGCTAGCTATGCTGGGATAAACATTTTATCCTTTCCCCGTGGATAATATATCCCCTGTAGGCGTCACTCGTCTGGCGCGGTGCGGCGCAGCCCCTCAGTTCAGCGGGCGGTGGGACTCCAGCCTAAAGAGAATACAAAGGGAAAAGGCTAGACTCAAACAAACTCTTGTTCGCGCTATTTATTTGGACCCCTATTTATTACTGTTACTGGACAACATTTCAGTAATTCGGCGACAAATTATAAACTTTGCCTATTAGCAGACTTTACACGGCTGTAGATACAGTAGTGTGAGTATTTTATTTAGGACAAAGAGAACTTTACTTAATTTGAAAAAGATCGTGTGGTGCGGGTTGTTACGTTCCCTCAAATATGGTGAGCGAAGCAATGGCTGGATCATGCGTCATGCTCGTGAACGGGTGCCACCAACGGGACCCATTCCCGTTGGTGGCACCCGTGCTCTGCTTTTGCCTGCCTGTGTTAACATGTATTGGATTGAATTTATTTGTATTTGTATTGTATTTATTTTTACTTGTATTGTACTCAGGAAAATTCATCGTGGAAGCACTGAATACATAGCATAGTTTCAATAACAATTGTAAAATTTTTATTTTTTTGAAAAGAGCAACCGCCGAGTTTCTTGCTGGCTCTTCTCGGCAGGAAAGGCATTCCGAACCAGTGGTAGATTCATTGACGATTCAAAAGTGCTTGTAAAAGTTTATTTGAATAAAAAATATTTCTATTCTATTCTATTCTATTCTATTCTATTCTATTCTATTCTATCGTTATGAATGTTACAATTCAGTTATAGATAAGAGGCAAGTTATTCAATACTATTTTTTAATTCCCACGGGGACGTTTTTCCAGGATAAAATGTAGCCTATGTGTCAATCTTGAGAATGAGTTATCTCCATTCCTACAAAGTTTGACAACGTCCCTGGCGCAGTGGTGAGCGTTGTGGTCTTATAACTGGGAGGTCTCGGGTTCGATTCCCGGCGGAATTAGGGAATTTATAATTTCTGAATTGTCTCTGGTCCAGTCTGGTGGGAGGCTTAGGCCGTAGCTACTTACCACCCTACCGTCAAAAACGTGCCGCCAAGCGATTTAGCGTTCCGGCACGACCAAACCGAGGGGTGGATGAGTTGAATGTACACTGCCTATACCCTTCTAAGTTAGTCCGCTACCATCTTAGACTGCATCATCACTTACCATCAGGTGAGATCACAGTCAAGGACTATCGTCATCGAATAAATAAATAAAAAGTGTTTGAAAGTATTTAATTTCTATAGTTATAATATGAAAATTTAATTAACATACCTGTCTCATTTTGCTCTTTGATACATTTTAATTATGTTCATCGTTCAGTGACTCCCGTCCATATAATACTGCATATTAATGTTATCGGTAAACTGGAAGTTCGGGCAAATCATACATTGCCTAGGTTATAATACTAGTTGGACCGTCGACATCAAACGAGTCGCAAGTAGCCACTGGATTCAGACGGCGTAAGACTGAGAGTTGTAGAAGCGCATGCAAGAGATTTTTATCTACATGAGACAACATAGTCCTTGACTGCAATCTCACCTGATGGTAAGTGACGATGCAGTCTAAGATGGTTATGGGCTAACTTGGAAGCGGTATGGCAGTGTACATTCAACCCATATCCCTAATCGGTTTCTAAACGACATCGTGCTGGAACGCTAAATCGCTTAGCGGCACGTCTTTGACAGTAGGGTGGTAACTAGCCACGGCTTAGCCTCCCACAACGTGCAGAAAAAACCATTGGACTTAAAATATGTTGTATAGTACGTTTATCTCACGAAGTTACGGGCGCTTTACTTGTGGTTACGTCATGTACATGCACAATGCAAATTGCGTAAGTGTGCGTGCCTGTCAGGAGCTTAGGTGCGAGTGGTCAGGGGCGAGCAAGTTGTCGCTCACACTTATACAGATACGACACACACACAACCATAAGCCACGCGCCCTCGTGAATACACTACAATAATACAAGAACTATACAAAGGAGAGTGTCTCTTTTACCGGTACATTTTGCAACCGATCGCGTAGTGATTGCTGTCGCGTTGCTAGTGCTGTCACTACTGCAAATTTGACGTAATCAGGTTGAGAAGTGACGTTTGACAGCAACGATCGCGCGATTTACGCCTGTCGCGAACCTGTCGCGAGATACGTAATAACCCCGCGGGAACCGGACAGTTTCAACATCGCACTCTTACAGGCTTGTTCCGTGACACAGTACTTATTTCCGTTCATTACGTATTATACATTAAATAGGTTTTACATGAGGTTTTTACTTTACGGTTTAATCTGGCATATTATGTTACTTTAAATTAATAAATTATTTATTTACTACTTTTTCTTGCCCGTGGCTTCATCTGCTTCGACCGGGATAAATTCTTCTTGAATTTATTTTTAAGCTATTGCATAGCTTCTATCGCGGGCCAGCGTGGAGACCGAATCCAGAAATTCCGTAACGAAAATAATTTGACACGGGACTCCTCTACGGTGAGCCGCTAGATGGCGTTGATAAAAAATGCTATGCAATAGCTTTAGCGCGGCAGTCCCCGAGTGACACACGTCTTTTTTTTTTTTGGTAGACTAGACTGCAATCACATCTGATGGAAAGTGAAAATGGAGCGCGCTTACCTAGACTAATGTTGAGATCTATAGAGCGTGCTCTGACTTAGCTCGGACTTAAAATAAGAGTTAAAACGAGACACACACATATGCTCTGACATAAATCTGTCTCGTTTTAACTCTGTCTTGAGTCTGAGCAGATTGAAAGTGCGGTCTATAGATTTATTTTTATTCGATGACAAGATTAGTCCTTGACTGCGATCTCACGTGATGGTAAGTGACGATGCAGTCTAAGATGGTAGCGGGCATGGCAGTATCCATTCAACCTATACCCCTTATCGGTTTCTACTCGCCATCGTGCCGGAACGCTAAGTCGCTTGACGGCACATCTTTGACGATAGCGTGGTAACTAGCCACGGCCAAAGCCTCCCACCAGACCAGACCAGAGACAATTCAGTCATTACAAATTTCCAAATTTTCTCCGCCGGAAATCGAACTCGAGACCTCCCAGTTATAAACCCACACTCACCACTACGCCAGGGAGGTCGTTGAAATTTCAGCCTTATAGCTTGTATATCGGAAAAGTTTATTTATTAAGCCTATTTACTTAACATAATAAACCCAGTTAGGCTCACATCATAAAACTAGAACAATCACCCTTATCTTTTGGGAGAAATTGGGTCGAATTAGTCAAGCTTAAGAGTATATCAGACTTGAGTAAATCGGCACTCCGAGATAATGCCAAAGTGTATTTGGGACGCGTTGAGAATGCGGGGATTATATTAGGGTTAGGTGAAGATAATGTTACGTAGGTCGTAGGTACTTGAATTTACTGACCAAATAGTTTACCGTCAAAGACGTGCCGCCAAGCGATTTCGCGTTCCGGCACGATGGCGTGTAGAAACAGAGGGGTATGGGTTGAATGTACACTGCCATACTCGTTCCAAGTAAGCGTACTACCATCTTAGACTGCATCGTCTCTTACCACCAGGTGAGATCGCAGTCAAGAATAGCGGACGCCCACGACTTCGTCCGCGTTCCTAAATCCCCACAGTTTAGGTGGGCAGAAACCCTGCAGCATCAGGATTGAAGAGTTGGAACCCGATATTTTTATGGGTGCATCTTGTAAAGTTTTTCTTTCAATTAAAAAAAGATTCACGCAAATCGGTTAAGAAATCACGGAGATATCGATATACAGAGGTAGAAAAACCCAACTCCTTCTCCTCCTTTTTTGAAAGTCGGTTAAAAAAGTAGCCTATAACATGCCCGATAATTTCAGCTATCTACCAGTGAAAGTCCCATCAATATCGGTCCAGCCGTTCCCGAGATTAGCGGCAACAGACAAACAGACAGACAGACAAAAATTTTAAAAATTGTTTTCTTGTTATAAGTACCGTATTTACTTTCGTATGCAGTTAGTAAAAAGCTGTTCTTTTGAGATTACAAACAGACACTTCAATTTTATTTATTTGTATAGATTGTGACTAGTGCGGTTCAGAAGCGGATTCCCGCAGCGGTAGAACCGCCCGTGTAGTATGACCCTTAGACTGCATCGCCACTTACCATTAAATGCGATCTGCATTCGAGCACTATCTCGTCATTGAATAAAAAAAAACGCCCAAATGGTTTTTCCTGTACACTAGAGTAAATTTCCTGCACTAATGAGGCCTTCCTATCAGCAAGTAATTTAATACGGCCCGCATGAAAACTAATTATGCGACGAACGCCATGGAATTATAACTTCATTGACGGCAAGTTTATTACTCGACGCTCCCTTAAATAATGACGTGGTAAGAATAAACAAGAGTGTTGAGAGAGAGTTTTAAGCCATTGCATAGCTTCTATCGCGGGCCTTGAGCGTGGAGACCGAATCCAGAAATTCCGTAACGAAAATAACCTGACACGGGACTCCTCTCACCGCTAGATGGCGTTGATAAAAAATGCTAAGCAATAGCTTTACCGCGGCAGTCCCCGAGTGCCACACGTCTTTTTTGTCTGGTGGGAGGCTTTGGCCGGAGTTAGTTACCACCCTACCGTCGAAGACGTGCTGCCAAGCGATTTAGCGTTCCGCCACGATGGGGTGTAGAAACAGAAGGGTATGGGCTGAATGCACTTTAAACAATGCGTAGAACAACTCGACGCAAAAACGACGGGGTGTTATTTTGACGTGTCTGTGTACATGCGCACGCGCGCGTGTGTGTGTGTGTGTGTTTGTGTGTGTGTGTGTGTTGCATCGTAGCATACTGCATAGCAGTTGAACTCCCCTACTAGATACGTGTTATTTTTTCAGCGTTTTTGGATACAGAACCCTTCGTATGCGAGTTCTTTTTTTTTTTTTATTCGATGACAAGATAGCCCTCGACTGCGATCTCATCTGATGGTAAGTGATGATGCAGTCTAAGATGGTAGCGGACTAACTTAGAAGGGGTATAGCAGTGTAAATTCAACCCATACCCCTAAATCGGCTTCTACACGCCATCGTGCCGGAACGCTAAATCGCTTGGCGGCACGTCTTTGAGACTCATATTTGCCCGTTTATTACACCTAAGAAGTATAAGAAACAGGTAGATATCCCATAAATCCGTGATCCTTTTATGTAAAAAGGATTCAAAGAAAAAAATTATATAGAAAAAAATAGGTATCGAAATAATTTTATTTTGATACGTCTCGGGAAAGTTATTGAAAGTTACGAGACCCCAAAAAGGGACCCTCACAAGCAATAAAAGCTTACAAAAGGTTTATTTTGTGCCGGAAGCAGAAAAGGACACCGGAAATCGGACAATACAATCTGCCGGTATCGAATCAAATATTATTACCTACTACATATATCTATAATATGTACTCAGAACGCGCGCCCTTGCGAATAAATACTAGCTTTTGCCCGCGTACACATTTCATTCAATTTTTCAACCCTTTTTCTATATATATATGAAATTCAAAGTAATGACTGACTGACTGACTGACTGACTGAGATATCAACGCACAGCCTAAACTACTGAAGTTAGAAACTTGAAATTTTTACAGTTGGTTCCTTTTATGACGTAGGCGCACACTAAGAAAGGATTATTGGAAATTCCACCCCTAAGGGGTTTAAATAGGGGATGGAAGTTTATATAAAACTCCGTCATTTTTCAAGCTGTTTCCATCAAAGTTGGTATTTGAGCTTTCAGTTAAAAATAAAGAAGTACCTACGTGTGTCACAGTTTTTGAAAATTTCACCCCAAAATCTAATTCCACGCGGACGAAGTCGCGGGGGCAAAAGCTAGTTTTATATAAATAGCGGGCAAAAGAGCAGAGGGGTTACCTGATGTTAAGTGATTATCGGTGTCGATGAACACTTCTAGTACCAGAGGCACCACCAATGCGTTGCCGGCTTTGATGTATGTATCCAATGAACTTCACATACTCTGATCACAAGTGAAGATTGCTCCTCCATCTCCGAGGATATTCATCAGATCTTCACCAAATTTAAATAAGACCAACGTAACGAGACGTCCTTGCAAATGAAAAAAAATAATTATTGAATTCGGTCCCGATTTGATGAAGTTATGGAGTAACATCACCAAAGAATAAAAAAATACGCGTTGAATCAGGCCTGGCACATTCCGCAGTGTGCTAAGGGATAAGAGTTACGTGATAGAAAGACAGAAAATTCAAGGTGAATAAGACAGTAGGTAAGTAAAGCTGTGTCAACGTGAATTGCACTTTATTATGTGGTGAAAAGAGTCGCTATTTATTTAAATCATTTTTGCGGAGTGAATCTTCTGTATCTTTAGGTACTATTGGGTAAAGTCTGTGCTAATATTATAAATGCGACAGTTTGTGAGGATGGGTGGATGGATGTTTATTACTCCTTCCCGCCAAAACTTAAGCCTCAATAGCCCAACGGTTAAGGTCAACTGAAAACTGAAAGGTCGCAGGTTCGAACCCCACCCGTTGCACTATTGTTGTACCCACTCCAGTGTTGGCCCAAAGTTAATCTGATTAACGATTAAAAATTAATGATTAAAATCATAATCAAAAATTTGATTAACGATTAATTTAATCATTAATCAAAAATTTGATTAACGATTAATTAATCATAATCATTAATCGTTAATCTGATTAATTATTTTTGATTAACTATCTATTAACTACTTATTTATTTATTTTCCGATTTTGCAGTAATTTGTTGTTAATTTTGACTGCTCACTACTCACCACCACTCACCAGCACTCAGCACACTCACCACCACTGACCACCACTCACCACCACTGACCACCACTCATCACCACTCATCGCCACTCATCACCACCCACTCATCACCACCCTCTCATCACCATCCATCATCACCCATCACCACCACTCATCACCACCACTCACCACCACTCACCACCACTCATCACCACTCATTACCACTCATCACCACACATCACCACTCATCAACACCCACTCATCACCACCCACTCATCACCACTCATCACCACTCGTCACCACCCAATACTCAATCTCATATTGGTATTGTCTTCGAATTATAAAGGATTTTTCTCTGCCTGTGGTCATTGCTCGTTCTCGCTATTTCTTTTTCGTCGAAATTAAACAGCTATTTGCAGACACAATTTTTGACGACCTCCCTGGCGCAGTGGTGAGCGCTGCGGTCTTATAACTGGGAGGTCTCGGGTTCGATTCCCGGCGGGGGCAATTTAGTAATTTATTATTTCTAAATTGTCTCTGGTCTGGTCTGGTGGGAGGCTTTGGCCGTGGCTAGTTACCACCCTACCGTCAAAAACGTGCCGCCATGGGATTTAGCGTCCCGGCACGATGGCGTGTTGAAACCGATTAGGGGTATGGGTTGAATTGATACTGCTATACCCCTTCCAATTTAGCCCGCTACCATCTTAGACTGCATCGTCACTAATCACTTACCATCAGGTGAGATCGCAGTCAAGGGGTATCTTGTCATCGAATAAAAAAAACACAAAGAAAAAAATAGTAAAAATAGTATAAAAAATAAAATATAGCATCGCGTGTACTTTTTCACATATTTTGGTTTAAACTGAATCTTAAAATAGTGTACAATAAGGGTTATTTTAATTTTACTCGGTCACTGGTTTGATTTCATAATATCAATCAGTCGCCAGTCGGCGTTTCACCGCCTTTATGAGTGGAAGCTGCTCCGGTTGCAAGCAAATTCTGTCGTCAAAAAAGATCGTAGGAACACGAAATAGTTGAGCAAACCAAATTAACACTTTATATAACAGAATCTGCATTCCGAAACGGTGGTAGATTTATGACGTGTCATAAGACCTACAAGGTAGCCTACATTAAATAAATAAATTATGAATTTGAATTTGAATATATTTTGATGAAAAGAAAGGTGAGAAACTAAGTACTTCAATATAACCAGTATCATTTTATTATCTACTGGACGATGCCCGCGACTTCGTCCGCGTGGATCAAGGTTTTTCAATTCCCATGGGAACTCTGTAATTTTCCGGGATAAAATGGAGCCTATGTTTTATTTCTGGGTATGTGCTATCTCCATGCCAAATTTCAGCGAAATCGGTTCATTCGTTGCGGCGTGAAGAAGTAATAAACACACACACACACAAACACACACACACACACACACACACACACACACACACACACACACACACAAACAAACTAACAAACACACACACACAAACTTTCGGCTTTATAATATGTAGGAGAGTAGGATTAAAGTGATTTTTGTTCAAAGCGCCATCTAGTGACGGTAGTCTTGTAACGTTTCATGACGGTAGCCTTGTAACGTTACAAGACTACCGTCACTAGATGGCGCTTCTTCCGTTTCACTTCTGATGCTTGGTGATGCTCGCGTTCCTACAAATATTAGTGTGACTAGCTGATGCCCGCGACTTCGTCCGCGTGGATTTAGTTTTTAAAATCTCGCGGGAACTCTTTGTTTTTCCGGGATAAAAAGTAGCCTATGTCACTCTCCCGGTCCTCAACTATACCTTTGCAAAAATCACGCCAGTCCGTTGTACCGTTGCTACGTGATTGAAGGACAAACCAACAAACAAACACACGTTCGAATTTAAAATATTAGTAAGGATTACTTAGGATAAGGAAGTAAAGATTATTTAAGACCAACAATATCAATTCTAAACTGACAGTCTCTAAATCCTCACAGTTTAGGTAGGCACTACCCTGCAGCATCAGGATTGAAGAGCCAGGACCTAGAGCTCCATGACGTAGTCTATGCTTGATACCTACAATATGAATTCTCAAGCGAAATACTAGTCGTAGGTGCAATATAATTATATTCAATTCTAATTGTTTAGATACATAATATGATACGCGCCGAGCGCGGACTTCGCTTTACATCGATGCGTAGCGATGATGAAATCGCACTGCTCGCCGGCGCCGACGACCGAGCGATAGCGATTTGTTCGAGCGGTTCGGTGCCGTAGATACGCGCGCGCGCGCGGGGCGAGGCACACCGCCGCGCCACGCCGCGCGCGCTGTTTAACGCCCGCTGGCTTCTCTCTTGAATCCACCATTTTGAATTTTTGTCAGCTTCCTACCAATTTGATGAGGTTTCGAATGACTTTTGTTTGAATACTCCCCCTCTATCTTCGATACCCTGGCCGTGCTCCTCACCCGTCTCCGAAATCCTCAATCATCAGCTCTCTACATATTTTTGCACCAAATGAATTTTTGTCCTCCATACGAAACCATGAGTGAAAAATTTTTTTTTTCATACAAAATTTTTCAGGGTAGGTGATCAATGAGTCAGACAGTGAGCGAGTCAGTCAGCGAATCAGCACGAGTAGCTATAAATATATAGTAAAAACATTGATGGATGTATTAGTTTATAATCAAGTTAATCAAGTTAAAAAAGTTAATCAATTAACGATTAATGATTAATGATTAAATTCATTAATCATGATTAAGATTACTTTTTTAATCATGATTATTTTAATCATGATTAATTTAATCTGATTAAAATTAATCAGATTAATTAATTGATTAAAAAATTAATCGATTAATGCCAACACTGACCCACTCCTAGCCCAAGCTTTCCGCTTATTTGGAGGGGAGAGGAGAATATAAGTCAAGTTCAGTTGGCTAATAGGTATTCTGTAAAAAAATATTCTGTGGTTGAGTTGAGGAACTCCTCCTTTTTTGAAGTCAGTTAAAAATATATAGAAATGCAAATATCCTCCATAGCGCCGCGAGCAGCGAATGTAAACAAGTAAACAAGCGCTCGTGTTCCTCAAAAGAAGCAGAAACAAACAACTCGCACAAAGTAGCGACTTGGCAAAATTGTCTGATATAACAACGCGACGCTTCTGTGACACTGGATTACGAAAATGCGAGCGCATTTTCAACGTAATTCGCTGCTTGACGCTAACTTACGAGTAACTATATTATGTAATGCTAGAACTAAAGTCTACATAGTGTTAATCTGTAAACAAACTATCGGATGCGTCTGTAAGCCGCGGCTGACAGCCTTGAGTCATTTGAGGCCAGATTTCTATCGGACGTCCGAAGTCTGAAAGCTCAATGACGGCCCAAGGTTACGTCCGCAACTTACGTCCGATAGTTTGCACAGTTAAGTCTACATTTACTATCCAGTAGCCTAAACACTAACATTTTTACTTTAGAATAGTAAAGGTAAAAGATAAGGTTGTCAGCCGCGGCTGACAGCATTGACTGATAAGTTAGCACATTCGTTTGGGGCCAGATTTATATCGGACGTCCGAAGTCTGAACGCTCAAAGACGGCCCAAGGTTACGTCCGCAACTTACGTCCGATAGTTTCCACAGTTCAGTCTACATTTACTATCCAGTAGCCTATGCACTAACATTTTTACTTTCGAATAGAAAAGTAAAAGATAAGATAAGCCTTGAGTGATAAGTTTGCACATTCGTTTGCGGCCAGATTTCTATCAGACGTCCGAAGTCCGAAAGCTCAATGACGGACGGCCCAAGGTTACGTCCGCGACTTACGTCCGTTAGTTTGCACAGTTCAGTCTACATTTACTATCCAGTAGCCTAAGCAAAAATATTTTTCCTTTTGAATAGTAAAGGTAAGTTTGCAGTCATTTGAGGCCAGATTTCTATCAGACGTCCGAAGTCCGAAAGCTCAATGACGGCCCAAGTTTACGTCCGCAACTTTCGTCCGATAGTTTTCACAATTCAGTGAACATTTACTATCCAGTAGTCTAAACATGAACATTTTTACCAAAATTTTTACTTTCGAATAGTGAAGGTAAAGTTAGCTCCAGCAAGAAGTTTTGTATGATAATGACAGGATCGCTCCTGTCATTTTCATACAAAATTTCATACTGGCATTAACTTTACTATTCGAAAGTTAAACTGTTCGTGCTTAGGCTGCTGAACTAAGTCAAAGGAATCATCTAGTATGGAACAAAACATCTTTCCTATTTAATAGGTCTATTTCACCAACTTCAAGTGAACTTTATCTGATAGTCCAGTCAAAAGAAGGTTTAACCTCTGGAAAATTGCGAATGTTTTGAAACTTTGCACATCGAATTATGGGTACCTAGGGATGAATATACCAAAAGTCCCCATGCGTATGAGGCGAGCTCTAGCGGCAATTTTCCAGAGGTTGGGTCATTTTTTGAGGTTTTTTGACTGGACTATGACGAATTTTGAAGTTTTGACAGATTGCCCATACAAAAACTGTCAAAAAACTTTCAGCACGTCAACTTTATTCGACTGTTCAAATTCACTTGGAGGTGGTGAAAGAGGCCCTTAATATATTTAGAAAGTTAAAAATAAACTTTAAAACGTAACTGAATTTAACTTAACCACTAGATTGCCGTAACATAAAGCAGGTGTGAAAACTTGGAAGCAATTTGGTGACGATTTGTGGTCGGTCTCTCCGAGGAGCAATAAATTGGACGATTTTATGAGGTGCCGAAGTTAAACATCATAATTTGTTCCGAAACTAGCCATTTTGATACTAACTTTGCTATAAAAGCTTTGACCAAGACTTTTCGAATAGAAGGAAAGATAGAAAACTATTTTATTTAATCAATACAATTCTTAATCAGCTAGGCAATTAAATTTTATAGGCACGCTTAATAGTGGCGTTTGAATGGGGTTTTTTTAAAAGATTTTAAGCCATTGCATAGCTTCTATCGCGGGCCAGCGTGGAGACCGAATCCAGAAATTCCGTAACGAAAATAACCTGACACGGGACTCCTCTACGGTGAGCCGCTAGATGGCGCATTTTTTATTGACGCCATCTAGCGGCTCACCGCTAGATGGCGTCGATAAAAAATGCTATGCAATAGCTTTACCGCGGCAGTCCCCGAGTGCCACACGTCTTTTTTTTATGTTAATATTATTGTTTTTTGAAGTCGGGTGATCGTTCCTTTTTTAAACCGTTCGACTTCAAAATACGTTGCAAGTATTCTCTTTTGTAGTGGTTTTTTTTTTCATTCATTGACAAGATAGGCCTTGATGCGACCTCACATGATGGTAAGTGACGTTGCAGTCTAAGGTAGTAGTGGGCTAACTTAGAACGGGTATGGTAGTGTAGATTCAACCCATCCCCCTAATCGGTTTCTACACGCCATCGTGCCGGAACGCTAAATCGCTTGGCGGCACATCTTTGACGGTAGGGTGGTAACTAGCCACGACGACAACCTCCCACCAGACAAAAGTAAAAGAGTGTTTCATATCTATTATTTGTGGTTGCATTTATACACAGTTATTATGCTACAGGGAATGTCGCACAGCAATTGGCGGTGTACATAGATTAGAATCTTTAGTGGACGCCACACAAGCGGGCATATTGTGGGAGAAGTCGGCATAATAAGTACCGTCAGAAGAAAAAGTTTTCCAAGACTCTAAAAACTAAAACTTATCCTATTATCCTACTGTATGCTAGTAAATCCTATTATTAATAACTAGCTTTAACCCGCGGCTTCACTCACGTTAGGTTCGATTTTTTAACCCCCTATTTAACCCTCTTGGGGTTGAAATTTTCCAAAATCCTTTCTTAGCGGATGTCTACGTCCTAACAGCTACCTGTATACCAAATTTCAGCTCGATCGGTCCAGTGGTTAGAGCTGTGCTTTGATAGATCAGTCAGTCAGTCACCTTTGCCTTTTATATATTTAGATAATAATATTATAAATGCGAAAGTTTGGATGTTTGTTACGCAATCACGCCGCAACGACCGCACCTGAAATTTTGCACAGTAATAGATTATCTATTACTGTGCACAATTTCAGCCAAAAATCAGGAATAACACTTAGGCTACGTTTTATCCCGAAAAATAAGAGAGAATGAAAAGATCTTAATCCACGCCAATGAAGTCGCGGGCATCAACTAGTAATAATAAAAATGCGAAAGTTTTTGAGGATGGATGGATGGATGGTTGTTTGTTACTACTTCACGGCACAACGAACACCGATTTGACTGAAATTTGGAATGGAGATAACTCGTACCAAGGATTAACACATAAACTACATATCCCGGAAAATTAGAGTTCCTATGGGAATCAAAACCCCTTAATCTACGCGGACGATATCGCGGGCGTCCGCTAGTAGAGTATATAAATCGTGGTCAACGCAAATATCACACATTTTTTGCATATTTATTTTTATATGAACAGCGGGCAAACGAGCTGGCGGGTCACCTGATGTGAAGTGATTACCGCCGCCCATGAACACTTGTAGTAGCAGAGGCACCACCGATGCGTTGCCGGCATTTCAGGAACTTATTGGTGCGCCCCTTGAATAACCCCATATTGTAATTAAGTGGGAACGCTGTCGAAGGGAGAAGATTCCACAATTTGGTGGTACGTGGAAAAAAAGATCTGGAGCAATTTTTAGTTAGTCAGCATAGTTTTATACATTTTAATACAAAAACAAAGATTTACGGCTGACAATGGCTGGATCGTGCGTCGTGCTCGTGAACGGGTGCCACCAACGGGAATGGATCTGCTTTGACTTCCCACGTTGATATGTGTTGGATTATATGTATTGCATTTTTGAAGCTTCGCTGTGGAAGCACTGTATAGTTTGGTTACTTATTGTAAAATTATTTTATTTTTTGAATAGAGCAACTGCTGAGTTTCTTGCCGGTTCTTCTCAGCAGAATCTGCATTCCGAACCGGTGGTAGATTTATGACGTGTCATAAGAGCTACAAGGTAGCCTACATGAAAAAAATAAATTTTGAATTTGAATTTGAATTTATGTTTTTATTTGCCGACCGTAGTTTATGAATACACAAGATTTGCTGTAACCTACGATGTTGCCAGTAATTGCATGCGGTTTAGTTTGGACTACAGCGTCAGGCGAATATTTCGGCTTAAAATGGAAAATTTACTGCGTTTTCCTCACAGGTTTTCATATTTAAAGCTGTATTTACTGGTTTTGGTGAATACCAATTTTAATATTTTATTCTTTAACCGACTTCCAAAAAGGAGGAGGTTATCAATTCGGCCGGTATTTTTTTTTTTTCTATGTATGTCCACTGATTACTCCGAGGTTTCTGGACCGATTCAAGACATTTTTTTTAATCGACAAAGGAAGCTTGCGAAATGGTCCCATAAAAATCTTTACATTCAACTTCTCAAGCTGCAGGGGTATTTCCCCCCTAAATTATGGGACCTTAGGAACCGTCGTTTACGAATTGGTATGCTTAGTCTATAGACCAGGGTAGAAGCCTTTAAAAATAATAAAAAGTGAAAAAAAATAGTAGTAGGATGAAACCCATTAGAAAAGGAGGGGAATATTATAAAAATGAAAGGAAAAATAATTTACGGGCGATCTGAGGTCGGGAAGAGGTGGGGGTGAGTTTTTAAGGGGAAAAAACGGTTTTTCTCGATTTCCGGCAAAACTAAAAGTCCTATCGAAAAAAGTCAAATGGCAAAGTTGTAGGTAATAAAAAGATCTAAAACTTTTGTATTTACACTTTTTTCACATAACCTCAAAATTTATGTGAAAAATTCAAAAAACCAAGTTTTTGGTTTTTTATTTTTATCTTTTACAAAAAAAAATTTTTTTTAACGAAATTTGGTGAAAACTTACCTTTTTATGTCCCAAATACGCTGTAATTTGTTTGATTAAAAATATTTATTTTTTCACCTTATTTTGAATTAATATCGAAAAAACACCCTAATTTTGAATCGAAAAGTCACCCGTCAAAATATCAGCTTTTTTCAAAAAGTTGGTATGTTTTCTGTTCGTAGAAATCTCTACTTTCCGATGGTGAAAAAAAAAATATATGTTACTACAGTAAATCTTCTCAGAAAATAATTTCAATCTTTAGGTTATGTTACGTTAAGCATACTATTTTTTAAAGAAAATATTACGATTTTAATGTTTGAGTTGATTTTCTTGAAGATAATTGTGACAAGTTTACTTAAAAAAATAAAACAAAAATTTTTATCTGTATCAATCAACTCGAACATTAAATTCGTAATATTTTCTTTAAAAAATAGTATGCTTAACGTAACATAACCTAAAGATTGAAATTATTTTCTGAGAAGATTTACTGTGGTAACATATATTTTTTTTTCACCATCGGAAAGTAGAGATTTTAACGAACAGAAAACATACCAACTTTTTGAAAAAAGCTGATTTTTTGACGGGTGACTTTTCGATTCAAAATAAGGGTGTTTTTTCGATATTTATTCAAAATAAGGTGAAAAAATAAATATTTTTAATCAAATAAATTACAGCGTATTTGGGACATAAAAAGGTAAGTTTTCACCAAATTTCGTTAAAAAAAAATTTTTTTTGTAAAAGATAAAAATAAAAAACCAAAAACTTGGTTTTTTGAATTTTTCACATAAATTTTGAGGTTATGTGAAAAAAGTGTAAATACAAAAGTTTTAGATCTTTTTATTACCTACAACTTTGCCATTTGACTTTTTTCGATAGGACTTTTAGTTTTGCCGAAAATCGAGAAAAACCGTTTTTTCCCCTTAAAAACTCACCCCCACCCTTTCCCGACCTCAGATCGCCCGTAAATTATTTTTCCTTTCATTTTTATAATATTCCCCTCCTTTTCTAATGGGTTTCATCCTACTACTATTTTTTTTGGTTTTAAAAATTATCTACCCTGGTCTACTAAGCATATACTAGATCATAGATCGTTTCTATTTAAGCCACCCGACTTCAACGAACGTGTACAAAATAAAATTATTTTTATACTTTGTAGTGGCGTTTGAAGTCGGTTTTTTGAAAAGAATTTTTATTGTACGATACCAATTAACTCGTGCTCCTAACCAGTATCGTACAAATAATATTTTTTCTTACTACGTAGCCCACAAACATTATATGTTTGTGACGTAGCCCCGTAACCAGTAAAAACTATTTTCACAATTAAATTAAGTACTTAAGTGATGATGCTTACTTAAGTACTTAATGCAGCCAGCCTTCTGGGGTTTTAAGTACCATCTGGCGTCGATGTGGACCCTAATATTTAGAGAGTTTATTTTAATGTATTATTATAAGATTTTGTTTAGTTTAATTTTTCTAATTTAGAATTTAGTTTTGTATTATTTTAAGTCATTGTTCATAATTTTAAGTTGATTTGAAACAAAAAAAGAAAGGTACTTAATTAAAAAAATGTATTATAAAAGGTCTAAAGTTTATATTTTAATCTTTGTATTTTATGCTTTTTTATCTTGAAGGAAGTTTGTTATTTACTGTCCTATTTTGAATACAAACTTATAAGTAAACCACTTTTAACTTATAATTAAACTTTAACATTGTCAACGTCAAAACTTATAAAAGTCATTATTGTCAATTTCGTGGAAAAATATTAAATATTTATTTTATCTTTACGAAAAAATACTTAAGAACGTGAAATAAATAATGCACAGCAGGAAGAAGAAAATAAAACGACACGATATCGTTTACGATAACTTGGACCGGGATGCAATTCCAAAGAGAGGATATTATTCCGAGCTGGTCTCCAACTTGACTAAGGAGGATGACTCTAGACAGGGTTTCGCTAAGAAACGGATGAAACTTCTATTACAGGTCTATCTATTCTATCCTCATCATCATCTTTATGATCACACTAGCTGATACCCGTGACTTCATCTGCGTGGATTAAGGTTTTGTAATTCCCGCGGGAACTCTCTTATTTTCCGAGATAAAAAGTAGCCTATGTGTTATTTCACACTATTAATCTATCTCTATGCCAAATTTCAGCAAAATCGGTTCAGTAGTTTTTACGTGAAAGAGTAACAAACATCCATCCATACATCCATCCTCACAAACTTTCGCATTTATAATATTAGTATGATAGAATTCACATGGGATTAAGGTGAAAAATCTATTCACTGTTCATTACTTTTAACCGACTTAAAAAAAAGGAGGTTCTCAATTCGACGCGTACTTTTTTTTGGCGATGTTACTCCGTAACTCCGTCAAATCTGAACCGATTTCAATATTTTTTTTAATTTGAAAGGACGTATCGTCTGGTTGGTCCCATTTAAATTTGGTGAAGATCTGATGAATATCTTTGGAGATGGAGGACGGAACTCCTCAATGAATAAGAGCAAATCGCTCGTGATCAGAGTGTGTGTAGGATTTTAACCATGCATACTTCATAGCATGCCTACATTACATATCCTAAATTTCTATTCGGCATTTCAATATTTTTTTAATAATTTACAAACTAAAATTATTTTATACTTAGGTATAAGTGGCGTTTGAAGTCGGTTTTTTAAAATATTTTATTTAAATATTATTATCTGTTATACAATAGTTCTTGTAGTAGCGAAATGGCCAAGCCATATATTTTGACTAAGGTGTAGAGTTTATGAAGTTAGGCCTTGTAGAGTTAGGGCGTGTAGAGTTAGAAGCTTGGCTCTACATGAGATCTGATAGTTTTTGGCAGTGCGAGTCATATGGCCTCACCTTGGCAACATTTTACATGAAAATATTTTTGGTGGTATTATCATTTAAATACCATTGCAGGCCAAAACTGACAAGTTGGCACCAATGCTGATGTCTCTGCCGCGGCCGCAAAAGCCTAAACTCCTGCTGCCGCCAGGCAGATGGACTACTTACAGCGAAGACGACAGTATCGTGAGTAGCTATTGTTACAAGCTTGAAGTAATGGAATTAAAAACGTTCTAGGGTTAGAATAATTTAACACTGGAACGTTTTAAATTCCTTAGAATTAGAAATAGAAAAAGGAATATTTTTTATTCAAATAAACTTTTACAAGCACTTTTGAATTGTCAATGAATCTACCACTGGTTCGGAGTGCCTTTCCCGCCGAGAAGAGCCAGCAAGAAACTCGGCGGTTGCTCTTTTCAAAAAAAATAATAATTTTTTTATAGTAGTTAATGAAACTATGCTATGTATACAGTGCTTCCACGATGAAGTTTCCTAAGTCCAATACAATACAACTAAATACAATTGTATTGTATTTATTTGTACAAATAAATGCTGTGGAATGAACTCCCCGCTGAAATAAGACATGCTCAATCTATGGCAGTTTTTAAAACATTATCTATCGCTTTACACATTTAATTAGCGTTTGAAATCATTATTTTGGATTATATCTGCAATTAAACTTATATTTTCAGCAATTCCCATTCGAAACGTTTGTCCCTAAACTCCAATTTCTGAGCGTGGTCTTACCCAAGGAAATTCCACGACTAGTCAAGATCGAGAGGCTTCGAAGGAAATTTCTGGCTGCAAATATTAAAGTAAGTTGAACTATAACCGTGTTATTTTCTTCCGTACATCGAACTATAATGTTTAGAAGCGTAATAGTCAACGCGGTGAAAATAAGCTATTTTTAGAAAGCTTTTAAAGACTTACTTCGCAGTATCGTCGCGTACGACGAGCTCGCAAAAAATTATTGACAAATTAGACGAAGGCTGGGACTTCATCCGCGTTTAATTAACTCTTTAATTTTCCGGAATAAAATGTAGCCTATGTGGTAATCCTGAGTATGAGCTATCTCCATTTCAAAATTTCAGCCAAATTGGTTCATTCGTTGTGGCGTGAAGGAGTAACAAATATACATCCAAATATTCGTATTTATAATACTAGTTGACTAGTTGACTAGTTGATAATATATAATCTGTATAAAATATAATAGCATAATAGGATATAATATTAATAGGATTGTTTTGTTAGAAAATGTTAAGAGAGCGCGGGATACAACCGTATGTACTGATACCGCCAGCTGAATATCATCTGTCTGACGCGGAGTACTACAGCCTATACAGCATCTTCCCGAAGATGGACTTGGAGCCGTTCGATAACACTGAATATGACTGCAGGTAAGGATTTAGCCTATCCTACAAAGCCTACTTCCGGTAGGAAGGCTATCTAAAACCAGTCAACAAAAACGACTTTTGCTCACTGGTTTTAGACAGCAAAGGCACCCTTTTTGAAGTAATTTATTTATTCTATAATATATTATAATCTTAAAAACTAACTACTACTACTACTAGTGAGATGAAAAGTTGTATGTATCACACGATATCAAAGTTTTTGTTTCTTGTGCCTTTGGATCCCTCACTACACTCAGGATAATAACTTAGAATCCTTCGCCCGCTCGGGGTTCAAACTAGGCACTCGCAACAAAAGTAGACAACAACAACATAAAACAAGATAAAACAAGAGAGAATAGGCATCTTCTAGGCAAACGCGTTACATCTTAGACCACATCATCACTTTCCATCAGGTGTGGTAGTGGTCACAAAAAAAATGAACTTTGCTATCTTGTTGAGCACAACTATTGTACCAGGATCCCAGAAGAATGGCTGAGTCTTGGTCTCATCGAGGGCGAACAGTACCCATGCCCAGGACTGGCCTTCATACCCAAGCTAGACGGAAAGACCACGAAACCCTATGCAGACTTGGTGCAAAACCTTAACAATTCTTATGAGGTTACCATCCTTACTAATATCCTTTTTAATATTATAAACTTATATTTTTAAAATCAAAGAGTTCCCACGAAATTTCAAAATTCAAAAAATTCAAAATTCAAAATTTGTTTATTTCATGTAGACCAACTTGTAGCTCTTATGACACGTCATAAATCTACCACCGGTTCGGAATGCAGATTCTGCTGAGAACAGCCGGCAAGAAACTCAGCATTTGCTTTTTCAAAAAAAAAAAAAATTTTACAATAGATAACAAAACTATGCTATGTATACAGTGCTTCCACAATGAAGCTTCAAAAATGCATACGTAGGTACACAATTCAATGCATGTCAACACGGGCAGACTGAGCAGACCCATTCCCGTTGGTGGCACCCGTTCAAATGCCAAATCCCCGCGGATTCATCAACGCACAGCTGAAATCACTAGACAGAGCAGGCTTAAATTTGGCATCCAGATAGCTATTATGACGTAGGCATCCGCTAAGAAAGGATTTTTGAAAATTCAATACCTAAAGGGGTAAAATAGGGAGTTGAAAAATCAATTTTTTTTAAAAGAATATTAGCCAAGCTGAAGTTGACCAGTATTCTCCTATCCCCTCCAAATAAACGGAAAGCTTTGGAAGGGATAGAAGAATATTAGTCAATTTCAGCTTGGTTAATATTCATTTAAAAAAAAAAAGTATTAATAAATATTATAATATGTTTTAGTGGACAAACGTAGCGGCGTTCAGTTTTGACAAAGAAACAGACAAATGGGAAATCATGGCACTGGATGGATCGAAACGACGATTTCAGTAAGTACAAGCTTTTTTTTTTTAATTCAATGACAAGACAGTCTTTGACTGCGATCGCACCTAGCGGTTCTTATCAGAATCGTTGAATTAAAGGTTTCCTAGGTTGTAGTAGATGTGCATTTTTGAAACTTCTTTGTGGAAACACTGAACACATAGCAAGTTTTGTTACCTATTGTAAAAATTTTTTGAAGAGCAACCGCCGAGTTTATTTCAGGCATTCTGAACCAGTGGTAGATTCATCGACGATTCAAAAGCACTTGTAAAAGTTTATTTAAATAAAAATATTTTTATTCTATTCTATTCTAAAGCGTTTTGTTCGAGTAGGTTGGATTTCAATGAAGATGCAGGAGCGCGCTTGAGTGAATAAGATGCATATTAATAATATGCATCTTATTCACTCTTACCTTGAACGTGCTCAAGTTATACGTAGCAGGAAATACAGATGCCGGAAGGGCGTTCCTCACTGATTTTACGCAGTATTTACAAGTGTTTGTGACGCATCCGAAGTCCGAACATGGCGGCAAGTGACAGAGATTTAACGCTTAGAGGTGGAAATTCCGAAACTTTCCGAGACATGCTTTCGGAAAGTTTCCGAAAGTATTCCGGAAATCTTCCACAACTTCCGTCGTATCGCTCGAAGTAAAAACACGACATTTTGTATAAACTTATACCTACAGTATATTATGAACGAGATATTTTGTCATTTATTTTTCGAGTAGAACAGTCGAAGACAACAGGAAGGTCATAAATATTTCATACTATGGTTTGTTTACAATAAAAACAAAAATAAAGTCGGTCGTTTTAGTTAAACTCCATGGTTTTAACTAAATAATGATGGATGGATGGATGACGAGGTTCCGCGATCGATTCCCGGGTCAGGCCAAAAAATGTATCGGGTTTTTCTGTCAAGACATCCCTCAATGCTAGCCCGAAGATAGGAAGCAAGCGGTGTGTGAATAATGGATTTCAACCATACACTTAAAAACTTCTGAAAAGAAAAAAAAATAGAAAAAAGGCGGTTAAAAAAGGATTAAGTACCTGTAGATAGCGTTTATGGTATTTTATGGTATACTGGATATCAAGCATGCACTTAAAACTTCTGAAAACTTAGAAGATTTCAGAAAAACTTTCCCAGAGAAAAAAGTAAAAAAAGGCGGTTAAAAAAAGGATTAAGTACCAGCTATATATAGCTTTTATAGTATTTTATGGTATAATGGATATCAACCACACACTTAAAAACTTCTGAAAACGTAGAAGTTTTCAGGGATTTTTTTCCCAGAGAAAAAATAGAAAAATCTCGATTAAAAAGATTAAATACATAGCTTTTATGGTATCTTATAGTACAAACAATGGATATCAACCACACACTTAAAAACTTCTGAAAACTTAGAAGTTTCTAATTAAGGGTGTACCTACTTAGGAAACTTAACTCAAAACACAATTACGAATTTTAGTGTACCACGTATACGGTTGATATTTAAGGCTGACGACCCCGAAACTTTTGCGGAACGCGTCAAGTTTGCGGTCAACTTACGTAAAGAGGTGGAAAACAATTTCAGGCAAGATTTACCATTAATTATACCTACTGCATTAATTATTATGTACTCCACGTCACAAGGCCGGGAAAGGATTTAGGGGCTTTTATGGGTCAACTTCTAATTCAACTGAATCACACTAATATTATAAGAAAGTTTGTGTGTGTGTATGTATGTATGTAACTCCGTTACCCTACAACGAATGGGCCGATTTAGTTGAAATTTGCAATGAAGATAGCTCAACATACAAACTACTTTTATCCCAGAAAATTAAAGAGTTCCCGCGTGAATGAAAAGATCTTAATCCAAGTGGACGAAGTCGCGGGCATCTAGTATCTAGTCTAGCCTAGCTATTCCAGTCTATAATCTATCTCTGTGCTAAATTTCAACCAAATCGATTCAGTAGTTGTGGCGTGATTGAGTAACAAACATCCAAACTTTTACATTTATAATATTACTAGATACTAGATGATATCTGCGTACTCCGTACGCGTGGATACAGTTTTTTAATTCCCGCGGGAACTCTCGTATTTTTCAGGATTAAAAGTAGCCTATGTATTATTCAAGACTATAATCTATTTCTGTGCCAAAATTTCAAATCGGTTCAGTCGTTGTGGCGTGATTGAGTAACAAACATGCATCCAAAGTTTCGCATATTTTATAATATTAATAGGATTAAATGAATAATTGAATTTAATCCTTCCATAAAAGTTGGCAATAACAGTGCCTGACTCGCAGATTCTACTTGTACTTGGATTGCCTGATCCTCGAAGGTCTACCAAGAATGCCACTGCATTTCATGCCCTCAATACTGAAGATGGTTTTAATTCACCGTCAAGCCCAAGAAGTGGATCAAGATCATCTACAAGGGCTCAAAGAAGAGGTAGACACTCTCTCTTTTTCTCTCTCTCTCTCTGTTAGAGAGGCCACGTACGATAAAGTTTGCCGTCAAGTCTGCTTGTCATGCCACACACCGTCAAGTCTGCCGCGGCCTTAACGCGGCATCATGCAGATTTGACGGCAAACTTGATCCTAGGTGGCTTCCCTTAAGTCATGACGTTAAGGCTCAAGACACGAAGCTGCCTGTGAAATTCAAATTTAATTTGGTTTTTCGCCATTTATAAACGAATACGACAAAGTAGGCTTATGGTATTCAAATTGCGATAATGGCAGTATCATCTTCATAGGTTTATATACTAATCTTTACGTGAAAGTATTCAGTTTAAGAAATTAGTCAAAATAATGACTAATTTGTGAGTAGCTCACATCAAACGCATTCAATTCTTGAACTGGATACTTTCACGTAAAGATTAGTATATAAACCTGTGAAGATGATACTGCCATTGGCGCAATTTGAATACCATAAGCCTACTTTGTCGTATTAGTGTACAAATTGCGAAAAACCAAATTAAATTTGAATTTCACGGGCAGACCTGTGTTTTTAGCCTTAATAACTATTTTACCATCAGGCGGAAACCAATTACTGGAAAATGGAAGGCAAAATGAAGATAATTAACACAATTTTGAAGTATCCAAGTCTGTATAACTTCATTCACCCGCCAAGCAAAGATTACGTTCCGCCAGTGCCAGATTATGGTAAGCATGTTAACAAATATCATCGTCTTCAAATGCTAATGGGCGCGGTTGTGAGCTTCCTGCTAACTTCACTCTAAACTTCGTTATGCTGTGAAGTTAGCGGGAGATATCAAGCCATGCCTAGTAGCGTTTCAGTATGGTAATACTCTGTGGAATCGTGGAGTTGACTTTAAAGTTTTCGTTACGTGTAGGTACATCAGTCAAGATCGTCCAAAATGGAATTCCGTAATTCGTCGAAATCTATTTTATTTTATGTATGTTCTCCGATTACTCGAAGACGCCTGGACCGATTTGGAAAATTCTCTTTTGTTTGAAAGGGTATACTTCCCACGTCGTCCCATTGTCATCGGGGCAGGTTCTGATAATGGGATCCTGGAGAAATCGAGTTAACTCTTCAGATTTTATAGGCACAATTGATATACTTTGTAGTGGGCGTTTGAAGTCGGTTTTGTAAAAATTATTTTGACATTTATATTATAGGTAGGTATGTAATACAGTTATTATTTAATACCCTGGAATAATCTTGCTCAAAGCTACCAATGCTAAACTGCGGCGGGTCATCTAGTCATAACTACCACTTCGACCATCCGTGGCTCCAGATCTTTTTTTCCACGTACCACCAAATTGTGGAATCTTCTCCCTTCGACAGTGTTCCCACTTAATTACAATATGTGGTTATTCAAGGGGCGCACCAATAAGTTCCTGAAAAGCCGGCAACACATTGGTGGTGCCTCTGGTACTACAAGTGTTCATGGGCGGCGGTAATCATTTTACATCAGGTGACCCGCCAGCTCGTTTGCCCGCTATTCATATAAAAAAAAAACACTATATTTTAACTTCAGGTCGCTATCCATGTGACATGGTGGACTTTGCCGGAAGATTGAAACACAACCAGTGGTATTCTCTCTACGTGCTCACGGAATCTGTTTCTTGCATACACTTGGTTGTGGATGAATGCCTGAAGGTATAGTTCTTGCTTCTTGCAATTCTTGAGTGTGCGTGTATGAAGGGAGAGCGAGCGCTATGCTCACGCGTAAATCCCACTAGACTCCAATAGGCACACATGTATCTACATACATGACGTAATCACAAGTAAAATTCACGCACGCTCGCGAATTGCAAGAAAAGAATTTTTCCATTTGTAATATTTTTAACTGACTTCCAAAAAAGGAGGAAGTTCTCAATTCGTCGGAATGAAGCATGAAAAAAAAAACATGTCATGAAAACAATTTCACATCGATTCCATTTTTAGGTGGAGTCAATGCTGTTCTTCACATCCAACTATGGACGCAATGTGAGCCTCGCAGAATTCGACGCAGCACAGCAACATTGTACCTCCATGGTAAGAAATATAGTTCTTACAATCATGAGCACACCTAGGTCATGGTTGTGTGTGTGTCGTGTCTGTATGAATGTTTTTCTTTTTCATCATCATCATCGTCATCATTTCAGCCTGCGGACGTCCACTACTGAACATAGGCCTTTCCCAAACAGCGCCACCACACCCGGTCCTCAGCTCTTCTCATCCAGCCACTTCCCGCCACTCTCTTTATGTCGTCGGTCCACCTTGCTGGAGGGCGCCCCACACTACGCTTGCTTGTTCGCGGTCTCCACTCCATAACTTTCCCGCTCCAGCGGCCATCGCTCCTGCGACAAGCATGGCCTGCACACTGCCACTTCAGCTTACTGATAGTTTGTGCTATGTCAGTGACCTTGGTTCTCCTACGGATCTTTTCATTGCGAATTTTTCTTTTGACAGATGCTCAAATACTTGAACATAACGTGGTTGAATAGCACTGCGCATGCAATTCGAATGTCTTACAGAGACGTTGGAAAAGGGTAATACAATAGTACAGAAAAGCAAAAGAATCGTGAAATAATTGATTGCTCCACTTGTTAATGTCTGCGACTATGTTTTTTTTTAATCCGAAATAGGCTTGCGTTTGACGACAATCAGTACTGGATAGCACTGATGAGGTCTAGGTTGGAGCGCGCTTGCCTAGAAGATGCCTATTCACTCTTGCATTGAAGGTAGATATTCAAATTATAGGTGGCAGGAACCACAGATGCTGGAAGAGTGTTCCACACCTTAGCGGTTCTTATCAGAAACGTTAAATTAAAGCGTTTCGTTCAAGTAGGTTGGATTAAAATCAACATGGATTAAAATTTTATAAAAGTTCCATTCCATGAGAACTTGTTAATCTCCCTTGATGAAAGTTACCTTATAGATAATTATACTTGTTCACAGTGACTTTTTTATCGTCGTACAAAAACACACCAATTAATATACCCATATAGTTCTTGCAATTCACGAGGGCGCGTGGCTCATGGTTGTATGTGTGACGTATCTGTATTTAAGTGTGAGCGAGAGCTTGCTCGCGCTTGACTGCTCCCACCTAAGCTGACAGGCACGCACACTTACGCAATGTGCATGTACACGACTTAACCACAAGTAAAGCTCACGCGCCCTCGTGAATTGCAAAAACTATACCCATTATACATTAGTAAAACAATAAAAAAACAAATGAAAAATATATAATGTCCATCTTTGGGATACAAAACATGCTATCACTGTGCCAAATGTCCAAGATCTATACATCGGTTTGGTCACGATAGTATACAAGGTAATTTTTAAAATGACTGATTCACCGAATTTACGCACACAGAGTGACATAGTTTTTTGCCCTGACATTACCTTCAGGTATTCTATCTTTCTGCAGGTGGTTCAACATTAATGAAAAAAACTGGGAGTTCTATGGCATCAGTAAGCTGTGCAGGTTTATGCAACTCGTCAGGTTTCGTATGCAGGTAATAATTTTTTTTTAAAACTTCATCCCTACAGGGGTTGATATTGTTCCTAAAGGTTGGAGTAAAGTCAACCCTTGCGTCGTTTGCGCAAAAAATCCTTATTAGGATTTCGTCATGATTGTGTTACAAATTTTTTTTTATAGGATGACAAGATAGTCCTTGACTGCGATCTCACCTGATGGTAAGTGACGATGCAGTCTAAGATGGTAACGGGCTAACTTGGAAAGGGGTATGGCAGTGTACATTCAACCCATACCCCTAATCTATGTCTACATGCCATCGTGTCAGAACGCTAAATCGCTTGGCTTCCTAGTGGTAACTAGCCACGGCCAAAGCCTCCCAACAGACCAAGCCAGAGAGAATTCAGTAATTATAAATTCTCAAATTGCCCCCGCCGGGAATCGATCCCGAGACCTCCCAGTTACAAGAGTACAGCGCTCACCACTGCGCCGTGTTTAACATGGTTTCTGTATCACATTGGGTTGGATTTGTGCTCGTTGCAGTACGCGTTGCGCTAAAGTTCCCAAATTGCCCCCACCGGGAATCGAACCCAAGACCTCTCAGTTATAAGACTACAGCACTCACCACGGCGCTGTGTTTATGATGGTTTCTGGTAAAAACTATCATAGTGGGTTTGATTTTTGCTCGTTCCAGTACGCGTTACGTTACTCCATCGAGCAGTCCATGGCAATGTTCGTGGCGCTGACCGAAACCCCCTGCCTCTGCACGTACTGGTGCGAAGAGGACTACAAGTGGGACTCCTCGGATCTGATCAACACCCCCTTCCGCTCCCCGACCATCACCCTGTTCTACTTCTACCTGATGATGTCTGCTGATGGACCCTACTACACCACTTCGCCGGATCAATTTGAGGTACATTCATTACTTGTAAAATTCGTTTCAAACTGTCAAACAGCCATTTTATATTTCTGTCCTGCTCATATGTGGTCCACACTGAGTGAAATAGAAACATTAAATGGCGGCTTCTCATTCCTATTGTCATTTGAAACGCATTGTAAAGTTCTTGCAATTCACGAGGGTATGTGAGCTTTACTTGTGGTTACGCCGTGTACATGCACATTGCGTAAGTGTTCGTACCTGTCAGGAGCCTAGATGGGGTCACACACACAACCATGCCACACGTGCCCGCGTGAATTGAAAGAACCATAGGTATGATTACTTTTTACAAAAAATTTAACCGACTATAGAAGCAACAAAAAGTCGACTCCTGGCAGGGGCAATTTGGGAATTTATTATTTCTGAATTGTCTCTGGTCTGATCTGGTGGGTTTGGCCGTGGCTAGTTACCAACCTACCGTCAAAGACGTGCCACCAAGCGATTTAGCATTTCGGCACGATGGCGTGTAGAAACAGAGGGGTATGGGCTGCATGTACACTGCCACATCCCTTCCAAGTTAGCCCGTTACCATCTTAGAATGCATTATCACTTACCATCATTTCATCGAATAAAAAAAATCTCATTACCCTCATTGTAAAATAGATAGTAATCCAGCGGTTGTTTCGGGAAATGCTGTATCGCTGCCACTTCATACCGCAAGTCCATCCTAAGATCCTCACTGGTTTGGTCTTCGATAAGGAGTTGTTCCTTACTTCGATTGGTAAGGGTTGTTTTATTATTTTAAAAAAATTATAAGCCTTTGGTGAGTCTGCTCAGGAGCACTTCGAGCTTGTTCTCCCTTCACCTTTTTACAAAAAAAAAAAAAAAACAAAATCAAAAATTATTTATTTCACGTAGGCCAACTTGTAGCTCTTATGACACGTCATAAATCTACCACCGGTTCGGAATGCAGATTCTGCTGAGAAGAGCCGGCAAGAAACTCAGCAGTTGCTCTTTTCAAAAAATTTTTTTTGTTTTTTACAATAGGTAACAAAACTATGCAATGTATACAGTGTTTCCGCAATGAAGTTTCAAAAATACAAACGTAGGTACATACAACTCAATACCATGTTAAGACGGGCAGATAAAGCAGACCCATTCCCGTTGGTGGCACCCGTTCACGAGCATGACGCATGATCCAGCCATTGCTTCACTCAACCATATTTGAGGGAACGTAACAACCCTCACCACACGACACCACCGAGAAATGTTTACCACCGCACTGCAAGACATCGGGAGAGTTTCCATCCCTACGTCGTTGATAACGTCGCACTAAGCGCTTTAAGTCTTCATTCCTGATCCGCACGACTAGGGTCTGGAACGCTCTTCCAAGATCTATGTCTCCTAACACGTACAATTTGGGTATCTTTAAAACAAGAGTGACTAGGCATCTTCTAGGCAAACGCGTTACACCTTAGACCACATCATCATTTTCCATCAGGTGTGATAGTGGTCAAGCGTTTGCCTACAATGTATAAAAAGAAATTAATAATTAAACCAAATTTTAGGTCTCATGGAGCCGAATGTAGTTGATTACAGAGAAAGGTTACTGAAAGCATACAGGAAATCTATCATACCGCTGATTGCATACATGCACGAATACGATTGTTATAGAGATATTTTTGTGTTGGACATCGAATCATATGTAGAGTGAGTCATATAGTATTTAGAGTACAATTTTGATAAAATCAGTATTTTATTTGTTGGTAATTGTGCCAGTTTCTATAATAAACTTCCATATAGCGTAAAACGTAAACATATTGACAAAAATGCGTCTATTTTTTTTATAATTCAACACTTCGATGGTATCATATTATTTTTACAAATAAATATTTACGCGCTTTATCATTACGGATATAAAAATAAATTGTTATCTTGACAGTTTTCTTAAACCATGACGTAAATAAGGGCATTAGAAAAATATCAAAATTAAAAATCTTTTTTTTTCGTTCTTCATTAAATTCAAATTCATTTATTTATTTCATGTAGGCCAACTTGTTGCTCTTATGACACGTCATAAATCTACCACCGGTTCGAAACGCAGATTCTGCTGAGAAGAGCCGGCAAGAAACTTAGCAGTTCCTCTTTTCGAAAAAAAAAATATTTTACAATTGGTAGCAAAACTATGCCATGTATACAGTGCTTCCACAATGAAGCTTCAAAAAAGCATATGCATCTTCTTCTATTACTATTTTGCACTATTTTCTTGCATATTTTGAAGGACATTCCGTGAAGAGAAGCATTCAGCGTCAGAAACGCGGGAGGAAATTCAGATGCATTACGACGCTAAACAAGATTTGATCTGGCGCCTGCCGCAGTACATTAATATTGGTCCATATGCGCTCAATGTTGACACATTAAAGGTGAATGTAAACACGCTTTAGAGACTGGAAAATTTTTAAACTGCTCATTAAACTTTTACCACAGAACTCCAAGAAGTCGTGAACTTTGGCAACCTGATGTGGTTTTTTCAAACAAAATTCCAAATTATTTATTTTGTGTAGGCCAACTTGTTGCTCGACAAGTCAAGTCTCTACCGTTGGTTCAGAAAGCCGATTCTGCTGAAAAGTGTGCGCAAGAAACTCTTTGCTCTTTGTTTATTAAAAGTATTGCAATATGTAGTTCATCTATCTTGTGGACAGTTGAAGCAAAGCCAATTGTTTCGATACAATTTTGACATTAAGCAATTCACTAATTTTATTTTTAGTTTTACTAAACATAACCTCACCTTTTTAAATGTGTTTTTTACATTTTAGCAAATATTGGTAACGAAGCGATCAGATATAATGAAAGCACTATTAACAATGTGGGCGGAAGAGGTCCGCATTGTAGTAGACGATGTGATACAAGCCTACAAAAACATCATGAGGAAACTGGGAGAGAAACCGAATTCCATAGAACATGTCTTTGAGTTGAGAGAGTGGATGGAGTCTATACCCTTTGCTCTGAAGACGCAAGAGGACATTATGAAAAAAGTCCATACTGTAAGATTTACAACGCTTCTTTTTTGCCTTATAAGCTACTTTGGCCAACATATAAGTTTGGAAATTCAACAAAATAACGCTGTCGCATTCTGCCTCATTCCAGTGATTTGAATGATACTTTGGATTCCATTTATATTTTTAATGTCTAACATTTTGGTTTCACGTCAAAAACTAATTTATGATAGAAATGTGCTTAGCAAAAACTGGTGCTTAAATAAAGGCTAATATTTTTTAAGGATTATGAAGTGCTGGACGTATTCTTTACCCCTCTTGAAAACGAAGATTTTAGGGCGCTATGGGAAGCTATAGGCTGGCCATTAAATATTACGAAACAGGTTAGTATAATATTATTTCTTTCATTCAAATCTCACTTATCTTTTAAGCTACTTAAATGTGTGAAAACTTTTGTAAATAATACTCCCATACCATTATTTTCATCTTTCTTTTTTACTTCTTCCCGATGTTTACAGTCTTGCTTGCAATTTTCCAAACCATGGACTACACTTAGTACATTGGTAAGAACGTCTTTTCTCAAACTTTTTTATGACGTATCTTACCAAACGCAACAATGCATTAAATAGCAGTAACCTTATCCATGCTCATTGGAGGTTGGTCCTTTACTAGAAGTTCTCTCAATTCAATGCTAGTTCTCTCTTTTAGATTGTAGAAACGACTGACTTCTTGGAAGAAGAACAGGAGAAGTTCTGGAAACTTCACCAGCAAGACGAACAGACTCTGTATGATAAGATTGACATGTTTACAGCTCAATGCATGGCGTTGACATTGCAAAGTGATTTTGGAAGGGTAAAGTTTTTTCTAAACAACTGATTGAATTTAATGAAACATTTATGTTAAGTTCAAATTGTGCCGGCCTGTCTGTTAACTTTTTACGGCTAAACAACTTAATTAATTTTTTTATTCATACTACAAAGCTCTCTATTACGATCTCATCTATTGGTAAAATATAACAATGCAATCTGATGGAAGTAGGTTAACAATTATCCTCTATATGCCAGTCCTATTGTAAATACATCTATTCAGTTTTTTCGCATCATTGTATATAGCTATAGATTTATTGTGCCCACAGACATAGATTTTATACCTTCAAAAATCAAAGAGTTCCTTCAAGACTTTTAAAGGCCTAAAAATTACGCCAACAAATCGTAGATGACACCTAGATCGCTTTCATTATGCAGGTACACGAAATAGCCAACGATATAAAGAAAGCCTGGAAGGGAATGAAGGACTCGCAAGATTGGGGACGTATCCTCAATCAGAGGCAGAAGCTATTCGGTCAACCCGTGGTACCTTTTGCAGATCTTAATAGATTGGTCAAAGAATTTGAACCATACAGGAATCTGTGGGTCACTGCGTCTGGTGTGTGGTATTATTTATCACTTACTTTACGGCACTAATGTTTTCAAATCCAATAATATAGTCCAATAGTAGTTTAGTAGTAGTAGCCTGCATTAGATGCTTAAAAATTTTCTACTATCAATTTTTCTTTTACATTTTCAGTTTCATCTAGCATTCAAAATTTTTTCTTTACTGTAGGACAACTTGTGGTTGATCTGAAAATCTAGTAAGAAACATAGGAATGACTCTCTTCCAAATAAAAACTGATACGAAATGTAGCAACGTTACAAATAATAACACTAATTTGTGGGCACCTCAATACAAATTCGACTGCTTCAATAAATCTCGTTTTATTAAGAGAAATCCGTAATTGGATTCGTTTTAGTACTAGTAAAGCATCTTGACTTCAATGATTTAACTTCATTAGTTAACCTCTATTCGTACATGATTCATAATAATAATTAATTTATCAATAGTACAAACTTTTTTATATTTTATACAGATTTCCTGAAATCTAGGGAAGTCTGGTTTGACAACCCACTCATGTATGTGGACGCCGATGCCATTGAACCTGCCATCAATGAATATTACAAAACCATTATCAAGTGCATTCGCACTTTTGCTGATTTGCCAAAAGTACAGCACGTTGCGCTTACCATTCGAGTTAGTAAAACATTTATTAAGTACCTATGTATCAAAAAATTATAAGAAATTTTAGCCCATCTAGTTGTTTCTAAGTCTAGCTTATTATTTTGTATCCATGACAAACTTTATGCAAATGTTTAAGACAATAACAAATTGTTTGCCCTGATGTACCTGATGTCGGTGCCCCGGGTCTCTAAAAGCTATTGGTTTTTCGAACTATGGCTCCATTCCATTCTAAGCAAATGATGTTACTCAAGACTGTATTTTTTAGGATGACATGGATGAGTTCAGACCACTAATACCAGTAATACAAGCTGTCAGAAATCCTGGAATGAAAGAGCGTCATTGGAACGAGTTTATGGAGAAAGCTGGTAAGTTTTCCTTCTGGCAAGTGACTCTTCTTCAGTTAGCTATGGCTAAAGCCAGATAAGATATTTTATTTTTCTATATGAGTTTATTTGAATTAAAACACTTAAATGTTATTCTAATAGGTATAACGGTAACCATGAATGATAAACAGACATTCGCGATGTGTCTAAAGCAAGGAGTCGCTGAGCATGCTGATCTAATCGCTGAAATTGGAGAACTGGCTAGCAAGGAATACGTTATCGAACAGTCACTGGATAAGATGCTTAACGACTGGGCTGCTCGGACTATGGAAGTTACTCCTTACAAGAATACTGGTTTGTATCTTACTAATAATCCTTAATAGAAAATTGTAAACTCTGAAATTCAAGGATTGATGTAACTTGCTATTTAAATAAATATACATCCTAAATCAGGGACTAACTCAAAACGTTGTCTTACCCGTTATAATATGTTAGCAAAACATAACTCAACGTACGGTCAAATACGTAGTTCGAAAAACCGATAGAAGTTGGAGATTCAAGGTGCTTAAATGGTGAACTCATACTGTAAGGCCTAGTGATGTCTCCCTTAGTTGGACAGACAAAGAGCTTCAGTGAGCCACAAGATGCAAGTGGCACAAGACCCTAGTCTAAAGAATACACACAGAAAACTAATATCTACCAACATTTTTTGGTAGACGATGATGATAAACATTTTTTTTTAATAAAAGAATATAAGATGAGCTGAAGTTAACTAATATCCTCTTATCTCCTACAAATAAGCGGGAAGTTGCAATGGCAGTTTCAATCTATCTTTTTTACAGGAACTTTCATAATGAAGATACCTGATGATACGCTTCAGTTACTGGACGAGCATCTTCTAGCCACCCAACAGCTTGGCTTCAGTCCTTTCAAAGCAGCATTTGAGCTTCGGATTCAAGAGTGGGACGACAAAATCCGCCTCACGCAAAAAGTCGTGGAAGAATGGATGGAATGTCAAAAGTAATAAATAATCACATGCTTCGTTACAATCCTATTTCGGTTAAGGAGTTGAATATTAGATGTATAGCGTGTGCATAAACTATACGCAGTGGACTTTCTTCTTTCTTTTCATATGACACTTTCAGCGTATTCCTAATTCCTATCTAAGTAAATCGAGTGTTTTTATGTGAACAGCAAAGTGAAAATCAACCTTCGTTGATTTTCACTTTTTCACACATTCGCGTTTAGGAACCCAACCGAACCAAACCGATGTCTGAACGGAACAGACTGTGCCAGATATTTTGCTCACAATTAATGTCGTAATGTATGCAGACCTTAATAATTACATGCTCAAATCTGACCAACACCAACAAAAGCACTATGATTCCAGGAAGGTTGTCAAATTTTACTAACTCGTCCAATTTTTTCTCAGGGAATGGATGTATTTAGAGCCCATTTTCACATCAGAAGACATATCACGACAACTTCCTCTGGAAGCTAAAAAATACAGCACTATGGAGAGAATTTGGAGGAGGATTATGTCTGCGGCCCAAGCTTGCCCAAAGGTTTGGTTCTGTTATTTAAAAAAAAAATGTTGACCACTTGTAGTCCTAGAAGGCCCAGTTTAATAGATAGTCACGAGCATGAGACCACCTTGGCTACAGTAGACACGCTCACAAATTGGTAAGGGGTTTTAACCTGGTTTTAACAGAAAATACTCGGTCTCATATTTATAAATAACAATATGAAGAACGTTATATACCTTCGTCTTCAGAAATTTACTTGAAAATGTTCACTTTGGTGATCTTATCATCGTCTTCCTTAAAGTATTTAAAAATACTCAAAGTCATCTTCTCTTCCGGCAGATAATGATAATTTGCCCGGATAGCCGTCTGTACGACAGTCTTATCGAAGCCCGCCACCTCCTCGCAGTAGTATCTCGAGGACTGAACGAATACATGGAACTGAAGCGACTTCGGTTCCCGAGGTTCTTCTTCCTCAGTGACGACGAGCTGTTGGAGATACTGTCACAGTCGCGTAACCCGAAAGCTGTCCAACCTCATTTGAGGAAATGCTTTGAGAACATTGCTAAGGTTAATGAAGTTTCTTCTTCTATTGCCCATTTTCACCAACGTTCCTTAAATTTTACAGACTACCTAAGCTAAGTTAGGTGACGCTTTCTATCATTTTCGTTTTCACGAACCCTTAGGGAAAGATGGAAACGATATTGGGAAGGAGGTTGTATTTAGGGTCTACTTACATAAAGAGACTTCTGCTTAAGGGATGATTCAGGTATGATTCATGAAAACGGGCATACGTCTCGTTATTTCGGTGTATTCTAAAAAAATAAAAGAATTATTATTATCAACTAACGAATCTTAAATGAACTATAATTTTTCTATTAACAGGTCACATTTGAACCTGATCTGAAGATAACTCAAATGCACTCCAGCGAAGGAGAAATTGTTGATCTTAAGTACAAATTCTACCCAACGTCCAATGTGGAGCAATGGCTCTTGCTTCTGGAAGATACCATGAGACATACTAGTTAGTAGAGAACTTTCTTTTATTTTTATTGAGCTTTTTGTATCTCCTAAGTAATTCTGTCATTTATATAGGGAAGTCAGATGTGTAATCGACATCATCATGACTATCATGTTCCTTCATCGAATTGTGGTTTGACTGTCATCACGCTAAAAGCTTCTCTATTTAAAGAACAGGTCTTCAAGGAACGTTCCGCCACACTCATTAGATCAACTCTCAGATAACAATATCTTAAATATACTATTTTATAAGCTTGAAGCATAAAGTTTTCGGATAATCCTTCCTAATTTAAATTTTTCTAGTTCGTCTAACACTAGTAGCAGCAATGGATGAAATATATACGCTTCGGCGTGACCAGTGGGTATTGCGATGGCCAGGGCAGGTCGTGATTGCGGGCTCACAAACAGCGTGGACTGCTGGAGTAGAGGCCGCCATTAACGATTACAGGATGGATTTATTTTTCGAAGAAAATTTGCAGCAGGTTATTAGATAATCCTTTTTTAATTTGGCTACTTCTAAACTAATGCATATTTCACAAGAATCGTTACCTTGAAATAACTCAATCAAGATTACTATGAAATCAAGGCAGTTTTTAGGGAATTTTTGCTTTGGTTTGGTTTCAGATTCTTTTTCCTCTCTTGTTTCATGATCGAGGTGTATTCTTTATCATCAAAAATTATCAACGCTTAATTGCCAAACCCAGTTTTGGCAATTAAGCATTGGTAATTCAGTAATGGCATCCAGTTTTTATATCAATTTTTCAAATTCGTTAAGGTACAATATTTCAATTTCCAAAAACAGTAATAAGTGTTTCTATCCATTAGCTGGACAGTCTGCGTGCTTTAGTAAAAGGAGAGCTAACATACTTTCAACGAGAAGTACTTTGTGCTCTAATTGTGATCGAGGTACATGCCCGGGAAGTGACGAGGACTCTTGTCGACGAAAATGTCAAGAATGTTTCTGATTTTCAGTGGATCTGCCAATTAAGGTTTCATATGATTCTATTTATGACAGGATAACTTTTAGCCTGGAAATACACGTCAGGTTTTTTCATCCGATAGTCTGATCCGGTAGCCTGATCAGGCTACCGGAAGGCATTGAAGCCATTACTTTGTATGAACAGTCAATACACGTCCGATCCGGTGGCCGGATCGGACGTCCGAGTCGGAAACGGGCGCGAGGCGTTTCCGATTTTACTGTCGGTCCGATTGTCTGAAGGCGCGGTCTACATACTTTCAGTATGAGACAAAATAGACATCCGGTTACTCCTTCCGATTTTGCCAGTCAGGGTTCCCAACTTAGGGCTTTTAGCCCTAGGGCGGAATTTTGCTTATTGGGATTTTTTAGGGCCAAAAAAATCTAGCGCTGACACTGTGTGGACGCATCGTTGTGGTTCGAATAATGGGCGAAAATTATGAAAAAAAAAAAATAATAATAAAATTATTATTATTATGAATTATTTTGGATGTTTTAAATAGAAATGACTCTCAGTAAGTCTTGTCAAATTGATTGGATGAATCCAAAATAGCGACGTTTTTTCTTCTTTCTCTTTCCTCTCTTTAAAATTTCTGTGGTGGTGTCGTGTGGTGCGGGTTGTTACGTTCCCTCAAATATGGTTGAGCGAAGCAATGGCTGGATCCTGCGTCATGCTCGTGAACGGGTGCCACCAACGGGAATGGGTCTGCTTTTGCCTGCCTGTTTTAACATGCATTGAATTGTTTTGCATTTTTGAAACTTTATTGTGGAAACACTGTATACATAATATAGTGCGGTCGGGGATCAGAAAGAATTTCGTACAATGACCTCTTTGCCTACTGACAGTGGTCACAAACATTTTTCCATTAAGTGCGGTCTATATAAAATATTTGAAGGAGAAAAAAAATTAGTAGCTTATTAAATAAATTATTTATTTTTAAACAGTTATTATAATCGAGTTATATTAACTTATTACATAGAAATAAAAAAATGAAAATTCAAAAATCAAAATCCGATTTCTCTGTATCGGAGTAACTACTTTCCGACGACGTCTCGCTTGTCACAGTTATAACGAAATAATGTACAGTTTTGTCTAGATTATGATCTAGACTACCTAAATTCAATTCACAAGCAAACAAAAACAAACCTTAGGTTCGCAAGTAAAAGGTTTACAATCCCCGAGGACGGCGGTCATTGCATTTGTGCGAGCGTGACGCATTATTTTAAAGCGGGAGTGACAGAGACAGGTAGTAACAGGTTAATGTACGAAATTCTTTCTGTTCCGCGACCGTACTATAGCATAGTTTTGTTACCTATTGTAAAAAAAAATTTTTTTTGAAAAGAGCGACCGCCGAGTTTATTGCTGGCTCTTCTTGGCAGGAACGGCATTCCGAACCAGTGGTAGATTCATTGACGATTCAAAAGTAATTGTAAAAGTTTATTTGAATAAAAAATATTTCTATTTCTATTAACTCGTCATCCATCTTCTTTTCTTCTGCGTTGCTCCAAACGCAAGCACTCGGGATGATAGCTCGGGAACGACTGAGTTCAGAAAAAGCCTGACGGAAAAATCGGATGTGTATCGAGTAAATACGATCCGGTTGCCTGATCAGACAATCGGAAACAAAATCGGACGTCTATTGCCAGGCTTAAATAATCTTGCATGTTGCTTAACGATATTTTTATAGATTCACCGAACTTGTCAGTTCTTCCCTTACTAAATTATTTGGTGGTACGTATTTATCAATAGGGTTGTAACTGGCAGTGACCAATTCCGAATCTTAGTCGTCACCACTTGTATCTAGTAGCTCCCTGTGACTTTGTTTGACTGCTTTTCAGTGCGAGGTTGCCACTCCAGCAACTTGAAACCCAACGTTTATTATTCCTTCAAAACTGTGTGCTCCACCCATTGCCATCTACTTCTCAACCCAATCTATGTCTGTGTCTTTGGTTCTTTTAATTATTTCCTCATTTTTAATTTGACAACATCGCAAAATTCCGCACATTGATCAACGTGCCACCTTAAAAAGAGAAAATTAATAGAAATTGGAATGTTCAAAATAATATTTTAACCAGCGTGACACTGGTCCACCAAATTACAATGTTTATTAAACCCTACCCTTCTATGGTTTATTAGAATTGGTTAAAGATATGACTCTTAAGACTATCGAATTTTTAGATACTATCAGGTAGTAAAAGACATGATACCATTGGAACCCGACGAGCTGCCAGAGATATACCAGGACGAGAATCGTTTGGACACATCCATGTATTACCGACAGTTCAGTCAGAACCACTGTGACGTGCGGGCGCTTAACTCTGTGTTCACGTATCAGAATGAATATTTGGGAAACAGGTGAATTATTGTTTTTAATCTTAATAATGGCTCTGTTGACTCCTCAAAACGGTGCGAAAAGAACGCAGAACGTTGCGTAGTGCCTGTATTTGATCTACTGCTGGACGAGCGACATTGAAGGTACATTGTTTTTCTGGTTTGGTTGATTATATCTAAAGAGTTTTGTTTCCCCTTGAGTAAAATGGCATACTCAAACTAAACAAAGTAACGCAAAGTTGTTCCTTCCTCTTTATCAACCGTTTCGTCCGCTGTTAGACAAAGGTCTCTTGCATGGATTTCCACAGGTCTTGGTTTGTATCCAGCAACTCGTCTTTTCACTTGTGACTTCCATCTAATAGAGGACCTACGAACACTGCGCTTCCCACTCCAAAGTAACGCCTGCTTTTATCCAATTTTTTTTAGTGGTCGACTAGTAATCACCCCACTGACGGATCGTTGCTACCTAACGCTGATGTGCGCGATGCACCTCAAGTTTGGCGGAGCTCCCGCTGGACCAGCGGGCACCGGCAAGACCGAAACGACGAAGGACCTCGCGAAGGCCTTGGCAGTACAGTGCGTTGTCTTCAACTGCTCGGATCAACTCGACTTTATGGCCATGGGGAAATTTTTCAAAGGACTCGCAGCGTAAGAATGACATCATCAGTAACCCACCAGATCTCCTCACATTGGCCCGGTGGAAATTGGCGGACTTCACACACCTCTGATAACATTATGGAGATTTCTTGGCGTGCAGGATTCCTCCCGATGAATTACGTGTATGATATTGAATCGCTTAAACACACAACTCCAATAAAAATCAAAAGGAAGCATTTGGCATATTTGGGTGAAAATAAAATGTCTATACAAAAATTTATAATGCAAGTTTTGGATCTGTATATTTTAAATTTTTTTTACACTCACAACAAAAACTTTTAGAACTGTTTAATTTATTCCGTATAAAATAGTGGGACTATTTTAATTCAAATAAATCATTCATCAGATCTTAGTGTAAATTGAAATTCTAGATCGGGAGCGTGGGCTTGCTTTGATGAGTTCAATCGAATTGATATTGAAGTTCTGTCGGTGGTTGCTCAACAGGTGAAAACTATTATAAAATATTATAAACAAGCTTTTTTCAACCCGCGACTTTGTCCGCATGGAATGAGATTTTTAAAACTACAGGTAGTGTATGTGACTCTCCAAGTCCTCAACTATACCTACAAAAAATGGCGTCGATCCGTTGCTCCATTGCTGCGTGATTGAAGGACAAATCAACCATTTAATGCCCGTGGTACTATGTAGATATGTAGACGGCCGATGGTCAATGTCAGGCGAGTTACCCGCACCCTCTGGATGCAAGTGGAACAGAATCGTGTTCTGTGGCGATCATTTTATGAGATCTAATTCAAGCCGTGATCGTATATCGGTTAACATAGTGATGATAATGATCTTCTGTAACTAAGAAGTTATTTACTTCCAGGTGGTGACAATCCAGAAAGCTCAAATAGCTCGCCAAGAAAAGTTTATGTTTGAAGGCGTTGAACTGCCACTTAAGGCTTCCTGTTCTGTTTTCATTACTATGAACCCGGGTTACGCAGGTAAGTGATACGCAAATGCTGTAGCCTGAACTGCATTAGCATTATGCTGCAGTATTTGGATGCTGCATAGTACTAACTACTAATACCCATAATTATTGATTTTGTATATTTTGAAAAGAGTAACTGCTGAGTTTGTTGGCAGCTGCTGTCTCGACTTGTCGTTAGAGACGTAAGTTGATCAATTGATAATTTTGAATTTTAAGGATACATGCCTTTTCTTGGCAAAACTACGCCGTCCATTTCCGTGTCAAAAATATAACTTCCGGAACTAAAAATAATATTCTGCAGGTCGCACGGAATTACCGGACAATTTGAAAGCGCTATTCCGCCCAATTGCCATGATGGTGCCAGACTATGCCTTGATAGCGGAAATATCGCTGTTCTCTTACGGTTTCTTCGAAGCCAAGATCTTAGCTGGAAAAATTACCACTACGTTCAGGCTGAGCTCTGAACAACTATCATCACAGGTATTTACCAATAGCGGGAAAGCCAGAAAGCAACTGCTGGTCGATTGTGGAAAAGCTGCAACAATATTGCTGCAGTCTTAATTGTGGTGATAGGCTGAATTTCTTCCATTTTTGCTGCAACAAAGCATTTTAGCCAATAAGAGAGGATTGGCCATTGAAAAGTGATTAAGGTGGTACACCTAATGGGAGATCTCCAAAAGCTACACCTTCCGGTACATTTACCTATCAGCAAAGCACCTGATGTAGAATTGCCTAAAATTGATTTCATCATCAGCAATCACAGTTATCGCAGAGATTGCAATGATCTCTGAATGGCTGAGTTTATACCGTTCTTGTTGAGTCAATGCAATTTTACCAATAGCGAAAGAGTATCAGCTAAACAAAGCTTGTAAGCAAAACTTAGATGAGACTGCCATAACACCGAAAGGAATGGAGTGCAAATGAGCCCTATGTCCAACGACGTATGACATAAACAAGCTCGCAATGCAAAGAAGAAGAAGAAGTGATTGCGATCGCCACACTGATGCAATCATTTTTAGACTCCATAGCTGATTTCTAGATAAAAGACAATATTGTCGTACTAAAAATGAAATACAAAAGCACTGTAGCGTAGTTGATAAAAATTAAGTACTTACTCATTCAAACGCGATTTTCAGGAGCATTATGACTTCGGAATGCGAGCCGTGAAAACAGTGATCCTGGTAGCTGGTAACCTGATCCGTCAGATGCCAGATGGAGACGAGCGTCAGATAGTTCTGCGTGCTTTACGTGACGTTAACGTGCCAAAGTTCCTCGCGGATGACCTTGTTCTTTTTAACGGTTACAAATTTTACTGAACTTTTAGCTATGGTATATAAATGTTATGGTTAACATTTATAGTACTTCTCTTATTATACACCTATGCATCATAATGTCCGCACATCCGATGATTGGCATGTCGAAACTAAACTAGTAAAAACTACTAGGACTAGGAACTCAAAACCTGAACCTGATTCTATTAAGACTTTTTGATGATACATATGAAACAAATATTAAGTTTTACGTATTTGACTTACCCCGAAATTGAAGACTATGGAATAGATAGAAAAATAAATTAGAAACTAGATAGAGATGCAGCAAATATTTGAAAAAGACAAAAGGGCATGATCTTTCAAAGATCTCTTTGTCCATTTTCAGGTATAATATCTGACCTGTTTCCACGTGTGGAGATCCCCGTAGTCGATTACGGCATTATGGAACAATCTATCAGAAACATACTTGTCAAAAGAGGATACGACGATTTGTACAGTGAGTATATGAAATCATGAGCCCACTCGGCTGCATAAAGGCTGTTCGCGTTATTTTTTTTTTATGGATCAATGGACTTACACAGCTGGACAAAGATCTCTTACATGGCCGTCCACGGGATTTGGTCTTGTGCTAACTTGTTTCCAACAGCTCTCTTCGACTCGACTCTGATGTCGTCAGTCCACCTAGTGGTGGTTCTGCCAACACTGCGTTTTCTGGACCGGGGAGACCAATTCGACTCGTCTGATGTCGTCAGTTCACCCAGTGGCGGTTCTGCCAACACTGCGCTTTCAGATCTGGGGAGACCAGATTCTCTCCTACAAAAAAAATTTTAAAGACTTGGTTGAACGCTTTCAAAGTAAACTTAGAGAGAACGTGCATTGGCATTTCTCTGTATGTTTATTCCTGATCTGATTTACATGAGAAATTTGATAATTTCTTTTTTTTTCCAGCGTTCATATTTAAGATCATCCAATTGTACGAGACGACAGTAGTACGACATGGGTTGATGTTGGTAGGACCTGCTGGGGTCGGTAAAACAAAGGTATTGCTTAAATGTATCCATTCTTCCGTAGCGCGCTCCAACTTAAACCTCATCAGTGCTTTCCATCATTAATCAAGCTGCAATCGCAAAAGTGACACCTCTTCCACCAGCTGCAGCCCTAACAAACACTGGCTAAAGTTCCTTAAAATCTTGAAAGCCCTTACAGTTCCGGGATAAAAAATCTTACATGTCCTTCCTCAAAATGCAAGCCCAAAATCGGTTCAGGATTTAGACGTGTAACAAGCAAAGTTACTTTCGCATCAGTATCGTTTGGTGTTAGTATAGATATTTTAAGGCAAATAAAATCACGGAATAAGCTGAACTCATTTCATTAATTCTTCATTCCATCACCTCTTCAAGTTCCTTCAGGTTCTCTTGGTCTCTACAGTGCTACGAGATCCTCCGCGATGCTTTAACAGCCATCAAAGGGAAGCTGGCACCTGATGGGTTTCCCTTCACCCCAGTGCACACATTCGTCGTGAACCCCAAGTCTATCACAATGGGACAGCTGTATGGAGAATTCGATTTGAATACTCATGAATGGTTTGTTAATATTTTTAAACCTCCTTTAGTATTATCACCATCCTTATCGTTTTAATCAAGGCTAGTTGAAAATAATTCCAAATAAAAATTGTCAAGCCTGCATTTCCCCATACAAAATGTTTGGGTTTGACAGTTTTACTTAGCAACTAAACGCCATCGAGTGAGAAGCGTTTGTCCCATAGCTTACCACTGTAAACTTCTGTTACAGTGGTAGACTATGGAACAAGCTACCATTGTAACAGAAGTTTACAGTGATCTATAGTTACGTGATGATATAGGAATATTTTGATTATTCTATCAGGACTAACGACACTAAATATCAAACCTCGAGCCCCAGAAAAAGACAATTGTCTAACTTTGACTACATAGAGTGTCGTCTCTGTCACTCGCATAAATGTTTGTGATGGTTTATCTTTTGTGCGACAGTTATAACGTCCTACGAAGCCGAAGTCAGCCAATGTACAGTATTTACTATCTAGTACTCTATTTACTATAGTTAATTGACTTTATATATTGATGGAGTATTTTGATTCTATCTAGGACTGACGGTATATTATCAAGTTTAGTGCGAGCTGGTATAGCTGTAGAGGACATGGACAAACGGTGGTACGTTTTCGATGGTCCGGTAGATGCGGTATGGATTGAAAACATGAACACTGTAAGTAGATGCAGCTATTTTCCTTATATAAATTATGAACCCTGAAAACTGAACTGAAAACCTGATGACTGTTCCTCATTTTTATCTTTTAACAACATATTTCCGTAAATAAGACAAAATATTACCTTACCCTAGACATTTGTCTAATTTTACTGATCCACACTGACTATTTCGTTTTCATCAAAAATCAAGTTAGCTCTTGATTTCTAAGATCAAAACTATGCAGAAGGACTATGTTAAACAATATTACAAACTTTTGAAACTATTGAAATGGGGCAGACTGATGGAATTAAACTTTATTGTAATATCATACCATAACTAGGTCTAGTAACTCCCAGTCGGTAAAACAGCCGGATTTTGGGAAATAAAGAAAATTTTCAAATTTACACAAAGAAGCTTTAAAACTTACAAAAGTACGTCAAAAACAATCACGCTGATCGAAATTGTATATTTAAAATTTTAAACAGGTATTAGACGATAATAAGAAACTATGTCTATCAAGCGGCGAAATAATGAAACTGACAGAAAGGCAGCGGATGATATTCGAAGTGGCGGACTTAGCCGTGGCGTCACCAGCCACGGTGTCGAGATGTGGGATGGTGTATCTCGACACGCAGGTGGTTGGTCTGCCACCACTAGTCAGTGCATGGATGAAGAGCAACCTTCCACCGGTATTTGGATTTTTTTAATTTTGTCTAGTGGAAGGCTTTGGCCTTGGCTAGTTACGCCCTAACGTCAAAGACATGCCGCCAAGCGATTTAGACGTGAGCGTTTCGGCAGGATTGCGTGTAGAAACGATTAGGGGCATGAGTACACTATCATATCCCTTCCAAGTTAGCACGCTATCATCTTAGACTGCATCGTCACTTGCCATCAGGTGAGATTGCAGTTAAGGACTATCTTGTCATCGAATAAAATAAAAAAAAATTGAAAAGAATATCAGCCAAGCTGAATTTACTAAAAGCTTGTATTAAGAGTAGGCAAGACAATAGTGCAACTGGTAGAGATCGAACCTGCTATCTTTCAGTTTCCAAACTACACCTTTAACCGTTGGGCTATTAAGGCTATAAGTATATTTGTTTTACTATGGATTGGTTATTTCATGATTGTTTAATATCAATTGTTACATTGCTTTTTTATCTCGTCGGTATCTTTCATTTTCTGGGGTTAAAGCTAGCGTATGACTGTTACCAGAAATATTGGCAAGATTGGTTGAACAATGAATAGATAACAGACAGATAGATTGACATAATATTAGAAATTGTATATTTGGCCTGTTCAGTTATTGAATTTATCGGACTAACTGATTCAATGCCTATTTCAAGTAAAGTTTGACCGACGAATAAGGTATAACATTTTGACAGCTTTTGTATTGGCAATCGGTCAAAAAGAAAACTTCCATTAGGCTTAGCCTGAGTTAGTTTAGAACCTGGTCTAAGAATCCAAATGATAACTGAAGTATATACTTTCTCGCAGATCGCTGACAATATACGGAAGATACTTCCCGGTCTTATCACGACATATCTGTACCCAGCGCTGCAACTTCTGCGTTCAAGTTGTACTGAAATCGTAACATCTATAGATTCATCTCTCGTGCTGAAGTTTCTAGAGCTCTTAGACTATAGGCTGAGACCTCTCACTGGAAAAGACGATAGGCCGCCGCCGGGTGGACCTTTCTTAGCTATGATGCGTAAGTGATTTGGTCTGTTCGCACTATTAAGGCTGATATCAATTAGGTATTTTACTGTTGTTGAAATCTGTTGTCGGATGTTTGTTACTCAATCACGTCGCAACGACAGAACCGATTTGGCTGAAATTTGGCACAGAGATAGATTATAGTGCCTGGTGGGAGGCTTTGGCCGTGGCTAGTTATCACCTTACCATCAAAGACGTGCCGCCAAACGATTTAGCGTTCCGGCACAATGGTGTGTAGAAACCAATTAGAGGAATATGGGTTGAATCTACACTGCCATACCCATTCCAAGTTAGCCCGCTTCCATCTTAGATTGCATCGTCACTAACCATCAGGTGAGATTGCAGTCAAGGACTACCTTGTCAACGAATAAAAAAAAAGGTTATCAAGCCAATATACAATTTGCACAGCTTTTTCCTTTTCATAGCAAGATTAGCACCTTGTTGGGTGATTTGGTCAGTGATATGGTCGGTCGGTGCAACTTGCGACCACAATGGTCGAGCCAAATTCTCCGATTTCATGCGGGACCTGATGAACGAGAGTGGAACTAAGCCACTTTTCCCTAAAGAAGGAAGAGTTTATGATTACACGTAAGTCATTTCAATCAGATATAATATTTTACACATCTTCAACATTGATTAGATCAATGAGATAAAGTCTAGAATCAATGAGTTCCTGGGTCAATTACTAGCTGATTAATTTGGTTTTTTCCTGCGACCTTACAGTTGTTGGGCCGTTGAGCTATTGAGGCTTCAAAATAAAATTTGTAAATTTTATTCTAGTTTAATCTAGTCAAGTCACTTCAGCCGTGATTACCATCTCACTGGAAAAGACGTGCCTCCAAGTAATTTAGCGTTGCAGTATTAATTCCCCGTAAAAACTAGAAACCTATTTAAGGGTTTATTTAAAAGCTGCCATACTCCATCCAAGTCAACCAGCTTCCTTCTTAGAACTATCGCCAATCAAAAGTGGTGATACACTTGGTATAAACAGCAATTTGATGCTTTTTCAGACTTCATGATGGTGGATTTACTGATCCCACAGAAGACGGCGAACCTGCAAATCCTTATTGGTATAACTGGATGGACAACCTTGAAGAGTATGAAGTGGATCCAGAGTGGCAATATGCAGGTAAAAATGGATAAAATATATTTACCCTATTCTAAGCATTTTTAGAAATAATAGTAGATAGGACTGGGTCTCCTATTCTGGAAGTCGTAGTCTTAACCCCGGGCTATTCTATCTAATTAAATATAACATGTTTCAACGGTGCAGGAAACCATCGTTAGGAACTGTACAACTAAAGTTCTCCATAATATTCTCGAAGGATGTGTAAAGTTCGCCAAATCGCATTAGGCCAGCTTGGTGTACATAGTATATAACTTTTAAGCCTTCGAGAGGAGACCTACCAGTAGTGAACTTTTAATGGAATGCTATGAGCTGCCATACAAGCTGATACTGAACACAGTATCAGCTTGTATGGCATAATTTTTTCCCTAGACATTGAAGTGCCAACACTGGACAACGTCCGAAGTGCGGCGATCCTCGGATACAAGATCGTCAACTATAACCACGTCATTTGCGTCGGCCCCACCGGCACGGGCAAGACCGTCACCATATCCTCGAAGCTTTCCAGAGGATTGCACAAAAAGTTTATTTGCGAGTTCCTGGTATTCTCTGCTCGCACGTCTGCTAATCAAACACAGGTAGGTATAGTTCTTGCAATTAACGAGGGCTCATGGCTCATGATTGTGTGTGTGTCGTTCAAAAAATCATGTCAATCCGTAGCTCTATTGTGAACTGATTGAAGAAGAGACCACCAAACCAACATACTTTGCATTCATAATATTGTCAAAGATAATCTTGTTTCACAGGACGTAATAGACAGCAAGTTAGAAAGGCGACGTCGAGGAGTGTTTGGTCCTCCACCAACCAAACGACAAGTTTTCTTCATCGATGACCTTAATATGCCAGCATTAGAGGTGTATGGCGCTCAACCACCGATAGAATTATTGCGCCAGTTCATGGACTTCTCTGGTAATTGAGTGATGTAATGATCTCTTGACGTTAATCTAGTGGCTAGACTTCTATCTCCTTTAATTCCTTCCCTTTTTTTCTTCCTTTTCTCTTTGGATCGAACAGTAGACTGCGAAGGGTGACTTCGGAGGAAAATGGATGGGACCCCGGATCACGTATCTTGAACTTTCCTAAGACTGAAATCTATTATAGGCCGTACTCTAGTTCTACTTAGATTCAAGACAAGATTTATGTCAGAGCATATTTGTGTCCCATTTTCACCTTTATCTTGAGTCTGAGCTGAATCACGCTCTATAGATCTCAGCATAAGTTACGTGCGTTGTAAGTAATTAAAATATGTCACTTGCCTTATCAGTGAAGGAAAATATTGTAGGGAACCCGCTCGCCTGAGATTCTCCATAATGTTCTCAAACGTGAAGTCTACCAATTTGCACTGGATCAGCGTAATAGACTATAGCTTATAACCCTTGTATGAGAAAAGACTGCGCACAGGAGTAAGCATAAATTGCTGATGAAGACATGATGATGAAGCGGGAAACAAAAATATTCTTTTGTTTTAATAGGTTGGTACGACAGAACCAATATCGGCGAATTCAAAACGCTTATAGATGTTGGTATGGTAGCGGCAATGGGACCACCCGGAGGTGGAAGGAACCCGGTCACCATGCGTCTAATGCGACACTTCCATTATATATCTTTCACAGAAATGGAATATAACAGCAAGGTATCTGGTATAGTTCTTTCAACTAACGAGGACGCGTAGCTCATGGTTGTGTTTGTCTCGTATCTGTATAAGTGTGAGCGAGAGCTTGCTCGCGCCTGACCGCTCTCACCATGACTCTATAGGCACGCACACTTACGCAGTGTACACGACGTAACCACAAGTAAAGCTCACGCGCCATCGTGAAATGCAAAAAATACCTATATATTGTATTATGAAATAATTTTTTATGCGCAAATCCAAAAGGCATAAAGGTTAAATGCGCTTTACAAAAATGAGCAGCTTGTTTTAAGAAAAACAATAATACTATTAAGAATAAATTATATTTCACAGTACGGAATCTTCAACACAATACTTAAATCTTGGACGCGTAACTTCAATAATGCAGTTACCATTCGCGAAAACGCGTTCCTCAAGAGTTCCATTGAAGTGTTTAACTCGCTGGTAGAAGAACTCCTGCCTACACCCACCAAATCGCACTACACATTCAATCTACGGGACTTGAGCAAAGTGTTCCAGGGTATATTGATGGTGGATCCTACACATATCAAGGTGTCATATTTTTTTTTTTACCAGAGTTATACTTAAGCATAATTTGCAATAGAGGCTTACAATTTGAGGCATCTTCTTTGTACTTTCCCTTCTTTCCTATATTTTCCTATCTATAAACAAAAGTAATAACATCGTGAGGAAAGCAAAGGGGTCTGAACTCTACCGATTTGCATCGGGCCACCACGCAGCGTGTGGACTATACTATAATACTTTATTAAAAAGTATAAAACCAATGGGTACAATTATACTAAAACCATGGAGTAAATTAAATCTAAAAAATAAAATAAATAAAAATTGCCAGAAAATTGGCAAAAGCAAAACTATGTCCTATAACCCTTATTCTGAGAGAAGTGTAGCGTGTCGATTCCCTAAAAATGATTGCATCAGTGTAACAATCGCAATGGCTTCTGATTGGCTGGTACCCTCCCACTATTGGTTAAAATGCATTGATGCAGCAAAAACGCCATAAATTCAGCCAATCAGAGGCCATAGCGATAGTTACACTGATGCAATCATTTTTAGAGAATCGACACGCTGCGTTCAGAACTAAGACGTCGACGAATTGCTGATGATTAAATATAATGATGAAAAAATTTTACACTTTTAGGATGAAGATGACGTTATAAGATTGTGGTATCACGAGCATCAACGAGTTTATCAGGATAGATTAGTAAATAACGAGGATAGGAAGTGGTTTGTGACGTAAGTGTAATATAATTTGTTCCTACTGATTATACTGGACTCAGTGGATGTCCTAGGATTCTAAAATTCTAACTAACTCGTGTGGCACAACCTGGAAAGAAGGTCCCAACTCAGCAAAATGCTGTATGCTTTGTACATGCACAAGAGCATACAGCGCTGATTTTTAGCGAGGACCCTGATTCTGGTGGCGCCACGGAATTCTACATCATAGCTGTACTTATACTACTTTACTCATCTGTAACCATAGATATCACTTATATGTATAAACTCAATCAAAATTATCTCGATCAAAAACATAATGTAAGTTTAATTTTTAGTTTACTAAATAAGAAGATTCAAACTGAGTTCAAGAAGAAATCCGCGGATGTTATTGCTGGAAGACTAATGCTGTTTGGTGATTTCATGGACATCGGTGCCGATGATAGGAAATATATTGAGATAACTGATCAGACGGAGGTGATTACAATTCTTAATCGAATTCTTACACGAGAACAGTAGAAAAATATACAGTATAATATAAACGTAAAAATTCTTCTTACAAAACCGACTTCAAACGCCACTACAATTGTGCCTATAAAATTTGAAGAGTACTCCCGATTTCTCCAGGACCCCATCATCAGATCCTGACTTGATGACAATGGGACCACCTGACAAGTATACACTTTCAAACAAAGAAAGAATTTTCCAAATCGGTCCAGGTCTTTGAGTAATCGGGGAACATACATAAAGAATTAAAAAAAAAATAGATGACGAATTGAGAACCTTATCCTTTTTTGGAAGTCGTTTAAAAAACGTGGAAAACGCAGTCATCACCAATTTACTTAGAAATATATTTGTTTAACAGCTGGATGAAGTTCTAGCACATTATCTGAACGAGTACAACCTGTCTTCGACGGCTCCGCTTGATTTGGTGCTATTCGAGGATGCTGTGGCGCATCTGTGTCGTTTATCCCGGATCATGCGACAACCCATGGCCAACGCCTTACTGCTTGGTATGGGCGGCTCAGGTATGTTTTTTTTAATATATTTTTCTCAAACATGCATGGAAATATTGTCATTATTTTCGAAAAAAGAACACGCGAAGTATCGAATTGTCGGACAAAGAAAATCAAATCCATTGCAAGAGCGTTTTTTGAATTTGGAACATTACAACGCTCCGCGAAACAGTTGTTTCGCGGAGCGTTTTTTTTTTTTTAAATATTGCAGGAGCTTTGTAATGTAATGCCGTTTCATACAACAGTATGAAATGGCGTGCTGAGGTTACTAAATACTGCTTGATCGGATCTCTTTTGTCATTCTTGGCATACCGTAGTCTCTTTGCTTAGTACAAATTGCGTTTACGTGGCTGTATAGCCGTAAATGCGTTTGCCTGTCGGCACAGATAATAAAAAAAAAATTGGCGGTAAAGCTGAAAATTCGTCTTGATTTGTTATTTACATACCTACTTACTTAATAAATATAAATTAGTAATAATCAAAATGATTTCCAACGGTTCAGAGAGTGAAATGGAGATTGATTGTACCTACTCCACCAGATTTAAACCAAAATGGCGGATGGATTTGGATGGATAATATAAAAAGTGTTTTATTTCCCTGCATTCTTTTGAGAAAAGCACTATATATGCCTCGGCGGGAAATGGCAATTGCCTGTCTCGTATTTAGTGAAGTCCTCGCCTACGGCTCGGCCTTCAAACTCATACTCGACCTGCAATTGCCTACTTCCCTGCCTTAGCAATAATGTACTTTTTAGTGAGCAAACGAGCAGGCGGTCACCTGATGTTTAGTGATTATTGCCGCCCATGAACGTTTGTAGCACCTAAAGCACCACCAATGCGTTGCCGGCTTTGAACACATGAATTTTAAATTCTGACATTTTATTATGTGTCGACAGGTCGACAATCTTTATCCCGGCTGGCGGCAAACATGGCAGAGCTGCAGTGTATGCAAATTGAAATTACCAAAGCGTACGGACAGGCGGAGTGGCGAGATGATCTGAAGAAGACGATGATAAAGGCTGGCGCTGAAAACCGTGGCATTGTATTTTTGTTCTCTGATGCTCAGGTTAGTCTTATTAATTAAAGATCAGCACGAAGTAATGCTATGGAGGTCCGTGCTGATTTAGAAGACATGGGAAGGTCATTTTAATCCATGCAAGTCCAAGAACGCCCTGCCAGCTTTCAGAAATTTTCTGGTCGGAGGCTTTGGCCGTGGCTAATTACCACCCTACCTTCAAAGACGTGTCACCAAGCAATTTTGCGTTGCGGCACGATGGCGTGATGATGTTCATTTTACTTTGACGCTAATGTCATAGTATACGAATACGATCAATCGAATTGAATCTTACACTAACCCCGCAGATAAAAATGGAATCGTTTCTCGAAGACCTGAACAACATACTAAGTTCCGGTGATGTTCCGAACATATACGAAGCGGAAGATTTAGACGGGATCTACATGTCGGTCAGACATGCTGTGATGGAAATGAACTTACCGGCGACAAAGGCAAACCTCTTTGCGTGCTACCAAAAACGGGTGCGAAGCAACTTGCACATGGTTGTCGTTATGAGCCCTGTAGGAGAAGTGAGTAACTACATCATACTTATTTTAAGGACACCTACACATAATTCTTCTTTCTTTCAAAAATATTTAGCTGTTAAACTGTGGAATGCCTTGCCCCTTGATATTAAGGGAGGCTCGGTCTATTAATATCTTTAAGAGACTAGTCAAAGATTTAGCCTTAGTGTCACTCAAATTTTGTATCTTTTTACTTGTGTGAGCTGAATAAATGTATATTTATTTATTTATTCTACAGATCTTTCGAGCACGACTGCGCCAGTTCCCATCGCTGGTCAACTGTTGCACCATTGACTGGTTCAGTGAGTGGCCTAAATCTGCCCTGGAGTCAGTAGCGAGGCATTTCTTCTACAACATGCCCGAGTTGAAGACCACTGATGAAGTTATTGAGTCTTTAGTAGTAAGTGCTAAGGACCATAAACTATTAATACCATGTAGTTTCGCGGAATCTTGTGAAACTAGAAGCTTTTTTTAGATCAAATAAAAAATGAGGAGATCCGTAGGAGAACCAAAGTCACTGACATAGCTCTGCGAGTTGCGAAATGAAGTGGACATGGGTGGGGCACATAGTTCGAAGAGCTGATAAAGGTCGATGGGGTCCCAAGTTGCTGGAGTGGCGACCCCGCACTTTGCTGATATTTAAAAAAAAAATTAAGGCACTGTCCTTAATAATAAAAAAAAACTAAAACATCATTTCTCCCCATAAGTCGGTGTGCTGTTTCGCCCACCAAAGCGTAGTGGAGGCAAGCGCCAAGTTCCTCGCTCAGCTGAATCGCCTTAACTACGTGACCCCGATGTCGTACATGGAGATGTTGGGCGCTTACGCGGAAATGTTTAAGAAGAAGCAAGCCTCCATACTCAATGAGTCAAATGCTCTTAAAACTGGTAAAAATTCTCTTTAATTCGATTCACAAAATAAAATCTGCGCGGATTAAGGTTTCTTTAATTCCCGCGAGAACTCCTTAATGTTCACATAAAATGTGGTCTATGTATTAATCCTGGGTATGAGCTACCTCTATTCCAAATTTCAGCCCATTCAGTAACAAACATACACACATACACATACAAACATTCGCCTTTATAATATTAGTGTGATATGATAATTACGCTTGTAACATTAGTGAAGTTAATACTACTACATCTATACTGTATTCAAAGACGTTAGTATAATGTAATGGACACCTGTATAATATCTTTATTTGTGCGATTCAAAAGGCCTGAACAAACTCAATCAGACAGAAGTGGAAGTAAAGCAACTGCAAATTGAATTGGCTGAATTGAAACCGTTAATGGAAAAGGCAGCCGAGGAAACAAGAAAAGTCATTGACCAAATCGCTATTGACACTGTAAGTAATTTTTTCTCCGCTTGAAAGAGCCAGAACACTTTTTTAGTAGGCAGTTTCAGAATATCTGAATACCGGCACTCAAAATGGTCTTATGTTTCTAATTTTTGATTTCTTTGAGCGTACTTAAAATTAAGTTGATGGTCTGTAATTGAATTGTGGTATTTAATATAGAAGAATGAAGAGGTGGTCCAGTGCCGCATCTACGTCTGTGGTTGTCTGCGCTCTGCGATTGAGATCTCTATAATGTTCTCAATATTTAGTATAAGAAGTTAGTTGCCAATCCGCACTGCCCACTGGTGGATTATGGCCTAATGTCTTCTAATTCTGAAAAAAGAGCCGTGCTGTGGCTGTTCCAAAATTGAATCTATCAAGTATACACAAATACAGAAATCCATAACATATTATAGGAAATAGCTGAAGAAGCAAGAATCAAAGTGGAAAAGGAACAAGCTATAGCTGAATTGATGGCTAAAGAAACAACTGCAATGGCTGAAGATGCACAAAGAGATTTAGGTGAGGAGTTAGCCATTATTGTATTAAGACGTTTAGCAGTTGAATGACCCTGAGACTTCTTAACCGATAGTTATCGAACTTGCTTCAGATCTTAAAGCCGTCACTGTCAATATATACTGTTCGAGTGCTTTGATACTCAGGTACTGATTGATTTTAAACGAGAAGCCGTCGTAAAGCTTCTCGAATTCTACCTAGCTGGGTTTTGTTTTCTTCTTTGATATTGAACCATGATTTTTCTTCTTCTACATCAATCAATAGACATGCAAAGGTCTCCTACATGGATTCCGAAAAGCTTGAGTCTTTACCAGTTGTATCCTGGGGTTCCTTGCGACTGGTCTAATGTCGTTGGTCCATCTAGTACAGCGTCAGCCAATACTACTCTTTCCAGTGTGGAGTCGCTACTCCAGCACCTGAGGAACCCAACGAGCATCAATTCTTTGGGTGAGCCACACCCCACTTATTTCCACTCCAGCTTCCATGCAAGAGACCTAGATCTCTATCGATTGATAAAGAAGAAGATTATAAGTCTATTGTGTAATAATCTACTTTTGGTATCAGACGAGGCAATGCCGGCGCTCAGAGCTGCAGAGAAGGCTCTGCAGGAACTGAACCGCAATGACGTGGTGGAAGTGAAAGCTATGAAAAAGCCACCTGCGGGCGTCGTGCTGGTTATTGAATCACTGTGCGTGGTCTTCGATATAAAGCCGATCAAGGTAAGAGTGATACCTAGCAAATCCGATGATACAGAGAAAATTAGGACAAGTTACGAAAATAAGGCAACAGGTTTTTAACATAGAATGAACTTAGAATATGTTTGTAATATTATAAATCCTAAAGTGTGTGTTTGCTGTTTTATCTTTTGATCACGCAACAACGGAGCAACGGATTGATGTAATTTTTTGGTTGGATATAGTTGAGGACTTAGAAAGTGACATAACCCACCTTTTATCCCGAAAAAAAAAACAGAGGGTTCCTGTGGGAATTTAAGAAACCCTAACTCCACGCACACGAAATTGCGGACAAAAATTAGTTATTTTACAATCACCATATTAATATAATGAACACTGTAGCTACTCGTATTTATGATATCGTAACAGGAACAAGGACCGGGTATTGGTGAAAAAATCCTGAATTACTGGAAGCCAGGCTCTCAAATGCTGGCCGATCCAACCGCTTTCTTGGATTCCCTCATGAAGTATGACAAAGAATCCATTACCGAGGACATGATCAAGAAACTCAAGAAATTCGTCAACGACCCTAACTATGATCCTATGAAAATTTTGAAGGTTAAAACATATTTATTGTAATTTATGGTACGGTTTTATTAATCTTGACCAAAATCTGACCTGAAAGGAAGATATTTCTTCACATTCCTTGATATTCCTGTATCCTGGCAGTGTATAGGTATTAGGTATACATTGGCTCGGCGTCAAATGGTTCCATTGCATTTGTTGCATGAAGCAACAAATTAGATAAGAGTGCCACGCTCTACGAATCCGAGGCTGGTCGACTCTCTTTCTGGTCCTCTATCTGTAATGTACGTATTGCCACGTAATGAATATGGAGTGGCTTTGCCGGAAAATTTACGACAGCTTCCTTCTTTATGACATCCACTGATAGAGATAATATTTCTCTTGCAAGGATCGATGAAAAAAAAGACTGCGATCGTCCGTCCGCCAATTGATTGGGAGTATACCAACGCCCGAATACTTTTTGACTGCCTATCGCCTTAATACCTTCTGAATACTTACGTTTTGGATTCCAGGTATCAAAAGCATGCATGTCCTTATGCATGTGGGTGCATGCCATGTACAAGTTTTATCACGTCAATAAGGCAGTCGCGCCCAAGAAGGAGGCCCTGGAACGAGCTACGAAGGAATTAGCTGCAGTCGAAGGTTACTTACACTACACCCACTTTCCGGTTCCTAGAAGTTTACCCACTTCTGAGTTATTCACACACCTTTACATTACATTAATTATTAACTTCATCATCTCATAAACCAAGCTTTCCTCTTTGAAATGGTTTTTAGCCTATCATGCTACGTGTGTCATTTTTTCCCGACTGCAATAGATTTATAATTACCTGATGACCCCAACTTTTTATATATTTAATTGAATTTAAATAAACTTGAACTTTAGATACTACCCTTACACTCTCAATTTATTTATTTATTTATTTATTTATTACAGCAATGTTAGCAAACGCCAAGGCAAAAATGCAAGCCCTTCTCGAAGGTATTGCTAAATTGAATGCTTATCTCCAAGAAAAAGAAGAAGAAAAGAGAAAAATGGAGGACGATATCAATCAGTGCTTAGCGAGAATGGATCGTGCCAACAGGTGAATTTCTGGTTTGACTTGACCAATTTTTTATCAAAATATGTATTTTCTAGTCAATTTTTTTTATTTATCTACAAATTGCATTAGTAACTTAGAATATTAACATTCATTCTGATCTAGGTTGCTAAATGGACTATCCAGTGAACGAGTCCGATGGATTAAGACTATCAAAGATTTGGATATAGCCCAAGTGAATCTTATTGGAGACATTATGTTGAGTGCTTGTAAGAAAGTTTTTATAAAGTACCTTAGCGTGGTCCAATGATTCGTAGAATATTAAGAGGAAATCATCTCAATTCATTGGCAGCTTACGGGCATGGGATTCTCTCATGCTGAGAGCTATAGAGCGTGCTCTGACTCAGCTCAGACTCAAGATAGAGGTTAAAACGAGACACAAAAATGCTCTGATATAAATCTGTCTCGTTTTAACTCTGTCTTGAGTCTGAGCTGAGTGAGAGTGTAGTCCATAGATTTCAGCTTTAGAAAGGAAAGAGATTTGGCCATAAGCCATAGTCCACCAAGCCAGCCAAGTACGGATTTGTAGACTTAACACACTTTTGAAAATATTATGAAGAATTCTCAGGTAGGTAAGGTTTCTTCACGATATTTAGAGGGAATTTCTTAAGTATATTATTATTTCTGAACTAAATGTTCTCCATTGAGTATCACAATTTTTATATCTTTCAAGGTGCTGTAGGATACGTGACACCTTTTACTGATGAATTCCGAAGGGAACTGTTGGATCAATGGATGAATCACATTGTGGTAATTCATGTTATACTCCATCCTATATTACATCATAGATCCTAACATGTGTTCTTACTCCAGTGGACTGGACGACAGATCCTCAAAAAACAATCTAGCATCCTTACCACAACGTGTAACTGTTCTCAAATCTCATGTCCTCATATTTGCGGCTATGTTGTGTATTTGTACTAATATAATAGGAACATGGAAAATTTTCAGTCAAAGCCTACAAGCAAATTCTAGACACAAATAGTACCGCACTCACAAATAAGTTTAGCTCTCTTTACATGGTTATGTTAATTTTTAATGAAATCCCCAGAAAGTAGAGGTGCCGCACACAGAAGGTGGAACACCGCTCACAATTCTTGGTGATGCGGTTGTTATAAGGTAATTTTGTACCCATATTTTGCATTAAAAATCCTAGTTAAGGCGCCAATAAATTCTAGATCATCATCAGAACCCTTTCAATGGAACGCGGGTCTTCTCTCAAAGAAAAGTTATAAAAATTTTCAAAATTCCAAATTATTTATTTCATGTAGGCCAACTTGTAGCTCTTATGAGACGTCATGACTCTACCACCGGTTCGGAATGCAGATCCTTCTGAGAAGAGCCGGCAAGGAACTCAGCGTTGCTCTTTTCATAACAAAATACAATATTAATGTATAACTACATAATATTACAATGTAATAAAATATTACACTATCTTCTGGGTAGCTGGATGCCAAGCCGATTGATTCCATGCAACTTTGTCATTAAGAAAAAAATTAAAATTAACCTTTCTCCGCTTCATATTATACATTCATATTATATATTCATGTTTAATACATTTTTTAGTATAAGAGCAATAAATAATAGTGATATTTGAAAATGTTGTCCCAAGAAACTGGCAGATGTACGGTCTACCGCGTGACCCGCTGTCAGTGGAATCCGCCGTGCTCATGTCCAACTCCAGAAGATGGCCTCTGATCATCGACCCTCAGACGCAGGCGAATAAATGGATCCGAGCAATGGTAATCAGAATGCATACCTAATAAAGTAATAAATAATGTCCTCTGGACTCAATTCGTACACGGTGGCCTAATTTCTCAGAGATTAGCCATCTACACGGGAGACGGTGCACAAGTGTATGCACAAGCACAGACCATGCAATCTCTATTTCCTCACTCCCATAGTTCTTGGGACGAAAACCCGAGACGACCGGAGAAAAAGATTTTTCTGGTGGAAGGCTTTGGCTGTAACTAGTTACCACCCTACCGTCAAAGACGTGCCGCCAAGCGATTTAGCATTCCGACACGATGGCGTGTAGAAACCGATTAGGGTTATGAGTTTAATGTACAATGCCGTACCCCTTCCAAGTTAGTCCGCTACCATTTTAGACTGCATCGTCACTTATCATCAGATGAGATCGCAGTCAAGGACTAACTTGCCATCGAATAAAAAAAAGAGGCCGCAGGTCCGACGCCTTTACGTGCTCTCTGAGACACGGGGGTGATTCACCGCCAACTCACTAACTCCAGGCTAGTACTGAGCTTTTCTTGACAGAAAAAGCCAAAACATATTATTTTAGCCCTACCCGGAAATTGAATCCGGGACCACGTCATCCGCAGTCGAATATGCTAACCAACAGACCAACGAGGCAGTTATATATAGCTGGATCTAATCTGTAAATACGTAATTGTATCAGGGAAAAAATTAAATCAAATAATAATAATAATAAATATAATAATCAAATCAAATGAGCAGCATCTGCATTATCTATAAAAATCCTGCTGATATATTTTTCTATGACTTCTAGGGTAAAATTGAAGGTTTAGTAGTTTGCAAACCAAACGACAGAGACCTATTACGAAATTTCGAATCTGCTCTTCGTTTTGGCAAGCCGGTGTTGTTGGAAAATGTTGGACAAGAGCTGGACCCGGCTTTAGATCCAGTTCTGAAGGTATATTTTTATAATAAAGATCGATAAGTATTTTTCAAATATGCTTCTACATGGAGTTCTTCAAAGAACATTTTATTTCTAAGGTCTGCTTTGCCATTACTAGCCATTTTCCTGATGCCTTTGCCGGACTCAAAACTGAAAGGTCGCAGGTTCGAATCCCACCCGTTGCATTATTGTCGTACCCACTCCTAACACAAGCTTTCCGCTTATTTGGAGGGGATAGGAGGATATTAGTCAACTTCAGTTTGGCTAATATTCTTTTTAAAAAATAAAAAAAATAAATAAAAAATAAATATTCCCTTAAATATTGAAGAACATCTGAGCTCAGCAAAAGCTAGGATAGGGCTTTAGACTGTTATAAAACGCATTTTTGTATAATTTCAAGCGACAATACTTTCGTCAAGCTGGTCAACTGGTGCTGAAACTGGGGGATTCCCTGATCCCCTACACGAAAGGTTTTCGTCTCTACATAACGACTAAGCTACCAAACCCAAAGTACACACCAGAGGTGTCTGTGAAAGTGCAGATTGTCAACTTTGCACTAGTGCCGAGGTAAGTTTTAAAACACTGGTATGGTTCTTTTAATTCCCGAAGGCGCGTGAGGTTTACTTGTGGTTACGTCGTGTACATGCACATTGCGTAAGTGTGCGTACTTGTCAGGAGCCTAGGTCGGAGCGGTCAGGCGCGCTTTCACTTATATGGATACGACACACACAACCATGAGCCACGCGCCCTCGTGAATTGCAAGAACTATACAAGTTATTACCATAATAATTTATGATTTACAACTTACCATAATTTAAGCATTATAACTTAAGAACCTTCAACTATACCTAAGGTAAACCCTGAGAGAATGTTTGTAATACAATGACTGTCCATTTCATTTATTTCCAATTTTCAAGAATTCGAGGAATTTAGGGAAATAAATTAACACCAGAATAAAAAGTACAGGAAGTATAGTTTAGAAGTATAGCTGGAGCAGGGACGTACTGGTAAGGTGATGGCATTTAATAGAACTGTTAGAACTTAGCATGCGTAAAAATGGAACTGTATGTCTATTAAGTGACTAAAGAAATTATATGTCTATTGAATTTAATTTGAGCAATAAAAGTAACCACAAAAATATCTTCAACAGCGGTCTGGCAGAACAGTTACTATCTATAGTCGTGGCTCAAGAAAGACCGGATTTGGAGGAGTTAAGAGGACAGCTAATCGTATCGCGGGCTCAGCTGGCGACGCAACTGGCTGAGATGCAAGCTGACATCCTGTACGGCTTGTCTAACAGTGAAGGATCGCCAGTGGATGACCTACCTCTTATTCTTACACTCGAGGCTATTAAAATCAAGAGTGCTGAAATTTTGGTAAGCGAGAATTTTTTGAATTGTCTTCTTCTTCTTTATCAACCGAAAGACGTCCACTGCTGGAGATAGGTCTCTTGCATGTACCTCCACAGGCCTCGGTCTTGCGCCACCTGAATCCAGCAGCTCCCTGCGACTCGTTTGATGTCGTCGGTCCACCTATTAGGCGCGTCTGCCAACACTGCGCTTCCCGCTGCATGGTCGCCACTCCAGCACCTTGGAATAGACTCAATTTCAAGAGAGTTATTTAGTAAACACTTTCTATTTATTTATTTATTCAACGGCTCAGAATTGAGCGCAGGTCTCTGATCTGGTCAGAATAGTGAACCTTTAATCGACTGTTGATGATGTTGATGATGAAATAGAAATAGAAATTGAAATGCAAATAGGAATAGGAATAGGAATAGGAATAGGAATAGGAATAGGAATAGGAATAGGAATAGGAATAGGAATAGGAATAGGAATAGGAATAGGAATAGACAGAATCTCACGACTCCAAAAACCTTTCAGATAAAAGTAGAGGACATAGAGCGTACATCGGCGGAGATAGACGAGGCTCGACAGGGCTACGTGCCGGTCGCTAATCGGGGTCAGATCCTGTTCTTCTGCCTGTCCGGTATGGCCACCGTGGACCCCATGTACCAGTACTCGCTGGAGTGGTTCGTCAAGCTGTTCGTGAGGAGCATGGCTGAGACGGAACCTAATGGTAACCTCTCTTAACCAGACCACAGGAACCAGACCTTTTCTTTTATCTGAACCCTATTAATAATTAATAATATTATAAATGCGAAAGTTTGGATGTATGTTTGTTACTCAATCACGCCACAACGACTGAACCGATTTGGCTGAAATTTTGGCACAGAAATAAATTATAGACTGGAATAACACATAGGTTACTTTTTATCCTGGAAAGTAAGAGAGTTCCCGCGGGAATCAAAAACTTGTACCAACGCGTACGGGAGTACGTGAGCATCATCTAGTATTATTTAAAAAAAGGTGACTGACTGGTTGACTGATATTTCAAGGCACAGCTCAAACCACTGGAGCTAGATGGATCAGGTTAAAAGGTTGAAAGGCATACATATAGCTAGATTGACGTAGGCATACGCTAAAAAAAATTCATCATCTCATCATCATTTTTTCGTACAGTTTTTAAACGTTTTTCTTGTTTTGTATTTACAGAGGATATATTTGAACGCGTCGAAACTATCATCGATCATTTCACTTTCCTCTTATACCAGAATGTATGCAGAAGTCTGTTTGAGAGACACAAACTCCTATTCGCTTTTCTGCTGTGCGCTCGTATTTTGCTCGATAAAGGAGTGATAAGGTTTCAAGAGTTTAACTTCTTGTTGAATGGAGGCAAAATTGAAGAGGTAAAGCTTTTTACAGTTTTTTAAAATATGAAAATATTTTTTATAGTACGTTTAAAGTTACGGGCGCTTTACATGTAGTTACGTCGTATACTATACATGCACATTGCGTAAGTGTGCGTGCCTGTCAGGAGACAATAATTACCTTTCATCTTTTACCATACTGTATGTTTCCTTAAAAAATTAAAATAAAATGATTTTTATATATACTAGCTTTTGCCCGCAATTTAATTTTCAGTGTTTTTTTTAGTCAGAGTAAATGATTTTCTATTTTTCTGTTAAGTTCATCCGTTGCTCAGTTGCTACGTGATTGAAGGACAAACCAACGAATAAACAATGCGTTTTTTGTTGGTTCGAATTACTTTCTTATTAGGAATTGGAGAACCCAGAACCTAAATGGATATCAACCCGAATGTGGTTAGACATGCAGGAGCTCGCATCGTTGCCAACTATGCACCAATTTGTTATGGACTTCCCCAGTCAGACCAAGTTCTTCAAGACCTACTACGATGCTTGGAACCCTCATAAGTACATATTTCCTTTTATAGGTATTTAGATTATGCCATAGTTCAAATAATAAAATCATTATTTAAGCAATAATTTCGAAAATAAATGTCTATGTAATAATAGTTCAGCTATACTTAATTTCACTTATAATTGCAATTCAATTATATTGTATAGATTGGAAGAACAATTTTGGTAAATCATTTGAATAATAATTTTAGGTTACCGTATCCAAAGCCATTGGATTCACAACTGGATGCGTTTCAGAGGTTACTTGTATTAAAGTGTCTTAGACCGGATAAACTTGTTCCTGGACTTCAGGTAAAAGAACATCGAATACCATTTAACTTATGTAAATCAATCAATATCTTTCAGCTGTGGGATAACAGTAAACAAACTGCGTTCTGTTACATATAAGGTTAATTTTAAAATGCCAACAACCACATAACAACTTTGCATAATCTAAATATATAAAAGGCAAAGGTGACTGACTGACTGACTGACTGACTGACTGACTGACTGACTGATCTATCAACGCACAGCTCTAACCACTGGACCGATCGAGCTGAAATTTGGTATACAGGTAGCTGTTAGGACGTAGACATCCGCTAAGAAAGGATTTTGGAAAATTTCAAACCCCAAGAGGGTTAAATAGGGGGTTAAAAATCGAACCTAACGTGAGCGAAGCCGCGGGTTAAAGCTAAGTTGTTAAATAACTTTTATATAACTTACAAAAATTAATACATTCTGCTTAAATTCAGTTATTGGTTAAAATCAACCCTATGTATTTGAGTAAAATTGAGTGGTATAAAGTCTGTAGATTTTGTTCATATTATACTTACTTACTTCGCTGGCTCAGGGACCCAAAGAGGATCTTGGCCTTCGACACCAGAAGCTGCCACTCATGCCTGTCCTGCGCCGCGTCACGCCAATCGGGTGTATTCAGGGCTTGCAGGTCTTCCGTCACTTCGTCCACCCAGCGATACCTGGGTCGTCCAACGGGGCGTTTTCCTATTGGGCGACCCAAGTATGCTCTCCTTACAGCACGATCCCCTCCCATTCTCTCTAGGTGCCTGAGCCAGCGGAGGCTTGCTGATTGTTCATATTACTAGAACTTATATAAATAAAATATCGATCATCATATTATGGTAATGGATAATTGCAGGATTACGTAGTAACAGGCTTAGGAGCAAGATTCGTGGAGCCACAACCAGCAGACTTGGCTGCGTTATATGCCGAGTCGGATCCTTTAGCACCTATCATATTTGTTCTTTCAACTGGTACAGACCCTGCAGCAGGTTTGTATTCAATTCAATTAACTGTTAATCTTAATTTTACTTTTAATTTTCAAAATATTTTCTAATTTTCAATTCACTTTTTATCTTCAATTTCCCTTTTCCTCCAGCAAAACAATTTTGTCTATTTTCATTTTCTCCAACAAAAGGCTTTAGCTAGTAGCTACTACATCAGCTTTGCGACTTAATTACCTTCTAACTGCCTTTAACTTTAGGTCTCCAACGGATCTCTTCATTTCTGACTTGATATTCCCGTAATAGATCTCTCCGTCGCCCTTTTTACCCCGATACTTTATATACGGGCCGTAGTTACAACTATTGTCATGTTTCACTTTAGCCACTTATTAATGGGCTATCTTGGGATGGGCCGTTACTTCTATATTCTTACTTCTATCTTCTTTATCAAGTTCACCAGCTTTAGATTCTAACATAATTTATCTAATAGCTAACATAATTTTATCCCTTATCAGTGATATTCAAATGTTCTAGATTTATTGAAATTTGCCGACAAGATGAAAATGGGAAAACGTTTCGAAAGCATATCATTAGGCCAAGGTCAAGGACCTATAGCCGAAGCAATGATGAGAGTTGGTTGTGATTTTGGAAATTGGGTCTTTTTCCAGGTAACTATAACATTATTAGAATATTGTACCTTGTATACTAATTTAAGTGAGTCAACTTGCATCAGAAAAAATTTAGAAATTAAAATTGTAGAGAATTTAATTTTACAATTTTGTTTATTTTATTTTCGAACGATGTTAAAACAAACGAAATAATCGGATACTTGTCTGTTTTTTCCCTGATAAATTCCAAAAATTTTGAAGTTCTATAAAATCAAATAGACAACAAGTTAAATTCTTGAAAAGTTTAAATTAACCGAGTATTGAACATAAGCAATTATTCTCTCTTATTATGAATATTATTATGACTAATATCACATTTTGTTCCTTAGAATTGTCATCTGTCACCATCTTGGATGCCGGTGCTTGAATTAAATGTGGAACAAATCATACCAGAAGTAGTCCATAAGGATTTCCGTTTATGGTTAACCTCAACGCCGTCGCCATTTTTCCCTGTTGCTTTATTACAAAATGGTACCTACCTCTCACTACAGTTCTCATATTATCTTGCAGTTATCATCATCATTATGATCATCATAAATTAATTAATTAATTAATTAATTAATAGTCTTTATTAATAAAAATCACACAAAACAAAAAGAACACACTCATAACTTAAAAAACCAAGGGATAACTTGGATCATCGTAATCTTTGTCATCATCATTATGAGCATCATCGAAATCATCAAAACCATCATTATTATCATCACTGCATAGAACATGTTTACGACTGAGCGTCCCATACAATACAAAAAAGCATACATCACCGACAAGAGTAATTAACTATCCTGATGGCTTTCCACTTATTTGATTTTCATTGTTTTTTATTTTACCATTTTCAGGATACAAAATGACAGTAGAACCACCGAGAGGGATCAAGGCAAATTTGCTAAAAGCATACATGAATCAAGTCCCAGATTTCTTGGACTATTTCAATTCGACGGATAGCAAAGTTCCGAACTTTAAGGTTTGTTTTTCGAGAACCCTTTTGTAATTTATTCCAGTTTATCTAAGCACGCTTTGTATAGACGGTATGTCCATTGGACGTGACCCTTTTTGATTTGCTCCTAGTTAAACAAATTTTATAATTCCAGAAAATCTTCCAACATGCGGGTAAAAAAAGTTTGTTGGAAGTAACTTTGAAGTTAGGACAGTAAGTTTCCACGGCAAAGCCATTCACACATACACATCGACATTTTTTTTTCTTTTTTTCAGTGGCTGCTGTTTTCTCTCTGTCTGTTCCACGGTGTGGTGCTAGAACGCCGCAAGTTCGGACCGCTCGGCTTCAACATACCTTACGAGTTCACGGACGGTGATCTTCGCATCTGCATCTCACAGCTGCACATGTTCCTTACCGAATACACCGAAGTACCTTTGAGGGTTAGATTCTCTCTCTCTCTACATCGTCATGCTCATTATCGAGGGTCGCGATCCTTGGTATGGATCACCTTCTCCCAAACGATGTTTTTCCACTTAGTTCTATTTTCCGCATTATGTAGAGCGGCGTGGAAAGATGTTCCGAGTGCAGTGCTGATCTGATCGGACCAACGCATAGGGCTACGTCCTCTTGGCCTTTTCTCTTCTACCTTGCCCGTGACCAGTAGCTTTTCTAGGTTTCTAGAGTTACGGCGAGCAATGTGTCCGAAGGACTCCAAGGTGCGCTTGAGACATAATTATGGTCGACAGCCTGGGTTAGATTCAGTTTGCAATAATTAATCCACTTTTCTACGTACATAAAAAATAATTTCTGAATCATTTTCTTTTATTCAGCTTAATAAAGGGGTGGCTTAAAAACAAAATATTTTGTATAGAAATCACCATGCATAGATAGCGGGAACGAAGCCGCGGTTAAAACTTACACCAGATCAGAACCCCGACGCCCGCCAAGAAAGCAGGCCTTAGCCAACATGTGGCTTAAAGTAGATAAAGACTCACCCAGGTAAGGAGGCCTTGAGACACTTGGCTAAGGCCTAACAGAGAAGATTCCTTGCTAACGGAGCAGCTTTTTACTAATTTCTGATTTCGTGGATGCAGATGCTGACCTATACCGCGGGGCACATCAACTACGGTGGACGAGTGACGGACGACTGGGACCGGCGATGCTTGCTGTGTCTCCTGTCAGATTATTACACCACTGCTGTACTCAATGATCGGTGCATTTTCGATGAAAGTGGTGCTTATAAGCAGGTGATTAGATTCATGGTTTTAACGGTTCGAACCAGATACTCGTAGATAATAAGACAGCTCTAGCTACTGGACGATCCAGGTTGAAAATTGGCATATTAGGGTGCATCTAGTAATAAAAGATTTTTGAAAATTCAACCCTTAAAGGGGTAAAATAGGGATTTGAAAAATCGAAATTAACAGGAGCCAAGCCGCGGGCAAAGGCTACTTTATAATAAAACTTGAAGATGAAGCTATAAGTTTTATTTATAAATAATAGCACCGTTCGCATTACAGCAACCATCCTGGTCAACCATCGATGATTACACGAAGTACATCCGAACGTTGCCCCTGAACGATGACCCGTCTCTGTTTGGACTCCACAGCAATGCCAACATCAGCTACGCCACGTCGGAAACTAGAACTTGTATCAGTGAGTACACTTGCACATATTTAAGACTTTTATTGAACTGCCTCCTTGGTCTATTGGTCAGCAAGTTCGACTGCAGATCTTTTTTTTTTATTCGATGTCAAGATAACCCTTGACTGCGATCTCATATGATGATAAGTGACGATGCAGTCTAAGATGGTAGCGGGCTAACTCGGAACTGGTATGACAGTATAGATTCAACCCATACCCCCTAACCGGTTTCTACACGCCATCGTGGCGGAAAGCTAAAACGCTTGGCGGCACGTCTTTGACGGTAGGGCGGTAACTCCCACCAGACAAATGACAAGGTCCCAGGTTCGATTCCCGGGTCGGGCCATAAAATTTATTGGGTTTTTCTGTCAAGAAATTCTCAGCACTAGCCGAGAGTGCGGTCTATAGATTTCAGCCAGTTTGAACCGTTAATGGGTTGGTGAAGCTGATGATAATGATAGTGATTTTAACTCTAATTCGCTGACTCTAACAGGTATTCTAAGTAATCTGCAACCGAAGGAGGTAAGTGGGGAAGGAGGACTATCAGCCGAGGAAATGACAGAACTGGCTGCAAAGGACATTCTCAATGTACTGCCACCGATGTTGGACACGAAGTTTATTGCTACCACGTGAGTATCATCAGCAGATCCCGGTGCCTCAGAGAGCTCGTAAAACTTCGGTCCTGCTCCTGATCTTTCGCGGGTCTGGTAGGATTATGAGAGAGAGGGAATAGAGAAGGAACACAGGTGGTGTTTGCAGTCAATCAGATGAAATCAGAATTGAGGAGATCCGTAGGATTACCAGAGTTACCGACTTACGTCATTAGAACCAATGGTAGTTAGGGTCAGAAATTACACTTTTGGCAGACCTTTCACTAGATGGACCGAACGACGTATTCATACGAGTTGCAAAGAGCCACTGGGTATAGGCTGTGCAAGACCGAGGCTTGTGGAAGTCCATGCAAGAGACTATTATCCAGTAGAGAACGTCCATCGGTTGAAGAAGAAGAAGAAGACGAAATAGGAGAACCAGAGTTTACTGACTCAGGACATCAGGTCGACTGCAAGGCAGAAGTAGCAATGTATGAGGTATGTAGTTGGAGAACTGATGTCAGTTTGGGTTCAAAGATGCTGAAATGAGATATGAGATTAAAAAAACATTGTACTGTCACTTATTTTATTACCAGGTACCCAGTGTCTTACAGAGAGTCTCTGAACACCGTGCTCATTCAAGAAGCTATAAGATACAATAAACTACTCACGGTCATAAGCACTTCTCTTAGGTAAGAAGAAACAATCCACTAGAACATAGATGTATCTTACTGATGAAGTAGTAGTATAGTTCTTGCAAGTCACGAGGGCTGTGAGCTTTATTTGTGGTTACGTCGTGTACATGCACATTGCGTAAGTGTGTAGGCCTGTCAGGAGCCTAGGTGGGAGTGGTCAGACGCGAGCAAGCTCTCGCTCTCACTTATATAGGTACGACACATACACAACCATGAGTAACGCGCCCTCGTAAATTACAAGAACTATACCTATGTATACCAAGAATTCGCTCAAAATACGCAAAAATTCTTCTTCACAGAAAATTGCTTGATGCATTTTTATCCTTCTTATAAGTTCACCCGAGGATGATCCTGGATTTTTGCCAGGCTCGCTTCATGACCTTAACATTTCAGGAGGTCTCACCTGATAGCAAGTGAAGATACAACCCTCAAGTTGCGCGATTTATCTTAATATAGACAGTACAAGAGCGAGGCTTGTAGAAGTCCATGCAAGAGACTGTTATCTAGTAGAGAACGTCCATCGGTTGAAGAAGAAGAAGATGAAATAGGAGAACCAGAGATCTTCTAGGGAATATGCCTGTTAAGTCTCTTGAAAGGACACGATCGTATACTACTTGCGTCCAGTAGCTTCCAGAGATTCGTTCTTAACCGTCCGTCAACATTGAGCTTCTTTAAAGTGACTTCATCATATTACTATTTTGTGTTCAGAGATCTTCAAAAGGCATTGAAAGGCCTGGTGGTGATGTCAGAAGCCTTGGAGAGTATGTCTAACAGTCTCGCCCGCAACGCTGTACCAACCATGTGGAGCGCTCGGGCGTATCCTTCGCTTAAACCTCTGGGTATAATTCTGTTTCCATCAATTAATTATTTGGTAGTTTGTTAAGCTCTCTTTTCCTACTGGAAAGATTTTATTCATACTTTCTGAAAAGGTATGCTTTTTCTGATACAATATTGAAATTGAGAAATGAATTGGAAAGGTATACATTCCAGGTGGTCTCACTGCCATCAGGTCAGGATCTGATGATGGGATCCTGGAGAAATCGGGAAAACTTTTCAAATGTTATAGGCACGTTTGTAGTGGCGTTTGAAGTCGGTTTTGTAAAAAGAAATTTTACGTTTATATACGTGCTGTTGATCTTAGAGCTTTTTAACATCATCTCATCTTATGATAAGTGAGAATGCAGTGTAAGATGGTAGCGGGCCAACTTGAAAGAGACTCTATCGATCGACCTAGCTTATCTCGAGAACTCTCAAGCATGCATACGTACGATGTTTTTATTCACCCTTAAAGCAAGTCAAAAGTGCTTGTCTGCAATCGCACCCTGGAACCTTCGAAAAGATAGTCGTACTCTTAACCACTAGGTCTAGGCCATCGCCACTTTTTGTTTTATATTCATTTTCTATTTTTATTTTAAATCCTCTATCAATTTTTCCAGCCGCATGGGTTAAAGATTTATGCATGCGGGTCCAATTCATGCAGAGCTGGGCAGACGGCGGGATCCCTAAAGTGTTCTGGATATCTGGGTTCTACTTCCCACAAGCCTTCCTGACCGGCGCTTTGCAGAATTATGCAAGGAAGCATGTCATAGCGATCGATACCGTCTCGTACGCTTTCGAGGTCTGTAGAATCTTCTGGTTTTTCTTGGTCTAGTGGCTCTCTCGTCTCTTATCTAGCGGTAGGTAATAAGGAAGAACGTAACAGACTTCTATATTTATTTATTTCATCAACTTGTGGCTCTTATGACAAGTCGGAAATCTATCACCGCTTCGGAATGCCGATTCTGCTGAGAAGAGCCGACCAGAAACTCAGCAGTTGCTCTTTTCAAAACAAAAAATGTTACAATATGTAGCTTATCTATCTTGTGGACAGCTGGAGCAAAGCAGTTTGGTTCCAAGCAACTTTGTCATTAAGGAATGAAGATGGTCGTATAATTAGAATTTCTAAACATTTTATCCATTCAATAGGCTCTCCAACTTCCTCCGCCAAAGAAACCAGATGATGGGTGTTGTGTGAGCGGCTTATTCTTGGAAGGAGCACGATGGAACGCCGCCGAGATGGCTCTTGAGGAAAGTCGTCCGAAGGAACTCCATACTGGTATAGTTCTTGCAATTCACGAGGACGCGTGGCTCATGGTTGTGTTTATGTCGTATCTATATAAGTGGGAGCGAGAGCTTGCTCGCGTTTGACCGCTCCCACCTAGGCTCCGGATAGGCACGCATACTTACGCAATATGCATGTAGTACATGTCATAACCACAAGTAAAGCTCACGCGCCCTCGTGAGTTGAAAGAACTATTTAACAAACTTTAATTTTTCTTGTTAATCGACTCCTCAGAAGGTAAGCACTCACTACTTGGTCACGCTGTGGTCTTTTAGCTGGAAGGTCTCGGGTTCGATTCCCGCCGGGGGCAATTTGAGAATTTATAGTTTCTGAATTGTCTCTGGTCTGGTCTAGCGGGAGGCTTTCCCCGTGGCTAGTTACCACCCTACCGTCAAAGACGTGCCGCCAAGCGATTTAGCGGTCCGGCAAGATGGCGTGTAGAAATAGATTACGGGTATAGGTTGAATTTGCACTGCCGTACCCTTTCCAAGTTAGCCCATAACCATCTTAGACTGCATCGTCACTTACCATCAGGTGAAATCACAGTCAAGGACTATCTTGTCATCGAATAAAAAAATTGTTTGTCCTGCAATTTTTCCGCCCACAGAAATGGCAATAATCTACATGAAGCCGGAGCAGAACCATCGCCTGGCGTCCGGTTTGTACGAGTGTCCAACGTACAAGACCCTGGTCCGCGCCGGAACACTGTCCACGACGGGACACTCCACCAACTACGTGATGACCATCGAGCTGGTCACACACAAACCTCAGAGCCATTGGATCAAACGAGGCGTCGCCTTGTTCTGTGCACTTGATTATTAAAACGTGAAAACAAGAATCCAGGCCTTAAAGAAATTAAAAAAAAAAAAAAAACTAACTCGGAACTCATGTCGAGGAACTTCGAGGACATTCACACATGTTCCCGAACCCTAGTTATAAGTTTTTATATGAATAAATTATTATGTTAATGTTAATATTTTGTTTTTTTTTTAAAGCTAGATTTTGTCCCTTGTATTTCTGGAAAAAAAGGGCATGGCCCTTTTTTTGCTAATGAAATTAGTGCGAAAATATTATGGTCTGTAAAATACTTACTAAAAATAAGGACTAAGTATAAAAGAGTGTCACATATAACTTTTAAGCTATTGCATAGCTTCTATCACGGGCCTTGAGCGTGGAGACCGAATCCAGAAATTCCGTAACGAAAATAACCTGACACGGGACTCCTCTCACCGCTAGATGGCGTTGATAAAAAATGCTATGCAATAGCTTTACCGCGGCAGTCCCCGAGTGCCACACGTCTTTTTTTTTCTTATTTAAAGAGCTGAGTCACAGGAGTGACTATGTAGCTTTCGTAGGTACACCATTAAACATAAATGAAATTTAAATTAATTATAACTAATTATTAAGTCTATTTCTTAAATTATTTCTAACTATAGCCTGTATAATTTTTTCGCTTCTTCTGACATTGGGTTTGCCAGGCTTATATTTACATAACCCAATTCTGTTTTGAACTTCGCTTCGGACACATTCCATCAATATGTGATATACCTACATACATCCTCTTTAGCGCCTAGACAGTCGGAAGAATTGGTAGAGGGAACATATAACTTTATTATGGCAAAAATTGTCTAAACATATACCTACTATTATTATAATCACTACATTTTCTGAATAATCTAGCCATTAGCCGCTCTATTTTCATATTCCCCGAAGACAATCCTCAAAACCTAATTTAACGAAATAAGGTATCATTAAACAGTGAACACAATAAATTATCTAAACAAACGCAGCGGTCTAATTAATGTAAACTTTACGGCCGTTTTATAGCCTTTGGTCGACCATATTTTGTACAATATCTAATTATTTCACCGTTTCATAATAAGGTAAATACCGCATTTGTTTGAATATAAACATTATAGCAACATTGTATTTTCTGTAGTTGGGCCTCTAACATACCTACCCCTTCCAAGTTAGCCCGCTACCATCTTAGTGACATCGTCATTTTTAGTTTTTTTTTTTAATATTTTTAGCGAGCAAACGAGCAGGCGGGTCACCTGATGTTAAGTGATTACCGCCGCCCATGAACACTTGTAGCACCAGAGGCACCACCAATGCGTTGCCGGCCTTTCAGGAATTTGTTGGTCCGCCCCTTGAATAACCCCATGTTGTAATCCAGTGGAAACACCGTCGCAGGAAGTTGGTTCCACAGTTTACGTTACTTCCGTAAGCTACTTACGTAAAACTCACTATTAGGATAATTCTATGGTGAGTGTGCGTAAGTTGTATAATCGTAAACTTTTGTTACCCAAACTCATTTTTACTACTTTTTACGAAGGGAGCATCTAACGTTAAACTCATGAATAAATTTCTCGGTAATCTGTCAAAGTTTTCAGATGCGATAGTGCGGACAACCGCTTTAAAACTGAGCAACTTTGAAGATTCCCAACTTATAGTCTTTGCCTTCTTTACGGAGTTTGGAATTGACTTAAGATAGCAGTTTTATTTCTTTTCCTTTTTTTACATCGTTCGAGTTTTTCTATTTAAAAACGATTATGTTTCTTTACATGGAACTTTAAATAAGCACGCTTAGGTATGCTTATACCTAATAACACCTACCTAACCTATCTACCTAATACTTTGTAGGTAGGGTTTAGACTAGGGTTGCCAGATGTCCCGTATTTCCCGGGACATTCCGTATTTTAGGCATAGTTTAAAATGTCCCGGCGGGACTGACTCTGTCCCGTATTTGAACCGTACGTCGTTTTTCATTATGAAATCGATCTACGTATTCACACACGCAACGTTCGTAAAACTTACCTACTCGTCTCGCTACTAACTTGCACTCGCAGCCCGCATCGACCAATGACAGTGTTAGTGTCAGAATGACAATGGTAAAACTGACTCGATCCTCGGAAAAGTATAAAAAATAATTTGTCAATTATAATAAACAATTTGTAATTTTTATTTGTCCCGGGTAAAAAACTGAAATCCCGTATTTTTTTGCCCATTTAACCATTTGTCCCTTATAGGCTGAAAAAAAATCTGGCAACCCTAGTTTAGACCCTAGATGTACTTAGATAAGACTTAGCTACACTTATGCTGAGATCTATGGAGCATGCTCTAATTTAGTTCTGACTTAAGATAGAGTTAAAACGAGACACAAATATGCTCTTACATAAATCTGTCTCGTTTTAACTCTGTCTTGAGTCTGAGCTGAGCGAGAGAGCGGTATTTCAGCCTTAGGCTTTAGCAGAAATTTGGTGCATATTTTTGAAGGTACTTAGAAAATCTATCTATATTATTTAGAACGGCTCGACCTATCGCGAGATATGGGTAGTTCTACGATAAGAGGTAACTTGTGCGGCAATCAGTTTAAAATAAAAATTTTACTTTATATGTTGTTATTTTTTGCAATGAAACACATCACCTAAATGTACTTTATTAAATAACATCACGATTCAATGCCTAATTAAAGTATATTTTTCTGAAATTCCTTATAAAGCCTAAAAATGTCTCTAACCTGGCCTGTCCCTCTGTCGTTTTCAGTTTAATTTGAAACGATACATATTTTTTTTGTATCAGTTATTAAACTAAAGTATGTTAAACACAAATTTCAATAAATGTATTTAAGTATTGTTAAGGAAAAATAGAAAAATATTTATTTATTTGCAATATATTTTACACTTTACTTTTGTCCCACTGTTTTTGGGTATCTACTCTAGAAAATTTCATTCCGCTACTACAAACACTAATATAAAACGGCCATATTCCAAAAATTGCTCAAAGTCATCTACGGACGTGAAGTTAGTAATGCAAAACACGTGAGCCGTTAAGAGCGCCGTCATTTGTTAGTTGTTGCGACCGTTGATTCGAAGTAGTCGTTTCGCGAGGTCATTGTGTCTCTCACCTGGCAAGTCATAAAAGTTATATTATTCATTCAATTTATTTGCATTTACTGGTCTAATTTAATAATGATGGACTAGTGAAAGTGTGATACATAATGTACCGAAAAACTTCTTATGTCAATTAAAACAATACAATTTATCATGAAAACGTCTCTCACCTGCCATATTTCACCTGGCAAGATAAATGTCAGGAGAGAAACTTGTTGACCAGGGGAGATAAGGTTAGTGCAAACAAACAAAGTCAATAAAGTCAACAAAGTCAACAAAGACAAAAAAGTCAAAAAAAGTCAAAAAAGTCAAAAAAAGTCAAAAAAGTCAAAAAGTCAAAAACCGTCAAAAATGTCAAAAAAGTCTTTTTTGACTTTTTTTGAATTTTTTGAATTTTTTGAATTTTTTGACTTTTTTGATTTTTTTGATTTTTTAATAAAATATGCATAAAGTGACTTGCCCTTACGTGAAAAGATAAATAAATAGGACAAAAATCGTAATATAAGTGTTTAATGAAAAAACAGCTACTTTTCTCCGTAGCCGTATTCTCTATGGACTTAGGACCTCTTATCGTAGAATCACCCATATACAGAAACAGCCATGTTTTGTTATTGTGTTCGTGATGGTCACGGCAAGGTTGTATGAGAGAATTTTTTTCGAAAATCCATCGGAAAAGTCGAGGGGTGTTATTTTTATATGAAAAGCTCAGTAAAAAAATATGAAGTTCAGATTGACATGCTATTGTTACATGTTTTCATAGGAACAACATCGCCCGTATTGAATATTGATATTTTGCGAAAAATAATTAAATTTAAAACATTTATATTGAAGCTTTTATAACTACGATAATATGTTTTTTTTTGTTGCATCTATTTATTTGCTAGATCCAGTTTGCTTGTGTATAGTGTCATAACATCACCCTAATATTATAACATCACAATTCAATACTATAAAGACGAAAGTGCGCATATGTTTGAATGTGTAAGTATTGTATTGTATTATTTATTTCTTCGATTTTGACAAACAAAAGCACTTAAAAATGTCAAAAATATTACATTTAAATGAAATTTTTTTAAAAATCACAGTGTGTATGTTTGTTATTTTTTCACGTTGTGTATGTTTGTTATTTTTTCAAAAACTACTCAACGGATTTGACTGAGATAGCTTATATCCTTGATTATTACATAGGCTACATTTTATCCCATAAAATGAAAGAGTTCCCGAGGGAATTAAAAAACCTTATCCATGCGTACGAAGTCTAGTTTAAAATAATTTTTATTTCCTGTTACTATTTATAACACCTGGTCTGCATAAATATTAAACGATTTCCGTTAAAAAAAAAGAATTTGCTTTCTTAATTTATTTTATAGACCCGTTTAACATTTCGGAAAATGGGAAAAGCAGTCAAATGCTCTGTATTTTATACAACACTGCAAATGTGCAGGTAGAAACACATTTCCTCGAAACTGCTCTTCCGAAAATGTGTCACGTGCAAGCTTTGGTATAAGTCATAAGAGGGTGCGACGGTTTACCATCAAGAGCTCCTATTTTTTTTTTTATTCTCTTTTAAAGAGCTGAGTCACTGGAGTGACTATGTTGCTCTCATAGGTATACAAGAAATATTAACTAAATTTAGATTAATTATAACTAGTTATTAGGTCTACTCCTATGTAATATTTTTAGTCAAACTGCTTTTTTTACTGATTCTGCACAAAAACCTTCTTTCTCACACTATAGAATATTCTTATACATAAAATTTTATTAAATCTGTGGTCGATGGCAGCTACGATGACACAGTAAAGATTTTTCTTACGCATTCTTTTAAATCTATATGGAGTGTTATAAGTTTGACGTGTCTCTCTCTCTCTCTGTCTCTGTGTGTGTGTGTGTGTGTGTGTGTGTGTCTGTGTGTGTGTGTGTGTGTGTGTGTGTGTGGGTGTGTGTGTCTGTCTGTTTTTGTTTAAAGGTGAATTAGTCGGGAGTGTGTTTAGACTGTTTAGCTATGTTTGATGAAAATCGGTCGGTAACTGTTTTAATAGTAGAATACTGTACACTATGATAAATTTCAAATCCTAGATGGCCGCCACCACGAAATGGTGAATTACATTTATTTATTACATAGGTACACTACATATTACTATTTTTAATTTTACATGTCAATTTTACATGTGTGCTTAAGATTTTCAATTTAAACGCGTCTTGTTGTAAAATATTTCTCATACACTTATGACTTGTACTATACACCATCAGCGTTTTAAGTGCAGCGTATCAAGGAATGCCTTTGCTTAGGCACCTATACGCGAAATTGTTTAAATTTTTGGCACTGCTACTGAATCGTTATTGTGCTGAACAAAGGTAGGTAATCTTACACATTTTTGCCTAGTTTTAATAATAAGCAGAAAGTTTATTTCGATTTTTTTTAATTCGATGACTATCTTAGTCCTTGACTGCGATCTCACCTGATGGTAAGTGGCGATGCAGTCTAAGATGGTAGCGGGCTAATATTAATTACCTTTTTACTTTGAGTATTTTTTGCCCTAGAATTTCTTAGAGTAACTACCTACTTTACCTATAAACAACAACATAGGGATAGGGGGAAGTCCCGTAACGCCGGACGGTACCTAGTACCGGACACTCGTACTATCTCGGCGATTAAGCAAGCGCGCGATTCAAAAACGAGTTATAGGGGCGCGGGGGGATGCAGCAAAACTGAGTCACGGGACCCGTTTGCCCGTGACACGCGCGACAACAGTGGGTGTAGTTGGTTACTGTTTTTGGCCGGACGACACTGCGTCACGTAAGATTTAGGTGAGTGTTACAGGTGTATCTGTTATAAGTTGTTTACTATATTTGTTTTTAATAAAGTAGTGTTCATTGTTGTTAGTAAGTAATCAATAAAAGTTTTTGAGAATTTTGAAAATGGGTTTATGGGACCAAACAAGTTTACAGGGGTTTGCTAGGGGTTCGAAGTGAAGTCTGTCCGATACTAGGTGCCACTTCCAGAGACTGCGTTTTTTTCACCAAAGTTTAATTTATGTTTTTGAATATATTTATGCAGAAGTTGCATTTTTGATGATTGATATTGATTTTAAGTTTTGTTGACTAATATAAGACGTAAATAAAGTAATATTTTTCTAAACAGATTTTTTTATTTTTCATAAAAACCTTAAGTGTCCGCCACTAGGGGACTTCCCCCTACAAGAGATATATTAGTAAAGGTACTAATAGGTACCTATTAGTACCTTTACTAATATATCCCTATGTTGGAAATAAAAACATCATGTTTATTGACCTTGGTGGAAAAAAACCGACCGTAACTTTTATTTCTTTTGCAAACTTATTATTCCGCGTCATAAATCACGTAAATATATCACGTGGCACGTAAATGTAACGTAAAAGTCTTTTAGTAAGCGTTTACATCCAGTCACGTTGAGATGCTGAAGAATGAAAAAACGACGAAAGCAAGTACAAAAGATTTTCTCCGGTCTATAGCCCATAGACAGCGATCACAGAAGAAAAATATCTTCTGTGATCGCTGCCCATAGACAATTTGACATAGATTTGTGACAAAGTATGCCCAGAGTATCCCTGCAAGATCAAATCAAAAATGAGGAGATCCCTAGGAGAACAAAAGTCACTGATATAGCTCTGCGAGTTGCGAAGCTGAAGTGGAAATGGGCGGGGCACATAGTTCGAAGAGCTGATGATCGTTACAGTCCTAAGGTGCTGGAGTGGCGAACTGTACCGGGAAGCGCAGTGTTGGCAGACCCCCCCCTCTAGGTGAACCGACGACATCAAGCGAATCACAGGGAGCCGCTGGAAACAGGCGGCGCAAGACCGAGATCTGTGGAAGTCCATGCAAAAGACCTATGTCCAGCAGTGGACGTCTACCTGTTGATAAAGAAGAAGAAGAAATAGGCAAAGCCTTATATTTCTCAAATCTTTTTTAAAACGTAGATTCCGCCAATGAAAAGTCCCCCTTACTAACGTCACACGGGATTGTATTATCCCCATTTTCATTTTATGCGTCGCCCTATAAAGGAATAACCATAAAACATAGTAAAATATAAGAAACAACAGCAAACAGGTACAAATAGCTATAAGTATATATATATATATGTTACAGCCGACGCGGAGATTTCGATATGTCAATAAAAAGCCGTAAAAACGAAATAAAAATATAACTCGATAAAGGCTCTAACATAAAGGTGGCGGAATCGCCGGATTTTTGGTGATTTTTGCAGTCTTATTCAATAATACTTGTCCGAATACCTTTTTTTGGGTTTTTACCTTTGTAGCTTTAAAAACAATTTTAGCTGTCGGTCCTGATTAGGTATATCGGTGTGTGAACAATGCGCTACATCCTCCCACCAGACCAGACCAGAGACAATTCTAGCCGGCTATCGAACCCGGGACCTCCCAGTTATTCTTATAACTGGGAGGTCCCACAGCGTTCACACTGCGCCAGGGAGGTCGTCAAACCAACCAACCATTCAACTAATCTCTGCGTACCAAACAAGAACTTTTATCTGGAGTATGAGAAGAAACTTTTTATAATAAACTTTTTATGCTCTTTAAAAGTCTTCTATCACAAAACATGTCATAAATGTCAGACTGATATAGACATGCAAGCATAGACTTCCAAGAGAATAGAATCACTTCGTTAATATATTATATGCAAGTATGGCTCGTAAAGGTCAAGTTACTATTCAAGAGACGGTAGAAACCAATGAGGAATTTGAGGAAGCCTTGACGAATAATTACAACATACTAATATGTACGTAAATAAATATTCTTCTTCAGAGGCTTTGGCCGTGGCTAGTTACCACTCTGCCGTCAAAGACGTGCCGCTAAGAGATTTAGCGTGTAGAAACAGATTAGGGGTGTGGGTTGAATGTACACTGCCACACCCCTTCCAAGTTAGCCCGCTACCATCTTAGACTACAGCATCACTTACCATCAGGTGCGATCGCAGTCAAAGACAATCTTGTCATCGAATAAAAAGAAATATTATTAATTTTTAACTTTATGCTGTATTGACCTAATGAGCATAAAAAGTAAATAAAGAATCCAAGAGAGCCCTATCTTAGACTGCATCGCCACTTACCATCAGGTGAGACCTGCGCTCAGTAGTGACCCGTCGAAGGGTGCTGATGAATTTCAGTTGAACATATTTTCCAACAGTAAATATTTGACAGGTATGGAGGTGTATTCAGAATTCTGTGGTTATTGTCTGGCCACCTCAAACGCGATCCGAAAGGGTAAGCTCGAAATTGGTCAAGAGCGTATCTTCATGGTTAAGGTAACTTTCATTAAGGTAACTTTCATTATCGACTACTAGACGATGCCCGCGACTTCGATTTTATTTTTTAAATCCCGCGGGAACTCTTTAATTATTTGGGGTAAAAAGTAGCCTACGTGTTATTCCAGACTATAATCTATCTCTGTGCCAAATTTCTGCTAAATCGGTTCAGTAATTGCGGCGTGATTGAGTGGCACACATCCATTCATCCATCCAAACTTTCGCATTTATAATATTTATAGGATTAATAAGAATAGGATTTGTTAGAAGTTTTATGAAAACCTATTTTTATGTTTATGAAGTGCGGGGCGAGGTAGCGGCCAACTTAACGTGGACGGGTCTTCTTCTTCTTCTTCTTCAACTTATAGACGTCCACTGCTGGACATAAGTCTCTTGCATGGACCTCCACAGACCTCGGTCTTGCGCCGCCTGAATCCAGCGACTCCCTGCGACTCGTTTGATGTCGTCGGTCCACCTAGTGGGGGGTCTGCCAAAACTGCGCTTCCCGGTGCGGGGTCGCCACTCCAGCACCTTGAGACCCCATCGACCATCAGCACGGATGTTCGATGGGGTCTCAAGGTGTGTGAGTGGACGGGTATAGTACATATTTATTTTTCCACAGGCCGTAGCTGATAATATAGACGTGTTGTCCAGATTCAGAGACAAAAGTGAACCAACCTTCCTATTTATTTCGGTAATACCACAGAATACATAATAGTAACACTCATATTTCGCTGCTAGCTGATGCCCAAGACTTCTTTTTTTATTTATCCGAAATAGGCTTGCGCTTGACTCTTGCCTCAAGGCAAGATACTCAAATTATAAGTAGCAGAAAACATGGATGCTGGAAGAGACCACACCTTAGCGGTTCTTATCAGAAACGTTGAATTGAAGCGTTTCGTTCGAGTAGGTTGGATTTCTACCACATAAGGATGCCAACGCTCACGACTTCTCGCAGTTCTGTGGTGAAAAGGTGAAGGAGGAACTAGGTTGTGAAGTTCCTGAGCGCATTCTCCAAAGTATATCCAATAGAATACTTCGTTTGCATAGATTACACAGTAGCCGAACTCTCTTATTTTCTGGAATAAAAAGATAGCCTATGTGTTTCAACCAAATCGGTTCAGTTGTTGTAGGTGCTTGAGTAACAAACATCCATCCATTCATTCAAACTTTCGCATTTATAATATTAGTAGGATTAGTAGGATAGTAGGATTAGTAGGATAGTAGGATTAGTAGGATTCTGAACTTCAGTGCCTGGAATTGAGAAAACGAACCCGATGAAAAAGAGGCTGAAGTTTTAACAACTAGGGGATTCACCCTTGAAAATAAATATGAAGTTCATCCGAATAAACTTACAACTTCTAGAAGGGTAAACTAGTACGAGCCATGTTCGGCGCAAACGGTCTGGAGCTGTGTCGCATTATAGAAGAGGAGCTTGGTCTGATGAAACGCGAACAGGAGACTGGTGTGGAGCGACCGAAGCAAGAGATCGGCGAGTTATTGCCAGAGGAAGCCGTAAGTTGTAATTTATTGAAGTAAAAACTTCTTCAGTAAAAATAGATACGTTGAGCGATCGACCCAGTGTTGGTAGACCCTTCAAAAGACCGGCTGATGACATCAGAAGAGTCGTAGCTGAAGACGGGAGCCACTGAATAATAGCGGCGCAAGATTGAGACTTGTGAAAATCCACACAAGAGACTTACGTCCTGTAGTCTATCGACTGATAAAGAAGAAGAATAAAAGAAATAGCGCGTACCTACCTAAGCATTATAGAAACCCTGACTTATATTCGTCTTTCCCTTCCAACTAAGGTTGTACTGTGGGCACGTTGGATAATAAAACTCTGTGTGGGGTTGCGTGTTAGTTATGCTTGCTTCCTTGTGAATCGGTGAACTTATGAAGCTTTAATGAAGCTAAGTTCCTGTGACCACCTTTCATAAATCATAATTATTATCATAGTTATCATCAGATCATAATGATGGAATAGAAAGATAGTAAATTAATGAGTACTGCATACTTCCAATCGCAATTAATTTACAGGCTAAGCTAGATGACGAAATCAAAATGGAGGAGGATGCTCGCGAAGCACAAGAGAGACTCAGGGTATTGACCATCGCAGCACGGAAGAAGCGTGTGTGTGAGCGACTGGCAAGAGAGGTCGGTCATCTGAACTTCATTCTCTACTGGCCGCATTGCCATCAGGCGCATTTGGACCTATACGAGAAGTGGGATTTGATTAGTAAGATTTTTATTATCCCCTTTTTCATTTCACACCTCTATCCCTTGACTCATCTTCGTCTTCAAAACGTAGGATACATTTCAAAAAGTAGGCCATGTCCACCCATTGCGTGAATTTATTTGAACGGCTCTCCACCAGATCTCTCCAGATTCCAAGCAGACACCCAAGTCAATGAAGACTTCAGGGGGTGTTACTGGAGAGCCAATATGTAATTTTCGTTGGTCAAGTTGACTAGAGAAATAGTATAATAATAGAAATATATCGATCAAGCTAATAGAAGAATACGGCTAAGCTAGGCTAGGCTTTTACAATAAAATCAAGACGTCTTCTCATCAAGAAAAAAGTAAGTACAAGGTTGCTCTCATCTTCATGGTGCTAAATCGTGAACACTGAACTGACAAACTATGACGATCTAGGCTATGTTAGTTTTTGTAATAGAATTGCGTTGGATGAGTAAATACTACTTCATCATTTTTAGGTATCCAAGTAGCCGCAAAGGAGACCTATCAAATGACAGACGCGGCAGTCAAAGAAGTTCTATACATGAGCGACGTGGAGCCTAACGAAGCTTGTCTTCACGCTCTTATGAATGGGGAGGCTCTGGTCGTGTTGTTTAAAATCTCTGACAGTGATACGCGGGACTTTGTCAGTGCGTAACTTTTATATTATGCTCTTTTTATAAAAGACTAGAAGCCCGCGCCGACTTCGTCCGGGTTGAAAATTAAATATTTGTTCTTGTGAAATGTGAGCTTCTTATAGGAGACGATTGTCAATAAGATCACCACAGGAACCACACGAATATCCCGCACCGATACCCGCCACCGTGCCCCGCCGCGCCAGCCGGCACCATTTTATTATTTTGTCGCGCGGAAATATTAATTTTCCGATAACTCCTAATATATTTATTTAAATTATATAGTGTAAAGGGCAAATATGTTCTAAATTAAATACTTGCGATAATAAATTTATTTATTTAGATATAGATTGACATCACATCGGTTAAAGAAGCTTCGAAAATAATTCATTATTTTTAATCAAAATTTGAAAGATAGAAATGGTTACTGTAAGTTATCCTTAGAATATAGACATATACTATCGCGGACTTTTTTTTAGAACTCTTTAAGAGGAACAGTTCACCCATACATCATTTTCATCCAATAACAGTATATGACCCAGCGCACGCCTTGAAAACGTTTAAGAGTCAAAAAAATGTCCGACTTCTTTAACAAATTTGCACATAATATCTAGTCATAATACATTTATTAACATAATTATAGCCTATAACCATCTGGAATAATGTACCTTTGAAATGGTAAAAGAATTATTGTAATAGGTGCGGTGGTTCCAAAGTTTGCTCCGGACATACATACAAACTCACAAAATTCGCGCTCTCTCTTTATTATAATAGTATAGATAGGCTTGCGATTGAAAAATAAAGTCAGTACTTTTGGGCATAATTGGAGCGCGATTACCTTGAAGGTACTCAAGATATACGGACGTCGCGAGAGCGTTGCAGACCTTAGTGGTTCCTATACACTAAACCTTTTGTCCAACAAGTGATGTCAAATGATGTCGGCCAACACTCCACTTCTGGTTTATATCCCGTGCGGAGTCAACACTCCAGCACCTTAGGACCCAAAAAGCATCAGTTTTTCAAAGTATATATTCAAACATAGCCACTGCAGCTTCCAAGCAAAAGACTTATGTCCATTAGTGGACGTCTATTGATGGGTTTTGGCTCTGTCATGGATTTTCTCATTTCTGATTTGATCCCGCAGAGATACTCCAAGTTTAGGTCTCTCCACCGCCCGTTGTGACCCTGAGCCTTCTCATGAAGTTAAAACAAATTACAGAGTTGATGCGCTACACGCTATATGAAGAGATCCCAGTGCCAAAGGAAGACGTACCTCCAGAGAAGCAGCTCCCACCCATACCGCCGTATGAACGATACGCTACCATAAGTAAAACTGCGAGAGAGGTCCGGAGAGAAAGATATGAAGCTAGAATGCAAAAATTGGTTAGTACTATGTGGTAGTGATCATAGATATTGAGCGATTCATCAGAAACTGGAGCAGTGAGAGCCTACTGGTTAGGACTACGATTCCTATTCGGGTGGTCAAGAATTCGATCCTGAGCACGTGCCTCTGACTTTTGCGAGTTACATGCCTTACAAGCAGTTAGATATCACATGTTTCAACTGTGAAGGAAAACAGCGTAAAGAAATCTGCGTGTCTGAAAGTTCTCCATAATGTTCTCAAAGATATTGTGATGCTTGTCCAGTAGCTCACTGCGACTCCTTTGGTTTCATCTGTCCACCTGTCTGTGGAAGGTCTGCCAAAACTGCATTTTCTGGTGCGAGATCACCATTCCAGCACCTTGGGACGTCAACGTCTATTGGATCTTCGAATTGTATCCACCAATTGCCACTTCAAATTGGTCACTATTTAAACGATATTGGCTGACTTTAAGATTTCGGTTATCCTTTATAATTTTGTGAATACAGCGTGAAGAAAGAGAAGAAAGAGAACGTCTGAAAGCTGAGCAGGAGCGCCTAGCAAGAGAAGCTGAAGAAGAGAGACAGAGACAGGAGAAACAGAGGCAAGAAGAGGAAAGAATGGCAAGAATTCAAGCTGGAGTAAGTTTTTCAATTTCTGCTAATTGATTTATACTGTCTGGGCCAATAAGAATTAGGTGGCCTGGAGTTTTACTTGCCACTAATTATGGTTAATGCTGAAGATAATAAACACCTCAGGTTAGAGATGGTTAAAGAAAAAGAATGCCATGCTGAATTTGACTAATTTTAACCTCTCTCTAAGATAACAGTGGGTGGGTGGCGTGTGTATGGGACTGTCAACCTTAAGTCTAATTTGTAATAGAGTCGCTTTTCAGTTACCAGCTGAACCCGAGCCCGAAGCGGAAGGGGAAGCAGTGGAAGGAGAGGAGGCCTTGGAAGGCGAGCAAACTGAAACGGAAGCTCCGACTGAAGTGACAGACGCTACGGAAGAAGTAAGTCTTTTCTTAAATATACATATACACTACGATAACACCTGTTGCAAAGTGGTGAAAATATAGTGGAGAGCCTAGGATGGATTAAATCGTAAATTTATAGAGACATAAATTCCAACAAATATAACATAAAAAATATACAACGTGTATTGAAACTCCGAAATAATACTGAAGGAGGTGAATGTGCTCATGAAACTGAACAACTTTCCCCAAGGAACCTAGGTCGAAATATAAAAAAAAATTACCTCCCACAGTAAATCAATCAGCTGATCGTCAATTTTGTATGGGAGGTCCAAATTTTTTTTTTTTCACATTTCGACCTATGTTCCTTGGAGAAAGTTTTTCAGTTTCATGAGCACATTCACCTCCTTCAGTATTATTTCGGAGTTTCAATACACGTTGTAGATTAAAAAAAATTAAAAAAAAAGATTTTGACAAATTGAGCACCTTCTCCTTTTTCGGAAGAAGGTTAATAAAAAGGTAAATGATAAATTCCCTCCAGCCTGAGAAGGTAGAAGAAGAACAAGTAGAGGCAGAAGAAGAGTTCCACTCAGACGTGTCCATAGAAGGAGAGGAGTACATTCCGCCGGGTGGTTTATTCGTACCGGGACTGTATACACCGCCGAACAATTTGGCCAAATCAAGCGGATTGGCTTATTTTTTCCCCAAGGTATAAATTTATTTGGGTATTAAGTAAATTTATTTATTCTGTAATAAAATTTAAATTAAAAAAATCCGGCCAAGTGCGAGTTGGACTCGCACACGAAAGATTCCGTACCATCGTAACAGCGATTGTTATTAAGGTCGAGCAGAAAAAACGGGTGGTGCTGTATCGGTGTACACGGCCGTTGGTTTTAACTTGAAACGTCTATAACGTCGTGCGAGTTTCGGTTATTCTACGCAGCGCCCCTCCCCCGCCGCCCCGCCCCGCCCCGATGCAAACTCAAGGTCTTAGCAGCGAGATGACTATATACTCTAATTAATGACATTGGATTCATGTTTCTAACACTTATAGTTTTGTAGTTATTAAGGTAAGACGATATAGCTGATCTTTTCGTTACGATACATTTTTCTGACTGGTATCCGTGTTTTGGTGTGATTTTAAAGACGTTTCACATCAAAACATCGAAAAAATCACGTTTCTTGTATGTGGACCCCCCTTTATTTATTTTATTTATATTTAGCAACTGAACGATAGTTACTGATTAGAAAATGACTGTTGACTTTAGGACCTGATGCATTGTCATTTTTCCACATTCTTTGTATAATAGTAATAATGTAATATATTTAATTCAGGTGGTGAGTCAAATAGTTCCGATAGAGTCAGAACACTTACCACCGCATGTGCTAGTCATGTTTGCTATAGACAAGCGACACGAGGTCAAGGAGATTATGAACCAGTTTCCTGACGAAGTGATCAACGTGAGCGATTTATTAAAAAATAATAATATAACAAGTGTAAATTTAAAATTTAAAACACTTGACATGTGAAATTACAAAAAATATATGTAATTCGATCATGAGATAGAGCTGAAAGACAGACGGACGGAAAACGGCGACTTACTAATAGGGTCCCCTTGGTTGGTTTCATTTCAGGTGCGGAACCCTAAAAAGTTTATAGGTTCTAAAGAATCCCAAATAAAAAACTGCTGATAGATATGACTATAACAGGTTTAATCTATATATGTAAAAGATAGTAAAGGCTGAACCGATTTGGGTGAAAATCGGTGGGGAGGTAGCTTAAAACCAGGAGATGGACATAGGATACTTTTTATCCCGTATACTATAAAACAAAGTCGGGTATGTTCGAACACTTATAACTCTAGAACGGCTAGACCGATTTTCATGGTTTTTAGTTTGTTGTATTTGTCTCCGTCCCGAATAGCAGAATAACTTTTAATATATCGGAAAAATTCACGAAAAAAAAATTATGAGAAAATTTCATTTTGATGATTTGATCATTCCAAAGTGACCTTTTACCCCGGCAAAACAGTAACCTAAGTCACGCGGACGAAGTCGCGGGTAAAAGCGGGTAAAAAAAAGACGTGCGGCGCTCGGGGACTGCCGCGGTAAAGCTATTGCATAGCATTTTTTATCAACGCCATCTAGCGGTGAGAGGAGTCCCGTGTCAGGTTATTTTCGTTACGGAATTTCTGGATTCGGTCTTCACGCTCAAGGCCCGCGATAGAAGCTATGCAATAGCTTAATAATCAATAAATAAAATGGTATATAATTATGTATCTATAATGATTGACAGTATGGAGTATTTGTGGGTGACGATCCAACATCTGCAGAACACGTAGCGTTTACCATAAAGCAATACGATAAGATGACCAGGATTAAGAAACAGTGAGTATGATAATATATTTTTTTAAATTTCATTTCTCTTTTTCATTTTCATTTTTCAATTACAGCAAAGTAATTATCATTTTCTTGAGTATTTTTTTTTTGGCTACTCATACTTATTGTATGTTTTTTTATCGTTTTTCAAAAAATTAATGTAAGCTACTGTGAGGTGTGTGAGGCAACCGTTATAATGTATTTACCCTTTATATTGCTTAGAACTGCTCTGCACTCTACTCTAAATGCAGGCCTTCTTTCCACTTCTTATTCTCTCTACCGTACGATTACGGTAAATGCTGTAAATATGTCTTTCCCTAAAACATCAGCAAGGATCGTCTAGCCCTCATGGTGTCCCGGAAGCGCAGTCTGCCGCTGCTGCAGCTGGCAGGCCTCAACCCTTGCTACATCAGCCTCGACGCTGAGGCCGGGGAGCGCGATTGCCTCACGCTGTTCCCCGTGGGCTACGGCGATGACTACGAGGAAGAGGAGAGCGTGGAGGAGGAAGAAGTCAAGGTACGTTAACAAACTCCTACTAAAAGCAATGAGGCATACTCTCTCTCTCTTTGTATTACACATCCTAGCTTCCCTTTTCTCCACGCTTCTGGAAAAATGAGCCCTAAGCCTCAGATTATGAGAAAAAAGAGAACGTGGAGCAGGAAGGAGTAGAGATAAAGATACTCCCAGTATCCTGAGTCTACATACTGTAGATTGCGTACGGTGTGTAGGCTTCAGTAAGGTGTCAATATGCTCTTTCCTCTCCGTTGGCTCTAGAGTTCACGATTTCTCTCACATTAAGCCGTCTCTCTTTTTCTTCGTCAGCTTGTCCCTTTTATGTAATACCTTATATGTACACCTTTATGGAATGTCATTGTGTTATCTCTATCGGTACTAACATACTCATTTATATTTTTCAGGAAATCATTGCTGAACCGGAACCTGAGCCTGAGGTATGTTATAATCTGTACTTACTAATAGAATAAAATGGAAGAGTTTTTTTGTTTGAACGCGCTAATCTCTGGAACTATCAGTCGGATTTGAAAAATTCTTTTTGTATCTGATAGCCCATTTCTTGAGGAAGGTTATTGGCTATTGAATGTCTCGGTACGACTCTTAGAAGCCGAGCAAAAAGAAAATATAGCGCGGGCGAACAATGCGATGTGGTGAGTCGGTGGTCGAGGGCGGTCGCCCGACGAGAACCGAACAAGAACCGAACCGAAGGCTATTTATTAAACCGGAAGATCAAAGCCTTCCCACGGGATAATTAAAAACTAAATCCACGCGGACGAACAACAGCTAGTATTATAATATTATTGATGAAAAATCTTACTAGTTACGGCAGCCCACTTTTCGGAAATTAACTAAAACATTTTAATATTTCCTTTTCAGGTCGTAGCCGATGAACACGTCAAAGAAGAAGAAGAAGACGAAGAAGAAGAAGATTAGAAGTATTTCAACTTTTTATGATATAAGTATGAGGGTATTCTATACCCAACTTTCGCTTTTCTTATAAACATATATACAGTTCTTGCAACTCACGAGGGCGCGTGGCTCATGGTTGTGTGCGAGTCGTGTCTGTATAAGTGTGAGCAAGAGTTTGCTCGCGCCTGACCGCTCCCACCTAGGCTCCTGACAGACACGCAGACTTACGAAATGTGCATGTACACGACGTAACAGCAAAAGCTCACAGGAATAAAGAATTATACAGATTTGTACTAGTTTATTATTTTAAGCTCTTCCTGTAATATATTTCGCTCATTTATATCATAATAATTATGAATTATTCAAAATCGACGATGAGAGAATTCTCTCGTTAGAAAGTAATGTTTTGTGGATGCTTCGATCTCGAAACAACACAGCGGCCAACAAAGCGACAGAGCATTAAGTCACAATCTCTCTCGCTCTTATTTTTTGTGATTAGCGTAATGTTGTTTTATAGCAAAAGGTATAAACTTTCGACACTAAAATTGGTGAATTTTGAGTTATGTCACCCATTTTGAGTTATGTCGCAAATGAGCGATTTGTACTACTAGAATAAATAACTCTTCTGCATACTTTTTCTTTATTTTTTCTCCCTGGTTAGGATGTAGGGTATATTTTTAGTGAATCGCGAGTCGAGATGTCTATGGGGACGTTTGTGTAACGAACTGGATAGCGAATAGTTTGCTCACTTGAATTTATTGGTTCAGCCGGTAAGTAGAGAGGGTTGTTTAGATCATCTGCAAATCATTTACTTTGTGCCTCAACAGACACCCTCTGCCTCTTTTATAGTTCTTGCAATTTACGAGGGCGCGTGGCTCATGGTTGTGTGTGTGTCGTATCTGTATAAGTGTGAGCGAGAGCTTCAAATTCAAATTAAAAAAAATCATTTATTTCATGTAGGCCAACTTGTAGCTCTTATGACACGTCATTAATCTACCACCGGTTCGGAATGCAGATTCCGCTGAGAAGAACCGGTAAGAAACTCAGCAGTTGCTCTTTTCAAAAAAAAGATTTTTTACAATAGGTAACAAAACTATGCTATGTATACAGTGCTTCCGCAATGAAGCTTCAAGAATGCATACGTAGGTACACACAATCCCACGCATGTCAAAATGGGCGGACAAAGCAGACCCATTCCCGTTTGTGCCCGCGCCTGACCGCTCCCACCTAGGCTCCTGACAGGCACGCACACTTACGCAATGCACCACACTAATGCATATACACCTCAACTATACCCAAAAATCAAGTTGATCCGTAGCTCTGTTGCAGCGTTATCAAAGGACAAACCAACAAACAAACACACTGTCGCATCTATAATATTCGTAAGAATAGTAAGGATTAATTGCTGCAAAATAATTTATTGGATTGTACCTATTGTAATTGTTTCGCCGAATTTCCTGAATGAACGCCGATAAACCGTTAGCTGAGTGTTGTCATTTAAGCTTTGCCAATGTATGGAAGTGAAAACCGCAACTGTTTGCAATAAGCCTATGTTACGGGCGAAATACAAAGGCTGATGCAATGTTGATACTGCCTGGATTGGACTGATTTGTCAGATACCTATATGTGTTTGGACTTTGGGCTCATTAGAACCCCAACTAGCAAAGTAGTCCTATAACGGAAGACTATAGATACTTGGAACACCGCAAAGACGTAAGCTCTGTTTGCATGCTCTATCGGCTATATAACGGGGAGTGTTCTGAAGACCTATATACCTGGGTGCTTGGAGCACTTCGACCATCCGTTGCTCCAGATCTTTTTTTCCTTATTTCCGCGTACTACCAAATTGTGGAAATATCTCCCTTCGACAGTGTTCCCACTTAATTACAATATGCGGTTATTCAAGGGGCGGACCGATAAATTCCTGAAAAGCCGGCAACGCGTTGGTGGTGCCTCGGTACTACAACTGTTCATGTAATCACTTGACATCAGGTGACCCACCTGATCGTTTGCCCGCTATTCATATAAAAAAAAAGACGTGTGGCATTCGGGGACTGCCGCGGTAAAGCTATTGCATAGCATTTTTTATCAACACCATCTAGCGGTGAGAGGAGTTCCGTGTCAGGTTATTTTCGTTACGGAATTTCTTGATTCGGTCTCCACGCTCAAGGCCCGCGATAGAAGCTATGCAATAGCTTAAAAATAGTTATAAAGGTTCTATAGAGGCATTGTTTTACGCTCTTTTACTTATATTAGTATTTCACAAGCACAAGTAGATTATAAGGTCGTTATAGAAACAAATGCTTTTTTAAATTATTACACTTGTTAATTTACATACACTTGTTATTTATTATTATTATTCCCATCTCACCTATTACGATTATGTTCGAGTGGTCGCGGGTTCGATCCCGGACACGCACGTCAATGTCAACTACGTTCATGCAATTAAATATCACATTCCTCAATGGTAACGTAAAACAACGTAAAGAAACCTGCACGCCTGGCTTCCCTGGTAGTTTCAACATAGTACTCATTGCGAATTTTGCCCGTAACATGTATAATTGTATAATGCTGTGCCTGTAATACTGGGTGTGTAATCAACGTAGGGCATAATACAAGCCTTTCACATTATGCTCAAATCAGTTGTTTGCAGAAACTGATTTCATTTGCACCACTTAAATAAGTAGGTACACCCCGGAAATTACGCAATTTGTGGAAATGGGTACTTATTCGCTCTCTATTCTATTTAACCGACTTTCGAAAAAGGAGGAGGTTCTCATTTCGTCGGAATCTTTTTTTTTATTATTTACTAGATGATGTCCGCGACTTCGTCCGCGTGGATTAAGGTTTTTTAAATTCCTGTGGGGACTTTTTAATTTTCCGGGATAAAATGTAGCCTATGTTTGTAATCCTGGATGTGAGCTGCCTCCAAATTTCAGCCAAATTTGTTAATTCGTTGTGGCGTGAAGGAGTTACAAACATACACACACGCACACGCACACACATACACATACAAACTTTCGCCTTTATAATATTAGTCTGAAGTCTGATTAGGATGTATGTTCCCCTATTACTAAAAGACGCCTGGACCGATTTGGAAAATTCTTTTTTGTTTGAAAGGGTATACCTACTTCCTATGTGGTTCCATTGTCATCAGGTCAGGATCTGATGATGGGATCCTGGAGAAACCGAGGGAATTCTTCTAATTCTATAGGCACAATCAAATCGATAGTGGCGTTTGAAGTCGGTTTGGTAAAAATAATTTTTACTTTTATAGTATTTGATACCATTGATGTACTCATAGATACGAGTACTTGTTGTCTTTGTGCACGTTCTTTATAATATCGCTCATTTGCGACAAGGGTGACATAACTCAAAATTCACCGATTTTAGTGTCGAAAATTTATACTTTTTGCTAAAAAACAATATTACGCTAAGCACAAAAAAATAAGAGCGAGAGAGATTGTGACTTAATGCTCTGTCGCTTTGTTGGCCGCTGTGTTGTTTCGAAACCGCAGCATCCACAAAACATCTGGAGAGAATTCTCCCATCGTCGATTTTGAATTATGTCACTCTTGTCGCAAATGAGCGATATGTTTGTTTGTTTGCTGTATATAACTTTCTGGTACGAAATAAATAAATTCAAGCAATGAAATCTTTATTTTCCCGACTGGTCCCAGCATCCGACGCCGCATATCTTAGTAGTTTCTGTAACTTCTCCGTCATATACTTCATGGTGCTTTTACGTGCAGGCTCAGGTTTCTCCAGGACCTAAAAGGTACCTATCTTATTAAAAAGAAAGAAAACATTCAGTACCTAATAATAATAATGTCCTCCCGACCGAATCCGGCCACGGCGGCCAATCTCCACAGAGATTAGCCATCTGCGCGGGAGGTATTATAGTGCACAAGTGTGTGCGTAAACACAGGTGCCCTCTCTATGCCTTCACTCTCATAGCCCGATGGGATGGAAAATTCGACACGACCGGAAAGAGATCAGGACTTTACGAGCTCTCCGAGGCACGGGAGTGACTCACCACCGACTTCCTAACTCCGGGCTAGTACTGAAAATTTCTTAAACGAAAACCCAATACATTTTTAGCCTGACCCGGGAATAGAATCCGGGACCTCGTCATCCGTAGTCGAACTTGCTAACCACTAGACCAACGAGGCAGTTCCTAATAGAATGCTGGTGGGAGGCTTTGGCCGTGGCTAGTTACCACCCTACCGTCAAAGACGTGCCGTCAAGCGCTAAATCGCTTGTTCCGGCACGATAGCGTGTAGAAACCGATTAGGGGTATGTGTTGAATGTACACTGCCATACCCATTCCGAGTTAGCCCGCTACCATCTTAGACTGCATCATCACTTATCATCAGGTGAAATCGCAGTCAAGGGCTATCTTGTCATCGAATAATAAGTGAGAACCAAACCTGACAAGAGTCAATTCAGAATTTATAAATTACCAAATTGTCTCCGCCGGGAATCGAACCCGAGACTTCCCAATTATAAGACCACCAGTGGCGTGCACAGGATGTACTACAGGGTAGGCAGATGATACAAAATGGAAAAAATCTTCGGTGCGAATTTAAAAAAAACTTAAGGGTAGGCATTGTACAAATTATAAAAATCCTACCCTTAAGTTTTTATAACTCCTACTCGCGATTTTCTCCATTTTATATCATTTTTCCGCATTATGCCTACCCTGTGTGCACGCCACTGAAGACCACAGCGCTCACCACTGCGCCAACGAGGGTTTTTTTTTCGACATTGTTAAATAGGGTACGAAGAAGAAGCACCATCATAGTCTGCATCTTCACTTACCATCAGGTGAGATTGCAGTGAAGCGCTAGTCTATTATATTTAAAGAAAAAAAAAAAAAAGATACCGGCCGAATTGATAACCTCCTCCTTTTTGGAAGTCGGTTAAAAAAAAAACCTTCACCTCAGAGACCGGCGACTGTATTTCTAATTCGTCGACATTTTTTTGAATTTCTAAATCGAAAAGCTTTTGCTCCTTTTCCGTGGTAATTTGCGACTGTTCAGTTGTATCGTCATCTGATTCCGATATACTGTCTAACACCTGAAATAAAACGTCATTTTTACCACTAGGGATCAAACCAGAAAAATGAGGAGCTAATGGAATATTTTGACACTCGTAACACAAGTTTACTTAGTACGAGTGTCTAAGCACTCCTTTGTACTAAAAATATAATAAAGTGAATTTATTGTAGTATTTAAGGAGTAAATCTGTAACAAATTTATTGAAATGAATAAATAAATCTATAAATCTATCTGACATCGTGCTCGTATTTTTTTTTTAATTAAAAATCACAGTAAGGCTTACAGCTAAACTAATTTAATTTAATTACTATCCAATCATGCCCGCGTGAAATAGTGCCAAGAATACGGCTGCTAGTTAAGTAATAATAATGGCTGCTGGTTTTTTGGGGTTCCGTATCTGAATGGTAACCAACGGGACCCTATTGCTATGCCTCCGCTGTCCATCCGTCCGTTCGTCCGTCCGTCCGTCTCTCTGTCAGAGGGCTATAACTCATGATCCGTAATAGGTAGAGAGTTGAAATTTTCAGAAAATGTGTAGGTATTTCTGTTGGCGCTATAACAACAAAATAATGAAAATAAATCAAAAATTGAAGCGGGCTCCCCTACTAGAAACGTGTTTTTTCGGGGTTTTTTCGGAACGGTTTTCTTAAACTTGTTGTATGTAGCACAATGTAGTGTTGTAATGGCGGCTGTTCCTAACAAGTGAAGAAAAAGAACTTTTCTCTCGCAAAGGAAGTATGGGTTGCCATTCTTTTTACATTTTCAATTTTAATATTGAACAGGACATACAGCCGAATTGTACTATACAGTTACCGGTATTATAGACACACGCTTAAAAGCCTCAGCATCAGGGGCTTTTCCTCTAGGAACCAGAACTGGATCCACGCAAAGGCGATTATCTTCATTCTCGTTGAACACGAAGAATGAATTGGCGTGCGGCGGCAGCAGACGTACTAGTGCATGCCCACCGGCCACGACAGCGCACAGCATTGTGACCAGCACTGCCACAATGGGCGCGTAGCCTAATCTCTGCTCTGGTAACGTGCATTGGGACTTTCTCTCGTCGAACCTAGAAATATTAAATAATTTTTTTGTCCCCTCACAAGCTCAAAAAGGGCGCCTTTGCTGCCTAAAACCAGTGAGCAAAAGTCGTTTTTGCTCACTCAGTCAGAAAAAGTGTTGTCTCAAGTTTCTTGAAAAGAGCAACCGCCGAGTTTATTGCTGGCTCTTCTGGGCAGGACGGGCATTCCGAACCAGTGGTAGATTCATCGACCATTCAAAGGCACTTGTAAAAGTTTATTTGAATAAAAAAAAATATTTCTATTCTATTCCATTCTAGATGGAACCTTTTAGCTTTATTGTAGTCGGGTAAAAAATAAGTTGAAATAAAAAGTAGAGCTGCAAATTTTATTTGTTTTGTTATTCCATAAACCTATCTTTTTACACACAAGGTATAGAAATAAACGAATTGAAGTATAGCACTTTTATCTCACGAAGTTACGGGCGCTTTACTTGTGGTTACGTCGTGTACATGCACATTGCGTAAGTGTGCGTGCCTGTCATGAGCCTACGTAGGAGCGGTCACACTTATACATACGACACACACACAACCATGAGCCGCGTACCTTCGTGAATTTAAAGAACAGTACCAATCATCAACTCCACAGTTCTTGATGCCATCGCAGACGACCCCAGTGGAAAAACAGTAGTTAATCTCATCGACGGTACAGATGGTTTCGTTTCTTCTATTACATCCTCGAGAAGGTGTTTGACGTGCTGAAGTTATAGTCACTTGATAGAAGTTTGCCTTGAAATAGAAGATCTTTTTTTTTAAGAATATCAGTTTGACGACCTCCCTGGCGCAGTGGTGAGCGCTGTGGTCTTATAACTGGGAGGTCTCGGGTTCGATTCCCGGCGGGGGCAATTTAGGAATTTATAATTTCTAAATTGTCTCTGGTCTGGTCTGATGGGAGGCTTTCAGAAATTATCGAACCCGAGACCTCCCAGTTATAAGACCACAGCGCTCACCACTGTGCCAGGAAGTAAATTAATATTGTAGTTTAATTTGCTTTCAGTATGCTAGATGAGGGTAGATGGAACTTACGTTAATATCAGAGTTAATACTGCTGTTGCTCTTAAACAAGAACCTCAACCGCTTCCGGACGGTGAAAGTGAAGTACGGTGTATACGCCTCTCCGGTCAACAAGTCGCACAGTCTGACGCACCTCCATTTTTTCAAAACGGTTAAAGCGTCACGGTTGACGTCACAGTTCTTAGCGATGGTGGTGGGGTAGCGTACCACTACGACAAGGTAATGGCTGGATGACGTCACTATTTCCACTACGCATTCGTAATCTATATCGGTAAGGGTGCGAAAGACCTAAAAAAAAATTTTTTTTAAGCTATTGCATAGCTTCTATCGCGGGCCTTGAGCGTGGAGACCGAATCCAGAAATTCCGTAACGAAAATAACCTGACACGGGACTCCTCTCACCGCTAGATGGCGTTGATAAAAAATGCTATGCAATAGCTTTACCGCGGCAGTCCCCGAGTGCCACACGTCTTTTTTTAATTATATTTCTAGCAAACGAGCAGGCGGGTCACCTGATGTTTGCTCGGTAAAAATATAATACGGGTGTTGTAAAGGCACCTGAGACACCACCAATGCGTTGCCGGCTTTTCAGGAATTTGTTGGTCCTCCCCTTGAATAATCCCATGTTGTAATTCAGTGGAAACACCGTCGCAGGAAGTTGGTTCCACAGTTTCAAAGTACGTGGAAAAAATGATCTGGCACAACGGATGGTCGAAGTGCTCCAGGCACCCAGGTGGTAAGGGTGAAATTGCGTTCGGCGGCGAGCAGTGCGGTTATTAAAGAGGGGTATTTTTATTTATTTTTATTTATTGACTAGCTTTTGCCCGCGATTTCGTCTACGTGGAGTTTTAAGTTTTAAAAAAAATCCCGCGGGAACCCTCTTTTTCTAGAATAAAAGGTATCTTTATCCATACAAAACACCACTACGATTTATTGCTTCGTTGCTCCGTGATTGAAGGACAAACCAACAAGCAATAAGACTTTGCATTTATAATATTAGCACAAAATACAATATAATAGTAGGTACCTATAGATACAGAAGATTTACTCCGCAAAAGCATTTAAATAAATAGCGACTCTTGCTACTAACAAAATAAAGTGCAATTCAGGTCGCACAGGGCTAATGCACCTACAGTTCTATTCATCTAGAAGTTGCCTCTCTTTCTATCACATAACGCTTATCCCTTCGCTCTACGTTAGCCCATTGAACTGGTTGGTATCGTGGGAGTATACCTAAAATAGCCGCAATAGCCCAATGGGTAAAGGTGCGGACTGAAAACTGAAAGGTTGCAGGTTTTCGCTTATTTGGAGGGGAGAGGAGAATATTAGTCAAGTTCAGCTTGACTAATATTGTTTATAAAAAAAATATGTGGAGTGCGCCTGGCCTGATATTAGTAAGGACTAGATGATGCCCGCGACTTCGTCCGCGTGGATTAAGTTTTTTGATTCCCGCGGGAACGCTTTAGTTTTCCGGGATAAAATGTACCCTAATCCTGGATATGAGCTATATATATCTGGTGGGAGGCTTTGGCCGTGGCTAGTTACCACCCTACCGTCAAAGACGTGCCGCCAAGCGATTTAGCGTTCCGGCACGATGGCGTGTAGAAACCGATTAGGGGTATGGGTTGAATTTACACTGCTATACCCCTTACAAGTTAGCCCGCTACCATCTTAGACTGCATCGTCACTTACCATCAGGTGAGATCGCAGTCAAGGGCTATCTTGTCATCGAATAAAAAAAAATCCCCATTCCAAATTTCAGCCAAATCGGTTCATTCGTTGTGACGTGAAGGAGTAACAAACACACACACACATACACATACAAACTTTCGCCTTTATAATATTAGTGTGATGTGATGTGATATTACCAGAGTGATAGTATCAGACATGCCCATTCCATACGATATATCGAATCGTAGATGTCTAGAGAACGCACACTCGTTCGTGATGTCTTTCGGTCGGTAGAGAAGTAACAATCCGTTACCGTTTACCATCGAGACCATACCAAATACAAATACAAGCACTGATAATACCAGTATTGTCATGACCACTATACGTAAGGTGAACTGATTAACCCACTTTATAGACTATTTGGAACACTAAAATCACTAAACCTATTATTTATAGGTACGGGTTTTCAGTTTTCACTAATAGATAGTATATGACTTGGAGAAGGTTCCTATTTGTAATAAAGGTTCTTATTTGTAATTTGATACAACATTTTTCGAAGTATGAGATATTAGATAAGTCAGTGTGAACAAAAATGACAATTTTTTTATTTCAAGTAGGCTTAATTTTTTATTTAGACAACAATACATTTTTTTTTATTCGATGACATTTATTTTTAGTCGAACCCGAGACCTCCCAGTTATAAGACCACAGCGCTCACCACTGCGTCAGGGAGGTATCGTCTAAAATTCTAATGATAGCGATTCTACTACCATATAACATGTACTGGAAATAATTAATTAATTTGACTGTACCGTTATTCGAAGCTTAATTACTTGAGATAGGCACTACGTTTCCCGCCGTTACACATCTGTCTCTATGCGTCACATTGCCGCCCCTCTCTAAGCCCCCACCACCAGGTAGTGGGGAGAGCGCTTAGCTCGGCGATAGCGCTCGCCATTTTGATCATTGGCGTTTTGTTTCCCGCCGTGAACAGTTGTGCTTGCTAGGACGCTAGCACATATATATATTATATATATCTGACATATATATATATATATATATAGAAAATACATTTATTATTATTATTAGGTATTAGATACCTATACAAGGTATCTTGCAGAATATATATTACGGATCACGTGAGATATTTTTTCTTTATTTTATTTCTTTAAATAGAAATTAAATATTAATAATAACTGTTTTTGTTGCTAATGCATACGATTACACTGCGCAACAAATTTCGAAAAAAATTGAGTACCCATTTCAATTTTTCCTGTTTATGTATTCATACACATTGCTTAATAAGAATGCATACTTAGTTTTTCTCTATCACGTCTTGTTTTTGAGGTACATGGTAATAAACAATTTACTAGTACTGAAATTAAAAATTAAATACAGATACACATTTTATTATTAAATCATCAATAATTCGAGTAAAATTTAATCTTAATATATTTGCACACATTAAAATATAAAATAGACGATAAAAAGTATTATATTATACACAAAAAATGAAAAATATTTAACTTTTCGCTTTATGTTAGGAAGTATTTTCTTGCGTTAAACGTCAGCAGTTATCTCCTAACATAGATGAATCCTAATGACCTTGAAACCATTCTTTAAGCCTCCTTACATCCTGGGTAAGCCGATCCACTGGTTCAACACCCACAAATTTAAGATTTAAGGAATAAAAAGAGAAATGGATATGGAATAAATGAATTTTTAATGTCATCCAGCAACCAATCTTTTTATATTTTTTTAACAAATAATTCACCAAGAGTTTCACGTTTTCAGCTTTGAGAGTACCTTAACAACCTTCCTGTGCAACCTTCTATCACAGCTTTTAATTATTTCCATGTACATAAATCTTTGTCATTTGGTTTTTTAATCGTAAAGTTTGTTTTACGTTAATGGATGCATTTGTGCCCTTATTTTTATATATTATAATATTGCGTAACTTAATTTCGAAGAAAATAAGTAACGCACTATTTAAATATAAAAAATCCTTCGCTTTTCATCCATTTCCTTCAAAAATTCTTTTTTCTTGAGACTTAAGAATGTGACGTAACCACACACGCTACCAATACTTGTTTTTTTAATTTCTGCGCTGGTGGTGACTACTTTTTCCAGTATTTATTTTAAAAATCATACGATTACACTCTTTACCAATTAATTACAAAGGTACCAATGTGAAATGAACATATTTTGTCAATAACGGTAAAGTTAACTTGTATGGGAAAAATGAGGGTATGAAAAAATTTAACGGTGTGTACCTCAAAAACTAGACGTGATAGAAACAAAAGATATGCACTGTCTACATACTATGACTAATAGAAAACTAAAATAGCAATCAGTTTTTCGGGTACCGAAACCGTGTCACGCAGTGTTATTAGCTATTTAATAACACTTCTTTTCAGTGAAGTTCCTCCGTAATTGGAGGCTATAATTTACATTATAACTAATGTTTACCTATTTAATTCTTTTATTTCTATGGAAATATTGAAGGTGTTTGCAGGTGCAAATTTTCAGATGATTGCAAGTTTTGTTTGCAAGTGAAGGTGGTTTTATGGTTCAAACAGAGAGATGTGAATATTAAAATAATATTTAAAGGTTTTTATGGCGTGGGTGTCGTTCTACTCTTTGTTTAAAGGTTTAAATACGGAAACAAAGGAAGTTCATGAGCGTATTATGCCTGTGCCATCAAATTCTAAAAGATGTAGAAAAATTAAAGTAAGTACCAGTTCTGACAGTAGTAGTTCTTCAACTACCAGTCCTTCGTCGTGCTCAGGGTTGCCGGATTGATGTCCTTATAGCCCTATAGAGCAAAGGGGTGACGAAATGAAGCATATAATGGACGGAGTTTCCGCTAACTACCGAAGAAAGTGTGATATTTTTTCTCTCTCTGCCTACTTTATGAATTTAATCTTTATTTATTCTAAAGGGCCTGGCTGCATATTAAAGTATATGACGGCCCTGACGTACTCGTATCATATACCTTCTAATGAACAATTAGTGTTTGAGCATACGAGTTTTTTTCCAGGACATTAATTTGTGCATCTTAGAAATTTACCTCTAGTTATTTCTAGTTATTCAGTGGCAAATTGATCGCATATTTCTTCCCGTATACTGGTAAGTATCTTAAGGTGTTAAAAGATATGCGATCATCGTGCTGAAATGCTTGAAAATTGATGAAATTGAGTCAACGAGCACGGAACTGTTCTACACAAATCAAGGCTATAATGGAGTCTGAAAATAGTTGACTAATAAAATCAGATTTATTCCCGCCTCGCAGGCGTGGTCTTTAATGCCCGAGTGTCTGGCGCAATAAACACCCGCAAGGGATAAGCAATTGCGTTCTCGTGCTCTAATCCATGCACTCATGCCGTGATAACCTACCCTCGTGGGGTGGTAGCACAATTGCAACAACAATTCGTTCGGTCGTGCCGAATTTATTTTTCAGTCATTACGGCCTTGTCAAAGTATGCAATGAAATGAAATGAATGAAATGAAATGAAATTAAGGATAAAGTACGCTGAAAAATATCCAGTGTTCAGCACTAATGTATTTTGCTCTTGCGTTTTGACGTACCCTCGCGGGGTGTGTACAGCGGTGCGCGTGCTCCAATGCATTATGATTCTTGCATTGTAAAGTACCCTCGCAGGGTGACTACCAGAGACAAAGTCTTCATGTGGTCGGACCGAATAGTTATAAATATTTCGCGGTCGTTCCTCGCAACTTTGTCGAAATATTCAAATAAATAATCTTTTACAAGTCTGCTCCAAGTCTGGTTGGAGACCTTACTCCTTCAGCAAAAATGACTCGAGTTGAGAACAAATGGTATTTAAATGCAACGAAATATAAAATATGTAAGAAGGTGCACCAAGAATAGCATTCGCCACAATGCTCCTCTAATAAGGCCGGATAATTGTGTCAACTGCCATTGTAAAGTCTGTACGCGCGACTGCCATAAACCAAGGCTGCAAAGCTGTGTTTAAGATTCCTGTAGTGGGTCTTTCTGGAGCTCTAGTCAAAGGCTGTGCAAGGCCTATACTCAAATCTAGAAGCTTTGAAAAAATATGAAAATTTTATAGTCTGGCAGATTCAAACTTTTGAATTTTTGGCGTAAAGGAAAAATAGCCTTATCCTAATGTTCTTGTTGCTCGTAGCAATAGAAATTTTTTGTGAGGTAATTATCAGAAAGCCCTGTCTATAATCAGGCTTATTTTTACGTTCTTGTTGCTCGTAGAAATTTATTGGGAGTTTCTTAACAGAAAGAACTCGTAAAAACATGTTTATCCTTTGGACTGAGCTCTGCGCTGAAGTCCTTTGCAATTCTTCAAAAACCAACTGGTTTGCACAAATGCTCGAAGAGCAAAAGGGTCAGAGTGTGTGATAATACTTAAATAGTGGTGTTTTAATTGTTAGAAACGCTTGATTGGATGGTCAATTATGAGAAGTTTTATCTCGGACCAACAAAGATGCTCTGTGGTGATCCTTTGACCAATCAAGTGTGGATCTTGCTGTCAGCGTTCCACGATTTTGATGCAGAGACTACACCAATTTCTAAGATCTCTAGTCTTAGAGACCAGGACTCTCGTTTTTGTCTGTTGGCAGTGGACCTAATTATTGGTACTTGTTGAAAAACAATTGTAAAAAACAAACACTGTGGTGGTCGGAATCGCCTATGTGCCATTTACATGGTTAGTCGGCGTATTTCCTGAAGTTCTTCTTGTTTGCTTTGCAACCAAAAAGGCAATTCTAGCAGTTTTTCAAGCACATTAGCAGCTCTGCATTTGCAACCATATTTATAAACTTTCGAAATGAAAGTCGGTTGAAATCTATTCCCATCATCGAACTGACATGCTGAGTTTGTCAAATCTTGGATCAAAATCAAATCCATTTGCAGACCTTTCACTACCCTAAACATAAAATGGCCATGCCAGCTATGAAGATTGTCTGTTTAGGCAGACAATGGTGCGAAAGAGATTGGCTGCCTTTAATCTTGTTCGGTTCCGTTGATGAATGTCAAGTGAATAATGTGAACAAATACATGGCTTGGAGAAACACCTGTTTTGTTTTCACTAGCAATTACTGCATATCCGATAGTGGTATCAAAGGATTGACAGGTGTTCTCGGCCTTTGCGCTGAAACAAAGATGCTGTCTCAAGCACAGCGGTTTTGTTTGCTAACGGCATTTATGGATTCTTAATCTGCATGCAGCCCCGCTCATGCAGCAGTAGATTTCTGTTCGGTCAATATGAAATTTCCCATGACGATGGGTCTTTCTTCCACTTTGTCTAATTCCTTGCGGTGTCATTTCAATCAATCTCTGGTTTCTGTACCTTAGTGGTGTAACACTAGATAAACTTAATGGTGAACCGATCTTAAAGCACGTCTCCTCCGTAAAGGGAAAGTCTTCTCATGCAGCCATGTCTGCAGCTCATGTCTGCAGCTGCATTGTCAGAGTTCGGCGAACATTAGCACTATCGTGACAAGTGTGGCCAAGTAGTTCATGGAACTACAATGTATTCGAGTGAAGAAGTGTATTCTTTATCATGGCATTCTCTGTGATGTTAATTACAAGTTGACTACTTATGTTATATGACAAGAAAATGTTATGTAAGTAAATACATCACGTATGACTGAACACAATAAGTTATTGCCACAACGCGAATGAATTTCCGTACGATAATGTAGCCGTGTGTCATGCCCGTTTTTCCTCCTCGGAACGTATAAAGCAAGGTGAGGTTAAAGTGTGGAGTTCTGTTACGTCTCCTAAAGAAAATGGCATACCAAGTCGAAACGGCATAAGCTTTATTTGCAAAATCCAGAAAGTCAAGATCTGCTCTTTTTATATCAGATCTATGCTTATTGCCTAAAACGTCCTGTGATACATTTTGCATAAATCAGTAGTAAATCCTCATAACGTTGATTAATCTGATCGAAGGTTTGGCCTTAATTCAGCCGAGCAGACGTAGGCTTAAAATGAAAAATGGGCTTTCTGGTCACGGTGTGGATAGCACTGAGTATAATAATTGTAATCATTTCGTTTTAAGTTGTATGTTTTTCCACGTTCAGGGGCACTCTCCGATACTTTTAGAGCTGTGGCTGGGCGGAGAATTTAATATTTGAAATTACTTTAAGGAGCGCTGAGTACCGTGTCCTGTCTGACAATAACCCATTTTCGGTTCAAAATCTGATTCAGTTGGCGATGTGTAATCTGTTTTGAAACTGAATTACAAAACTTGATACTTAATAATAAATAGTATAATTAAGTTCTATTGGATTATTAGAATTTTTGATGATTTGCCGCGGAATAGTCTATAAATGGTACCTACATTGTGACGATCTCAATCATCTCTGATTGGAAGACACGCTCGCCAACGACTAAAATGCAATTTTGCAATCACCGATGAACAATAACTGGAGATATTATAGCCATTGATTCATACGATTTATCAGCAATCTACCAGCTGTTTTTCCTTTTAGACTGCAGGAACCTAATTAAGTGTGCTATCTAGTATTATTTCTGGGTTATAAGATACTTGCTTAAGGATGCTGCTATATTTGCAATACACTATTTTTGTTTTGGCTGGCAAACTTGAGCCGGTGTTATCCTTTGGAAAACACACCTTCTTATAAGTGATTGTTAGCGTTCGCACACACCCTCTGTAACGCATTATTTTAATCCTATCTATAAACTGGTTATACTTTCGAAATATAACCAATTTTTCGAAGACTGGTCGAAATTATTACTGCTTTAATGCATTGGAATCATCTGACGGATTATATTATTTTATTTTTGTGTTTCACACAAATAATGTGCTGATCCTATTATTTAACGGTTAGTTGTGATAGTTGGTGGTATTTTTCTTTTAAATTAAGTGTTCTATTCACAGCACAATAGCTGTTGTTACGCAAACGCTCAGTAAAGAGCGAAACAACTGAGAAAACTGATGTGGTCAGTTTTTATTCATACAAATTATTATAATTTATTCGAAATCATATTTTGAATAAATGTATTACTCAATATTAAATTTCATCGTTCGTTTCTCTCTGCAATTATTACCATTACGTCACATTGGCGCAGTTACCACCACCACCAGGCGATAACAAACACGTCTCAAGTAATTAAGCTTCGAATAACGGTACAGTCAAATTAATGAAAGCGTTTTACCTACCAATAAAACGCTTATTAATTTACTTACCTAAGTACCTCATAAGTAGTCAACTTGTAATTAACATCACAGAGAATGCCATGATAAAGAATACACTTCTTCACTCGAATACATTGTAGTTCCATGAACTACTTGGCCACACTTGTCAGGAATCTTAAACACAGCTTTGCAGCCTTGGTTTATGGCAGTCGCGCGTACAGACTTTACAATGGCAGTTGACACAATTATCCGGCCTTATTAGAGGAGCATTGTGGCGAATGCTATTCTTGGTGCACCTTCTTACATATTTTATATTTCGTTGCATTTAAATACCATTTGTTCTCAACTCGAGTCATTTTTGCTGAAGGAGTAAGGTCTCCAACCAGACTTGGAGCAGACTTGTAAAAGATTATTTATTTGAATATTTCGACAAAGTTGCGAGGAACGACCGCGAAATATTTATAACTATTCGGTCCGACCACATGAAGACTTTGTCTCTGGTAGTCACCCTGCGAGGGTACTTTACAATGCAAGAATCATAATGCATTGGAGCACGCGCACCGCTGTACACACCCCGCGAGGGTACGTCAAAACGCAAGAGCAAAATACATTAGTGCTGAACACTGGATATTTTTCAGCGTACTTTATCCTTAATTTCATTTCATTTCATTCATTTCATTTCATTGCATACTTTGACAAGGCCGTAATGACTGAAAAATAAATTCGGCACGACCGAACGAATTGTTGTTGCAATTGTGCTACCACCCCACGAGGGTAGGTTATCACGGCATGAGTGCATGGATTAGAGCACGAGAACGCAATTGCTTATCCCTTGCGGGTGTTTATTGCGCCAGACACTCGGGCATTAAAGACCACGCCTGCGAGGCGGGAATAAATCTGATTTTATTAGTCAACTATTTTCAGACTCCATTATAGCCTTGATTTGTGTAGAACAGTTCCGTGCTCGTTGACTCAATTTCATCAATTTTCAAGCATTTCAGCACGATGATCGCATATCTTTTAACACCTTAAGATACTTACCAGTATACGGGAAGAAATATGCGATCAATTTGCCACTGAATAACTAGAAATAACTAGAGGTAAATTTCTAAGATGCACAAATTAATGTCCTGGAAAAAAACTCGTATGCTCAAACACTAATTGTTCATTAGAAGGTATATGATACGAGTACGTCAGGGCCGTCATATACTTTAATATGCAGCCAGGCCCTTTAGAATAAATAAAGATTAAATTCATAAAGTAGGCAGAGAGAGAAAAAATATCACACTTTCTTCGGTAGTTAGCGGAAACTCCGTCCATTATATGCTTCATTTCGTCACCCCTTTGCTCTATAGGGCTATAAGGACATCAATCCGGCAACCCTGAGCACGACGAAGGACTGGTAGTTGAAGAACTACTACTGTCAGAACTGGTACTTACTTTAATTTTTCTACATCTTTTAGAATTTGATGGCACAGGCATAATACGCTCATGAACTTCCTTTGTTTCCGTATTTAAACCTTTAAACAAAGAGTAGAACGACACCCACGCCATAAAAACCTTTAAATATTATTTTAATATTCACATCTCTCTGTTTGAACCATAAAACCACCTTCACTTGCAAACAAAACTTGCAATCATCTGAAAATTTGCACCTGCAAACACCTTCAATATTTCCATAGAAATAAAAGAATTAAATAGGTAAACATTAGTTATAATGTAAATTATAGCCTCCAATTACGGAGGAACTTCACTGAAAAGAAGTGTTATTAAATAGCTAATAACACTGCGTGACACGGTTTCGGTACCCGAAAAACTGATTGCTATTTTAGTTTTCTATTAGTCATAGTATGTAGACAGTGCATATCTTTTGTTTCTATCACGTCTAGTTTTTGAGGTACACACCGTTAAATTTTTTCATACCCTCATTTTTCCCATACAAGTTAACTTTACCGTTATTGACAAAATATGTTCATTTCACATTGGTACCTTTGTAATTAATTGGTAAAGAGTGTAATCGTATGATTTTTAAAATAAATACTGGAAAAAGTAGTCACCACCAGCGCAGAAATTAAAAAAACAAGTATTGGTAGCGTGTGTGGTTACGTCACATTCTTAAGTCTCAAGAAAAAAGAATTTTTGAAGGAAATGGATGAAAAGCGAAGGATTTTTTATATTTAAATAGTGCGTTACTTATTTTCTTCGAAATTAAGTTACGCAATATTATAATATATAAAAATAAGGGCACAAATGCATCCATTAACGTAAAACAAACTTTACGATTAAAAAACCAAATGACAAAGATTTATGTACATGGAAATAATTAAAAGCTGTGATAGAAGGTTGCACAGGAAGGTTGTTAAGGTACTCTCAAAGCTGAAAACGTGAAACTCTTGGTGAATTATTTGTTAAAAAAATATAAAAAGATTGGTTGCTGGATGACATTAAAAATTCATTTATTCCATATCCATTTCTCTTTTTATTCCTTAAATCTTAAATTTGTGGGTGTTGAACCAGTGGATCGGCTTACCCAGGATGTAAGGAGGCTTAAAGAATGGTTTCAAGGTCATTAGGATTCATCTATGTTAGGAGATAACTGCTGACGTTTAACGCAAGAAAATACTTCCTAACATAAAGCGAAAAGTTAAATATTTTTCATTTTTTGTGTATAATATAATACTTTTTATCGTCTATTTTAAGATTTAAGGATTTTTATCGTCTATTTTAGGATTTAAGGAGAAAACTGATGTGGTCAGTTTTTATTCATACAAATTATTATAATTTATTCGAAATCATATTTTGAATAAATGTATTACTCAATATTAAATTTCATCGTTCGTTTCTCTCTGCAATTATTACCATTACGTCACATTGGCGCAGTTACCACCACCACCAGGCGATAACAAACACGCCCAAGTAATTAAGCTTCGAATAACGGTACAGTCAAATTAATGAAAGCGTTTTACCTACCAATAAAACGCTTATTAATTTACTTACCTTATTCGAAGCTTAATTTTAAACACTGCCTGGTGATTTTCGACGCAATGATCAAAATGGCGAGCGCTATCGCCGAGCTAAGCGCTCTCCCCACTACCTGGTGGTGGGGGCTTAGAGAGGGGCGGCAATGTGACGCATAGAGACAGATGTGTAACGGCGGGAAACGTAGTGCCTATCTCAAGTAATTAAGCTTCGAATAAGGTAAGTAAATTAATAAGCGTTTTATTGGTAGGTAAAACGCTTTCTTTAAACGAATAGAAAAATAGCTTTTTAGGACATTCACGTATAGATGAATGAAAAATAGCTTTTTAGTACATTCACGTATGAATGAAACTGATGAATAAATATAAAGGCACAAAAAAAGGCAAAATAGAGGTAGATAGATAGATAGATAGATAAAAACTTTATTGCACACAAGAAAGATACAAAAATTAATAAAACTTAAAACTACGCATGCAAAGGCGGCCTTATTGCTACAAAGCAATCTCTACCAGGCAACCATTGATGATAGGAGTGAAACGATGTGTGAGGGTAGTATGGTGCAACATAAAGGTATATTATTTAAGCAATATACATATTTACACTACATAATAAATACTATAATATCCATTTAAACAAATAAAATAATAATAATACATACATATACTATATAACGTAGCATAAACACTTATAAAGGTAGGTTAAAGATATAGGTACTTAATGCGGAAGGATCTGGGATTGGGGAACCCACCGTGCAAAGGAGTCATGACTCACGATCCTAATTAATGAGGAATACGATGCAAAGAGTAATAGAAAGAAACTATAAATACTCGTTTCCTTGCTTATACAACGAGCAAAAAAGTGCAAAAGAAGTATCATGCAAAGGCAGTCTTGCTGATAGAAGCCACGTATAATTTAACGATAAAAGAGAATTTATTGTTATAAGTTACAGCATCGAAAACCTTGGAGTATGTAACCAACTATATACTCCAAGTCGAAAACTTAAAACAAATCCATCACTCTAGAAAAAAAAAGAAGAGAACAAGAATTGAAATGTCAAATTAAAATGTCAACTTTGTAAATTTTTTAATTTTTTATTTTGATTTCTGTATTTTTTTATTTATTTAATTTCGTTTTATTTTACACAAATTTTAATGAAATGGAAAGTAACAAAGTTGAACCGAAAAATGTAAGTAGAGAACTTTATAATGTTTTAAATAATCAATTATATTCGTATGTTAATTATACAAAAAGTAACACAACAAAGTTTATACATTTTATATTCACTAAACATTATTTTGATTTTATCTTTATATTCACAAGAATAATACAATTCAACGGTAATACAACAGTTATCTATAAGTCAGTATGAGACATGTAAACAATTTTTATACAATTGTGATATTTATACTTACAATTATGATACAACTAATTTTTAAAAATCAGCGATCTATAAATTGTGAATGTGTGACAAAAGTGTGCTTATAAAAACTTTGAGTTCTAAGCCAACTACGAGTATATAAATAATATTTAAGCTGTACAAACGAAGAAAGATTCTGATATTTTTGGTTACAGCAAAGAGTCTTCTAAAGTTCTGGACATATAAGAAGACGGACCTCGACGCGGCACTATGCATAAATCAAAGAACGATCACATAGAGAATACAGCAAAGGTAATATTCAAAAACTCCAGAAACACAATAAATACTTATTCGAGAACATACTCGGGCGCGTCGCAGGTTTATACGAAAAGTTTGATTCTACGACTGAAACAGAATCTACCTAGTGATGAATACTATGAAGTAAATGGAAGAGTAAAGCGGGATTTAAGCATAGAAACTGACGTTTGCATTTTAAGAGGATACTATAAGAAAAGAAGAAATAGATTCATTAATCGAGGAACCGTATCAACGAGGTCCAAGTATTCTGTTAATCGAACAGAAATAGATACTATTGATGAATTTAAGTATGATAGCAGCGCTTGTGGAGACAGCAAAGAAAGTGTGAAACCTAAAAACGCACACGTCAATGTAAATCTTACCTCTTTAGTTGTTCACAATCTAAAGAAATTACTAAATGACTGGGTCAAAAAGTACTTGTTGGATAATGACGCGACTAAAGAAAAAATAGAAACGGTGCTTGATTCAATATTACATAAGTTAAACCTGCAAAGCAAAGAAACAGTCTCTTCATGCACTTACACAGTAGATATAGAAGTAATAGATCAAAAACAAAGTCCAATACCTCATCCAAAGTCTCAAACTGCTAGACAAGGAAGTGTAAGTGTGCCATTAGGTGATAAATGCCTTAGAATTTTTTCCACCCTCAGTGTCCCTAAAAACATCAACAGACCTAAAACATCAAAATGTTCCTGGACCAAATTAAATAAAATTCGCCATAAAAAGATTTTACTGTCAACAAACGGATCGAGCAAGTACCTTTTAACTTCTTCCAGTTTAAACTTTTTAACACTTCCAACAAAGTTTTTGACAAAACGCTGCGCCACGTACCAACAAGATATTCCTGGAAAAAATAAAGAGCAACAAAAAAGCCCTCCAGAAGAGCTGTATGATGTGGAAAATTTAGACAGTTTTGCATATATTACCCGAAACTCAACGTTAGACAAAATCCCAAGTATTTATAAAAATATTTACAAAAACCAAGGGCGTAATGAAATTCAAGTTCCCCAAGCTAACAATCTAAGTAAAAAAAATGAAAATCAACAAGATAATAGTGAACCACTAGTATCTATCGATTTTTTGAATCAGAGTTATGTTAAAAGTAATAATATTGTAATGCAGAAAGAAGTACAGAGCCTTCACTTAATGAAACCGAGTGTCGGTAAGAAGACTAAGAAAATTACTAGAAGGTGTAAGAAAGGCACTTCAAGATTACGTAAACATAAAAGCATTAAATCGAAACAATTCACATATTTTCTTAGGAAATCTAAAAACCATAACCAACAAGAAAAAGAACTCTTATACCATTTTCAAAGCATTTTTAAAATTATTTCTTCACATAAAGATGGAAAAGATATCAAATTAGACATTCATATAAATGTTTTTCCTTCTATTGATAACAAAGTAGGAAAAGATGCTATAAAAGATGGCGAAAACTCCTATTCGCCTATTCTTGCGAACGTTACCACACCGTCTAATCCAAAAATTTTGAACGAAAATCTAGTTTCTCATAATCATAACATAATACCATTACTCGATGGAGCTCTTAGCCAGGCTAAATATATGTTAAGTGGAGATGCATCGAGACAAAGTTCTGATAATAATCCTATAGAACGTCCAGCTATCAATTATCCTGCTAAAGATTTACAAATAGTTCAAGAAATAAGTGAACTCAAAATGATTATCAAATCGTTAGCAAATACTACGGAAAAGTTGGTTAACGACCATCTGAGTGACAGAAGTAAAAATAAAGTAATCCCAAATAATGAAAGTGTAGAAAAAGCTAAACCATCTATAGGTGTACAATTTTCAAACAAATTTTTAAGAGGTAATGTAGCCGATTCAGGAATAAAACTAAAAAAAGATCCCAAGAAGAAACAAAGAGAATACAACCCCCGTCTAATGAAAAGAAGTACATCATACAAGATAATAGACAGCGAATCTTTACTTACAGTTACTGATATGACTTCTGCAGTTCAAGGTGAAAATATCAACAAACTAATAGATAAAGCTGTCACATGTTCTTTACCGAAAACAAAATCACTATTTGAAGTATCTATGGAAAAATGTGACGAGAAATTATTAGCGTTTCGTTGTGATGATTTCACAAAACCAAAAGAGTATATTTATAATGTCTGTGAACTTAATAAATTACATTCACCTAATCCAACTAAAAATACTGGTCAGCATCTAAAACCACCATGCGATGAAATTAAGACAAAACCTGAACAGAAGCTTGAATACTCTGAAACCGTTGTATCGATTGAACGCGATGATGAAAATTCAGACTCAATTTACATAGACATCGAACCCAAAACGAACGGCAAAAAATTAACTATTCGACCTCATACAGGCATAACATGTTGCGAAGGCTGTTTGTATTGTATTTGTCTATGGATTCCAGTTTTAGCAATACTGTTGTTATTCCATGAATACGTTTTGAAAGATTATCTGCCAGAAAAAATTTCGCTACGTAGGTTAATATGGTCAGACAGAGATAACATTAATGAGTCGTACTTTCGTCTTACACTTGCTGATTTGGGGTTTTAACTAATTTGACAATATATGGGTGTTATCCTCAGGTTAATAAATGACTTTTTTAACTTTATTGTGTCTATCAATTATAAAAGAGTTGCATATATTTTAACTCTATTATACTCTACATAACTTTCCAAATATCGCTTAGTTCCTATATCGTCATCAAAACATCGAATAGGTATCAGTTACTCTTACAATACTTTGATAATGCTGAGTTAGAACTTAGTACTCAAAGAGTTGTTAGTTAAAAACTATTTTACATGTGCTGCGACAACGAAATAAGGATCACATTATTAATTTCACTTTAAATTGTACGTCTTTTTTGAAAGACCAACCAACCCTCATCATTATAAATCCTGGTAAACTCATGGAACTTTTAATATTTAATTTGAATTTGTTTACAGTCTAAGCAATAAAATAAATTAAAATGGAATTTGATATTGAAAATATGAAACAGAAAAATATTAATACAAAGAATTCAGATGAATATTTAAAAACTTCAGTATCACATGATATGGTTATAAATAATTCCTACAACGTAACGTCTGTTATCAGTCAAATAACTAAAGAAAGTGGTAGAACCCAATCTTTAATCACATTATCAGATATAACACTATCAAATTTAAATGAATCTTCAAGGCATAGTGTAAATGTGAGTGATTACAATAGTGAGAAGAGCTTCACCAACAATATATCTGAATTCTTCAAAGATTTAGTTGAAAATAGTTACAATAATGCATTTAAACGTCAACCTACAGTATTATTTAATGCACCTAAAAGATATAAGAAGTTATGTCGAAAGCCTGTACAGTTAAAAAAACGTAAGTTGTCAAAATGCAAATGCTTCGTCAGACTTCGAATTGTTCACTTGAAATATAAACATCCGGAAAAAAATATGAGAAGAAAATTAGAAACGTATTATCACAAAACAAAAATAAATTGTTTAAATCCAAGGCGAATGCAAAAAGACTTCAGAACAGATTCAAATTTAATTGCAGTCACTCGTTCTAGAATTTTAAAGAAAGTTTTAGCCAAATTAAACCTTTTAGATAAAGATCAAAAAAGATTTTTCAATGATATGGACAATGATAGTCATATTTTGAAAAATAATCCTAGTGAAGATACATTAACTCGTATAAACAGTGAGTCATCGCAAAACGATAGTATTCGAACTAAGACTGCGCCCTCAGTTGTTGAAATTCCAACTAAAATATCTGTAACAGAAGAAGCATCAACACTACAAATTGAAAGTGAAACTTTAGAATTATCTGATTTATCGAATGAAACAATAGGTTATAAAGAAAATGAAAATTATCGGTTAGAAAACCATACAGAAGAATTAAGAAATGAAACGACTTTTAAAACAGATATCATTAGCGTAGCCGTGGCACAAATTAATGACGCATCCATTTTACCATATAAAATAGGTATCAATAACGAACAAAGTCGAGAAGTGGTGTTGTATAAGGAAAACTTAACGAGTACTGAGAGTTTTATGAATATATCGGATATATCATCCCTGGAGATGCCCAAAAAGAATGCAAAAAATTATAATTTTATGGCAGACGATGATAATAAGAAGTGTATAGTTCTTACTGACATGGTTAACACTTTTGACAACACCAGTAGTGATACATTTGTTATTGCAAGAACAAGTTCCTATTTCAAGGACAATTCTGATTCTTTAGATATATCCTCAAATCAAACGCTTACACCTTCATCTGAATTGACCAATCAAACCGAACCATGCAACATTTATTACCAATCAACTCCCAAAGAAGAAAAAGTTAAGTCAGCATTATTAGACACTATTATTAATGCAGGAATGTTTCAGCTGCCCACTACAAACTCAGAGAATAGTACAGAAACTTCAAATAACATCATAATTACAGATGAATTAAGAAAAATGACATTTCCAAATAAAGTACAGACAACGGATGCATTTTCTAAAAACATAATTCAAAAACCATTCGACGCAGATTATGAAGGTGATCGCCAAAAAAATATCAACTTACCTGATGTAGACACAATCAGATCAATTATAACAGAAACAGAGAAAACGATAAAGAAATCATGTTCCGAAGAATTTCGTAACTTTGCACCGCCCCTAGAGATATGGGACAAGTTGATTGTATACATCGACATGACTTTAAAACGAATGGAAGATTCGTTACTAAAAAAAATCAGTAACGAGATAAAAGAATCCTTATCTAAATTTGAAAAATATTTTCCATTCGCACCAATGGATGAGCATGACTTTTTAATATCTGATAACATGAGGTCATATGATAAGACTAACTACAGTGATTTAAGCAAAATGGAATCAGGGCGTCTGACGTATTTGAATGAAGGTATTCAGTGCGGTTTGGTGCAAAACGAAATTATCGACGAGTTGAAGGTAAAAATGAAGGTGGAAGGGGATAATGTTGTCGTTGAAGATTTTCCGCTGAAATTATTAAAGAGTAAAGTAAAGATTAGGAATGATAATGATTCTTTCGAGGTTCTTAAGTCTCCTGTTGCACCTTGTACATCTGTTGGTAGAGGAAATGGTGACTCCTTGTTGACTGCATCATCTGAAGGTATTAGAGTTAAAAAATTAAACAAAGATCAGTCGGCGAACCGTCTAATTACGTACTTAACGGCTCCAATTTACTTCTTCAGAGCAAATATGCTCGTGATAACCAGTGTCCCCGCGTTCTTTTTTTCTATATTTCTCGTGTACAATTTTTTTCTGTTACTGTTATAATATATTTTGATGCCAGAAAAAAGCAAGTTTTTTTAATTAGGTCTGATCGACAGCAAAGCAATTGTAATTTTTTTTTAAAAAAGGATATTGCTGAATTCAACAAATATTTCCTTCAAAATCAGCGTAAGGAGTGGGTACGAGAAAAGTGCCACGGGTGAGGATTGAACCGTCGACCCTTCAGTTTTCGCATTTTTAACCGTTGGGCTATTGAGGGTCTTAAACTTTTACATAGATAGTGATAGAATCATTGATTTACGAATTAGATAAATCGATAGAATCAATGATTTACGAATTTGATAGAATACTTACTGAAAAATACATGGCAAACCCTAGCAGGTTAATAAAAGAAGTATTAAAAGGAGTTTTATATTTTAATATAATATTAATAAATAAGTCTTTATTTGTGCAAATTCGTTTAATAAAACGATAATAAAATTTTGGTCACGTTTTATAAATAGCTGAATTAAAATAAAAAAGTTCTGTCAAGAAAATAGTTATTTTAGATAAGGGGAAATCACAATTTTGCTTAGAGTATAAATAATAATATTCTTCATAGTGCCAATTTCACTATTACCGACTAGATATACCTAATATTCAACGGACTAATTTTGATATTTTGGCAGATTTTTAACCGACTTCAAAAAAGGAGGAGGTTTTTAATTCGACGGAATCTTTTTTATTTATTTTTTATGTATGTTCCCCGATTTCTCAGACGCCTGGACCGATTTGGAAAATTCTTTCTTTGTTTGAAAGGTGGTCCCATAGTCATCAGGATCTGATGATGGGATCCTGGAGAAATCGAGAGAACTCTTCAAATTTTATAGGCAAAATTAAAAAATAACTAAATAAAATTAAAAAAATACTTTGTAGTGGCGTTTGAAGTCGATTTTGTAAAAAAGATTGCGAGGAATTGAGTACCTCCTCCTTTTTTGGAAGTTGGTTAAAAATCATTTTTACGTTTATATTATCAATACAGGTTTAACGATTATTTACATCGATGATTATTCAAGTAAAATTGGCACTTAATTTGGCTATTTTGGGATGTTTCACAGTTCGAGGTTTTCCAAAACTCATTGTTGTTGCGCTAGCACTAAATGCCCGGATCGGTCCAATGTGAAAATCGGTCGAACTCGGCGGCTCCTGAAAAGATACGAAAAAAGATATTTGACATCGAACTCTACTTCGATGGAGTTTGATCACACTATAATACCTATTATAAAGGCGAAAGTTTGTATATGTCACATACACATGACTTAAACGACGTAAATCACTTGCACGTAATTATTATGGTTTTCTAGCTAGATGCACAATCCGCGAGGCATAAGCTCAGCGTTCCTCATTTAAAACTCTACTTTGGGCATCTGTAAAACTTTTGGCGATCACTCAGACATATTATACGAAGCAGAGCTTATGCCTCGCGGACTGTAGGTATGTCTGCTTAAAGTACCTTACCTGAGTTTCGCATTTCTCCTACCCGTGGCTACTGCTGTTGCTTGGGCTACGGCTGGAGAACCATCATCTTGAGTCTAAAAGGGTGAATATTCAATTTGGACGATATTTGCGCATTTTTTTAGGAACAAGCATAATTTCATTTTTTTTAATATTTGATAATATTATAATGTTTGGTGCTATTTCATTAAATACACAAGTGAAAGGCACGTATATATTTCAAATATTCAAAGAGTTATTGCCACTAGAAATTTATGTCAAGCTACGGTAATGAACCCTGTATACGGTAATGAATTTTTATGTATACTTTTGGCAGAATTTCTTATGAATTCTCTATTTGAATAAACTTGTACGAATAAAAGCAAGTGCCCAGCCGTGCACAGGGAATTGGTAATTCACTCGTCGACCGAGAACCTTGTTGGGCCCGTCACTGCTTGGAGTAAGATCGTTTCAAATAACAAAATATCAAGCAGTTCTTCCATAACTTAATAGACTCCCTCTATATTGGACCTCTTCCTTACCACTCACCCTACCGGCTACCAGGTAACAGTCGATGCTCCCCTAGGAACATTTAACCCCTGCCTAGTAGACTTCCGTGCCACTTCCATCCTCTGTTCGCACGCGTAATACCGGTAGCCTCATATCCGTGGGCACAGCTTTGTTTTTCAACAAACGACCTTAACACCTGTGCTGAAGCAGTTGCTGATGCCATACTCCAAGGTATGGACTGCTATATTCCAAACTTCCTCATACCTTTTGGGAAGCGCGCGCAGAAATGGTTCAACGGGATCTGTAATAAGGCTGCTATACTTAAACAAAACTCCTACCAGTCCTGGCTCTCTGCACATTGCACCAATGATCCCAATGCTGCAAATGTTAAGAAAATCTTTAACATTGCATCCAGAGCCTACAAAAATGCCATTGCCGGGGCAAAATTTGAGCACATCGACAGAATTGGGCAGAGACTAGTCTCACTGCCTTCTGGTTCCCGTGCTTTCTGATTTCTGTTGAAAGCCATGTAAGGCAACTTCTGTCGTTCCTCGTTTCCACCTTTAAGCAAACCGGATGATACACTGGCCTACACTGCCAAAGAGAAAGCCGAAATTCTGGGCACTCTCTTTGCTGCCAACTCTACGCTTGATGATGGTGGGAAAACACCGCTGACCATCCCGCGGTGTCAAAACTCCTTGCGTGATATACGGGGTACATTGGGGATATATTGACAGTAAGGGGGAAGCCCTAGCGGTCAGCCTCGACATCGCTAAAGCCTTTGATCGGGTTTGGCATAGGGCTTGGCTATCGAAGCTGCTATCTTACGGACTTCCTACGAAGCTGTGCCATTGGGTCGCTAGCTTTCTTCATGGGCGCAGCATCAAGGTCGCTGTCGACGGTTTTTGCTCTCAACCTAAGCCCATCAATGCTGGCATTCCACAGGGCTCAGTGCTATCGCCTACTTTGTTCATTCTGCATATCAATGATATGTTGCATAACAGCAGCATATATTGTTATGCGGATGACAGTACTTCTGATGCCCTTTACAAAGGCCATGCACAGTTCTCTCGCGCAGTGCTGGAGGAGAATAGAGCCAAACTTGTGTCGGACATTGAGACTTCTCTCTAGAAAGTGTCCGTATGGGGTTCACAAAATCTTGTTCAATTTAACCCTTCAAAAACACAAGTTTGTGCGTTTACCGCAAAAAAGGCCCCTTTTACCACGCCTCTTCTCTTTCAGAACACTTCCCTTACTCCTACCAACAGCATTGGGATTCAAAAGAGGGCACTTCGGCTTGTGGACAATCCCAAATTAACCTACTCGCTGGAAAGCTTGGAACACCGCAGATGTAAGCTCGCTTTGTGTGCTCTATCGGCTATATAACGGGGAGCCCTCTAACTTCTACAACCGCACCGCACGCCACCGAACGCAATTTCACCCCCACCACCTGGGTGCCTGGAGCACTTCGACCATCAGGTGCTCCAGATCTTTTTTTCCATGTACTACCAAATTGTAGAATCATCTCCCTTCGAAAGTATTCCTGTATATAATGTAGTTTCAGTAAAAATCATCAAATGAACTTCAAAAAGGTTACGGTAAACGACGGTAATGAAGGACACGGTAATGACAAATATGCACTTTTAATTTATTATTAATTTTTCTATAAGCAGTATATGCTATCTAATCATTTAAAAATTAAACTAGACGAGAACTTGATGTATTGTTATCGCAATAAAATTCCAATTTTAAATATTTATCAAAATATAAGCGGACTGGTAATGAAACATAAACTGTGACAAAACATTATAATACACTTTCAGTTGTAATTTTTTGCGCGAGTTCGTGCGTACGTCTTCCTTCTGCTACGTTTTCCGGTCGACTGAGGTCTGAGGTGCGGGACGCCGAGAGCTCACTATGTAGCGGCAAGATTTTGTCACGTAAAAACATGTTTCCCGTGATGATTCCGGAGGGTTCCGGTAATGAACTTTGCATCGTGACAAAACTTTAAAAACATATTTGCCCATATATTTCTTTGTAAACTAAATTTTAAATTATGAAGAAGTAATAAAAAATTATTTAATTATTCGACACAGTAGCCAAATTAACATTATTTTTGTGCTAGGTTTACTAAATATTATTAAATATATAATATCTAGTAGTGAAACAGGTGCCGGTAATGAATTTTAATGTTATTTTCACTAAAAATCTAAGTGATTTACATAGAAATTTCAATAAACACACCATGTGCACGATAAAGTATGTAGGTGTGCATGATAAACGTATATTAAATGGAGTCTAAACTTAAGTTTCAATTTTTTATTCACTGAAATACGTAATTTTCATTACTTTGAATATTCACCCAAAAGTGTTATAAAATTATAATATTCTGGTGAGGGACGTATAACCTCGATAATAAAATCTATACGAATATAATAAAGTACAAGAGTTTGTTTGTTTGAACGCGCTAATCTCTGGAACTATCAGTCGGATTTGAAAAATTCCTTTTGTATCTGATAGCCCAATTCTTGAGGAATGTTATAGGCTATTCAATATCTCCATCTAGAAAAAATAGCGCGGGCGAACAATGCGATGCGGTAAGTCGGTGGTCGAGGGCGGTATACTTATAATAAAACTGTAACGGGACGAATTCTGTTCATTGAATATATTTTGAAAACTTTAATAGGGGGATGCTTTATTATCGATACTGAGCCCAAAACAATTAGTTTTTTTGAATTTTTTGTCTGTCTGTCTGTCTATGCGGGTATCACGCAAAAACTACTAAACGAATTTGAATGAAATTTGGTACAGTGGTAGCTGATACTCCGGGTTAGGATACTTTGTATCCTGATAAACAATAAGGTTTATCCGGGATAGAGGATGAAAGTTTTTGATGATTTTGCTCCATAACTTCGTCAAATCTAAACCGAATTTGATAATTCTTTTTTATTATAAATTGTGTGCTATTAAAAATATTTTTTCCAATTTTGGTGAAGATCTACTATAACAAGATAGTCCTTTACTGCGATCTCACCTGATGGTAAGTGACGATGCAGTCTAAGATAGTAGCGGACTAACTTGGAAGGGTTATGGCAGTGTAAATTCAACCCATATTTCTAATCTATTTCTTTACGCAATCGTGCCGGAACACTAAATCGCTTGGTGGCACATCTTTGACGATAACTAGGTAGCTAGATAGATAGGTAGGTGGTAACGGCTAAGCCTCCCACCAGACCAGACCAGAGACAATTCAGAAATAACAAATTCCCAAATTGCCCCCACCGGGAATCGAAACCGAGACCTCTCAGATATGAGACCACAGCGCTCACCAGCCCTGGTAGCATGGGCGGGAGAAATTTTATCCCCGGGAAAAGGATAAAACGTTTATCCCCTCGCTTAGCTTTATCCACCCGTCGAGCATGGGCACAGCGGTGGAAATAACACTCAGTGGATATACTTATAGAAATATACATCGTCTTCTCCTCTATCGCCCTGCTTTAGCATTGGGAAAAGATAATTTTATCCCCTGTTAGTGGATAAAATCGGGGGATAAAACTTTTATCTCCTGCCCATGCTACCAGTGCAGTACGACTGTCAAAACTCACTTCATCCTGTGCTATAGACTCCGTTGTAGTCCTGTATCCTGTATCCTGGTATCCTGGATTTTCCTGCACTTTGGGTATAGAAGATCCATATTGTGCGAAGACACGTGGCTGAGTCCTAAAATCAAAATTCAAAATAACTTTTATAATCAACTAATCACTTTTATAATCAACTAGCGGACGCCCGTGACTTCGTCCGCGTCTTCAATTATTAACAATCTTAAGTCGGCAGATCTCCTGCAGCATCAAGATTGAGGAGTTGGTTCCTGGAATTTAACAATGTAGTCTTTACTTGGTACCTACAGTCCTACAATATGTATTCATAAAATCAGCAGTTCCTAAATCCCTACAGTTTAGGTGGGCAGTACCCCTGCAGCATCAGGATTGAGGAGTTCGAACTTAATACCTACTTGCAGTAGATATTAAGATAAGCTATAAGATTTATCTAAATATATAAAAGGCAAAGGTGACTGACTGACTGACTGACTGACTGACTGACTGACTGATCTATCAACGCACAGCTCTAACCACTGGACCGATCGAGCTGCAATTTGGCATACAGGTAGCTGTTGGACTTAGACATCCGCTAAGAAAGGATTTTGGAAAATTTCAACCCCAAGAGGGTTAAATAGGGGGTTAAAAAATCGAACCTAACGTGAGCGAAGCCGCGGGTTAAAGCTAGTTGTAAAATAAAAGTAAGTATTAGATGTATGCATTATTTTCCTTCTATCACACATTTCAAAGCATCAATATTCAAACCACGACAGATAATATGGGACAATGTGTCTGACTTAATCAGTCAAAACATCACCAAATACGGCGCAGGAATTATAATTCATTGAGAGTCACCTGACCTTGAGGCCGAAGTAGTGCCCTAGTTGCGACAGCGTAGTATACTATACCAGTCAGTCTTTTATAGAATAATAAAAAAATAACAATCACACTAATATTACATAAGCGAAAGTTTGTGTGTGTATTTGTTGATTCGTGCGTATGTTCTTATACTTTTACGTAGGTATACGGATACTGTCCAAACTAAAATCGGTTGTACTGAACTTGTGACTTTAAATCAATACTGTTAAGGTTCATTTTACTTTGACGCTATGACGCTATTGTATTGTAGTATACGAATACGATCAATCTTGTTAAATCTTATAGTAAACTCACTGATTTAAGCGGGTTTGACTTGAGGTGCGGTGCGGGGAAGCGCGAGGTGAGGTAGCGGCAACTTGAGATGGAAGGGTAGTATGTAATTTTACTGACCTTGTGCCGAATGCTGTGGCGACCGCAGTAGCCCTAGGACCTTCCCCCTCTTGCTCATTTTCCTGTTCTTCTGTTTGTTCAATGTCATTTCCTTGCTGGTTAATATCTAAACCACTTTGTAAAGGTTGACCATCTTGAGGTTGAGATTGTTGATTTGGGTTATATTGCTGCTGAGGATACTGCTGGTAATTTGGTTGATTTTGATAAGGGTATTGTTGTTGAGGTTGAGCTACGAATAATGGCTGTTCAGGGGTCTGATAATGATTTGGCTGGAACTGTGGTTGGTAGAATTGTGGTTGATAGTTTTGGTAGACGACTTGTTGGTCAGTCGGCTCGATTTCTTCGACGTCCTTTGGTCGTTCCGGTTGCAAAAATTGGTTTGGTTGTTGTGGCTGAGGTTGAAACTGTAATTGCGGTTGTGGGAATTGATTTGGTTGAGCAGGTTGAGGTTGGAACTGTAACTGTGGTTGTGGGAATTGGTTAGGCTGTGCCGGTTGAGGTTGGAACTGTAACTGTGGTTGTGGGAATTGGTTAGGCTGTGCCGGTTGAGGTTGAAATTGCAATTGCGTTTGTGGGAATTGATTTGGTTGAACTGATTGTGGTTGCACTTGGAACTGCGGTTGAGGTTGATATTGTACTTGAGGTTGTGGGAATTGGTTTGGTTGCATCACTTGATTTTCCATCAGTAATTGAGGTTGAGGTTGGAACTGGAATCGAGGCTGTTGGAATTGATTTGCTTGAATCTGGTTTATAGGTTGTCTTTGTAAAATAACTTGCTGTGGTTTAACTTGCGGGAAGTTTTGACCTTGTTTTTGTGTAGGTTGTCTTTCGAGAGGTTCAACATCACGCTCATCATCTTGATCAGGTTCCTCATTTTGAACTGGTTCAACAGGTTGAACAGGCTGCACACGTTGTACAGGATATTGATTAATCGGTTCCTGAATAAAAGCAGGTTGTTGTTGAACTATTATAGGATTCTGAGCGAATCCTTGACCTTGACTTTGGGCTTGAGCCTGTTGAGTCAATAACTCTCGCTGTGCTAGTACTGAAGGTAAAGCTGATAGATGAGCAGGACCATCAAAACCTGGTGATCGACCATCTTGTAACTGAGCAGGTTGATAAAACAGGGGTGCTCTTAGTTGACCAAATTGTTGCAATGGTACAAATTCTGGCTGTAATTTCAACTGAGCTAGAGGCTGCGGTTGCGTTACAAATTGTGGCTGTAATTTCAACTGAGCTAGAGGGTTTAAGAATATTTCAGGTGGATACTCTTGCAGATTTTGCTTCGTTACTTCTACAGAGACCTTGTCTTTTTGATTTTTCGTATTAACGTCTCCTAAGGTTTCTCCTTCATTCAAATTTAAAGCCTCAGTGGTTGTTTCGGCTTGGGTTGTTCTAAATTCTGGTTTAGGTGTTGTGGTAGTTGTTTGTGAAGCGAACTGTCTTGGTGATTGTTGGTTTGGTAGTCCATTGTTGGGAGTTCTGGCGCGGGTGTTCTCGAACTCCCTCTGTCTGGCAAATTGCCGTGCTTTTTCTAGTTGTTGCTGGTACTGGAAATTATGTTAATTTTAGTGTATTTATTTTAGTGTTTTGTTGACGGTCATTGAATCGTCTTCAATGGACGTCTATGGGTTGAGATGATGACGAGTTTTGTAGATTGCAAGTTGCACCAAAGCACTAAAAATAATTGTTATCGGATGAAAAAAGAAATACCTATCTATACTATTATAATAAAGAGAGAGCGCGAATTTTGTGAGTTTGTATGTATGTCCGGAGCAAACTTTGGAACCACCGCACCTATTTCAAAAATTCTTTCACCATTTGAAAGGTACATTATTCCAGATGGTTATAGGCTATATATTATGCACATAAATGTATTATGGCTAGATATTATGTGCAAATCTGTTAAAAAAGAAAGGCGCGTCGGGGCACGGTGGTAGGTATCGGCGCGGAAGATTCGTGTTGTTCCTGTGGTGAACTTATTGACAATCGTCTCCTATAAGAAGCTCTGTGTGGTCATTACCGTAAAAACAAATATTTAATTTTTCAACCCGGACGAAGTCGGCGTAGGCTTCTAGTAATACATAATATTATAACAATTTGAAAAGAGCAACTACTGAGTATTCTGTCAGCTCTTCTCAGCAGAATCTGCTGACTCTTGTTTAAAAAGAGCAACTGCTGAACTTCTTGTCCACTGTTTTCAGAAGAATCTTTCCGAACCAGCGGCGGAAGAGTCTTGACTTTTGTGTTTTGAAAAGAGCAACTATATAATATACAGTTATATAAACCTGTGCTTGTTGGAAACTCGGATTCAATCTGCTAATATCAGCGTTGATGCTGGGTCCAGTGAACTGTTGGCCGTTGATTGGAGACACTTCGAATATCGGCTGGGGTTCAACGACCGGCAGGCCTTGGACCGACACGTCGCCCTCGTCAAAGGTGTTGGGTCTTAAGGGTCTTCTTGGGTCCACTGGTGGTAAGTACTGCTGTTGTTGCGGTGCCTGTTGAAAGAATATATTGCTCAGTCATTCCTCATTTCAATAGGTTCAAAGGTAGGTCAATACATCAATAAGTTGCACTGAACGATAGTCCCTGGTTAGTGCAGGTCTATTTTAAGGAATGGACACTAAACTACTTTATTTGGATATTAGATGGGGTGCTATGGACTTGATATTTTTTTTTAAATATGTAGACTAGTGCTTGATTGCGATCTCACTGATGGTAAGTGAAGTTACAGCCTAAGATGGTGCGCGCTTGCCTAGATGACGCCTATTTACTCTTGATTTAAAGACACCCACATTATAGTTAGTTAGAAAAACAGAAGCGGGAAGGGCATTCCAAACTTTTAGGAACGAAAAAGCGCTTTGTGCGAGATTGTGGAATTTAAAAATCTAAACTATGGGCATTGGGCTGATATTCTAGATGGGCCCCCCAAAAAAAGCCGACGATAGTGCCGGCATGGGGGTCAACAACGGTTTAGGCGTAGGCAACTCAGGGTGAAGAGAGTTGCGGCACCGATTCCACCATCAGCGAATAATACTATTATTATGACTAGGTGTCCCAGCAAACGTTGTTTTGCCATAAAAATTAAAAAAAAAATTTGGGGTGAACCACCCTTATCACTTAGGGATATGAAAAATAGTTTATGTCCTATTCTCAGAAAAATATAGACACAAAATTGTATAAAAATCGGTCAAGCCATTTCGGAGCTATGATATAGTGTATAAAAAGAGGTGGATATGTTACAAGCGTGCGGAAAATGTAGCGCGTAATGGCAGATATTTGTCGTAATTTGTCATGTCATTTAACAATATAGTATTCTACTATACTCTTCGTCGTTCGGAACAATTTTTTCGCTTGTTTTGTGAGTATATAACTCATCCCTAGTAGAATATAATAGTTTCGGAGGAGTTTTGTCACAAAGACTGTGAGACGAGAATTTTATATTATATTAGATTTAGTTCTAGAAGTAAAGTATCAGCTTACCACAAACTGTGTCCTCTCCGGTATTACAAAAGCAGGTCCATTAGGCCTCCAGCCACTCGCGGGATAAGGTGCTTCCGCCAACACGCCGCTCACCAGCAATGACACCAACGTTAGAAGTTCCTGGAAAATGTGTCAAATAATACCTTGGTGTAGGTACAAGTGATCCAAGTGACGGCTGGATCATGCGTCGTGCTCGTGAACGGGTGCCACCAACGGGAATGGGTCTGATTTGTGTCTACCCATCTTAACATGTGTTTGATTATATGTACCTACGTATGCATTTTTGAAGCTTCATTGTGGAAGCACTGTATACATAGCATAGTTTTGTTACCTACTACTATTTTTAAAATAACCGGTCAAATGCGAGTCGGACTCGCATGCGAAGGGTTCCTCTCAATCACGTTGCAACGACTGAACCAATTTGGCTGAAGTTTGACACAGAGATAGATTATAGTCTGGAATAGGACATAGGCTACTTTTATCCCGGGAAATAAGAGAGTTCCCGCGGGAATAAAAAAACCTCAATCCACGCGAACGAAGTTGCGGGCATTATCTAGTAATTCATAATATTCAATGGTTTTTTCTTTAGGAAAAACACAACTTTTTAACCACAATTTTTCACCTAACCACCACACAAAAATCACTTAACCAAAAACACAATTAAAGCGTGTAATCACCTTCATTTTCGTTCACTTTCGCTTGTAGTATGCGCGCGCGCATCGCTTTTATTGACAATAGGTCCGAAAATTGAAATTCCTAACGCGCGCATTTATCGACCTTTACTGCCTTTTTTAAACTCCCACCGAAAATATGAATCCCATGCTATTATCAATCTTATTATCAGAGATGTAAGAGCTGGGTTTGTTTTTGGTATGTGAAAATTAAAGTTGTCATAATCAAAGGCTTACAATAAGGATATTTCATTGTGCGTTCGATTCGACATCAAAGTTTTGAACCAATATAGTCTTAGAGGCTTTTTTAACCTCTCTTTCTAAAAATTGCCGTAGGTTTAAACTTAGGAGGATGTTAGCTGTTTTTTTATATGAATAGTGGGCAAACGAGCAGGTGGGTCACCTGATGTCAAGTGATTACCGCCACCCATGAACACTTGTAGTGCCAGAGGCACCACCAATGCGTTTCTGGCTTTTCAGGAATTCATTGGTCCGCCCCTTGAATACCCCTTGTTTCTAAAAGAATATGAAAAAACTGGCCAAATCTCAAACATCCACATTTCAGTAAAAGTTTTTTGACGACCATGGCGCAATGGTTAAGTGGTGCAGGAGGGCGAGGTCTTGCATTCGACTCCCAGCTGAGTAATTTGGGGTTTTATAATATTTTCTAAACTGTCTCCGGACTAGACGTACTCCGGGAGGCTTTGCTGTAAAGGCTCTTATGACAAGTCGAGAATCTACCGGTTTGGAATGCTGATTCTGCTGAGAAGAGCCGGCAAGAAACTCAGCAGTTGGTCTTTTCAAAACAAAAAATGTTACAATATGTAGCTTATCTATCTTGTGGACAGCTGAAGCAAAACAGGTTCCAAGCAGCTTTGTCATTAAGGAATTCATTAACTGTGTAATAACCTCAACTACTTTAAAATCGGATTCTCCCAACTATTTTATAACAGTCCGATACACATGTAGTTCTATCAATTCTATCAGTAAAACAATAAATCATAGATAAATTTAGTGTTTTTTTAACAAAAAATACTTTCGAGCGATAAAAATATATTTTGTTAGAAAACCAAGTGACAAACAGATAAAAATATCGGAAGTCCCCGCACTGAAACTCCGCTGAATCTATCAAAGTTACACACTAAATCACTCGACAAATCAGATAATGTGGAAATATTTCATTGACTACCTATACCTGTCTATATATCTACTCGATACTCGTGTGTAGTAAGTATATTTTATACAACGTGTAACAAAAGTGTGAAATAACCCTGAAGAAGGTGAATATGAAAACTGAAGTTGTTCAGTTAATACCGAAATAATACTGAAGGAGGTGAATGTGCTCATAAAACTGAACAACTTTCCCCAAGGAACATAGGTCGAAATGTGAAAAAAAATGTGGACCTCCCATACAAAATTGACGATCAGCTGATTGATTTACTATGGGAGGTAAGACATTTTTTTTTTCATATTTCAACCTATTTCTTTGGGGAAAGTTGTTCAGTTTCATGAGCACATTCACCTCCTTCAGGGTTATTTCACACTTTTGTTACACGTTGTTTATTATGTATATTACTTGATTCCCGCGGCTTCGCTCGCGTGTTTTTATCCCGGAAAATCAAAGAGTTTCCGCGGGATTTTAAAATCTAAATCCACGCGAGCGAAGCCGCTGGCATCAACTAGTCCTTACTAATATATATAATATAAATGCGAAAGTGTGTTTGTTTGTTGGTTTGTTGATTTGTCCTTCAATCACGCCGCAACAAAGCAACGGATCGACGTGATTTTTTGCATGGGTATAGTTGAGGACCGGCAGAGTGACATAGGCTACTTTTTATCCCGGAAAATTATAGAGTTCCCGCGGGATTTTGAAAACTAAATCGACGCAGACGAAATCGCGGGCAAAGGCTAGTTATATACCTAATTTTAATGTCCTCCCGACTGAATCCGGCCACGGCGGCCAATTTCCACAGAGATTAGCCATCGGCACGGGAGATATTATAGTGCACAAATGTGTGCGCAAACACAGGTGCACTCTATTCCCTCACTCTCATAGCCCGATCGATGGGACGGAAAATCCGACACGCACGGAAAGAGATCAGGCGCAGGACCGACGGCTTTACATGCTCTCCGAGGCACGGGGGTGACATACCACCGACTTCGTAATTCCGGGTTAGTACTGAAAATTTCTTAACAGAAAACCCCAATACATTTTTGGCCCGACCCGGGAATCGAACCCGGGACCTCGTCATCCGTAGTCGAACTTGCTAACCACTAGACCAACGAGGCAGTTGGCTACTTATTATATCTAATCTAAATCTAAATAATATATAAAAGGCAAAGGTGACTGACTGACTGACTGATTGACTGACTGACTGATCTATCAACCAGAGGCGTAACTATACCGTTTGAGGCCCGTGGCAAATTCATCGGATGGGGCCCTCCCTCCCCCAATATAAAGAAACTCAACCAATGAGATAGTCCCTTCAGGCTGGGAGCCCGTGGCATTTTGCCGTCTTGCCACCCTATAGTTACGCCACTGCTATCAACGCACAGCTCTAACTGCTGGACGGATCGGGGTGAAATTTGGCATACAGATAGCTATTATAACGTAGGCATCCGCTAAGAAAGAATTTTTGAAAATAAAGCCCCTAAGGGGGTAAAATAGACATTTCAAAAATCGAACTTAAGCCGCGAGCGAAGCCGCAGACAAAAGCTAGTATTATATAAAAGGCAAAGGTGACTGACTGACTGATCTATCAACGCACAGCTCTAACCACTGGACCGATCGAGCTGAAATTTGGTATACAGGTAGCTGTTAGGACGTAGACATCCGCTAAGAAAGGATTTTGGAAAATTTCAACCCCAAGAGGGTTAAATAGGTGGTTAAAAAATCGAACCTAACGTGAGCGAAGCCGCGGGTTAAAGCTAGTATTATTATAAAAGAACACCCATGTCTATTCAGTGTACGCAGCCATTCATGTGATTTATCCCGCGGGATGCTGTACCGTCCTTCACTAGGCTTTATGTTCAACAACTCGACTGAAAACCTGTGAATTTCGCGTTATTTCTCACCCAGTAGATATGCCTTTTATAACGGCGCGTTTAATGCTTGCACGGGGACATAAATTTAACCACACGACTAAATATTATGTACATTACTAGCTGATTCCCGCGACTTCGTCCGCCCGGAAAAAATTTAGAGTGACTTGACATCCGCGAGAAAAGTAAAGGATAAGAAATGGTTATTGTGGGTTATCCCTAAGAGATAGGCATATACCATCGCGAACTTTTTTGTAGACCTTTTTAAGGTGTACAATACTGTAGTACATTATTTTGATCTATCTCGTAGGGTTCAGCCAGCGTTTGCAATGTAAGTGCAAAAAAATGTGTTTATTTACGACATCACATTAGAAACCTCTAAAATTATCAGTGTTTCTCTACTATATTATAGATGTATTATACATATAAACCTTTATCTTAGATCGCTCTATCTATTAAAAAAACAACATCAAAATCCGTTGTGTAGTTTTAAAGATCTAAGCATACATAGGGACAGACATACAGGGGGAAGCTACTTTGTTTTATACTATGTAGTGAAGAGATGATGGTCTTTTGATGTGAAATGGAACGCACTTGGTATAATTTCAATTGGCCCTAAACTTAATCTAATCCGAACCCGATTTTTGAGGTATTTTTAATCGACTTCCAAAAAAGGAGGAGGTTCTCAATTCGTCGGTATCTTTTTTATTTTTTATTAGCGGACGCCCGCGACTTCGTCCGCGTTCCTAAATCCTCAGTTTAGGTGGGCAGAAATTTTGCATTTTTTGTTTAACTGCCACCTGATGGTAAATGGCGATCCAGTCTAAGATGGTAGCGGGCTAACTTGGAACAGGATGGCAGTATAGATTCAACCCATACCCCATAATCGGTTTCTACACGCCATCGTACCGGAATGCTAAATCGCTTGGCGGCGCGTCTTTGACGGTAGGGTGGTAACTAGACACGGCTAAAGCCTCCCACCAGACCAGACCCGAGACAATTTAGAAATTATAAATTCCCAAATTGCACCCGCCGGGAATCGAACCCGAGACCTCCCAGTTATAAGACCACAGCGCTCACCACTGCGCCAGGGAGGTCGTCAAAATCATAATATATTCTCGTCTACAATTTCGAGTACCGAGGACACGTATCTAGTTTTCATTTATTTACTGGTTGTATTGTAACCAGAGATGTCTTTGATGTAGGTAAGTCAAGTAAATTAACATTTGTCATGAACGTTTCAAACATCGCAATATAACGCTTAGAAGCGCAAGTCGAAGTGATAAGTCATTTCTATTAAGCCTCTTTTTTTATTGAATGACAAGATAGGCCTTGACTGTGATCGTACTTGATTGTAAGTGACGATGCAGTCTAAGATGGTAGCGGACTAACTTGGAAGGGATACCCCTTCCAAGTTAGTCCACTCTAATCACAATCCTTCGTGTCTTTTCTTTTATTCGTTGACAAAATAGTCCTTGACTGTGATCTCACCTGATGGTAAGTGACGAAGAGTGATGGAAGTGAGTAAGATGGTAGCGGGCTAACCTGGAATGGGTATGGCAGTGTACATTCAACCCATACCCCTAATCTGTTTCTACGCGCCATCGTGCCGGAACGCTACATCGCTTGGCGGCACGGCTTTGACGGTAGGGTGGTAACCAGCTACGGCGCCCACCAAACCAGACGAGAGACAATCCAGAAATTATAAATTCCCAAATTGCCCAGGAATCGAACCCGAGACCTCCAGTTATAAGATCACAGCGCTCAACACTGCGCCAGGGAGGTCGTCAAAAGACCGTCTACGTAACATTTTTTATTCCCGCGGGAACTCTCCTATTTCCCGGAATAAAAAATAGTCTATGTGCTATTCCAGACTATAATAATCTATCTCTGTGCCAAATTTCAGTCAAGTCGTTGCCACGTGATTGAGTAACAAACATACAAATTTTCGCATTTACGAGTATAATACAACTAGCGGCCCGCTCCGGCTTCGCACGGGTATAAAATATATAGCCTATGTCATTCACTGTTAATGGATGTTATTATACATATAAACCTTCCTCTTCAATCACTCTATCTATTAAAAAAACCGCATCAAAATCCGTTGCGTAGTTTTAAAGATTTAAGCATACATAGGAATAGAGAAAGCGACTTTGTTTTATACTATGCAGTAATAGTGAAAAGGGTGGCCATAATTCATCACAATAACCAAAACATCAGAATTAAAAAAAAATATAGAGAAATTCATTACATGACACTCGCACATTCATCGGTTGTTTTGAGCCTACGATTGGAGCAGCACTTTGTTAGAGACTTCTGTTCTAAGCGTTATACTTCGATGGCTTCAAGTTATTTATTTAGTAGTTGAATACTTGAATAGTGCCAAGCCGTTTGGAGGACAGCCAAGCGAATATGATTTAGGGTTGTCACTTGTCACATATCGCTGCTTCCATTCAAAACTACCAAAAATCGAAATTACACTTTTTTACAGACGAGCGAATAAAATATAAATTGAAAGTAAAAACACTTTTTTCATTTGATACCCATATTATAGGAGTGCATTAAAAATAACTAGTCCGCCATCTTGGGTGTTCCGCCATGTTGGATTTACAATGACGTGACACAGCTAACCATGCATTGTAATCCAAACTTAATAATAATTAAACAGAAAATCATAAATTGAAGAAAGTGACAACCCTAACGTAAGTCTCTCTCGCTGATTAAAATAATACATTTTCGTAATGTTTATCAGCAAAATATTTATCTACTTCTTGTCATTTGATTCAGAGAGAAATTCAGACTAACTCTGACTCTATAGCTCTGCAGAGTACGAATAGGTGGGTATAGTCTTTTAGGTACCCCAGATTCATATTCGATTCATAGTTCGGTAAGTCCATCTGTCTTTAGTCTGAAAAAGGCTTCAATTATTGTCACCTGGACCATAATAACGAATCGATTGACACCTTATTCATCAAAATCGGCACAGTAGTTTAGGGCATAAAACAGACAAGTTCTTTTTTTTTTTTTTTTAAAGAATATTAGCCAAGCTGAACTTGACTTATATTCTCCTCTCCCCTCCAAATAAGCGAAAAGCTTGTGCTAGGAGTGGGTACGACAATAGTGCAACGGGTAGGGTTCGAACCTGCGACCTTTCAATTTTCAGTCCGCACCTTTAACCGTTGGGCTATTGAGGCTTCAAGTTGACTGGTGGACGGACGGACGGACAGCGAAGGCTTAGGAAGGAATAAATACCCTTTGGGTACGGAATAGCGTTGCCAGACGGCCCGTATTTCCCGGGACATCCCGTATTTTAGGCATAATTTAAAATCCCGGCGGGACACGCTGTGTCCCGTATTTAAACTGTACTTCGTTTTTCATTATGAAATCGATTCAAGTATTCACACACGCAACATTCGTAAAAAAGCGAGTTGATGACCGTTTATACCTACCTAATTACGATTATAACTGTATTGATTTTTGGAGATATGTTAAAACGAATAAAAATATGTTTAAACTGACTCGATCCTCGGAAAAATATCAAAAAAAAAATGACACTAAATAATTTTGTTTTTATTTGTCCCGGGTAAAAAACTGAAATTCCGTATTTTTTAACCATTTAACCATTTGTCCCTTATAGGCTGAAAAAAAATCTGGCAACCCTAGTACGGAACCCTTAAAATGACTACAGAACCCTAGTTCTAGGCACTATGCTAGTTCCGACGCATTCTTGCCCACTTGTTGTTTACCTTGGTTCATTTCACCTTATCCTTTGCCCAAAACAGCTAGAACGCTAACAAAATCGGAGCACGCATTCAAATTGCGGTGAGTAAGCGGCGATTTTGACCTAGACGAGCGCAGAATCAGTAATCGAACCTGCGACCTCGCACCTTGATAGCACGCGCCAGCGAGATGCTGATGTCATATCCATTCGATGGTGTAAAGCAAAACACGCAGAATTTAAATTTTAAAGGCCTATTAAGTAAAAACGTAGAAATTCTTTTTACAAAACCGACTTCAAACGCGACTACAAAGTATGTCAATTGTGCCTATAAAATTTGAAGATTTCTCCAAGGTCTCATCATCAGATCCTCACCAGCACTGGTAGCATGCGCGGGAGAAATTTTATCCCCGGGAAAAGGATAAAACGTTTATCCCTTCGCTTAGCTTTATCCACCCGCCAAGCATGGGCACAGCGGTGGAAATAACACTCAGTGGATATACTTATAGAAATATACATCGCCTTCTCCTCTTTAGCATAGGGAAAAGATAATTTTATCCCGTCAGTGGATAAAATCGGGGGATAAAACTTTTATCTCCTGCCCATGCCACCAGTGCTGATGACAGTGGGATCACCTGGGAAGTATACACTTTCAAATAAAAAAAGAATTTTCCAAATCGGTCCAGGCGTCTTCGAGTAGGTAATCAAGGAACAAACATAAAAAAATTAGAACCTTCTCCTTTTTGGAAGTCGGTTAATAATACTTTACAAACCAATTTTTCTATAACTTGGGTATTACAATAATGATTTTCTGCCAAAAGCATAATATTATTGGCAGAAAATGACAATTTATGTTATACTAGACGATGCCCGCGACTTCGTCCGCGTGGATCAAGGTTTTCAATTCCCATGGGAACTCTGTAATTTTCCGGGATAAAATGTAGCCTATGTTTTAATCCTGGGTATGAGCTATCTCCATTTCAAATTTCAGCTAAATCGGTTCATTCGTTGTGGCGTGAAGGAGTAACAAACATACACACACACACATACACATACAAACTTTCGCCTTTATAATATTAGTGTAATGTAATGTAAAGTGTAATGTAATGTAATGTGATTTATGTTTTCTAACAACAATCTAACTTGGAGTGTTGGTTAAATGCTCAGAGTCTGATGCAATCGCGGCATGTGCATGGTCAAATGCCCTTTCCATATAAATTCCGTAAATTGCATGTAATTTCAAAAAAAATACTGGGTTTTAATTAAAAGTTTCAGTGGAGTGCACTAAAGTCCTTTGACCTTTCTGTCCAAAAATATTAGTATGAAAAATGTACAGACCATGAGAAAATTGTCCAATTAATTTGATTGCTAAACTTTTCCTCCCGATAGGGTGACCATAACTCTCATAGGCTAACTTTATCTTTTTTATTCGATGATAAGTTAGTCCTTGACTGCGACCACACGGTAAAGCCTCCCACCCCATGCTCCCACCAGACAAATATATATCGATATATATCGATAATATATATAAAATTCAAAGTCCTGACTGACTGACTGACTGAGATATCAACGCACAGCCTAAACTACTGAAGTTAGAAACTTGAAATTTTTACAGTTGGTTCCTTTTATAACGTAGGCGCACACTAAGAAAGGATTATTGGAAATTCCGACCCTAAGGGGTTTAAATAGGGGATGGAAGTTTATATGAAACTCCGTCATTTTTCAAGCTGTTTCCATCAAAGTTGATATTAGAGCTTTCAGTTAAAAATAAAGAAGTACGTGTGTCACAGTTTTTGAAAATTCCACCCCAAAATCTAATTCCACGCGGACGAAGTCGCGGGGACAAAAGCTAGTCGATATATATTGATGTTCATAGGGCAAATCTAAAGGTTTTTACTTTATAGGTTGCATAGTATACAATATGTACCTATGTAGATGTAATAATGTCCTCCGGCCACGGCGGCCAACGTCTCATAAACAATAAAATATATGTTTGTGAGACTAAAGTAATATAAACGTAAAAATTCTTTTTACAAAACCGACTTCAAATGCCACTACAAAGTATATCAATTGTGTCTATAAAATTTGAAGAGTTCCCTTGATTTCTCCAGGATCCCATCATCAGATCCTGACCTGATGACAATGGGACCACCTGGGAAGTATACCCTTTCAAACAAAAAAAGAATTTTCCAGATCGGTCCAGGCGTCTTCGAGTAATCGGGGAACATATATAAAAAAAAACTTGAGAGGTGTCAAGGGACACCCGGATGGAACGAAGTTCAATGCGAAATAGAAATGAAAATATCTGGCTTGCTTTCTATAAGAGAGAGAGACAGACAGAGAAACATGCGACGAACATAGCAAAAAGTGTCGTGACAACTTTTCGTAAGAATTTTTTCCGTCTAGCCCCCTTTCACAACGCGCGATAAGGAACTTCGTTCCAAAAGATTCCGACAAATTCAGAACCTCCTCCTTTTTTGTAAAACTGTTAAAATGGTGGATAAATGTCTACTACTCTATCCTTCTCATGAAACATAAAGCATGGTCCCTCTATTCTCGCGGCTAAACGCTGCCGCATATTTCGAAGGTACAACTTTTCCAATCGCCCCCCCCCTACCCCACTACCCCGCTACCCCGGCCGCCTACCGCTGTTATTTTATTAACTTTGTATGATATTTAAATTAAATTTTGCGTGTTTGGAATTAACTGTTATGCTTATAGATAAAAAGAAAAAACGAAAAAAAAAAGACGTGTGGCACTCGGGGACTGCCGCGGTAAAGCTATTGCATAGCATTTTTTATCAGCGCCATCTAGCGGTGAGAGGAGTCCCGTGTCAGGTTATTTTCGTTGCGGAATTTCTGGATTCGGTCTCCACGCTCAAGGCCCGCGATAGAAGCTATGCAATAGCTTAAAAGTTATTATTAGGTATTTAAGTAATTAAATCATAACATGAGGTCGTTATAACTTTAAAACAAATAGGAATAGAAAAGGTTTTTTTAATAACGAGGGCCGACGGCTTAACGAACTCTAGGCCAAATTCAAACTACAAATTCGGTAACCCATCCAGTTATCTAATAAACATTGCTTATCTAGCTAAATCTATTAAACTGCGTTGTCAGACATTTATAACCACACGTGTTTTATTTCAGATACCTACTTAATTTACTTACAGATTTCAAAATATGTTTCTAAACTTGTTTGGATTTTTCCCAAGCTTATTATTTTATCCAATAACTTACTCGTAAAACCTTGATAACCTAAAGAATAAAAACACTTATTCAAACAATTACTTATTATAATTATTGACCTGCCTTTACCCGCAACTTTACACGCGATGTTTCAAAATAAATCTGGGATAAAGAGAGTTGTAATATCATCTCTATTTATATTTCTAAAAAAAAGACGTGTGGCACTCGGGGACTGCCGCGGTAAAGCTATTGCATAGCATTTTTTATCAACGCCATCTTGCGGTGAGAGGAGTCCCGTGTCAGGTTATTTTCGTTACGGAATTTCTGGATTCGGTCTCCACGCTCAAGGCCCGCGATAGAAGCTATGCAATAGCTTAAAAATAGACTTTCAACGAATATTCGGTTACTATTCGGTATTCGGCCTATTCGGCTGCTTTTATTATATTCGGCCGAATACCGAATATCTACATATTATTCGGCCGAATACCGAATACTTAAATAATATATTTTGTAAAATAGAAATAATTGGTAAAATGAAAAATTAAAATCGATTGATTACGTATATATTCATACGAGTATTTTCATTTCTGTTATAATCATTTAAGAAGTCATTGGTGCATAACACAGGTACATAATCATCTTCTGAATTGGAAAAATGGAGGATTCTATGTATTTGAATTATTGTGGTAATCAAAATTTAGAAGGGGAAGGTTATGGTGCAGAAAGACTAACGTTTCTGCATTTTTAGGAAGTAGTTTACTTCTTTTTTTCTCGTAGACCATCGCAACTTCAGAGAAAAGGCGTTCTGAATAAACACTACTTCCTGGCGCCGACAAATATTTTGCTGCAATCTTAATCAAACACGGAAATTCAAATTTCCTCGCTTGTCACCATGTATACGGATTGTCATGACGTGATATATTACTAATTTTAAGAAAAGATCCATTTCTGTTGAAACTGAATTTTTTTCTGTTGCAATATACAACGCAGACCAACAGCGGGCGCGCGGGCGATGAGTACATTAGAACAAAACAAAGTAGCGCGAAACAATCACGTCTGTACAAGTTTTTGGCGCTAAAATCCAGCCGAATACTTTTGCCTAATATTCGGCTATTCGGTCAGGGGTCTCGCCGAATATTCGGTATTCGGTATACTGCCGAATATACTATTCGTTGCAAGTCTACTTAAAAATCAAAATTATCTATTTTGTAGTCAAATATGAATAATATAGGCTCAGGAATCAGGATCACTCAGCGGGCGATGGAGAGAGCTATGCTCGGAGTATCCCTGCGAGATCAAATCAGAATTGAGGAGATCCGTAGGAGAACCAAAGTCACCGACATAGCTCAGCGAGTCGCGAAACTGAAGTGGAAATGGGCCGGCACATAGTTCGAAGAGCTGATGGTCGTTAGAGTCCTAAGGTGCTGGAGTGGCGACCCCGCACCGGGAAGCGCAGTGTTGGCAGACCCCCCACTAGGTGGACCGACGACATGAAACGAGTCGCAGGGAGCCGCTGGATTCAGGTGGTGCAAAACGGAGGCCAGTGGAAGTCCATGCAAGAGATCTTGTCCAACAGTGGACATCTATCGCTTTACAAACGAGAAGATAGTCATCAGAGATTATTATTTCACTATCGATATGTAGGATAGCCTATTGTAGCGCGATTTTACTTTAGTTCCCATGGCTAGCAGGTACAGTGCCATATAGTTCTATCATTATGAGTTTTAAAAAGAATTATCAAAATCGCTTTAGATTTGACGAAATTATGGAGAGAAATCAACAAAACTTTCATCCCCTATCCCGGATAAACCTTATTGTTTATCAGGATAAAAAGTGTCCTATATATTGACAAGGAGTATCAACTACCACTACACCAAATTTCATTCAAATCCGTTCAGTAGTTTTCACGTGATGCGCGCACAGACAGACAGACAAAAAATTCAAAAAAAATATTGTTTTGGGCTTAGTATCGATAATAAAGCATCTTCCGATTAAAATTTTCAAAATAAATGTACAGAATTCGTCCCGTTACAGTTTTATGTAAGTACTAGCTTTTGCCCCCGCGACTTCGTCCGCGTGGAATTAGATTTTGGGGTGGAATTTTCAAAAACTGTGACACACGTACTTCTTTATTTTTAACTGATAGCTCAAATACCAACTTTGATGGAAACAGCTTGAAAAATAACGGACTTTCATATAAACTTCTATCCCCTATTTAAACCCCTTAGGGGTGGAATTTCCAATAATCCTTTCTTAGTGTGCGCCTACGTCGTAAAAGGAACCAACTGTAAAAAATTCAAGTTTCTAACTTCAGTAGTTTAGGCTGTGGGTTGATATCTCAGTCAGTCAGTCAGTCAGTCAGTCAGTCAGTCAGGACTTTGAATTTTATATATGGGTAGTTCTACGATAAGAGGTAACTTGTGCGGCAATCAGTTTAAAATAAAAATTTTACTTTATATGTTGTTATTTTTGCAATGAAACACATCACCTAAATGTACTTTATTAAATAACATCACGATTCAATGCCTAATTAAAGTATATTTTTCTGAAATTCCTTATAAAGCCTAAAAAAGTCTCTAACCTGGCCTGTCCCTCTGTCGTTTTCAGTTTAATTTTAAACGATACATATTTTTTTTTTGTATCAGTTATTAAACTAAAGTATGTTAAACACAAATTTCAATAAATGTATTTAAGTATTGTTAAGGAAAAATAGAAAAATATTTATTTATTTGCAATATATTTTACACTTTACTTTTGTCCCACTGTTTTTGGGTATCTACTCTAGAAAATTTCATTCCGCTACTACAAACACTAATATAAAACGGCCATATTCCAAAAATTGCTCAAAGTCATCTACGGACGTGAAGTTAGTAATGCAAAACACGTGAGCCGCTAAGAGCGCCGTCATTTGTTAGTTGTTGCGACCGTTGATTCGAAGTAGTCGTTTCGCGAGGTCATTGTGTCTCTCACCTGGCAAGTCATAAAAGTTATATTATTCATTCAATTTATTTGCATTTACTGGTCTAATTTAATAATGATGGACTAGTGAAAGTGTGATACATAATGTACCGAAAAACTTCTTATGTCAATTAAAACAATACAATTTATCATGAAAACGTCTCTCACCTGCCATATTTCACCTGGCAAGATAAATGTCAGGAGAGAAACTTGTTGACCAGGGGAGATAAGGTTAGTGCAAACAAACAAAGTCAATAAAGTCAACAAAGTCAACAAAGACAAAAAAGTCAAAAAAAGTCAAAAAGTCAAAAACCGTCAAAAATGTCAAAAAAGTCTTTTTTGACTTTTTTTGAATTTTTTGAATTTTTTGAATTTTTTGACTTTTTTGATTTTTTTGATTCTTTAATAAAATATGCATAAAGTGACTTGCCCTTACGTGAAAAGATAAATAAATAGGACAAAAATCGTAATATAAGTGTTTAATGAAAAAACAGCTACTTTTCTCCGTAGCCGTATTCTCTATGGACTTAGAACCTCTTATCGTAGAATTACCCATATACCTATAGATAAGTATAGATATAGATTAAGAAATTCACAGACAGACTCCGTATTTTTATTCATTTGTATTTTCATAGATAAACCGTAGTTACAAGGTTACGGGGTCGTAATGTTAAGTAAATATTGGCGACAAAATAACATCGTCGAATGAACTCCAATTTTATTATTTATTTAGTTTTCTCAGACAACGAATAAACTCGGCAGTATTAAGAAGTGAAGTATTTTAGCGATTTTATCTAAGTAAATTGGGTAAGGTAAATAATTATTTCTTACTAGGTAATTAATAATTGTTTTTTCTGGAGGCTGATTCTGTTACTCAGTGCCTATACGATACAGTACGGTACGATAGGCATTTTTTATCCATTGAAGGTTTGAAGTGAAATGTCATTTACTATTTCATAGTAAGCCTTCAATGGATAAAAAATATGTCAGTGGCTTTCATTTTTTGATAGGCACTGAGTTACAGAATCAGGGGGCAGATCTGATATCTCCCGAACCGAGGCAACTTTCTCGAATAGTCTGGAATAACACATATGAATGATTACCTCGTAACGCCAAAAAAGCATATTTTTATTTGCTTTGTAAAATTCGAATGAAAAGCTAAAATTTCATAATATATCGAAACCGTGACTACTAGTGCCATCTATCGAGTAAAATAAAATTTATATATTTAATAATTTAAACATTGACGAAATGAACCATTTCTTTCGTTTCCTGTAAAGTTTGGATCTTTGAAAATACGAGGTTATCATATTACAGCGACGATAAGCTTCGGTGCCAGAATTGTCTCTATAGATTTTGATGATGTGAATTTGGTCCTTATATCAGCGACAATATGGTCCAAAATAAGTTGCTTTCTATTGACCAATCACCGACAACATGTCACACCACTTTAACCAGTGCAATCAATTAATAAGTAATTTTTACCTTTTCAGCATGGAGAAGTTAATCCTATTATCAGCATATGCTATAATCTGCACCCAAGCGAAGCGATTACCTTGCTACGCATGTATCAACTCAGTGTGTTACAGCCCTTACGATAAAATATTCAGAGACCAAAAGTTATCTGGACAATTAGCGGTCGATAGAACTGAGAATACTATTTACTATCACTACCAAGAAGGTGGAAAAGATTTTACAAAAGCATTCGATTTGAATAAAGCGAACTCTACTATTATACCCCTCAACTTTACGTTCGCCATTGCAGTTGACCAATCTACAAGAGACGTATATCTATCCGCCGAAAAAGGCATATACAAATATAATCCTTTGGATAAAACAACGGAATTATACGGGTTTAAGGATAAAACTATTTGGCATATGCAATACGAGGAAAAACTTTATTACACCGAGTTTAAACATAAGGGTTTATTTACTGTGAATAACAAAAAATCTACAGAGATTCCAGAGTTGACCAAATATCAAATAGATGATTTTATAGTTGATAAACGTGGTGACATCTACTTCATGAGTAATTCAGCACTGTTTGTATTCAGAAATGGGAGTAAGAAAGCAGAGTTGTTTAAAGACGAAATATACTTCCTGACAAGTGATAAAAACGGTGAAGCATATTTCATGCAACCTTATACTAGAGGTATATACAAAATTAATTATAGACATAAGACAATGATCGAAGTTGGTGCTTTTAAACGAGGTTTGGCTTTTAAAGTCGTTTTTGATGGTGATAATCACATGGTTTTCTATGAGTCCACAAACAAAATATTGTATTATCTTTCACCTGTATTGAGTAGATGTACAGTTACTACTAGAGGTGTCGGTAAAAATCGTAGGAAATTCGTTGTAACGAAGTCATATAGAAATAACGTTATAAGGTATTCAAATAACGAAGTATCGGAAGCATCTCATACAGGTAAGATTTTATGATAGGTCATACTAACTTTGTGGAGTTAGGTTTTTAAAAATTCCGCGGGAACCCTGTTTTCAGACTTTCCAAGTCCTCAATTATTGCCTTGTAAAATCGATCAGTTGTTGCCTGATTGAAGAACATACCAATCAACAAAAACACTTATAGGTATTTATAATATTAGTAAGGTGTAGGGCGTAGGTGTAAAATACTGTGGGATTAGTATAAGATTTAATTCGATTGATCGTATTGGTATTCGAGGACATTAGCGTCAAAGTAATATGAACCTTAACTGTATTGATTTAAAGTCACAAATTCAGTACAACCGATTTTGATTTGGAGCGTATCGGTATACGTAAACGTATGAGAATGTGTGCATGAAATTGTGCTCTAATTCAATACCATTATGGTTCATTTTACTTTGATGCTAGGGTCATCGAATACGATCAATCGAATTCAATCTTCTGCTAACCTTACTGTATATATGTACAGCGTCTTCCCGCGGTAGTTAATTTTTTTTTAATAATTTAAAAAATATTCATCAACTGGAAAGCGTGAGAAACAATAGTAATTCATTAAACATATAGGTTTTATAGATACTCCTAAAATCGCACAGTGAAGAGCAATTCACAATTGTTCAGAGCAAAATAAGCTCTCGGGAGTTGTGTTACGGCATAAACTGGCCCGCAGGTTGAAGCTAACGCGAAGTATAGTACGTTCATCTCACGAAGTTACGAGCCCTTTACTTGTGGTTACGTCGTGTACATGCACATTGCGTAAGTGTGAGTGCCTGTCAGGAGCCTAGGTAGGAGCGGGCAAGCGCGAGCAAGCTTTCGCTCACACTTATATAGATATGACAAAAAATGAGCCACGTACCCTCGTGAATTGAAGGAACTATACATAATATTACTCTTGGTTCGGGATCGCTTTCGAATTTCAATAAAACGAATATAACATACAATGTATAGATAAATTTATTTAAACAAGGTCACTGTATAAAATACCAACAATAAAAATAATATTTAACAATAAAATAAGATTATAAAATCTTTGTCGTTTTATTTTTTACATTTTTTATAAGCTAAAATTAGTTAAATAGGCTAATTAAGTTTAAAAGGTTTTTATTACAAAAATGTCTTCTTTTCCACGATTTTTAAGCTTTTTTTTTTCAAATTAATCAGGTACTAAGTACAATTAATACAATTTGCAAATTATATTTTTATTAATAACAATAACAAGTTTAAAACAAAAAAAACGATAGTAATATATTACAATATGAAATATAAATATGTATATTGTAATATATTATAATAAATAAGTATGTATGACATACAAGAATTAAAAATAAAAATATTGGCACAGCTTACAATTTCAGACTTAAGTACATAAATAAATATATAAATAAAGTTACAACTACCACCACCAATATTAAACATTAATTTTTATTTAAACGCGATTATACCTCGAGTAAATAATCAAATTAGCTTTGTATAATTCGGTGTTCATCTTGTATAATTTGATGTAAAAGACAAATCGAATAATTTTATTATAACAATTTAAATATGTATTAATTACGCGATTACACCTCGAGTAAACATGAATATTTTAATAATTTAGCTATACACATAATAGCTTTGATACAATATATAATTAGGTGATCAATTTGTATAATTTGATGTAAACAACAAATTGAATAATTATAACAATTTAAATTAAAGGTACAAGTAGCTACAACAATATTCAAAGCCCGTTCACATTTATTTTCTTGGATAAGCCTCTAGAGGAAAATAAACGCGCTCAAAAGTAAAAATGTACTAATGTGACTTCATTCCATATTTTGTTCTATCGTGCCGGAACGCTAAATCACTTGGCGGCACGTCTTTTGACGGTAGGGTGGTAACTAGCCACGGCCAAAGCCTCCCACCAGACCAGACCAGAATTAAGAAATTATAAATTCCCAAATTGCCCCATCGGAAATCGAACTCGAGACCTCCCAGCGCTCACCACTACGCCAGAGAGGTCGTCAAAAGTTATGCCAACATAGTGGAAAATACATTGACAGATTTTTTTTTATTCGATGACAAGATATAGCCCTTGACTGCGATCTCACATGATGGTAAGTGACGATGCAGTCTAAGATGGTAGCGGGTTAACTTGGAAGGGATATAGCAGTGTAAATTCAACCCATACCCCTAATCGGTTTCTACACGCCATCGTGCCGGAACGCTAAATCGCTTGGCGGCACGTCTTTGACGTTAGGGTGGTAACTAGCCACGACCAAAGCCTCCCACCAGACACAACAGATAACAGAGGTACAATAACTGTGAAAGGGCTTACTTTGAAGGAATTACATGTTACATCTAAAGTTAGAGCCTCATTGATTTATATTCATAGCCAGTTAGATGGCATTTTAAATTCTATTGAACAAAATCTCTAAATTAAGAGTTTTTAGTAGGTACATAATATTAATGTGTTCATAAAAAAAGAGGTGTGGCACTCGGGGACTGCCGCGGTAAAGCTATTGCATAGCATTTTTTATCAACGCCATCTAGCGGTGAGACGAGTCCCGTGTCAGGTTATTTTCGTTACGGAATTTCTGGATTCGGTCTCCACGCTCAAGGCCCGCGATAGAAGCTATGCAGTAGCTTAAAAATCTCCGTCTCAGAGCTATTAAGCTGTCCTTGTGCTCGTCCATTATAATATGTTTTAATTACTGTGAGTCGTTTGATACAGGCGGCGCAAGACCGAGGTCCGTGGACGCCTATGCAAGAGACCTCTGTTCAACGGTGGACGTCTATTAGTAGATAAAGGAGAAGAAGATAGAATTATAAATACATATCAAGAATTCCTCACTACCAAATTAGGCCGTAGTGTAACGGTTAAAACACTCAGGGCGCGATTCCCGAGAGATGTGGGTTCGAATCCCGCCGGCCTCGGAATTTTTGATATGTATTTATTAATCTATTAGATTTCCTTTAAGCGTAGGTTAATACTTTAATAAAAAAAAGAAGAAAGAGTATAGTGAGACCCTACGAATAAATAATAAGTAAGGAAGTCTAATTCAGAATAAACTCCACTCAAAAAATGGCCCTACTTCAAACCAAAACGACGTATGATTCAAAATACGAATCATACGAATCACTTCCGAGGTTACAGGTAGACATGCTTGGTGCTTGGTTCAAATTCAGAACGAAAGCAGGGATTGGTCCGCGCGCTTGCTGCTGTTTGCTATGACAGCCGAGTCATTGGACGATGTTATGAAAATTTGACGTGCAAGAAAAATGACCAACTGTTGACGTGCTATTTTTGTTTTTAATCCCCGCCTCTAAGGGCTTAATTTTAATCTCCACCCACTTCAGCACAATTTTTGTTGGGGTCATTTTTTTTAACGCAGTTAGACTTCCTTACTTATTATTTATTCGTAGAGTGAGACCATATTATCTAGACCCGGGTGTGCTTGCAGCGTCTCTCGGCCCATATATGGTGGATAGGGGTCAGAGTACACTGGTTCAGGCTCAACAGCCATGGCTTAGGGCGACGCCTCTGTCTGGAAATTAGAGAGTTTTTCATACCTATATTAGTCACTGTCTAACTACGAAACACCTCACTAAGAGATTTTTATTATTATTATTTTTTTATATATTTGATGACAAGATAGTCTTTGACTGCGATCTCACCTGCTGGTAAGTGACGATGCAGTAACTAAGACAACTAACTAAGATGGTAGCGGGCTAACTTGGAAGGGACATAGCAATGTTAATTCAACCCATACCCCTAGTCGGTTTCTACACGCCATCGTGCCGGAACGCTAAATCGCTTGGCGGCACGTCTTTGACGATAGGGTGGTAACTAGCCACGGCCAAAGCCTCCCACCAGACCAGACCAGAGACAATTTAGAAATTATAAATTCCTAAATTGCCCCCGCCGGGAATCGAACCCGAGACCGCCCAGTTATGAGACCACAGCGCTCACCACTGCGCCAGGGAGGTCGTCAAGTCAAGTCAATTGTTATGGCGGCAACAGAAATACACATTCTCTAAAAATTTCAACTATCTACCTATTACGGATCACGAGATACAGCCCGCTGACAGACGGACGGACGGACGGACGGACGGACGGACAGACGGACGGACGGACGGACAGCGGAGGCTTAATAATAGGTTCCCGTTGGTTACCGGTTGGATACGGAACCCTAAAAATCAAAATTGGTAATTTGTGTCGGAATCATCACTTCGCATTACTCATAGATGGCGGGAACGATGCCGCGGGTAAAAACTAGTGAAGAAAAAGATAAAATTTTCACTAAACTTACATTGCACTCCATCTCCTCTCGTTTCTTATTCGCCATTGTTTCCGCTTTGTATTCATTTTCCAAGTCGAATAACTGAAAACGTAAAAAATACGTGCTTTAAAAATCTATAATAAAATCCCACATCACATAAAAGCGGAATAAAGTCTGCGTGCCTCGGAGAGCACGTAAAGCAGTCAACCCTGGGCCTGATCTCTTCGGTAGTGTCGGAGTGCCGTCCCAACGGACTATGAGAGTGAGGGAATAGAGAGTGCACCTGTGCACTGCCGCGCCGCTTAGTTTCTTGCTGGTTCTCATCGGTTGGAACCGCATTCCGAACCAGTGGTAGATTCACTTGATGCAAAAACACGCTCCAAGTTCTCAACTATACCCTTGTAAAAATAACGTCGATCCGTTGCTGCGTGATTGAAGGACAAACCAACAAAAAATACATTTTCTCATTAGTAAAGATACTGACCTGCAGAATTTCCTTGTTAGGCAAATGGTCGCTCGGTCCTGATTGGGTAAAATGGCGAAGCATTTTCCCGCCCTTCCCCACCAGTAGCGCCCCTCCAGTTTGCACCCAGTCTCCTTTCAAATCCCCACCTAAGCCTAGTTGCGATAAAAAAAATACAACCTTTATGTCTCCGCCAGAAGAAAGCCACTTTTTTCATCTTCGTCCAAAAAATTAGACAGAGCGTTTTTAAACGTAATTTTTTATTGCAATAAAAAAAATACGCAACCTTTTCATCTTTGTCCAAGAAATAGGCCAAATCGTCGTCTATTAAAAGTCGTGTTTTAGCGCAATTAAAAAAAATACCTTTTTCATCGTCCAAAATTAGACGGATTTGTGTTTTAATTACGATAAAAATATTTTGAAGCTATTGCATAGCTTCTATCGCGGGCCTTGAGCGTGGAGACCGAATCCAGAAATTCCGTAACGAATATAACCTGACACGGGACTCCTCTACGGTGAGCCGCTAGATGGCGTTGATAAAAAATGCTACGCAATAGCTTTACCGCGGCAATCCCCGAGTGCCACACGTCTTTTTTTTTCAACATCGTTCTAAAATACACTGATGCCCGAGTTAATTAACGCTTTTTTTCATTGCAATAAAAAAATTACGCAATTTCATCTTCATCAAAATATTTATATTGGTTATCCATAACGAAAACGTTAGTCACCGATCCAAAGAAATACGTACGAAATGAAAGAAAACTGGAACGCTTCATAAACGTGTGTCTGCAGGCTTTAATCCTAAACTCTACATTAATATGAATACTATTCATTCATTTATAAGCTATGAATAAATAATAAGTAAGGAAGTCTAATTCAAAACAAAATCCACTCAAAAAATGACCCAACTTCAAACCAAAACGACGTATGATTCAATATACGAATCATACGAATCACTTCCGAGGTTACAGGTAGACATGCTTGGTGATCGATTCAAATTGAGAACGAAAGCAATGATTGGTGCGCGCGCGTGCTGCTATGTTTGCTATGACAGCTGAGTCATTGGACGATGAAAACATGACATGCAAGAAAAATGACCAACTGTTGACGTGCTATTTTTGTTTTTAATCCCCGCCTCTAACGGCTTAATTTTAATCTCCACCCACTTCGACGCAATTTTTGTTGAGGTCACTTTTTTAACGCAGTTAGACTTCCTTAGTTATTATTTATTCGTAGTTGGTAAGTCAGATTTTCGTCATAAAATAAACCTTGCATATTTCCATATTAGTTAATCGATCCGCGGGCATATCTTGCAGGTAATGCAGTACCAATCGCCCGCCCTGTGTTAATAAAATAGCGCCGCCATTTTGTAAGCCGTCACCAATCAGATCGCTGTGTAGACCTGTGGTTTTATATTAACTATAATTGTATGTGCTGCAATTTAATAGGTATTTATGCATCGCAATGACTAATTACGTAGTTGCATACAAGATTTTATCTAGGACAAGGAAAATAAAATCACTGACAAATCGTCGTCTTTATAAATCAATCAATATTTTTTTTATTATGGTCTTGGGTGAATATACATAATTATTCATTTTTAAATTTTTTTTTTATTTTTGTATGTATTTTTTTAGGTTTGATATTAATATTGAGTACCAATAATAGAGTGGGTTGGGTATCAACTTTAATACATTTATATGAACGATACAAAGAGCCTAAATTCAGAGAGCGCTAAGGGATAAGAGTTACGTGATAGAAAGGGAGAAAAGTCTAGGTGAACACGCGACGGTACGTAAATAGCACTGTGTCAACCTGAATTGCACTTTATTGTGTGGTATCAAGAGTCGCTATTTATTTAAATCATTTTGCGGATTGAATCTTCTGCGCCTTTAGGTACTATTAGGTATTCTGTGCCACTGCTTAAAATAGTTTTTTTTTAATTCTAAGACAAGATAGCCCTTGACTGCGGTCTCACCTGATGGTAAGTGACGATCAGACAGTCTAAGGTGATAGCGGGCTAACTTGGATAGCCGGTGTAAATTCAACCCATACCCCTAATCGCTTTCTTCACGCCATCGTGCCGGAACGCTATGTTGTTATGATGCTCTTACCCAAGCTCTTTCCCTTAACAATGGCCTCTCTGGACTGCTTCCAAAACAACGATGTGATAATGGAAACCACGTTGAAACGCTTGAAACCCAAGGTCTGGTACGTTGACCGATCCTCCACGTAGTACAGATCTGGAAATTATAATTCAAATTCAAAATTTATTTATTTCATGTAGGCTAACTTGTAGCTCTTATGACACGTCATAAATCTACCACCGGTTCGGAATGCAGATTCTGCTGAGAAGAGCCGGTAAGAAACTCAGCAGTTGCTCTTTTCAAAAAAAAATTTTTTTTTACAAAGCTATGCTATGTATACAGTGCTTCCACAATAAAGCTTTAAAAATGCAAAAATGCATACGTAGGTACACCAATCCAACGCATGTCAAGATGGGCAGTCAAAGCAGACCTATTCCCGTTGGTGGCACCCGTTCACGAGCACGACGCATGATCCAGCCATTGCTTCGCTCAACCATATTTGAGGGAACGTAACAACCCGCACCACACGACACCACCACAGAAATGTTTAAAGCGAGCATGACATACTTAGGCTTAATGTAAATATCATCGGTCAAATTCATTAATGGTACAAATCAAAACAGGCGGCTCTAGCCCATGTAGCGCCCGTGTGCAATCAATATCTTGGCGCCCTCTAGTAGACGCGCGGCCAAAATAGAATACATACAATACAAGAATACCGTTTGACTTACAATTATATTTTCACCAGTGAAAGGAAATTCAGGTGCAAAAAATGGTGCAATTTTAAATGGTGTCGGGAAGCAAGCAAGCGCAGCTCGGCGCGGCGCCCCCTACAACCCTGCACCCGTGTGCAACGCACACCCTGCACCCTAGGTAAAGCCGGCACTAAATCAAAATATAGGTACAGTTTCGAGTAATTGAGAGACAAAGTTTTGAGTTGACAGCTAAAATCAATATTTCTCTAGCAGATTATGTGGTCAATTAAAACCAAAATTTGACTTGTACCATTAGTGCTTCGGAAAGATTATTCAATTTCCAACCATTTTGCATACTAAAATCAAAACACTTGACTTTGGAAATATTCCACTAATGAATTTGACCGACGATATATGAACTTCAACGTAGTACAAATCTAGATAATTTAAATATATGAACTTTCAAATAGTACAGATCTAAAAATTATATAAACTAATATATAATAACTTTATATAATAGCTTTTTCCAGCGGCTTCGCTAACGTTAAGTTCCATTTTTCAAACCCCTATTTTACCGCCTTGGGGTTGAATTTTCAAAAATCCTTTCTTAGCAAATGCCTAAGTTATAGTAGCTATTTGTATGCTAAATTTCAGCCCATTCCGTCCAGTGGTTTGAGCTGTGCATTGACAGCTCAGTCAGTCAGTCAGTCACCATTTCCTTTTATATATTTTAATTGGAAACGAACTCACCTCCATCAAAATATTTGCCATCAACAAACTCCTTTGAACCGGTCCCTTCGAGTCCGATGCCGACCAATCTTATGTTGTTCTTCTTTAGTATGGGCGTTATTTCCCCTAACTGGAAAATATAAGATAAAAAATCAAAATCAAAATTTATTTATTTCATGTAGGCTACCTTGTAGCTCTTATGACACGTCATAAATCTACCACCGGTTCGGAATGCAGATTCTGCTGAGAAGAGCTAGCAAAATTAATGATAATTACAGGTCTCATGTGTACTTATATTTGTTTGAATTTTTAGATTTATTTACTTGGTAAGCAAAGTTTTGTAAATGTTTCGCGGAAAAATAAAAGAAATTATCTATCCATCTATTTGTACGCATGTGTGTATGTAGCTGTTACATGTGAAATACAAAATAATAAAATATGAACATATTATGAGCTTATAGACCTCATGTCTAGGAATTTATATCTGAATTGTATCGGTCTGGTCTGGTGGTGGCTTTGGCCGTGGCTAGTTACCACCCTAACGTCTAAGACGTGCCGCCAAGCGTTCCGGCACGATGGCGAGTGGAAATCGAATAGGGGTATAGTTTGAACGTACACCACCATACATGATACTCCTTCCCAGTTAACCCGCTACCATCATGGACTGCATCATCAGGTGAAATCGCAGTCAAGGACTAAGTATCTTGTCAAATGTGGTTGTGCGAAGCAATGGCTGGATCATGCGTCATGCTCGTGAACGGGTGCCACCAACGGGAATGGGTCTGCTTTGGCTGCCCATCTTGACATGCGTTGGATTGGTGTACCTACGTAGGCATTTTTGCATTTTTTTGAAACTTTATTGTGGAAGTATACATAGCATAGCTTTCTTTTAAAAAAAAATTTTTTTTTTAAAAGAGCAAAGTGCTGAGTTTCTTCTCAGCAGAGTCTGCATTCCGGTGGTAGATTTATGACGTGTCATAAGAGCTACAAGTTTGCCTATATGAAATAAATTAATTTTGAATTTGAATTTGAATTTGTCGAATTCATCACTTACCATCAGGTGAAATCGCAGTCAAGGACTAAGTATCTTGTCGAATTGTCATCGAATAAAAAAAATATATGGTATTTACCTCTTTAGCCCACAGTCTGCAGAACATGCACCCCCACCGGCGGAAGAATATGATCGCCACGTTCTGCTCCTGCCAGAAACTCTTCAGCTCCACTGACTGGAACAATTACACAAGATTTCAAAATCAAAATCAAAATTCAAAAATTATTTTTTCATGTAGGCCAACTTGTAGCTCTTATGACACGTCATAAATCTACCACCGGTTCGGAATGCAGATTCTGCTGAGAAGAGCCGGCAAGAAACTCAGCAGTTGCTCTTCTCAAAAATTTTTTTTACAATGGTTAACAAAACTATGCTATGCACACAGTGTTTCCACAAAGAAGTTTCAAAAATGCACACCTACCACAACCTAACACATGTTAAGATGGGTAGACACAAAGCAGACCCATTCCCGTTGGTGGCACCCGTTCACGAGCATGACGCATGATCCAGCCATTGCTTCGCTCATGACACCACCACAGAAATATTTAAGAGAGCATGACATACTTAGGCTACCCATGTTAAGGCATCGAATTAAATACTAATATTAAGATACTCATTTTAAGACATGACATTTCACAACATTATAAGCCTCAATAGCCCAACGGTTAAAGCTGCGGACTGAAAACTGAAAGGTCGCAGGTTCGAATCCCACCCGTTGCACTATTGTCGTACCCACTCCTAACACAAGTTTTCACTTATTTGGAGGGGAGAGGAGAACATCAGTCAAGTTCAGCTTGGCTGATATTCTTTTTTAGGGAAAAAAAATCACAATATTTCACAACATTTTATATAACACTAGCTGATGCCCGCGACTTATAGATTGCACCCTACGTAAATTGCAATAACTCAAGGTATCAAGAATAAGTACCAAAGTCTCTCGCCGCGCTAAGTTCGTGTTTTTTCGGGCTAATCTCAAAAGAAAGACGACCTCCCTGGCGCAGTGGTGAGCGCTGTGATCTTATAACTGGGAGGTCTCGGGTTCGATTCCCGGCGGGGGCAATTAAGAAATTTATAATTTCTAAATTGTCTCTGGTCTGGTCTGGTGGGAGGCTTTGGCCGTGGCTAGTTACCACCCTACCGTCAAAGACGTGCCGCCAAGCGATTTAGCGTTCCGGCACGATGGCGTGTAGAAACCGATTAGGGGTATGGGTTGAATTTACACTGCTATACCCCTTCCAAGTTAGCCCGCTACCATCTTAGACTGCATCGTCACTTACCATCAGGTGAGATCGCAGTCAAGGGCTATCTTGTCTTCGAATAAAAAAAAAAAAAGGAAGAAAGAAGGCTATTTATGAGCATATTGCGAGGTTGGGGTTAGGGTTATTAAAAACCAAAATCTACTTAGACAAAGTCACAGGCATTCAGCTAGTATTCACTTATCATAGCTCTTCATATCATAATTGTCTCGTTGGTCTAGTGGTTAGCAAGTTCGACTACGGATAACGAGGTCCCGGGTTCGATTCCCGGGTCGGGCCAAAAATGTATTGGGTTTTCTGTTAAGAAATTTTCAGTACTAGCCCGGAGTTAGGAAGTCGGTGGTGAGTCACCCCCGTGCCTCGGAGAGCATGTAAAGCCGTCGGCCTTACACCTGATCTCTTTCCGGTCGTGTCGTATTTTCCGTCCCATCGGATTATGAGAGTGAGGGAATAGAGAGTACACCTGTGTTTGCGCACACACTTGTGCACTATAATATCTCCCGCGCGGATGGCTAATCTCTGTGGAGATTGGCCGCCGTGGCCGGATTCGGTCGGGGGACATTGTTATCATAATAGCTATATTTATATCGAATTTTTACGATATGCTAACAACTGATCAATTATTTGAGAACCTTGATCTGTGATAAAATGTATCTGTAAGTAACTTTATCTGATAAGTGTACCTACTAATATTGAATTACATCTAATGATTGGGCTACTAGCTTTGGCCCACGATTTTGTCTTTGTGGATTTAGTTTTTAGGGTTCTGTAAATCTGTACCCAAAGAAAACTCTTTAAACATTTCTGTGGTGGTGTCGTGTGGTGCGGGTTGTTACGTTCCCTCAAATATGGTTGAGCGAAGCAATGGCTGGATCATGCGTCATGCTCGTGAACGGGTGCCGCCAACGGGAATGGGTCTGCTTTGGCTGCCCGTCTTGACATGCGTTGGATTGGTGTACCTACGTATGCATTTTTGCATTTTTGAAGCTTTATTGTGGAAGCACTGTATACATAGCATAGCTTTGTAAAAAAAATTTTTTTGAAAAGAGCAGAGCCGGCTCTTCTCAGCAGAATCTGCATTCCGAACCGGTGGTAGATTTATGACGTGTCATAAGAGCTACAAGTTAGCCTATATGAAATAAATAAATTTTGAATTTGAATTTGAAAGGGTAACCAACGGGACCCTAATACTAAGGGCCGATCTACACCGGAATGGCAGCGGCGCGGCAAGCACTTTCCTCTCAACCTCAGCGCTGCATAGTACCCAAAATGGCAGCATTGTCCTTTGGATGGATGAACTAATTCTTTGGCCAAGGTAGCTGCCAGCTCTTGGACCCCCGGTGGACTCGATGACCTTTTTACATAGCTCTCCAAAAAGGCACAAATACAAAACTACCATCAAGATTTTCATTAAAGAAAAATTTTAGAAGATTTTCATTTTAAAGAATTTTATTGTAAAAAATATTTAACTGAATGTTGTGTCCCAAAGACTCATCCACGCCTCAGGTGACCAAAGAGCTGGCGCTTATTTAGCCCAATGCCTAAGCCTCGCTATCCAACAAGGAAATAGCGCCAGTGTTTTGGGCACCATGCCCATAAACGACCACTTGGACGGCGTGTAATTTTTGTAAATATAAGTAGTGGTAGTTTTAATTTATTTAAGTTTTATTTTGTTGTATGTTCTGTATTTATACATCTATACTTATAAAGCATGAAATAAATATTTAACTCCAGAATTTATCAAATAAGTAGGTGATGCCCACATCTTTGTGGATTAGATTTTTGGTTCCCGCTAAAACTCAATTTTCCTATAATGTAACCTATGTGTTAATTCTAGGTTTAAGCTATCACTATTCCATTTCATTTGAGGATTGTGCGAGTAAAGGAGTAAACAATATCTAAACTTTCACATTTATAATAATAAGCTATTTAACATAGGTACAGTAATAATAAACGAAATCACAGAAAGATATGTCAATTTTATTTATTGCATGTGTGACTAAGTGCTGATTTATTTGTATCTATAGACTTATTAGAATTTCAACACAAAACTCTCTAACTAGTAATAGATTTCAAGCTACGTAGTTTTTTAGGTCAGTGCAAACAAATATTTCGTAAATATGTTTACACAACTTTGTACAGTAGGTACCGTACGAGAGTTTTCCGATTCTAAAGTACTAAGACATGTCGCCGAGTGATTTAGCGTTCCGGTACGATGGCGCGTAGAAACCGATATAGTTTGATTTTCACTGCCTTTCCAAGTTAATCCGCTACCATCTTAGACTGCATCGTCATTTATCATCAGGTGAGATCTTAATCAAGGGATAACTTGTCATTGATTAAAATAAAATTATTACGGATATGTAACTTGAAAGATATAGGTACCTACTCAATTGATTTTCAATTTCTTTTTTCCACTCGATCGATTATTTACTAAAGGAAATTACAATTTTCTTACCTCTCCGCTCGGTATGCTCTTAACTTTGTGTGAACCGATCACAGATAGATCAACCGACATTTTCACTTTGTAATTTAATATCTATTTACGATGAAAGCTTTTTAAAAAGCGAGAATTAAATTTTTATTTTCATACGACTGCGTGGAAAACAGGAATTTTCTAAACTAAGAAAACCACAAAAACTGCGATTGTCAGCTGTCACTGAATAACAACTTTAAACTTCAAGCCAATCGCTATTGACGTTAACGGAGTGATTACAAGTAGGTACCTACCTACCTATTCTCTTGGACTGACGTTAAATGACGTTTTTCAATGTTGGTCGACTACAGCAAAATTACATTGATCAATATTATTCTTAATAATCATTATTGCTTCAATCTCAACTATTAGGCATTCTTGCTGCATTATTAATGCATTTTAGCGAATAACAAGAAAGTATCGGTCCTAATAATTAAAATAACAAGTAGGTAACATTTTATGACGACATATATAGGGTGGCAGACCCAATTATGGGCACTTTAAGAGTTTATCTAACTTCAAATATGTTTTTTAAATAAAAATTTAACCAAATCCTATAAATCACTGTAGTCATAAGGTTACTTGTTTAACAAAATATATAATTAAAGAAGATATTGAAATATTTTTGTTTAAATCAACTAGAATTTTAAATAAGATTGAAAAATGACCCATTCCCCAATTATTCGCACATTTGTTACCAGTTATGGGCACAAAATTATCCAATTATCAACACTCAGATTTTAATAGGGTTTAAGGGAAATAAAAGGCTAGGCTACCTACCTAAGTCTTTTAGAATATAGATTTTATTACGAAATAATATAAGGAAAGTGTTATAGTAACTTTAGGTGACTTAATTTTTTTATATTTATTATATTTAAAACAAACACACTTACATATTTAATAAGAAAAAAAAACATAGTCTTTATCAAACGATAGACGTCCACTGCTGGACAAAGGTCTCTTGTATGGACTTCCACAGGCCTCGCTCTTACTCCACCTGAATCCAGCGGCTCCCTGCGACTCGTTTGATGTCGTCGTTCCACCTAGCTTCCCGGTACGGGGTCGCTACTCCAGCACCATGGGATCCCATCGACCATCAGTTCTTCGAACTATATGCCCGCCCATTTCCACTTCAGTTTCGCTGAGCTATGTCCATGACTTTGGTTCTCTTACGAATATCCTCATTTCTGATATGATCTCGCAGGGATACTCCAAGCATAGCTCTCCCCATCGTCCGCTGAATGATTTTTGTTTCGTGATATATAACTGCCCATAGAACTTCTCAATCTCTCTCCATACCTCAGGTGTAGAAGAAACGTGACAGCATTCGTCAGTTTTCAGCCGCGTCAGCTGGCTCTGTCCGATAGATAGATCTCTCACGGACACTTTGGAATGGAACTTCTGTTCCACTAGATGGTATCTTTAATACACTTGGTATTCAAGGCCCGCAGGTCGCGAGTTCTTGCCTTAGAGATCTGCCTATTAACCTACCAGTAGGCATCCGCGTCTGCTGACGACTGAAGTCTCGTCTCTTGTTTGTCTTCCATCAGTTTGAGAGTATGATCAGAGAACTTCTTGGTCCTTTTCGTGTGATGAGTCTTAAAGAATTTAGACTCTACAATATGGACAGTTTACACACACTTGTTAAAATCGTCTACAGACGATATTTCCAGTCTGCTAGGGAATCGAATCGGTTCGGAGTGTTGATAAACAGAAGAATCTCCAAATTTTGTAACCAGATACTGACACCCCTTGATTTGCAATGAAATAACGGGAAAGTTTCATTTACTTTTTGAATTAGTAACTAATAATACTTTGAAAATCAATTGAAAACTATTATATTATTAAAACTCAGATAAAACTACAGTTAAATCATAATTAAGTAAGTACTGACCCTTAACGTCGATCAGTCAAAATGGCCGAAAATCTTCGGGAACTCCAGAACGATATCTTTCAACTACGATACTGACGTCATTTTAAAACTTTCCAGATTAGAAAGGTTGCGATTGTGAAAAATATGAATTCCCCTAAATATTTTTAATCTGAAAATTTAAAAACCACAATCAGAAACTTACATTTTAATGTTTTTTGCCAAGGTGCGAATAAACTGGTGCAGTGCTAGCAATTGGGTTGGTCACCCTATTATTGGATGGATATTCAAAGGGATGGATTGTCTTGAGATTGTTCATCTGTGATGGATGGCAATACTGTATTGATATTCTAGTTGTCTAGTAGGTATAAGTGTCAAGTCTGTTCTCATTGTTAAAATTAATTTTAAAGTAAAGCAAATAATACCAAACCATCAGCAATGTTTTGATTGGCTATTTCTGGCCAAAACTAAACGTTTATTAGTGGAAATTTCGGAAAAAACATAATCACAAAGGCACAAAGAGATAGCACTTTAATCTCTAGCCTTCTAAATTCTCCTTGATTAAATTTCAGTTTTCCTGTCGTAGAATTTTGGCGTTTATTGTTAGCCGCGTGTTCTGCCGGTGTTGTAAATTTTTTCTGAGACTTAAAACAGGTAAGTTTTTCCTTAATTCTATTAGAAAATTTGCAAATTTACCATTATATATTTAATGTAGAAAATATATAGACCTTACACCTTTGCAAGTTTAATGAAATCTCATAGATGACCTTGATTCTTCGACCTTAGAACTTCCATCGATTTTTTTTTATTCCGTATCCTTTTCTATGATTCTTAAGATTAAAACTAAACAGATCTTGTTTGGGGCGAAGCGAAGGGAAACGAAGAAGAGAGATATATAATAATCCAAAGTACCTACACAATAATATGCCTCATAGTAGTTTGTAGATATAGTAGGTAGATTAAATCATGCGTCATGCATTGATAAATTAACTCGTCAGGTTGGTGGGTACCTACCCTACAACACTTACAAATGTAATTTGTTAAGACTGGTTAGTCATATAAGTATTATGTAGTAGAACAGGCATATTTATTGGCATTACAGTGCAAACTTCCTAAAACATGCTTAACTTTGTATTAGGTACCTGTAAGCCCATACAATGATAGTACAAAATAAACTCTCACTGATAGCAAGATTCAACAGTTATTAACTGAGATATAGACTTCAATAATTGTTTATTTAGCTTATTTTCATACAAATTACTACAGGGCAAAGCCTCAGAATTGACAAAATGTTTGTACCTATTACAAAACAGGAAAGCTCACACGATTTATAATTATGATTGCGGGATTGCCCTTTCAGAGGAAATAATCAATAAATTCATTATTCTTACAGTAGCTTCTCACTATTACAAAAAAAGAGATACCGGCCGAATTGATAACCTCCTTTTTAGAAGTCGGTTAAAAATAATCTTTGTTAGACAAAACAACCCAGAAATACTAATAACAAAAAAAAAAGTATTAGAAGCCTATAAAAATTGGATGCACACACGCAATAAAGTTTCAACCCACAAAACTTTGTCAAATTAAATACATACATAATGTAAAGGAATAAAGTGAACTTTTCAATTGATAAGGTGTATGGGTTGACTCTTAATTGCAAATGTGCATCCAATTGCAATTAATTGTTTGAATATTGACCAAACTATTTAAAATTATCATTATTTTTAATGAACTTTTAAAAAAAAACTTTTTTGAATAAATGTGAAATGAACAACATTTAGGATTTATTAATATTTAGTTGACATTTGTACATAACTGCGTTTTAACTGACATCGTAAACTAATATTTCTTTTAATCTTTTCTTTAATTTTATTTTTAAATGTTCTTTATTTCTTCTCACCTGATGTTAAGTGACGATGCAGTCTAAGATGATAGCGGGCTAACTTGGAAGGGCTATATCAGTGTAAATTCAACCCATACCCTTAATCCATTTATACACGCCATCGCGCCGGAACGCTAAATCGCTTGGCGGCACACCTGACGGTAAGGTGGTAACTAGCCACGGCCAAAGCCTCCCACCAGACCAGACCAAAGACAATTCAGAAATCATAAATTCCAAATTGCCACCACTGCGAATCAAACCCGATACCTCCCAGTTATAGGACCACAGCACTCACCACTGTGCCAGGGAGGTTGTCAAAACCCAGTATGTACTTGTTTGTGGAGTAATGTTAACACCATTACATTAGAAAGGTCATTGTTCTGGTCCTACAGGGATTGTCCTACTTTGTTATGTAGGTCGAGGCGAAACAAGTTAGTTGGTTTGTCATTTGAGTATCTCAGTTGTATGCCTTTCTATCTCACAATTGCTTTGTTGGTCTAGTGGTTAACATACTACACTGCGGATGTTGAGGTCCCAGGTTCAATTCCCGGATCAAGAAATTCTCAGTACTAGCCCAGAGATAAGAAGTTGGACTTTTTTTATAGATATAAAATAAAATTCAAAGTCCTCACCGACTGACTGAGATATCAACGCACAGCCTAAACTACTGAAGTTAGAAACTTGAAATTTTTACAGTTGGTTCCTTTTATGACATAGGCGCACACTAAGGAAGGATTTTTGAAAATTCAACCCCTAAGGGGGTAAAATAGGGGTTTGAAAAATCGAACTTAACGTGAGCAAAGCCGCGATCAAAAGCTAGTAGATATAAATAGCGGGCAAACGAGCAGGCGATTCACCTGATGTTAAGTGATTACCGCCGCCCATGAACACTTGTAGTACCAGAGGCACCACCAATGCATTGCCGGCTTTTCAGGAATTTATTAGTCCGCCCCTTGAATAACCCCATATTGTAATTAAGACTTGTATCACATCTTGGAGAGCAAGTAAAGATCGCTTCTGCTATCTGCGCCTAATCTCTCTGCGGTTGTGTCGGATCTCCGTCCCGCCAGACTATGAAAGTGAGGGAATAGAGAGTGCTCTTATCACAAATGGCTATCATCTCTAATCATGGTTGTATTCAGTCGGGAGTACATTATCTCAGTTGTATTGCATTAAACTATAGTTTTAAAACTTCCAAATAGCCCACCGTGAATCGAACTCGGGAACTCTAATAAGACCTCAGCGATTACCGCTGCGCCAGCTACATCGGCAAAATACAATCAAATTGATACTAATTAATAATTACCATTGATGGTAATTACTAATGAATGCTAAAACGATCGTAGGTACTTAGTTTACCATAAAGACCATTTTTTTTTAATTTAATTTTTGTTATTCGATGACAAGTTAGTCCTTGACTGCGATTTCACCTGATGGTAAGTGACGATGCGGTCTAAGATGGTAGCGGGGTAACTAGGAAGGGGTATGGCAGTGTACATTCAACCCAAACCACAATGTTTCTACACGCCATCGTGCCGGAACGCTAAATCGCTTGGTGGCACGTCTTTGACGGTAAGGTGGTAACTAGCCACGGCCAAAGCCTCCCACTAGACCAGAACAGAGTCAATTTAGAAATTATAAATTATTGCCTCCGCCAGGAATCGAACCCGAGACCTCCCAATTATAAGACCACAGCGCTCACCACTGCGCCAGGGAGGTCGTCAAAAATTCATAGCCATAGTACTTAGGTACATCCTTGTTAAACTCGATCTGACCTAATTTTTTGACCTCATTTCCTAAAAATGACTTGCTACATCTATCTTGTATAGGCCCAGCCCAAGTTCCTGATTACGTTAAGGTTGACACACATTCTGCAGTGCTAAGTGCTTAGTAGAAAATTGGTGCCAATTCACATAAAGGATTTACCAGTATGGATGGATGGATGTTCATTGAGTATCACACCGCAACCACTGAACCGATTTAGCTGAGATTTGTCACAGAGATAGATTATAGTCTGGAATAACACATAGGCTACTTTTTACCCCGGAAAATAAGAGAGTTCCCGCGAGAATTTGGTATTTCACTAAATTCTTTTTACATACATACTTAAAATAAAGTTTTTTAATATTAAAACATAATGACATTTTTGTTTTTTTAATATCTTAACTAGTCTCGAAAATATAGAGCTTTAAGGTATCCTGTTAGACAGAGAGAGCGCTACTGACATGTGGCGTCACAAATTCAGTAGCTCTGTTCATACAAAATATCGTTTTAGAAAGAGACGGAAACAGTCGCAGTAAAACAGCTTACAACTTATTTGTGTTTTGACCGATTTATTTTCTATTTTTACAAATGTTATTCTTACATGTTACATATTCGATTGGAGTTAATCAATATCCACATTTCGACAACAGTAAAGTACCCAATTAAAAAACCTCAATCTACGCGAACGAACCCGCGACATCAGCTGGCTAGTAATAAAAAACATTTGTCTTAGCCAAGGCGATCTCACAAAATAGAGGAATGAGGATAGGACTGAATTAGTCACGTGAAATCGCATATTTTTTATAAATAGTCGCCTAGTCTAGGTCATTTTTCTCGCTAACTCCGAAGTTCGCACAGCATCGATTTATAGTCATGATTATTTGCAACTGTGACGTCACCGTAATCTGACTCATTCGCGAAGGTCCATGCCAAGTGTGAGGCCTTACGCACACTGGATAATACGCGGATAACCTTTATGGTATACTTTTTGCGGATGTTGGTAGCATTGGTTGAAATTAAATAATTCTGCTAATAACAGCGGTCGTTGCTGCTTCTCTGTAGAATCTGCGATTACGGATAGACTTTTTGGATTTTCCGGGATAAAAAGTAATCTATATCTGTATACATAGCATAGCTTTGTAAAAAAAAAAATTTTGAAAAGAGCAACTGCTGAGTTTCTTACCGGCTCTTCTCAGCAGAGTCTGCATTCCGAACCGGTGGTAGATTTATGACGTGTCATAAGAGCTACAAGTTAGCCTACATGAAATAAATTAAATTTGAATTTGTCATTCTCCAGGTCCCCAACTATACCCATGCAAAAAATCACGTCGATCCGTAGGTAGCGGTGATTGAAGGACAAACAAACACACTTTCGCATTTCTAATGTTAGTAAGGATTAGGCAAGCTAAGTTAAGGAGTCAACGAGAACGTGGAAATTCAAAATTGTTTATTTCATGTCAGACTCTACCACCGGTTCGGAAAGCAGATACTGCTGAAAAACTCAGCACTTGCTCTTTTCAGAACAATATCACTTAAGTACGTAATTTCCCTAAACAAATAAAGAAAAAGAAAAAAAAAGTACATAATTATATCCACCACCAGTTAGCTGTCAAAGGAACCCCCGGTTTATTTAAATTATGCCCGCAACTTCGTCTGCGTGGATTAAGGTTTTTTAATTCCCGCGGGAACTCTTTAATTTTCCGGGATAAAATGTAGCCTATGTGTTAATCCAGGGTATGAGCTATCTCCATTCCAAATTACAGCCAAATCAATAATTCGTTGTGGCGTGAAGGAGTAACAAACACACACACAAACATACTATACATAAGACTAAAGGTCAAAGGTTTCGTCAATTTTTTGACGAGAATTTCGTAATAATAAAATTAATTAAGTATGTAAAAGGAATATTGTGCGTGCGGCTTTACAACGAACAATTATACAACAGTTTCCACATTTCTTATTATTTAATGCTAGGCAAAAATTACAATAGTCCGTATGTATGTACAATACGTATTTTACAACTATTCACTGCTTTGACTTGAGTATAAGTCATGACTATACATTTCTAGTAATTGTGTTCTATACTTTTAGTTTATCGGCGAACGTTGTGCGAGAAGGACGTGTCGCTAGCTAATAACATTTAATTAAAATAAAAAATATTATAATTTCATTCAATAACTATTATAAATCTAAATATTTATAAAGTTTAGTGCAGCGTACCTGAAATTTGGAAAATTAGTGTTTATTTTAAGTGTTTTTAATAGGTAAGTTTATATACTACTAGCTTTTGCCAGCGATTTCGTCCGCGTGACTTAGTTTTTTTTTATTATTCTCATTTTTAATAAGGGACTTTTGAAGGTGACCTTCATGTCAGCCCCATCGGTACTCACAAAATATTACAATTATAACAATACAATTAATATATACAAAATGAACTATCTATATAACTATATCAATTTGAGAGAAGCGTGACTTAGTTGTAATTGTTACTGTTTTTCCGGGGTAAAAGGTAATTTTCCTTGCCATCAAAAAACCCGTTCAATACAAAATGTATAAGAAAATGAAACTCTTTCATAATTTTTTGTTCGTGATTTTTTCCGACATTTTAATAGTCATTCTGCTATTCGGGACGGAGACAAATACAACAAATCAAAGACCATGAAAACCGGTCCAGCCGTTCTAGAGTTATAAGTGTTCGAACAGACCCGACTTTGTTTTATATATTAAGAATAGCGGCCGCCCGCGACTTCGTCCGCGTTCCTAAATCCCCACAGTTTAGCACGATTCACGCAAATCGGTTAAGAAATCACGGAGATATCGATACAGAGGTAGAAAAACACAATTCCTTCTCCTCCTTTTTCGAAAGTCGGTTAAAAAAGTAGCCTATACTATGCTCGATAATATCAGCTATCTACCAGTGAAAGTCCCGTCAAAATCGGTCCAGCCGTTCCCGAGATTAGCGGCAACAAACAGACAGACGGAGAAAAATTTTAAAAATTGTTTTCTTGTTATAAGTACCGTATTTACTTTCGTATGCAGTTAGTAAAAAGCTGTTCTTTTGATATTACAAACAGACACTTCAATTTTATTTATTTGTATAGATATACCTACCTATTGTTTGTAGTTAGTTACCTATGTGATTCGACCGTGATACAAGGTCGCTATGATTTACAAACATATTTTTTACACGCTCAAATCTACCGACCTTAATGCTTTTAAGACTCAATAACACAACAGTAGAGTTAGTATAAGATTTAAATCGATCGATCGTATTCGTATACTATGACATAAGTGTCAAAGTAAATTGAACCTTAACGTATTGATTTAGAGTCACAAATTCAGTACAACCAATTTTAGTTTACCATCTGACCTTAATGGCTTTAGACTCAGTAACACAACAGTAGGCTTAGTATAAGATTTAATTCGATTGATCTTATTCCTATACTATGACTTAAGCGTCAAAGTAAAATGAACCTTAACAGTATTGAATTCAAGTCACAAATTCAGTACAACCGATTTTAGTTTGGAACGTATCTGTACATGTAATAGTATAAAAATGCATCCACGAAATTGAGCTCTAATTCAATGTACTTATAGTTCGTTTTACTTTGACGCTTATGTCATAGTAAACGAAAACGATGGATCGAATTAAATCTTATACTAACCCTACAGTTTTTAAAGGTCGACGGTTCACGGTAAGCACAAAATATGTTATACTTAATTCCAAATTAACCAACACCCAGTTAAACCGACTTATAAATTGAGGATTAATAGCCTCAATAGCCCAACGGTTAAAGGTGCGGACTGAAAACTGAAAGGTCGCAGGTTCGAATCCCGCCCGTTGCACTATTGTCGTACCCACTATCAAAAGCTTTCCGCTTATTTGGGGGAGATAGGAGGATATTAGTCAACTTCAGCTTGGCTAATAATCTTTAAAAAAAAATCTGACAATTTTGCCGAAATATTAAAACAAAATCTGCCAAAATATTGAAACGCTCGAATAAAACTTATTTAACCTTTAAATCGGTGTAATCGGCCCTAGGTGGAGGGGGAAAGGGGGAATATTAGTCATGCACAACAACATCACATGAGAACAAACTATTCTTTTTTAATAAAACAAAAACGAACTATACTGAAGTATGACTGAATTGACTGATATGTTATGACGTAGTATCATTAATTTTTCTGTTACATTTGTTACATACACAATACATATGTTTTGCTCCGAGATAATATTTCCATGTGTCATCCAAACAGAAATGTTTTTCCTAGTCCTTACTAATATTATAAACTAGCTGTTGCCCGCGACTTCGTCCGCGTCAATTTCTGTTATTATGATCGCGATTAAGTTATGTTGATAAAACTCTTTGGCAAATAATTGGCAATAATGCATTAATTTCGACCAAATTTGATTACTATAAAAAAAGGTTATAATGAGTCAATCTTAAAAAATAGACATATACTGTCGCGGACATTTTTTTAGATCATTTACTCGTAAAGATTAATAATTCTTTCATACATATTTTTTGGGTAACTTGATCCGTTTACGCAGCGCACGCAACGGAAGCCCTCAAATATGGATAATTTCCCCCGTTTTTGCAACATTTTTCACTGATGCTTCGCTCCTATTGGTTGCAGCGTGATGTTATATAGCCTAAAACCTTCCTCGATAAATGGACTATCCAACACAAAAAGAATTTTTCAATTAGAACAAGTAGTTCCTGAGATTAGCGCGTTCAAACAAACAAACTCTTCAGATTTATAATATTAGTATAGATGTGAAAAAGTGTAGGCTATAGAGAATAGGCTACTTTTTATGCCGGAAAATCAAAGAGTTCCCACGGGATTTCCGCGTAATTTTCCGTTTAAAAACTAAATCCACTATCACAAACTAAAGCCACAAATCACCTAGTTTAAAATAATTAAAAACCAAATACTAAATGAAAATGAACTTTTCATTTCATTTTCATTTAAAATTTGGCCTTGCACGCAGACTACTAAAATCTGACCACACCACTTCGCGGTCAGCCTAAAAATAGCTCTGATAAATAAATAAAATAGGTATATTTTTAACTGACTAAAAAAGGAGGCCATCAATTCGACACGTATGCATGTAACTCCAAAATATTCACATAGTAATATGATTGTATGTATTAGGGTTTCCAAACAAATATACAAAATGCATGGTGTATGTATGTTTGCCCACGCATTCCTCCCAAAACTAACAATCGAATCGTGATCATTCTTTTAAGCTATTGCATAGCTTCTATCGCGGGCCTTGAGCGTGGAGACCGAATCCAGAAATTCCGTAACGAAAATAACCTGACACGGGACTCCTCTACGGTGAGCCGCTAGATGGCGTTGATAAAAAATGCTATGCAGTAGTTTTACCGCGGCAGTCCCCGAGTGCCACACGTCTTTTTTTTTATTTATTATCAATACGAATTACGAAAGCATCCGTTTGCAACCGCAAATAAAGTTATTTTTTATCATTTTTATCAAAAAACAAACCTCAACCGAACTAAATACGATAAACAGTTGTAGGCATGCTGATAAGTGATGGTGATAACAAACTTATTATCTTGAAATTAAAGGCCTGGACAGACGAGACGCGTGACGTCAGCGGCGTCCACGTGCAATGGCATATTGCTGATTGTCGATTGTGGAAAAGCTGCTTCGATTCAAATTCAAAATTCCTAATTTCATGTAGGCCAACCCGTGACTCTGAAGTTATGACTTATGCTCTTTAATTTTCCGAGATAAAATGTAGCCTATGTGTTAATCCTAGTTGTGAGCTGTCTCCATTCTCAGCCAAATCAGTTCATTCGTTATGGCATGAAGGAGTAACAAATACACACACATACAAACTTTCGCCTTTATAATATTAGTGTGATCACACAGCTATACGTCACATATTCTATCTTTAACGTACTATGAAAAAACATAGAAGTGACGTCACGAACGACGCCATGACACCGTCGAGCGGTTTTTGCGTGAATTTTAAAACTTAAAATTGAAATGGCAATTTTATCTACCAAGGCTTTTTTTTTTACTGAAATAAGATATTTTTTCGAAATCGGTCATAAATCATAATGCCTATTCCGTTGCTTTCGGTGCGACCGATTTTCGCATGCGTTTTTGTTGAAAAATGTGACTTATATCTTATACTAGCTTTTGCTCCCGCGACTTCGTCCGCGTGGAATTAGATTTTGGGGTGGAATTTTCAAAAACTGTGACACACGTACTTCTTTATTTTTAACTGAAAGCTCAAATACCAACTTTGATGGAAACAGCTTGAAAAATGACGGAGTTTCATATAAACTTCCATCCCCTATTTAAACCCCTTAGGGGTGGAATTTCCAATAATCCTTTCTTAGTGTGCGCCTACGTCATAAAAGGAACCAACTGTAAAAATTTCAAGTTTCTAACTTCAGTAGTTTAGGCTGTGCGTTGATATCTCAGTCAGTCAGTCAGGACTTTGAATTTTATATATATAGATTTATGCTGAGATCTACAGAGCGTGCTCTAACTCGGTTCAGACTCAAGGTTAAAACGAGACACAAATATGCTCTGACATAAATCTGTCTCGTTTTAACTCTGTCTTGAGTCTGAGCTGAGTGAGAGTGCGGTTTATAGATCCTTAGCGTTTTAAGTAATAATATGACCAACTCCTTTTTTTTTTCAGTAAAAAAAAATGGCCATCCACATCAAAGACTCCGACGACCTGAAGACCAGGCTGTCAGAAGCCGGCGACAAGCTGGTCGTGATCGACTTCATGGCGACTTGGTGCGGGCCCTGCAAGATGATCGGCCCCAAGCTAGAGGAGCTCGCTGGCGAGCTGGCCGATTCCATCGTTGTACTTAAGGTAATAATAATATTATTGTCCTCCCGACCGAATCCGGCCACGGCGGCCAATCACAGAGATTAGCCAACTGCGCGGGAGATATTAGTGCACAAGTGTGTGCGCAACTCTATTCCCTCACTCTCATAATGGGATGGGACGGAAAATCCGCCAAGACCGGAAAGAGATCAGGCGCAGGACCGACGGCTTTACGTGTTCTCCGAGGCACGGGGGTGACTCACCACCGACTTCCTAACTCCGGGCTAGTACTGAAAATTTCCTAACAGAAAACCCAATACATTTTTTGGCCCGACCTTGCTAACCACTGGACCAATGAGGCAGTGTACTTAAGGTAAGGTCCACCTGGGTGCCTGGAGCACTTCGACCCTCCGTTGTGCCAGATCTTTTTTCCCACGTACTTTGAAACTGTGGAACCAACTTCCTGCGACGGTGTTCCCACTAAATTACAACATGGGGTTATTCAAGGGGCGGACCAACAAATTTCTAAAAAGCCGGTAACTCATGTGCTACAAATGTTCATGGGCGGCGGTAATCACTTAACATCGGGTGACCCCCCTGCTTATTTGCTAGCTAAATATATTTTTAAAAAAAGTGCCTCGTTGGTCTAGTGGTTAGCAAGTTCGACTACGGATGACGAGGTCCCGGGTCGCGTAAAAAAATGTATTGGAATTTTCTGTCAAGAAATTCTCAGTACTAGCCACTACTACTATTACTACTAGGAAGTTGGTGCTGAGTCACCCCCGTGCCTCAGAGAGCACGTAAAGCTGTTGTTGTTGGTCCTGCCCCTGATTTGTCTCCGGTCATGTTGGATAAGTATGACATTGTAAGAATTAAATTGACTGATTGGTGTTATAATTGCCGTAAATATTATTAGAATCCATCGACTTTGTATATTAGAGGAATTAGTTAATATTTGCAAGCTGATTATTTATTAGACAAAACATTTGTTCCCACTTATAACCTATTTTAACACCTGTATCTTACGTTTGTGCAAATAAATTGAATTGAATAAAAAAAACACGAGAGTGGGGGAGTAGAGAGTGCATCTGTACAGGGTCCAGGCGTCTTCAAGTAATCGGGGAACATACATAAAAAGAAACTGAATCACTTAATCACTCATTTCAGTGGTGTAGAATGTAACTAAAAGTTTGCGCTATTGTATAAGTCACGTTCAAAACGATACAGTAATACCAGTTTCACAGAAAAGGTTTTGATTTGAAGCGGCCGAGTTAGTAATCAACGATAGCACACATTTGCATATAAATAAGTTGGTACATGTCTAGACTCTAGTACTGATTAGTACTTGAATGGGTTGGTTATATGACTTGCATGCGATATTGGCTTCTATTAGGTTCAGTGTACCACTATACAGTATGTTTTGTTATTTATGACGACCCTGGCACAGTGGTGACCGCTGTGGCCTTATAACTGGGAGGTCTCGGGTTCGATTCCCGGCGGGGGCAATTTAGGAATTTATGATTTCTAAATTGTCTCTAGTCTGAGATCACACCCCACCAGGGAGGCTTTGGCCGAGGTTAGTTACCACCCTACCGTCAAAGACGTGCCGTCAAGCGATTTAGTGTTCCGGCACGATGGCGTGTAGAAACCGATTAGGGGTATGGGTCGAATTTACACTGTTGTACCCCTTCCAAGTTAGCCCGCTATCATCTTAGACTGCACCGTCACTTACCATCAGGTGAGATCGCAGTCAAGGGCTATCTTGTCATCGAATTAAAAAAAATTAGGACAGTCTGTATGGGAAGTTTGTAGCGTAGGAAATACTGGCATATTTGGACACACATGTGCAATAACGTTTCAACCCTCAAAACTTTGTCAAATTAAATACTTCTTCAACCATGTGTCTCGCGTGTCATGTCATGTGTGTCGCGTGTCGTGCGCGTGCAGAACGTCGCGCATCGGTTTCGTCGTTTCTATTTAAGCCGGCTCGGCTTCAACAAACCTGTACAAACTGAAATTATTTTTATACTCTGTAGTGGCGTTTGAAATCGGTTTTTGAAAAGAATCTTTAATTATGTACAAATATGTACAATTGTACAATCATTATGACAGATGTTTATTATCAAGATACAGTTTTTAAACTTCTATCCTTTTTACCAGGGCCCAAAGTCTGCTATTTTACATGTCATTGTCATTGAACCGCAATACAATTACAATTCAATTATCATTGGTCCAAAATTTCGTAGTCTACTAAATTCACAATGGTCGTTCGATTTCTTATAATTGGATTGTAACTCAATGATACCTCGGTATTGCCATTAGCTTAAAAAGCGTTTGCCGAAATGAGTTTCAAAAAAAACTACATATTAAAAACGTTTATTTAAGCTAGATTCAAAGCTAGATGTGTCAGTGGCAAATCATCGGAAAACAATTGTGACGCCATTGAATTAGTAGACTACCAAAATTGCTAAAAGTAGCAATTGGGATGTCATTGATAGACAATTGAACTACAATTGCAATAGCAGACTTGGGCCCCTGAACTTTTCCTCAAAACTATTTTACGAGAGGAATGACGAGTCACATTACATCAGAATTCCCAGAGTGAAACGGCAACTGATTTCCTTATATTGCACAATGTTGCAATTAAATTAATAGCTTTGTCTCTTGTTATATAATGTTCTATAATAATACGCGTACGTACCACGTTAATCATTTTAGTTGGGATTGTCGATGATATTTCGATCCAATTGTATGGACCAAACCCAACTAAAATAATTACCGTGGTACGTACTTGTAATATTTTATAACAATTCAAAATTTATTTATTTCATATAGGCTAACTTGTAGCTCTTATGACACGTTATAAATCTACCACCGGTTCGGAATGCAGATTCTGCTGAGAAGAGCCGGTAAGAAACTTAGCAGTTGCTCTTTAAAAAAAAAATTTACAATAGGTAACATAGCTATGCTATGTATACAGTGCTTCCACAAAGAAGCTTCAAAAATGTATACGTAGGTACACACAATCCAACGCATGTCAAGATGGGCAGTCAAAGCAGACCCGTTCCCGTTGGTGGCACCCGTTCACGAGCAGGACGCATGATCCAGCCATTGCTTCTAATAATTAAATTATTATTATAATTTTGTAATGATAATTCTGTCTCTTTCATCCCCAGGTCGATGTAGATGAGTGCGAGGACATAGCAACAGAGTACAACATCAACGCGATGCCGACCTTCGTGTTCGTCAAGGCCTCCAAGAAGATCGAGGAGTTCTCCGGGGCTAACGTTGACAAACTCAAGAACACCATCTTGAAACTCAAGTAAAACGCATAAAAACTATACGCATACGGACGGTATGTACGCTATACTCCGGCCGTTGTACTGTTTTCTATTTGACAGAACTGTTAAACTATCGTATACCATCCCCCATATATCATCGTATATCGTGTCCGCCCTTCGCCTTTTTACCACCGCACTGCAAGATATAGGGAGAGCTTCCATCCCTACGTCTTTGATATTCCACCTACGCGCACTAAGCGCTTTAAGTCTTCATTCCTGATCCGCACGACTAGGGTCTGGAACGCTCTTCCGAGATCTGTGTTTCCTAACACGTACAATTTGGGTATCTTTAAAACAAGACTGAATAGGCATCTTCTAGACAAACGCGTTACACCTTAGACCACATCATCACTTTCCATCAGGTGTGATAGTGGTCAAGCGTGTGCATATAATCATCATCAGCAACAACTTATCAATGCCTCTGCTGAGTGCAGTCTCCTCTCAGAGAGGAGTCCCAATGTCTTGACTAATGATACAGACTTCCCTACGTCTTTTAAATAGCATCACAACTTTACCAATATCACAGGGGTGAGGTCACAGTGTCCTGATTGTTATCGATTTTGAATTGAAGTAATCTTTCCAGCTGTTTTGGGAACTTTGGGAAAAATATTTCTTAGCTATCAGCCTGTCATGCTAAGAGAGTTTTCCATAAACTATGCTATAGATTATAAAACATTACAAAAAACCTCACAAATTCTACACTAAAATCACGTGACACTGTGGTTGAAAGTTTTTGTGAACACTTCACTGTCAATGAAAAATATTATTTGACAGACATGTCAAAATAGAAAACAGTATCGGGTCTGGGTGTAACCGCAGGCGGATAATACAAAGTGCATTATGTTGATTTTTTTTAAATGATAATAATAAATAAGCATTTTTGTACCGTTGTATATGTGTCGTATTCATGGATTTTTGTGTTTATTTATTTTATTTATTTATATTATGTGATTGAAGATAATTATTATTTTTTTTTCTTTTTGGCGAATTGGGACAGAGTCCATGAAAAAGCCAATTATTTGTTTTAAAAAAATTGTCGTTTTTTTATTTGACTGCATTTATCAAGTATTTATTTGTACGTATTATTTAATAAATAATATTAACTGAATGAAAGGGGACACTATTTTAAAAACAAAGCAGCTACTTAATCCATACACACATCACGTGATATTTACATTTTTGTATAGAACAAACGAGAGAATCTACTGAAGGCCCAAGACACTGAGCTGCCCGCGAAATTCAAATTTAATTTGGTTTTTCGCCATTTATAAACGAATACGACAAAGTAGGCTTATGGTATTCAAATAGCGACAATGGCAATGGCATCTTCACAGGTTTATATAAGTACTAATCTTTACATAAAAGTATCCAGTTTAAGAAATTAATCAAAATAATGACTAATTTGTGAGTAGCTCACGTCAAACTCATTATTTTGACTAATTTCTTAAACTGGATACTTTCACGTTAAGATTAGTATATAAACCTGTGAAGATGATACTGCCATTGGCGCAATTTGAATACCATAAGCCTACTTTGTCGTATTAGTTTACAAATTGCGAAAAACCAAATTAAATTTGAATTTCGCGGGCAGACCCGTGTCTTGGGCCTTAAGTAGTACCTACTGAAGTATTAATAAAATGGCATAATAACAATAATTATATTGAGATTTTTATGTAGCCACAAGTGTCTTATAACAATCTCAGATTAAAGGAAACAGATGGACGGAATTTTATCGACAGATAGTGTCGGTCAAATCGTCTATACTGTAAACTTAATCTTGCTGATGATTCTGTGCTTCCCTTTTTCGCTTAGAATCCGTCTATAATTTTCCTTTAATCTATAATAAATAATTAATTGATAATAACATAGTTTTTAATATTATATTTAGCACGTAGATGGACATTTTGCACAAGTTTCGGAGGCGTACATACCATTGTTCGTAATAATTATTACTATTCGCATTATGTATGTTAAAAAAAAAGTACTGTTACTTGAATAAATATCTTACTGAAATCGTTGTTGTTTTTATTTTTACAAACTTTTATTTAACTGATAGGTAATGTATGAATAGAAATAGAAATATTTTTTATTCAAATAAACTTTTACAAGCACCTGGAATCGTCAATGAATCTACCATGTACGTACATAATATGTTTGAGAGTCTCTTACAAGCTGAATTTTTAGAATCTCCCTGGCGCAGTGGTCTTATAACTGAGAGGTCCCGGGTTCGATTCCCGGCGGGAACAATTTGGGAATTTATAATTTCTGAACTATCTGTGGTCTGATTTGGCTTTGGCCGTGGCTAGTTACCACCCTCCCGTTAAAGACGTGCCGCCAAGAGATTTAGCGTTCCAGCACGATGGCGTGTAGAAACCAATTAGGGATATGGATTGAACCTACACTGCTATACCCCTTCCAAGTTAGCCCGCTACGATCTTATGCTGAGATTTATAGACCAGGTCAGACTTAAGACGGAGTTAAAACGAGACAGATTGTCAGAGCATATTTGTCTCGTTTTAACCTCTATCTTGAGTCAGAGCACGCTCTGTATCGTCACTTACCATCAGGTGAGATCGCAGTCAAGGACTATCTTCTCTTTGAAGAAAAAAAAAACCACGTCGCAGTTTCCGATTGAGCTGAAATTTTGCATGTCCAAGTATACGTAAATACAATACAATATTATTGTGACATGGAGTCAGATCTGATGATGGAACCGGAAGCTTGCATTTCTCCGAAGTTTCTTTAAAAAAAAAAAAGACGTGTGGCACTCGGGGACTGCCGCGGTAAAGCTATTGCATAGCATTTTTTATCAACGCCATCTAGCGGTGAGAGGAGTTCCGTGTCAGGTTATTTTCGTTACGGAATTTCTGGATTCGATTTCCACGCTCAAGGCCCGCGATAGAAGCTATGCAGTAGCTTAAAAATTTACTACTTATACGTAGAATTCTGATTGACATAAATAAAACACAAAATATTTAGACGAATAATTATTTATTACAATTTACAACTATTAACTAGCATAAACCTTAAAAACTAGGTGTTTCGGTTGTTTTATTACAATTCACACGATGATAACAGTTTTGGGAATGAACATTAATGGTTTCCTATACAAAATGAGCTATACCATTTCGTCATGTTCGTAGAACAACCTGCATTTCATCAACTTTACAGTTCATCCATTTGAAATAATATCCTAACTTTTTAAATAAAAAAAAAACGTGTGGCACTCGGGGACTGCCGCGGTAAAGCTATTGCATAGCATCTTTTATCAACGCCATCTAGCGGCTCACCGTAATAATTATTACTATTCGGCTACTAGCGGCTCACCGCTAGATGGCGTTGATAAAAAATGCGCCATCTAGCGGCTCGCCGTAGAGGAGTCCCGTGTCAGGTTATTTTCGTTACGGAATTTCTGGATTCGGTCTCCACGCTCAAGGCCCGCGATAGAAGCTATGCAATAGGTTAAAAATCTACATAAATTAAGTTTCACAAACGCAGTTACGCAAAAATGATTCAACCCACACAACTTATCAGTTGAAAAGTTAACTTTATTCCTTTACATTACGTGTGTATTTAATTTGGCAAAGGTTTGTGGGTTGAATCGTTATCGCGTATCTGTGTCCATTATACCAATTAAAATGGATCTGTTTTAAAATAGCAAAACAAATAAAAATTGTTAATTAATTGTGTTAGGACAATACACTGTATCGTCAAATACAGGGTTTAATCGTAACAAATTATAAATTAAGTCTTAAAAATTCTCAGAAACTTCAAATGGAAATACACTGTATCTCATAAAATTTATGTTTTTTGAGTCATAAAACATAATGGTAAAAAAAGAAAAACAGAAAATCGCGATTTTTGAAAAATATTTGTTATTTAGATACAGTATATTGTCATGGCAATAGTGTAGTCCTATTGTTAAAATTAATAATATTGTTTGTCGAAAACAGAAACTAGTTATATCTTTAAACAACTATTTAAAAGGCACATACCTGAAAAAGAAAAAGTTAGGTAAGAACATAGATCTGCAATATCTGAAGAATTACTTGAATTTATGTGTCAACTTTTCAAAATTCAAAATTATTTCATGTAGGCCAACTTGTGGCTCTTATGGCCAACTTGTGGTTCGAAAAGCTGATTCTGCTGAGAAGAGCCAGCCAGAATCTCAGCAGTTGCTCTTTTCAAATTATAATCTCGTGGGCAGCCACAGCAAAGCAGATTGCTTCCAAGCAACTTTGTCTTCAAAATTCACTGTGTAATCGCCTCTACTTATTAAATGTTTCTTTATATACTACTAGATGATGCCCGCGACTTCGTCCGCGTGGATAAAGGTTTTTCGATTCCTGCGGGAACTCTTTAATTTTCCGGGATAAAAAGTAGCCTATGTTTTAATCCTGGAAATGAGCTATCTCCATTCCAAATTTCAGCCAAATCGGTTCATGCGTTGTGGCGTAAAGGAGTAACAAACATACACACACACACATACACGTACAAACTTTCGCCTTTATAATATTAGTGTGATTAGTGTGATTTTTTGTGTAATGGTAATTCTGTCGTAATCCTTACTAATATTATAAATGCGAAAGTGTGTTTGTGTGTGGGTGTGTGTCTGTTGGTTTGTTCTTCTATCACGCCGCAACGAAGCAACGGATCGGACGTGATTTTCTGCATGGGTATAGTTGAGGACCGGGAGGATGACATAGGTCACTTTTTATCCCGGAAAATCAGAGTTCCCGCGGGATTTTAAAAACTAAATCATAATAGTCAAGTTATAAAAGCGTATACTCGACCTCGCAAAGGACTTTTGCACTATAAGCAGATGTCAAGAAGTGTTACTAGTTTATGACAGTGTCTAGTTAATAGATCATGTGTTCATCCACTCATTATATCTATCTTGTGGACAGCTGAAGCAATGCTGCTTCGAAGCAATTTCGTCATTAAGAAATTCACTAACTGTACAATAACCTCTACCTATTGAATAATTACTTATCCTGATGGATGGATGGATGTTTGTTACTCAATCACGCCGCGACGACTGAACCGATTTGGGTGAAATTTGGCACAGAGGTAAATTATAGTCTGGAATAACCCATAGGCTACTTTTTATCCTGGAAACTAAGAGTCGCGGGCATCAGATGGTTAATAAATAAAAATAGCTCACAGCTGTGATTCTAGTCACGCCGCTTCTTGGCGTGCGGTTCGTGGTGGTCCCGCTTCCTCGAGGACTTGTCGGCGCGCTTCGCTTCGCTCAAGAACCGATCCAGGCCGAACGGGTCGAAGTCCGCTTCCGGCTGGGTGTTGCGGACCTGACCAAACAAATATGGGTTAATAAATAATAAATAAATGGGTTAATCGATCTTAAGCACGGGAATAATGCTAAAACGATGTCATATCAACAACTTATACAGTGTGTCCCGCGATAAAGTGCAACTCCGAAAGGAGGTGAAACTGGACCATAAATTATTCGACAAAAAAGTAGAGAAAAATATATATTTTATTTCTTTAAAAAAAAACTCACCGGTTCGTCTCTAGGGGCATCTTTCTCGAAGTTGACAGGTCCCGAGCGAGTGTTGCTACTGCTTGTGCCGGCGAAACCTTTGTCTGCCACGAACCTGAAACAACACACGGGTATATTACTCTAATATTTATTGTATGTATTGTAAATGTTCGTTAGTAGACCAAATAAATAAATAATATTTGCGTCCATTTTAAACCATATTCCCTTTTGTGAAAAACAAAACTCGAAAACGACTTCTAAACAATAGTAATAACTCGCGATATCGGTGCGAGCGAAGTGAGCGCAATTTTTTAAATATTTGGGTCCATTTTAACTCATATTCCCTTTTGTGTAAAATCAAACTCGAAACAATATATAATACGCTATACTAAGCGAAGTGAGCGCAATTTTTCTTAAACTTTTCTTGAATTTTTCTTGAACTAGCAAAAGTATAAATGTTTATTGCTTATAATATTCCTTTATGTTGCACCATACTACCCCCCTCCCCACCTAATTTCACTTCTCTCACCGATCGATGGTTGTATGGTAGACATTGCTCTCTGCCGTGCTAAGACAATACACTGTATCTTCAGATACAGTGTATCATCAGATACAGTGTATGTGCAGTGTATGGTTTTAGCACGGTCCTGCCGTCCTTAAGCTACAATGCCGTTAACTACCAAGACCATATTTCGAGCTATGATCCAAAAAGCGGCAGTTTATGAACAAATGACGCCATTTGATAACTAAAAACTACGGTTTTTATATTGCTATATCACAAATTACAGCATTAAAGAGAAATCCGCTTCGATGGATCGATAGAGAATTAACTATAAGTAAGAGAACATTAAAAAATCGTATTTGGCCAAATGTTGGTTAACGACGTTATAGCTTGAGGGGGGCAGGGCCGACAATGCAGCAGCTCTGTTACCAATAAGGCCGCCTTTGCGTGCGTAGTTTTAAGTTGTGTTTAATTTTGTTTCTTTCTTGTGTGCAATAAAGTTTTTATCTATCTATCTATCTCTTTCACATCACTGCACTCACCGCTTGGTGTTGGCGAGGGCGTCCATGTCGCCGCCATAGTTGTCCTTGTCCGCGTTCCTGGTGGGGCGGTAGATGTGCGCCCCCACCGTGTCCTGGTTACGCCACGGCTTGTCGTACACGTTGTACGCCTCGTCGTCGGCATAACCTGAACACAAACGGGCCTGTTTTGACACGAAACGGACTATTTTGTGCCCATTTTGACACAAAGCGGTCTATTTTGACACGAAACGGTCTATTTTGACACAAAGCGGTCTATTTTGAGACAAAGTGGTATATTTTGACATAAAGCGGTCTATTTTGACACAAAGTGGTATATTTTGACATAAAGCGACCTATTATGACACGAAACGGCCTATTTTGACACGAAACGGCCTATTTTGACACAAAGTGGTATATTTTGACATGAAGCGACCTATTATGACACGAAACGGGCTATTTTGGCACAAAGGACCTATTTTGACACAAAGCGACCTACGAGTATAATGACAGCGATCTATTATGACACGAAGTGACCTATTTTAAAAGTGGCCTATTTGATATGAAAAAGACTGTTTTGACAAAAAAGCTGCTTATACCGACTTAAAGCACTTATGATATAAAGCAGCCTATTTTAACACAGGGCGGTCTATTTTGAAAGTGGCCTATTTAGACACAAAGCAGTGTGTTTTGATATAAACTTATTTTGAGCGAATGTGGCCTATTTGCCACAAAGTAGCTTATTTTGATAAAAAGTGACCTATTTTATCTACGGATACCGATTCACTCTTGTTTACTTATAGATAGAGGATAGAGGATCTGAGCAATGACATAGGATACTTTTTATCCCGCACAATCATATGTTCCCACGAATCCCACGGGATTTCGATAAACTGAGTCCACGCTGGCGTCAGCTAGGGAATATTTAAAAAAATAAGCTTAATATTTTCAGAACCATAAAAGACTGTTGAACTTTATATCTAAATATATAAAAGGCAAAAGTGACTGACTGATTGACTGACTGACTGACTGACTGACTGATCTATCAACGCACAGCTGAAACCACTGGATGGATCAGGCTGAAATTTTGCATGTACATAGCTATTATAACGTAGGTGTCCGCTAAGTAAGGATTTTTGAAAATTCAACCCCTAAAGGGATAAAATAGGGGTTGGAATAATCGAACTTAAGGTGAGCGAAGCCGCGGGGTAGAGCTAGTTCAGTATAAATTTCGACTTAGTATCATTAGCCGTTTACGAGAAAAAGGGTCTTGACACACTGACAGACAGACGGGCAACGAAGTGATCCTATAAGGGTTCCGAAGTTCCCTAAAAAGAAGAAACAGATAGATTCCTTACCACTGTCCATTCCTCTGCTGTTGTTGAATAGTCTCTGGTCGAACATCCCTTCCCCACCTTGAGCGGTCTTCGCGGGCATACCCAGGGCGATTTGCTCCGATATGTCACGTTCACGATCCTTTACTAGTTTCGATCTGAAAATAGTTTTTTTTAATTAGTACAAATATGTTTGTACTGCACGTTTATGATAAGATTTTTTTAAAATATAATTCGCTCATTTGCGACAAGGGTGACATAACTCAAAATTCACCAATTTTAGTGTCGATCATTTATACTTTTTGCTATAAAAACAACATTACGCTAAGCACAAAAAAATAAGAGCGAGAGAGATTGTGACTTAATGCTCTGTCGCTTTGTTGGCCGCTGTGTTGTTTCGAGAACGCAGCATCCACAAAACATTACTCTCTAACGAGAGAATTCTCTCATCGTCGATTTTGAATTATGTCACTCTTGTCGCAAATGAGCGATATGGACAGTCCTTGACTGCGATCTCTCCTGATGGTCAGTGACGATAATCTAAGATGGTTGCAGGGTAGCTTGGAGACAATTCAGAAATCAAAAATTCCCAAATTACCTCCGCCGGGAATCGACCCGAAACCTCCCAGTTATAAGACCGCAGCGCTCACCACTGCGCCATCATCATCGTCAAAAAAACATAAGTGTGATGCAGGTGCACTCTCTATTCCTTCACTCTCACAGGCCTATAGAACGAAAATTCGACGGCGTTACGTGCTCTCCGAGGCATAAGGGTGGCATACCACCGCTAGCTATTACATAAACTCTAAGCAGTAAAATGTAATTGTTAACTGGCAAACCCGCATTTGCACTTGTGCTCATACGTATATCGGTTTGTCTGTAATTGGGTGCACACCTGAAATGTTTCTCTGGATATACTATAATTTTTTATACACCGTGTATTTTTAATAGTTGTATTCCCTAAGCGTAACGATCAGCCCTCAGTAGTACTATCGAAACATAGAGTTAAAATAAAAAAATGAAAATGTTTTTGTTTTGAAATAATTAAAAAAATATAATTAACAACTCGAAACTGTGAGAAACAATAGTAATGGAATGCTAATACTAATAAGCGCAAGGGTCAACGACCACGCGGCCGCTACTATTGGTTCGAAGTCTTTTTCGAGTTTTGATTTTCTCGATTGTAAAGCCATTTCTGATTCTGATCATTTTTTAAATTTGAAAATCGAATGTAATGCCATGATCGAATCATTTCGTTTCGGGAATACAACCATTAAAATTCCACCGTGTAGTTCTTGTGTTCCTGTTGGCAAACCAATAATAAAATAAGTAGTAAAATAGCAACGCGAGCGAAGTGAGGGCGAGATTTACCTTTTATCGGGTGCGGCCCGCGCCAGGTTGCGGTCGCGTTGCCGCTCGCGGTGTCGCTCCGAGCGCAGCCGCTCGCGCTCCGCCGCCGACAGCTCGCCCTCCGGCGCGGCCGAACCCTCCTCGCCCGCCACCTCGTCCTCCGGGTTGCGGATACCTGTCCGCGATAACACATAGCCCTGATATATCATTTACATTTTAATTCCAAAGTAAAAATAAGATTTAAAGCACCATATAAAGTTACCAAATCGATCCCTCCTATGTTAGTTGTGGTATCCCGCAAAATTGGCATTTTAAGTTATTTGCACTATATCATATTTTTTTGTTTTGATATATTTTATGTTTGTTAAAAAAAAAAATTAGAAACAGCATTTTTTACATACTTTCAAGACTTATAAAGTCGTATAGTTATTAAAACGACGTCCTTAAACCATTTTATTGACCTACACAACAATTGACGTCACGTAAACGTTTTGGGGATACAACAACTTACGTACTAGGAAGTATCGAAATGAATACAATGTTATATTTTGTTATTAGAAACATGTATAAAATATTTTCATTCTATTTTTTTTTCTTTCTTCTCCTCCCTCTACGCCAGTCTCCTCTCCAGCTAATCTGTCGTTTCCACTGCGTTCCTTTATTTCTGGGTTCTTTTTATTCAGCACTGGACATCTTTTCTGTCAGCTATATAGAATGTTGGAGTCTCACCAGCTCGATGGTCCCTGGCCCGCTGTGCCAACATCCTCAGATGCTCTTCCTTCTTCTCCTTCTCCCGCTGCGCCAGTCTCCTCTCCAGCTGAGCTCGTGCCTCCACTGCCTCTCTCGCCTTCCTGTCAGCTATGTACAAGATAATGTCTCACCAGCTCGATGGTCCCTGGCCCGCTGTGCCAACATCCTCAGATGCTCTTCCTTCTTCTCCTTCTCCCGCTGCGCCAGTCTCCTCTCCAGCTGAGCCCTCGCCTCCACTGCCTCTCTCGCCTTCCTGTCAGCTATGCACAAGATTATACTCACCAGCTCGATGGTCCCTGGCCCGCTGTGCCAACATCCTCAGATGCTCTTCCTTCTTCTCCTTCTCCCGCTGCGCCAGTCTCCTCTCCAGCTGAGCTCTCGCCTCCACTGCCTCTCTCGCCTTCCTGTCAGCTATGCACAAGATTATACTCACCAGCTCGATGGTCCCTGGCCCGCTGTGCCAACATCCTCAGATGCTCTTCCTTCTTCTCCTTCTCCCGCTGCGCCAGTCTCCTCTCCAGCTGAGCTCTCGCCTCCACTGCCTCTCTCGCCTTCCTGTCAGCTATGCACAAGATTATACTCACCAGCTCGATGGTCCCTGGCCCGCTGTGCCAACATCCTCAGATGCTCTTCCTTCTTCTCCTTCTCCCGCTGCGCCAGTCTCCTCTCCAGCTGAGCCCTCGCCTCCACTGCCTCTCTCGCCTTCCTGTCAGCTATGTACAAGATTATACTCACCAGCTCGATGGTCCCTGGCCCGCTGTGCCAACATCCTCAGATGCTCTTCCTTCTTCTCCTTCTCCCGCTGCGCCAGTCTCCTCTCCAGCTGAGCCCTCGCCTCCACTGCCTCTCTCGCCTTCCTGTCAGCTATGTACAAGATTATACTCACCAGCTCGATGGTCCCTGGCCCGCTGCGCCAACATCCTCAGATGCTCTTCCTTCTTCTCCTTCTCCCGCTGCGCCAGTCTCCTCTCCAGCTGAGCTCTTGCCTCCACTGCCTCTCTCGCCTTCCTGTCAGCTATGTACAAGGCCTCCGCTAGTTTTGAGAAGTTCTCATTTATGTGCACCTGTTGGAGACCCCTTCCATCCGCTGCTAGACGTTTGTCTAAAGGTATTGTGTAACCTGGATAAAAGAAAAAATCATATTTAAAATACCTATTCTTCTCAATGACAGCCAACCTCAATGGAAACTAGCCAACAGGGGATGCAAGAGATTTTTTATCGGGACCTATGTTTTTTTTAAATCTAAGGGGACTCTGTTTTTTTGTGATAAAAATTAGCCTATGACAAACTCCAGGTTAGATCAGTTCTGGTGGAAGATCTTATGATGAAAAGCAGTGTTGGCGAACCGGTTGGCCAACGCATATAGTCATAGGTTACCGCTACATAAATATAATCTACACCGTAGACATAGAAGTACTATAGACTTAATGATATCTCCTTTTCACTCCCACACGAAAGAGATGCAGTATAGCGATGTCAAACAAGATAGAATGAGACACAGCTATGTCTATATCCGTCCCTCACTGTGTGCCACGTTTTGAGTTGTTGCTCACAATACATTGTATGGTGATTGTAAGCAACAAGACGTACAAGAGTAGGTATTTCACAGTGTTATGCTATCCCTTTCGGCGACAAGCTTTTTTTTTTATTCGATGACAAGATAGCCTTGACTGCGATCTCACCTGATGGTAACTGACGATGCAGTCTAAGATGGTAGCGGGCTAACTTGGAAGGGGTATAGCAGTGTATATTCAACCCATACCCCTAATCGGTTTCTACACGCCGTCGTGCCGGAACGCTACGTTACGCTAAATCGCTTGGCGGCACGTTTTTGACGGTAGGGTGGTAGCTAGCCACGGCCAAAGCCTCCCATTAGACCAGAGACAATTCAGAAATTATAAATTCCCAAATTGCCCCCGCCGGGAATCGAACCCGAGACCTCCCAGTTTTAAGACCACAGAGGTCACCACTGCGCCAGGGAGGTCGTCAGAACGCTTGGTAGGATTCTAGAGGATACTCATTCTACGATCTACACATTACCCTTGGCGTTCTTCCAGTGCGACACGCAGGGCGGCACCTTCCAGTCCCTCTGCTGCTTGACGGACACGCGGCGCGGCGGCGAGTGCAGCACGGGCGCGGGCGGCGAGGGCGCCGCGCGGGGGATCTTCCGGTTGATCTGGAACCGGGGGGGCTCCATGGGGTCCGACTGAGCTTCCACCATACTGAAATAGATGATTTTGAACTTGAAGATTGTTTTTTTTTACTGAATAAGTAGGAAGCTTGTGTTAGGAGTTGGTATGATAATACTGACGTTCTCAAGCTATAACGTCGTTAACCAAAAACTACGAGCCAAATACGATTTTTTAATTAGAATTAGAATTTATTTATTGCCAAAATACACGTGATATGGTGTTACAAAATGTTCTCATACTTAGGCTTGGTTGTTTCAAACCGTTTGTTATCATTACATACATTCTTTAAAATGTTTTTTTTTTACATTTTGTTCTGTGCTTCCAACTTAAAGGATACAAAGTGTATACAACAAATCATCCAGATGGTAGATCGCACGGAGGAACAGCGGTAGTCATTAAAAATAATATCAAACACCACATGTATAGTCAACACAAAGAAAACTTCTTGCAAGCAATAACTGTCACAGTCGAAGATAAAATGGGTCCTATAAATATAAGCGCTGTTTATTGTCCTCCTCCTAACAAAGTAAAGGAACAACATTTCGTCCAGTACTTTAAGAGTCTGGGAAATAGATTCATCTGTGGGGGGGACTGGAATAGTAAACACACCTATTGGGGGTCAAGATTGATTACTACAAAAGGTCGTGAATTGAAAAAATGTATGGACAACCTTCATTTGACTGCCCTATCCACGGGTGAACCAACTTACTGGCCAGCGGACCATAATAAGACACCAGACTTGTTGGACTTTTTCATTCTCAAAGGCCTTTCTCACATTTACTTTGCGGTGGAATCTTGTCTAGATACATCATCCGACCACTCACCGGTTATAGGTACTTTCAGCACTACCGCAGTTCAAAAAGAACCTCATTTGACACTCTATAATCATAGAACAGACTGGACTGCATTTTCTGACTTTCTTGAAAGCGAAGTTGAGCTTAAAGTTAGATTAAAATCTCAGGAAGATATAGATGATGCAGCCTTCTACATCACTAACAAAATACAAGAAGCCGCTTGGAGATCAACACCTGATATACCAACGGCAAATAGATTCACTAACATTCCTCTTAAAATTCGTGAACAATTAACAGAAAAAAGAAAATTACGAAGGCGCTGGCAAACAAGCAGACTAGCGGAAGATAAAACAGCGTTCAATAGAGCAGCCAGAAAACTCAAAGAAATGATTATAGATAGTGAAAATGACAATTTTCAACACAAGCTTTCTAGTCTGCAAACAAATGGGAAGAACGACTACTCTCTGTGGAAAATTACAACTTTAAGAGACCTAAAAAATCAATCCCACCGCTAAAATTATCATCAGGTGGATGGGCTCGAACCTCTAAGGAGAAAGCTGAACTATTTGCCCAACACTTGAGCGAAATATTCAAACCAAATGAGTCCACAAGTGAAGAGTTTGATACCCACATTAAAGCTGTAATACATAGCGATCAACAACTGTCAGCACCTTTAAAGTTGATTACGCCCAAAGAATTGGCTAGAACAATAAAACGTCTAGAGAACAAAAAAGCTCCAGGTTTTGACCTTATCACAGGTGAAATCCTGAAACAACTCCCAAGAAAAGCAATCGTCTTCCTAACCATGCTCTTCAATGCTATTATGAGAGTACAATATTATCCAAAAATTTGGAAAGTTTCACACATTTGTATGATACCAAAACCTGGGAAAACACCGACAGAACCTAGTTCGTATAGACCAATTAGCTTGCTTCCAATAATATCAAAAGTATTTGAAAAAGTCTTTTTAAATAGAATGAAACCAATACTACATGAAGCACCTGTTATCCCAGATCATCAATTTGGGTTTCGTGAACAGCATTCCACAATAGAACAAGGACACAGAGTTGCTCATAAGATAAGAGAAGCTCTTGAAAAGAAGGAATACTGTTCAGCAGCTTTCTTGGATATACAACAAGCCTTTGACAGGGTTTGGCATGAAGGACTTTTGTATAAACTTAAAACCCTACTTCCAAACTCTTTGTACATGGTATTAAAATCGTACCTCAACAATAGAAAAATTCAAGTTAAATTTGGAGAGGAACTATCCAGTATCTATGAAATTAAAGCATCTGTTCCACAAGGGTCAGTGCTTGGACCAGTTCTTTATTCAATCTATACAGCAGATCTACCGTCCACACCAGGTGTAGAAACAGCAACATACGCTGATGATACAGCATGTCTTGCAAGTGATAAGGATCCTGACAAAGCATCTGAAAAATTACAAATGCAAATAGATAAAATCGACCGGTGGCTTGCAAAGTGGAGGATTAAAGCTAGCGTCACCAAATCCAAACACATCACATTTACCTTACGTAAAGGCAATTGTCCATCAGTTACAATGGAAGGCCAAGAATTACCAACTGAAACCACAGTCAAATATCTAGGCCTCCACCTGGACAGGAGACTCACTTGGGCAAACCACATAAAATCAAAACGTAAAGAATTAAACTTCCAATATAAAAGCTGGTATTGGCTTATAGGACGGCAATCACCACTATCTCTTAACAATAAACTGCTAGTCTACAAGACCATAATCAAACCAATCTGGACTTATGGTATAGAACTCTGGGGATCAACATGTAATTCTAACCTTGAAATACTCCAACGGTTTCAAAGCATTGTACTAAGAGCAATCTCTGACGCACCCTGGTTTTCTCGCAATGACGAAATCCATGAATACCTTGAAATGCCAACAGTCAAAGCAGAAGTGAATAAATACAGTAAGAGATACAAGCTTAGACTGCAGAAACATCCTAACACACTGGCACAGAGATTGCTTGATAAGGAAGGAGACAGAAAACGCCTCAAAAGATGGCACATACTGGAGCTGGATGGGAGATGAGCTCCAACATAGCTCTCAAGGATAGGGACATTTATTGAAATTCCCCCCTTTAATCACCTACAGCTGACACACCCCAATATCTGATAATGGCTGGAGAAGCCGATGGCAGATGGATATATAAAAGAAAAAAAAAAAAAAAAAAAACATTTTGTTCTGTAACGCAATGTTTAACGGTTATGTGTCTGTTAAAATTTGCTGAAGCAACCATGCCTTATAGTTAATTCTCTATTTATCCATCGAAACGGTATTCTCCTTAATGCTGTAGTTTGTGATATAGCAATATAAGAAATGTCGTATTAGCTATCACATGGCGTCATTTGTTTACCGCCGTTTGGATGGTCAGTCAATCAGTCATTCAGTCACCTTTTCCTTTTATATATTTGGATTAGTTTAATTTTGACTCACCGAATAACCCTCTGCTTGGCTCCAGAGTTAAACGCGCCGCCTTGCTGCGCTGGCGTATAGCGTATGTACTGGGCGGGGGCCTGCGAACAAGGCATACTAACAGAGCGACACATAGCAACATATTATAATACTAGCTGTGCTCGCGACTTCGTTCGCGTGGAACAGTGACTTTTCGAGCAGCATATTTTGAATTACATATACCGTCGACGCTCAGGCGCGAGGCGTCTAGTACGTACTCTGTACGTTAAAAATGTTCGCCGTGATTCTTTAAATTGACATAACTTTTTCATTTATGAACCGATTGACGTGAAATAAACACTAAATGTTAAGTGAAGCTTACTACAATATATTAGTGAAAACCGTATCTAAATCGAATAAGCCGTTTCTGATATTAGCGTGCACAAACACACAGACAAACAGACAAACAGACAAAAAAAAATTAATTACAATTTCGGGTTTGGCATCGATATAATAACAACCCCACTTTTTTTTTTATATATTTCCATTGTACAGACACCACTTTTCTACAATTTTATTATATGTATATGTATATAATATAAATAAAGAAATAAATACAGCCCTTATTTACTGAAGTTTACAACGATTATTAAATATTTTTACTATTTGTAACACAAGTCAGTGACCGTTCTACTTCTGTCTTCCGACAGACACCTCTTCCATTACCTTCCAAATCTCCAAATCCTCAATAGCCCAACGGTTAAAGGTGCAGAATGAAAACTGAAAGATTGCAGGTTCAAACCCCACCAATAGCTGCACTATTGTCGTAACCACTCCTAGCACAAGCTTTCCGCTTATTTGGAGGGGATAGGAGAATATTAGTCAACTTCATCTTGGCTAATATCAATTTTTTTCACAGTCAAGAACTTTTACAACGAATAAAAAAAATGATTCTAAAATGTTAAAAGAATTTTTAAGCAATTTTTATATTAATTTATTAAATCTGTTGATTTAAAATAATGAAATTCAACTCACAGCTTTAGGTGCAGCCTTGACTGGCATAGCGGCGGATATCTTGGCATTTGTGAGTTTCTCGAGTGCCTGCTTAGTCTTTTCTGTGATATCCTGTATGTCGTCATCGGTTGGCTTCTGGAGAGTTGCATCGTCTTCTGCTAAGACTTCTGACGGCAGCAAGTCTGTGAGCTTCGAGTAGATTATCTGAAGACAAGAAAAATGTGACAACACAAAAACTTAAAATTTACCTTAACAGTTTATACATAATTTATAAAGAATATTAGTGCCTTAGTTATATATTCAATTCAATTCAATTCAAAATTTATTTATTTCATGTAAGCTAACTTGTAGCTCTTATGACACGTCATAAATCTACTACCGGTTCGGAATGCAGATTCTGCTGAGAGGAGCCGGCAAGAAACTCAGCAGTTGCTCTTTTCAAAAAAATAAAAATTTTATTATTGAAACTATGCTATGTATTCAGTGCTTCCACGATGAATTTTCCTGAGTACAATACAAGTAAAAATAAATACAATACAAATACAAATAAATACATGTTAACACAGGCAGGCAAAAGCAGACCCAACGGGAGTTGGTGGCACCCGTTCACGAGCATGACGCATGATCCAGCCGTTGCTTTGCTCAACCATATTGAAATAGATACCTAGTTGGCAACCTGGGCAACCTGCTAGGCGTCTGGAGAGAGCTGGGATGAACAGACCATGACTGGTTTAAGTGTGGAAAGTGGAAACCAGCCCAGCAAGAAGAAAGGAAGATACTTAGTGTCCGGTAGAAGGACGAAAGTCAAATGGTCAGTCAGGTGTCTATTATTAATAACGAAGACCAGTATCGCTAGAAAAGCTCAAAAAGGTCACACAGCCACACATGTCAAGCGATACTGGTCTTAAGCGATTATGTAGATAAAGTTTAAAATTATTTCACACTGAAAGGGCTCGCCGCGCCTATCGTCTGCTGGACGCTGCCATTCCCATGTAGATTGGCCTAAGGGCCAAAGAGTAAGGGTGTTTTTTTTATTACCTTATCAGCACTGTGACCTTGCCTAGCGATGGCGGAGTATTTAACCCTTCCAGACTCATCCAGCTGGACTGCTAAGGCGTTTGAAGTACTCTCCTTTCCCCTCGCGCCCATACCCAGGGGGTATTGAGCAACATGAATCTCGGGGAATGCACCACCATCTATTGGGTATAAGATTAAAAATTAATTCATCGTTCTCATCGACTCATAGCATTCAATTAGGTCTTTTTCTTTTACAAGGATCTCCCAACTTTTGTAACAAAACATGTATCAAATGTCGATCCCTTTAAGCTAATTATCGTTGTTTAAGCAATTAAACAGCTACATTAATTTGTATTTTGTTAACATTGTTGTATTTATTTTTTATACATGAGAACAACAAATAGATCTTAATGAAATATATTTTTTTATTAATTTACCTCCAAAATCTTCTTCTGCCCTTGGTACCCATCCTTTTCTCTGACCATACGGTGGAACACTTGTTTGGGACACCACTAGCGCACTGCCCACGCGTTTCGCCCTTAGTTCATCATCACGGTCCCATACTTGCTGTACGGGAGCCGGCAGTAAGCTAGAAATGCAAGCCAATCGATAAAAATCATCATAGTATTCATAGATTAGGTTATGCTAAAATTAACACAGTAAAACATAGATATATTTAAGGATTTACTTAATTAAGCCAACACAGTTATGAAGGGACGTATATTATAGTAATTGATAGAAAGAATTCACAGTAAAACCAATTTTAAATTAACCCAACGTAAAGAAAAGAAAACAAGCTTTTCTCGAAATTTTAACGGTTTGTAACGATAACATTATTCATCATCTGGTATAAAATAAGTTTTATGATTATCATCTTTTATAATTAGTCAATTTATTGTCCTTAAGTCCACAAAAATTACATTAAAAAATTAAATAAACACAACACACCTCGACAAGGACGCCATTTTGTTGTGATTTTTTTGACAAATAAGTTGGTGTTGAAAATGACATTTGGGTTGGGCTGCCAAACGGCAGTCGTGTTTGCAATATACAACTTGCTGCGAGAAATTATACAAATAGATAACTGTCTACTAATCTGTCTTCAAAATGTTTTAATTCGTTTCTTTTAAGATTTTTATTGTAAAGCCATAATATCTTAAAAAAGACGAATTAATAAAATTATCAATGTGGCTAATAAGTAATTATTATGTTGCACACAATTTTTTAAACTAAACTGAATCAATTGACGTCTAAATTTTGTTCTATGCTTTTCGGCAGGAAGCATCATAAAAGGGATAGCATGTTTGATGGAATTTAGTTTAGTTCAAAGATTGTGTACAATATATAATTATATTGTACACAATCATTTTGATGTTATGACCATCAGTTTGTCTAGCCATATTGAATCGTTCATAAAGACCATAAACTATTAATAACTGTATTGACTAATGGCTAAAGTGAATTATTATTGTACATTATTTTACAATACAATATTATACAACCTGCAAGCCCTAGCATGTAATGACAGACACCGTGTTAACTTGACAGAAACTGTGAATTCTGTGATGGCAGGATTCGTAATTCGTTCAAAAATTTACTTATAACAGTAATAAATAGTAGTTGTGTATTTAAAATTGAATTCATAATTCAAAATATTTTTATAAAAATATGTGTAATTGTATACACAAATAACCTAAAAAATTAATTGAAATTTTCTTCACCAATCTACTAACAATAATTTTTACTATCGAAATGAAAAGTTGTTTGTAAAAAGAGGTGGAAAACTGACAGATTCGTATATAAATGAAGTAGACCCAAACGTCTCCCCTTTATAACCTCAAAAATGCGCGAGAAGTATTATAGTACTATGGCGAAGTGAGCTTATTTTATTCTTAAAACAGTGTTTAAGTGAACCAATTGTGACCATGCCGTCGAAGAAGAGAAAATACAATGCGAGGTTTCCAGCCGTAAGTTTTTAATGGTCATAACCTACGACGTAAACAAGAAATAGTGTATTGTTTTTGTGGATTATGGTGACACTGTTTGCTTTTAGGGGCGAATTAAGAAGATAATGCAGACCGACGAGGAAGTTGGGAAGGTGGCTCAGGCTGTGCCAATCATAATCTATATCCTTTTAAATGAGAACGTATTTTAAGCTCTTTTTTGAATTAAACAAACCATACTTGATTATGAGCACAAATGGGGAGATATCTCAATACCTACTCAAGGTATTATGGTCTGGCCTTTGTATTTTTCCACTTTATCAACGCAGTTTAAATACGCAATAAGTAAATAAAGGTCTGGTTGGTTATTGTGTAATGTGTTTATTTTGGTAACACTTGTCATGTTTTTAACTGAGAATCAAAATCTGTTCAAATATGTAAACTTCTTGCAAGTGTTTTCTTCCGAAATGAAATGAATTATATTAATATTAATGATATAAGCTCAGCATTATTGTGTATAAATACACATTGCATATACTCTGGTGTTTCGGATTTTGAACCAGTATACTTAATTTTAGTTCACATCTTGTCCAATGAAGTAATGTTATAAACAAGTCAAATATAAAATTAATAGTCCATAGTTTAGTAGTGTTGGTCTATTTACCTAGAACAGGAACTTTCCTGCTCTGCTTTAATAGAGTAGGAAGTAGAGAAAAGTAGTGTAGAATTCCTATAAACACTTGTTTACAGCAATTCAGATTTTTTCTTCTACGCACATCCAAATTGTGGAACCAAATTCCTTTGGGGGTGATCCCACTGAACTTACGGTGAACACCTAAGAGTGGAACAACAAATTCCTAAAAAATTGGCAACACATTGTGTTTCTGGTGCTCCAAATGTTCATGGGTGGCGTTAATCACTTAACATCAAGTGCCCACCCGCTCGCTTATTATTATATGAAATAAAAATCAGCCACATGTAACGTAGCTCCACCGAGTTGTTGAATTAGTCTTATTGAGTCATTGGTAGACAAATTAGTTAATGTTTGAGATTCAGATTCCCATTCTCTTAATTTCCAAAATTCTTAAGTACTCTGTACACTTTTTGAAGTTTAATTTTTATTCGATGACAATATAGCCCTTGACTTCAATCTCACCTGATGGTAAGTGACAATGCAGTTTAAGATGGTAGCGGGCTAACTCGGAAGGGGTATAGCAGTGTAAATTCAACCCATGCTCCTAATCGGTTTCTATACACCATCATGCCGAAACGCTAAATCACTTGGTGGCATTTCTTCGACGGTAGGGTGGTAACTAGCAACGGCCAAACTCTCCTACTAAACAAGTTTTAAATCAGTTCTAAAAGTAAATGAAAGTGAATAAAAAGCTACATATTTATCCGTTCATTCATAAAAATGTGTCCTACACCCTTGCAATATGAAGTTAACTCTGGTTTTGCCACAACACCTCGCACTCTGGAGCTGTTTGTGGAGTCTCTGCTGGGCAAGGCCATGCAGGTCACCATGCAGCGCAATGCCAAGACGCTCAGCCCCTCGCACGTCAAGCAATGCATATTGGCTGAGTCGCGGTTTGATTTCCTTAGAGACTTAGTAAGTAATACTGTTAATGAACATAGCTATAGTTTTACCACAACACCTCACATTCTAGAGATGCTCTGATGGGCAACATAAACTTGGAAGGGGTATGGCAGTGTAATCATACCCCTAATCGGTTTCTAAACGCCATCATGCTGGAACGCTGAGTCGCTTGACAGCACGTCTTTGACCGTAGGGTGGTAACTAGCCACCGCCAAAGCCGCCCACCAGACATTTATGGCCCTCGCTTTTACTAATCTTACTATAGTACGTTACGCAAAACGGGTGAATTGACGCCTACTTGCGGAAAAGATTCCCAGGAAATGAAGATAGTACGTTTATCTCACGAAGTTACGGGTGCTTTACTTGTGGTTACGTCGTGTACCTGCATATTGCGTGCCTGTCAGGAGCCTAGGTGGGAGCGGTCAGGCGCGAGCATCTCGCTCACACTTATACAGATACAACACACACACAACCATGAGATACGAGCTCTCGTGAAATGAAAACCTATACCAGTAGTAATATGGTTAATTTGATTTGAACTTGTAGCATTATCAATGTAGTCAAATTATTGCACTTTTCAGGTAAAAAATATCCCTGATGTAACTGCAGCAGAGGAAAGGGAAATGATGAGTAGGGAAGGCTCACCAAATTCAACGAGGTAAACATCAGCAATAATTATTCATTGTGGAAACACTGTTTACATAGCATACGGGCTATCTTGTCTCTTCTAGCGTTTAGCGTCAGTTACAAGTAAGTAACCCTCAAATATGGTTGAGCGAAGCAATGGCTGGATCATGCGTCATGCTCGTGAACGGGTGCCACCAACGGGAATGGGTCTACTTTCTGTCTGCCCGTGTTAACATGTATGGTATGAGGCATTTTTGAAACTTCATTGTAGAGACACATACGTACACATAACATAGTTTTGTTAACTATTGTAAAATTTTTTTTATTTTTTGAATAGAACTATCGCTGAGTTTATTGCTGGCTCTTCTCGGCAGGAAGAGCATTCCGAACTAGTGGTAGATTCAACGACGGTTCAAAAGCACTTGTATAAGTTTATTTGAATAAAAAATATTTCTATTCTATTCGAATGTTTGTTATATAAACAAAATAAAATACATTCGAGTTATGTGAACATCAGTAGTGGAATTTTTTCGATGTATGTGATGATTTCTACTGGATTTCTAGACTGATTTGTGTGATTTTTTTTTAAATATTTCATTACATAATTTCAGGCTTTCAGATACAACCGCCCCTAGGCGGGTAGTCAGAGAAGATTCAAATAGTTCGGGTAGTTCCGACATTAGAGTACAATCAACAGCCAAAGACAACCTCCGACGAGCCATCTCCCTAGACACGGACAAGCCGAAGAACGAAACCGTCACTTCGGAGGCAATAGGTAAGTCAGAAGTCACTACTATCGACCGTTCCGTAGAACAAAGTCTCATCTGCAAAAACAACTTGAAAGGAGACGGTCCATTTTGGGACTACTCTTGTACCATATACCATGAAAAGTGACAAAATACAAAGAGATCATTAACAATAAAATCAATTAGACAATCATAATAAATAAATTGCAAAAATAAAAATGTAATTTCAGGTTTTTCGGTACTGTACGCAACACTTACAAGATGGCTACCTTTCAGCCACATAGAAGGCAGTGGGTAGGTACCCAGACACAGTTCTGTCAAATGTCATTTCTGAGTGATCTGACAAGTGACCCCATAATATTTTGACAGCTAACGTCAGAAACATGAATCCACCCGCCATGATTACGTATATTATGTTGCCTTACGTGTAGAAAATAAATAATATTAGCATTGAAATTAAGATGAGTTCGTGGATTTGTTGGGTCAAAAATGCTTTAATATTTTATTTTATTTTATGTTATTACTGGTACACGACCTGTCCCAGGCTCCATACAATTTTGGACCGTCTCCTTTAAACCTTAAAAGTCAGATCTGCAAAACTCAAATCTCAAGTTATGAATTTAGCCAAAGTCTTCCACCAGACAAAAGGAAAAAAATTTAATAAGGAAAAGAATATTTCACTTATTTGCGACAAGGGTGACATAATTCAAAATTCACCAATTTTTGTGTTGAAAATTTATACTTTCTGCTATAAAAACAACATTAAGCACAAAAAAAAAAGAGCGAGAGAGGTTGTTACTTTATGCTCTGTCGCACTCTGGCCGCTGCATTGTTTCGAGATCTCAGCATCCGCAGGACACTCTCTAACGAGAGAACATCTCTCTTCGTCGAATTTGAATTACAGTCAAACCTGAGTAAGTGAGAACTGGGTAAGCGAGAGAAGGTGAGAGTATTTGCCAGGTCCCATCATTTTGCTCTCCTAAAACCTCTATAAATGAGAAACAAAAACCTGTATAAGTGACACTAATTTTTCACGGGCGAACCTCTTTAAGTGAGATTTCTAGCTGCCTATATAAGCGACAGTTAAAACAATTTAACATTTGCTATTCATGACTCATTCTTAAATTTCGAGGAACTCTTATTCTATTTGAATTATCAAATGTGCGTCTTTTATTGTTTTCTATAGTTTTAGGAACTTACATTGTATTTGAACGACCAAATGTGCGTCTTTTATTGTTTTCTAAAGTTTTAGGAACTTGCATTGTATTCGAACGACCAAATGTGCATTTGTTATTGTTTTATATAAGTTCGAGGAACTCATATTCTATTCAAAAAGCCTTAGTCTAGGCCTCTATAAGTGAGATAGACCCCTACTGTAACTCTGTAAGCTAGAAACTCGGGTTAGTGAGAAACCTCTATAAGAGAAAAAGAGATCGTGGTCCCTTGAGCTCTCACTTATCCAGGTTTGACTGTATGTCACCCTTGTCGCAAATGAACGATTTAACAAAGAATCCGAATTCCCCACAGATTTAACGAAGAAGTTGGACGACAGGCCGGTGGTGTCGGCCAACTTCTACCAGGAGACGCAGGTGACGGACGCGGAGCTGACGCACAGGAGCGTCATAACCCCCAACCCCACATACGCGCCGCAGCCCTCCACCTCCCACTACCCAGGTACTTGTTAACATACTTCCAATAAAACTTCCAATAAAAGCCTCAATAGCCCAACGGTTAAGTTGCGGACTGAAAACTGAAAGGTCGCAGGCTCGAGCCCCATCCGTTGCACTATTGTTGTATCCACTCCTAGCACAAGCTTTCCGCTTATTTGGAGGGGAGAGGAGAATATAAGTCAAATTCAGCTTGGCTGATATTCTTTTTTTGAAAAAAAAAAAAAAAAAAAAAAAAAAAAAAAAAAAAAAAAAAAAAAAAAAAAAAAAAAAAAAAAAAAAAAACCGAACCTTCGCTTTGAGGAGGTGATGTACAGGTTTCACTTCATTAAGCTGATAAGCGAACTTGTCCAAAAGTCACTGACATAGCCCAAACCATCAGTAAGCTGAAGTGGCAGTGGGCAGGCCATGCTTGTCGCAGGGGCGATGGCCGCTGGAGCCGGAAAGTTCTGGAGTGGAGACCGCGAACAGGCAAGCGTAGTGTGGGGCGCCCTCCAGCAAGATGGACCGACGACATAAAGAGTGGCGGGAAGTGGCTGGATAAGAAGAGCTGAGGACCGGGGCCCCAAGTCTGCTATTTTACATGTTATTGTCATTGAACCGCAATACAATTACAATTCAATTATCATTGGTCCAAAATTACGTAGTCTACTAAATTCACAATGGTCGTTCGATTTCTTATAATTGGATTGTAATTCAATGATACCTCGGTATTGGCATTAGCTTAAAAAGCGTTTGCCGAAATGAGTTTCAAAAAAAACTACATATTATAAACGTTTATTTAAGCTAGATTCAAAGCTAGATGTGTCAGTGGCAAACCATCGGAAAACAGTTGTAACGCCATTGAATTAGTAGACTACCAAAATTGCTAAAAGTAGCAATTGGGATGTCATTGATAGACAATTGAACTACAATTGCAATAGCAGACTTGGGCCCCAGGTAGATGGACACGACTTCGTCTGATGGGACGCTTTGGCCGTGGCTAGTTACCACCCTCCCGTTAAAGACGTGCCGCCAAGCGATTTAGCGTTCCAGCACGATGGCGTGTAGAAACCGATTTGGAATATGGGTTTAATCAAAACTGCCATATCCCCTTCCAATATAGCCCTCTACCATCTTAGACATCGTCACTTAGAATCAGGTGACATTGCAAGCATGGGCTTTGTTGTCAAAAAAAAAAAGGTATCGACCCAACGTAATCTCTCAACAATTTTTTTTCTATCTCCAGGTTTCAAAAGGGTTATGAATCGAAGCGAATCGCTGCCCTACCCTCCCGTAGGCAAGTTCGTAGAACCAAGTAAAGACATTGCGCCTATCCTAAACATAGACTTCTCTAAAAATCTAGCCGTGCCAGAGATCAAAGTCCTAGACACGGCAGTAGCTAGCATCGTAGGCGTTTCCAAAGAAGATAAAAAGTTACACCGGCAGAACTCCAAAAAGTCTGAAGTTAAAAAGATAGAAATACCTAAACCTCTAATGCCTCCCAGGGTCGATATCGATCATCTGAATTCGGGAAACCTACAGATAGATGAAGACTATGATACCTGAATTATTTTGTAACTATAATTTTTTTTAAGTTTTAAGTTTTTGTTGTGCTATTTTCTATAGCGTGGACCGTTTACATGGAATTTGTTATCCAAATATACCAGAGCCAACATAGACCAGAATTTTTGTAAGCTATTGCATAGCTTCTATCGCGGGCCTTGAGCGTGGAGACCGAATCCAGAAATTCCGCAACGAAAATAACCTGACACGGTACTCCTCTCACCGCTAGATGGCGTTGATAAAAAATGCTATGCAATAGCTTTACCGTGGCAGTCCCCGAGTGCCACACGTCTTTTTTTTTGTCTTTTGCAACGGAAATATTTTGCGATTTAAAAATTTTCTTCGCAAATCGTATAAAACAGGTCGACCATTTTTACACGCACTGTCAATTTTGTATTTGGATAACAAATCCCATATAATTGAGTTGTTTTACCAGTTTATATATCAGTTGTACACAATCTCATTGACAGCTCTAAAAGTAGAACTATCATTTTCATAATGAAGATAAAAGAAAGAATGATTTATTTGGGGTAGAAAAAAAAAACTTTTTTCAAACTAAAAAATAACTAGGATGTTCAAAATGGTCTTAACTCAGCCAATGCTGTCTTCTCCGTTATAACATAAATGGCAAAGCAACGATAGGCAAATGGGAAATTCAAATTCCTCAACTACGCCTCAAGAAAGTCCGAAAGTCGTTTGTGGGAATGGGGGTGACGTTTTTATAATAAAATTCCTGAGTCAATTTTAGACTGGCCTTTACACAAGTTTAAGAAATCTTTTCAATTATGCTAATGTACAAAGTATATTGTACCATATATATAAGCAGTAACTGTACACAACAAAATATTGTTATTTTTTTTCTTTTTTTAAAAACCAACCTCCGAATTTCTTGCTGGTTCTTCTCGGTTGGAACGGCATTCCGAACCAGTGGTAGATTCACTTCACGATACAAAAGCATTTTGTAAAAGATTATTTGAATAAAAACTTTCCTATTCTCTAATGTTCCCTGCTTAAAAGGATATAATTACATTAAAAGCCTTTAATTTTTCTGTAGGGGTTGTGTACAATACGCCATGATCGTAGAACAGGGACGAATTTGCAAAAAGTCCAAAAATGACTCTGCCATATTTGGACATTTAATTATAGTACCTTTATCTCACGAAGTTACGGGTTTACTTGTGGTTACGTCGTGTACATGCACATTGCGTAAGTGTGCGTGCCTGTCAGGAGCCTAGGTGGGAGCGGTCAGGCGCGAGCAAGCTCTCGCTCACACTTATACAGATACGACACACACACAACCATGAGCCACGGGCCGTCGTGAATTGCAAGAACTATTTTAATTACTATGTGAAATTATAGATTTTTTATTTAAACAGGTATGATAACAAATCTTCGAAAATTATTGTAAAGTTGATAAAAATGCAAATCCGCCGTCGTTCCACGAACATGACGAATAGTTTAGCACCATTTATAATTTGTACGATAAATTCGTCAGGTTAATAAATGATTAATTATATTATTGTTTTAACTTTTGTTTTTCTAGTGTGTATGGCATAGTCTTATAATTCTGTGTACTGTATATTCCACCCAGCCTAGCTCTTTTTAAAAAGTCCGTACAAAACTGGGCCGTATTCGGGTGCCCGAATTCTCTGCCTGATATGTTTTTTACAGGCCGACTGGGAATCGGGTGCCCTAATTTTTTGTGTTTATTCCAAATCATATAACATCAAACCTACTACTATAGTATCCGACAGTACATATCTAGGGTCGGCAAACTAAAGCACATAAATCACAATCTCATATTTTTAAGCTATTGCATAGCTTCTATCGCGGGCTTGAGCGTGGAGACCGAATCCAGAAATTCCGTAACGAAAATAACCTGACACGGGACTCCTCTCACCGCTAGATGGCGTTGATAAAAAATGCTATGCAATAGCTTTACCGCGGCAGTCCCCGAGTGCCACACGTCTTTTTTTTTTTATTTAAACAATAATATTCATTTATTTTAATACACCTTCTGACTAAAGCACCTAAGTCAAAACCCTACGCTTCAATTTGAACTCTCAAGCGAACGGCTTTGACTTATGTGTTTTGGGCAGATCGACAGGCTTTAGCTTTGTGCAGCGTCACTGTCACACGAAAGGACAAGACCTGACATGAGCACGAGTGACAGAGACTACGCTCTACGTAGCCGTGGCTGACGGATTATCTCTGGAAATTGATATGTACTGTCTGGTATGGTGACCTCTATAGTTAACAGTTAGGCCGGGTGAAGTATTTTTGCATGCATATGTTTTTTAATCGTTAATTTGTATGAATGGAATAGTTAAGTTAATTAAAACTATAAATGTGTGATTGTCCGATGTTAAACGCAAGAGTTTAACTGTCAATAAATATTGCATAATTCTCTATACATACGGTATAGGCGTAATAACGTTATATTGACAAATACCGAAACCGATATAACGGTATTGCGTTGCGTTATTTGTTGACCTTATCCTTTTCAGTGTGAAAAAAAAAAAACGTTCCATCGTATTAGCAATATACTCTTAAGATTAAGTTGGAATCCAGTCTCAACACTACTAATTAATTAATTGTTAATAATTTTCTACATATTTTTTTCTTCTGGTCGCTTCTATAAATAATTCGCTCTACCTACAAAGCACCCTCGCGCCATCTTGCGTCACCTTGCGTACTGTCGCTACAGTTCGTTGACGTTGGTATTTTAGTTCATTATAAGGGCACTAGATGGCGGTAAAAAAAATAATAAATGTATAGAAGTAAAGAGGGGAAGCCAATCGTGCACTGATCTCTATAGCTAATCTATGATTAACACTGGATTTGCTGATCCTAAACAAATGACAGTTTAATTATATGAATCAATTTGAAGCACCACATTTTTTTTAATCTATTTTTTTTTGGGATTTTTTACCCGCTCGCACGCCAACCCCATTTGACATACGAGTGTCTATGAAATTATACAACAAAAACAATGAAATCATAGATTAATTATAGAGGTCAGTGAAGTCTTACGTAGCTTGAAAATTTTTAAACATTTTTTGTTTTTGTGTAAAAGTTAGCGAAAACTTTGCGAAATAAACAACGGGAAGACAAAATGTACACAGTTTTCGAGATGGAAGAGTTTTAAAATTTTTATTTTGGTTTAAATAGTTATCTTACAAATAACGAAGTTACCATGTTAGTTAAGTTACGTTTTACATAGTGAACAAACTACATTTTCTCAGAACATACACTCAGCTATGTTTAGGATTTCCAACTTAATTCTATAAGAATACTTATTTGTATCTTAGTTTGAAAGAAATCCATTTATATTTTTTATTATTGAGACAATAAGGACCTATTTCACGCAAATAAATAAATTTGACACGATAGAAAAACTGTCAAAACGTCAAATTTATTCGTTAATTTTAGTTTACTTCGCGATTCACCATCATGTTACTACTACCAGATCACGCCTACATAACTTTTGTTTAAAAATATGTTACTATTTTCTCTAACTGCGAATGTCGTACTTTTAAATGGAACCTATAATTTTATTTAGTGATGAAACGTTTTAATTTTATGAACATACATGTTATACTATAGAAAAATTTGTCATAAAATACTTTTTATGATTCTCAGGAGCTCCTATAAATCGAAAAAAATTCAAGGATTTGAAACCCTATTTGCTATACCTACCGTACCTGTCCTATTATAATGCGATTCAAATGACAATAGGAATGACAAGCCGCCATTTTCTGTTTCTATCTCACTCAGTGTAAACTGTGTGAGCAGGACATAAATATAAAATGGCTGTTTGACAGTCCTATTCTCATCTGAATCGCATTATAGTTCACGATAAAACAACAGGGCCAGTGACGTATGCCGCCGCCCGCACTCTTGGTTTCTCACACTATTACCTATCTATAATTTGCTAAAGAATGTGTACAAAGTGTATGTTAAATGTTATACCTATCCAGACAAAAGAAGTTCTAAACAGAAGTCTGATTACAAGAAATAAATTTCAATTGTAAATATTTGTATCGATTTTTATTTCATTTCCTTCAACATGCCTTCAACCTCATATCAGTATTTGCCCTAATTATCTGAATTCGAAAAGTACAAAATAAGGGCCGATCTACACCGGAATGGCAGCGGCGCGGCTAAAACGGAGTGATTACATTCTCTTTGGGCGCGGCGGGCACTTTCAGTGTGAAATATATATATATGTTATATTAATAGATTCTAAATTGCTTTGGCAAAAACAACTATAGGTATTTACCTGGATTCGAAGAAAGGTCCCGACCCGTGTAACTTAAAATAAAATGGCACTTATATTGTACGATTTGTACGTATACAAGGTTAATTAAGCTATTGCATAGCTTTTAACGCGGGCCTTGAGCGTGGAGACCGAATCCAGAAATTCCGTAACGAAAATAACCTGACACGGGACTCCTCTCACCGCTAGATGGCGTTGATAATGCTATGCAATAGCTTTACCACGGCAGTCCCCGAGTGCCACACGTCTTTTTTTAAAATCCCAACCACCTTCAACGGGCAACTTACGTAGAAAACTGCTAGTTTGACCCAAAAAATTCAGTTTTAATAAGAATTTTTTTGTATGAAAAAACAAACTATTCTTGTTGTTAAATGTTTAGTATGAGAGGAAATTGCTTGTAGAAGATTGTTGATATTATAAAATTACACCTTTTAAATACCGCCAAATTGTTTTTTTTGAATTTGTGGTAACCGACAAACTCTGGCGAGGTGAGACAAATAAAACGAAAAAATAATTCCATTTTCTTTATTCAGATATTTACATGAAATAATTACTTTTAAGTATATTGAGATAATTTTTGCGTAATTGCAATTAGTACATAATAGTAGTCAATAATTTAGATTTACATACAAATAATAATAATAGCGGGTACATGACCTAGATACAAGGAAAGGTAATTTTATAGTAATTCTAGTAGTTTGAATTCAGCAAATTACAATTTAGTTACAATAATAATAGTTCTAATTTTCATGCAACAAAATTTTATATACTTATGGCGCAAACATAATATAAAACGTTCAAGTTATAAAACAAGAATGTTAACCGCCATAGACATTATAGAAATAGAAAACAGCGATTTAACATTCGCATTTTAATAGCAAAGTTAGTCGGAAAAATGTTTCTAAATGAACTGTTCTATTTCTATATTTCAGGGTCTGTATTTTGTGATATTAAAAGTATTTTTTTTTTTAAATTACTGTTGTGTCGTGACGTAACGGAATCCGATTGCATTCATGCATTTCGTATAAGACTATTCTATAATAAGTGCATTAACTCAGGTTAGTCAATCAAGTCACGAGATGGCGTTACAACACTCCACAACACGCTAATATTGTGTTCGCGCCTTTACTATTCTGTTGTACACGGAACTACCTTAGACTTTAGAGCATTTTTTGGGGCTCGACTAACGCATTCATACGCGACAGTCGCAGCCTATCGCAAATCACAAATTCCAAGATTTTGTGTACAACAAAAGTTATTATTTAGGGCCTAGTTAATTCATCTCCAAGTAAACTTTAACTGACGAATAAAGTCGACGATTTGACAGATTATCAATAAAAAAATGTCAAAAAGTCAACTTTATTTGTCGGCTAAAATCTACTTGGCGATGGTTAAATAGGCCATCATTACATTATTTCGCAGCATAAACAAGCCATAGTGTAAATATATCAATGTGCAGTAAATTAATAGATACATTATTATTTAGTGTTATTATTATTTTTGCAAGCATATTAAAAGGTATACATTTCAGTAACTGTGGAATACTCTGACAAGCGTTTTAGGTACCTACACAGTTTTATACGGATTTCTTAAAAAAAAAAAAAAGATTATTTTTTGTCTAAATAATATTCCGCCTAGGGATCATAATATTAATTCTAAAAATAATAATATTATGATGTAACACGTATACATGTTATCTTCACATTGTAATGTAAAAAATAAATAATCGTTTTTAGAACATCATACTTACAATTCGCTGCTTCAATTCAAAAGTAGTTCCCACGAATAAAAAAATTGTACACTACAATTTTTATCAAAAAAATTTTCCAAAAAAAAAACTACTCAAAACATTTAATGCTGTTTAAAAATACGCTTCTAACTATGTATAATATGCATATATTTGATATAAAATAAGAAAGCAGTAGACAAAAAATAGTTTATTTTTATTTTATTAGCTCTTCTGTAAAAAAGTGTTATTTTGATTTATGGTAGTTTTGAATTGAAGCAGCGAATTATTAATTTGGTTTTGTTTGCCTTTAAGGAATTATTTTGTGAAATCCGTACAAAACCGAGAAGATTCAATGGAATAGTATGTTACGCGCGAAAATGGACTTTATCCGCTTGCAATACAGTTGCGACTGCTAGGAATATTTTGAAACGATTTATTTAAAAGTGTGTAGTTCGAATATCTTCATGGCATAAACGTAAATTTTTTTTTTTACAAAACCGATTTCAAACGCCACTACAAAGTACTTATATCAATTGTGCCTATAAAATTTTGAAGAGTTCCCGCGATTTTTTCAGGATCCCATCATCAGATCCTGACCAGATGACAATGAGACCACCTGGGAAGTATACCCTTTCAAACAAAAAAAAAGTTTTCCAAATCGGTCCAGGCGTCTTCGAGGAATCGGGGAGCATACATAAAAAAAAAGATTCCGACGTATTGAGAACCTCCCAATTTTTTGGAAGTTAAAAAGCGCTCTCTATCTTGATCGTTATGGCATTTTTATCAACGTTCCCTAACTTATACGGGCTACCTAAGCTAAGTAAGGTGACGCTGTCTGTCCATTTCGTTTTCAAGAACCTTTATTATGGGACACCTAAAGGTCAAAATGAAAGGGATTGTATTTAGAGGCTACCTATGTTAAGATTTTTCTTCTTAGGCAGTGATTTGGATATGGTTGGTGAAAACGGGTATTATTTTTTACTTTATTATTACTTTCTATCTAGAAAGCTCCATCTTATTTCATCAGTAATAGCAAAGGCCCCTTGGATGTGAGGGACCTAGCAAAAAATAATACAGTATAAAAGTGAGGTTAAGTACACTATCACAAAAAATTTAAGCATTGAATTATGTCAAAATAGTATTAAATTGTCTCACGACGACATTATTAAATAGGTAACATTTTACTCGGTCGATTCATTATGCAAGCAGATAAGATCCATTTAGCGCATAACAAACAACTGACTATAGAAGATTAATATTTATTATTTTGCGAATACTTTTCATATGGAAGACAAGACGAAGAGTAAAGACAGCTAAATCCATTTTTATTCATTATCTTCGTATCATCCTCCGCGTGATTAGAAATTTCCATTAATAAGTATACAATTTTCAAATACTATCGACGTATATAAAATGTAAAGGACTTATATTCCTATATAGATCTCAAACTTTAGCAAAATCTACATCTAACGGTATCCAGCAGTAAGAAACTGTCTATATAACAAAATGTCTGTGACAGACAGAAATTCTTTCATTTTTTTTACTGTTACTTAGGGTTGGTTGGTCGATAATTTTTTCACAAAAACAATTTAGAGAATCATTAATGCTTAGTGTTGCTTCTTTTAGACCTGAAGTCAAGATAACCCACCTCGCTCTTGCCTGATCATAAATGACGATACAGTCTAAGATGGTAGCGGGCTAACTTGGAAAGGGTGTAGCAGTATACATTAAATACGTACGTACGGCTCGCTTGGTGGTCGCGTCTTTGACGGTAAGTTGTAAACTGGACTCGACCAAAGCTCCCACCAGACATTATTTATTACAAGGAACAACAACCACACAGTCAAAGGGTTAAAATTAAACCAACCATTCCATTACTAAGGTCCAAGGCCCCCAATGGTAAGGGGCCTAAGATCAACTATTACCAGTAACACCTTGTTATTTAGACAGTCGCATTACCAAAGGCTACACTAACATTTCGAGTCCTCAATTGGAACTTTTAAATACTTTTTAACAAATACGTCTCTTATTTCTTAAATCTATTTAACAAATTTTGATTTACTCATTATTAGGTTTCGTTTATCGCCAATTGGTTACCGATTCGGTTTTTGAAAAGTAAATAAAATGACGGTACACCAAAGAAAGTTCATGCGATAAACAGAAACATACAACCTACGACGACCATCATTGAAATTTCAATTGTATTACCATACTGTTAAGATCTATTTCTATTTGTCGCATGAAAATGCCTTTAGAAGTTATGACATTTTTGGAGGTTACACATTGGTATATAGTAGATTAAAAAAATGCAATAAAGGACTCAATTTAGTATTAAAATGTAACCCCCTAAAGTTTGTTCCTTTAGAAATGTCTAACTCTGATAAGTAATCAAAATACGATTCAATTAAAAATAGTGTGACACAACTCTGATGTGAAATAATTGATGAATTTGGTATGAATTTTGTGCGAATATACTTTCTAGTTGTATATAAAGCTAGGCATTTCTAAACAAACAAACCATATAAGATATTTATTTCAATTTTCAACTATGGAGGATTATATTATGCAATTAATTGTGTAGAGATAAATATTGAATAACACTGCTTAAAATTTCCCGAATATCATTTTCAATAATCATTAATTACAATCAATTATTATTATTCACATTTTATTTTAAAAAAGATTCAGTTCTTTCTGGTACACGTTATATATTTTTTTTAATTAAAAAAAAATCAAGAACTTAATTATTCATTATTTAATAATAACTATTATTACACACTTAACTCACGTCGATAATTTTTACAGATCTTTGGATGCGCACTTTTTATTTATTTAATTTAATTATGTATAAATTATACACTTAAAAAAACGAAGCTAGACAAAAGCGTTCGCTAAATACGTTGTACACAAAATATATCGCTTATAACGAGTGAGTTTCCGAACGCTCCCACTACCACAGAGCTTCATAATTAATCTACGATTACACTGGAGTGGGCGCCGTGATATTTCTTTGGACCTACTTGACGCCATTTTGGAATTGATTAGCGCCATTTTGGCGCTGTGTAAAGAAACGAGTGTCTTTGGAACTAATATCTAAGTATTAGTGCGCCATTTGCAATATTACTTATTATAATTACTTATTTAATATTATAACAATTTATTGATGCATGATTTCGTTTATTTATATGAATAGCGGGCAAACTAGCAGGCGGGTCACCTGATGTTAAGTAATTACCACCGCCCATGAACACTTGCAGTACAAGAAGCACCACCAAGGCTTTTCAGGAATTTATTGGTCCGCCCCTTGAATAACCCCATATTATAATGAAGTGGGAACACCGTCGAAGGGAGATGATTCCACAAATTGATAGTACATGGGATAAAAGATCTGAAGCAATGGATGGTCATAGATTAATTAGAGATCGGTGCGCTATTTGCAATATTATTAGTGTCAAAGGCACTCGTATGTCAAATGTTGCGGTTCAAATCGATCCATAGTTAGGCTGTTATTTGTATAGGGACAACAAATCCAGTGTTAATCATAGGTTAATTATAGATCAGTGTCCACCGCTGACTGAGTTAACGCAGTTTTGCCATCCGCCATCTTGTTTTTACTCTCGTCAAATTGGTTCAGTTTTACTTTTGTATACAACGATATTAGCAGAAATATATAAGAAAAAGGGTACATATCGAATAATAATATAAAACATTGTTATAATCTAAAAATCTCATTTCACTACCACTTAAATTAATAATAATATAATTAAAACCTTAACTTAAGACAATACATATTATTCATTTTACGGTCACAGTATAAAAAAAATTCAAACGAAAGAGACTAGATCGTTAAAAATAATCATAATATTACCTATTACATAATATTCAGAGGCGAATTTATACAACCGTCTAATTCTGGTAGCGGAATTTGTTTGATTTAAATAAATAGCGAATCTTGTTGCCACACAATAAAGTGCAATTCAGGTTGACACAGCGCTACTTACCTATCGTCTTATTCACCTAGACTTTTCTCTCTTTCTATCACGTAACTCTTATTCTTCGCACTCTCTTGGAAGAGGTACGCCATGAAGGGTTTTAGAGGCCGTAAAATAAAAGATTGGACTCTTATTTCTGGATTTAATTACTGGAACTTGTGACAATTAACAAAATAAAATTATGAAAAACGAGACACGTCTGTACGCTTCAGCGGCGCTGATGAGAGAGGATATATTGGCTTTGGTTTACTTATATCTCGTATAGACGGGACTTATTAATTTAAACCTCGAATAGACCATTCGATTTCAACACGCCAGTACTCAGAGATCAGTGACTGTGTAGTACAATATAGTCAAGAAATATACGAAAATCTTTGATCAGTAACGCAATCAGAATTAGCCAGTCGAATACCCCCACACTACATACAATATAAGGGCACAATCGCAACGAGATTTGTATGCTAACCCACAAAAAGTTTACACTTAAAGAATAAAAAAAATGTTTCTTAGAGTAATAATTTGTAAAATAATTCGTGCTATGGAAATAATATTTATATTTGAATATTTTGATCACATCAGCTATTCAATGTCAGAGATTAGTTAAAGTATAGATTGCTGACGTCATTCATTAGAACAAAACTCGCGTAAATCGAGTTGTTATTATTATGCCTTTCAAATGTTACGCCATCTATCGGAATCACAATACAACTACATGTAGTAGATTAAAAGATTCTGATTTTTTATCTAAGAAATCTATTTCACAGTTGTTCAACGACTTTTCACATAACTCAATAACTTGACCACAAAAAAATCCCAAGTTTTTGTTTTCATTTTTCTAAAGTCTAAACTCTATAGTCATTTTATGTAATGTATCTTCGACACCTGCGTGATAAAGCGTCGACTACTAACCGCGCAACGAAGCTGCGTTAAGTCAGTTAAATATAGATATATGATGATTCAAAACAATAAAATACAATATTCTGTTGATTTCATCAATAAAATTTAACTTGCCATCCTAGTGTCGCCATCTAGGATCATTTTTAGCGTAAATTGATGTACACAAGGAGTCAGCAATCTACATATTTATTGTTAATAATCTCTGACAATGTACAAGATTTCATTTTGTGATGAATTTGCATAAATGACACCTCTTTTTGTTATCTAACTTGTTGTATAAGAATCGGTCGTCTACGTCGAGCTAAAAAAATAATTTAAAAAAAAAAATTATTTAAGATATAGTCGAAAATAAAGCTGGAAGGTTTTTATGACAGTTTCAAGCACATAGCTTTGAGTATATAACCAACGCTGATAGACATGTTTTTTTAAGCCGACTGAATTTTCAAATATAAATATCAACCACTTTAAAGAGACATTTCCATTAAGTATAAATAAATCTAAACATTAATACTTGATTTGTATTGTATTTAATTAATTTAATTTGAAAAAATTAATATTGTTACGGTCTGTTAACGCATTGAAGCGTTTTCTCTTCCAAATTCACGATAAGATGTTTTTTTTTTTCGAGACCGGCACTCCAATGACATTCAGGAAAGAAATGGTTAAACGCGCACAGCCGAAGCGTAGTGACGCGTTGTTTTCTAAAATATTTCTAAGTAAACTGAATGTACTTCAACGAAAGTTTATATAGAAGAAATTCACCGTGACTCTTTTATTTTACTCGACTTTTCTAATATGATGTGTGGTCGGCAGCTTTTGCTGCAGTAAATATGGACGAATTTTTCTAACGCATTGATCTTTAAAGTCATAGAAGAAAATGGCTTCTAAGTAATATTTAAATCATCTTTTATAGACGTCAAGGTTTAATGATGATGATAAAGGGATAATAAGCCAAATAAAAACATATCTTAGTAATTAAGAGCCCCTCTTGCGCTAAGTGACTGAAGCCTCAAAAACGCAACGGTCAGGGCGGCAAACTAAAAACCGAAAGATCGACGGTTCAATGTTCACTACCGTTACCGTACCGAAACATTTGTTATACGCATTCCTAGTACGAGCTTTAAACTTAGTTGGAAAAGAAAGGGGAATAAAGTAATGGTAACCATGACTAATATTCATTTAAAATATCCTGCAAGTTAATTTTGACATTTTATTCATACAACACATGTAAAAAACAATCACACAGCGTTTGGTTCGCTCTTTATTTGCTAAGATGCGTTCCAATATTCGGTTGAATACTAGTGAAGATGCTTTGGAACTTTTTAGTAAAAACGCATCACTACGCTCAGACCACGCCAAGCAATGTGTTCTGAGCCTACAACTTGCTCAACTTTTACGAGCTTATTAGTCAACTATGTACAAGTTGATTTATGTCATTACATAAAATTGGTCGCCTCATTTAAAAACGTAAGTAACTGCATAAACCGGCGTAAGTAACAAAACTACGTTTGGCAGTGACATTTATTAATTTATTATACATCAAAGCCTAGCTAGTATATTATTAATAATTGTAGTCATTCGGTGTTATTAATAATAATCGTTGGAACATTCTAACTAGCTTCTTTACTGGATTACCCCAATTGTGGCTGGACTTTTAGATCCCCTAAGTATAGATAACAATAAAAATTGTTTATCACACTTCAAAATTATCGTAATATGGAAAATTTTGTAGAATAGAGCGAGCAATTTTGATTATAATCCATCTTCAAATACTAATAAACGCGGTTTTGCATCTGCTACCAACTTCGCTCATAAGTTCACTAAGGTACTAACATCATTATATTTGTAACTGAAGTTAGCGGTAGGTGTCAAAGCCGGAGTTTATTTGCATTTGGACATGGTAAAGTTTTTAGCTTTGGCCATAAAAATATTCGGCTATGACATTTTTAACCGTAAAAGTTTTCAAGTTACAAAAGATTTTGAAAATTAAAATTTTTGTATTACATTTTCCATCACTGTGTATTCAATTTTTCGAACAACTTATATTTTAAGGTTTATCTAATTTACAAAAAAAGTTTATAATCTAGTTTTATACACAATTTATATATATATATTTCTATTACAAAATAGGACGTTACAAACGTGTAAGTAATAAGAAATCCATAAGAAAAAATATCTTAAGCCAAATATTTAAATTAATAATAATAATATACGTAATAAATTGCCATACAATTGTCATGATAAATTAAAAATTTAACTAAAGAGAACATTGAAAATTTAATTAACATACTCTGTTATGTTTATTACATTTAATCGGCGGTAATTGACGGTAGAAAGAAACGGCGCGTTCCGAGTATTTAAGGCTCAAGACACGGAGCTGCCCGCGAAATTCAAATTTAATTTGGTTTTTCGCAATTTGTAAACTAATACGACGAAGTAGGCTTATGGTATTCAAATTGCGCCAATGGCAGTATCATCTTCACAGGTTTATATAGTAATCTTAACGTGAAAGTGTCCAGTTTAAGAAATTAGTCAAAATAATGAGTTTGACGTGAGCTACTCACAAATTAGTCATTATTTTGATTAATTTCTTAAACTGGATACTTTCACGTAAAGATTAGTATATAAACCTGTGAAGATGATACTGCCATTATCGCAATTTGAATACCATAAGCCTACTTTGTCGTATTCGTTTATAAATGGCGAAAAACCAAATTAAATTTGAATTTCGCGGGCAGCTCCGTGTCTTGGCCCTTAATACATAAAGCTGTGAAGCAAAATTAAATATTTAGCGCCTTTTCGGTTGAATACTAATCTGTTCATTTGAATTCCATTCGAATTTTCATTTCTGAATTTTTAACACAGTGGGGGTATTTTTTTTTTTTATTCTATGACAAGATAGCCCTTGACTGCGATCTCACCTGATGGTAAGTGACGATGCAGTCTAAGATGGTAGCGGGCTAACTTGGAAGGGGTATACCAGTGTAAATTCAACCCATACCCCTAATCGGTTTCTACACGCCATCGTGCCGGAACACTTAATCGCTTGGCGGCACGTTTTTGACGGTAGGGTGGTAACTAGCCACGGCCAAAGCCTCCCACCAGACCAGACCAGAGACAATTTAGAAATAATAAATTACTAAATTGCCCCCGCCGGGAATCGAACCCCAGACCTCCCAGTTATAAGACCACAGCGCTCACCACTGCGCCAGGGAGGTCGTTAAATAACTTGCTTGTTTTTAATCAAACAGCGCTTCTTATCGAAGTATTGTTTATTCCATATATAAAAAAAACTGTTATTTTTGAAGCTTTACAGATTTTAATTCAACCGAAAAGGCAACATTATTTTAAATTATTCGAACATTACTAATTGACCTAAAAGCCACTTTGGGTTAAATGTTTATATCGATAATATTAGTACAATCTAACTACTAATATCAATATTTCATTAATAATATTAATAATAAATATATATATTATTATCGCATATGGAAGGTATCCCGTATTATATACCAAGCGACACTATTTTAAATATAACAATTTTACCTATTGCAAATAATTTGTATATATAATATAATTAGGAACCAAATACTACACATAAATAATATCATTAATTCCATTTATATATTTTTTGAATTGGTAAGAAATAACTGAAAAGTTGTAAAAAAAAAATACCGAGTTGGTACAATTTCAAATTGATTTTATATTTATTTAATTAATTAAAAAAATTCAGTGTAAAATTGGAGAATAATTGGAAGAATGCTTAATGCTATATTATTTGTCAATTTTAATTAAATTGGCGTTACAATATTTTTTGCTTTGTAAAAAAACGCCTTAACCGTTATCGAATTAAGAATCATTTTTCAACGACGCTATTATTTTTCATAAGAGTAAAAACACTTAACTCTACACCTTGCTAGACGTTTTATCTGAATTCAAATAATACTAGCAAATTTTACAAAAATGTCAAAATAAATTACAAAATAAATTATAGCCTCACGTTTTATTTGTTATAATTAACATAGGTTACAAAAATTTACAATAGTAGTTTAACTACAAAAGAGAAGGCAATCTATATTTTCAACTAGCTAATCTGTGCAAGAGACCTAAAATGTTATGAATTTTATGAAAATTTGTCCAGCAATAAAATAAGAAAGGAAAAAAATTTACAATAGAAATCAAATGAGATATTTCATTTCATTTTTAGAGCGTATTCAGATGTATATTATGAGATATTTTAGATTATTTCGCAAGAGATACATTTTCAATTCAAAAATGTTCCTATTTTGAATTTTTTTTTTCAACTCAAAAAAAAAAATTCAAAATAGGGAGCGTTGTTGTAATGCATAAATAACGTCGTAATATAATTTTCACACGCATTTTCTCTCTTGCGGCTAAGATTATTTTGTTTTAAAAAAAATTACGAAATAATAATAAAATTACTATTCAGTTAAAACATCTAACAAAAATGGGTCACATTATATTATTATAACATAATCCTACTACATAGTATGTTTATGTTAGTATATTATATATATCACTGTATGGTAATCAAGCTATCGTCCGTATGGCGTGTCACACGGCGTGGCGTGGCGCGGGGTGACGTGGCGTGGCGTGGCGTGGCGTGACGTGGCGTGGCGTGACGTCACGCGCCAGCCGCGCCGCGCTAACAGAAACAAGCGTAGAACCTGGACATGTCGATTTTCCAATACGTGTCCAGTTGACTTCTGAAATGTAATTTTAGTCTAAATATATAAAAGGCAAAGGTGACTGACTGACTGACTGACTGATCTATCAACGCACAGCTCTAACCACTGGACCGATCGAGCTGAAAATTGGCATACAGGTGGCTATGATGACGTAGTCATCCGCTAAGAAAGGATTTTTCAAAATTCAACCCCGAAGGAGGTTAAATAGGAGTTTAAAAAATTGAACCTAACGTGAGCGAAGCCGCGGGTTACAGCTAGGTTTATAATAAAAAAAATTAAAATTAGCGACCGGCCTCGATTTCGCACAGGTACAATTTACTAATTCCTACTATTAATATTGACAATAACATGATAATAATTTATGATATTTTTAATTTTATTTCTGTATACCTTACTAGCGGCCCGTCCCGGCTTTTCACGGGTGGACATAAGATTTTTAGCAATAAACATAGCCTATGTTACTCAGGGCGAATGTAGCTTTCCAATGGTGAAAGAATTTTTGAAATCGGCACAGTAGTTTTTGAGTTTATTCATTACAAACATACACACGAAAATACAAATCTTTCCTCTTTATAATAGTAGTGTACATAATATGTATATCTTATACCTTAGTCTTACTGAGTCAAGTTTTTTTTTAATAAAAATATTAGCCAAGCCGAACTTGAATTATAGTCTCCTATCCCCTCCAAGTAAGCGAAAAGCTTGTGCTAGCTTGTCCTAGCAAAAGCTGTGCAACGAGTGGGGCTCGAACCTGCGACCTTTCAGTTTTCAGTCCGCACCTTTAACCGTTGGGCTATTGAGGCTTCAATACATCTAGTCCTGGTGGGTGCAGGACTAGTTAAAGGAATGGACCTTCGAATACTTCGAATTGATGACCTCCCTGGCACAGTGGTGAGCGCTGTGGTCTTATAACTGGGAAGTCTCAGGTTATATCGTCGGCACTTACCATCAGGGGTCGTTAGGGTGCGGCGGGGACGCGCCGCTGCTGTCTTCTGATTGTAGGCCTTCGCCTAACTCCGTCCCCACCTGATCAACATAACAACACAATTGGGTACCTTGACTGTTGTCAAAATGTTGATATTCATTAATTACAGTCGAAAATGTAACGTGTAAGAACAACATTTGCAAGAACATATAATAAATCGGTCAAAAAACGAATAAGTCCTAAGCTTACATAAATTATAATGGCAACCCTAACACTCCAACGGGGTTGGAGATTTTTTAACAATCGGGTCTAGTTTTCATACAGCTTTAGCTTTTATTCACCGTGCCTTTGTCTAGCAGTGGACGACGTGTATATGTTGAGATGATAGAATAAAATATCGTTTATTCATTGACTTTACAAAGATGAAATAGTTACACTTAAACTTACACATTTATTTATTTATTTAAAGACTTAAAAAAGTGAATACAATTTACACCATCATTTAGACCAATGAATTAGACTAATAAAAATTGTGACTAATGATTTCAACTGGCAGCCCAATTAGACCGTAGCCTGTGCTAGGTCTGTCCAAATATCTTCGGCCCAATTGTATCAAATTATCATTAAAGTTTTGATAGAATTCTTTTTTATGAAATACCTAACTAAATACATACAGAAACAAAACAGAAATATGTATATATATTTTTTAATTTTTTTAAAAGAATATTAGGCAACCGTAAGTTGACTAATTTCCTCCTATCCGCTCCAATTAAGCGGAAAGCTTGTGTTAGGAGTGGGTACGACAATAGTGCAACGGGTGGGATTCAAACCTGCGACCTTACAGTTTTCAGTCCGCACCTTAATCCGTTGAGCTATTGAGGCTTTAATTACTGATGGTGAGTTTAAGGCCTCCTACGCACTGGCGACCATAGACGCGGCCAGGCCGCCGCGGCTATGGTCGCCGGTGCGTAGGCAAGCGCGACATGTGGACGGCCGAAAAATTTGCAGTCGACTTCCAAGGATGTGTCAAGATGGACGTGCAGAAGATAATCACGCTAACTGTGCTTGTGTATTTACTACGAAAACGAAAACGGAAGATTTCACGTAAAAGACAGTTTTGGGTGCATCCATTACTTTGCGAGAGAAAGACTAAAGGATTATATTATACTTATTTTTTGGATTTAAAAATGTATGAGAAGAGATTCTTTAATTACATGAGAATGTCAACGAATACTTTTAACCTGTTACTGGATACAATAAAACCAAAAATTACTGGAACTGGTAACAACTATCGGAAATGCATTCCAGCAGAAGAAAAATTAGTAATAACAATAAGGTAAGCTTTTTCTTTTTTAAATACAGAATGTTTAAAAAATACGTGATATATTTTAAAGGATGTTTCGGAATGGAGTATTGTGTACAGGAAAAATAAAAATAATGTGATAGGGCCTTTTTTTTTACTTAAACTGCTAAACGGATTTTTTGTAAATTTGAATTATACAAGACTTGATTCTGAATCACCCTAAACCACCACTGTTGCGTTTTTCACAACAACCTGTATAATTCATTGACCAAGGTTTTGCCACTTTAAAAAATTTATGAACTATTGTTCAGTAGTATTCTACTTTACGACTTTGAAAAGGAGAGGAAAAGGGCTTGCTTATAACATGTTTTTAAATATTAAAAAACTGAAGTAGATAATCAAATTATTTGTATTTTCATAACTTAAAAAATGGCAATTGTGAACAATTAATCATTCTAATTGGGAAATAGGTCTATCATTTCTGAATTTTGAGAAATATCAGAATAATGAGTATGAGTATCGCTGTAATTTGAATCATCTGATATCCTGTTGGTAGTAGAATAACCTGAATAACTCGGTCGATGCGGGTCATATTCTTGGTCGTTAAGAGTATTGAAATTACTTGAATAGTTTATGCGCGCTGTTGTAGGTGTACAGTTCGGTTGGTATTTTTCTATAATTTCCATGATTTCCATTTTCGCTTTGGTCTTCATTGCAGCAGGGATTGTTTGAAATCTTTCGAGGAGGGATAAAAGAAACAATCTGTCACAATTTGAATCATTCTGTGTAGTCGCTATGGTCTTATGCAGAACTGAAATTAGAGGGTCTGTATCGGATTCTTCGTTTGGTATTTTTTTCTTCCTTTTTGTTCTAAGCGACTTTGATGCAGACTGTTGAGTCTCAAGATCAGAAGATCTTGCACTTTCATTTTCTTGACTTGCCTCTTCGAGACTATTTTCTGTTGCGTTTGTGTCCAGCACTGATTTCAAAAACAGTAATTGGTTGAAATAGGTGTATTGTGATTTACGTTTTGCAGCAGAACCACTTTTGACATCTTTAAGACGGCGCAGCTCTCTTGTGAAACAGTCTCTAAGGTTTTTCCATCTTTTTTGGAGAGTAATGCCTGTAAATCAATAAATAAATGTAGTACATATTACAAAACTAATATTATGTTTATTAATGTGAATTTTATTTTCAGGTATTTGGCTACTGGGTGTTCTTTATCTCATATAAGTCATGAATACCGTATAGGGCTTCCTACAGTATCGGAAATAGTATTTGATGTTTGTGAAGCAATATGGGAGATATTAAAACCAATTGTGATGCCACAATTGACCAGAGATAAGTGGATTCAAACGGCTGAAGGTTTTCAAAAATACGCCCAATTTCCTAATTGCATCGGAGCCATCGACGGCAAGCACATTAGAGTTATCAAACCACAACATTCGGGATCTCTTTATTACAATTACAAGAATTATTTTTCAATCGTGTTACTTGCAATATGTGATGTAAATTATAAATTTCTTTACGTAGATATTGGAGCATACGGCAAATGCAGTGATTCGTCAATTTACAAAGACTCTGTATTTTATCATAGGCTCTTAAATAATGATCTCGATATTCCGAGCAATAACCCCATCAAAGAAAATGGCCAATCAATGCCGTTCGTTTTAGTGGGTGATGAGGCGTTTTCACTATCGGAACATATGATGCGACCGTATGCTGGGAGAAACTTGAATAATGTAAAGACTAATTTTAATTATCGACTATCCCGTGCCCGCCGCTATATTGAATGTACATTTGGAATATTAGCCAATAAATGGCAGATTCTTCACCGACCCCTAAACGTCAAGAAAGAATTTGCAGTTGTGATTATAAAAGCTCTATGTGTGCTTCATAATTTTGTGCGAGAAAGAGACGGATATGATTTCAAGGACACGTTAACTGTACCAGAGGCTTTATTAGAAATACCTGCATGTTTACCTAATAGAGCAAATAGAACATCAACCGAATATCGAGATATATTCGCAAACTACTTCAGTACCGATGGTCGCTTGCCCTGGCACAATTTGTAAATATATGGGTGCTCGCCGCGAGCCGCCATTGCGCGCCGTAAACAAAATGGCGTCGAACGCACATGCGGTATGAGTAATCTTTTTAAAAAGTTATTCCAATCATTACGAAAACCTGGGAAATTTTAGCAAATAATTGTCAAAACTCATGTGCAAAGCGAAAAATAGTAGAAATAAAATAGTTATACTTTTGACAATTACCTATTTGCTAAAATTTCTTAGATTTTGAATGAACGGAACAACTTTAAAAAAAAATCACTCATGTCACATAGACGTGTCGAATGCTACTACAGCACCTGCTGCGTTTATTGTAGTTCATCGCATTATTAATTTACTTAGGCATAATAAAATAAAATACTAACCAAGTTCTGCCTTTTCTTTATCTTCCATGGATTCACCGCCAAATATATCGACCACTTCAAGCCACAACTGCCGCTTAACATCTTTATTGGAGTAATCATTTGATGCTAAATCCCATAAACCTCTTCTATTTTCAACTTCAATTATGAACCTTTCCGTGTCGAAATTGGCCATTGTAAAATAATCAGCTACACGTCTGGTCGCCGCGGCCGATGCGGTAGCACTGATGAATTTTAATACAGAAGTGATGTTCTCGACGGCCACGATTGGTCGCTGGTCGCGTGGCATCAAATTGGACGCCGCGGCCAACGGTGGCCGCTGGTCGCTGGCCGCTAAGTGCGTAGGGGCTATAGCGATTGCCATATAAAGTCCAGAATTCACTGGCCGCCGCGGCCAGGTCGCGGCGACCATGGTCGCCAGTGCGTAGGAGGCCTAAAGTTAGCAAATTACCTTGAGCACGTCGTGTAGAGAGCTCATGCTGCCCAGACTCAAGGGGGTGAGGCAGCGCTCCAGCGCCGACCCGCTGCCCAGCGAGCCACCGCCGACCGACCTGGGTACAACAACCAAAATGGCGTCATCAAGACCAAAATGGCGTCATCAAGTCCAAAATGGCGTCATCAAGTCCAAAATGGCGTCATCAAGTCCAAAATGGCATCATCAAATCCAAAATGGCGTCATCAAATCCAAAATGGCGTCATCACGTCCAAAATGGCGTCATCACGTCCAAAATGGCGTCATCAAATCCAAAATGGCATCATCAAGTCCAAAATGGCGTCATCAAATCCAAAATGGCGTCATCAAATCCAAAATGGCGTCATCACGTCCAAAATGGCGTCATCACGTCCAAAATGGCGTCGTGATCGTCACTCACCTGTCCATCGCCCGGTGTGTGGGCGGGGAGGGGGGAGCCTCTGTCGGCGCGTCGCGAGACCGACCGCGCCACGATCCTGAAAGATTATTTTTCATTACTCATACACGGAAAGTAGGTCTGAAGTTGCCTGAGAAGCGGGTTGAAAGTAATACTTTTCAGCCCTAGGGAGAATCGTTTTCAACTGACAGCTGTCAAATAATTAAAAAAAAACTAGTTGTCACATTTTTATTGGAATTCAAATGAAACACGACATACCCGAGTGCATCCATAGACAAGAAGAAAGATAGACTTTATTCATAAAGTAAAGACAACTGATTCATAGACATTCATAGACAATCATAGACAATACTTGACTATTAAAAAGCTAAATTTATTTTGACTTTCCTTATATTCGTAATGAAAAGCACAGTGTTTACCTCGGGATAAAGACTTATTTAGTCCCTCGAACTATAGGCCCCCTCGCTACGCTCGGGCGCCAAACCCCGTCTCGGGACTAAATAAGTTACTTTCATCCCTAAGGTAACAATGTACTATTTCATTACTCATACACGGAAAGTAGGTCTGAAGTTGCCTGAGAAGCGGGTTGAAAGTAATACTTTTCAGCCCTAGGGAGAATCGTTTTCAACTGACAGCTGTCAAATAATTAAAAAAAACTAGTTGTCACATTTTTATTGGAATTCAAATGAAACACGACATACCCGAGTGCATCCATAGACAAGAAGAAAGATAGACTTTATTCATAAAGTATTTCTATTTTTATTTTGACTTTCCTTATATTCGTAATGAAAAGCACAGTGTTTACCTCGGGATAAAGACTTATTTAGTCCCTCGAACTATAGGCCCCCTCGCTACGCTCGGGCGCCAAACCCCGTCTCGGGACTAAATAAGTTACTTTCATCCCTAAGGTAACAATGTACTATTTAATGTTATTTATGCTAGTGTGGTAAGTTGGACATTACAGGTGAGGCGCTTTAACTACTCGACCGCAGGTTAGAGTTTAATTTTCGAAAGTTTAACGCCTAAAATATTCGTGTGGTTTAAATTGGACTCAAAAATTTTTATCTGTTATATCCATTGTTTATTTAACTGGTTAAAAGTTATGAATATATAATAATGAACTAAAGCCCAAAATATGTGTATTTATAGTATTCCCTATTATAACAATTTGGTTGGAATAAAATACATACCATTATAGGATCCGGTGGGATGTGATATCGTCAGAGGGGACGTCCTTTTACTGCTGTCTCGACTGCCGAACATCTGTTCAACATATTAGTTATACAAAATTCGATCATTCGAGGCGCGTGGCATAGCACACTAATGTCAAGGTACAGCCTAGCGCTGTAGTCCCCCCCCCCCCTGTCACCCCCCCAATTAATCTTATTAAAAATTATACAAATGAAGATTATATAAATCATAAAAAAGCGTGGATACAATTCGCTCCAGTAGACGATAAGAACTGAACGTGAAAAGTGTACATAACATAATATTTTAAAAGAGGAACTGCCGACTTTCTTATAGGTTTTTCTCCATTGATACGATATTCCGAACCAGTAATAGATTCACTTGACGATTCAAAATCACTTTGTACATCGAACTGTAACGCTCAGAACAGAAGTTACGAACAAAGTTATAGCCTTATAGCCTCAATAGCCCAACGGTTAAAGGTGCGGACTGAAAACTGAAAGGTCGCAGGTTCGAACCGCACCCGTTGCATTATTGTCGTATACATTGTAATATGGTGTCTTGGAAAAAAGTAGATCGACAACTGTAATGTGTCGCTACTAGATGTCGCTAACAGTTCTATAGAACTGATTGAAAAAGTAGATACATATCACTAATTTCGTGGCTGACGTGTGGTTTGGCCGTGGTGTAGCGGTTAACACACTCGGGCGCGATTCCCAGAGAGACGTGGGTTCGAATCCCGCCGGCCTCGGAATTTTTGATATGTATTTATAAATCTATTAGGTTATATTAGGTTATTTCTTTTAAGTGTAGGTTAACACTTTAATAAAAAATTAAAAATTGTCGTATACTCTCGTAGCACAAGCTTTTCGCTTATTTTAATGTAAGTCAAGTTCAGCTTGGCTAATAATCTTTAAAAAAAAAGTTCCGTTCCAAATGTGAGCTCAAAATAACCAATAAATGTGAGGGCCATGCTCACCTGGTGGTGGTGGTCGTGGTCGGCGGTCTCCACGGTGGTGGGCAGGTCCAGCAGGCGCTGCGAGCGGATGCCGTCCCCGGGGCCCATGTGCGACACGTGCGCGAAGTTCGTGGGCGCTGAGATCAACTTCGAGCGACGCTCCGATCTAAATGCGTACAGTAACGATTATCTCACGAAGGTACAAAATTCAAAAAATTTCAAAATTCAAAATTTTTATTTCATGTAGGCCACCTTGTAGCTCTTATGACACGTCATAAATCTACCACCGGTTCGGAATGCAGATTCTGCTGAGAAGAAACGGCAAGAAACTCAGCAGTTGCTCTTTTCAAAAAATAAAATAATTTTACAATAAGTAACCAAACTACATAGCTTATGTATACAGTGCTTCCACAGTGAAGCTTCAAAAATGCAATACATATAATCAAATACATGTCAACATGGGAAGACAAAGCAGACCCATTCCCGTTGGTGGCACCCGTTCACGAGCACGACGCATGATCCAGGGCGGTACGGACGCTTTACTTGTGGTTACGTCGTGTACATGCACATTGCGTAAGTGTGTGTGTGCGTAAGGTGGGAGCGGTCAGGCGCGAGCAAGCTCTCGCTCACACTTACACAGATACGACACACACACAACCATGGGCCACGCGCCGTCGTGAAATGAAAGAATATACAAAGTTTTTTGTGTTATGTTTATATGTTATCTAAATATATAAAAGGCAAAGGTGACTGACTGACTGACTGACTGACTGACTGACTGACTGATCTATCAACGCACAGCTCTAACCACTGGACCGATCGAGCTGAAATTTGGTATACAGTTAGCTGTTAAGACGTAGACATCCGCTAAGAAAGAATTTTGGAAAATTTCAACCCCAAGAGGGTTAAATAGGGGGTTAAAAAATCGAACCTAACGTGAGCGAAGCCGCGGGTTAAAGCTAGTTATTGTTATAACATCGTTGGGGATAGCGCAAATCCGCGTAACTAGCATTAGTACATTAAAATCCATTTTCATACGTTTGCGGTCAAATCAAAACCGCGTAAGTGTCGTAGCGATTAAATTAATCACTTTAAAAGATATCTATTTTTATCATATATGTAAAAACAGAACACATGACACACTCTCTGTGTAAAAATTAACCCAATAGCCGTAGAAATAAGAAATTTATAAAGTTTTTTTTTAAATTATATACCTACCTGTAAAACTTGTACTAGTACAGATCCGCGGTTTTTACATATGGTACCATACACATTAAAACCGCAAATGTACATTCGCGGTTTTGCACTATCCCCGACGATATGGTATTTTACTACTAGTGAAAAATAATCTAAAAATATATAAATGAGATAGTTTAGGCAAGTATAAATAATAACTTACAATCGATTGTGGGCTTCAATCGCCTGATGGGATTGTTCGCGTACGGAAAACCGCCGTTTATTCGTACCGTACGATGTGTGCTCCAGGTTCAACGGGCCCTCTGGAATACAACACAAATATTCATCATCAGCATTATCATCATTTGAAGCTTTATTGTGGAAGCACTGTATACATAGCATAGCTTTGTAAAAAAAAAATTTTTTTTTTTTGAAAAGAGCAACTGCTGAGTTTCTTGCCGGCTCTTCTCAGCAGAATCTGCATTCCGAACCGGTGGTAGATTTGTGACTTATCATAAGAGCTATAAGTTAGCCTATATGAAATAAATAAATTTTGAATTTTGAATTTGAATCAGCCCAATTGCGACTTTGACGACCTCCCTGGCGCAGTGGTGACCTCTGTGGTCTTACAACTGGGAGGTCTCGGGTTCGATTTCCGGCGGGGGAAATTTAGGAATTTATAATTTCTAAATTGTCGCTGGTCTGGTCTGGTGAGAGGCTTTGGCCGTGACTACCACCCTACCGTCAATGACGAGCTGCCAAGCGATTTAGCGTTCCAGCACAATGGCGTATAGAAACCGATTAGGGGTATGGGTTGAGTTTACACTGCAATACCCCTTCCAAGTTAGCCCACTACCATCTTAAACTGCATCTTACTATCAAGTGAGATCGTACAACAATCTCCAACTACGCCTCAAGAAAGTACAAAAGTCATGTGTTGGAATGGGCGTGACGTTCGCACACTCCCTGCAGTGCTACCCCTTCCAAGTTAGCCCGCTACCATCTTAAACTGCATCTTACTATCAAGTGAGATCGTAAAACAATCTCCAACTACGCCTCAAGAAAGTACGAAAGTCGTTTATTCGAATGGGCGTGACGTTCACTCTCTCCGGTGCGGTACTCACGCGCCAGCAGCGGCCGCAGGTACACGAGGTAGGGCGCGGTGTCGGCGGTGAAGGGGAAGGCCGTGCCCGCGCCGCCCACCAGCACGATCCAGCCCGCCTCGTCCAGCGGACGCGCGTTCGCTGCCAACACACACATACCCAATCACTAATCGTGCTAATATCAAGCTGAAGTTGACTAATATCCTCCTTCCCCTCCCAATAACCGGAAAGCTTGTGCTAGGAGTGGGTACGACAATAGTGCAACGGGTGGGACCCGACCTTTCAGTTTTCTGTCCGCATCTTTAACCGTTGAGCTATTGAGGCTTAATAAAATAGCAAATAGATGTAAAACAAATAGTAAAAAGGATGTTGTATTATGAGATAACAACAGAAATTAATAGCAATAAATATTTAAAAAAAAAATATCATACTATGAACTATTATAAAGACGAAAGTTTGTTTGTGTGCGTGCGTGCGTACGTGCGTGCTTATGCAAAAGCATCGTGTAAATAGACACACTGCATCGCTAGGTTGTTACTTTGGCCTTGGCGCACTGACGTACGCCTCGATACAATTGGGTATTTTACTGTTGTCGAAATATGGATATTCATTAATTACAATCGGAAATGTAAGAATAACATTTGTAAAAACAGAAAATAAATAAGTTATAAGGTGTTTTACTGCAACCGTATCCATTTCTAAAACGATATTTTTTATGGTCTGTGTATGAAGCTACTGAATTTGTGATGCCACATGTCAGTAGCGCTCTCTCTGTCTAACAGGATAGATGTCTAAATCCTTCTCAATCGAGAGGAAACTGAAGTCCAATAGTGGACCAGTGGAGTAGTGAACTGATATGAATGAATGATATGAATGACACAGTAAGACAGACATAGACACTCACGTAAATTAATCGTCTGCACCCACTCTCCTGACTCGATGTCGTAGATGTCTATGTGGGACGTTGTGAATATCAGCAAGTGGCTATCGTTGATGGCTGCAACCAAAGAAAATATACTTACTGATATTATAAATGCGAAGGCTTATTTGTCCTTCAATCACACAGCAACGTAGTAACGGATCGACGTGATTTTTTGCATGGATACAGTTGAGGATTTAAGAGTGAGAGTTTTATCCCGTAACAGAGGGTTTCACCAGAATTTTTGACTAATTCCACACGGATAAAGTCGCAGGCACTAGTTATTATCTATTTAGAGTAACATGTCGTAACGATATACTAACATGCCTCTGCGACATTCTTCTTTATCAACATATCGCTCATTTGCGACAAGGGTGACATAATTCAAAATTCACCAATTTTAGTGTCGAAAATTTATACTTTTTGCTATAAAAACATCATTACGCAAAACAAAAAAATAAGAGCGAGAGAGATTGTGACTTAATGCTCTGTCGCTTTGTTGGCCGCTGTGTTGTTTCGAGACCGCAGCAGCACAAAACATTACTCTCTAACGAGAGAATTCTCTCATCATAAATCTATTAAATCATTATAAATCTATTAAATTCTCTCATCGTCGATTTTGAATTATGTCACTCTTGTCGCAAATGAGCGAATTATATAAACGTCAACTATTGACCAAGTCTCTTGAATAGACCTCCACAGGCGTCGATCTTTTGCCGCATGTATCCAACGACTCCCTGCGACTCGTCCGATGTCCTCGATCCACACTGCGCCACTCCAGCACCTTGGCAGCCCAACGAGTACCAGTTTTCAGCACGGCCCGCACCACACCAGCAACCAGTGCTGGCCCACGGGTCTGGCGCAGAGGGCCTAGGGCCTGAGTGCGCTAGGAATACCCCCACTTGCATGCAACATGTGTAGACATGTCTAGCGCAGGCTACCGTAGAGATGGCTACCGTAGCTGGATTCGGTCAGCAGGACACTCAACATCTGATGTTGTCGGTCCACATAATGGGGGGAGGAGTCCAACACGACATTTGGCACGATCCGACACAACATTTGGCACGATCCGACACGACATTTGGCACGTTCCGACACGACATTTGGCACGATCCGACACGACATTTGGCACAATCCAACACGACATTTGCACGATCCGACACGACATTTGGCACAATTTGACACGACATTTGCACGATCCGACACGACATTTGTCACGATCCGGCCCGGCGCCACTCACCGTGGTACACAGGGTGCGCGGTGTACATCAGCTCGGTGTCGCGCGCCCGCAACCCCGCGCGGTCCACGTACAGCGCCAGCGCGCTGAACACCAGCAGCCAGTCCTGGCCCGCGGGCCTGGCGCAGAGGGGCCTGGCCCCCGAGTGCGCCAGGAACACCCCCACCTGGTTCTCTGGGTGCACCAGTGCTGTAACAATACATGAACGATGTTGTATTTGTATTTAAAGAGGGGACGCCTGCCGACGCCAGGCGGGTGATCAGTCCTGTGTCAGGACTATTCCACCCAATTCCCCATGTTTGGACACAGGTTACTGGTGCCCAGGCCGCCTACCCCCCTCAAACTTACCTGTACCTTTCGCAAACCTAACGATATCCTTTATAGAAAGATTTGATGAACGATGTTACTCGCTGTCGATATTATTAATGCCAAAGTTTTTGTTGATTTGTCCTTCAAGCCTTAGTATGTCATGCTCTCTCTAAACATTTCTGTGGTGGTGTCGTGTGGTGCGGGTTGCTACGTTCCCTCAAATATGGTTGAGCGAAGCAACGGCTGGATCATGCGTCGTGCTCGTGAACGGGTGCCACCAACAGGAAGGGGTCTGTCTGCCCGTCTTAATATGTATTGAATTGTATGTACCTACGTTTGCATTTTTGAAACTTCATTGGGGAAACACTGTATACATAGTTTTTTTACCTATTGTACAATATTTTTTTTTTTAAAGAGCTACTGCTGAGTTTCTTGCCGGCTCTTCTCAGCAGAATCTGCTTCCAAACCGGTGGTAGATTTATGACGTGTCATAAGAGCTACAAGTTGGCCTACATGAAATAAATTTTTGAATTTGAATTTCTGATACTCACAAATTCGGCGAACAGTGTAGTCCCCAGCGCGAACTCTATCAGTGTCAGCCACATAGACATAGTGTTGCTAGCATTTATTTAGTTTTTTATTACTATGTTCACTTTGCAAACACAATCACAATATACCAATCCAACTTAGACCTTTTTTTATACCTACGAGATTTTATTCACAATCGTAAAAATCCGCCCATGAAACCTAAATCCTACATGAAATAAATAAATTTTGAGTTTGAATTTAAGTTTTCAGGTCCTTTTATCGTTAGGCTATTGAGGCTTCAGTAACGGCTTTATTGAGGATTTAGATTAAATTTAGAATATTCCAAGGGCGGGAACTCACAAACGGCGGGCGGGTGCGGGTGCGGGTCGTGGTTGGGGCGCAGCGTGTGCGCGACCAGGCCGCCGCGGTAGCCCAGCAGCAGGCGGCCGCGCAGCAGCTGCACGCTCAGCACGGGCGCCGCCGCGCGCAGCTCCGCCACGCGGCAGCGCCGCGCCGCCGTGCGCGTGATCTCGTACACTATCACCACCCACGAGTTCTGCAAATGTTGCACCATGTTTAATTTAGGACTTCTTGTGACCGAAACCGAAATTTTCAAAATGTACCAACCTGTCGCTTGCACACAACGGCGAAGCTGTACGCGGACGAGTGCAGTTGACGTCACTACACGTTGACTATGCCCTTTTCCTCGCCCAGCTTGACGCTCTCCGCCTCGGGGCATTCCAGCGCGCAGATCGGCACCAAGCGGACGTGCTGGTCTATATGACCATTCCATTGTATAACAATGTACCAACCTGTCGCTTGCACACAACAGCGCAAGCCACACGCGGCAAGTGCAGTTGCTTTACAGCCATGTCGAATGCACCCTTCGCTTCGCCCAGCTTGACGCTCTCCGCCTCGGGGCATTCCAGCGCACACATCGGCACCAAGCGGACTTCCTTGCTTGAACCAACGTACCACTGCAAACCAATGTACCAACCTGTCGCTTGCACACAACTGCGAAGCCATACGCGGACGAGTGCAGTTCCCCCACGGCCACGTCGACTGCGCCCTTCGCCTCGCCCAGCTTGACGCTCTCCGCCTCGGGGCATTCCAGCGCGCGGATCGGCACCAGGCGGACGTGCCTGCCTCTACCCGCGATGACCACTGCAAACAAAGAATTCACTTTAATTGAATGTTTTTTAGATTTACTTTGTAAGCATATTTTTCGTAACTGCTCATGGAATTTTTTTTTTAATCTATCTATCTCTAACGCTGATGTGAACTCGCCGCCGACGCACACCCTGGTACTCTCCACGCACTTACCCAGCAACTGTTCAGTGGGCACGTATCTCAGACGGTGCACCGGCGCGATGGCTCTCCGCGGCACCAGCTCCGCGCGCTCCAGGTCCAGCAGCGCCAGCCCGAACTCGCCGCCGACGCACACCCGCGTGCCCTCCACCACGCACGCGCACTGCGCACTTACCCAGCAACTGTTCAGTGGGCACGTATCGCAGACGGTGCACCGGCGCGATGGCTCTCCGCGGCACCAGCTCCGCGCGCTCCAGGTCCAGCAGCGCCAGCCCGAACTCGCCGCCGACGCACACCCGCGTGCCCTCCACCACGCATGCGCACTGCGCACTTACCCAGCAACTGTTCAGTGGGCACGTATCGCAGACGGTGCACCGGCGCGATGGCTCTCCGCGGCACCAGCTCCGCGCGCTCCAGGTCCAGCAGCGCCAGCCCGAACTCGCCGCCGACGCACACCCGCGTGCCCTCCACCACGCACGCGCACTGCGCACTTACCCAGCAACTGTTCAGTGGGCACGTATCGCAGACGGTGCACCGGCGCGATGGCTCTCCGCGGCACCAGCTCCGCGCGCTCCAGGTCCAGCAGCGCCAGCCCGAACTCGCCGCCGACGCACACCCGCGTGCCCTCCACCACGCACGCGCACTGCGCGCCGCGCACCGCCGCCGCGCCGCTCGCGTCCGCCAACACCGCGGCGCTGTACACCTACAGAAATAATCCACATTGCTATTGGCATCTTTGTGGAGCCAAACATCGACCAGCATATTAAAATCACAAGATGGGACATGTGCACCGAATGGAGAAAAACAACAAAATTTAGTATGAAAGAGGCCACGAGAAGCAAAAGGATGTGAAATGGGAGACATAAAAATTGGATACATTTTTGGTCCTTCGAACCGGATCAGCCGTAGCTTAGCATATTCTACATAATCGCAGAGGGAAAGAAAAAAGAACAAAACTTGGAGATCAGAAGGTAAAATAAAAATTAAATTAGTTCGTTTTTAAACTAGTATTAGTGCACGATTTAGTTTTATTTTAAGAGCGCTAACTCACCAAAAAACTGCATCAGCAGTTTAGTGGCATGAATATTGTTTGTACATATTATAATATTGTGCATTAAGTGAATAAATAAACTAAAAAAACTCACACATTTGTCAGGCAAGTTGTTCCTCTTCAATATCCTATGCAGCTCACTTAGAGCCACCACCCATTTCGTTTTCTCCGACTCAGATTCCGCCAGCATGAGTGTGTGATACCTTTTACCGCCTTCCAACTGTGATGTTGATATCTGGTATTGAAAAAAATGTTGAATAGAATGAATAAATAGGCCTACTGAGTTTTTTACTGGCTCTTCTGATTAGGAAATATACGAACTCTCTGAATTTAGGCTTCTAGAAGAGGTACGCCATGTACTTGCAGCTCTACAGTATGCTGCGGAGTGCACCAGGCCTGCCCGCGCATCGCCTTTTTCATCGTCCTGTCACATTCGTAACAGTTCCTTCAATTAAGGCGCATTCTAGATACCTTCGGTTTCGGCCAAAACTTTGGCTCTTTTTGGCAGAAGCCGAATTTTTTTTTTTTTTTTTATTCGATGACAAAATAGCCCTTGACTGCGATCTCACCTGATGGTAAGTGACGATGCAGTCTAAGATGGTAGCGAGCTAACTTGGAAGGGGTATAGCAGTGTAAATTCAAGCCATACCCCTAATCGATTTCTACACGCCATCGTGCCGGAACGCTAAATCGCTTGGCGGCACGTCTTTGACGGTAGGGTGGTAACTAGCCACGGCCAAAGCCTCCCACCAGACCAGACCAGAGGCAATTTAGAAATTTTAAATTCCTAAATTGCCACCGCCGGGAATCGAAACCGAGACCTCCCAAAAAGAATGTTTAGCAGAAGATGGTATTTTTGCCCGACAATGGCCGAAACCTAAGGACTATGTAATAACAGGCCTGGCGCACTCCGCAGTAAACTACGGAACTACAAGTACATGACGTAAGTCTAATAAAGGCCTTCAGAGAGATTAAGAGAGTGCGAAGGGCTGAATTACGTGATAGAAAGAGAGAAAAATCTAGGTGAATAAGAAGGTAGGCAAGTAGCGCTGAGTCAACCTGAATTGCACTTTATTGTGTGGTAACAAGAGTCGTTATTTATTTAAATTTTTTATACCTTTAGATACTATCAGGTATTCTGTGGTAATAGTAATATTATCTTACCCTAAATATACAAGGAATGTCCCGCTTGCTTGCGTGTATGACGTCAGAGTCTTTGACAGACGTCACGCTGAACTCCGGATCGCGCATGTCCAGCACTTGACTCACGCACACTGACGGCAGCGCGTTCCTGGAATTATAGCATTTTTTTTAATTTGTCATCCTTCTTATTTTATTTTTGAAAAAAAAAAAAAAGTTTTCATGGCTCACCTGTCTTGTGATATGTCGTATAGAAACAATTTGAAATCGCAAACAACGACGAACTGTCGCATCCAACCTTTCTTGACGCCGCCCGGTTTTGGTACCTGACAAAGACAACAGTTTAGCTGTAGTGCATTTACCCAGAAATTCTTAAAAAAAACTTTTTTAAGGAAACACTGATTGATTGAATATATTTTATAGCATTTAAATAAAATAAATAAAAAATAAATAGTCTTTTAATCAAGAATAAAAAACAGCCACACAAGAAAAAATACAAAGAAATGAACAATAAAAAGAACACAAACATAAAAATACAATATAATATATAAAAACTAAAGATGGATCCCGACGGCTTAAATTGTACATAACGTTCTATCTATTGAATTATTTTCAAGCCGCCGGGAAATACTAGTATTTTATTTCTATTTCCATTTCTATTTCTATGCGTTTCAGCCAAGAAGAGTACACTGCGTGTTGACCAACTCTGTTACAGGTTCTTACCAGTTTATCTAAGTATTTCAAGCTCTTCTTGTCTGAAACGCACAGGAAAATAAAAGTAAAGTTAACCAACCGTTTAAAAAAATAAAGAAAATACAGTTTTGTCTATTAATATAGCGATATTGTTCCGTAAAATTTTAAACTTTTTTGGTCCTTCGAACCCGATAGTTTGTACCTTGACGTATCCCTCGTATGCGGTGCCTTGACCCCGCGCGGGGTCGATGCCGAGGGGTCGGCGCGAGCGCTCGGGAGGCAGTGGACAGCGGGGGGCCACGCGGCCGCAGCAACGCGTGTGCACCGCCAGCCCGCACGTCTCGCACACCACGCCTTGCCGCGTTAGACCGATCTGGGGACAAATACGGCCATCCTACGTTTTATCACTCTAAAAAACGTTATTAAATATCAACCACCGGAGTTGGAAATAATGATGGTTAATAACCAGCAATATATGGCTATAAAAATGGCTGAACGGTGCAAATCAGTCAGTCGTTCTTATAATTAGCCTAATTGCTGCCCAGCCACGGACCTTGTTTCTGCCTGCCGGTCTGGTCAGCAAGTAATGCTAAGATCCTCAACAAAAAGTCGCCGAAAGACCTTCTGGAATTTCTCGGGAGTGACGTTTCAATAATCTAAGAAGTGATTTAAGTATTACCTTAGTTAGTATTGTAAATTGTGAATCCTTACTAATATTATAAATGAGAAAGTGTGTTTGTTTGTCCTTCAATCACGCCGCAACAAAGCAACGGATCGCGGCGAAGCCGCGAGCACCAACTAGTGTAATAATAAACCTAGGTCCAGTACTCGTTTGAGTTTTTTTTTAAAGACCGCCGAGTGATAGGGACTAGTACGTAAAGGGTATTTCGGAGGGTTGGTTTGTGTGCGTTGTTCCTGCATTTGTTCTACTACTGGAGTAGTGTCCTAAGCCTAATGTTGTCACTTACCATGAGCGACGTGCAGTGGTTACATTTAGTGGGGCTGCTGAAGGTCCTCACTAGGAACTGGTGAACCTTCTGCTTGCCAGGAACCGCCGGCCCGAGGGTGGGGTCTTGGAGGGAATACTGCAAAAAATAACGCATCACTGTAGAATGTATTTTTTTTTTTCATTTAAACGAACATAGTGCTTTCGAACCTTCAAGTGAAATCGATTTAAAATTTATCATAGTGAATAGTATTCTACTAGTCAAGCCCTTTCATTTGATACCCATATTGAGGGAGTTGTGAAAAAATATGTAATCCGCCATTTTGTGGCGGCGGCCATCTTGGACCGAGTTTCAGTTTTTATTTGAAAGGTGCAAACTTTATTCTTCAGTATATTCCTCTGTGTTTTCTCATTGCTAACCAGTGTAAATTAAAAATTTGAAACATCCCGGCAGGCCGACATGTAACAATATCCTAATCGCTAGTCAGTAACCGTTAAAATAAAAATATGTAGTCCGCCACTTTGTAGCGGCGGCCATCTTGGACCGATTTTCATCAAACATAGCTAAGAACACTCCCGACTAATTCACCTTTCAAACAAAAAACCAAAATCAAAATCAGTTCATCCGTTCGGCTGCTGCGATGCCATACACGCAAGCACACACGCACGCACGCACGCACGCACGCACGCACGCACGCACGCACGCACGCCCGCACGCACGCCCGCATGCACGCACGCACGCACGTCTTTATCGCACCCCGTCGTTTTAGCGTCGGGGGTTAAAAACTCACGGTAGACATCTCGCTGGGGGAGCTCTTGCAGGATATGGGGGAGGCGGCGCGCCCCTCCATTTCGTCCTGGGACTCCGCCGACCCGCTCAGCGCCGTCGACTGTTGCGAGCCGTACATCATCTGACATATCGAGAAACCTTATAAGGACAGCTATTTTAGTAACTACAGTTCACGCGCGAGCTCCAAGGAATCGAGGGCTGAAGTAGCGGGCGGGTGTGCACCGCGCCCGACCGTCGCATCATGCCCCGCACGCTCCTTTTTTTTTTTATTCGATGACAAAATAACCCTTGACTGCGATCTCACCTGACGGTAAGTGACGATGCAGTCTAAGATGGTAGCGGGCTAACTTGGAAGGGGTATAGCAGTGTAAATTCAACCCATACCCCTAATTGGTTTCTACACGCCATCGTGCCGGAACGCTAAATCGCTTGGCGGCACGTCTTTGACGGTAGGGTGGTAACTAGCCACGGCCAAAGCCTCCCACCAGACCAGACCAGAGACAATTTAGAAATTATAAATTCCTAAATTGCCCCCGCCGGGAATCGAACCCGAGACCTCCCAGTTATAAGACCACAGCGCTTACCACTGCGCCAGGGAGGTCGTCCTTGTACTAGTTCGACCTTTACGCGAGAGTCCGCTTAACTTAATTTTATTTTATTTTATTTATTTAACGAGTTCTGTTTTCAAGGCATAAATAGTACTAAACTAAAAAGGTTTCTCTATATTTGCAAATAGCTGTTTAACTTCGACGAAAAATAAATGGCGAGAACGAGCAATGACCACAGGCAGAGAAAAAATCCTTTATAACTCGAAGACACTAACCATTATACAATTTGTTATTTTCCATGCACATAGGTACTATCTTGAAAGAATTTTATTATTTCACAATTAATTTAAACGTGCACGGATGCTAAAGATGTCTTATTATCGATAACGTAATGTCGACTAAATAACAACTCTAGCTCATTAAGTCAACATTCCTTAAGATTCCTCGGAGCTCGCGCGCGGACTGTAGTTTAGGTTAGGTTAAAAGAATTTATTCTCGAAGAACAAATTTGCTCATTGTCTGGCAATTTTGCTATGGTTTTACTAGAACACGGTTTTATTTGATCTTTTATTTTTCATATCAAAATTCTGCCCCTACATTAGTATATCATTAAAAAAATAAACGATGTAAGTATATTTTTGTTAACACAATGTAAGCAAATAAAAGGCAAAACAAATGTTAATCAAAATTAGTACAACAAAACTATGAGTAAAAATAAATAAAAATGAACATAGGTTATTGGGCACCAGTGAGACATCGCCTTTTTCTTGCTTCTTCCAATGTTATAAATGCGAAAGTGTGTTTGTTTGTTGGTTTGTCCTTCAATCATGCAGCATGCATTCTTCAAGGTACAACAGATCGACGTGATTTTTTGCATGGGTATAGATGAACATGGAAAGTGTCATAGATGGTAACCTATTTATCCCGAAAAAAGAGACGGTTCCCGATATTTAAATTCACCCTTATTTTCTGGGACGAAAAGTAGTCTATGTTAAATCTTGGGAGCTAACTCTATTCAAAATTTTAGCCAAATTGGTTCATTCGTTGAGGCATGAAAGAGTAAAAAACACACGCACGCACACGCAAGCACGCACGCACGCACGCAAGCACCCACACACATACACACTTCTGCCTTTATAATATTACTGTGATATAAAATACGTGCTCAAGAACAGCTTTTCTCTAAGGAAGAGGTTTCTTTAAGAAGCTGTCAACGTTGAGAACAGCGAGATCAAGATTTTTTTTAAATAAAGAATATTAGCCAGCTGAAGTTGACTAATATCCTCCTATTCCCTCCAAATAAGCAGAAAACTTGTTTTAGGAGTGGGTACGACAATAGTGCAACGGGTGGGGTTCGAACCTGCGACCTTCAGTTTTCAGTCCGCACCTTTAACCGTTGGGCTATTGAGGCTTTATTGAGTCTTTGGCGTCGTAATGCCCAATAACCTATTTAAAATAAAAAATGAGTATACCTTTGCATTGCAACAATGCTGAACGTTTCTGTAACGGTACTGCGGCGACATCTGTACGTGAATAAGCGACAACTGAACGTTAGCGACAACAGATGAAGCACAAATAATAAAAAAAAAATAGTAATACATAAATAAATAAATGACATTGGCACAATCTCTAAACTAAACTAAGTGCTAACTCTTCACCAAAGGTGATATTTTAGCAAATTTTCAATATAAAAACTGTCAGATCACAATTATCCCTCTGTTAAACGTTACTCATCGATGAGGGTATTTTTTTTTAAATTGGCACTATATAGGGTATATCTAAAAATGAAAAATACTATAAAGTGAATAAAAAGTAAATTATTTTGAATCGACCAGTTAATAAAGTTACAAGTGAAGCTTTATTTCTTGACATATATCAAAAAAAGACGTGTGGCACTCGGGGACTGCCGCGGTAAAGCTATTGCATAGCATTTTTTATCAACGCCATCTAGCGGTGAGAGGAGTGCCGTGTCAGGTTATTTTCGATACGGAATTTCTGGATTCGGTCTCCACGCTCAAGGCCCGCGATAGAAGCTATGCAATAGCTTAAAAAGTATATTCGAGTTGAGTGACCGGCCTAAAAAGTTATTTACAATGTGCCAGCAAGCAATCTTCCAGTTAGTATGTATAATACCTACATATATATGTAAAAGTTAAGAAAAAAATTTAATAATTCAACCCGACTTACAGAGAATTGCATGAAACATCCTTCATATTGATTATGTTGGTATAAAATGTAGCGTATGTCGCCCAAACCATGATAACGAATCGTCTGACGGTTAATTCCTCAAAATCGGTTCAGTAATTTAGGCGCTACAGTGGAACGTAAATACATCAATAGATTGAATCTAAAATCATAACCCATCTTCGATGTAGTAGGAAAAAAAGTTATTTACAATGTGCCAGCAAGCCTCAAGTTAGTACAAAATCCAGTAGCTCCCTACATTTTACAAAAATAACACGCCATACCTTCTGTTCGTTGTTCATAGACGCTACGTTATCGTAATGCCGCTCTGGCGGCGCTTCCTTCAAGAACTGTTCCAGATAACTCATTTGTGAAGGCGGCCGGTCCAAGACTGAAAGATATACGATAACACCATTATTATTAAATAAATAAAATACATAAAAAATAATTATTTTTTATTGCTTTCGATGAGTCAGGCTACAAGAATAAAGAAAAAGGTTAAACAAGAGGAAAGCTTACAACTAAACTTCTCAAGCCTATGAACTTAGCAAATGGCCGTAAACTCAACTTTATGCTGGGCAGCTTTAGGGTAAAAACATGTCGAAGATGCCTCACTGCGATATCTCGCGGTCGCGGTTAAGCTCGCCATCTCGATGTCACCTCCATGTAAAACAAATGAAAGCAAACAGACAAGCACGACCATGCCGAAGATGCCTCACTTGTACCGCGATGTATCGCAGTGAGGTATCCTTCGACATGTTTTTACTTGTCTGTTTGAATACATTTGTTTTAAATGGACGTGACATCGAGATAGCGAGCTAAACCGCGACCGCGAGATATCGCAGTGAGGCATCTTCGGCATGTTTTTAAGCTTATGCTTTAAAAACTCCCTTTTCTTGTATCCCTATAAACCAACTGTGCGAGTCTCTAAAAATAATTCCTACAGTGTGACCACTGCAATCGCCTTGAATCGCCGATCTATTTTTTTCGATGACAAGATAGCCCTTGACTGCGATTTCACCTGATCGTAAGTGACGACGTAAGATGGTAGCGGGTTAACTTGGAAGGGGTATGGCAGTGTATGGCAATGTTGTTAGATTGAGTACGACAACAACGGACGGGAATCGAACCTGCGACCTTTCAGTTTTTGAGTTGGACTATTGAGGCTTCCTATGTATGGTAGTCTATTTGGACTTTAAATTTCAGATAGCCATGTGTTAAAGAGATATATAAAATAAATTAAAATATAGAAGGGAGATAATATAAAAATTTACAGGAGTAAAAAAAACACATAAACCAATCCCAACCGAAACCACGATCACAAAACGTCACTAAAAAAAACTAATTGGCAACTAATACGTATACTATAGCTTATTGATGAGTAAAGCCGGGTGTAAATTTACGTGTCGTTCATATTTTAAAGTTGTTTTTCGCTAAAAAATATTTTCCACTAGCTTATAGAGTAGTTTTTAAAAATTCCGCGGGAACCCTCTATTTTTTCGGGATAAAAGGTAGCATATATCACTCTCCAAGTCATCAACTATACCCGTGCCAAACCGTTGCTACGTGATTGAAGAGCAAACCAACAAACAAAGACACTTGCGCATTATAAGGATTATTAATTATTATCGTGACGGCGCATGACATGACGCTCTCTTATGCCGTCACGCCTTTTCGACCTCCGTGATCTTTCTCAAGCTGAGATCTAGGTATAGAGCGTGCTCTGACTTAGCTCGAACTTAAGACAGAGTTAAAACGAGACACAAATATGCTCTGACATAAATCTGTCTCGTTTTAACGGCGTCTTGAGTCTGAGCAGAGCACTATCAAGTATTTTTTTCTTACTAACATTCCCTTGTGAAGCGACTCCCAATTTTTTTAAAATTATAAACCTTGCTATAATAAATAAATAAATAAATTCTTTATTGAACCAACCACAAGGCCCATTTTATTGCTATTTGTGTTCTATTTCTGTGGTAAAAAAACACCCGACTTTACGTTACATTTTAGTGAACATACTAGGGTCTAAGACATGCACAGGACGTTTAAAATCCGTATCAAACTATACCCGTCTCCCACACAATGGTAGATAACCGCAGGGCCATGACCTTATCACGTTATTGCACTTCATTTGGCGTATGTCGGTTAATTAAGAAGAATAGTTTAGAAAGTCCTGCACATAGGTAAGATTCCAATCAGCGCGGGAAGCAAAAGGTTGACTGACAAACCAATAGCGCAGCAAAACAGACCCATAGTAACGCCAAAATGATATAAACTAGAGATATCACGAATATTCTGTATTTTTTCGGTATTCGGCTATTCGGCAATTTTTTTCACTATTCGGCCAAATATTGCGAACTATCCGGAGGAACACCGAACACTAATCACGAAAAAAAAATGCATAATATTACTCACAAATAGATGATTTTTTATTAAATGGTGTCATTTCCTGATTTTCAAACGTTGCAATGCAATAATTTTTTTAAATAATCATATTAACGATGTAACAATACCAACCGTTTGATGTTGGTTGGTTGACCAACGATCAACAAATAAAGTGTGTAACACGACTCAATTATGAATGAAATAAAAACGCCTACGGCACGTAGTCACCACACGTACTTTAGTGACGCAGGTTTAAACCTGTCACCCGCGAGAGGTACTAGGTGTTGCCGAATATTCGGCGCTTCGGCCAAGAGCCACGACGAATATTCGTTATTCGGTATTCGGTCAAATCACTATTCGTGGCATCTCTAATATAAACCACCCATAGCAAACTACAAGTTCAGAATTATTTTTACCTGACTTTGAAAGTAGGTAGGTACTTATTTGGCTTTCTGCTACATCGTCATATCGCTTTCTGTACCGTCTCTTATCGCAAAAAGTCATGGCCCCGCGATAACACCCACACAAAGACAACTTGTAAAGAACCTATCAGATTCTTCGAAAATGGCCTCTTAAAAATTTCGTATAAATCATAGATTTACTTATATTTAAACATCATAAAATAATTCGATACACGTCGGTCTATTGTGCGAATGTTTGTTTTTTACAGAGAAGTAGGGTTGACAAAAAAATAAATTAAATATTAGTCAAAAGTCAAAACCTATGTGCCTATACAAACAAGTGTTAAAGAAAACCAGATCGCTTAGCGCGTTATATGCCGTGTATGAATTGACATCGCATTTGTGTTCAATCCAATAAAAAATTATTATTTACCATAGGTACATTTCATATTTAAAAAAAAAAATACAAAAATAATGAAAATGGGCAAGAAAATCACACAAAAAATAGAAAAAAATGTTTAAAATTTCTTGTCACATCCATGCCACGGCAAAGAAGCTCAAGCAAAAGCGAAGCGATTTACAATGAAAAGGGGGATATCTTTTCCAAAAAAATTTTTTTCGAATGTCTTATCACTGTTTTGCAGTCAACTTACAATTTAAAAAAAAAAAAGACAATCGTTTTTAAACTAATAAAAAAGAAGTAAAACAAATCTCTAACAATAAAACAAAGAAACAATAGAAAAATCAGTTAACGTGACGCACAAAACAGTGATTTTTTTTTTAATAAAAAAATAATTTTCTTTTGACACTTGCTCGTAAGTACTTACAATGGAAAGATAAAGGGTAAAATTCTAGGTACAAAGTTATTATTCTAAAACGTAGCACAATGACAGGAATTCCACGAAAACCTTTTGTTTATGGATAATATTTGTTGGTGTATTTATAATAGAAAAATTTTAAAAATTGCTTTCGAATTGTCTAGTAATTCTACCACTGGCTCGAAATACCGTTTTAAACGAGACGAACCAGTGCCAATAAGGAGCTTTTCTAGTAAAATATTTAGTTCCTGATTAATATTTTTTTTTTGCTGCCACTACTGAGTCAAACGTTAAACAAAAACAAAAAATCGCAATCGTTTTATAATCTGAAGTAATTTTACTATTTTAAAAGTAGCTTTACTATTTTGGTGCGAATTCGGTTGTAGTAAACAAATCTTTTTACTGACTGAACTAAAAACTGTCAGTGGCGTTTATAATTTTATTTTCTTAAATATATTATAGGCAAAAGGTAACTTCAGCAAAATCTGTACTTTTCGATCATTTATTAAGCATAAATATGATATCCAAATAATTACTTTTTATAAAAAATTGAACGGACGATAGAAACAACTAGAAAAGGGAAAAACAAAATATAAATCTTTTTAGTCTTACTAAGCTCCTAAACCAATGTAAATAACTAATTTTGAGTCGGCGACAAACATTCAATTTAATAATGGCTATTAGGAAATAGCCATTGCTTCCTAATACTTTTAAGATTATTATTTGAAAAACACCAACAAATACCATTTAAAAACGGAGGCAAGACATACACAATGACATACGAGATATCTACTTCTAGAGGAGGACGTATTATGGACAAAACTTGTATGTATTATTATAGATAAAAATCACGAACCATTCTCTTCTTTACCACTCCAGTAACTCGAAGACTTGGCCGATCCTTGCCTCGCTGCTTGCACATAACTTACAACCTTAATCACATTGAAATAGATTCCATTTTTCATTATTAACCTACACTGTACAGTACATCACTGTTGTGATGACATTTGCAAAGGTATTGAAGCGAAACAATATTCAAGATTGTATGAATTAAATGGATTTTGTATCAATACAATTGAATGGATGTTGTGACTGATTTGTTAACCGACATCCAAAAATGGAGGAGGTTCACATTTCAGCCGGTATATTTTTCGAATTTTTACAAAAAAAAAGTCGAATTAAGACCCTACTCTAATTTCTGTCTGTTAAAACCTTAAGTCTAAGGTTGAAATCTATAGACCATACTCACACTTCATTCGGACTCAAGACAGAGTTAAAACGAGACAGATTTATGGCAGAGCATATTTGTGTCTCGTTTTAACCTCTATCTTGAGTCTTAGCTGAGGCAGAGCACGCTCTATAGATCTCAGCATAAAAGCTCTATAACAGACAAAGTAAAATCTAATTAAAAATGATCTCTATAATAAATAATTAATTTATGATAAACAGTGGAATTCAACCATATGCCTTTCCTATATAATTCCGTCTACAAAAACGCGCTCGAATATTACGTCAGTGGCGACGCGCGGTTCCTTTGACGCGAGTGTCAACCAATTACGTTCGAGGACAAACCACGCCCACATCCAGAACAAAGATGGAATGGAGTGGCGTTAGTACTATTTTCGTATAAAATCTCATCAAAATTTTATTTGGATGGGACGTGTAAACCAGACTTTTGCATTTATATAAAATAATATAATTGCGGTTGAGCGTGTAATGAATATAAATCAAAGAATATTCACTTATTATGCATGTACGCAACGGATACACGTACAAACATATTTTTGCCATAGTTAATTGAATCACTTATGTAAATTAAAAATATAATGTATTTATTTATTAGTTATTTATTACATAACATTGTATATTAATAACTTCCAACTTGACGTTTTATAAAAATAATCACAATTTTTATTTTTATAACTTTTTCAGTGTTTATAATATCTATAGTAGGGATGTTGCGGATGCAGTTTTTTTTTTAAAGTTGCGGATGCGGATGCGTATATCCGCAGCATCCCTAATCTGTATGTACGTAATACGTAAATACAGATTAGGGACGTACGTACGACGTATACATACAAACATACATACATAGTTAAATACATACAAACAAACATAGGTACAGTACACAGTTTTCGCAACTAGCAACATCCACATCCGCATGACCATCCGCATTGATTATTGCGGATGCAGATGCGGATGTCCAACTCAATGCGGAATATCCGCAACTTACCTAATCTATAGGTACGTAATACGTACGACGTATACATACAAACATAGTTATATAGTTAAATACATACAAACACGTATACAAAGTAAAATACATACATAATCATAATTCATACGCGGATAAAAAGTTTTACTTCGAAAAAAATAACACGACTCCATTCTTTTTGTAATGCAATTGTACGAAATTTTAGTAGCACATTTTTTATCATAGCAAAATTAAAAAATACCCAGCTTATGCTGTAAATTAAATAAGAAAACGATATACTTACAAGTGAAATGTTATTTCATCTCTTTTTTGATGGATTTCCGAACGTTTTTTGCATGATTTGACTGCAAACGACGGCTTTTTTAACGATCAAAAATACGAGCGATACGTTGAAGCGCGTGCGGCCGACTGATAACAAAGACAAGAGACTTTTGCAAATTCTATTGTCTTTTTGAGCGCGTTTTTTTTCTTCTAAGGGCCTATCCTTATATATCGATGGTGGAATTGCTGACCCTACACAAATGACAGCTTAGTTATGGATCAATTTGAAGCGCCACATTTGACACGCGAGTGTCTCTGGAACTAATAATATTGCAAATGGCGCACCGGCCTCTATAATTTTGTAATCTATGAAATCATACAACAACATAAATGAAATCATAGATTAATCATAGGTTAATTATTGCGCCATTTGCAATATTACATCACCTATGGTTGCCTGGTAAAGATTGCTTTGTAAGCAATAAGGCAGCCTCTGCATGAGTTTTGAGATGTATTCAATTTTGTTTCTTTCTTGTGTGCAATAAAGTCTCTATAATTAATCTACGAAATCATACAACATCAATGAAATCATAGATTAATTATAGACGTCGGTATGCCATTTGCAATATTACCTATTAGTTCCAGAGACACTCGTATCTACTAAGTGCTTACAGCGCCAAAATGGCGTCAATCAACCCTTCGACAGTGTTCCCACTTAATTACAATATGGTGTTATTCAAGGGGCGAACCAATAAGTTCCTGAAAAGCCGGCAACGCATTGGTGGTGCCTCTGGTACTACAAGTGTTCATGGGCAGCCGTAATCACTTTACATCAGGTGACCCGCCAGCTCGTTTGCCCGTTATTCATATAAAAAAAGGTGATAGAGCAGCCTATCCAGTGTTATTCATAGATTAATTATAGAGCTCAGTGCTGACCATAGATAAAATGAAAAAAAAAAAAGAATAACAAGAGAATACAACAAAGGTTTAATACCGTTAAATTATGTACATTTACTGCGTACTGTACATAGATTTGGCACATTATTATACAATGCTTCAAAAATAACATACAAACAACTTAAATGCATACGTAAATGTATCATGTAACTTAAAATAGCACAAACGGATTAAATGTAATAGTCGTCGATGACGCATTTTTTCAAAAAAACATTTTTGTATAGGTACGATGACAGGATAGCCCTTAAGTGCTATCACACCTCATGGTAAGTAAATTATGTTAATTTGTTGTGTTTGTCTCCGTCCCGAATAGCATAATAAAATAATCATTAAAACATCGGAAAAATTATCGAAAAAAAAAATATGTAGAAAATTCATTTTCTCATACATTTTGTATGGAATGGCTTTCTAATGATAGCTCAAGAACGGATTGACTGATTTCGATGATATTTTTTTAATTCATCTTGGCCTCTTTCTTTGTGAATTTTGCGGAAAAGTAAAAAATCAAATAGAAAAGTCAAAGAATTGAAATCACGGGCAAAAATTAACATAGCGTTGTATATCTATTCCTGGTGCAATCAACGCGGACGAGGTCGCGGGCATCAGCTAGTCTAATCTAAATATATAAAAGGCAAAGGTGACTGACTGACTGACTGACTGACTGATCTATCAACGCACAGCTGAAACCACTGGATGGATCAGGGTGAAATTTTGCATGTAGATAGCTATTATAACATAGGTGTCCGCTTAGAAAGGATTTTTGAAAATTCAACCCCTAAAGGGATAAAATAGGGGTTGGAATAATCGAACTTAACGTGAGCGAAGCCGCGGGGTAAAGCTAGTTTTTAATAAAAGTTGTGTCAGAAAATGCGTTATCGACAGGAAAATAAATAGTTCAAATGCACTGAGATTCTAAAACATGATCTACGGCGAACTTAAACCTAAAAAAAAAATCTTCATGCTGTCACTTTTTAAACAGGCGATTTAAAAGTAAATCGAATCAATTCCGTTTAACCAGTATATATAAGTAAATAAAAATAAATTAAACAAAAAAAAAGATAAGACGATATTATAATGTCGGTCGTTTGACGCAAAGCTGTTTATTCTCAAAAATCTCGATTATTTTTTTTTTCAAAAATGTTCCTAAAAGGTTTTTCAATTTACAAAATCTTAGTTTTTAAGATTTTATAAAAATGTCTTGCGTGAGTTTATTTTTTAATTACATCGCAACGCATACCATCTGAAAGTCGCGCTTACAGCTGTTGTTTACAGCTGTTGTTTGTAGTAGTGTAGTTTTTATAGACGACATTTTTTGGTGACATTTTTTCTTCTTTATATCACTTTTTCTAGATGAAACAATGTCACAGCAAATGAGACACATTGTATTTCTTTACTATCGACAGTTAATAAAAAAAAATCTTAATAATTATATTTAACGATAAAAAAACGTTAGTTATTTTTGAAACTTAAAATACAATACAATTGAAAAACAATCATTGACTAGTTCAAATGGTGGTAGAATAATAGAACAATTGCATATTATAAATCTTTGGTATAAATATAGTTGTTTAAGACTAGATGCGAATCAAAGACTAGAATCATTTACCACAGCGTGTTGATAAATTTAAAAAAAAAAATCCAATATTCATAAATCATAGATATCATTTACTAACAAGGAACCCATTATATTGTGATTTAACGTTTTTAACGAAAGCTATAGTTATTGCAATTCACGAGGGCGCGTGGCTCATGGTTGTGTGTGTGTAGTATCTATATAAGTGTGAGCGAGAGCTTGCTCGCGCCTGACCGCTCCCAGCTAGGCAACGCAGACACGCACACTTACGCAATATGCATGTACACGACGTAACCACAAGTAAAGTTCACGCGCCCTCGTAAGTTGAAAGAACTATATATAAATAAATACACGTTGGTACCTATTCTGTGGTAGACATATATCTCTAAGCAAAATTAGTAGATAATATGAAGGTAGTTCTATTATTTTTCGCTCGGAACATTGTCAAGAAGTACATACTTCATTCAAAACTGATTTTTTAAAATAAAATATCAGTAGGAATGGGTGCCAATTGAGTGACAATATAGATATCAACAAGTAGGGTTTGAATTCTAAACTAACTTTTGGATCTGTCAATATAATTCAACTAGCTGTTGCCAGCGACTTCGTCCGCGTGGATTTAGATCCCGTGGGAAATCTTTGATTTTCCAGGACAAAAGTAGGCTATGCCCCCAACTATACCCATGCTAAAAATCACTTTAATCCGTAACTCTGTTGCAACGTGATTGAAGGACAAACCGACAAACAAACACACTTTCGCATTTATAATATTAGTAGGATATTTGTGTCCAACCGAATAGGCACCAGTATTTTTGAGGGTAGATTAGAAAAACTAATTTTTTATTCAGTCGTAAAACTGGTGATACACAAGTATGGCGACACCCCATATGCATGACGTCACGCCTATAAACAACGGTATGTACGGCCTGAACCACCATCGAACTGTCGTTAAAAAGTAACAGCACGACACATTGCATACGTCACAGAAAAATAAAATTAACACATTCATAACAAACGCGTTGGACGCGGAAAAAATGCCACAAATAATACAAATGTTTCATTATGTAAATGCAAAAAATGGCCCCATAGACAATAATTTAATTTTTTAATTTAAAATTTAAAAATAGATTTTTTTTTTTCATTTGGCATAGCACCGGCGTATCGAATCACAGTTCCAATTTCGTAATTTCACAGATATACATTTTTAAACACACAGTTTTAGAGTCCATAAAGAGTGAGGCATAGACAAGTTATTTTCGTTTTTTTCGTCGCGGACGACGTTGCACTTTGTGGATGGATCCAACATTGCATTTGAGACAAGGTGGTTTTGGTTGCCAACGTTTAAACATTTTTCACGTATTTTGTGTATTTGGTAGGGATTGTGCGGTAACATGTAACGAAAACAAAAAGAAAAGGTGCACTAAATAAATATATTATTATTATTATTATTACACGTCTATCTATAATACTGTAATGTGCTGAAAAAAAATAACACAAATAAACAATTAACACCAAATGTTTACGAAGTATTAAAACCAATAAAAGTAATAATAAAAACCCAGTATGTAAATACTGCTTCGTAAGATAAAATTTTGTCAATATCTTGGCAGCCATTAGGCGTTTAATCTGGGATTAATTTAATCTTTGATCTCAGGTTGACTGGATTTCGAATTAAAAAATACAGAGATCAGTCTATACTCTATGCTCAGCACAAACGTTCATGTCATGGATGTCAGATTGACAGTAATGGCCGCCATATTAACACGATTGCAAAATATGTGTACCTTGTTAAAATGAACGAGGAATAAATTACCAGCTTTATATGCAGTCCAAAAACAAAATCGTGCCTGCATTTTTTTTTGTTGAACATTGTGAACGTGGTGTGGTGAAAAAAACAACTTTGTATTTCAATGTTATTTCTACTGTTGCTGCGTTGCTATTGCAATGTGGTTTTGGGCCGCAAATAAAGTAATTTTTTCCACGTACTTTTGAACAAGGTATAGTAGGTTTATTAAAAAAAATTGCCCCTGACATTAATAAGGGACCACAGAAAAAATTAAGATTAGATATATATAGATTATCATCCTAGAAATATAATATATGATGGTCTATATAGAATATATGAGACGATAATCTATGATACGAAATAGGATCCTATAAATCGATCGTTCCGTAGAACAAAGTCTCATCTGCTAAATTCAAAACTTGAGATTTGAGCCTTGCAGATGTGACTTTTAAGGCTCAAATTTCAAGTTGTGAATTAAGCAGATGAGACTTAGTTCTACGGAACGGTCGAAATAGTACAATATGGGCCATAGACACGAGACTTCCCTTATTTTTGTGCTGAGGGGTATTACCTATGTATACTTCTTCTAATATATCTTCTTTTGTAAATATTTATAAATAAATATATAAATATATATAATAAATATTTTAAATTGCATTGAACTATGTATGGTGTTGTATGTAAGGGCGTGTGCATACTCACAGGAGTTGGACGGCTGGTGCGGTTGGTCCAGTTTGGCCTGCATGTCTCTGATGTGTTGTTCCTTGCGCTTCATGTCGTGCGCCAGCGTGTCCAGGCGTTGGCGAGTCTCCAACAGTTCCCTGTTAGAACGATTACGTATGAAAATAATACTGAAACAACTCCAATTTTCATTTTCATTTTCATGGTATCTCTTGCCATGTTTTATTAATCGACTTCCAAAAAGGAGGACGTTATCAATTCGGCCGGTATCTTTTTTTTTCAATCGATGATAAGGTAATATTGAATGCAAAATTTTTAATTTTAATGTGTGGTAGAAGTAACTTTATCCAATGAAAAATTTCCCAATTTCTCAAACCACTGGAGGGATCAGGCTGAAATTTGGCATACAGATAGCTATTACAACGTAAGTGTCCGCTAAGAAAGGAGATTTGAAAATTCAACCCCTATGGAGATAAAATAGGGGTTTGAAAAATCGAACTTAACGTGAGCGAAGCCGCGGGAAAAAGCTAGTTATAATATAAAGGTAAAAATTCTTTTTGTAAACCGACTTCAAACGCCACTACAAAGTATATCAATTGTGCTATTAAAATTTGAAGAGTTGCCTCGATTTCTCCAGGATCCCATCGTCAGACCCTGACCTGATGACAATGGGATCACCTGGGAAGTGTACCCTTTCAAACAGAAAAAGAATTTTTCAAATCGGTCCAGGCGTTTTCGAGTAATTGGGGAATATATATAAAAAAAAAAGATTCCGACGAATTGAGAACCACCTCCTTTTTGGAAGTCGGTTAAAAACCGCCAATTTTCGATTTTCGATAAGCAATGGCACCATACCTCTGGCTGGCCAGGAGTTCGGCGCGCGTCCTGCTCAGCTCTTCCCCGACCGCCTGCTTGGCTTGCACCTCGGACTGCAGCGAGTTCTGCAGCGTGAGGAGTTCCATCTTGTCCACCTTCTGCGACCTCCTGTCGCGCCAGCCGCCCGTCCCGCTGCTGACCGCCGGCGGGGAAGACGGCGGGCCGAATGTACGGGTGACGCTCGCTGAAAACATACAATAACATTCGAATAATACACTAAAATAATGCACACCACACACACGCACGCACGCACGCACGTACGCACGCACGCACGCACGCACGCACGCACGCACGCACGCACGCACGCACGCCCGCCCGCACGCACGCACGCAAGCAGACCTTTTTTGCATCAATGCCACCACCATTCGCAAAACGCTGGCAAACGAATTCTTTAACGCTTATACGAGTAAATAATTCGTAAACCTCGTTAAGAAATTCGTTGGCCACTTCTCAAATTTTGCTTTTTTTTTTTTTACCCCACATTGTATGGTTTTTATTGATTGATTGATTATTCTTTACAATTTTTTCTTTTTTTTCCCCCTGTATTTCTTTTTATTTTTCCTTCTCCCAGTTGAGTGTTTTTTTTTCGTTTCTCGTATGTAAATTCTATCTGTGAAAACTTGTAATTAGCTTTAATTGTTCTTTTGTATTTATTAACTAGTTCTTATTTTTCTAATAAGCTGTAAGTTTTCTTGTAAAATAAAATAAAATAAATAATACACTAAAATGATGCACACCACACGCACGCACGCACGCACGCACGCACTCACGCACGCACGCAAGCACGCTGCACGCACGCACGCACGCACATTACATACTACATAAATATTGCGGCAGTAAAGAAAATCTTACCATGCTTAAGGTAGTCCAATTCTTCGGTCATCTTGGTGGCGAGCGCCTGCAAGTATCCGCGAGCCTCCTTCTCATCAGCCACCCATCGGATTATGTCTGCTATCTGTTACATAATAAAAAAAAACTTAAGAAACTAAACATAGCTCTTAGGAAATCACTCAAATTAAGTTTTTCTCTCTTTTCTAAGGCCTCCTTCTCTCTTTTTTAATGGTAAAATCTATAGACCACACTCTTATTCTGCTCAGACTCAAGACATACCTAGTTAAAAAGAGACAGATTTATGTCAGAGCATATTTGTGTCTCGTTTTAACTCTATCTTAAGTCTGAGCTAAGTCAGAGTACGCTCTATGGATCTCAGCATAATTAAAGAAATTGAAATTCAAAATTCAAAATTTATTTATTTCATATAGGCTAACTTGTAGCTCTTATGACACGTCATAAATCTACCACCGGTTCGGAATGCAGATTCTGCTGAGAAGAGCCGGCAAGAAACTCAGCAAACTTTTGCTCTTTTCAAAAAATTTTTTTTTTCTTTACAAAGCTACGCTATGTATACAGTGCTTCCACAATAAAGCTTCAAAAATACAAAAATGCATACGTAGGTACACCAATCCAACGCATGTCAAGATGGGCAGTCAAAGCAGACCCATTCCCGTTGGTGGCACCCGTTCACGAGCATGACGCATGATCCAGCCATTGCTTCGCTCAACCATATTTGAGGGAACGTAACAACCCGCACCACACGACACCACCACAGAAATGTTTAAAGAGAGCATGATTGATAAGTGGAAGTAGTAAAAAACAGGACATATAATAATCAATTTAGTACCAAAGCCAGTAAATACCTGCGTCTCCCAATGTTGCATGGAGTCTCGCTTGGCGCGGAGTTCTTCTAACTCCATTTCAAACTGTCTCCTCTCCGCTTGCCATCTTCTACCGTTTTCTGCCATCTGATGATTTTATTACGTAACACATAATAGGGTATTTTACTCCTAATAAGAAATAATCTAAAAATATATAAATAAGATAGCTTAGGTAATTACAAATCGGGAATTGTTAGTTTCAGTACACAAAATTCTAAAATAAATTTTATTTCAAAGTTGTCTCTTTTCCCTTTTCACAGCAATCCGCCATATTGGAATGAACACCAATCAGAGCGATACGTCACATCTATCTAACATAGAAGTGACGTCACAAACGACGCCATGACACCGTAGAGCGTTATTGCGTGAATTTTAAAACTTAAAAATGAAATGGCAGTTTTATCTACCAAAGATTTTTTTTTGCTATTTTTTCGAAATAGTAGATGCTTCCAAACATTATCCATCAGTTTTCCAAAATCGGTCATTACCAAATGTTTTGTATTGAAGGTCTACATTATTATTTTTGTACTTAAGAATTACATTTATTTTTTTCCCCCTTATCATGTCTACGACGCAATCTATTTTATTGAAAACAATAAGCCGTTCTGGTGGCTGATAGCAATCTGAATTTGGCTCGAGCTTGGAGCAAATTGTCCATTGACGTTTCACTCGCATCACATTGTCGGTGTCACTAATTAATTAGAGAAACACACTTTCTTTTTAACCTGGTGAACTGTAAACTACCAGTTGCGAAGCTAGTTTATTTGAATGACCTGAGAGTCTGGATTGATACCGCTTGCTTATGCACATGATTTCCTTAAGAATTACATGAGTGTTTAGTTATTGAAGGATTACATGCTTGTTTAGATACTAACTATCTCAAATAATATTATTAAGGCTGATACTCACAGCCTCAAGATCTTTGGCAAGCTTCCGGTTCTCGTTGATTAGCATTTGTTTGTCTTCGCTATCGTTGAGTTGTTCCAAGCGGCGGTTTTCCAGTTTTTCTTTCGATGTCTGCAACTGCAATGGTGATAACAATTTTTTTAATACTTTGTTCAACACAATAAGGTTCAAAATTGCACTGACGGAACTATTAAATGAAATGCGGGTGTCTACGGAACAATTTTATTAGCGACTTAATTAACTAGGTACAATGATGCATGCAAAATTTTAAAGACGTCATTGATGCATAATAATTCAGATATGCGGACTGTAACACTTTTTTTTTCTTTTTTTCTAAAAGAATATCAGCCAAGCTGAACTTGACTGATGTTCTCCTCTCCCCTCCAAATAAGTGAAAACTTGTGGTAGGAGTGGGTACGACAATAGTGCAACGGTGGGGATCGAACCTGCGACTTTTTCAGTTTTCAGTCTGCACCTTTAAGCGTTGGGCTATTGAGGCTTAAAGACTTTGATATTAGTTCATTTATGTTACTGTATATATGTTTCTGTATTTATGTGGTGTACAATAAAGTGTATTCATTTCATTTCATTTCATATTATTTAACAACAAATAGATAGTTGGGTCGTAGACACCTATTAATAAAAAAAATCTTCAACTATGTACCTCGATTTTTTTTTCAATTTTCACAATGTGTAAAGTAACCTCTTTCAAGCAATTAACTGTCACGTGCTAAAGCAAACCCAAAACCCTTCTCATTCGAGAGAATAAATGATGAAATGAATGAAAGTAACCTCTCTATTAAGCCTCGAGCGAAGTGCATCCCCTTCGTGCAACTGATCTCTCAGTGCGGACAGTTCTGCCGCGTAGCGCGCCTGCTGTTGAGCGAGCGACTCCGCGTATTGGTTCTGTGAACATTGACAACAAATTGTTTATGTTATCAACACTTAAAAGATGTGCCTGCGGGTAAAAAAACCAAAAAAAAAATAGATTTAAAAAAAAAACACTTAAAAGATTTTTTTACCAAATGACGGTATCTAGAAAAGAATACGCCCATTTTGAGTGTCAAGCGCGTTCTAACCTAGAACTCTTCAGAGCTTTTTGGCATAGTTATCATCACGCACAAGCCTATCTTGTAATAAAAAAACATGTTTATAGTTGGAGGTAACAGGTATATGTAAAACCGGCTACCACTAACCTCAATATAAACTGGGGTTATTCAAGGATCAACAAATTCCTGAAAAGCCAGCAACGTATTTCTCTCTGCCTCTGGTGCTCCAAATGTTCATAGGCGGGGGTAACCACTTAACATCAGGTGCGGACCTGCTGTTTGATTGCTATTAAAAAAACCTCTAACACCTGAATGTCTGCCTGTAACTTCGCGTTGTGGAGCTCGCCACATGGGTAGCTATGAAGCCTGCTACATCAGGGGCTGTGGAGGCTACCTCATCGGCGACCGTGAAACGCGCCACATCAAGGGCCGTGGACCCCGTCACATCGAGGGCGGTGGAGCCCGCCACATCGAGGGCCGTAGAGCCCGCCACATCAGCGACCATGGAGCCCGCCACATCAGTGTGGAGCCCACCACATCAGCAACCGTGGAGCCCACTACATCAGTGTGGAGCCCGCCACATCAGCGACTGTGGGGCCTGCCACATCAGCGACCGTGGAGCGCACCACATCAGCGGCCGTGGAGCCCACCACAACAGTGTGGAGCCCACCGCATCTGCGACCGTGGAGCCCACCACATCAGCGGCCGTGGAGTTCACCACATCAGTGTGGAGCGCACCACATCGGCTGCTTCCAGCGCCCCCACTAGCTAAAGTATCACGTGTATGAATATCCCTAGTAACACACATGCCACTTACTTCTAACGCCTCTATGTCTGCTTGCAGCTTCGCCACGTCGGCGGCCGTGGAGCCCGCCCCGCCGGCCGCCTCCACCGCCTCCACTCGCTGCAGCCTCATACTCTCCTCGCGTAATTTGCGCTCCTAAATAACATGATTAGATTATCATCATTATCAGCAGAAACCCATCAACAAATTCAAATTCAAAATTTATTTTTTTCATATAGGCTAACTTGTAGCTCTTATAATAAGTCACAAATCTACCACCGGTTCGGAATGCAGATTCTGCTGAGAAGAGCCGGCAAGAAACTCAGCAGTTGCTCTTTTAAAAAAAAACGGCTCACTACTGAGCGCAGAGGGCCTATATTTTAGTTTTAGTAGTAGTAGTCACTGTGGAAGCACTGTATATATAGCTGTATATGTAGCTTAGTTTTGTTCTTATTGTAAAATTAGTTTATTTTATTTTTTGAAAAGAGCAACTGCTGAGTTTCTTGCCGGTTCTTCTCAGCAGAATCTGCATGCCGAACCGGTGGTAGATTTATGACGTGTCATAAGTGCTACAAGGTAGCCTACATGAAATAAATAAATTTTGAATTTGAATTTGAGTTGAAATAATACTTTAAGGGTTGGTGGTATGCCCACTGGTCTCATCTCAAAGAAGGGTTATAGACCAGTCCACTAACTGAATTTTTTGATTTGATTTTATAAATTCTTTATTCACTTAAAAATTTTTACATCCATACATAGGTGAAACACTTATGTGCATTATCTAAAACTATTAATTAACTTACAGGCTAAACATTAAGGCGCCTATTAACGTTTATTTACAGAAAAAACTGTTTCATTTTTAACATGAATTAATGATCAATGTTGTAATAATTGTAATATACTAGGTACGACATACTTGATTGGTATAATCGTTTATCTTCTATAAAATAGGTAAATACAATAAATATATAAAAGTAGGTAGGTACGAAAAAAAATATATTACTAACAGCTGGTCATTTCGCGTGGCTTGTATACCGAACCGATCACAGCGGCCAGTATACAAGTCGCGCGAAGCTGCCCCCCGCAAATAATTGGAAGGCAGGCGAACGCGGGGATTTAAGACGGTGCACACGTGTCGTAGGTATTGGTTACGCTTGCAATCACGTCATCGGCCCGTGGCCCGGCCGGCGGAAACAATACGAAGTGATGGGGCAATTTGTACGTTCCGTATCTATCGATATATGGCAAGTCAATGATTTCTGTTTTACAAATATTTGCTATCAGGGGGTTTTTATGATTTTTATTTGACGTATAGAATTTATGTGTAAGTTTATATATGAAATCAGATAGAAGAGGAAATTTGATTTCGTAATGTAAGTGAGTTAAGTTGCATTTAAACGGAGTATTGTACGCAATTTTAAGTGATTTGTTTTGTATGGTTTGTAAAAGTTTATAATTTGTCAAACAAGTATTACTCCAAATAGGACATGCATACGATAAAGTTGGTCTAACGAGTACCTTGTAAACGTTAAGTTTGGTTTTAGAGCTAATTTTACTCCTGCGATTTAAGATTGGACTAAGAGCACCAAGAGCTTGAGCGCCCTTGACACGAAGATTAGCAATGTGCTTAGACCAATTTAGTTTAGTGTCCATAGTCACACCAAGATAGCGAACGGAGCGCCTCCATTCCACGCTGTGACCTGCTATCTCAAGTGTTCTTTGTGGAGGTTGGCGATGCCGTGTGAATAAGATGGCTTCTGTCTTATCCTCATTCAACTTCAGTTTCCATTTAGTGAAGAAATTGTGAAGTAAATCAATGGATAATTGTAAACGACAAATTATCAAATCAATGTCATCAGATGATGTGAAAGACGCAGTATCGTCTGCAAAGCAGGCTAGACTTGTTCTAGGTTGTATTGGTATGTCATTTAGATACAGTAAAAACAGATATGGGCCCAAAATAGAACCCTGAGGTACGCCAGCTGGCACTGTCTGGCACGAAGACTTAGTTTTGCCAATGTGAACTGTGAACCTACGATTCTCAAGATATGACTTAATGAGTTTAATTATTGCCAAGGGGATGCCCATAATTACCAGTTTATGAAGTAGGCCCTGATGCCAGACACTGTCAAATGCCTTTTCTACATCTAATAGGAACATTCCAGTAGATTGGTGAAGGTTAAGATTATGGGTGACGTGTTCACAGACTCTAGCCAGTTGATGAGCTGTGGAATGTGACTGACGAAATCCAAATTGCTCATTAATAAGCAAATGCTCTGAAGCTGCACGTAAACGAGAATAAATAATCTTTTCAAACAACTTCCCCAAGGAGGGGAGTAAACTAATGGGTCTGTAATTGGATGGTATAGATTCGTCCTTACCTGGTTTTTTTAGTGCAATTACTTTGGCAGTTTTCCAAGCAGAAGGAAAATATCCCAAGTACAAGCAACCATTAAAGATTTTTGTTATTAAGACAACAGCCTTTTGAGAAAAGTTTTTGAGTAATGCATTAACAACATCATCATCGCCAGGAGCTTTACGGTTTTTTAGGGTAGTTAACACCTTACGAATTTCTGCTGGCCTAACAACTTGTGTTAAATTGGAAATTCTATAATTATGGATAATGTCCATAGAGTTTTGAACTGCTAGATCTAAGTCTGCACTCGGCCAGTTATAAGTGAGTGTCATGTTAGCAAGAAAGGCAGTAGCAAGAGCATCGCACTGTTCAACAGCAGTAGTTGACATAGTTCCATCGGGAAGTTTGAGTGGAGGTATTAATATTCGTTTGGTTTTAAGGATCGAGCTACACGCCAAACATCAGCTCTAGGATTGTCAATTTTTGCAAGTGTTTTCTTCCATTTATTATCTGCGGATTTTTGTGCAGCAAAACTAATCAAGCCACAGAGGCGATTTATTAGAGTGCGAACAAATCTCTTCAATGCTCCTTTAGGTAGCCTATTGTCATAACGACGCAAGTAGTTTTTATATCTGATCATTTGCTGTACATATCGAGGCAATTTGGTAACGCTATCATTTTTTTAAAGTGCCCATAGGGACAGCTGAGTCTCTAGCACGAAGAATGGTTTTGTGCAGGCATTGGTGGCTTTATCTTCCAACCATTATCTTCCAACCATTATCCAATATATTTTAGCATAGGAGGTCTCGTCCAACGCAACCCAAAAACTCGCTATTACCGTTACCACGATGCTGATTGGAGCAATTATCGCACACAACTGGATGAAAACATTAATCTTTCTACTAGATCATTTTCTTCAATAGAAGATATCGACAATGCTATTGATCATCTGCACAAAAAGATAATAAATTTAAACTTATACTAATAAATATCAATTGCCGCACATAGATATATATGACAAATGCCTGACAGATAGTTTGGGGTAAAATCGAACTACAGGTGGTAATACTGTTTTTCATACAAATAACTCGCTCTATTTATAAAATGACAACTGTCAGAATTCCACCGAATTAAAAATCAGACTATAAAGGTCTCGACGGTGTCATGGCGTCGTTCGTGACGTCACTTCTATGCTTTCGTTTACCTTAGAGCCCTCAGAAATGGCTGTATCGAGTCTGGCTTCCAGGTCGCGGCGCGATTTTTCCGCACGACGTATGTCCTGTCGCAGCCCGTCGATTTTAGCCATCGCCACTTCTAACTCTTCTTCTTTGTCCCGCACCTGGATAGATAACGTTCAATAGACTTTATATGTATGTATTCACAAATGAATAATTGAATTAAATTATCAATTATGAATCATACAAATCGGGGAGTCTTTTTAAGGCCCAAGACACGGAGCTGCCCGCGAAATTCAAATGTAATTAGATTTTTTGCCATTTATAAACGAATACGACAAAGTAGGCTTATGGTATTCAAATTGCGATAATGGCAGTATCATCTTCACAGGTTTATATACTATTCTTTACGTAAAAGTATCCAGTTTAAGAAATTAATCAAAATAATGACTAATTTGTGAGTAGCTCGCGTCAAACTCATTATTTTGACTAATTTCTTGAACTGGACACTTTCACGTTAAGATTAGTATATAAACCTGTGAAGATGATACTGCCATTGGCGCAATTTGAATACCATAAGCCTACTTCGTCGTATTAGTTTACAAATTGCGAAAAACCAAATTAAATTTGAATTTCGCGGGCAGACCCGTCTCTTGGGCCTTAAGCCTGTCTCTTGAATACACCTAATGTAAACGTAAAAATTCTTCAAACGTCACTTCAAAGTATATCAATTGTGCCTACAAAATTTGAAGAGTTCCCTCGATTTCTACAGGATTCCATCATCAGATCCTGACCTGATGACAATGGGACCACCTCGGAAGTATACCCTTTCAAACAAAAAAAGAATTTTCCAAATCAGTCCAAGCGTCTTCGAGTAATCGCCTAACATACATAACAAAAAAAACCTCCTACGTAAGTTGCGGTATCCTAAAAAATTGTCATTTTAGGTTTTTTGCACTATATCATTTGTTTTTATCTATTTTATGTGTTCGTTTAAAAAATAAATTAAAAACAGCATATTTTTACATACTTTCAAGACGTATTAAAACGACGGCCTAAACCATTGTATTGACCTTCACAACAATAGAGATGTTAGCACTAATCACAAATTAATGTTTAGTGTTAATTTTATGATAGTTTGTAATATTAGAATATCGAAAATCACATTTTTGTAATTTAATATTCAATATAACTTAATTTACTAAAAATGATTTTAAATGCTATACTTATCATATGATGTCACGTGACTGCAATCGCCAAGAGCTTGTGACGTCACTAATCGCGAAACAAGCTGACGACTGTATGTATGCCATGAATCGCGACCAATGTTTGTTTGACGAATGACGCCATGTCAGTCGCGTGACAGTTGTGGAGTGTTTTAGCGGGAACATTCAAAATTACTCTATTTTTGTATATTTTCTTATCGAAATCGAAAATACTAATATTTTTAAATATTTTTTTTTTTATGGTAAAAAAGAGTCAATCTTCAAAATAAAAGCAATTCCAAAAAATTGTTAACATCGCACATATTAACGCGTCACGTAAGCGTTTTGGGGATACCACAACTTACGTAGGAGGTATCGACATATAAAAAAAAATAGTACTATGCGCCCACCTGTCGCGACAGCTTCTGCTTCTGCTGCCGCAGCTCCGACAGCTTGTCGGTGACCTCGTTGTACTCAGTCATGGCGAGCTTGCGTTGCGTCACGGCGTCCTTTAGCTCTTTGTCCTGACGCACGAATGTGTGGTGTTAGTGCAAGCGAAAACGTTATTTGTGTTATACACGGTGAAATTTTATTCGCTGTAAACCCTGAAGGAGGTGAATGTACTCATGAAACTGAACAACTTTCCCCAAGGAACATAGGTCAAAATATGTAAAGCGGTCAGCGAATAAAATTTCACCATGTATTATGGCGCCGAAGAAACTTTTGACGTGAAACGCCTTTAAAATCACACCAAAACACACGGGTACCAGTCAGAAAAATGTACCGTAACGAAAAGGTCTATATCATCTTACGTTAATAACTACAAAACTATAAGTCTTAGAAACATGAATCCAATGTCATTATTTAGTGTATAGTCATCTCGCTGTTGAGACCTTGCATCGGGGCCGGGCGGGAACAAAAAGCGTTTATAATTGAAACTTACCTGTAACTTAAAATTCTCAACAACGTCTGCCTTTACTTTGAGCAATTATTCTTAGTTCTCTAAGTTGAGAGTGTTAACTAGCACCTCCAGTTTCTAGTTAAAACTTACCTGTAACCTCAACTTGACAGTAGTCGCTTTATTTTTAAGAAATTCTTCCTTTTTTAAGTTAAGAGCGTTCACAAGAACACCCAGTTCTTTGACGCGTGTCTCTAACTTTTACGGGGACGATGATATAAAGTGTTATTAATGTACACTTCTTAATGAAACTTCACTTCTCAACGGTTTTTGCCTTATCTTTAAGCAATTCTTCGTCTTCAGTTATAGATGATAGGTAAAACAATTTGAAAGTTTCTCATTGAGACTTACCTGTAACCTCAACCTCCCCAAAGTTTCTGCCTTATTTATAAACAACTCATATCTTCAAGTCAAGAGCGTTCACTAGAACCTCTAGTTCTTTGAAACGCGTCGCTATCTCTTGACGTTCACATGATAAAATTTTAAACATTTTGTAAGCTTTTCGTTGAAACTTACCTGTAACCTCAACTTCTCAACAGTGTCTGCCTTATCTTTAAGCAATTCTTCCTTCTCCAAGTTGAGAGCGTTCACTAGAACCTCCAATTCTTTGACGCGGGTCGCTAACTCTTGCGGCGATGATGATAATTCCTGATGATAAATATTTATTTGTTAATTAACGAATCTTACCTGTAGCCAATTCATGATATACTACTAATATTATAAAGGCGAAAGTCTTTATTAGTTGGTTTGTCCTTCAATCAAGCGGCAACGAATCGACGTAATTTTTTACATAGTTGCGGATCTGCCATAAGCATTTTTATCTCCGAAAAACAAAGAGTATTTGTGGAATTTTCAAAAAACTCTCTGCACGGTATATCTCATTGCTGAGGGACATGACCCTTTGACTCATATAATGGTAAGTTTCCTCAGGATACTAATTCGGTGGCTGAGCTGAAACTTAACTCTTACTTACCTGTGAGCCAATAGTCGCGTTGACTTGTTCGAACCTTTTCACTTGAGTTTCTAACTCACTGTTTCTCATCGTAAGCGCCATTATTTCTTCTTTGAGTTGTGATACCTCTTCTAAAAAAAAAGGAACTATTATTTTTTTTTATCTTACCCAAATTACTGAATAATGATATTTCTCGCTTTTTCGATGGTACAAAGGTGACGTTGGAAGTAAAGTCAATTTTTATTTACTTAGGTTATTCGAATAAACAATAATGGCCGAGTGATAACCAAAGACAATTTTTAGGGTTGGGGTGTTATCGCATGAACGATTGAACGAATGCGAAAACATACAACTGAATGATTTGATGAAAAAAAATTTTTTTCCCATTCGATGACAAGCTAGTCCTTGACTACGATCTCACCTGATTGTAAGTGACGATACAGTCTATGATGGTAGCGGGCTAACTTGGAAGGGTAAGGGTGGGGAAGGGGTATGGCAGTGTAAATTGAACCCATACTTTTAATCTTTGACGGCAGGTCGTTAACTAGCCACCACCAAAGCCTCCCACCAGACCAGACCAGAGACAATTCAGAAATTATAAATTCCGAAATTGCGCCTGCCTATTATATTATAGTACGTTTATCTCACGAAGTTACGGGCGCTTTACTTGTGGTTACGTCTTGTACATGCACATTGCGTGTGTGTGCCTGTCAGGAGCCTAGGTGGAAGCGGTCACGCGCGAGCAAGCTCTCGCTCACACATATATACACACACACACTTATACAGATACAACACACACAACCATAAGCCACGCGCCCTCGTGAATTGCAAGAATTATACCAGCGTGTTAATTTTCTAAAAATTTAAACTTCAAAATTCAACGCCACTGCAAAATATATCAATTGTGCGTATAAAACATGAAGAGTTCCCTCGATTTCTCCAGGATCCCGAAATCAGATCCTGACCTGATGACAATGGGATCACCTGGGAAGTATACCCTTTCAAAACGCGCCTACTGTATGTACCCAAATCCAATACAAACTACGCCCGAAATTCGATCATACCGCGCTTAACTCGTACATACAACACTCAGTATTCGCATCTTGACATATTTCACTTATCTAAACCGCTTTTTAAAAAAGGGATCATTAGTTTACATCGTAAAAAATAGACACACAAACAAACACACACATTCACACGCACACACACACACACCCATAGACACACGTATCCACGCAAAGATACGTTGTGAATATTTTTAATTGTTTTTTATTTTTACTTTCGCATCTGAAATTTACCCTAAATTAACAATCATATCGTATTATGAAACTTTATATATTTTCTTTTATTTAAGGACTAAAATAATCAAGTAACTAAGTAAGTAAGTAAGTAAGTAAGTAAGTAAGTAAGTAAGTAAGTAAGTAAGTAAGTAAGTAAGTAAGTAAGTAAGTAAGTAAGTAAGTAAGTAAGTAAGTAAGTAAGTAAGTAAGTAAGTAAGTAAGTAAGTAAGTAAGTAAGTAAGTAAGTAAGTAAGTAAGTAAGTAAGTAAGTAAGTAAGTAAGTAAGTAAGTAAGTAAGTAAGTAAGTAAGTAAGTAAGTAAGTAAGTAAGTAAGTAAGTAAGTAAGTAAGTAAGTAAGTAAGTAAGTAAGTAAGTAAGTAAGTAAGTAAGTAAGTAAGTAAGTAAGTAAGTAAGTAAGTAAGTAAGTAAGTAAGTAAGTAAGTAAGTAAGTAAGTAAGTAAGTAAGTAAGTAAGTAAGTAAGTAAGTAAGTAAGTAAGTAAGTAAGTAAGTAAGTAAGTAAGTAAGTAAGTAAGTAAGTAAGTAAGTAAGTAAGTAAGTAAGTAAGTAAGTAAGTAAGTAAGTAAGTAAGTAAGTAAGTAAGTAAGTAAGTAAGTAAGTAAGTAAGTAAGTAAGTAAGTAAGTAAGTAAGTAAGTAAGTAAGTAAGTAAGTAAGTAAGTAAGTAAGTAAGTAAGTAAGTAAGTAAGTAAGTAAGTAAGTAAGTAAGTAAGTAAGTAAGTAAGTAAGTAAGTAAGTAAGTAAGTAAGTAAGTAAGTAAGTAAGTAAGTAAGTAAGTAAGTAAGTAAGTAAGTAAGTAAGTAAGTAAGTAAGTAAGTAAGTAAGTAAGTAAGTAAGTAAGTAAGTAAGTAAGTAAGTAAGTAAGTAAGTAAGTAAGTAAGTAAGTAAGTAAGTAAGTAAGTAAGTAAGTAAGTAAGTAAGTAAGTAAGTAAGTAAGTAAGTAAGTAAGTAAGTAAGTAAGTAAGTAAGTAAGTAAGTAAGTAAGTAAGTAAGTAAGTAAGTAAGTAAGTAAGTAAGTAAGTAAGTAAGTAAGTAAGTAAGTAAGTAAGTAAGTAAGTAAGTAAGTAAGTAAGTAAGTAAGTAAGTAAGTAAGTAAGTAAGTAAGTAAGTAAGTAAGTAAGTAAGTAAGTAAGTAAGTAAGTAAGTAAGTAAGTAAGTAAGTAAGTAAGTAAGTAAGTAAGTAAGTAAGTAAGTAAGTAAGTAAGTAAGTAAGTAAGTAAGTAAGTAAGTAAGTAAGTAAGTAAGTAAGTAAGTAAGTAAGTAAGTAAGTAAGTAAGTAAGTAAGTAAGTAAGTAAGTAAGTAAGTAAGTAAGTAAGTAAGTAAGTAAGTAAGTAAGTAAGTAAGTAAGTAAGTAAGTAAGTAAGTAAGTAAGTAAGTAAGTAAGTAAGTAAGTAAGTAAGTAAGTAAGTAAGTAAGTAAGTAAGTAAGTAAGTAAGTAAGTAAGTAAGTAAGTAAGTAAGTAAGTTAAGTAAGTCAGTTAAGTAAGTCAGTTAAGTAAGTCAGTTAAGTAAGTCAGTTAAGTAAGTCAGTTAAGTAAGTCAGTTAAGTAAGTCAGTTAAGTAAGTCAGTTAAGTAAGTCAGTTAAGTAAGTCAGTTAAGTAAGTCAGTTAAGTAAGTCAGTTAAGTAAGTCAGTTAAGTAAGTCAGTTAAGTAAGTCAGTTAAGTAACTCAGTTAAGTAACTCAGTTAAGTAACTCAGTTAAGTAACTCAGTTAAGTAACTCAGTTAAGTAACTCAGTTAAGTAAGTCAGTTAAGTAACTCAGTTAAGTAAGTCAGTTAAGTAAGTCAGTTAAGTAAGTCAGTTAAGTAACTCAGTTAAGTAAGTCAGTTAAGTAAGTCAGTTAAGTAACTCAGTTAAGTAAGTCAGTTAAGTAAGTCAATTAAGTAAGTCAGTTAAGTAAGTCAGTTAAGTAACTCAGTTAAGTAACTCAGTTAAGTAACTCAGTTAAGTAAGTCAGTTAAGTAAGTCAGTTAAGTAAGTCAGTTAAGTAACTCAGTTAAGTAACTCAGTTAAGTAACTCAGTTAAGTAACTCAGTTAAGTAACTCAGTTAAGTAAGTCAGTTAAGTACTTACTTAACTGAGTTACTTAACTGACTTCAGTTAAGTAACTCAGTTAAGTAAGTCAGTTAAGTAAGTCAGTTAAGTAAGTCAGTTAAGTAACTCAGTTAAGTAAGTCAGTTAAGTAAGTCAGTTAAGTAAGTCAGTTAAGTAGGTCAGTTAAGTAACTCAGTTAAGTAACTCAGTTAAGTAACTCAGTTAAGTAAGTCAGTTAAGTAAGTCAGTTAAGTAACTCAGTTAAGTAAGTCAGTTAAGTAAGTCAGTTAAGTAAGTCAGTTAAGTAAGTCAGTTAAGTAAGTCAGTTAAGTAAGTCAGTTAAGTAAGTCAGTTAAGTAAGTCAGTTAAGTAAGTCAGTTAAGTAAGTCAGTTAAGTAACTCAGTTAAGTAACTCAGTTAAGTAACTCAGTTAAGTAACTCAGTTAAGTAACTCAGTTAAGTAACTCAGTTAAGTAAGTCAGTTAAGTAAGTCAGTTAAGTAAGTCAGTTAAGTAAGTCAGTTAAGTAAGTCAGTTAAGTAACTCAGTTAAGTAACTCAGTTAAGTAACTCAGTTAAGTAACTCAGTTAAGTAACTCAGTTAAGTAACTCAGTTAAGTAAGTCAGTTAAGTAAGTCAGTTAAGTAAGTCAGTTAAGTAAGTCAGTTAAGTAAGTCAGTTAAGTAAGTCAGTTAAGTAAGTCAGTTAAGTAAGTCAGTTAAGTAAGTCAGTTAAGTAACTCAGTTAAGTAACTCAGTTAAGTAACTCAGTTAAGTAACTCAGTTAAGTAAGTCAGTTAAGTAACTCAGTTAAGTAACTCAGTTAAGTAACTCAGTTAAGTAACTCAGTTAAGTAAGTCAGTTAAGTAAGTCAGTTAAGTAAGTCAGTTAAGTAAGTCAGTTAAGTAAGTCAGTTAAGTAAGTCAGTTAAGTAAGTCAGTTAAGTAAGTCAGTTAAGTAAGTCAGTTAAGTAAGTCAGTTAAGTAAGTCAGTTAAGTAAGTCAGTTAAGTAACTCAGTTAAGTAAGTCAGTTAAGTAAGTCAGTTAAGTAAGTCAGTTAAGTAAGTCAGTTAAGTAACTCAGTTAAGTAACTCAGTTAAGTAACTCAGTTAAGTAACTCAGTTAAGTAACTCAGTTAAGTAACTCAGTTAAGTAACTCAGTTAAGTAAGTCAGTTAAGTAAGTCAGTTAAGTAAGTCAGTTAAGTAAGTCAGTTAAGTAAGTCAGTTAAGTAAGTCAGTTAAGTAAGTCAGTTAAGTAAGTCAGTTAAGTAAGTCAGTTAAGTAAGTCAGTTAAGTAAGTCAGTTAAGTAACTCAGTTAAGTAACTCAGTTAAGTAACTCAGTTAAGTAACTCAGTTAAGTAACTCAGTTAAGTAACTCAGTTAAGTAACTCAGTTAAGTAACTCAGTTAAGTAACTCAGTTAAGTAAGTCAGTTAAGTAAGTCAGTTAAGTAAGTCAGTTAAGTAAGTCAGTTAAGTAAGTCAGTTAAGTAAGTCAGTTAAGTAAGTCAGTTAAGTAAGTCAGTTAAGTAAGTCAGTTAAGTAAGTCAGTTAAGTAAGTCAGTTAAGTAAGTCAGTTAAGTAAGTCAGTTAAGTAAGTCAGTTAAGTAAGTCAGTTAAGTAAGTCAGTTAAGTAACTCAGTTAAGTAAGTCAGTTAAGTAACTCAGTTAAGTAACTCAGTTAAGTAACTCAGTTAAGTAACTCAGTTAAGTAACTCAGTTAAGTAACTCAGTTAAGTAAGTCAGTTAAGTAACTCAGTTAAGTAACTCAGTTAAGTAAGTCAGTTAAGTAAGTCAGTTAAGTTAAGTCAGTTAAGTTAAGTCAGTTAAGTTAAGTCAGTTAAGTTAAGTCAGTTAAGTTAAGTCAGTTAAGTTAAGTCAGTTAAGTTAAGTCAGTTAAGTTAAGTCAGTTAAGTTTAGTCAGTTAAGTTAGTCAGTTAAGTTAAGCCAGTTAAGTTAAGCCAGTTAAGTTAAGTCAGTTAAGTTAAGTCAGTTAAGTTAAGTCAGTTAAGTTAAGTCAGTTAAGTTAAGTCAGTTAAGTTAAGTTAGTTAAGTAAGTTAGTTAAGTTAAGTTAGTTCAGTTAAGTTAGTTAAGTTAAGTTAGTTAAGTTAAGTTAAATTAGTTAAGTTAGTTAAGTTAAGTTAGTTAAGTTAAGTTAGTTAAGTTAGTTAAGTTAAATTAGTTAAGTTAGTTAAGTTAAGTTAGTTCAGTTAAGTTAGTTAAGTTAAGTTAGTTAAGTTAAGTTAAGTTAGTTAAGTTAGTTAACTTAAGTTAGTTAAGTTAAGTTAGTTAAGTTAAGTTAGTTAAGTTAAGTTAGTTAAGTTAAGTTAAGTTAGTTAAGTTAAGTTAGTTAAGTTAGTTAAGTTAAGTTAGTTAAGTTAAGTTAGTTAAGTTAAATTAGTTAGTTAAGTTAAGTTAGTTAAGTTAGTTAAGTTAAGTTAGTTAAGTTAGTTAAGTTAGTTAAGTTAAGTTAGTAAGTTAGTAAGTAAGTAAGTAAGTAAGTAAGTAAGTAAGTAAGTAAGTAAGTAAATAAATAAATAAATAAAAGAATATTCCAAATCGGTCCAAGCGTCTTCGAGTAATTGGGGAACATAAATTTAAAATAAATTTCGACTTCGGATCATAAGCCGTTTTCGAGAAAAACGGTGGTGACACACTGACAGACAGACGGACAACGAAGTGATCCTATAAGGGTTCCGAAGTTTTTTTCGGAACCCTAAAAAACCGTGAATTGAAGAAACTATACCTGTGGTGGTTTCCGGAGCGTCACCAGCTCGAAGGTCAGCGATAGTTTGCGCCAGCAGAGCGTTCTCCCGTTCAAGCGCTTTAAGCGCTGCACGATCGCTCGCGTTGGACGGCGCCTGCAACTAGTGAAACGTTTCAAATGACAACAAATAAGTTTCAAAACTGTATCCCGACTACGGAATATTGGATAACACATACATCGTACTTATTTTATTGATTTATTTACAGACTTAAAAAAATAAATACAATTTAATACACCATAATTTACAGACCAATGCATTAGACTAAAACTTGAGGTTGGTGATTGCAACTGGCAGCCCAATTACACCGTAGCCTGTGCTAGGGCTATCCAAAGGCTAGGGCTAGGGTTGGGCCGAGGATATCCTAGGCCCAACTGTATAAAAAATTTATTGAAGTTTTGATCTAAAATTTCAATTTTATGAATTACATACTTAACTACTTAACTATATTTAATTATTATTAGTTTTTCTTTGATTATAATTATAATATATATACATTTCCAAATTGCCCCCGCCGTGAATCGAACCCGAGACCTCCCAGTCTCACCACTGCGCCAGGGAAGTTGTCAAAAACGTCAAAGATTAACGGTCAGTACCTGTTTAGTGGCGTTCTTGGCGGGGCTGAGCGGCGTGGGCGCGCCCAGGTCGCACAGGCGCGAGCCGCCCGTGAACGTGAACCCCACGAACGGCAGGTGCAGGCCGGAGAACGCGGCCGACGGCGGCTAACTCGAAGTGAACGGTCGGTACCTGTTTAGTGGCGTTCTTGGCGGGGCTGAGCGGCGTGGGCGCGCCCAGGTCGCACAGGCGCGAGCCGCCCGTGAACGTGAACCCCACGAACGGCAGGTGCAGGCCGGAGAACGCGGCCGACGGCGGCTAACTCGAAGTGAACGGTCGGTACCTGTTTAGTGGCGTTCTTGGCGGGGCTGAGCGGCGTGGGCGCGCCCAGGTCGCACAGGCGCGAGCCGCCCGTGAACGTGAACCCCACGAACGGCAGGTGCAGGCCGGAGAACGCGGCCGACGGCGGCTAACTCGAAGTGAACGGTCGGTACCTGTTTAGTGGCGTTCTTGGCGGGGCTGAGCGGCGTGGGCGCGCCCAGGTCGCACAGGCGCGAGCCGCCCGTGAACGTGAACCCCACGAACGGCAGGTGCAGGCCGGAGAACGCGGCCGACGGCGGCTAACTCGAAGTGAACGGTCGGTACCTGTTTAGTGGCGTTCTTGGCGGGGCTGAGCGGCGTGGGCGCGCCCAGGTCGCACAGGCGCGAGCCGCCCGTGAACGTGAACCCCACGAACGGCAGGTGCAGGCCGGAGAACGCGGCCGACGGCGGCTAACTCGAAGTGAACGGTCGGTACCTGTTTAGTGGCGTTCTTGGCGGGGCTGAGCGGCGTGGGCGCGCCCAGGTCGCACAGGCGCGAGCCGCCCGTGAACGTGAACCCCACGAACGGCAGGTGCAGGCCGGAGAACGCGGCCGACGGCGGCTAACTCGAAGTGAACGGTCGGTACCTGTTTAGTGGCGTTCTTGGCGGGGCTGAGCGGCGTGGGCGCGCCCAGGTCGCACAGGCGCGAGCCGCCCGTGAACGTGAACCCCACGAACGGCAGGTGCAGGCCGGAGAACGCGGCCGACGGCGGCTAACTCGAAGTGAACGGTCGGTACCTGTTTAGTGGCGTTCTTGGCGGGGCTGAGCGGCGTGGGCGCGCCCAGGTCGCACAGGCGCGAGCCGCCCGTGAACGTGAACCCCACGAACGGCAGGTGCAGGCCGGAGAACGCGGCCGACGGCGGCTAACTCGAAGTGAACGGTCGGTACCTGTTTAGTGGCGTTCTTGGCGGGGCTGAGCGGCGTGGGCGCGCCCAGGTCGCACAGGCGCGAGCCGCCCGTGAACGTGAACCCCACGAACGGCAGGTGCAGGCCGGAGAACGCGGCCGACGGCGGCTAACTCGAAGTGAACGGTCGGTACCTGTTTAGTGGCGTTCTTGGCGGGGCTGAGCGGCGTGGGCGCGCCCAGGTCGCACAGGCGCGAGCCGCCCGTGAACGTGAACCCCACGAACGGCAGGTGCAGGCCGGAGAACGCGGCCGACGGCGGCTAACTCGAAGTGAACGGTCGGTACCTGTTTAGTGGCGTTCTTGGCGGGGCTGAGCGGCGTGGGCGCGCCCAGGTCGCACAGGCGCGAGCCGCCCGTGAACGTGAACCCCACGAACGGCAGATGCAGGCCGGAGAACGCGGCCGACGGCGGCTAACTCGAAGTGAACGGTCGGTACCTGTTTAGTGGCGTTCTTGGCGGGGCTGAGCGGCGTGGGCGCGCCCAGGTCGCACAGGCGCGAGCCGCCCGTGAACGTGAACCCCACGAACGGCAGGTGCAGGCCGGAGAACGCGGCCGACGGCGGCTAACTCGAAGTGAACGGTCGGTACCTGTTTAGTGGCGTTCTTGGCGGGGCTGAGCGGCGTGGGCGCGCCCAGGTCGCACAGGCGCGAGCCGCCCGTGAACGTGAACCCCACGAACGGCAGGTGCAGGCCGGAGAACGCGGCCGACGGCGGCTAACTCGAAGTGAACGGTCGGTACCTGTTTAGTGGCGTTCTTGGCGGGGCTGAGCGGCGTGGGCGCGCCCAGGTCGCACAGGCGCGAGCCGCCCGTGAACGTGAACCCCACGAACGGCAGGTGCAGGCCGGAGAACGCGGCCGACGGCGGCTAACTCGAAGTGAACGGTCGGTACCTGTTTAGTGGCGTTCTTGGCGGGGCTGAGCGGCGTGGGCGCGCCCAGGTCGCACAGGCGCGAGCCGCCCGTGAACGTGAACCCCACGAACGGCAGGTGCAGGCCGGAGAACGCGGCCGACGGCGGCTAACTCGAAGTGAACGGTCGGTACCTGTTTAGTGGCGTTCTTGGCGGGGCTGAGCGGCGTGGGCGCGCCCAGGTCGCACAGGCGCGAGCCGCCCGTGAACGTGAACCCCACGAACGGCAGGTGCAGGCCGGAGAACGCGGCCGACGGCGGCTAACTCGAAGTGAACGGTCGGTACCTGTTTAGTGGCGTTCTTGGCGGGGCTGAGCGGCGTGGGCGCGCCCAGGTCGCACAGGCGCGAGCCGCCCGTGAACGTGAACCCCACGAACGGCAGGTGCAGGCCGGAGAACGCGGCCGACGGCGGCTAACTCGAAGTGAACGGTCGGTACCTGTTTAGTGGCGTTCTTGGCGGGGCTGAGCGGCGTGGGCGCGCCCAGGTCGCACAGGCGCGAGCCGCCCGTGAACGTGAACCCCACGAACGGCAGGTGCAGGCCGGAGAACGCGGCCGACGGCGGCTAACTCGAAGTGAACGGTCGGTACCTGTTTAGTGGCGTTCTTGGCGGGGCTGAGCGGCGTGGGCGCGCCCAGGTCGCACAGGCGCGAGCCGCCCGTGAACGTGAACCCCACGAACGGCAGGTGCAGGCCGGAGAACGCGGCCGACGGCGGCTAACTCGAAGTGAACGGTCGGTACCTGTTTAGTGGCGTTCTTGGCGGGGCTGAGCGGCGTGGGCGCGCCCAGGTCGCACAGGCGCGAGCCGCCCGTGAACGTGAACCCCACGAACGGCAGGTGCAGGCCGGAGAACGCGGCCGACGGCGGCTAACTCGAAGTGAACGGTCGGTACCTGTTTAGTGGCGTTCTTGGCGGGGCTGAGCGGCGTGGGCGCGCCCAGGTCGCACAGGCGCGAGCCGCCCGTGAACGTGAACCCCACGAACGGCAGGTGCAGGCCGGAGAACGCGGCCGACGGCGGCTAACTCGAAGTGAACGGTCGGTACCTGTTTAGTGGCGTTCTTGGCGGGGCTGAGCGGCGTGGGCGCGCCCAGGTCGCACAGGCGCGAGCCGCCCGTGAACGTGAACCCCACGAACGGCAGGTGCAGGCCGGAGAACGCGGCCGACGGCGGCTAACTCGAAGTGAACGGTCGGTACCTGTTTAGTGGCGTTCTTGGCGGGGCTGAGCGGCGTGGGCGCGCCCAGGTCGCACAGGCGCGAGCCGCCCGTGAACGTGAACCCCACGAACGGCAGGTGCAGGCCGGAGAACGCGGCCGACGGCGGCTAACTCGAAGTGAACGGTCGGTACCTGTTTAGTGGCGTTCTTGGCGGGGCTGAGCGGCGTGGGCGCGCCCAGGTCGCACAGGCGCGAGCCGCCCGTGAACGTGAACCCCACGAACGGCAGGTGCAGGCCGGAGAACGCGGCCGACGGCGGCTAACTCGAAGTGAACGGTCGGTACCTGTTTAGTGGCGTTCTTGGCGGGGCTGAGCGGCGTGGGCGCGCCCAGGTCGCACAGGCGCGAGCCGCCCCGTGAACGTGAACCCCACGAACGGCAGGTGCAGGCCGGAGAACGCGGCCGACGGCGGCTAACTCGAAGTGAACGGTCGGTACCTGTTTAGTGGCGTTCTTGGCGGGGCTGAGCGGCGTGGGCGCGCCCAGGTCGCACAGGCGCGAGCCGCCCGTGAACGTGAACCCCACGAACGGCAGGTGCAGGCCGGAGAACGCGGCCGACGGCGGCTAACTCGAAGTGAACGGTCGGTACCTGTTTAGTGGCGTTCTTGGCGGGGCTGAGCGGCGTGGGCGCGCCCAGGTCGCACAGGCGCGAGCCGCCCGTGAACGTGAACCCCACGAACGGCAGGTGCAGGCCGGAGAACGCGGCCGACGGCGGCTAACTCGAAGTGAACGGTCGGTACCTGTTTAGTGGCGTTCTTGGCGGGGCTGAGCGGCGTGGGCGCGCCCAGGTCGCACAGGCGCGAGCCGCCCGTGAACGTGAACCCCACGAACGGCAGGTGCAGGCCGGAGAACGCGGCCGACGGCGGCTAACTCGAAGTGAACGGTCGGTACCTGTTTAGTGGCGTTCTTGGCGGGGCTGAGCGGCGTGGGCGCGCCCAGGTCGCACAGGCGCGAGCCGCCCGTGAACGTGAACCCCACGAACGGCAGGTGCAGGCCGGAGAACGCGGCCGACGGCGGCTAACTCGAAGTGAACGGTCGGTACCTGTTTAGTGGCGTTCTTGGCGGGGCTGAGCGGCGTGGGCGCGCCCAGGTCGCACAGGCGCGAGCCGCCCGTGAACGTGAACCCCACGAACGGCAGGTGCAGGCCGGAGAACGCGGCCGACGGCGGCTAACTCGAAGTGAACGGTCGGTACCTGTTTAGTGGCGTTCTTGGCGGGGCTGAGCGGCGTGGGCGCGCCCAGGTCGCACAGGCGCGAGCCGCCCGTGAACGTGAACCCCACGAACGGCAGGTGCAGGCCGGAGAACGCGGCCGACGGCGGCTAACTCGAAGTGAACGGTCGGTACCTGTTTAGTGGCGTTCTTGGCGGGGCTGAGCGGCGTGGGCGCGCCCAGGTCGCACAGGCGCGAGCCGCCCGTGAACGTGAACCCACGAACGGCAGGTGCAGGCCGGAGAACGCGGCCGACGGCGGCTAACTCGAAGTGAACGGTCGGTACCTGTTTAGTGGCGTTCTTGGCGGGGCTGAGCGGCGTGGGCGCGCCCAGGTCGCACAGGCGCGAGCCGCCCGTGAACGGCAGGTGCAGGCCGGAGAAACGCGGCCGACGGCGGCTAACTCGAAGTGAACGGTCGGTACCTGTTTAGTGGCGTTCTTGGCGGGGCTGAGCGGCGTGGGCGCGCCCAGGTCGCACAGGCGCGAGCCGCCCGTTGAACGTGACCCCACGAACGGCAGGTGCAGGCCGGAGAACGCGGCCGCCGGCGGCTAACTCGAAGTGAACGGTCGGTACCTGTTTAGTGGCGTTCTTGGCGGGGCTGAGCGGCGTGGGCGCGCCCAGGTCGCACAGGCGCGAGCCGCCCGTGAACGTGAACCCCACGAACGGCAGGTGCAGGCCGGAGAACGCGGCCGACGGGCGGCTAACTCGAATGTGAACGGTCGGTACCTGTTTAGTGGCGTTCTTGGCGGGGCTGAGCGGGCGTGGGCGCGCCCAGGTCGCACAGGCGCGAGCCGCCCGTGAACGTGAACCCCACGAACGGCAGGTGCAGGGCCGGAGAACGCGGCCGACGGCGGCTAACTCGAAGTGAACGGTCGGTACCTGTTTAGTGGCGTTCTTGGCGGGGCTGAGCGGCGTGGCGCGCTCCCAGGTCGCACAGGCGCGAGCCGCCCGTGAACGTGAACCCCACGAACGGCAGGTGCAGGCCGGAGAACGCGGCCGACGGCGGCTAACTCGGAAGTGAACGGTCGGTACCTGTTTAGTGGCGTTCTTGGCGGGCTGAGCGGCGTGGGCGCGCCCAGGTCGCACAGGCGCGAGCCGCCCGTGAACGTGAACCCCACGAACGGCAGGTGCAGGCCGGAGAACGCGGCCGACGGCGGCTAACTCGAAGTGAACGGTCGGTACCTGTTTAGTGGCGTTCTTGGCGGGGCTTGAGCGGCGTGGGCTCGCCCAGGTCGCACAGGCGCGAGCCGCCCGTGAACGTGAACCCCACGAACGGCAGGTGCAGGCCGGAGAACGCGGCCGACGGCGGCTAACTCGAAGTGAACGGTCGGTACCTGTTTAGTGGCGTTTCTTGGCGGGGCTGAGCGGCGTGGGCGCGCCCAGGTCGCACAGGCGCGAGCCGCCCGTGAACGTGAACCCCACGAACGGCAGGTGCAGGCCGGAGAACGCGGCCGACGGCGGCTAACTCGAAGTGAACGGTCGGTACCTGTTTAGTGGCGTTCTTGGCGGGGCTGAGCGGCGTGGGCGCGCCCAGGTCGCACAGGCGCGAGCCGCCCGTGAACGTGAACCCACGAACGGCAGGTGCAGGCCGGAAGAACGCGGCCCGACGGCGGCTAACTCGAAGTGAACGTCGGTACCTGTTTAGTGGCGTTCTTGGCGGGGCTGAGCGGCGTGGGCGCGCCCAGGTCGCACAGGCGCGAGCCGCCCGTGAACGTGAACCCCACGAACGGCAGGTGCAGGCCGGAGAACGCGGCCGACGCGCGCGGCGGCGGAACCGCTTCCGACAACCTGCGCACAAAATAGAACTGCCTCGTTGGTCTAGTGTAGTAGAATAGAATAGAATAGAAATATTTTTTATTCAAATAAACTTTTACAAGCACTTTTGAATCGTCAATGAATCTACCACTGGTTCGGAATGCCTTTCCTGCCGAGAAGAGCCAGCAAGAAACTCGGCGGTTGCTCTTTTCAAAAAAAAAAAAAAAATTACAATAGTTAATGAAACTATGCTATGTATATATACAGTGCTTCCACGATGAATTTTCCTGAGTACAATACAAGTAAAAATAAATACAATCCAATACATGTTAAAACAGGCAGGCAAAAGCAGATCCATTCCCGTTGGTAGCACCCGTTCACGAGCATGACGCATGATCCAGCCATTGCTTCGCTCAACCATATATTTTGTCGATCGATTCGGTTTGTTAACATATATTTCGCTCGCTCTGAATCCACATGACAAAAAGAGATAGATATCTAACCGTATCGACACGGTATGTTATCGAACAGGTCTGAATCGCCCGGCAGAACTGCCTTGTTGGTCTAATGGTTAGCAAGTTCGACTGCAGGTGACGAGGTCCCGGGTTCGTTTTTTTTTTTTCGACCAATTTTCATGGTTTTTGGTTTGCTGTATTTGTCTCCGTCCCAAATAGCAGAATAACTTTTAAAATATCATAATTTCATCTTCTCATACATTTTGTATTGAACGGGTTTTTTGGTGGCAAGGAAAGTCGTAATGGAGATTTTTTCTATTTTATATCATCTGCCTACCCCTTCGACCATTTAGCCGGGACGAGCCTTTACGCAGATTTAGTACTGAATATATTCTGCCACTTTCTGCGGGAGGTGAGGTAACCACGTACAGCACACATTTACTCACTTACGCACACTCTTGTAAAAAAACTCAATGTCTTTATGAACGCACACTAACTCGAAAGCTGTCACACTTACAAGCTGACACGTACGTTTGTACATGTACTTCGGCAGAGGGGAATGCGTGCGCTTGCCAAGTCCTGGCTAAATGGTCGAAGGCCTACCCTGTCGTACATCATGTCCACTCCACTGATCAAGTGGTCATGTACCGTATGTCAGTGTCGTCGACGTCGAAGTTGGAGGTGTCCGTGGGGCTGGACACGTCCGGCACGAAGGGCGCCTGCACCTCCCGCACGCTGTCCCAATCCAGCCCCGCGAACCAAGGGTGACTCTGCAAAAACACCAATTAAACTTAAACGAGCTTTCCAAAAAATACGACAAATTGCTACTTTCACATCGTCCGTATCCCTGGAACCGTTCACTTTAACAAGATTATGCACAGGACCATTTTTGTTCCCAATTCAAACTTTGAATTGCAAATGTTACAGCGCGGCGGTCAAATCGGCCGTCACGAGTGCTACAATAATCATTTTGCGTCGATTTCATGAACATTTCTAGTGCAGTGCAATAATTTTATTTTATTACGATCTTGTGTTATCTAAAACTATTTGTCTTTGAAATATTGTAAACATCACTATTGATTTGTCACCTCAATACTAATTTGTTACATCACTACTGCCCCGGTGCAAAACATATGTCACATCACTATTTGTTACATTCTTTCTCTTGTCTGGGTATAAAAGGACTAATGGCTGCTTACGAACCGCAGTTTTATTTTAACTAAATTAAAACCAATACCAATATGAAACAAACAATACAAACAATACAATATGAACAAATACTACGAAGAAAACACTTTCATATGTACATTCGTGAACAGCAAACAATATTGGATACTATGACAAAATACTCCGGGGTCCATCACTTCGAGAGAAGCCAGTTGCCACCAAGCTTGTCTAATTTGACAGCTTCACTCACTTCACTCGTAATAAGAGTTTATACACAAAATACTCCGTAACTCACTGATATCAAATAAAATTTCCAATTTGTTGTTGCAAATGAACACTGTTTGACAATCGATGTACAGCATAAACTCGTCCGTCAAAATAGTCACATCACAGCTATTTTCGTAGATTTTAGAAATACCACAAAAAAATTTGACCCATGATAAAAGTGACATCTTTTTCTGTCATAGGAGGCTTGGACTATATTAAAAAGAGACAACATTCTAAATGTCATGTTCTTCAAATATATAAGAATAAGAATTTATTTATTGACATAATTTTTTTTACAATTTTCTATTTGGTCCCTACCCTCTGCGCTAGGAAAACCTGTGTTGCAGAGGATAGTTCCTTCCAGATAAAAGATATATAAAGGTTATCTTAAAATAGGTATAACATAAAATTTTACTATCACTTATGCATCATATTTGTACAATGTAAAATTGTAATGATTCTTTACTGCGAGGTTTGTCATACATCTTGTTTACCTTGAAATCCTGCAATCCATTTCTGCCCAATCTTGTTTCAGATGCACATATCAACCTGCGTATGAGATCTTTGGCTTCTTCCGATACCTGAAAACATTATTCGATTTTTGAAATTTTTTATTTTTATTCTTAGAAAAGTCGTTTTATTGTGATTTTTAACCCCCGAGTGTGACGGAGTGTTAAAAATTTGACATGTCTGTGCGTGTGTGTGCGTGTTTGAAAGGTGAATTAGTCGTGAGTGTTATCTATGTTTGATGAAAATCGGTCCAAGATGGCCGCCGCCACAAAATGGCGGATTACATATTTTTATTTTAACGATTACTGACTAGCGATTAGGGTGTTGTGACAGGGTCACATTTCACAAAGTATTTCACCATGATCGTAAAACGACGATGGATCTGAATTTTTTTCAACTTTATAGTACAGTTAGCCATTTCAAAAAATCTCGAACGCCATTTTGGCGCACGGCTCCCTAGAACTTGTATGACGTCGTCGGTCCACCTGAGTGGGGATGGGGTGGGGGGACAGGAGGGGGGAGGGGGGAGGAGGGGGAGAGGGAGGGGGAGGAGGGGGAAGGGGAGGGGGGATGAGGGGGTAGGAGGGGGAGGGGGATGCGGGGGAACGGGGAGGGGAGGGGGTGAAGGTGGGAGAGGGGAGAGGGGAAAGGGTCTGCTAACATGCGTTTCCCGATGCGATACATACTACATGTGTATTCTGCATCACCTGAGCGGCGTGGTCGTCGGGCGGCGGGCAATGGAAGGAGCGCGCGTGGTTCATTATCTTGCCGTATGTTTCCACCAGCGACTCCGCGTAGAACGGGGTCTCTCCGAAAAGCATCTCGTACATGCACACGCCTGTTGACAGCGAAAAGGAGGAATATATTCACACTAATGTTATATCGCACATACGCTGCTATAGCGTCACTTATAGAAAGAAAGAAAAAGCATTTATTTAAGAAATTGTGCCACACATCACAATACACTGAGGTACATTATCCCGACACTTCCACTCAGGTATTTTGCCAAAAACTCCAGCAATAGCAATAGAAGCGCCGGGCTAACATATGTCATGTGTGGCACAACCCGAAAAAAGGCTTATGCGAATTATGTAATATTTCAGGAGAAGCTTTTGAAAATTCAACATCCTATTACAACGTATAGTTCTTCTCGACTAAACAAATAAAAGAGCAACTGCTGAGTTTCTTACCGGCTCTTCTCAGCAGAATCTGCATTCCGAACCGGTGGTAGATTCATGACGTGTCATAAGAGCTACAAGTTAGCCTACATGTAATAAATAAATTTTGAATTTTGAAGACTTACCAAGTGACCACCAATCGCACTCAGGCCCGTATCGCCCCTGACCGTCTTCCATCGCCTAAAAACAAATTAATCACATTGTTTAAATCAAATTGACTACAATCAAAAATATTTTTTTTTTTTTTATTGTATACAAACTATAGTTACTATAGTTATTTTGTTGACGAAAAAAAGGGTCTTTTACTTTTCTCATTTCTAAGTTAAAATAAATAAAATAAATACGAGTAAATAAATCACCAAACCAAGTGAGAAACAAAGAAAAAAATTCACCCTTAAAATTTCAGGCGAAATATAATCCGGTGTCCCCACAGCTACGTTACTTTGTACCTGCAACAAGCAAAACTATCCATATACTATATGTATAAGCTAACAATTATCATTTATACAAATAAATAAAATAGAAGATATAGCACGCTACATATAGTTCCGCTGCTCGCCGTTTGAGGGCGCTGCGCTCGCGCACGTCTTGCAATGTTCTATCCCCTCGCTGTCCAGGGGCGCCCCGCAGTCGTCGACGGGACTTCATTACGACTATTATAGACGCTACACGCTCCTACGTGCCGCATACCTATCGCTCCCGCGATCTTTTTAGTGCGTAGCATAAGTCTAGGTTTTTGATGTTCCATGTGACAATAGCCTGCTTCCTTTCAAGTTCCCCTATAAAATGTCTATTTGTAATATCAAAATAACAGCTTGATCATGAGGCCGATAATGAGTGACTACACTGCAGATCTAGTTTGGTAATAACTTTAAATATAATCTATGAGTTTTAATAATTTAACTGTATGTTGTTAATAAACTTACTTTTCCATCATCCCCTAATCGTAAACACGAGCCAAAGTCAGCTAGACGAATATGTCCACTTGCATCTAATAGCACGTTGTCAGGTTTTATATCCCTGAAAAGTTAAATGAAAATATTAATTTACTAGTCTTGTATTCTTGTGGAGGTGGCAGATTGTTCCAACATTTAGCTTCGATGCCAAAGATCTAGCCGCAGACCTATAGATAGCGTCGTCACTGAAATTTTGTTTAATAAAACAAGACGGCATAGTTTCCTAGACTTTTTTTTTATTATTCAATGACAAGATAGTTCTTGACTGCGATCTCACCTGATGGTAAGTGACGATGCAATCTAAAATGGCAGCGGGCTAACTTGAAACGGATATGGCAGTGTACTTCAACCCATATCCTTACTTTAAATAAAAATAATAACAATAAAAAAAAACATAAATCTTTAAAAAAAAATACAATTTAACAAAAAAAAATTAAATTATGTTGATTATGAAATTTTCAATTTTAAAAATAGTTAATGTTTCCCATTAATACTGCTAAAAACACTTCTTTGGGGTACATTTGTAGGTTTTGTCATTTCATTATCTACATTATCTATTTTTGTCAATTACACAGGTCTACAGTGAAAATGTTGCAGCCAAAACTATAACTGTTTTTTAGTATATTGGGTACCCGAATTACAACTGCATACTTATTTTTTTAATGCTACGTGTAGTTTTCGAGATACGAGGTATGTCTAAAAAAGACAAAATAAGCCAATTTTAAACATTTAATTGCGTTATTTTACAGCTAGGAAGCTTCTTATTCAGATTTTTTTAAATGTTCATTGCTATGATTGTCCCATATGATACTCCAACAATAATTTGCCATCATATGCTCATCCCAACGACCTTGGTACCTATTTTCCGTCAGTTTTAGATCCTGATGGAAGCGCTCTCCTCGTTCTTTGTTGTAGGAGCCAAGATTTTCATGAAACTTGTCCAAGTGGCTGTGCAGGGTGCACTTGTATGCTCATGCTACAGCCAACCTTTTTAAAGTTATCTAGAAGGTCCTGAACTAATTCCACGTCATTTTTTGCCTTTCATTACCTAAGAAATTTTTGAAAATTTTTTCTCTGTCACGTTCACGACAAAATGAGACTTTCGTGCCTGTAGCAATTAAATTCCTTTCTTTAAGTCTCGATGCTAGTCTCAGACCTCTCTTAGCAATGGTAAATACGTAAAGTACTGAGTAAAGAATACGGGCGCCGCTGATGATTCAAGATCACTGTCTCGTTCATTTGAAGAGACCTCCATCATATCTGTCTCCGACGAATCCGATGGTGCTGCCCTCATAGTATCGTCTGAGAGTGGTAAAGGCCGTCTAGCAGACGGTAGGTCTGGATATGTCATTTTTTTTCAATTTACCCCATGCAATTTGATTAAACAAGAATAAAAATCATCAAAATAGTTTTTTGGTTCTGATCAAATCCTAGGTACACCGAACCTCAATTGTGCTCGTTTACCACTCGACCACTGACTCGAATATTCAATACACAATTTGCACATGATATTTTATACCCAGGGATGGTTAAAGCCCTTGATCTCGATCTTAAAAGAGTCAAAATACGCCCTTTTTATGAAGGCCGTTATAGGTTTTCTGAGTTTTGTCACTACATCTTCACCAAAAATGTAACAAAATGTATTCGAATTATTTAATCAACTCCTCCTATATGACGACATAATGATATTATCGGAAAATCACACAAATTGGCGGAATACGAACACATTAAACATAGCAAAATGGGTATTTTTTTCGGATGAGGGTAGTTCAGAAACTACACGTAGTTTTGACCTTGAAAAACTTCTGTACGACTTATTATCAAGTAATTCATCAAATCATATAATAGGATTGCTAGCAAAAAAAGTTTTTCTTTTTTTGTAGACCTGTGTTATCATTATATTATATAGTCTGATTTTTAATTCGGTGGAATTCTGACACTTGTCATTTTATAAATAGAGTGAGTTATTTGTATGAAAAACAGGATTTCGATTTTACCCCAAAACTGTCTGCCAGGCATTTGCTTGGCATTTGTCGTATATCTATGTGTGGTAATTGATTTTTATTTTTATAAGCTTAAATTTTTTGTCTTTTTTGTGGGATTTTTTTTATCTCTGGTAACATCAACATACGTCAGAATTCCACGCACAATTAAAAATCAGACTTTAGGTATGTTGTTGCTTGCTAAAACTGTCGCTATCCATGCTTTACCGTGAAAGAATCAAAATAAAAGTAGATCGTATTCTTACCGATGCACGTATCGCAGCTCGTGAACGCTGTGTATGGCCAGCACCATCTCGGCGATGTAGAACCGGGCCATGTCCTCGGGCAGACGGTCCTCGAACTTGGACAGCAGGGTGAGCAGATCCCCTCCACAGTAGTAGTCCATCACCAGGTACTGGAAGGTAACAAATATGGTACAATAAACTACCAAAAGGTTTCAAAGACAGTTCTCTAAATAAACTAGTGGTTCGCCCCGAACTGAGACCTCGCGATATCCCATAATTCCCAAAAGTTTTAATTATATATTGTAATAATTAACTTTTAACATTAGACACAATAAAAAAAAAATAGTTGACATAAAACTGTTTTACTGACACAGCGCCATCTATTAGCATTATTGTGAAGCTATTAGCTTCACAATAATGCTAATAGATGGCGCATTAAAATTAAATAATTTCGTTTCTTTATAACATTTATCTAATTTTAGTATTTGTTGTTCAAGTACAGGATATAACTGAATTTTCAATCAAGTTTCACGTTCTAATATTCAGTAATTCAGAAGTTATAGGGCTCTGACAGACATTTAGACTGACACACTTCTCTGTCTAGTAGGCAAGCGCCCTAGTTGACTCAGAGAACTCGCTTCGCTCGTTCAATAAACTAAAAACCAATATAATTATATTAGTTTGTACACGTATGTTGAAGTCGGACGGGCCTAAATAGAAACGATGAAACCGTTGCGCGACGCTGGCCCGACTTCAACATACATGTGTTATACAAACTAAAATTATTTTATACTTTTAGGTGGTGTTTGAAGTCGGTTTTTTAAAAATATTTTTTAGTGTAGCTTAATAGGACCAATTCACTAGATCATTTGTTTTGCTCCTTAAAAAAAATTGAAATACCGAGTAGCACATGTATGTATGTTATAAAGTTTGCATGGTTAAAATCCTACACACACTGCATAGCTAGCATGGGCGGGAGAAATTTTATCCCCGGGGAAAGGATAAAATGTTTATCCTCTCGCTCAGTTTTATCCACCTGTCGAGCATGAGCAAAACGGTGGAAATAATATCCACAGTGGATATTCTTATAGGAATATACTTTCCTTTCCCCTGTCGCCATGCTTTAGCATAGGGAGAAGATAAAAATCGTGGGATAAAACTTTTATCTCCTCCCCATGCTAACCCTGCTGCATCGGAAGCAAAATAAACAGAGTTTTCAAAAGTCCACGACAGATGGCGTTGTATTAAGTTACAACGCGCTAAAATTCTGCTATGAACGAAATGTAAATAGAAGCTTTAGACATCATCAGTTGTTCATCAAGGCGTCAGCCGTCAAAGCCTCAACCGTAGACGGTTAGGTCAATTAGCAATTATCCGACTTAAAATGCTAAAAGTTTTTGTAATTCGCACCTTATTAATTTAATTACGCGAATGATAATGTTAATGAATCAAAAAGCTGACTGATTGTGACTGTTCTGAAGATTGAACATAGTGTTTAATTAAATCAGATTCCTACTCTTTTAAACTAGAAGTAAACATTCTGTGGAAGGCGGATCGCGATATATCCTTACTTAATATTATTGTAAAACGAGATTGTGTTTGTTGGTTTATTCTTCAATCACAACAATAACCATGTTATTATTAATAACCATGTTATACGTTGTTGAGGATGGGGAGAGTGACTTAGGCTAAAACAATCCTAACTTCACGCGAACGAAGTTGTGGGCCTCAGATGGTTTAAAATAAATTAAATTAATCTTTTTTTTTTGGATTTCACCTGATGGTAAGGAACGATGCATTCTAAGATGGTAGCGGGCTAACTTGGAAGCGGTAGGCAGTGTACATTCAACCTATACCCCTAATCGATTTCTACACGCCATCGTGCCGGAACTCTAAATCGCTTGGCGGCACGTCTTTGACGGTAGGGTGGTAACTAGCCACGACCAAAGCCTCCCACCAGACAAAAACACACCAAACCTCCACACTTTCACATCTATACTAATATAATAAAGTGCAAGAGTTTGTTTGTTTGAACGCGCTAATGTCTGGAACTATCAGTCGGATTTGCAAAATTCTCTTTGTATTTGATAGCTCAATTCTTGAGGAAGGTTATAGGCTATTCAACATCTCGGTACGACTCTTAGAAGCCGAGCAAAAAGAAAGAATAGCGCGGGCGAACAATGCGATGTGGTGAGTCGGTGGTCGAGGGCGGTCACCCGACGAGAACCGAACAAGAACCGAACCGAAGGCTATTTATTATTAATCCGGAAGATTAAACAGTTCCCACGGGTTTATCTATACTAATATTATAAAGCTGAAGAGTTTGTTTGTTTGAACGCGCTAATCACAGGAACTACTAGTTCGAATTGAAAAATCCTTTTTGTGTTGGATAGTCTATTTATCGAGGAAGGCTTTAGGCTATATAACATCACGCTGCGACCAATAGGAGCGAAGCATCAGTGAAAAATGTTGCAAAAACGGGGAAAATTATCCATATTTAGAATATATTCTTTTGAAAACTTCTTAAGGTCCAAGAGACGGGTCTGCCCGCGAAATTCAAATTTAATTTGGTTTTTCGCAATTTGTAAACTAATACGACAAAGTAGGCTTATGGTATTCAAATTGCGCCAATGGCAGTATCATCTTCACAGGTTTATATACTAATCTTAACGTGAAAGTATCCAGTTTAAGAAATCAGTCAAAATAATGAGTTTGACGTGAGCTACTCACAAATTAGTCATTATTTTGATTAATGTCTTAAACTGGATACTTTTACGTAAAGATTAGTATATAAACCTGTGAAGATGATACTGCCATTATCGCAATTTGGATACCATAAGCCTACTTTGTCGTATTCATTTATAAATGGCGAAAAACCAAATTAAATTTGAATTTCGCGGGTAGCTTCGTGTCTTGGGCCTTAATCGCGATCAAAATAACAGAAATTGACGCGGACGAAGTCGCGCGCAACAGCTAGTTTATAATATTAGTAGGGTAAACTCACCAAGTTGTGTTCGTCCTGGAAGGCGTAGTGCAGGTTGGTGATCCACCGCCGGTCGCCGAACACCAGCACATCGCGTTCCTCTTGGAAACAGGCCGTGTCTGCACGCTGCAAGTGCGTACCAATCAGAGATTAATATAAAAAAACATATACAACGTGTATGTACTCCGAAATAATACTGAAGGAGGTGAATGTGCTCATGAAACTGACCAACTTTCCCCAAGAAACAGAAGTCGAAATGTGAAAAAAAAAATGTGGACCGCCCATACAAAATTGACGATCAGCTGATTGATTTACTATGGGAGGTAAAAAATTTTAAGCTATTGCATAGCTTGTATCGCGGGCCAGCGTGGAGACCGAATCCAGAAATTCCGTAACGAAAATAACCTGACACGGGACTCCTCTACGGTGAGCCGCTAGATGGCGCATTTTTATCAACGCCATCTAGCGGTGAGCCGCTAGATGGCGTTGATAAAAAATGCTATGCAATAGCTTTACCGCGGCAGTCCCCGAGTGCCACACGTCTTTTTTTTTTTCATATTTCATAAGTTGTTCAGTTTCATGAGCACATTCACCTCCTTCAGTATTATTTCGGGGTTTCAATACACGTTGTATATAGAACGGTGATTTTTTGCATGGTTATAGTTGAGGACCTAGAGAGTGACATAGGATTCTTTTTATTCCGGAAAATCAAAGAGTTCCCACGGAATTATTAAAAACTAAAAGTCACCGACATAGCTCTGCGAGTGGCGAAACTGAAGTGGAAATGGGCGGGGCACACAGTTCGAAGAGCTGATGGTCGATGTGGTCCCAAGGTGCTGGAGTGGCGACCCCGCACTGGGAACCGCAGTGTTGGCAGACCCCCCACTAGGTGGACTGACGACATCCAATGAGCCGCAGGTAGCAGCTGGATTCAGGCGGCACAAGACCGAGACCTGTGGAGGTCCATGCAAGAGACTTATGTCCAGCAGTGGACGTCTATAAGTTAACAATGAAGAAGGGTAGAACACACCGGCTCCGTATGAACCTGCATTCCGAACCGGCGGTAGAGTCTCGACGTGTCATAAGAGCCACAGGTTGGCCTACATGAAATATATATATTTTTTTATCTTAGTACCCTCACCTTGAGCATCTCCCATTTGTTAAGTATCTTCATGGCATACACCCTGTCTCCTGCCGTGGCAGATACCGTGCCCCCCGTACTGTTCACGCCGCTATCGGTGCCCTGGATGAAATTGGCAACATTAAAATAGTTATTCAAACGCACCAGACTTTTTATCACGCAATATTTTTATCGCGCAATAAAAAGTCGCGCATGCGTCAAAATTGTCGCAGAAATATTGGTATACAAGTTTTTTTTTCTTTTTTTAAAAAAAAAAAAGAATATCAGTCAAGCTGAACTTGACTGATGTTCTCCTCTCCCCTCCAAATAAGTGAACACTTGTGTTAGGAGTGGGTACGACAATAGTGCAACGGGTGGCATTCGAACCTGCGACCTTTCAGTTTTCAGTCCGCACCTTTAACTTGAATTGAATTTAAGTTTCCTAAACATCCTCCATCCATTAGAACTGACATACGAGGATAAAAAGTATCCAATAGCCTTGCTCAGGTTTCAAGCAATCTCCGTTGTTTTTTTGGCAACATCAGTTTCTGGCACACAAATATGATCAAAAATTGTTAAAAAATTTTGCCCCTCGTTTGCTTCTAAGAATGCAGTTTTTTTATAATTTTTTATGTTATTTTCAGCTTTAAAGTAATAAGTGCAAATTCACCCAAATATGGTGTTAGGTGGAGTGGTGGTAGTCTTGAAGTGTCATAAGAGCTACAAGTTGGCCTACATGAAATAAATAACTTTGAATTTTAATAGAACTGGAGAGCTCGCTTCGCTCAGCCAATTTAAGCCTCAATAGCTCAACGGTTAAAGGTGCGGACTGAAAACTGTAAGGTTGCAGGTTCGAATCCCACCTTTTACACTATTGTCGTACACACTCCTAACACAAGCTTTCTGCTTATTTGGAGGGGATAGGAAGAATAGGGGATATGAAGATATTAGTCAAGCTCACCTGAGCTATTTTTTTATTCATTTTTTATTCGATGACAAGTTAGCCCTTGACTGCGATCTCACCTGATGGTAAGTGACGATGCAGTCTAAGATGGTAGCGGGCTAACTTGGAAGGGGTATAGCAGTGCATACCCCTAATCGGTTTCTATACGCCATCGTGCCGGAACGCTAAATCGCTTGGCGGCACGTCTTTGACGGTAGGGTGGTAACTAGCCACGGCCAAAGCCTCCCACCAGACCAGACCACAGACAATTTAGAAATTATAAATTCCTAAATTGCCCCTGCCGGGAATCGAACCCGAGACCTCCCAGTTATAAGACCACAGCGCTCACCACTGCGCCAAGGAGGTCGTCAAAATAACTTAAAAAAAAAAAGTTATAGTTACCTGCATAAAGGACGCCCGCACGACACACACCTCCCCGAACGCGCCGCGACCTATCACCTTCACCAGCTCGAAGTCGTCGCGCGACAGTCGCAGTCGCTTTAGAGCCGTCGCCACTGGCTTCACTGTAACAAGAAACATGCCACATATAAACCATTATAGTCTTTTTTTTTTTAACGAAGGGAAAATCTGCTTAAGAGTCCCCGCAGACCAGACTTTTATCGGCCGATAGAGTGGTTGGTTTCTTAATCAGTGTGAAGATATATGCAAGTGCACAAATTATGCGATATAACGATTCGGTATCGGCCGATAAAAAAGTTTGATTGCCACGAAAAAATTTGATGAAAGTTTGACACGATTGCCTTCAAAGCCCGCGACTTCGTCCGCTTCTTCAATTCACAATCGACAGTTCCTAAATCCCGGCAGTTTAGGTGGGCAGAACCCCTGCTGCATCAGAATTGAGGAGTTGGAAACCGAAGTTTTTATAAGAGCATTTCGAAGTTTTTATGTCGATTAAAAAAAGATTCATGCAAATCGGTTTAAAAATCACGGAGATGTCGATATACAGAGGTAGAAAAACACAACTCATTCTCCTCCTTTTTCGAAAGTCGGTTAACAAAGTAGCCTATAACAAACGGGCCCTTCAATTTTAATAGATGTAACACTAACATTTGTAATGTCGCAATTTAAAATAGATGGCGCTAGCTGTAGTTTGGCACGCGATGTCACGCGATTGCCCATCAATCGCGTGACATCGCGTGCCAAACTAAGACGCTGCTCTAGAAAATTTCTCTTTGTTGGAGACATTTCAATTTTATTTATTTGTATAATGTATAAATGTACCGTCCTGGGCCCCGAGTCTGCTATTTTACAAGTCATTGTCAGTGAACCGCAATGCCATTACAATTCAATTATCATTGGTCCAAAATTTCGTGGTCTACTAAATTCACAATGGTCGTTCGATGTTCTTGTAATTGGATTGTAATTCAATGATCCTCGGTATTGCCATTAGCTAAAAAGCGTTCGCCGAAACGAGTTTACCGTTATCAAAAACGTTATACGCTATCAATTTATGTTATTAACCGACTTAAAAGTGTCAGTGGCAAACCATCGGAAAACAATTGTGACGCCATTGAATTAGTAGACTACCAAAATTGCTAAAAGTAGCAATTGGGATGTCATTGATGGACAATTGAACTACAATTGCAATAGCAGACTTGGGCCCCTGGTACAGTTATATTATAAGTACTCGTATAGATTAGGTATTCCATGCTACGTACCGTACAGTATAAAGTCCGCGACTGCCTTCTCCCGCCGCAGACTGCTGTTGCAGCACTCATCGTACAGCACTAGCAGCATGTCGATCAACGTCTCCACACTGAGGCCCTGAGTCCGGGGCCCTTGCAGCCGGCGGGAGACGAACATCGTCTCGATTTGCTTCAACCGCTTTATACCTAAAACTGAAATACGACCAAGTTAACTTTCTATCTCCTGAGGATGCTCCGGTGTCGGGGCGAAACGTGTGTCGAGAGCAGTATTAAAGTCTGGACTATTGGACTAAATGCCGTTGATATTCGAAACCCGCGATATGCAGAAAATGTTACAATTATACAGGGTTAAATAAAAAATACCAGAATGCTCTCGGCACGTAATTGTTATCATTAAAACTAACAACTTTTGTTCTACGACTTTTTTTTTAACTCGATATTTTGTGAAATATTAGATATTCAATATTTTACATAGATTCTCTCCTTATAACTACTCTGTAACATCGGCAACGCCGCACGAACCACACGCACGTGTCTTGGTTTCGAGTCTCACAGAGTAATTTCACTTTAGAGAAATAACATAATTTATTAATTTTTTTGTATGAAAAAAATTAATGCGGAATTTTGAAAAGTCGTAGAACAAAAGTTATTAGTTTTAATGATAAAAATTACGTGCCGAGAGCTTTCTGGTATTTTTATTTAACCCTGTATAAGAGCGGTGGACTGTAGATCCATAGGTCGCTGGTTCAGATCCGGCTCGAAGGACCAAAATGTAGGGTGTTATCCCTACTGATAGTTGATAGATGATACAATTGATAGATGTTAGTGGACTGTATTCTTTAATTAATGATATGGATAGTATGATAAACTTAATGATATTGATATAATGATATGTTGAGCGCGTCGTAGGGCAGCCCGCGGTGCACTCACTAACTAACTTAATAACTAACGCGCCGCCCGACGACGGCGTAAACTGCTGACGGTGCAGTGTTCGGTGGCACGCAGTGTCCCGAGTAAGGAAAATTGGGCCCAATTTTCGTCATATTGATTTTTTATTTTATTTTTTTATTTTTAGCGCGCAAACGAGCAGGCGGGTCACCTGATGTTAAGTGATTACCGTCGCCCATGAACATTTGTAGCACCTGAGGCACCACCAATGCGTTGCCGGCTTTTTAGGAATTTGTTGGTCCGCCCCTTGAATAACCCCATGTTGTATTTCATTATCGTATCATTCATTTTGACGTGAAGGTTTAACAAACATAATAATAATAAAAAATAAATAATGTCCTCCAGCTTTACGTGCTCTCCGAGGCACGGGGGTGACACACCGCCAACTTCCTAACACCGGGCTAGTACTAAGAATTTTTTGGCAGAAAACCCCAATACATTTTTATGGCCCGACCCGGGAATCGAACCCGTTACGTCACCATCTGCACTCGAACTTGCTCACCACTAGACCAACGAAGCAGTTGCCACAGGGTACCATAGTGAGATAATTAATACACAAGTACATACAATCTACAGGAAATGTGAACCAAAAAACAATGCTACCAAAACAAAGAGGATATCCCATGGCCTTATGCGAACAATATAACGTGCTGCCTACATAGAGACCGGCCGCTGCATTGCCCGTGAATCAGTGGCTATGTACATTTTAATTAATTAGCATCCACACCGCCTAATTAACTTTACGGACGATAAACGATGTAACCTTGTTACAATTTAGAAACATAACTTTTTGGTCATAAGAAACGCTTCAGTTCAACGTTTCTGAAACGAACGGCTAAAGGTCGTAGCCGATTTATACGACTCCGTTCCCACCCAACCAAAGTATGAGCATTCAAATATGGACTTAATATCGTGCTCTGGAGGTGCACTTTACAGTAACAACACAAAATAGCAAAAAGCGCGGTGCGTACCGCACACTTCAACAAAGCGGGCCGCGCGCTGTGAGCACGACGTCTGTTCGCTTGAAGCGTGCTAACGGTCGGCGTACGTGCGCGGGTGGAGAGACGCCGGCCGCCGCCGCCGGAATGATAGATGTAGGCGCGGAAACAGCGCGTAGCCTGTTATAGCTGTAGGCGCGGATGCAGCGAGTAGCCTGCTAGCTGTAGGCGCGGGGGCAGCGAGTAGCCTGCTAGCTTTAGGCAGGAGTTGTGTTGCAGCGGTGTCGTGTAAGTGGGCTACGACCTTAAGGTATGGAACGCACTTCCAGCGTCTGTGTTTCCGGCCACGTATAATTTGAGTACCTTCAAGGCAAGAGTGAATATGCATCTTCTAGACAAGCGCGCTCCAACCTAGACCTCATCGATACTTTCCATCTATTTTGGTATGGTACCGAAATAATATTATTGTTGGTTTGTTACTCAATCACGCTGCAACCACTGAACCGATTTGGTTGAAATTTGGCACAAAGATAGATTATAGTCTGGAATAGCACATAGGCTACTTTTTATCCTGGAAAATAAGAATTCTCGCGAGATTTAAAACCCTTAATCCACGCGAAGAAAGTCGCGGGCATCAACTAGTGTTAAAATAAGTCAACTGATAGGTCGCAGGTTCGAACCCCACCCATCCATCCATCCATAGATACATCCAAACTTTCGCGATTTATTATATTATGTAGTAGGATAAAGAGCCCTCTGTGTCGCAAGGCTGACTCACACTTGGCAGGTTTTATTTTATCAATGGTATGTACCGTACGGACGGTGGTCTCACCTAATTGCAATTAAACTCAAGGTCACTACACAGGTCAGAATCGTTTATCTTACCTTAGAGTTAGATTAAGGGTCAACACACATCGAGACGCGACTATTCACGCACGATTATCTTTGCATAAATCAAATTAAGCTCTAAGGGATCCTAGATGGCATGTGTGATGAAATTTTTTTATGCAAATCGATAGTTAAAAATTAGACAAATAAAATAAGCTTGGTATGGGTTGAATATTATTTAAAACTATACGATGCCCGCGACTTCGTCCGCGTGGGTTAAGGTTTTTTTAATTGCCGTAGGGACTCCTTAATTTTCCGGGATAAAATGTAACCTATGTTTTAATCATCGATGTCAGGTGCCTCTATTCCAAATTTCGCCACGCCACAACGAATTAGCCAAATTGGCAAATTCGTTGTGGCGTGAAGGAGTAACAAACATACACACACACACATACACATACAAAACTTTCGCCTTTATAATATTATATTAGTGTGATTAGGATATTAGGATAGGATTAGGAAATGTGTGTTAAAATGAGTTTAAAACGGCCTACTTTACTGGCAGTTCTGCCTGCATAAAATCTTCAACAAATGCTTGTTGTACAAAAGCTGTAGTAGAAACAAAACACATGGGACAAGTGTAATCTTAATAACTATATCTACTATGCCTGTGTGATAAAAATAATGAGGGAAACATTTAGTTATGAAAACAAGAATACAAATATACTATATTTAAACTATGATGCCTGTTGTTTCACTTGCGTGGATTTAGTTTTTAAAAATCCTGTGGGAACTCTTTGATTATCGGGATAAAATGTAGCTTAAGTCACTCTCCCAGTCCACTACACCCATGCAAAAAACCACATTGATCCTTTGCTTTGTTGTGGTGTGATTGAAGGACAAACAAACACACTTTCGCATTTATAATATTACTTAGGATAAGGATGTATGTTCCCTGATTACTCAAAGACGCCTGGACCGATTTGGAAAATTCTATTTTTTTTGAATAGGTATTCTTCCCAGGTGGTCCCGTTGTCATCAGGTCAGGATTTGATGATGGGACCCTAGACAACTCGAGGGAGCTCTTCAAATTGTATAGTCACAGTTGATATACTTTGTAGTGGCATTTGAAGTCGGTTTTGTGAAAAGAATTTATATTTTAACGTTTATATTATTAAAGAATCGGGATACTACTCATAATCTGATTGCATGTTAAACACAGGAAAAATAACGATATGAGATACAAGTGAAAATATGTATAAACTTCTCACCTGGTACATTGTTCGTTGGGGCCAAAGCCCAATCCGGGGATGAGTCCTCCTCGTCAGACATCGTCGTTACTCACAGACAACACTAATCAAATCAACATAACACAACGGGGCATGTCCGTTAACACTTGCACTTCACGAGATTCACGTACACTATTCGAATGTGCATTATTTAGCTTTATTGGTCCGAATGTTTTGTTCCATTTTCAAACTTTCTGGAAAGGAAAAATGCTATTATCATACTATTATAGCAGTGAGAAACTATTAGTTAGAAAAGGATGGATGGTACTATTCTTTTTAACTGACTTCAAAAGAAGGAGGTTATCAATTTAACACGTATGTATGTAATATTATTTGAGCTGCAAAATATTCACATATGATAATCTATTGGGGCTTTCAAACAAATATTCAACATTTCATAGGTGTGTGTAGATATTTGTTTAAATGTATGTCTGTCCATGCATTTCTCAGAAACTTTTGATCGGATTGTAATCATTCGTTTTTTATTTGCCTACATGTACTCCAATTTAGGGAACAGTAAAGATTTTGTCAAAATCGGTTCTGTAGTTTTCAAAATATAAACATTTTCCCTTTTCAATTTTTGTATATTGGAGTTGGTTTAATTTTTCTTAAATTATAGCTTGTCTAGAATAGCGAACATCAACAAATAGCAAATAACGTTAGTTGTTGGTACAACACATAATACCAAATATTTAGAACCTAACCTAACTTCTCAGTTAAATGCTAAGGATATAAAACATGCTATAAGGATACAAAAAAAAGTAACCACAACACAGTTATTCTGCTAGGGCCCAAACTTTGTTTTATTACTGTTTTTCACAATTTAGTTGAGAGTAATTCAAATTAATTTATGCCACAATCTCTTACCTAAATTGACAGCTTTAAGGGGAGGGTAAGGTTAATTCGGTAAAAAAAAGGCATGTTTTCAAGATTTTTTTTTTGGCAATACAGATGGTCTTAGTTTATTCAGTCGATCCATACATGATAATGTAACATTAGAACAATATTCTCCTAAATTTTCATTGCAAAATATCAAAAATTGAGCGAGTGACAGTGAATTTCCGGAGGCGCCTCGAGAAAAAGTTGTTTTGCGGTGTCCATCATAACTCGCAACCAAATCATCTGAAACAAAAAAATCAAAATGCATTCGTTAAAGGAGATGTTTGTTGAGGTATTCACGAGAGGATTTTTTTTTTCTTCGATTTTTCGATTTTTCGTAGCACTTGGAAGCCAAAAACCAGATTTTCGCTAAAAAAACGGCTAATTACTTGTTGTAAAAAAATTGATAATTATTGCAAAAAAAAGCTCTCGACAATACCTGGAGAATTATGTGAAGAAACACTGTGCAAAATTTCAAAACGATTGGTCCAGTAGCTTTTTAGTTATGGTGGACACGGACTTCAAAAATGACAAGTCTCAGAAAAACGCTTTAAAGTTCGCGTACTGAAGTATTCAAGATAAAATTCGACAATTTTTTTATACTCACACAGAGTCGTCGATGCCAGGTCCGTCACTTGTTACTGCTCAGCACAGCATACAGCGTTTAACTGATGCATAGATCATGCCTCGAATATACTCGACTTTACCTGAACAGACCCATTTGGGCCGGGTGGGGCTGTAAAACCTCAGGCTGGCAACGGACGCTGAAATACTCATAACTTCGTCAATTTTGCCCCGATCGACTTGAAATTTTAACACAATCTTCTTGAGATATTATGCATTCAATTAGAAAAATAAAAAAAAAATCGAAAAAAAAAAATTTTAATACCTTACCCCCCCCTTAAATGTAAATGCTCTAAATGCTGTATCTTTCTATATGTAACTAAACTGAAGCTGAAGTGATGTCATAAAGGTTTTCCACATTAGACTAGACTCTATTATAATTACAAAGTACATTACAAAAATTGTTTTAAACTTTCAAGAATAATTTCAAATGTTTTATTCATAAGATAAAGATGCCAATGCCAAAGTTTTATTTGCTTGAACATGGATAGAAAAATATGTATGATTTATAATGTCAGATTCCAACATATTCTGCCATTTTGGCTTGCAAATATTATAAAATATATTACCTAAATTTAATTGACTATTTAAAACACAACCATCTAACTTTAATACCAATTACCTTACTTTCTGTCTTCTTATAGTATAACAATAATAAATAAAAAACTAATGTAAGTATTACAGCCACAGTAGTAGCTGCAGGTATAACTATATTAATATACAAAGTGAGATAATGTTATTCAAATTTGTAAGTAAATAAAACTGAAACAAAAATAGTTCCATTATTTATGGGGCTACTGAAGTGTGTGGGAGTTGTCATATTTTATATGGGAGTTTCAAAATAGAACTACTATTAAATTACTAACTATAACTAACCATAATTAACTATTCAAGTTTACTAATTATTGCAACTAACGATTATTGAAACAAAACTATATCCTACAATGTCCTGTTATGATCCTATTATATTGTATACAATATCCTATTGACCAGGGCAACAGGAAATTATAAAAGATTTTCGCTGTTGTCTACCCATTCAAAGGCAACTAATGCTTTCTATTCATTTATTACAAGGTTGCGAATGTCAGTTGATACTAGATCGCTTTCGCAACTTCAAGATTTGAACTTTATTTAGGGAGCATAGCCTTTTATACACAAAAAAACCTAAGGCCCAAAGCCGATGACATATCGATACGTTTCCGCATCAAGACTATAAATAAACCAAAATATGTACACGCGTATTATTTGCGTAACACAATTGTGTATTTATCAACAAGTTATACGTACGAATTAGTATATTAGAACTCCGTACAACATCACAAATATCTTAACCTAAATTTAATCCAATCGATTGTTATGCAAAAACACCCCGATGAGTCACCATTCTCACTTTGGCGGCACTGTTGCATTGTTTAACTGCAATATTCATATTCACCTGATTATTTTAAAGTTTATAGCAATACAGTTGCAGCTATTATTTTTCAATATGAAAATAATTTTCGAGTCTTTCGAAAGCAGACATTTTCCTCGGGGAGTCGAAGACACTGAAACTATTGCCATATCAAAAAATTTGTTGTCACAATGCACACAAAGTCGCAAAATAAAGAAGTCATTTGATATCAAAGCGAGACAAAGCAAAAATAAATTCTTTGGCAGCATTTAGCATATTAGATATTTAGAAATTACAGACACCTATGCATGAAGGCACCTATGCGATTCTCATCTGATAGGTATTCAAATACATGCATGTTACAAGAATAGAAAGCGAGAATATTATATTGATCAAGTAAATTATTAGAATAAAAAACCTGACTGCTAAGAATTTCAACTGATTTAAAGCCAGTTTCACTCGAGATGATGTCTAAAGATACCCCATACATTTGATCCTTTTCAGGCATTTAGAAGTTTACGATAGAATACATAACTCGCATAAATAAATACATACAAGAACCATAAACTTTTTTGGGCGATGTAACCTTGCCTGTGGCTCGGGTTTTGTACAATAACCCACTTCTCTCCCTTCCATAGTTTAATAATGTTACCAGTATTTAATTATTGACTGCCACCGTTCTGTCACTTTGGTAAGTAAAGCTGATATTGGTGATGAAAAGAGGTGGCGAACAAAAAATTTATTTTTAACAATTTTTTAAGAGATTTTATAGTTATGACTTTATTTTTGCACGAAGTTAGTTAAAAATCTTTTAGATTTTAAGTTAGATACTTACAGTGCAGCGTTTTAGATTACTAGGTCCGATAAAGGGTTATTTTTACCTTTCTGGGATACGCGGTCGTTTAAATACCTATTGATTATAAATATAAACATATTCTCTGGATAACGTAGACAGCTGGATAAATATTTTATTGCTTGTAAATTGTACCTACCTACTTTTTGTCAATGGTTTTGCTAAATTCAGAAGTCGTCAAACTGGCAACGTCCTTGTTCTGATATATAACCGGAAATACCTTTATCTGAAGTCCTTTTTATTATTTGAGTTTAATAATAATCTTTATTTAAGATGAATCTATCTTAAAAGTATTAATTAAAATTGAAAAAATTTACACTTTAAATTAGTTTTCCTTTTGTTCAATGAAAAGGCAAAACAGAATAGAAATTCCTTAATAAAAAGTGTCTGAATTGACAGAGCGTCATTGTACGTAATGGAGTCGATGTTCTATTCAACAAAGTTGTGATTGAAGAAATTAACTATTTCCATGGAAATATCACATAAAACTGTTCATAATTGTGTATTGTCAGAGTAAAGTGAACATTTAAAAGTAATTTATGGATACTGCGGCGCATAAAACGTGTCTAAACAACCTCATTTTCCCATCAATGGTATGTGTGCCATCAAAATATTTTGGAAAGTTCAAAAGTTCAATGTATTTCGTTTTTATCGTTATGTGGTATGATTTTGTTCTGTAAAATCTTTAATCTGAATCGGTCTGATACCAGTTTAGTGTATTTCCTATAGTTTGTCGTGAAGATCGATCAGATATCCTGTAGCTTTGTCGTCCGCGTAACTGGGTAGCTGTAGGAAAGGTCATGCATTCTTTTACGACTTAACGTTTTTGTTTTCAGAACTTTAGCAGCGTAAATAACAAAATGGAAGTACAGAGTGCGATATAATTGACTTTATACAGCTATTCGAAGTGCCCAAACACGCGGGTTAATGGTTCTAAGAGGGCAAGTTTGTTTTGCAATATCAGATGAAGGAATGGCTTCAGACCAACCTGTGAAGAAGAAACAGAGGATAGATGGGCCCGATATTGACGATGGGAGCGACAGATCCGGTGAGGATATCCTTACGGAGTTATACGACTCGGAGACTCCTCCAGTGGATACCTCGGGTGACTACACTTTGAGGAATGGGGAGTCGCCTGACAGTGGTACAGTAAGCGAGGATGCAGTGGACTGTTCCACCATTCTGAGGCTCAGTGACACAACTGTTAACATTGCCCCCTCCTGCTCCAACAACGTGCCACATTGGACAGCCGCCGATGACAAACTCTTATCCGAGCTACGTATCATCCAAACTGCCTTGGTCGGACAGTGCATGTGTGGTTTTAATGAAAATACAATTTGCCAACTCTTTGATAGACGACTACATATTGCGTCCTGGCCGCTGACATGTTCTCTAACATACTTGTCCACTATGCAGCTAATGTTTGACATTTATTTGAAACAAAACCACACAGGCACTATATGCTCAAGACTGATGTATGCATGCGATGTATTTGTTAGGAATAGACACGATTGGATTACGGAGGTTGTCGAATTATCTGAGCACAAGAGTAAATTCATGACTTTTGTCGCGTGCAGGGTATTAGCTAGTTTTTTAATTGTTTCAAAAGACACAGTAGACGAGAATTGGTTGCAACAGATCACAGAAAACATATATTTGTTTGATAGGATAAACAGGATAACAGTTCAAAAGATCAATTTTAGCTTAGACATAATTAAGAGGATAGTAGAGTGGAAGGATGTTGAGCAGCATCCTCTAGAAGAAAATAGTCATGTAAATACAGCAGGAAATAATCAGGTCCAAGAAGATAATCCGTTCAGAAGTAGTACTAGCGGTGGCAGCAGTAGCAACGCACCTTCTAGTTCTCGTAGTGATAATTTACATAGTGCCTTTTCCAATTTGCAAACACATAGTTCACCGTCGACGTCCAGCGAGAAGTCTAGTAGCAAAACTGTACAGTTTAAACTCCACGAACCGGTGTTGAAGTTCCCAGCAGAGTCTACGAGTGGCATGGAGCAATCTGTGTCGCCAGAACCACCTCCGTCAAGGATAGAAAGGGTTAACGAACACGGTTGCATAACTGTAATACTAACTGACCCGGAATCTTTCGACACATCTCACATAAAGTGTCTAACAATAAAAACACTGGAGCACCACTGGCCAGTACTGGTCAAAAACATGAAGCTGCTTCTACTAAGGTACCTGAATTTATCTAATGCTGAAAATTGTATATTAACGTTTTTCTCCCTGTGGGAGAACATAATTAGTGTGAAGGCGAATCTCTCAGTAATAGATACCAAGCCGTTTTATGCCGACTTGCAGGGTTTTGTAGATTTATTAAGGAATACAATGTTGCCGAGTCTAATTTATACTCATTTGCTCAGTTTGTTCAACGAGGTTCTATGCTACGGATCGACACTAGCTTTACAAGACATATTGCCTGAAGAAATATGCTGTCTCGCTCACTCTATTGTAAGATACGTCAAAGACTTTAGGCTACTCAGCGAAGTCAGGGTTCAGAATAGCAGAAGTGGGTTTGGTTTCTTGGGTCATAACTGCAGAGTAATTAGAGATTACGCGTTAGGTCCGGAAGTGGCACCGTTGTCTTCGTCCATACAGTTGGTAGATCAAAGTTATGGAGAAGAGGAGAACGAAGATTCTTCTCAATCATCTCATATAGATAAGACAATGTTACAACGTATGTCTTTATTAGTACTAAAATCTGTAGCCGTGACTGTGAAAGAAATGCGATGCGATTCTTCAGACAGTTCCATAGATTCGTCTGATTATAACGCTATCCAAGATATGCAGATCGTAGAGAGGTCTATCCGTGATGTTTTGAAGAAACTGGACGTGTTTATCCGAAATTGTTTTGAATTTCATCCAGAGACTCCCTTCACAAAAATGCTCATACACTTATTCAGCGAGCAGGATGATTATTTGATTGAATCCATGGTTTGCACTCTAGATATTACAGTCGGTATAGTTTATAGAAACTCTATGTATCCCGATTTGATACCAATGTTAAATCCTATCATGTCTTTCATCGAGTTCCTCAAAGTTGTGTCGCATGATAGTGACGTGTTGTTGGATTATCTTGTTAGTAACGAGACATGCTTCCTGCTGTACTTGCTACGATTTTTAAAGTATGTCAGGAGAAATTGGCCGAAGTTCTTAGAGACGTGCCAGCAAACTGACTCGGGAAGCTCGAGAGGTCTTGATGATACGATGAGGGTGCTGATACGGCTGAGGTTGCAGATAAGTAGACTAGTATCAAGATCGTTATTCCCTTACAACATAAGCCCTGTGCTCAGACTGCTAGAAGTTTGCGAGAGTTTGTACGAAGGCAATGAATTTAGCTGAACCGTGTTGCCATCCTACACATTATAAATGGTACAAATTTTTTTTTATTAATCTGACATGCACTTTTTTTTTGATATTAGACAAGTAATATTTTAAAAACAAATACACCTTTTTCTTTTTTTGTTGAAATTTATACTATGTATTGTGTTAAAAAAATAAATTACTATAACTGTGTATTTTTCAATTCTACTTTGTGTTGGTTCTAATTTGTACTGACTATGAAATTGTAATATAACATAAACTTTGTTTTTATTGAAATAGCTATGGCAGTTATAACCTATTTTATGAACCTATAAAAGCATCAGCAAAAAACGATTAAAAACCAATTTGGGTTTTTTATATGATTAATTTAAATGATCATGATTTTCATTAATTTTTGATATAACATTCACTGAAGACTGGCGATATAATTAACATTCCAAAATTGGTTAATTATAATTTGTTAATATTAGAATTATTTAGGTTAAAGTGATTAATTTATATTAAATGTAATGTTGTAATAATTTGTATTGGTGTAATAATTTAATTAGTTGTTATAAATATATTAAAGTCTTCCTGAATAAAGTTAATCCACAGGATCATAAGAGTTCTTAGATCTCTTTGATCATAACATTTTGTGTTGACAAATTACATTAAAAATTAAAAATTGTGCCTTACCACCATTTGCAATGGTGCTTTGCCTTTATATAAGCTATTTATATATGTATATCTGTGTTATATTATACGGATCCCAAACTTTTGTTTACAATCTGTTTACTTAGAAATTTCTAATTTTGTAAAAATATCTTCAAAAAAAAAAAATGCGCGTCGAATTGAGAACCTCCTCTTTTTTTTGAAATCGGTTAAAAATACACTACTACACATTTCACTTATCACTTATTAAATAAAAGGGTTGACTCAAGTAGGTTTAATCAGTCTACTTCTTCCAAGAATTTTTCACAGTAAAATCGTTAACAGTTATCTAAAGTAACTTTGAAAAATGAAATGACGCTCAAAAATCGAAATTTCTAAGTGACTTTATATAACATAATAAAACTTTCACGTAATATAACATTAATTCATGTTACATAATCATGCTGTTGCTACGATAATCTTAGATAGTGTTAATTTATTTTACTTTGGTTGTATATTTGTAGTTTTAATGCATATGAAAATGCGGGTTTTAAATAATCTTTTTTAACTAAATTATATCATACACAATAATTGTAAATAATGTTTGCCATCTTTTTTTGTACCATGTAACTATTGACTTATGAGTAACTGTAATCAGTATTAACAATATTATAATTTATATAATATACAACATACTTAGTAATAATTTTATATACCTATTATATTACATATAGTATATGTATTTTTCGGTCAGTGTCCGAATGGTAAAGCGACTGATGTTGTTTTTACTTTACAACATACTACTTCATACGTTTGATATTTCGTGACCGCGCCCGCCACCGCACCCGTGCTTGTGAGCGCTTAGCCAAAAACATAGTTATATTCGCTATGTATGTGACACCATAAATAAAACCATATTATAATTATTACTATCACATTTTATTAGTAAAAAAAGAAAACGTACAAAAAATGTATTTGTAAAGAATACTTTTATCAATGCGACAGCTTTACCAACAGTGCAACAAGACTGCCTAACAAATGATACCATGTTTCATAACATTTTATATTTTATAACATAACATTTTTTATAAGTGCGTGCTACTTATATAACAATGTGATCGTGTTATATACAACACGAGTTCTTGTTATGTAATCTGGACGCACTTTGGATAAAATTATACTTATAAAAGAAGCAATATAATTGCTTCTTTTATAAGTGTAAAAAGTTCTTTTCGCGTTATATAATTGGTGTCAAATATTATGCAAGATCTATTCAATGCAATTTTAAAGTAAAAATATGAACTTTAATTTATATTCTTTATTTTTCGCTTACACATTTTACTATACTATATTAAACTTAATTACTTATAGTAAAAATGTATATTAGAAAATACCTATTACTTGTGGAATAATTTAAATTTAATGGAATAAAGAGTATTAGGTATCAAGCCTAAATAAAAGTGTAAAAGTTTAAATTGATAAAATTATAATAGATGAAAACTTCTTCAAAAATTGTTTTAGCAGATCTCTAAAGCACTAAGTTGAGCAATTCTAAAATGTTTATTATGCAGCGGAGGTAAAGTACAGTTTACTTTATAAACTTTATGAAGGAAACTTCGTTTTGACATTGCCACAATTTGCCATTTGCCCTTGCCCTTGAAGCTATTGAGTGGGATCTGTAATGAACGGTTAATAAAAAAAAACTTTAAAAAAAAAGATTTACCAAGTTGCAAATAAATTTATCGCATCTTACCTAAAATATTAGTGACGGAACTTCGACAAACATAGATGAATACTTAATGTATACTTATCATATGGTTTCACAGAAAAAGATTTTTCGTCAATAGTCTTGAGGAATCAAAAAGCAGTGAATCTCAATCGCAAACAAATCTAAACTCTTAGATTCGATACAGTTTTGATAAACTTAAAAAAAAAACATATTATTAAGCTTTAAAAATTAAGAATACGATTATTATTATTTTTAACCAAGTTTGTCAGATATACACATTACTGAGTTATGAATCTGTTTGGTCGATCGTTACGATAAATAGGTTTGAAACTTTCAACAACACCACAACAAAGAAATGTGCCTGCGATCTTAAAAAAATTTCAATTCCACAATAAAACACACAAAACACAATAAAATTATTTTATTGTGTTAGGTACTTAGCCATATTTGGGAAAACAGTTTCAAGATAACTAAATAAAGCAATGTAACTTAGTTGACATAAATTATGGCATAGATTCAGTTTTTTAATATTCCGAGAATTCTTTAAAGTTCAATTAAATAAAAATATGAAAAATATATAATTTAATATTTCATAAAGGTGCGTTCAGACACTACAAAATTTTAACGTTTATGACACATGTTGTATAACTATGTGAATGTGTTATATAACAAAAGCTTTATAATTTGTTACAAGATCTGTGGACACCTTAATATTTATATTGTTTGGTTGTATCAGACATAGTAAATTAATCTGAGTAGTTAAGATAGCCTTAACTTAAACCTTGTTAAATGTTTAATTTAATATAACAATAATAAAAGGAAATATTTTTGTACATGATGCGTATTTTTTGGTTTTATTTCACCTAATTTTTTTATGCATTTTGATAACGAGATCACCGCCAGTGTAGGTTGAGAATTAAACGAATCTAAAAATCTAGATTACAATTATTTGTAGTTTTTAATTTTCAATTTTTTTACACAATTTGTAGATAATTCTTAGAGCAGACATAGGTACTATTTCAAATTGGCCGACTGTCGAAGTTCGAACAACTAAATTGCGTACTTTTACAATTTAGTTGACTAACTTGTATTGTGTGTCTAAGCGGAAGGGAATGTTGATTCTGATATGATCAGTGTCCAATTATTTAGTTGAATAAGCTTGGCTACCATAAGTCACTATGTCTATTAATAGGTATACTCTGCGATTTAGTTATCCAACTTAAAACTGGACGCATGTACCTACGCAATAACGTTTCAACCCACAAAACTTTGTCAAAATAAATACATACATAATGTGAAGGAATAAAGTTAACTTTTCAATTGATAAGTTATGTGGGTTGACTCTCTATTGCACATGTGCGTACAATTTTAAGTCAGAGTATAATAGACATAGTGACTTAGTTGGATAAGATGTGCGGACTAACATAAGTCACTATGTCCATTATTATCTTTGCGATTTAGTTGTCCAACTTGAAATTGCAAGTCTACGAGTTGGTCTTTTCCGGTGGGAGGCTTTGGCCGTGGCTCGTTACCACCCTACCGTCCGACGTGCCGCGGAGCGATTTAGCGTTCCGGCACGTAGAAACAAATTGGGGGGTTGAATTTAAATCAAATCAAATCAAAATTTATTTATTTCATGTAGGCCAACTTGTAGCTCTTATGACACGTCATAAATCTACCACCGGTTCGGAATGCAGATTCTGCTGAGAAGAGCCGGCAAGAAACTCAGCAGTTGCTCTTTTCAAAAAAGTTTTTTTTTTACAATTGTTAACAAAACTAGGCTATGCACACAATGTTTCCACACAGAAGTTTCACGAGCATGACGCATGATCCAGCCATTGCTTCGCTCAACCATTTATGCTGCCATACCCCTTCAAGTTACTCCGGTACCATCTTAGACTGCATCGCCACTTACCATCATGTGAGATCGCAGTCAAGGACTATCTTGTCATCAAATAAAAAAGGTACCTACTCTTTTCTAACGATCGTTATTCCGAACCAGTGGTAGATTCATTTGAAGTTTCCAAAGCACTTTCTAAAAGTTTATTTCAATAAAAAAATATTCTATTCTATTATTATCAGATGAGAGTGATAGGTAGGTATTTATAATTCGGTCATCCATTCACTAATAACCCCCGCAATGTACTCACTGTCACGACTAGGCCATACGAGCCATAAATTCAGATTGATTTTATACCTAGGTACCCATGAGATGGAGCAAAAAGCTATTATAAAACGACTGAAATATGAAAAAATCTCAAGTGCCCTACAAATTCAATATTTGCTTCGCCTGACCTACTTTTCTATTTAGAACACTAACATGAAATTAGGCCAAGAGTCGAGACCTTAGTTCTAGGTTTAGCGTAGGGGTCAAAGCACAACTATGTCACAAAAACTCATATTTTTTTATTACCAATATTGTGACTAAAGCACATAGATACCTAAGTTCGCTTGAGAGTTAAAATTAAAGCGAACGGCATTGACTTGTGTTTGTCAGATTGTGTGTATTAAAATAAATGAATACCTGTTATTGGTTAAATAAAAAAAAAGACGTGAGGCACTCGGGGACTGCCGCGGTAAAGCTATTGCATAGCATTTTTTATCAACGCCATCTAGCGGCACACCGTAGAGGAGTCCCGTGTCAGGTTATTTTCGTTACGGAATTTCTGGATTCGGCCTCCACGCTGGCCTGCGATAGAAGCTATGCAATAACTTAAAAAATGAGTTTTTGTGACTTATGTGCTTAGTCTGCCGACCCTAGAGTTCTCACTTGAAGTTCAAGACGTTGATGAAAGAATGAGACAAAAATAATGTAGGTACTTTTGCCAAGGCGCTGGAATGTCTCAAAGCAATAAAAAACTTCCTAGTATGTGGATAAACGATCTTAAGTTGCTGACAGACTGGACACAGGCGTTACAAGATCGCGTACTGTGGCGATCCTTTAAAAAGACCTATATCCAGTAGTGGAAGTCAGACATTGATTTCGACTGGGTTCAAAAATAAAACACACCAATATAAATACGATTATTTTATTAGCGAGCAACTATGTTTGTAAATCATTATTTCATTACAATATAATAATTATTAATTCAACTAGAAACATTCTATAGTCTTTGTACAAGGCAATTTTGTCGTATCGACGCGGTGATAGGGGCAGCAAATATTGATTCATTTACAATCGATTATAAAACCAGCTAAGATTTCAATCTATACTATAATATAAAGCTGAAGAGTTTGTTTGTTCGAACGCGCTAATCTCAGGAACTACTGGTTCGAATTGAAAAATTATTTTTGTATTGAATAGTCCATTTATCGAGGAAGGCTTTAGGCTATATAACATCACGCTGAACATAATAACAGAAATTGACGCGTACGAGGTCGCAGGCAACAGCTAGTTATAGAGCGTGCTCTGACTTAGCTCAAACTCAAGATAGAGGTTAAAACGAGACACAAATATAGTCCGACATAAACCTGTCTTACTTACTCATACTTCCCGAAAAAATGTAACCCATATAAAACTGAAAAGTATCTCAATCGCTCATAATTTTTAAGCTATTGCATAGCTTCTATCGCGGGCCAGCGTGGAGACCAGTGGGACTCCTCTACGGTGAGCCGCTAGATGGCGCATTTTTCATCAACGCCATCTAGCGGTGAGCCGCTAGATGGCGTTGATGAAAAATGCTATGCAATAGCTTTACCGCGGCAGTCCCCGAGTGCCACACGTCTTTTTTTGCTAAAATAGTATAATAAAATAATAATAATATAAAATTGTATTTAGCATCAATGCAAATAAAGTATTAAGAATAAAAGAAAATCAATATTTGCTGTCCCTTCACAAAAACCTCTCTAACTTTTCGTCAATAAAATCTTAACTTAAGCAGTACATTGAGTAGGTTAGTCGATAAAAATACGCGTTCTAGATAAAGCTGAGCCCATTTTAATGAGTACAGAACAAAATTCGCAGATAAGTACGTTTAGGCTCAATGCATATTGGTGTAGAGTTGACTGTGAAGTTGAAAAATGACGCGTCTCTACGCTTTCTTCACACTGCGCCAATATGCCTTGACCCTTAATTTATTTTCTAAATGACGTCATAGGAATGTTTGAAAACAAGATTTTGAATAACTCAAGCCCAGTTTCGAATCTTGAAATTGTCGTTCAACTGCAAAAGGATTAAAACTTAAAAAATATATTTAATTAATTTTATTTTATTAAGTTATAGTCTAAAAAATAATACTTATTAAACAATGGTGCGTGGCTATTAAATAAAAAACTTAAAATTAACATGAAATGTCAAAAAAAATTGGTGCATTTTCGAAAACGTGCATCGATTCATTTCATGTCATTGTTATTCAAAATAAACATGTCGATATAATTTTCGATTAACAAAGGTACATTTAAAGTGAAAAAAAAAAAAATTATAGTAAAATATTTTCCTGTTTGTAAAACATTTTACTGCCTTATTGTGAACAATTTTACTGTTTTATAGTAAAACTATTAGAGTAAAATGTTTTAACGTAAAATAACAGTATTAATTTAAAATTGAAATAGATCAATTTTTATATATGGCGAAGTCAAAAGAAGTACAATTTTAGCAACCTATATATCATTGGTCAAATTCATTAGTGGAACATTTCCAAAATCAGGTATTTTGAGTTAAGTATGTAAAATGGATAATCTTTCCGAAGCACTAACGGTACAAGTCAAAACTTTGGTTCTAATTAACAGGAAAGCACGTATTGCTAGAGAAATATTGATTTAAGCTGTCAACTCAAAACTTTGGCTCACAATTACTAGAAACTGTATAATTTGAATTGTGCCATTAATGAATTTGACCGACGATATACTATATGTCTATTTACGTATATTCCACAGTAGCGCCTAAACTACTGAGCCGATTTTGATAAATGAGGTGTCAATCGATACGTTATAATGGTCTGGATGACATAGGCTACATATTATACGAACAGAATCAATATGACCGATGTTTCACCCAATTTTCTATAGATGGGTTACAATTTTTAATTTTTTTCTCGTTTGCATTATATATTGAAAAGTAATGTCATGATAATGAGAATAATGGGGGTTCCTCATTAGGTTAATGGTTTCCCCCCCTTTCAAGGTGGAAGGGATAATTTTTTTTTAATATTAGACATGTTGAAGTTGCCCAACCCCCTCTTCCCTCCAAATAAGCGGAAAGTATGTGTTAGGAGTGGGTACGACAATAGTGCAACGGGTGGGGATTGAACCTGTGACCTTTCTGCTTTCAGTCCGCACCTTTAACCGTTGAGCTATTGAGGCTATGTATTATATATTGAATGTATGAGCGATTTTCCGGAACGCATTTTCCGGAATTAAATGCAAAAAACGTAATCCGCTCGGGGCAAATGCAAATGACGTCATTCGCATTTCTTTTGCGCGCCATCGACGCGTGTTTATGACGTCATGTGTTATAAAATTAAGTTGTATGGTCGTTTGTTATAACACTTGGTCGATCTGTAGAGTTGTGTATACAGTGTGAAATTTAAAGTAATTTTCCCGCGGCAGAACGATTCGCCCTTTGTAGTTAGTAGTAGAAACATAGTTAAAATTGAATAAAAAAAATTTTTTTTTTGAGACGAAAAAATTAAAAAAATATTCATGATCTCGAAAACGTGAGAAACAATAGTAATTCACGAGAGCTAATGCCCGTGTTACACATGCTAGTTACTCGCACAAAAGCATGCCAGTCAAGTAAAAATGAGCTACTCGCGGCTCGCGATCTACTCGTATGCTTTGTACTGGCACGTGAGTTACTGGTAGAATCTCGATAAACATGAGAGTAGCATGAAAGCATGCCAGTCACAAGTAAAAATGTACTTGTGACTGGCATGCGTTTGTGCGAGTAACTAGCATATGTAATAAGGGCATTACGCAGGTACTACCGAATCGCACACGCTTATAAAAAATAAATATAATTATATTATGATAAAGTGAATAAATGAAGATTCATAAATGTTCACAGCAAAATAATCTCACGAGCGTCGTGATACGGCATAAACTTGCTTGCAGGTTGAAACTTACGCGAGGTATTACTATTGGCTCGAGATCGTTTTCGAGTTTTTTTTTCACTATTGTAAATCTTAAATTTTTTTGATTCGGCTTCGCTCACATTGTGTAATCATTGCGCTGCGGGAAAATAACCATTGATAAAATGTCAGCGTGTACGGGTGTGTGGCGCGGCCGGTGCTGCAGTGGCGCGCGTCTAGTCGGCCTTGCGCGGCCTGCGCTTGCGCACCTCTTGCGCCTCGGCGCGCGGCTCGTCGCCCGCGCCCGCCGCCTCCGCCTCGTCCGCCTCGTCGCCAGAGCTCTGGAAAATACATTTTTGATTCAAATTTATTTTATTTATTTTTATTAGAAGATTTATTAATTTTACTAGTGATTTTTACAAAGGATTATAATCTAATACATAATTTACTTGCACAGTGCGTGCAAAATCATTTTAAAGCCTCAATAGCTCAACGGTTAAAGGTGCGAACTGAAAACTGAAAGGTCGCAGGTTCGAATCCCACCCGTTGCACTATTGTCGCACCCACTCCTAACACAAGTTTTCACTTATTTGGAGGGGAGAGGAGAACATCAGTCAAGTTCAGCTTGGCTGATATTCTTTTAAAAAAAAAAAAAAAAGTAAACACAACATGCAATTAAGTAAATTCATTTCAATAGCGGTTGTAGGGGGCGCGTGGCTCATGGTTGTGTGTGTGTCGTATCTGTATAAGTGTGAGCGAGAGCTTGCTCGCGCCTCACTGCTCCCACCTAGGCTCCTGACAAGCCCGCACACTTACGCAACGACGGAACCACAAGTAAAGCGCCCGTAACTTCGTGAGACAACTTATTATTCACCAGTAACTTGATGTTCATCATTGAAACATACAGATAAATAGAAAGTGTGCAAAGGCGGCCTTATAGCTTTAAGCGAGCTTCTCCAGGCATTTTTAATTATGAGAAGCACATATACAGCGTCGTCACAGTATTAAAATCAAATCAAAATTTATTTATTTCATGTAGGCTAACTTGTAGCTCTTATGACACGTCATGACTCTACCACCGGTTCGGAATGCAGATTCTGCTGAGAAGAACCGGCAAACTCAGCAGTTGCTCTTTTAAAAAAATTTTCACAATGGTTAACAAAACTATGCTATGCACACAGTGTTTCCACAAAGAAGTTTCAAAAATTCACAACTACCACATTTTATTAAAATACATTTTAAGCTAAAAAAAAAAGTACTACTCGTACAATTAAAGAATGGGTTTGAAAATGGCGTCGCTTCTGTTCACCTCTCACTCGCACACTGTCGCTATCTATACTCACACTCGCCGGTACGGACAACAACAATAAACCGATAAAATGACCGTCTTTATTTATTTATTTATTGGTAATCAACAGCGTGTACAACATAATTTTACAAGATTATTTTAATCACAACACACTAATATTATAAAGGTGAAAGTTTGTACGTGTATGTGTTTGTGTATGTGTGTATGTTTGTTACTCCTTTGCGCCACAACGCATGAATCGATTTGGCTGAAATTTGGAATGGAGATAGCTCATTCCCAGGATTAAAACATAGGCTATTTTTTATCCCGGAAAATTAAAGAGTTCCCGCGGGAATCAAAAACCTTTATCCGCGCGGACGAAGTCGCGGGCATCATCTAGTTCTTAAATAAAGCCAAAAATGATTACATTATTTGAATTAAAAAATATATATAACGTTTATATTATTTTTTATTATGTTATAATTTATTGATTATTAGCGGTTTGTCGCTCGCTATAGATCCCGTGTATGCTGACAGTACCGGCATAATGAGCCGCCATTTCTAAAACCATTCTTTAACTGTACGGATAGTACACTCACATCGCTCGGAGAATTCTTCTCCGCGTCACTGCCCGGAGCGTTCTCAGCATCGTCCACTATGTCATCGTTGATTAGCTCCTGAAATGTATTACAGTATTTTTTTTATGTACGCCATCCGGTACTTGTTTTTTTTTTTTAATTATAATTATTATTATTTATTATGAGATAGGCTTGCGGTTGACGACAATCAATGATGGAAAGCATTGATGAGGTCTAGGTTGGCTAGCCTAGAAAATGCTTATGCACTCTTTTCTTGAAGGTACTCAGATTATGCATGGCTGGAAACAGAAGCTGGAAGTGCGTTCCATACCTTAGCCGTTCGTTTCAGTTTGAACTGAAGCGTTTCGTGTGAGTAGGTTGGATTTCAACCACATATGGGTGCCATCGCTCACGATTTCTCGAAGTTCTGTGGTAAAACGGTGAGGGGGGCACAAGGTTGTGAAGTTCCTGCGCGCACTTTCCAAAGTATATCCGATAGAAGGCCGATAGACAGGCCACATTACGTCAGTGTTGAAGATTGAGCGAGTTGCGAAACTGAAGTGGAAATGGACGGGGCACACAGTTCGAAGAGCTGATGGTTGTTGTGGTCCCAAGGTGCTGGAGTGGCGACCCCGCACCGGGAAGCGCAGTGTTGGCAGACCCCCCACTAGGTGGACCGATGACATCAAAAGAGTCGCAGGTAGTCACTGGATTCAGGTGTAGCAAGACCGAGATCTGTGGAGCTCCATGCAAGAGACTTATGTCCAGCAGTGGACATCTATAAGTTGAAAAAGAACAAGAGCCATCCCAGAGGTGGCAGCAGTACTCCATGGCTGAGCGAACCAGAGTCTTGCTAATAACTAGACCAACGAGACAGTCAAAACAACAATGTATATGTACATGTCACTGAAGGTAAGTGAAAGTGTGGAGTACTGACCCCTTCATCGTCAGACTTCTTCCCGTCCTGCTCCCTCCTCCGGTCCACTTCAGCGCGGCTCAGCAGCAGCTTGTCGGGGCGGCGCGGCGGGTACAGCATGTCGATTATGCATACTAATATCTGGAAATAACAAACACTTATATACCATATCTATCTAAAATACAAAAGGAAAAGTTGACTGACATCTCAAATGACTGGACGGATTATTGTCAAACAAATGGATTTGGATTCTGAAAATGTTAGTGGAAAAGTTTGATTCACCGATCCTGGAGTGTTCGTAAAACTGAAGTGACAAAACATATTATGTATTGTTGTTATTAATGTGATGTCAATTCACTAAAAAAATTTCTTACTAGATAAAGTCTACTATAAAATAAATGACTTCCTTAATGAGTAACTTGGCGTCCGTCTCTCTACAAAGCCAATATTTGCTGTGCCCCAATCATTGTAATAACATTGGAATGCAATAAATGAATATGAATATAAATATGTGTTTTTTAATTATTAATTCAAACAAAATATTCTTTTACAAAACATAGTTTTTAAGTTTTTGTGTTTTTTTTTTTTTTTTATTCTATGACAAGATAGCCCTTGACTGCGATCTCACCTGATGGTAAGTGACGATGCAGTCTAAGATGGTAGCGGGCTAACTTGGAAGGGGTATAGGAGTGTAAATTCAACCCATACCCCTAATCGGTTTCTACACGCCATCGTGCCGGAACGCTAAATCGCTTGGCGGCACGTTTTTGACGGTAGGGTGGTAACTAGCCACGGCCAAAGCCTCCCACCAGACCAGACCAGAGACAATTTAGAAATAATAAATTACTAAATTGCCCCCGCCGGTGTTACTAACAAAATGGGCCTTGCGGTTGCCACAATAAAAAAATTTATTTCTTATAACTCACCAATCCCAACAGGGCTCCGATGAATATCGTGGCCACAGCGAAGATGAGGTAGGAGCCCCACGTGGGCAGCCCATAAGTCTCCATCAACATGTTATGTACACCCTGGTGACAAAAACTAGATTTAAAACAAATTTATTTATTTATTTATTTATTAAGCCTTGCGCCATGGTACACAAAAAAATTCCGAAGTACATGAGTATAATGAAATCCCAACTGTGAAACAAGAAATAGATAGCCACCTTGACGCCTACAAGCAGAGGCTAAAGCGTCATAAAAACAGCCTAGCCGTCCAACTCCTGGATGCTAGTGGCAACATGTTTCGCCTTAAAAGGGCCACACTGGCTAACATAGCATAAACCATAATGTGCTCTACTATCATGGGATGTCACGTCAATGGATTTGCAAAGCCTAAACGTTCGATTAAAGAGCCTCCAGATCTGCTCATAGTTCACGGACTGATCGCAGATAGAAGAGAGGATAAAAAAAAAAATATATTAAGCCTTTTATCAGACAGCAATACACGTTTTAAACATTTAGCACTATTTGTTATTATTTTATATTGTTGTATAAATTTGTCTCGTTCTATCTGTCTTGAGTCTAGCAGAGTGGGAGTGCATTGTATAGTATTGTATTGTTTATTTCTTCGATTTAGACTTACAAAAGCGCTTACGAATGTCAACAAATTTTACATCAATAAGTACAAAATACTTAATAAAAATAAAAATAAATTAATTAAATGTCAAAAAAAAAAAAAATTATGTGCAGTCTATAGATTTCAGAGTTATTCTCACCCGTAAGGCCTGGCTGAGCTTAAAGAAGTGCGCAACGAGGCCCATCTGCATAGAGTCTGGGGCTTTCCACGACGGCACGGGCTCAGTCTTCTTCCAGCGGCCCTTCTCCACGAAGTCCAGCATAGAATCCGCATCGCGAGGCCCCTTGTACTGCCGGAACTCGCCGTCTTTCACACTGAAAAATTGTTATCCATAAACTTTAAAAATTGTTAGAATAGAATAGAATAGAAATATTTTTTATTCAAATAAACTTTTACAAGCACTTTTGAATCGTCAAAGAATCTACCACTGGTTCGGAATGCCTTTCCTGCCGAGAAGAGCCAGCAAGAAACTCGGCGGTTGCTCTTTTCAAAAAAATAAAAATTTTACAATTTTATTGACTACGACTTACTAACTTTTTAGTGAGTTGCTGTTTAAACAAGTGTAAAATAAAATTTAAAACACCCCCGACATGTTACATCATCCTAATCGCTAGTCAGTAATCGTTAAAATAAAAATATGTTATCCGCCATTTTGTGGCGGCGGCCATCTTGGACCGATTTTCATCAAACATAGCTAAGAACACTCTCGACTAAATCACCTTTCAAACAAAAAAAACAAAATCAAAATCGGTTCATCCGTTCGGCTGTTACTATGCCACACGTTTGAGTATCTTCAAGACAAGAGTGAATAGGCATTTTCTAGGCAAGCGCGCTCCAACCTAGACCTCATCAATGCTTTCCATCATTGATTGTTGTCAAGCGCAAGCCTATCTCATAATAAATTGGGCCAGCAGGGTGGATTATAATTCATATCTGAGAGAGTAAGACGTTAATGGGTTGCTCATCATGATGTTGATACAAAAAGTAAAAAAATAACTTACTAATGAGCTACCTGTTCAGATTTTAAGCCAGTATGGATGTATAAGGCTAGTCTAAAACATTAAGGCCCAAGACACGGAGCTGCCCGCGAAATTCAAATTAAATTTGGTTTTTCGACATTTATAAACGAATACGACAAAGTAGGCTTATGGTATTCAAATTGCGCTAATGGCAGTATCATCTTCACAGGTTTATATACTAATCTTTACGTAAAAGTATCCAGTTTAAGAAATTAATCAAAATAATGACTAATTTGTGAGTAGCTCACGTCAAACTCATTATTTTGACTAATTTCTTAAACTGGATACTTTCACATTAAGATTAGTATATAAACCTGTGAAGATGATACTGCCATTGGCGCAATTTGAATACCATAAGCCTACTTTGTCGTATTAGTTTACAAAATGCGAAAAACCAAATTAAATTTGAATTTCGCGGGCAGACCCGTCTCTTGGGCCTTAAGTCGCCACTCACTGGTATATAGTAGGCAGCGCAGTGACAACGAACCGGCCGCTCAGGCCGGGCGCCTTGGTGACGTCGACGGCGCCCGCCCGCAGCGCCAGGTTCCTGCCGCGCGCCGCGCTCGACAGCTCCTTCCACGCCGGCGCCAGGGCGTTGCACGCGGGGCACCATGGCGCGTAGCTTGAGACATACACACCATTAACCATAATAAATCTTACTAATATTATTGCGAAAGGGTGTTTGTTGGTTTGTCCTCCAATCACACTGCAACATAGCTATAGATCAGGGGTGGCCAACTTGATTAGAGCAAAGATCTACTGACGAAACCCTGTGAGATCTACCAATTTCATACTTTTTGATAAATAAAACAGTACAAGTTACTTATGTAGTATTTTTTATTTAATTAAAAGGGAAAACCGAATAAAATCGAATTCTTAGTAACTAGTTACTAATTACTTGTTCATAATATTAGTGTAAGCATCTTCCGCTAGGTTTTTTTTTTATTCTATGACAAGATAGCCCTTGACTGCGATCTCACCTGATGGTAAGTGACGATGCAGTCTAAGATGGTAGCGGGCTAACTTGGAAGGGGTATAGCAGTGTAAATTCAACCCATACCCCTAATCGGTTTCTACACGCCATCGTGCCGGAACGCTAAATCGCTTGGCGGCACGTTTTTGACGGTAGGGTGGTAACTAGCCACGGCCAAAGCCTCCCACCAGACCAGACCAGAGACAATTTAGAAATAATAAATTACTAAATTGCCCCCACCGGGAATCGAACCCGAGACCTCCCAGTTATAAGACCACAGCGCTCACCACTGCGCCTGGGAGGTCGTCAAAAATGTTTGTAGTCATGCAGTGAATGAGTCGAGTCATTCACTGCATGACTGCAAACATAATAGCTGTGATCAACCAGTTGGCTTGCTGTAGATTGATGTGATTTTGTGCATGGCTTTAGTTGACTTGGTTATTGTTTTATTAAGAGTGTGACTTGCTTTCACATAGTAGTCTAGAAGCAGTCTCACAGAGCAACAGAAACTTGAAACTAGTGACCTTCTTTAAATTTTTTTGATGAGAAGTGTATTGTTTATTTGTTATACAAAAAGTTGTCTGGCAGGTTGGTATGATGTAACAATGTGACTCATAATATTGTTTGTAAACTTGGAATTTTGTGTAAGCTCAAGGTATAGTGAGCTAGCTAATTAACTAGTGAGTTAATTAAAGAGATAAGTTGACTTGATCTATGAATGATTCTTATCATACTTATGTGTGTGTTCTTTTGTCCTTCAATAACGCTGCAACAGAGCTACAGATTAACGTGATTTATTGCATGGCTATAGTTGAGGACCTGGAGAGTGACATAGGCTACATTTTATCCTGGAAAATCCAAGAGTTCCCGCGGGATTTTAAAAACTAAATCTATGCGGATGCAGATAAGTCATGGGCATCAGTCAGTCAATATTATAGAGTAATATAAGAGTGTTTGTTTGTTCTACAATTATACAGCAATTCCGCAACAGATCAATGTGATTTTTTGTATTGGTATAGTTGAAAACCTGACGTTACACTACTTTTTATATCAAACAAAGGGTTCCCGCAGATTTTTTAAAACCTAACTCTACTCTGGCAAAGACGTGTGCAAAAGCTAGTTACATCCCAACTAACAAAATGGTCTTAATATAAGGCATATAAGAATTGTATAAACGTTTTCGAAAAACTGAATGGCATGAAAATAAGACATACAAACGTTTATACAACGCGATTTTGGCGCAGTTACTATTTCTATAAAGTCGTATAGCTGTCATTCAAAAGTCATAAGCGAGAACATAGTAGTGTTGTAATATTATCATTGGTATGAGTATTTAGTCGTATAGTCATCATAGCATTCATAGCGCAGACGTTTTTCGGACCAATGAATCTATTTGATGCAGTATTGAAGCGCTTTCAATTATAAGTAATAGAATTTAACTATTAATAAATTCTGCATGTGTGCAGACTATATTTTTATACTTTTATACTATAAGTGTAATCAAATTATTTACAAGTTTGAAATGGGATGTGTTTATGTTTAAGTTTGGAAAACTTAATGCGAATATTACTTTAGGGACCAACTTTTTAGGTTTATTAATAAATTTTAAATGCCCCCTTCATTTATTGTGTATTTAATTATTATTTTTTAAATAAAAAATAAATTATTATATGTCATAATGCCATTATGACTTACGAAATACTTATATACCACTTCATCGTGCCATTATAAGTTACAAAATACTTGTATAGGATGAATACTGCTGTGTTAAGAGTTATAAACTCTTAAAGAACATGGCGTTCTTTCATTACGAACCTATCAGAGTTCCCTAAAACATTTTAGTAAACCGTTTTTTGGAATTTGTCATTCCAAAAAATAGTTTTTTACATTAACAGAACATTTTAGAGACCATAAGTTTTTTGGGAATGCGGCAAAAAACATATTTTGTCAACGTCGAAAAATGACATAATTGTCGGTTCCCAACTTTATCCAGGGACTAGGGGCCGTTGTGTTGTGTCGTTAACCATGGGAGGTATGGCCATAATGACTTGATTGACATGATTAAGGTTTCTTTAATTATCAGGGATAAAATGTAGCCTATGTGCTAATCCTGGGTATGAGCTATCTCCATTCCAAATTTCAGCCAAATCGGTTCATTCGTGTTAAAGAGTAACATAAGAGACATCGATTTTCAACAAAAAAAAAAAGATACCGGCCGAATTGATAACCTCCTCCTTTTTGGAAGTCGGTTAAAAAATAGGTACGGAACCATCACTCTCTGTCGCGTTTATTGGGCTTGGCTGGTTTACATTACTGCGAATATATTTAAAATGTCATGTTCACATGCATAGTCTTATAGCAGCATTATTAAGGTTGTAATACCAGCCAAAATGTCCCGCCTAAAACGTTTGTATGACTGTGTATTTTCTACGATTAAATTGCTTTATAGCTATTTCATACAAACGTTTGTACAACGACTTTTATTACCAAATTGCATTGAAATTTAAATGCGATATACATGATGCCTGTACAACGTCACATTTTAAAACTTACTAATATACGACACCTATGTGACGAAATAATCATAAAAGCTTAAAATCTTATGACCATTTTGTTAGTTGGGATATAAATTAGAATTTCGAAGATGTATGAAAAATATTTAAGTTTTCCGATTATATTTTTACAAACCAACAGTACACTAACTACACAAATTATTTAAATCATCGTTTATCGATCAATTACGTGGGTTCGAAATTATTTAACATATGACTCACGATCAAGTTTGCTTTATTTGGTCTCATTAGGACGGTAGTTGGGTGATTTTTTATCACAAGAAGTGTTTCCCAATAAATACGGACACAATAGATGCGTCATAGGTCGCAGTAGTCTCTAAAACGGTGCTTCAGACTTAGACCCTATCGACCTTGCTAAGTTTAATGAACTCTTTATTGGTTTAGAGTTAAGACTAGACAAGACAACCTATATTCGTATATAAAGGATAACAATTACGAAACAATTTCAACACCTAATCAGCATACAAATCTCAAACACCATTTAGCAGTATTATAATAATTTTATAAGTTTAAAACGAGTTTCAAATTCTTTTTTCTAGGAATTTAGATTTTTGACACGTTTTGAAAAGTACCGGGTTGTAAAAAAAACACTCACAATTCAACCATCCATTCCCCATCGAGGATCTGCCGCCAATTATCTTCATCTAATTCAACATTTGCACTGGCTAATTTAGTAAAACAACATAAAAATACACAGGAATATAGGAAAATATTCAACACTTGCGGGGTCTTGGTAAGGCGCGCCATGTCTGATTTTGTGTCAGTGTGGCAGTACTGCCAACATTCAGATGTAGCAACGTTTTGTTTTTTTTTTTATTTTCAGCTCTGGCTTTTAGCCTTTTTAAAGTCAGTTTTTGTACTAGACTACTAGATGGCGCAAAACGCTATAACGTAAAACTTATAGTCTGTGAAGTAATATAACTTACTTCTTTAATTTTTCGCTAGATGCCACTACTAGTTTTTAAAATCTTGATTTTCTGTTGTACAAAAACAAAATCATAAGTAACTTTTCGAAGAATTAGGTAGGCAGTAGGTAGGTAAATAAAGAGTCTTTCTGTGATTTGGAAATATTGTTCATTTACTTATTCCAACGATTATTTGAACCAAATCAAAGTTTTTAAATTTTGTTTGTCTGTTTGTACGGGCTAATCTGCAGATCACAGGTCGAGACTTTTACAAGACCAATTTTCAAAGGAGATCCACCGGATTTTCTTCGTAATTCCTACTAACATTATAAATGCGAAAGTTTGGATGTATGGATGTTTGTTACTCAATCACGCCGCAACGAATGAACCGATTTGGCTGTTTGGCACAGAGATAGATTATAGTCCGGAATAACACAGGCAACTACTTTTTATCCTGGAAATTAAGAGGGTTCCCGCGGGAATTAAAAATCCTCAATCTAGTTGATGATAAAATGATATTTCATTACTTGCTTCTGTCGTTTTTTCGACATTTAATGTACCTATGTTTTATCTATTTGCTAGTTTATAACTCCATACTTTGCTAGTAGGCGAAGGCTGTACATTAACAGATCTCATTAAAGACATTTAAAAATAGCGCTTCGCAGCGCTATCGAAGTTCGATACAGGCTGTTTTAGTTTTATTTAAAAAATATTAGCCAAACGACAACCTCCCTGGCGCAGTGGTGAGCACTGTGGTCTTATAACTAGGAGGTCTCGGGTTCGATTCCCGGCGGGGGCAATTTGGGAATTTATATTGCCTGGTGGGAGGCTTTAGCCGTGGCTAGTTACCACCCTACCGTCAAAGACGTGCCGCCAAGCGATTTAGCGTTCCGGCACGATGGTGTGTAGAAACTGATTAGGTATGGATTGAATCTACACTGCCGATCCAAGTTAGCCCGCTGCCATCTTAGACTGCATTTTCACTAACCATCAGGTGAGATCGCATACAAGGACTATCTTGTCAACCAATTAAAATAACCTAAAGTTGACTATTAATATCTTCCTATCCCCTCCAAATAAGCGGAAATCTTATGTTAGGAGTTGGTACGACAATAGTGCAAGAGGTGGGATTCGAACTTGCGACCTTATAGTTTTCAATCCGCACCTCTATCGAAGCTGAGTTAGTGACATAGGCTACTTTTTATCCCGGAAAATCAAAGAGTTCCCGCGGGATTTTAAAAACTAAAAGCACGAACGAAGTCGTGGGCATCAGCTAGTTACACTTTACACTTCTATTATAAAGGCGAAAGTTTGTATGTGCGTGTGTGGGGGGATATGTGTGTATGTTTTGTTACTCCTTTACTCCACAACGAATGAACTGATTCGGCTGAAATTCGGAATAGAGACAGCTTATAACCAGGATTAACACATAGGATACATTTTATACCGGAAAATCAAAATTTTCCCGAGGGTTTTTAAAAACTAAATCTTACTTAATATTTTAATAGCACACTGTATAGCGCGAGTGACACCGACCGGGAGGTGTAGTGCGCGGTAGGGCTTCCCGGCGGGCTTCGTCTACTATCGAGTGGGTAGGGGGTTCGAGCCTCGGCTGTCTATGCGCACCTAACTCAATTAGTACACCGGCGTTTTATACTGCTGATGTATTTATTTGTTGATGTTTATATTTGTGTATAGTTAGCTGATGGTCGATGGGGTCCCAAGGTGCTGGAGTGGCGACCCCGCACCGGGAAGCGCAGTGTTGGCAGACCCCCCACTAGGTGGACAGACGACATCAAGCGAGTCGCAGGGAGCCGCTGGATTCAGGCGGCGCAAGACCGAGGCTTGTGGAGGTCCATGCAGGAGACTTATGTCCAGCAGTGGACGTCCATTAGTTGAAGAAGAAGAAGATATTTGTGTATAATATAAACGTAAAAATTCTTTTTACAAAACCAACTTGAAGCTTGATTCTATTTGAGAAACAACTAACTAAATTAAACTAAACAGGTCTAAATATAGTATTCTTTACAATATTTCCTAGGATAATAATTTAACGTAAAAATTCTTTTCACAAAATCGACTTCAAACGCCTCTACAAAGTGTATCAATTGTGCCTATAAAATTTGAAGAGTTCCCTCGATTTCTCCAGGATCCCATCATGAGATCCTTACCTAATGACAATGGGATCACCTGGGAAGTACACCCTTTCAAAAAAAAATAATTTTCCAAATCCGTCCAGGCATCTTCGAGTAGGTAATCGGGGAACTAACATTAAAAAAAAATTAAAATAAAAGATTCCGACGAATTGAGAATCTCCTCCTTTTTTGGAAGTCGGTTAAAAAGAGCACCGATAGCCTAGTAGTTAGGACTGCCGTCTCTTCTTCGGGGGTCGCAAGTTCGGTCCCGGGATCTCTGACTTCTCGGAGTTAGGTGCGTATAAGTAATTATCATTTCTGTCTGGAGGAGATCGAATACAACAAAAACTAAAATGAAATATTTTTATATCAAAAATATTTTGTATAAGTAGATATACTAAGCAATATGTCTCAGATTGTATTAGTCATTAAATTATTTATAATCAAAAATTTGGAAAAGATTATTCTGAATGCACCCCTCTCTTTTTCATCGAGGGTATAAAATAAAGTTGTTCATTTCTAATACAAGTCTCGCATGAACATTCCAAGGTCTATGCAGCCCAGTGTGGAAGCCATGTCCACCAACAATGTCATTATGCCTGTAAAAATAAACAAACACCGGCTGCCGGCCGATGGACTCATGCCCGAAATTAGAAAAAATAAAAACTCCACCATAGACACCGCGGCGCGTTCGATTTTTGAATTGAAAGTAGAGCAGTTGCAGGGGTGCCCGTTGCACAGTTGCACTTTAACCAAACAAAAGGAAATATTCTTAATATATAAAATTCATAATAGTTAATATTGCTATTACAAAATATTTTTAAGAAAGTATGTACTGGAGTAGGACGTAGGCACAATTATTAATAGTTCTTGCAATTCACGAGGGCGCGTGGCTCATGGTCGTGTGTGTATTGTATCTGTATAAGTGTGAGCGAGAACTTGCTCGCGCCTGACCGCCCCCATTTAGGCTCCTGATAGGCACGCACACTTACGCAATGTGGACTCGTCGGCCGATTTTTTTACCTTTGACGAGGATTGTAATTTCAGGCCCAAACTAATAGGACTAATAATATGTCTGCTGTTTAGAAAAGGTTTAGGTATAGGTTTTAAGAACCAACCCTGGCCATAGACAAGAAAGAAATCAGTTAATTTTTCTACTTTTAAATTAGGAATAAAATAACAAAATAAAAAATCTCCAAGATGTGTCAACCCTGGCCATAGACAAGACGTGACGCATCAGAAAAAGCGCGCACAAAATATTTTGATATTTGACAACTGTCACGGGGATTTGATCGATATCTGTGTATTTATTTGGAACACAGTTCCAGCGATTCATCCAGCGGCATACGATTGCATTGTTACCATTTTATCTAGATTTCAAATGCGTAATGGATTAAAAAATGGTAGCTACCTTCTAGTTCACGCATAAGAAATCGTGTCTATAGTAGTTCCTTAGCAGGTTCAAAATGGCCGAATGTCAAAACTCAATATTATTTATTTAGGCCAACTTGTGACCCTTATGATAAGTCATAACTCTACCACCGGTTCGGAAAGTACCTAGATTCTGCTGAGTAGAGTCGGCTAGAAACTCGGCAGAATAATAACTTTATTTTAAAAGAAAAAACACACAACAAAGAGTAATAATAATAACATAAATCATAGTACATAACATAACATTTTGCTCAAATTGCTCTGAACCCCCAAACTAGGATGACCCGTGTCTTGGGGGTCAGTCTCTTCCCAATTGTACAGGAATCAAATACATCATATTATCATGTTCATGGTAGATTTGTACATTGGAAAAGTTACATAGCATATTGTGAAATATCTGTTTTTTGTTGTATGTGTGTGTTTGTGTGTGTGTGTGTGTGTGTGTGTGTGTGTGCGTGTGTGTGTGTGTGTGTGTGTGTGTATTGGGGTGGGAGTATGTGATGTGATGTACCTATGTAGTGTATGTGTTATGCATTGTTTTGGTGATTGTTTGGGCTTGTGTGGTTAGTTATATAATACCTGTAATAAACACTACTAATTTTTTTTTTATAAAACATTAGGGCGAATTAATTTTTCGATGGCTTCATAGTTTAATTGGCGTAACAAATTATTAAGTTTATTTTTAAAACCATATCTATTAGAATGCATGATTTTAAGTTTTTTATTAATACTTTTGTATAGAAATTGTCCTAGATAGCAAAATTGCCGTTGTGCAAATACCGTGCTTGTGCGGGGAACATGGATATCAGGTCTTCGTCGAGGAGTGCTGTTAGGAGGTAGCGGTGGGTGTGTCCGGTGATATCGAATAACACTTTTTTCAATAAATAGTTGTCGTACTGTGAGTAAATTAGTAATTTTGTATAGTTCTTCTGTGGGGAATCTGCGAGGTTTGCCAAGCATGACCTTTATGATGGCTCTTTGGGCTCGTTCTATTTCGATCATATGTGTGGTTGCTGCACCACCCCATGCTGGTATGCAATAAGTAACAAGGGATTGGCATAAACATTTATAGACCTGTGTCATCAGTTTATTATCAGCAATATCGCGGAGGTTTCTAAAAATCGGGATTAGCCTTCTGACTTTATTAGCAAGGGATGTAATATGGGGATGCCAATTTAAGTTTTCGTCGATGACTACTCCCAAATACTTCAAAGTTGTCTCTTTGTCGAGTACTTCGCAGGAACAGTCAGTTTGTGGAATTTCAGATGAGTTGCATGGGAAAGTGTGTAATCTGAGTGTGAAATTAGTCGGGGGTTGGGTAACTCGCGAGATACTGAAACATATATATTTCGATTTTTTGAGCATTTATGGTTAGTAAATTTTTTTCTAGCGTTTGCGTAATCTTGCTGAGGCCTTTTTCAGCTGTCCTGCGAGTCTCATCCCACGTTCTCCCATGAAATATTATAGCAGTGTCATCGGCGAAAGCTAATAGTTGTGCATTTTCCAGCTCTAGGTTACATATTTCATTGGCATAAACCAAAAACAGTGTTGGGCCCAGTGTACTACCTTGTGGTATGCCGTGAGTGACGTTTCGATTGCTACTAGTAGTATCCTTAACTTTCACTTTTTGGCCCCTTTCATTGAGATAATCTTTAAACCATGCTAGTGGCGTACCTCTTATACCAAGACCTTCCATTTTCCGGAGCAATAGTGGAATCGACACAGTATCGAACGCCTTTTTGAGGTCAAGAAAGACCCCTAGGCATTTGTTTCTCTGATCCATATGTTTGGTTGCAATATCGGAGAAAGAAATTACAGCATCCTCCGTGGACTTTTTGGCTCTGAAACCGAATTGGTTGTTTGCAATCAGATTATTGCTCTCAAGGTAGTTTATCAGTCTAGAGTTCACCACTTTTTCCAATACCTTACTTAGTGCTCTGAGAAGCGAAATAGGCCTATAGTTCGATACAGTCATTTTGTCTCCACTCTTATAGATTGGGACAACAATCGCTTGCTTGAATATTGTTGGGAATGTCCCCGTCACCAAACTACAGTTACAAAGATGGTCAATAGGGAAGCACAGTATTTCGCGGAATCTTTTCAAGAGACCCGTAGATATTCCATCATCACCAGGTGCGCAACGTGTTTAGCAATATATGACAATACCATTATATACTAGGTACAATGTAGGTAATTAGGTTATTACAGGTTATTACACTATATTGTGGGTAGCAGAAGCATGTACTTAACTTTGTTCTTAAAGAAATTGTTTACTGTCAAAGATTAGTTAGGTAGGTATATGTTTAATTACTGTGTTATAATTAATAACCTCTATCGAAGCTACTTAATTATTATGTAAGCAAATGACACATCGCTGACTTTATTGTATTAAAAAAAATTAAACAGCTATCGCCTATCGCACATTCGACATTAGAGTTATACTGGAAGCCAAAGGGAATTGAATAACTGCACAAAATGCAAAGTCACCGTAGAACATGTTCCCAAATGCCTCTATACTTCATAGGTATCAATTCGATCAAGATCGTCGTGGTGAGCCACAGGCTCAGTAGGTACTAAGCGCTGTGATCTCAAAGGCTGAAATCTATAGACCGTACTCTCCCTTAGCTCAGACTCAAGACAGAGTTAAAACGAGACTTATTTATGTCAGAACATATTAATTGTCTCTTTTTAACCTCTATCTTAAGTCTGAGTTGAGTCAGACCAGACTCTATAGATCTCAGCATAAGTGTGAGGTCTCGGGTTCAATTCTTGACGGGGCTAATTTATAAAAGTACATAATGCCCGCGACTTTGTCAGCCCGGATTAAGGGTTCTAGATTGTTGAAAATTCTTGAATTTTCCGGGATAAAATGTAGCGTATGTGATGTGTCCATCATTATAAATTTCAGCAGCTGATTGGCTGGTACCCTTCCGCTATTGGTTAAAATGCATTGATGCAGCAAGACCGCCATAAATTCAGCCAATCAGAGGCCATTGCGATCGTTACACTAATGCAATCATTTAGAGAAGCGACACGCAGTTATAAGTACGATAGGTATCTATGGTAACATATCCACCTCTTTTTATACATATAGATATAATAGTATATGTATAAAAAGAGGTGGATAGGTATGTTTCAAGCGTGCGGTAAATGAAGCGCGTAATGGCAGATATTTGTCGTAATTTGTCATGTCATTTGACATGAAGTAGGTACTCTATTACACTCTTCGTCGTTCGTAACAATTTTTTCGCTTGTTTTGTGAGTTCATAACTCATCCCTCGTAGAAATCACATACTTATCTATATATTTATAGGTATTTCACAATTAGCTCGCATACCATAATATCTCCTATTACAGCCCTTTTTGTCGCAACGAAATACGATGCACCTAAGAGCCTTCTTTTAAAAGGATTACCGGGCGTCACTCGAGACTCGGAGAGACGGAGAGAGAAAAAGGAGAATAGTAATTGTCCGGATTAGCTCACGCAGCCAAAGTGTTAAATATTGGACTAACGGCCGATGATATTCGAAAGCCGCGATATGCAGAAAATATAATAACTACTATCTAAAACAACTAGACAATACAGCATTGTAAAGTCGATATCTCCTAAGGATGCTCCGGTGTCGGGGCGAAACGTGCGTCGAGAGTAGTATAAAAGTCTTGTGTGGTGGTGCATGTGAGTAGTGGTGGCATTGCTTGCTTTGGAACTTGGCTTTTTTGCTTGGTTGGGGAGGTAAGCGATGCTTAGCTTTTAACTGCATGTTTGACCATACAGATTTTTTTCTGTTGGCGGATTATGGCAAAATAACTCTAACCTTTTCTTGCTAATCATGAACTTTCGCAGAGTACCTAACGCCAGATTCTATCCAATATACAGACAGCTATATTATGACGTACCTATATATATTCAACCACTATGGGTTAACCCCCGCCCCCAAACACATAGGTATTGCACGCAATACGCAATCGATTATAGACAACTAGCGGCCCGCTCCGGCTTCGCACGGGTATAAAATATATAGCCTATGTCATTCACTGTTAATGGATGTTATTATACATAAAAACCTTCCTCTTCAATCACTCTATCTATTAAAAAAAACCTCATCAAAATCCGTTGCGTAGTTTTAAAGAATTAAGCATACATAGTGACAAAGAAAGCGACTTTGTTTTATACTATGTTGATTTTTACGTCAATGCTATGTAATGATGAAGTGATCCCGCAGAATGAATTTGAATCTGAATATTACGGCGACATACCTACCTATCTAGATTTTTCAATATACCATTGACGCGGTGTCTAATTTGACATGTCGCTGGTCGAATATCGAAGACCATTCGGTCGTTGAAACAGAATTTAAACAAAAAAAATTAATATTTGACATGTGTGTCACATTTTCATTCAGGTTTGACATTTCGTTCGCTCGGTTCAGATGACAGGGTGGGCTTAGCGTGAAATTCGTATTTCGACAAAAATTTTGATTAGATTTTTTTTTTTATTGTTTGTTGTCTGTGGATCATAGTTGGTTTTTTTTAATTCTCATTATTTAATATGGGACTTTTAAAGGTGACTTTTATGTCAGCCCCATCGGTAGACAAAATATTACAATTAACTATGTACAAAATCAACTACCTATATTATCTAAACCAATTTGAAAGAATCATTAACAAATCTATTTACTTATGAGAAATTCTTTAGAAAAAATACAAAAAAAATAAACAATCAAATTTTTTTTAAATCTTGGTATGAACCTTGTGACTTGTCCACCCGTGTCAAATCTAAAAATGGCATCCCAAGAGGAATATTCATTGTAATTTCCGCCAAATCATTGATCGACGATAAATAGATCGATAAAATGTGATTCACACGCTAGATCCCTACAGGTGGCAGCACTTGCGCGCAATGACGATGACGTTTGAATCGATCGAATCACGCCTTTTGAATTTGTCAAATGGAATCCTTTTTTGAATTTCGATCATAGACAATTTTATATTTTTTGTTTGTATTATGATTCAGTGTGGCCAAAGTCTAAAATGCGTTTGTCGTGTAATCCTCTGGGGATATGGATTATTAATTCTTTTTTATCAATTACTTTTTTAATGTCCCCGGTGGCGTGGGTTATGGGTACGGGCATTTTTGGTACCTTATTATTTTTTTTATGAACGATGAACGCCACAGGAATGCGATATCACTATTCACAATTTTATTGTAATTTAGGGTGGGCTTGTACATCATACACTTCAAGCAAAGGTTTTTTGATTCTGAATCAAAAGACTCGGTTTATCTATCTAATTAAAAAGAGGAATTTACTTGCAGTCGTTGTTTCAACCGATAGACGTCCATAGCTGAACTTAGTGGCTCTTGCAAGGATCTCACAGAACACGATGTTGTGTCTCTTGTATCTAGAGGCTTCCAATCACTCCACTTAGCGAGGAGTTTCCCAAAGGTGCGATGAAGTATCAACTATAACTAGAGCATAATAAAACAATAGTAGGTATCTATAGTAAAGTTTCCTCGTATATGTCTTTGAAATAATATATTTAGGCAGATACTAGAAATAGAAATAGAAATAGAAATAGAAATATTTTTTATTCAAATAAACTTTTACAAGCACTTTTGAATCGTCAATGAATCTACCACTGGTTCGGAATGCCTTTCCTGCCGAGAAGAGCCAGTAAGAAACTCGGCGGTTGCTCTTTTCAAAAAAATAAAAAATTTACAATTGTTATTGAACACAGGATAGTTATTACTGTCTTATGAATCACTGGAGCGAATTATATCCACGCTTTTTTATCATTTACATAGTCTTCAATTGTATAATATGCTTTTTTCATGAGAGCAGATTTAATTGATTTCTTAAACTTGTGTAGAGGCAAGTCTAAGATTGACTGTGGAATTTTATTGTAAAACGTCACGCCCATTCTCACAAATGTCTTTTGGACCCTCTTGAGGCGCAGCCCAGGAAACATGAGCCTATTTGGATTTCTACTTGGTCTATCGGACAAATCACTCTTTTTTTTGTAACTCAAAATGTTTTGTCTGACAAATATTATGTTGTTATAAATATATTGTGAAGCTACTGTAAGAATGCCTATCTCTTTAAATCTTTCTCGAAGGGAATCCCGCGGCCTCAAATTATAGATTGCGCGGATTGCCCTCTTCTGCAAAACAAAAATTTTTCCAATATCGGCTGCCTTACCCCATACTAAGATTCCGTATGACATAATACTATGGAAATATGCAAAATAAACAATTTTTGCAGTTTCTATGTCAGTCAACTGTCGAATCTTCCTAACAGCGTAAGCAGCAGAGCTAAGTTTGCCAGCAAGCGTTGCTATATGGGTGCCCCATTGTAGCTTTGAATCCAGGGTTAACCCCAAAAACACTGTGGAGTCCTCAGTTTTCAAAGGTTCATTATTTATCTTTAAATTTTTACTGACAGTTCTCGTGTTAGGTAATAAAAACTCAACACACTTTGTTTTTTTAGCATTTAAAAGGAGATTATTTGCCGTAAACCATTCAGAAACTTGAGATAATGCATTATTTACATCGTCAAAATTGTCTTTCATCCTATCGACTTTAAAAATTAAAGACGTATCATCAGCAAATAGTACAATATCGCAAGTATTTTGGACAAAATGTGGTAAATCATTTATGTAGACCAAAAACATGAATGGACCTAGAATAGAACCCTGGGGTACACCCATTACTGAGGCTGATCCGGATGATTTTACATCATTGACACATACTCTTTGGACTCGGTTGCTGAGATAAGACGCAATGAGACTAAGTGCAAAATCTTTAATGCCATAGTGGCTCAGTTTAAGCAAAAGAGTCTCGTGATCAACGCAGTCGAATGCCTTTGACAAATCACAGAAAATACCAATGGCATTCTGTGAGTTCTCCCACGCATCGAATATGTGTTGTAATAGCCTTGCGGCTGCATCGGTTGTTGATCGACCCTTTGTAAAACCATACTGCTCAGTGTGTAGGAGTTTATTTAAATTAAAGTGTAAAAGCAGTTGGTTGAGCATTATTTTTTCGAATATCTTGCTGAGAGTTGGCAAAATTGAAATTGGCCTGTAGTTATTCGGGTCACTTTTGCTGCCCGATTTAAAAAGCGGTATTAGCTTACTACATTTCATAAGATCTGGAAAAGATCCAGAATCTACTGATTTATTAAAAATTAAAGCAAGATACGGCGCAATAATATCAATTACATTATGAATTATTTTAACTGATATCCCCCATAGATCTGCTGTTTTCTTATTTTGTAAAGATTTAAATGTTTTGACTATGTCATATGGGGTAACATGTTCAAACCTAAATAACTTATTGCACTCAGAGACATTGCTTCTTAGAAGACGATAGGCTTCTGCCGGCGAGGAATTTAGAGAACTGGTTGTGGTAATTGGAATATTTTTGAAAAAGTTCTCAAATGTATTTACAACTTCTATATCGGAGTTAATTACATGATTATCAATTTTAAGCTCCAATTTATTATTATTATGCACCTTTTGTTTATTCATTTCATCGCCGATGATGCCCCATGTTGTTTTAATTTTATTATCAGAATTGACAATTTTTTGTTTTATGTGAAGTGACTTTGCTTGTATGCACACATTTTTAAACAATTTAGAATAATTTCTTACATATTCAATAAACGCGGGGGAATAATTATATTTTTTTTCTGCATACAAGTCAAACAGCTTATTTCTACTTTTATAGATGCCGGCAGTTGCCCAGTCACTAAACTTAAGATCTTTAAACAGTCTTTTCTCCATCACCTTAAAGATAGAGTTATATTGTGAGCTTAACAAATCAAAAAACTTTGTATAAATTTCATCCGGATCATCCTGTGCAAGGTCAAGCGTCGGCAATCCAGCTGAGATGTTTTGTTTAAAATGCTTTACTTTTTTAGTGGTAACTGGCCTGTATTTTATTACTTTTGTTATATTCTGTTGACTGCTTGGAATAGATATCATTTGACCGCAATGATCAGATCTGAGATAAGTGATAACAGATTTTTCAATAATGTTACAATCACAAAAAATGTTGTCAATACAGGTAGCTGAGTTTGCAGTTACTCTTGTAGGTTCATCAAAAATATTCTCTAAATTAAAGCTTTTAAATAAGTTAAGTAGCCTACCAGTAAAAGGAGTGTGAAGCAAAATATCAATATTAAAGTCTCCACAGACCACTATTTTTTTTGATGACCTACATAGCCGCCTTAAGGCATCCTCCATTACCTCCTCAAAAACAACAAAGTCGCCCGAGGGTGGGCGGTACACGCAAACTACAATATATCGGTCCAGCTCAACACAAGACAGCTCAATAGTGCGTTCTATAGAAAGACTAACAACGTCTTTTCGCTCTTTATAATTAATGTTATTTCGCGTTACTATCAATGATCCCCCGCGTATAGCAGTCTTTCTTGAGAACGCACTTGACAGTGAATAATTATTAAGGTGTACAATTAACTGATGAGTATTGAGCCAATGCTCAGTGAAGCATAAGATTTCAATATCAAATTTTTTAATAAAAAGCTCAATCTCATGTTCTTTGCCAGATAAGCCCTGTATATTTTGGTGTACAAGATTAATTTTATATTGCTTATCTGTTGTCTTACTGCTTAGTTTAAATTTTTTACAAGTATTATTTTTACTTGAGTCCAAAAATACTACTTACTTACAAGTAGGTACTATTTACCTACTAGCTTGCCCAGTATATTGTCAGCGTGAATTTGAGTTTTTAAAAATCCCGCGGGAACCTTTCGTTTTTCCGGGATTTTTATCCCGTGACATAGGCTCCCTTTTGGGAGCCTATGTCACTTTCCAAGTCCTATACAGCTCCATAGCTGCGTGATTTTTTTTATTTTTTTATTCCATAACAAGATTGCGATCTCACTTGATGGTAAGTGACGATGCAGTTTAAGATGGTAGCGCTATAACTTTGAAGGGGTATGTAGTGTGATTGAAGGACAAAGCAACAAAAAACTGAATACTATTAGTACATTAGATAGGTACTTTAATTTTTAATTTAATTTAATTCAGTTGCTACAAATAAAAGGAATTATTATTATATTATTATTATTAATTAGTATTCAGTTTTAGATTACTTCTTGTACCTAGGTATACCTACCTAGTGTTTGAAAGTTCCTGAAAACATCACCTAAGTATTTGTTAAGGAATCTCTAAAAAACGTGGGAACGTGTCTACTGGCCGTTACCTTACGTCAAATGCCCTCTGTCCAAATTGTGTAGAATGCAGTTCCGTTTTTGAATGAACATTTTTTTTTCAAGATTTTTTCTAGCATGTCCGTGTGCACAGGTGTATTTGTGCATTCGTGATGGATATAATTTGTTTGTAGATCTGTTGTAAGCAGTTAGTACCAACATTAGAACCTTACTAATTAGGTACCTATTGTGAGTTCGAATTTCGAATTTGGCTAAAAAACTTTGAAGATAGAAGTCTTTCTAGATTGTTTTAAAATTATGACCTAGGTACGTTAATTAAAAACAAGTTTAGTTAAAACCTATTTACCTAAATCCTTAGTCTGTAGAAACGAAGATCAAACACTTACCTACCTACTTAATTCAAACATCATCATTTTTGATGTTTTTGTACAGTGATTAAAAAAAAGTCCCGTTTGTTAAATAAAATACTACTCTAAAACTGTAGATATTATATACCTAGTATTTATTCTTGAAAATATGTTTTCAAGTCAACATTACGAAGTATTTTGCATTTACACTTTTATTGTAGTAGTCAACTCACAACTGCAATGGCTTCTACGAGTTGAGTTCTAAATTTAAACTTGCATCTAAAGCGTTGGCGGCGGAATAACCATAAACAACTTTATTTTTTTTAACGCACCGCGGGCGAAGGCTGCCCCGCCATTGTGCCGGTATCCTGCCTCTTTCAGTCAAACCTTTTTAAGGAAGAAATTTATTATGTATACTTTCGGCCATGACCAGTAGCCGTTTTTAATTGTGAATTATGGGGGTTATCTTTTTATTTTGTTATTTTCCTTACGTTTCCTGGCCGATCGGAAGGTCTTGTGAACTTTTGTGTTTTTATAGGTGGATCTGTGATATTATATTTTTTTTATAATAATTGGATTAGTTACATTATGTTAGGGTGATAGGAATTTTATGTTAGCAACAACGTAACGGATGTGCTTCCTAAACTAAATGCTATTCGGACAGGAAATATAAAATGAGATTAATTTTAGAGTTTTTTAAAGGAACCATTGAGATTCATTGAAAATAAAATATTCTGTCAATGATTGAACCAAGGCAACTACGATCACTAAACAATGGTTTAGCTTATTTACAAGGGACGTCACAGGACACTACCTAGAACCGTTTGTGTCCAGTGGTCATCCTTCCACTTGGTTCTAGCTCTCCTAACTTTTCATTTCCAGGTGCTGAAGTCGCCATTGGAGCACATAGGAACCTCTATGATTATAGATTCTTCGAGTCGCATAAAGCTGAAGTGGCATCAGCTTTATGCGACTCCTTGAGTTAAATTGTCAACTTTTACAGTCCTGATAGGAGTCTGTTGAGTCCAGAATAAATGTTTTGTTTATACTAAAGAAGTATTATAATTTTTAGATTAGGTTGAGTGTTTGGACTCTACCGACTCTTCCATAGTTCAGGAAAATATTGGTTTTTACAACCTATTCTTTATTTTTAAATGAAAGTTCTTTTCCATAGACAATTTTTATTTTTTAACTTTAGGCACAGATCATCTTATTCAGTCTTGCAGGATTAGTCATGGCACATTACACGGCTATAAATAAAAAAGGGGACAATCTTTCCGAACGTTTCCTTCAAGGGTTCAAAAAATTCCTTGCAAGACGTCCCAATTAAACACTATTTTGCTCGCAGCTGGCGCAGATTAGCGAAAAAAGGTTCGCGAAAAGGTAAAAAAGTTACCAATATACTCCCCGACAAAATTATAATCGGCAATGGAGCGTGCTCCTTAATCCATCTGATATTTTTTTGCGTTCAGAATTTTTTTTTTTTTTTCAAACCCGGCCGCGGCTTTATGTCGTCGGTCCTTTGCCATCTTTTTGAGCGTGAACCAAAGAAAAATGTTTGATAAATAGCAAGTTTTATAACGATACAAGTTACTTTTAAATGCAGGATTCAATAGAAAAGCTTATATATCTATATCCACGTTAAAAGCTTGGCATTTTTATGAATCTTAGGAACCAAGAAGCAAACGATGCGAAAACCTCTCAAATAAATCAATATCTTTTTAAGTTCGTTCACCTATGAACCTTCTAAATATTAACGTTTTTTTTACTATTCGATGACAAGATAGCCCTTGACTGCGATCTCACCTCATGGTAAGTGACGATGCAGTCTAAGATGGTAGCGGACTAACTTGGAAGGGGTATAGCAGTGGAAATTCAACCCACACCCCTAATCGGTTTCTACACGCCATCGTGCCGGAACGCTAAATCGCTTGGCGGCACGTCTTTGACGGTAGGGTGGTGACGATTCCCGACGGGGCCAATTTAGGAATTTATAATTTCTAAATTGTCTCTGGTCTGGTCTGGTGGGAGGCTTTGGCCGTGGCTAGTTACCACCCTACCGTCAAAGACGTGCCATCAAGCGATTTAGCGTTCCGGCACGATGGCGTGTAGAAACCGATTAGGGGTATGGGTTGAATTTACACTACTATACCCCTTCCAAGTTAGCCCGCTACCATCTTAGACTGCATCGTTTCTTACCATCAGGTGAGATCGCAGTCAAGGGCATATCTTGTCATCGAATTAAAAAAAAATAGGCTACTTTTTATCCCGGGAAATAAAAGAGTTCCCGCGGGAATAAAAAACCTCAATCCACGCGGACAAAGTCGCGGGTATCAGCTAGTAAAATAATATTTCAAACCTCCAATAATCCAGCTTTAATTGAATGGGTGCCTATGTCAATGAAATATTATAAATTTATAATATGTTCAAATCATTTATTTAACTATCAACCTATATTTGGAAATTAATCGGGAGAGTATTTATCTAAAATACATTTATTTTACCTAGGTATAGGTTTATTACCAATCAATCATTCTTTTACCTAAATATTACGCATTAATATTGATACCTAATTATTTAATTAGTATTCAATCGAACCAGCTAAAAACTAATTTACCTAGTTAGCCTCGATGTTTATTAATTTTCATTACTCATACACGGAAAGTAGGTCTGAAGTTGCCTGAGAAGTGGGTTGAAAGTAATACTTTTCAGCCCTAGGGAGAATCGTTTTCAACTGACAGCTGTCAAATAATTAAAAAAAACTAGTTGTCACATTTTTATTGGAATTCAAATGAAACACGACATACCCGAGTGCATCCATAGACAAGAAGAAAGATTTTAAATAAATATCTCACCAAAGTTGTTGATTTATGTAAAATAAAGTTCACTCAATTTTCTTTAGCTAATTTCTATTTTTATTTTGACTTTCCTTATATTCGTAATGAAAAGCACAGTGTTTACCTCGGGATAAAGACTTATTTAGTCCCTCGAACTATAGGCCCCCTCGCTACGCTCGGGCGCCAAACCCCGTCTCGGGACTAAATAAGTTACTTTCATCCCTAAGGTAACAATGTACTATTAAATGAAAAATGAAACACATAATTAACCGACTTTCAAAAAGGAGGAGGTTAACAATTCGGCCGTTATCTTTTTTTTTAATTGACCGTTTAATCAAAGCTGAGATCAAAAAATGTCGGCGCGAGTCTCAATGGCTCAAGGGTTAAATGTGAGGACTGAAAACTGAAAGGTCGCAGATTCGATGCCCACCTCTATTGTCGTACCCACTTCTAGCACAGGCTTTCTGCTTATTTGTCGGGGAGAGGAGAATATTAGTGAAGTTCAAATTTTTAAAGAAAAATTGAATATCAATTCTTTACCAGATCCATGCAATTTTAATGTCTTATCAAAACTGAGATCAAAAAATTTCGGAGCAAGCCTCAATGGCCCAAGGGTTAAATGTGCGGACTGAAAACTGAAAGGTCGAAGGTTCAATCCCCACCCTTCGCACCATTGTCGTACCCACACTCGTACACTAGCTTTATACGCTTATTTGGAGGGGTGAGGGGGATATTAGTCAAATTCAGCTTGGCAATTAGGTTTAGGTATTATTAATTAATATATTACAATTAAAATATAATACAATTAGGTAGGTATATTGTTATTATATTGTTGTTATAGCCGCATTAGAAATGCATGTTCTGTGAAAACTCGAGTGCCTCTATTACATGAGATACAGACGGACGGACGGACGGACGGAGGAATAGGGTCCCGTAACCCGCTAGGACATTGTATACAGCCTACGGATCCCTAAAAATTAGGCATTCAGGTTTCCTCATACATCGAATACTAGCCGTTTGCCCGCGACTTCGTCTGCGTCAATTTCTGTTATTATGATCGCGATTACGAAGTTTTTAAAAGAATATATTTTAAATATGGATAATTTTTCCCGTTTTTGCAACATTTTTCACTGGTGCTTCGCTCCTATTGGTCGCAGCGTGATTTTATATAGCCTAAAGCCTTCCTCGATAAATGGACTATCCAACACAAAAAGAATTCTTCAATTCGAACCAGTAGTTCCTGAGATTAGCGCGTTCAAACAAACAAACTCTTCAGCTTTATAATATTAAGTATAGATTATTTATCATTTGCTTCAGGCAAGTGATAATATTCAATTGCGTAAAACGTACATAACTCCAAAAGTGCGTACCTGGGATCGAACCATAGACCATCCAAAAAGGAGTACCTCCTAACCACTAGGCTGCTATCAGCTCTACAAAAAATACCTACCTATTATTTTTGATACATTTGACTTCGTTGACCCGTAATTTGTAACGGAATTAAAGATTTTCAAAAATAAAATGTCAGTTTTAGCATCAGATCTGACCTCGTTGACAGCAATTTAGGCAGGTTTTTTTGCGTCAACTTTTTAAACTCAAAATTGTTGAGTAGATTTGATAACATCAAATGTACTTAGGTCATTTGAATTTTTAATGAACAACATCAAAATCATATTGATTGTAAGAGATTCAAAGACCATTCAAAAAATTCAGAAAAAAAAAATACATTATCATCATCATCCCTCAATCATCATCATTCGAATAACTCTTATTGATCACTAGCTGATGCCCGTGACTTCGTCCGCGTGGATATAGTTTTTAAATTCCGCGGGAACTTTTTGATTTTTTGACTCTACACGTCCTCAAGTGTACCCAAAAAAAAAATCACGTCAATCGGTTGCATCGTTGCTGCGTGATTGAAGGACAAACCAACAAATCTACATATAAACCAACAAACAAACACACTTTCTCATTTCAGACCAGATACAACTCGGAGGTTCAAAGTTTAAGTTATAACTTTCATTTTGCCCCAGCTGGAAATCGAACCCGAAAAGTTTTTTTTTTTATTCGATGACAAGATAGCCCTTGACTGCGATCTCATCTTATGGTAAGTGACGATGCAGTCTAAGATGGTAGCGGCCTAACTTGAAAGGGGTATAGCAGTGTAAATTCAACCCATACCTACCCCTAATCGGTTTTTACACGCCATCGTGCCGGAACGCTAAATCGCTTGACGGCACGTCTTTGACGGTAGGGTGGTAACTAGCCACGGCCAATGCCTCCCACCAGACCAGACCAGAGACAATTTAGAAATTATAAATTCCTATATTGCCCCCGCCGGGAATCGAACCCGGACCTCCCAGTTATAAGACCACAGCGCTCACCACTGCGCCAGGGAGGTCGTCAATACTTCCCAATTCAAACAGGAGGTTACCAGTTATAGCGTATCCAGGGAGGTACCACTGCTACCTACTTCTTATAAAATGTTTGACTTCGCCTATGTTTGAGAGACGATGCTGAATCAATTTCAAATTGTCAACACAACGTTACAAATACCTAATCTTACAGCCAAATCCTATGTGGGCGAAACCCTACCCGCGATTCCGTCCAAGATAACATACCCGATCCATCATCAGTTATGAATATTTAATACCCATAGACTATTGTTTTCTTTTTTCTCAAAAGGGTACCACAGACAAAACATTCGATTATAGAGCAGGGCATAGACAATTGAATGCAGGGTAATGGACACGCGGCGGCACGCGGCGGGAAGTGGTGCGCAAATTGAGTGCTCCAATTACGGTGTCCAATTCTGTAGACGTTTGTACAGGATGGTTGCTTTTAGACCTTTGTACCTTTTAAAGGGCTTCGAAGTTTAGTAGCCTATGGTTCGACCGCCATCTTGATTTTTCACAAAAGTGGTTTTGCATCAATATATTTATGTCGGTCTATAGAGTAAACTTAGATGATTAAAATTAAAATCGTGACAGTGCTACAGATATAAAGATATTATTAAGTGGAGGTAGCCTGCACCGGTGTTTGCGCACTATAAAATCTGCATACTAGGCTAGTAGGTACCTACTTGTTGAAATTGGTTTACTGTTGCTGAAATTCGATCAAGAGAACGTCACGCAGTTTTTTCTCACCGGAAGTTTAATTTTGGCAGAAATATAATAGGTTATTAGATACACAGTAATCTATCTTTTTTTTATTCGATGACAAGATAGCCCGTGATTGCGATCTCACCTGATGGTAAGTGACGATGCAGTCTAAGATGGTAGCGGGCTAACTTGGAAGGGTTATAGCAGTGTAAATTCGACCCATACCCCTAATCGGTTTCTACACGCCATCGTTCCGGAACGTTAAATCGCTTGACGGCACGTCTTTGACGGTAGGGTGGTATCTAGCCAGGGCCAAAGCCTCCCACCAGACAAAATTTACTGAAAAACTATTTTTTTTTTAAATAGACACAATAAGAAACAGCCTGTATAACAAAATGGTTACACAGTGCATCCCTTATTTGCAATGGGCACGTGACCTAAAATGGCGGCGTTCGGAAATCGAATAAATCAAGAGGATTGGCGGCTAATCGACGGCCTCAGGCGCGAAAACAAAGGAAATGCGTTCGGATACACTTATTTAGATACCTACTTACTTAACTGTATTGGGTGTTAGTGTAAATAGATATTATAGATTAGCTAATTGATACTGTTTTATCTTAGCTTTATATTTTCTACGTCGTTATCCAATGAATATCTCAAGGACGCGCACTAAGCGCTTTGCTCCTTGTTCTTGATACCCACTGCAATTTGGAATGCCCTTCTGGCTTCCGTTTTTCCAAGTATCTAATAACTACAATTAAGGTACCTTTAAATCCACAGTGAACACTTGAATAGGTAGACTAGAGGTAGTCGGTTTCTACACACCATCGTGCTGGAACGCTTAATCGCTTTGTGGCACGTCTTTGACGGTAGGGTGGTAACTAACCACAGCCAAAGCCACCAGGCATACTATAATCTATCGCTGTGCCAAATTTCAGCCAAATCGACGTGACGCGATGTGATATAGTAACAAACATCAATCCATCCATTTCGCATTTATAATACTAGTTGACAAGTTGATTACTTAGTAGGATACGATCTAAAGTAAGGAGACAATCAGTAGCAAAGTTGGAAACACAAAATAGATCAAAGCAAGCAGCTCGACGATGCAAATTCACGCGGGAGTAATGCAATAAATTTACTTTTCGGACGCGGCTGCCGTCCAGCCTAGCGGGAAATTGAATCGCGACGATCTTTTGAAAAACTCAAATTCAATTTCTTACAACTTTGCAATCAACCTCTTTTTTCGCAAAAAAGTTCGAATTCAAAAAATATATTTATTTATTCAATGACAAGATAGCCCTTGACTGCGATCTCACCTGATGGTAAGTGACGATGCAGTCTAAGATGGTAGCGGGCTAACTTGGAAGGGGTATAGCAGTGTAAATTCAACCCATACCCCTAATCGGTTTCTACACGCCATCGTGCCGGAACGCTAAATCGCTTGGCGGCACATTTTTAACGGTAGGGTGGTAACTAGCCACGGCCAAAGCCTCCCACCAGACCAGACCAGAGACAATTTAGAAATAATAAACTCCTAAATTGCCCCCGCCGGGAATCGAACCCGAGACCTCCCAGTTATAAGACCACAGCGCTCACCACTGCGCCAGGGAGGTCGTCAAAAAAAAGGTTATATACATACATAAAATATACATAAGTAGGGTGGCAGACCCAATTATGGGCACTTTAAGAGTTTATCTAACTTCAAATATGTTTTTTAAATAAAAATTTAACCAAATCCTATAAATCACTGTAGTCATAAGGTTACTTGTTTAATAAAATATATAATTAAAGAAGATATTGAAATATTTTTGTTTAAATCAACTAGAATTTTAAATAAGATTGAAAAATGACCCAGTCCCCAATTATTCGCACATTTGTTACCAGTTATGGGCACAAAATTATCCAATTATCAACACTCAGATTTTAATAGGGTTTAAGGGAAATAAAAGGCTAGGCTACCTACCTAGGTCTTTTAGAATATAGATTTTATTACGAAATAATATAAGGAAAGTATTATAGTAACTGTAGGTGACTTAATTTTTTATATTTATTATATTTAAAACAAACACACTTACATATTTAATAAGAAAAAAAACATAGTCTTTATCAAACGATAGACTTCCACTGCTGGACAAAGGTCTCTTGCATGGACTTCCACAGGCCTCGCTCTTACGCCACCTGAATCCAGCGGCTCCCTGCGACTCGTTTGATGTCGTCGTTCCACCTAGCTTCCCGGTACGGGGTCGCTACTCCAGCACCATGGGATCCCATCGACCATCAGCTCTTCGAACTATATGCCCGCCCATTTCCACTTCAGTTTCGCTGAGCTATGTCCGTGACTTTGGTTCTCTTACGGATATCCTCATTTCTGATATGATCTCGCAGGGATACTCCGAGCATAGCTCTCTCCATCGTCCGCTGAATGATTTTTGTTTCGTGATATAGAACTTCTCAATCTCTCTCCATACCTCAAGTGGAGAAAAAACGTGACAGCATTCGTCAGTTTTCAGCCGCGTCAGCTGGCTCTGTCCGATAGCTATCTATCTATCTATCTCTCACGGACACTTTGGAATGGAACTTCTGTTCCACTAGATGGTATCTTTAATACACTTGGAATTCAAGGCCCGCAGGTCGCGAGTTCTTGCCTTAAAGATCTGCCTATTAACCTACCAGTAGGCATCCGCGTCTGCTGACGACTGAAGTCTCGTCTCTTGTCTGTCTTCCATCAGTTTGAGAGTATGGTCAGAGAACTTCTTGGTCCTTTTCGTGTGATGAGTCTTAAAGAATTTAGACTCCACAATATGGACAGTTTACACACACTTGTTAAGATCGTCTACAGACTCCCAGCCTGCTAGGGAATCGAATCGGTTCGGAGTGTTGATAAACAGGAGAATCTCCAAATTTTGTAACCAGATACTGACACCCCTTGTTTTGCAATGAAATAACGGGAAAGTTTCATTTACTTTTTGAATTAGTAACTAATAATACTTAGAAAATCAATTGAAAACTATTATATTATTAAAACTCAGATAAAACTGCAGTTAAATCATAATTAAGTAAGTACTGACCCTTAACGTCGATCAGTCAAAATGGCCGAAAATCTTCGGGAACTCCAGAACGATATCTTTCAACTACGATACTGACGTCATTTTAAAACATTCCAGATTAGAAAGGTTGCGATTGTGAAAAATATGAATTCCCCTAAATATTTTTAATCTGAAAATTTAAAAACCACAATCAGAAACTTATATTTTAATGTTTTTTGCCAAGGTGCGAATAAACTGGTGCAGTGCTAGCAATTGGGTTGGTCACCCTATCTACGTATATATAATTTTCACGAATGTTTGGTAAATTACTTTGTAGAATCTCTTGTTCTTGTACGTATAAAATGTTTTTTAATCAATCTTTATTTTTGTAAAAAAAAGTTTAGAATGTACCAGTTCGAAAAAATAATCAGCTAGGTAAAATTTTCACGAGTGATTGAGATCTTTTTTCGTAAAAAAATTTAGAATCTACCTGAAAAAAAAAATCGAAGTCTTTAGCTGTCTTTATTAAGAAATTATTGAAAGGAAGATAGGTCCTGTATGCACCATGCAAGTTTACATCTCGCTGTAGCTTTTTGGTAAATCTATGGAAATTATGCTAACAGTTCAATGCATGGTTAAATAATAGGTACCTAGTAAATATTCGATTTTTAAAAACAAAATAATGGTCAAAGTAGACGTTCCCGTGTATTATACTTATAGGTAGGTACTTTTTTATATTTTTAGCGAGCAAACGAGCAGGCGGGTCACTTGATGTTAAGTGATTACCGCCACCATGAAGCATGAACCTTATAGCACCTGATGCACCACCAATGCGTTGCCGGCATTTCTACGATTTTTAAAAAGTACCTACTGATTATAACAAAAGTTTGATTCCATAGACAATTTGGTAAGTACCTATTCTCGAGTCAAATTGAGAATCCGAAGAAAGAAGTAGGTAGATAATGTTCGATTTTTAAAACAAATGGGCAAATGACGTTCCCGTGTAAGCTAGGGATGCCAATTCTGCTCGTTTGGTAATTTTCAAACGATTTATCGAATTAAATCTAAGATGCTTTGATGTTCTGCCATTGAGCGAATTCGGCATTCGATTACACGGAACTCGACTTTTCAATTTGGCATCCCTTTTTATTATGAAGAAATCGTTGGTGTAAGCAATGGACGAATTATGCTCATCAATTTAAATACTTACCTACTTATTTGAAGATAAAGATTTTTAAATATTATTTAATGTAAAATAAGTTAATTCGTGTGTTTGCTATTGAATAGGTAGGTACTTACGATGATTCTGAAAGAAGTTTTAAATTGGTCCTGCCAAATTGCGTAAACTGTTTCAACAGTGTTAACACATGTTAATATTATGTACCTACTACATTGTTATTAAGTATTACTTTTCGATAAGAATAGGTAACTTCTGAGTTCCTTACCGTTATCCATTCAGATTGGTATTAAATTCGAATTAAACTTTATGTCGTCTTCTATTATTATTTACCAAGCAGTTCTAATATTACTCACCTTGCCTGCACAGAATGCACCTATTGCAATAATACTTTTTCCAATTACGCTGTATGAAGTATGAACCTGTGCCCCTCAAGTAGGTATATCGTGAAAAAAAAGTTAAATCCCTCTCTATGCTCACCAAGGCAGAAGAAACACTTCCTTGCGCCAAATGTCCGATATATTTGTGTTCAAACGCCCCCCTCATTCGACGGTCCTTACATGTTAAAGAATCCATAAATAATAGAGTTGACGCTACGGATTGTGTTACCGTGCGCCCCCACCCCTTGTAAATTGCGATCACTCTTGTCTATGGTGCCTAATGCCCCTATTGTCTGTGGTACGGATTTATTATTCATTTTCCTAATACATCTGACGGTTATGAGTTTTCGATTGCGGTGAAAAGTTATTTGATATTGCATTGCTTGGATTTTAATGGGGTATCTTGGGTATCTTGTAACTGGCTCTTTATAAATTTATAAATTTTTCCTTTGGTAAAACTGTTGTAACTGTTTGGTAAAACTAAACTTGTTTTTATATGACTTGAAGATAGTGTACTTACCTACCTTTACAAATAAAATATAGAAGAAATCCCTTGGAAACTCCTTGATTTTCCGGGATGAAAAGTATCTACTGTATAGATAGTAGATAACTTTTATAATTCTCTATCTGCCTGTAAAAATTCCGTCAAAATTGGTTCAATGGTCTAAGCGTAAAACCTGTCAATAAACAAAAAAAAGTTTTGCGATCTCTGCATTCAAAAAAAAAAGAAAGAAAATACCATAGACTACCACTACTACAGGCGCGAAGGCACTATAACTTTTTAATAATGGCCCTACAATCATCCTACAATACAACATTTGTGTGAATTACCACCGAGTGGGTTTCAAGAGGGCGACTGCTGGCTGTTATATTAAATAGTCGCCATGATACGTTAACATTGCACTCGCGCGGGGGCCATTTTATTGCCACTTGCGGTCTGTTAGGGGGTATTCCTTTTTTGAAAATTCAATTTAACTACGTCCTTAAGTCAGAGGACAGTTTAATATGAAATTGATGTTTGACATACTTGAAGATCGATGGTAAATAGAATCTCCTTATGCTAAGTTAAATGAAAAACTTGTTTGACGTTCTCAGAGTCAGAATCTATCAGCAGGCGATTAAAATGCTATTATATAGGTAGGTACTCAGATTTTTTCTTTCCTACTAAAGAACCAAAGGTTATCAATTCGTCGTGGATAGTGCAAATCTGCGTAACTAGCATAAGTATCTACATTAAAATCCATTTTCATATGTTTATGGTAAATTAAAACCGCGTGAGTGTCGCAGCGAGTCGCTACTAGCGACTAAATTAAGTTTTTATCAAAACACTAGACGATGCCCGCGACTTCGTCCGCGTGGATCTAGGTTTTTCAATTCCCATGGGAACTCTGTAATTTTCCGGAATAAAATTTAGCCTATGTTTTAATCCTGGGTATGAGCTATCTCCATTCCAAATTTCAGCCAAATCGGTTCATTCGTTGTGGCGTGAAAGAGTAACAAACACACACACACACATACACACATACACATATAAACTTTCGGCTTTATAATATTAATAAGTGTGATAGAACACATGAATTAATAGGTAGATATACCTACTCTGTGTAAAAATTAGCCCAATACCCGTAGAAATAAGAAATTTATAAAGTTCTAAACTTCCCCTGTAAAACTGTGACTAGTGCAGATCCGCGGTTTTCACCAATGGTACATACCTACGCGGTTTTGCACTATCCCCGACGAATTATTATATTTCAACGAATTATGAACCGCACACAGACCTCCCACTAGGTGGCCCAACGACATCAGACAAGTCGCAAGGAACTGCTGGACACATGCGGCGAAAGACCGAGACGTGTGGAAATCCATGCAAAAAACTTTTGTCCAGCTGTGGACGTCTGTCGTTTGATAAAGAAGAAGAAATATTAAGCTGAAGTGGTAATAATTCGTAAAACATTGGTGTCCCAAGGTTTTTTTTATTCGATGACAAGATAGTCCTAAACTGCAATCTCACCTGATGGTAAGTGACGATGCAGTCTAAGATGGTAGCGGGCTAACTTGGAAGGAGTATGGTAGTGTACTCATACCCCTAATCGGTTTCTACACGCCATCGTGCCGTAACACTAAATCGCTTGGCGGCACGTCTTTGATGGTAAGGTGGTACCTAGCTAGGTACCTACTTTTTAAAGATCTAGAATTTGTTCGAATTTGTGACGATGATGTGTAAATATCGTGAAATGAAAAAGAAGATAAAGACTAGGTAATTGTAGAAAAAATTTCATACAAATATTTTTCACTTGCTAGGTAGATAAAAGAAAAAGTATTTTCAGGTAGGTATGAAAACACTTTTTCCATTAAAAAAAAAACAATTTTAGTCCGTTTACAACTAGCAATAAGCAAGAAAAACAGATTTTTCTCATTCTGAAAATATGAGAGCTTGGTGTCTATTGGAAATGACATTTTGATAAATAGAGGAAATATGCGTATCACGGCGGCCAGTGTTGCCAGCTCTTACAAATCCAACTCCCTAGGCGCAATATTAAAATTCGCAGAAAATGATTTTTCTGGAACAGTATTTTATTTTAAAACTAGCTGTCGCTCGCGACTTTGTCTACGTCTTCAATTCACAATCGACAGTTCCTAAATCCCCACAGTTTAGGTGGGCAGAACCCCTGCATCACCAGGATTGAGGAGTTGGGTCCTGGAATTCAACGATGCAGTCTTTATTTGGTAGGTAGGTACCTACAATAACTATTCGTAATCGACAGTTCCTAAATCCCCACAGTTTAACAGGCAGTACCCGTGCAGCATCAGGATTGAGGAGCTGGAACCCGAAGTTTTTAAGGGAGCAGAAGTTTTTCTTGCAAAGTTTTTGTATCGATTAAAAAAAAAGACTTGTGGCACTCGGGGACTGCCGCGGTAAAGCTATTGCATAGCGGCTCACCATAGAGGAGTCCCGTGTCAGGTTATTTTCGTTACGGAATTTCTGGATTCGGTCTCCACGCTCAAGGCCCGCGATAGAAGCTATGCAATAGCTTAAAACATACGTTTCATTAATATGTAAGTAGTCTGCTGTCTACGTGATCCCAACTTACCTCAGATATAGTGATTAGAATGGTATCAATGAGCGGGTGATAGATAGATAATGATGCTAACAGGATGTTGGATACCTATATTAATTAATATATCCTACATAGTTCGGTTAATAGATTCACATGTCAGGGGGCTTTTAATTAATTTTGTTGGAGATTTTTTTTTGTCGTTAATCATAGGCAAACGTCATCATTTCTTATGACAAAGGCGCTAAATTGGCAACACATTAGTAGCGGGTAGCGGGTCGCGGGTAGGCCGGCTAGGTGTGTTTGCGAGGCTGTAGCTTGTTATGTATAGGGTGATCTCGATGGCGTTGTAATATATATTTGTTGGCGGGCCATTCTGCAACCGTTTGCGAAGTACATTTACACGTATGAATGAAATCTGATGCCATTTTTCTTTATTCGCTGACAAGGTAGTCCTTGACTGCAATCTCACCTGATGGTAAGTGACGATAAGATAGCAGTCTAAGATGGTACCGGACTAACTTGGAAGGGGTATGAGAGTGTAAATCAACCTATAGGTACCTACTCCTAATCTGTTTTTACGCTAAATCGCTTAGCGGCATGTCTTTGACGGTAGGGTGGTAACTAACTACGGTGAAAGCCTCCCACCAGATCAGACCATAGACAATTCAGAAATTATAAATTACCCTCTCCATTGTCTGTTGAGTAACCCTAAACCTTAGGAGGCCTATAAGTTAGTGCTGCTTAGAGCGTGTGGAAGACCATGCATTCCGAATCGGCTATAGAGTCTTGACGTGTCATAAAAGCCACAGGTTGGCCTATATGAAATGAATAATTTTGAATTTTTAACCGACTTCCAATAAAGGAGGAGGTTCACAATTCATGTTTTTTTTATTTATGTATGTTCCCTAATTAGAAAATTACCGATTTCAAAATTCTTTTTTTGTTCGCTGTTTTTTATTTCGTTGCTAAATTTCATCATTTTAGTAAGGATAAAATATTACGAAATATTCCATCAACAGTTGTAGAATGGTCCAAGTTACGCGCAGCAGCCGGCAAGGGCGACGGGGCGCGGCGTGCGGGCCGAAGATAAGCGGCTTAGCTCCGCACCCGACGGAGACAAAGCTATACATTATAACCACAAGTGCGAGAGAGACAATAACACATCTCTATATACAGCTGCGTAGTACCAACCTTACAGGCTAATAATAAAAAAGGTTGTATGTCAAACTAAAAGCGTTCGAAAATCGACCATACTCCTCTTTAGTCTATAGTTGATATTAGGTTCTTTATAGGCGGCTGTTGTAATAATAGTGTTGCCATATTAAAAATAAAAATACATTTTCGAGGAATATCTACGACGGGGCACAACTGACTGGAGTTTGTAGTAGTATAGGTATGTACGGGGCACAATTTAACCGTGGCGTCTAAACAGCTAATTTTGAGAGAACTTTAACCGAGTTGAGCGAAGATATGGATTCTTTTTTTTTATGTTATTTTAATAATGGCATAGGCGCTTTGTTTGGTGTGTTTGTTGAAGAAACATTGTAGTTCTATGTTATTTCACTTTCACTACAAAAAGTAGTCTACCTATTTGAAAAAAGAATGAATTTTGAAACGAGTCGAGTAGGTAAAGGGCTGTAATAGGGCGGAGCGTGATTAAAATTCCCCTTTTCCCTCCAAATAAGAGTAAAGCTTGTACTAAGAGTAGGTACTACAATAGTTTAGATGGGGTTTGAACCACTGACCCGTCGGTTTCGTCAGACCCTGACCATTGCGCTATTGAGGTTTCAAAAGTTAAATAGGTATTTAGGCTACTTAAACCCTTTCAAGTAGGAATACATTCTTTTTTTATCCGAAATAGGCTTGCGCTTGACGACAATCAATACTGGATAACACTGATGAGGTGTAGGTTGGAGCGCGTTTGCCTAGAAGATGCCTATTCCCTCTTGCCTTAAAGGTACTCAAATTATAAGTGGCAGGAAACACGGATGCTGGAAGAGTGTTCCACACCTTAGCAGTTCTTATCAAAAACGCTATTCGGTGCTTATCTTAATATAGTTTTTATATGTACTTACCTATCTACTCTCTAAGAACCTCTACAGAGAGTTGTGCGTGTATTCCTCATTTTTGTGGGTCTTGATCCCAATTTTCTTTATTCATCACATGATAGCCTTTAACTGCGATTTCATCTTTTTTTTGGATGACAAGATAGTCCTTGACAGCGATCTCACCTGATGGTAAGTGATGATGCAGTCTAAGATGGTAGCGGACTAACTTGCAAGGGATATGGTAGTGTACATCCCTAATCGGTTTCTATATGCCATCGTGCCGGAACGCTAAATCGTTTGGCGGCACGTTTTTGACGGTAGGGTATAGTAACTAGCCACGGCCAAAGCCTCTACACGATTTTCTACACGAGAGATAATATGGTGTAGGTGTTCACAAACAAAGGAGCACTCTCTATTCCTTCACTCTCTTAGTCCGATGAGACGGCCGAAACCGGAGAGAGATCAGTTCCGACGGCTTTTTTTTTATATAGGTATAGGTATAGACTAGAGCGTGACTGCGATCTCACCTAATGGTAAGTGAAGATGCAGCCTAAGATGGTGCACGTTTGCCTAGAAGATGCCTATTCACTCTTGATTTAAAAACACCCACGTTATAGTTAGTTAGAAAAACGGAAGCCGGAAGGGCATTCCAAAGGAGGTGGGTTGATAAGGCCCAAAATCCGCCCCTCATACACTCGAAAAAAAAAGTTCCAGATTCCGACAAATTGTAAATGTATTTATATACTTGAAGATATAAACTTTATTTTAATATAAAGTTTAGGTGATAAAAAAAATAGTAAGTTACAGAAAATATTACCCAAAAAGAGAGTGTTTCTTTTACTTTTCTTACATTTTCATACATTTTAGTCGTTTTTTAAGCTTTGATTTAATATTTTAGAATGAGGCGCTCCATGAACCATGGTAAACGTAACTGATAATGTTGCTCCTTTTTATAAGCTTTTATATGAGTATTAATTTATTTTGGTTCATGGAGCGCCTCATTCTAAAATATTAAATCAAAGCTTAAAAAACGACTAAAATGTATGAAAATGTAAGAAAAGTAAAAGAAACACTCTCTTTTTGGGTAATATTTTCTGTAACTTACTATTTTTTTTATCACCTAAACTTTATATTAAAATAAAGTTTATATCTTCAAGTATATAAATACATTTACAATTTGTCGAAATCTGGAACTTTTTTTTTCGAGTGTCTGAGGGGCGGATTTTGTTGCCTTATCAACCCACCTCCTTTTTGCAGTGCGTACCTATTAGGTAGGAACGAGGACTTCTTATGTTGACATGTGTTAGAATTAGATTATGTGTATTGTATTTTTGAAACTTCACTGTGGAAGCACTGTATACTTACTAAGCTTAGTTTTGTTACTTATTGTAAAATTAGTTTATTTTATTTTTGAAAAGAGCAACTGCTGAGTTTCTTGCCGGTTCTTCTCAGCAGAATCTGCATTCCGAACCGGTGGTAGATTTGTGACGTGTCATAAGTGTTACAAGGTCTACATGAAATAAATAAATTTTGAATTTTGACGAAGCAAAGCGCTTGGTGCGAGATCGTGGCGTTTCAAGAATCGTCGGATTTCCGTGTCTCTATTCTATAAAGTAATCGTAAAATAAATCTAAATATATAAAAGGCAAAGGTGACTGACTGACTGACTGACTGACTGATCTATCAACGCACAGCTCTAACCACTGGACCGATCGAGCTGAAATTTGGTATACAGGTAGCTGTTAGGACGTAGACATCCGCTAAGAAAGGATTTTGGAAAATTTCAACCCCAAGAGGGTTAAATAGGGGGTTAAAAAATCGAACCTAACGTGAGCGAAGCCGCGGGTTGAAGCTAGTAGTAGATAAAATCAAAGGAATCGGTTCCCTACATTGTAGTCGCGTGTCGCGTGTCGGGTGTCGCGCGTCGCGTCGTGCGGCTTCTGTCGACGAACTATTAGGTTACGAGCTAAGTCACTGCGTACACTGAGCAGGAATTAAACGCTACTGAAATTACACGATACAACGCGTCCAACTCGGCTGGGCAGCGTTTGGGAAGCTTCGAGATGTCTTCTCGTCTAAAGTTCCTCAGTGCCTGAGTGCTCAGTCTTCAAACAGTACGTGTTGCCAGTGATGACTTAAAGATCCGAAACATGGTCGCTAGCTATGGGCCTCATAAAGGCTCAGGATCACTCAGCGGGCGATGGAGAGAGCTATGCTCGGAGTATCCCTGCGAGATCAAATCAAAAATGAGGAGATCCGTTGAAGAACCAAAGTCACCGACATAGCTCAGCGAGTTGCGAAGCTGAAGTGAAAATGGGCGGGGCACATAGTTCAAAGAGCTGATAGTCGATGGGGTCCCAAGATGCTGGAGTGGCGACCCCGCACCGGGAAGCGCAGTGCTGGCAGACCCCCCACTAGGTAGACCGACGACATCAAACGAGGCGCAGGGAGCCGCTGGATTCACAAGACCGAGGCCTATTGAGGTCCATGTAAGGGACCTATATCCAGCAGTGGAAGTCTATCAGTTGATTAAGAAGAAGTTACGCCATATCTTCTTGCTGTGCCGTCTCCCGGGTAGTTTGTGTATCATTGGGGCTATCTGCATTTTGGACCCTTCCGCAATGGATAAGGGTACTTAATCGCCATCGTGAAGAAATCCTTTGACGACCTCCCTGGCGCAGTGGTGAACGCTGTGGTCTTATTATAACTGGGAGGTCTTGGGTTCGATTCCCGGCGGGGGCAATTTGGGAATTGATAATTTCTAAATTGTCTCTGATCTGGTCTGGTGGGAGGCTTTGGCCGTGGCTAGTTACCACCTTACGTTCCGGCACGATGGCGTGTAGAAACCGATTAGGGGTATGGGTTGAATTTACACTGCTATACCCCTTCCAAGTTAGCCCGCTACCATCTTAGACTGCATCGTCACCTACCATCAGGTGAGATCGCAGTCAAGTCAAATCGCTATCTTGTCATCGAATAAAAAAAAAAGCTGCACGCCTGATACTTCTCTCAAGACATTTAATTTAACGCCCGTGTGTCGAAAGCCTATAAGGGTACGAGGGTCAAAGGTGTCACTGCCGACGGACAGGTTCATATTTATATTGTAGTTTGTCTAATGACACTAAGTCTAAAGGTAGGTAGGTACGCAGTGATAGCCTAGTGGTTATGAGTTCAGCCTCATTTCCGTGGGGTCCCGGGTTCTATCTCTTATTAAGGGCTTTTAGGAAATTATCACTTGTTTTAAAGGTGAAGGAAAACATTGAGGAAAGGTTTTTTAAATCCTCATTTTGAGAATAGACCCTCGTCCTTGTCTTGCCATGACATTATGACGAAGTCGCTTGAATAGCCGATTTTACGTTAAGGCAGCCTTTGCACACTTCTTTGCATCTTTTTATTGTAAATTAAGACGTGTATGTGTATAAATAATTTTTTATCTCTTTTCTTTCCAGACAATTTTTACTATTATTTTAGATACTTACTAGATATTTAATTTATACCTAATTCTATGGTTTATCTATTAAAATAATAAAGATATCGCCTTGCTGTCTTTGAGTATATAATTTCATTTCATTTGCAGTAGGTAGGGTTTTAGAGCTGTAGTTACCTAGTTACCTACCTACACAAATTCTGATTAATTTTATATTTTAACAGTTGATAAATAAAATAAAACATCATATTTTGTATTTTATATGCATATATTCGGATTCAATATTTCAATTGCTATCATTTAATAATTAATTAGTACAACTTAAGTTAAAAAAAATACACTGACTCTTCGCCGAGAAACGGTTGGAACCGTACTTAAGCTAACTTAGCTATGTTCAAGCATAATCTATAAGTTACAAATTTTCAATACATTTCCATCTACAATTTTTTCCGAAAAAAAAATTATTAAAAAAACACAATTTAATTTCGTTGAAATTATCGAACCAATTTATTTATTCACTTAAATAATAATTCAAAAAGTTTTGTACGCAGTTGTAAAAAGTAATATAAAATGAGTTTGAAATTATGTAAATAAAATCTCTTTGATTGTAAAATTTAAAAAAAAAGCTTAAAGTATGAAAAATAATTCCTGGGTTACCAGTTAAAAATTATATTTTACAACTGCGTATTAACTTTTTTAAATCTGTTGTCAAATTTTAAAATATTTCTCTATTCCATTTTTAAATCTAGTAATCTCTTTTTTAATTTCATTAAATTATTTCATTGGTTTCGTTTAGAAATCATGATTTTGAAAATAGTTTTCACACAAATTATATGTTATTTGTTATGTTACTAAATAAGATTGCGACTAAGATGATTTGACTACGCAAATTCATCTACTCTCAAATTAATTATAAATTTAATCTATTATAAATTATTTATACAACGACTGTACACCGTTTTTGCACTTCTGACGAATTCGATATTTTTTACAATCACCGTGCAAAATTTTTTATGCAAAATATCGGAAAAAATTCATAGCTACGTATTATGACAGAGCTCAGCCCAAAATTGAAAAAAAGTAATTTTGAACAATGGCAACACTAGAAAAAATATTTTAAATTAAAGTCAGTTGATAAAAAACCCTCTTCAGAGCCCCAAATAATAAATAATACGTATCTATGATTCGCTAATAAAGATTAACACTTAATACCATCTACACAATTTATTTCACATATACAATAGTAGCACGCACATTTACAAATTTTATTTAAAAAATAAGAACTCTTACACGTAGGTAATTTTTATATACAATAATAATAATAATATTTACGCATATCCTCAAGCGTCGTCATACTCTAAAATTAAGTATTTTCTTTAAATACAAGTGATATGACTCCAGGGAATGTACAAGCAAAACATATTTTCCTTAGTTTTTTTCGTATGGCAACATTAAGCCAATATTTAATTAGGCCCTCGCGATATTACTCATTTCGTTGAATAATCAATCGTTATAATTTATTAATAAGCAGCTTTATAAATTAAAGTCATAATTGGGTAGCAACATTGTAAATCAAAAAATGGGCAAATCTTAATATCATTCTTGTTTAATAAAATATTGATGATTAGGTATAACATTTATAAACAGATATTATGTTCTTATTTTCAATTAATAGTAGTGTTGCAATGATAAAAAATGAGTTTTGACCACAGAATGATTTTAAGTTTCGCCCATAAATTCAAATTACAAGAAGACTTGAATATCTCCTTTAAAATATTAGAGCTAAGCGATTTATCCAAAAACAATTTGCTTTGTAAATAATAGTTATTTTAATTTGATATGTACTTAAATCGCATTTTACGAAAACATTCAAAATTAAATCCAATACCTTATCGAAAGCATAACCGAAAAGTAGTTTAAAAGTATAGGATAATTTTTGAACGCAATCGTAAACGCGACGTCACTTTTCTTTTCTTAAAAAAAAAAAGAAGATCATAGATAATTTGATTTTTTTAAAGTACGAAAGCAAAGAACTTTGAATAAACAGTTTAATTACACACCCACCCTAAAATTAAATATAATATAATTAATAGGAGAAATATTTACAATAACCTATAGGGAAAAGACTAGATACACTACACCATATTTATACCGTATTTCTCTGGAGCGAAATAGCTATTTCCTGAGTTAGAAAAGTTCGTGATCTGAGACGCTTGGAGCATGCTCAGATGGGGGGAGTTTTGGGACTGGTTCTCTGGTGACTCCGGGCCTGACGAGAGAATGTTGTGGTGGGAAGGCCAGGCGGCTGGGGGGGATGGGTTGCCGAAAGATACTTGGTTGTACAGCTGGTTGCCGTTTGCCGTTAGGTTGTGTGTGTGGTGACCTCCGTGAGACTGGTTCACTGATGACCCGTTGAAGTATTCCATCTGGAAGTAAGCGGACTATTATTTTGTGTTCCTTTCAATGTTTTTTGGAAAAAAAATCTCACCTAATACATAAACAAAAATCTCGTACCCTTTCATAAAAGATCTCGGCACGAATTACTTAATTAAGTTTTATGGACATTTCATTGCCAAATATGTATTTTCCAAAGTTCAGACAAATTTATATAGTGGGCATGGTATGTAATCTTTCAAAAATTTTTTAATAGGTTTTAACTAAAGCGAAAAACAAAGATTTTAGCAGATTTCAGATTTTAACAAAGATTTATGTGCATTTTATTGAAGCCAGCAAAAGTTACCAAATTCTGGTCTTCTCGATTCTAGACTATAGAAATATAATTTTTGAATCGATGAAAAAAACACGAATACATATCTTCATGTCTTCAAAACGGTACATAATGTAAACGATGACAGATGGACAATGTAGCGCAAAAATTATATCAGGATCATAAAAAAGCAGGGTATTTTTGACAAGAACTTTCTTCGGTCCATATGCCTCTAAGGCAGATTTCAATCAAGTTTCTTACCTGACTAGGATAGTATGGCGAATTGTACGCGCTCTGCCCATATCCCTGATGGTGATGCGAGCTGGAGTAGCTTCTAATGTAATCCGAGCTCCCCGGCCAGTGGAAACTGTTGTAGTTATCCGGGTGGTACACGTTCCCGGGGCCGTTCAGGCTCTGAGGAGTTATGGGAGGTGAGGGAGTCGTCATTATCGAGGAGTTGGACCCTAGAGGAGTTAAGTTCCCAGTCAGACGAGAGCTGTACTGGTCTTTAACCAGATTGGAACCGAAGGATTTCTCGCTGTAATCCACTTTGCTGGAGTAGTCTAGCCTTTTAGGGCTGTTGTACAGCTCCTGTTTGGGAGTGACCCCATAGTTATGGACGTTGGATAAATTGTCTGATGGAGATGAATCTTTGTTGGTGATTCTTAGCGCATCGTTGGTGTAATGGTGGGTAGATAGGTTTTTGTTTAAAGGAGATGAATCGTAGTTGGAAGGGGCTGCTTCTTTTTTACAAATAACGTTGATTGGTGGACTGACGGATGTTGTTGGGGTGGGGAGGTTGGGTGATGAAGTGGTTATGCTGGGGGCGTTAGTGGAGTTTGAGGAAGCTTTGGACGTGGTTATCTTGGATGAGCTCTTGATGGAGTTGCTCGAGGATATGGTTTTGGATGAGGAGGACGATTTGGTGGATATCTGCGAGTTGGTCTGTTGCTGCAACTGTTGTCTGCACTTCGCTCGCCGGTTCTTGAACCAGACCTGTTGATGAAAGGCATATATTAACAATTTAAGTATCTCAATCATCTTCTTCTTTCCCCTGGCGCATTCCCTATTTGGGGTCGGCCCTTAAGTATATCTCAATCATCATCAAATTCAAAATTATTTATTTCATGTAGGCCAACTTGTAGCTCTTATGACACGTCATAAATCTACCACTGGTTCGGAATGCAGATTCTGCTGAGAAGAGCCGGCAAGAAATTCAGCAGTTGCTCTCTTCGTAACCAAATATTACAATATTAATGTTAATTTTTCTGGTGGGAGGCTGTCGCCGTGGCTAGTTACAACCCTACCCTCAAAGACGTGCGCCAAGCGATTTAGCGTTCCAGCACGATGGCGTGTAGAAACCGACAAGTGGTATGGTTTGAATGTACACTGCCATACCCCTTCCAAGTTAGCCCGATACAATCTTAGACTGCATCGTCACTTACCATCAGGTGAGATCACAGGCAAGGACTATCTTATCATGAAAAAAAAGCTACCTAATATTACATAGTAATAAGTTATTACACTATCTTCTGGGCGGTTGGATGCCAAACCTTACAAGTTGCAATCTGTTGCTAGTTAAGAAATCTGCTGCTCATATAACCGACAGATGTTCCACCGCTATGAATATAATCAGTGGCAGTCATTACAAATGTTATTACGCACTAACCACCCGCCGTCGGGAAGGGTGTGGGGTTCGATTACTGTTTGTGTAACAGCTTATATGAGAGGCGGCGTGAACTGTGCAGATTTGCGGTCACGCCCGCGCGTATAATAATTTAATTATTGATGTGTGTTTTTGACGACCTTTGTGGCTTAGCTAGTGAGTGACAGAAGGAAAGAGGACTCCAGTTTGATTCGTGACCTGATTTATGCACCAAAGAGCCATGAAAATGGAATGAATCATTCATCACATTCATTCATTCGTCGCCGGTCTACTACTAAAAATAACGAGCCCTGAGCACAAATGTCGCTTACGATAAGTCGGCGATCATGGCTGGATAGGTCGCTGGAATGAGAATGGTTTAAGCCAAGGGCTTATTTTGTTTCATTTTACTTCAATTTTAATAATAATTAGTCCATAAAAAAATAGTAACTTCTTCCAATTTTTCCTTTCTTTGGATTTTTATTTTTAAACTCTTTTAATATGTTTTTGTTTTTTTTCCAATCATTACGTTAAATAGACTCCCAATGTTAGATACGTTCTTAAAGTTACCCGCGTCCATTGTAACCCTGTATAAAATAATTGTTGCTATAAAAAGTTGCCACATTTAAAAATTCCACGGCTAGGACCTAGAACGCTCTTCCAAGATCTGTGTTTAACTTCCTACCACGTACAAATTGGGTATCTTTAAAACAAGAGTAAATAGGCATCTTCTAGGCAAACGTGTTACATCATAGACCACTTCATCACTTTTCATCAGGTGTGACAGTGGTCAAGCGTGTGCCTATAATGTATAAAAAAAAAACTTTCAGCTAGGTATGTACCAAAAAACCGCCAAACGCAATTTTCCCCAAACCTTTCCTCTATGGAATCTATGGATCTCCGTGCGTGCACAAACGCGCCAGGGCTTATCCGCCTGCCGTCAGTCGCCCCTCGCTATTGTGAATGAGTTAATAAGTTTCGTGCAAAAGAGCAAAGAATGAATGAATGGGTTCGATTTGTAACAGATGCGCGGGCGGCCATCTTTGTTATAATTACGCACGGTTAATTCTTTTCACTGGCATCTATGAACTGTTTCGAAAAAAATAATTAGCATATTATTCCCAAAGTTGTTACTTTGGAAAACTATTCTTCTATTTCACTTAAATTCTTTAAAAAACTTCCAGTTTAAAGATAGGTCGGTAATTACATCGCAGAATCTGCATTCCGAACGGTAGAGTCTAGTTGGCCTACATGAAATAAATATTTTGAATTAAATTTTTTGAATTGCTACTAATCCTGTACGACTACTTATAATAGAAACATATGTGTAAATGCAAAAGTGTGTTTGTTAGTTGATTAATCCTTCAAATATGCCGCCATAGAGCTACGGATCGACATAATTTTGGTGCATAGGTGTAGTTGAGGACTATGATAAAATTTATTACAATATGTTGGATTGACATAGCTAACAAAAAACAAATAAATTAAAAAAATCCAAATGCCGACGAAGTCGCGTATAATTTTATAATTAACTAAAAAGTCTGCATATAATTATATAAAAATATAATAAAATTAAGATAAAAATATTGCAACTCTAAATAAAGTAGATAAGATAACACGAATATTACCTACTGCATAACATAACATTTGTGAAATAAAATCCTGCACTGACGTTTAAAAAAAAACATAAATTGCATCCTGCATTTAGGCGTCGATTCCACTGTCAGAGGTCTTGGTTTAAGTTCTGAATGCGTTTCACGTTCACTGTATGTAGTACTTTGTAAAAGTTTATTTGAATACAAAATTATTCTATTCTATTCTATCTCTAGTAGGTACATTTACAATACTGTTGGTAACTTTTTGCATTTTTGTTGAGAGCAACTGCTGACTTCCTTGCCGACTCTCCTCAGCAGAATCTGCTTTGCAAGCCGTTAGTAGAAATAAATTATGAAATATTTTTATTTAAAGACTTATTTATTATGAATGGTCAGTTTGAACGTGGAACGCAGAACTCTCGACCTTTGGCAGTTCTCGCATTAATTAAAATAAACAGCCAAACAACTCAATTAAATATTATCAGTGGATGCGATCGTAAACCAATTACAAACGACCCTGCAGTGCACAGATTATAATCTGTGGAGTCAAAGAGAATATAGACTAATAACCAAGATGGCGGACGCAGATAGAAATAATGAGCAAAGGAATAATGGCTGTTCATCTCTAAAAATCAAGAATTTCTTCGCGTTGACGAAGATCTTTTGTGAGATATTATAATTAAGATATTTTTTTATGTTTTACCCAATTACTAAATATTTTATTCTTATTTCGTTCGTAACTTTGCTTTTCGCTAATTTTTTTCGCAAAGAATACCCAGCTGACTTTTTCTATTTCGTTTAAATTGACGTAAAATAATCTCTTCACCTCAATAAATGTACCTACTCGTGAAATTGCTTAATGTCTTGAAAAGTATATAAATAAATACAAAGTTAAGTGATTTAAGAATAGACGATAATAATAAAAATTATAATAATTGTTTACGGTCACCGAGCTACTGGAGATAAGTTGGTAGGTACTACCTAAGCCAAAGGCTTAGTTTAGCCAAAAGCCAATACTGCCAGAATCTTAGGTAGTAGGTAATTATGCCGTGCTGTATTGGAATCTAGTTACCTACCTATGTGGTTTTAGACTTACGTATAATTGATTCTACAAAATTATTTTGTGATATATGTGATTTTAATAATTTTATTATGACTTTTAAAGTTGCAAAATTACTAAATACATAAATCATAAATATTTTTTTACTTTCTTATTTCCGGTAGAGTTTAGAATCATTTACGTGTGGTATCCTTATCCATTTATCCAACTACACGACGGAAAAACGTGAGCCGAAAGATCTTAGAAAATAAAATCAAATATAACCTTAAACGTTTAATGGATTGTAAAAGATCTTGTTAGTCTATGAAACACCCCCTTCAAACAATGGCGCGGATTGAATGATTCGATTTTCAAATTTGAAAATTTGGAACGCATAATTCGATTCCCCCGCTAATGTTCTATCCGTGTTGGTATAAATTGAACGTTTGAGTTTGAGCGAATTAGGATTCAGTGAGACGTGAGCCGTCACAGGGTAAAGCTGTTTAATTTTTGAAGTTATTACTTCTTTACGCGTTGCGAGACACATTTTAGAGGTGTACGAAGCTTTGAGCAGAGATAGCGTAGTGGTTAGGACTGCAATTTCCTATTCGGGGGGTCACCTGTTCGATCCCGGGCACTCACCTCTGACTTTTCGGAATTGCGGAACTATGCGGAACCATGCGAAACCATTTCCGCATGCGGGACTATGCGGAACCATTTCCGCATGAATTTTGACTTAGCTACAGTTGGAGAGTGACTTAGGCTACCTTTTATCCCGGAAAAATCAGAGGGTTGACGACCTCCCTGGCGTAGTGGTGAGCCCTGTAGTCTTACAACTGGCATATCTCGGGTTCTATTCCCGGCGGGGGCAATTTGGGAATTTAGTTTGGTCTGGTGGGAGGCTGTCGCCGTGGCTAGTTACCGTCAAAGACGTGCCGCCAAGCGATTTAGCGTTCCAGCACGATGGGCGTAAAGAAACAGATTAGGGTATGGATTGAATATACACTGCCATACCCCTTTCACGTTAGCCCGCTACCACCTTAGACTCCATCATCACTTACCGTCAGGTGATATCGCAATCTTGAACTATCTTGTCATCGAATAAAAAGAAGGGTTCCTCTTCGGATCATTTCTCTTTGACGGTGTTCCCACTTAATTACAATATGGGGTTATTCAAGGGGCGGACCTATAAATTCCTGAAAAGCCGGCAACGCATTGGTGGTGCCTCTGGTACTACAAGTGTTCATGGGCGGCGGTAATCACTTAACATCAGGGCCCCAAGTCTGCTATTTTACATGTCATTGTCATTGAAACGCAATACAATTACAATTCAATTATCATTGGTCCAAAATTTCGTAGTCTACTAAATTCACAATGGTCGTTCGATTTCTTATAATTGGATTGTAATTCAATGATACCTCGGTATTGGCATTAGCTTAAAAAGCGTTTGCCGAAATGAGTTTAAAAAAAACTACATATTAAAATCGTTTATTTAAGCTAGATTCAAAGCTAGATGTGTCAGTGGCAAACCATCGGAAAACAATTGTGGCGCCATTGAATTAGTAGACCACCAAAATTGCTAAAAGTAGCAATTGGGATGTCATTGATAGACAATTGAACTACAATTGCAATAGCAGACTTGGGCCCCAGGTAAGCCGCCTGCTCGTTTGCCCGCTATTCATAAAAAAAAAATTAAACCTAACTCCATCTAGCGAAGTTGCCGTCAAAGGCTGGTCTTTACAAGATTATTTTCCTAATTGAAATGTATTTAATATTATTTAAAGGGCTACCTAAAGTTTGATAATATCGGAGTTAAGTTAAAACGTATTTAGAGAGATTATGTAAATTACATCTCTACCGGGCTTGATGTATCGAAGTTAGTTATCAGTATTTGTTAATTGGTTTCGTTAAACAACCACTTATGGGCAATCAGCACCATATCTCCATAGGGAGTATGGGCCTACAGAATGGCTTAAAATAAAAATTCTTTTTAAAAAATCGACTTCACACACCACTTCAATGAATCAATTTTCTATTAATACTAGCTTTTGCCCCCGCGACTTCGTCCGCGTGGAATTAGGTTTTGGGGTAGAATTTTCAAAAATTGTGACACACGTACTTCTTTATTTTTAACTGAAAGCTCAAATACCAACTTTGACGGAAACAGCTTGAAAAATGACGGAGTTTCATATAAACTTCCATCCCCTATTTAAACCCCTTAGGGGTGGAAGTTCCAATAATCCTTTCTTAGTGTGCGCCTACGTCATAAAAGGAACCAACTGTAAAAATTTCAAGTTTCTCACTTCAGTAGTTTAGGCTGTGCGTTGATGTCTCAGTCAGTCAGTCAGGACTTTGAATTTTATATATATAGATTGGTATACTTTGTAGTGGCGTTAGAAGTCAGTTTTGTAAGAAGAATTTTTACGTTCATATAATTTAGTATGCGTTACGACTTTTTTTTTTTTTTTTTTTAATAACTGGTTTAACGGCTTTGGGTTCTAGCCCTTTTAAGCCTGTCTGTAGTTTATTGTTCCATTTTCCAGTATTCGAGACATTCTATTTTTTTCGTCATTATTTTCGATTTGTATTTTGTTGACGAATTCTATATAATTATATCATTCTTGGATCTATATATCATTTTGAACTGCAGCCATAAAAGCATATAGTGGACGGAAAAATTTTTGATTCGATAATAAACTTTGAAGAGTGTGAGGAACTTCACCATCATTTATATCTTGTATTGTACTGATGAGGAGCAATCTATTCAGACCAAAACGATGACATTGAAATACAAGATGATTTAAATCTCCCCGTTCTTCATCACAGTATCATGTCATTTAACAATGAAGTACTCTAACTCTTCGTTGTTCGGAACAATTTTTTCGCTTATTTTGTGAGTATATACCTAACTCATGCCTATTATTGGATTGTGTAGCTACGTATGCATTTTTGAAGCTTCATTGTGGAAGCACTGTATACATAGCATAGTTTTGTTACCTATTGTAAAAAAAATTTTTTTTAAAGAGCAACTGCTGAGTTTCTTGCCGGCTCTTCTCAGCAGAATCTGCATTCCGAACCGCTGGTAGATTTATGAATTGTCATAGGAGCTACAAGTTGGCCTACATGAAATAATTAAATTTTGAATTTAAATTTGAAGAATATCATAGAGAGTTACCTGTACTCTGGACTCGGGCAGGTTGATCTTCAGGGCCACCTCCTCCCTCATGAAGATGTCGGGGTAGCGGGTCTTGCCGAACAGCGCCTCCAGCACGTCGAGCTGCGCGCGCGTAAACGTTGTCCGCTCCCGCCGCTGCTTGCGCGGGTTCACGCCTGCGGGAAACGGAGACAAGGATTATTACTTCACCAACGAGAATGGGCCTGCTTTGTCTGCCCATCTTGACATGCCTTGGATTGTATGTACCTAGGGGCCGTTCAAGTATTACGTAAGCAGATTTTTTACAATTATATAGCCCCCCATCCCCTATGTCAGCAAAAGTAAGCAAAACTCTTACCCCCTCCCCCCATGTTTACGTAAACATTTTTCATACTATAAATAACTACCGATGACGTAATCATCATCTAGACTCCCCTACCCCCAGTGGCGTGCACAGGATGTACTATAGGGTAGGCAGATGATACAAAATGGAAAAAATTTTCAGTGCGAATTATAAAAAACTTAAGGGTAGGCATTGTACAAATTACAAAAAGCCTACCCTTAAGTTTTTATAACTCGTACTGGCGATTTTCTCCATTTTATATCATTTTCCCGCGTTATGCCTACCCTCTGTGCACGCCACTGCGGCTACCCCCTATGTGATCCAAAATAAGCAAAACAAAGAACCCCCCCTCCCCCACACCCCCACCCCTCCATAGTGATTAGACAAGTCTTATATGATTTCTTGATCCACGCATGCTTGCTTATTGGCCTTTATGCTATTTTAATTAATTCATATTATTATGTCGTAACCTATGTCTAAAAAAATCAATATCTTGCATCGCTTGCTGGCGTGCGAATTATTTGAATGTCACTATAAGGTCTATTTAAAAACACGTTCCTAGCTTTTTCTCAGGAGGTAATTGGGCACAATCCTACTATCTATAGGTACGGCTAATAGATATACTGGCAAAAATATTGCATATACTAGGTTTATTATTAGGTAAGTACCTACAGTTAAAATTATAAGCTCATTTATAATAAGTAGATAGAGGATAGAGGCTATTACGTATACATAGTAAACTCAAGACTCAAGACAGAGTTAAAACGAGACAGATTTATGTCAGAGCATATTTGTGTCTCATTTTAGCTCTATCTTAAGTTTGAACTGAGTTAGAACACGTTCTATAGATCACAGCATTAGTCTACGCGGACGAAGTCGCGGGCGTCAGCTAGTTATAAATAAAGGAATAGGTAACGAAGCGGTTTCGACGACCTCCCTGGCGCAGTGGTGAGCGCTGTCTTATAACTGGGAGGTCTCGGGTTCGATTCCCGGCGGGGGCAATTTGGGAATTTATAATTTCTAAATTGTCTCTGGTCTGGTCTGGTGGGAGGCTTTGGCCGTGGCTAGTTACCACCTTACCCTCAAAAACGTGCCGCCAAGCGATTTAGTGTTCCGGCACGATGGCATGTAGAAACTAGAAACCGATTAGGGGTATGGGTTGAATTTACACTGCTATACCCCTCGCAAGTTAGCCCGCTACCATCTTAGTCTGCATCGTCACTTACCATCAGGTGAAATCGTAGTCAAGGGCTATCTTGTCATCGAATAAAAAAAAAAAAAGCTGCCAGTCAAAATAATAACCTACCATTGGATGAAACGAACAGTTAAATAAGCGTCTCACATCATAACCCAAACTTGTAATCTTCTTAACAAACACTGTAGGTCATTACTCAAAACTTAACTACATCTTTACAAGTTACTTCAAAACATGATCGCTGACATAGTGAAGAATGTTCGAGAAATGTCTATGATGAATTACACACAGTGTCCTCTTCTGATGAATGAATAGATTAGACAGACTGCTTGTCTGCTATGGACCTTTTGTTATTCGGGCAAAGTACATAATATTAGTTCCATAAAAGTTACGCTGTGAAATTGTCTTAAAATTATTGCATCAATCTGACAATGACCTCTCATTGGCTGAACTAATGGCGTTCTTGCCGCATCAATGCATTTTAATCAATAGCGGCAGAGTATCAGCCAATCAAAGGTCATTGCGATCGTGACGCTGTGGTGCAATCATTTTTAGACAATCGAACAGGTGATTGGCTGGTAACTCCCGCTATTGGTTAAAATGCATTGATGCAGCAAGAACGCCATAAATTCAGCCCATCAGAGGCCATTGCGATCGCTATACTGATGCAATCATTTTTAGAGAATCGACACGCTGGTTAAATAAAATGCATTGAAGCAGCAAGAACGTCATAAATTCAGCCAATCAGAGGTCATTGCGATCGCTATACTGATGCAATCATTTTTAGAGAATCGACACGCTGGTTAAAATGCATTGAAGCAGCAAGAACGTCATAAATTCAGCCAATCAGAGGTCATTGCGATCGCTATACTGATGCAATCATTTTTAGAGAATCGACACGCTGGTTAAAATGCATTGAAGCAGCAAGAACGTCATAAATTCAGCCAATCAGAGGTCATTGCGATCGCTATACTGATGCAATCATTTTTAGAGAATCGACACGCTGGTTAAAATGCATTGATGCAGCAAGAACGTCATAAATTCAGCCAATCAGAGGTCATTGCGATCGCTATACTGATGCAATCATTTTTAGAGAATCGACACGCTGGTTAAAATGCATTGAAGCAGCAAGAACGTCATAAATTCAGCCAATCAGAGGTCATTGCGATCGCTATACTGATGCAATCATTTTTAGAGAATCGACACGCTGGTTAAAATGCATTGAAGCAGCAAGAACGTCATAAATTCAGCCAATCAGAGGTCATTGCGATCGCTATACTGATGCAATCATTTTTAGAGAATCGACACGCTGGTTAAAATGCATTGAAGCAGCAAGAACGTCATAAATTCAGCCAATCAGAGGTCATTGCGATCGCTATACTGATGAAATCATTTTTAGAGAATCGACACGCTGGTTAAAATACATTGATGCGGCAAGAACGTCATAAATTCAGAAAATCGGAGTATCATTGCGATCGTCACACTGAGGTGCAAATTGCAATCATTTTTAGTACAATCCCACAACTGGATAAAAAAATAGCCCTAAATGTGCGAACTGATAAGTCGATAGTTCAATACCCACCCATTGCACTATTGTCGTACTCACTCCTAACACAAGCTTTACGATTATTTGAATAGAAGAGTGGAATTTATATCAAGTTCAATTAGTATCAAGGCACTGAGTTACAGAATCAGCCCCCAGAGCGCAATGGATACGTGTCCTAAATCTATGAAGAGAACATAATTGTCTATGACACGAGTTTACTTCTTCACTCATCCAACGTAGTGATTATATTCTCTTTGACTCATCCAATAGGTATCTAGCCTACCTAACAATATTTCTTGCCTAGGGTAAAAGTACCATATTCGGGACTGAAATTCCCAATTAACTTCTGAAGCGGATAGGTATAATCCGTAACGGTATTATAAATTTTAAACAAAGGTACATTCAAGCGTAACAATTATATTATAGCGTGCATTTATTATTAAAAAATTCTATTATCGAACATCAAAATTCAGAATCGAATGGCCCCCCGAAGCTGAATTATTTTCGATCGGCCGCTCGCTTACGGATTAAAAAATAAAATAATACAACATCCATTTCAAAACCGAGAGCGTCCCCCATTCAGCCATTCCAAACAAACATTTCATACGAAAACTGTCACATTACCCATAGCATAGAAAAGTGAAAATAAATAGACATACATCCGTCTCTTTCTGTCCCATACGAATTGTATGAGTGAAAGAGGGACAGATGTATTTCAATTGTCATCGTTGACAATGGGGGCTCGAGCGGTAATCCTCGTGACATGGCTTTTTTCTTTTTTTTTTTTTCTTGACAGATAATATCTGATAGGGCTAGTAGCTTGTTTATGCTCGCTTGTCTATGACTGCTAATGGTATAGTCGTGTAGATATCGGTTCGATTTGTCGATAATACCAAAGGTGTGTTAGATAAAGGTTTTTGCTCTCGAAAGTGGTCTAGTAATCGATTTACCAGTGATTCATCTTAAATTATCTCGAAACGGTAGAAGGTAACCTAATACGAAACTCGGTGTTGACATTTTGCGGCGTTTCAAATACTTACGTTAAGTAGATAATAATATCTGTTAAATAGATAAATTAATTTTCTAGGAACCGATTTCCCAAGGTACAAATTGTTATCTATTTAATTAGAAGATATGAACTCTGCTTACGTAGAGATTTAAAGGCAACCACATATTTGCATTAAAATCTGTTTCACAGAGTCAGATAAATTATATTTATTAGGTTCTAGAAACTGAACATTTTGATAGAATTTAAGATAAATACCTATGTAAAAAATCTTGATAAGTAAATAATTAGCCATTAAAAATCTTCGACACACGCCTCTTGCTATTAACCGCAGCGGGTACGGCGGGTAGCGGGTAGTGGGAAGAGGGTAGCGGGAAGAGGGTAGCAGGTTGTCGGAAACGCTTATTATTTTCCCGTTTTTCACGGCGTTTGACCCGCGCCGCCTCTATGGAGCATCTCCTCTAATGACGTGTAAAATATTTTAAGGGGAGATAACCTACAAGCAACACCCTCAAGAGAAGACATAAACGGAGCGTAGGTACTCTGTCTTGACTGGCACTTAAGACAAAGTTAAAAACGACACATAACCAGATCTGACATAAATCCATCTCATTTTATCTCAAAATTATTATTACCGCAGTATTGGCGGCCCGGTGGTACAAGCTATACAAACCCGCCCACCAAACCATTTCTCAGCATTCTCAGCTATCATACTTCATAGCCCACTAATCAACATAATTATCAAAAATTCACGTGAAATCTCCATTTATTTATTTGACCCAGTGGTCAAGTATTAAATAGATCTGCAAAATTCTCCCTCTAAAAGAGTCTCTCCCTTTTTTCACCAAGAGCAGATGCGTACATATAATGCAATAAAAACAACTTTATTGCAATCGAATAGTAGCCATTTTGAATATGGCAACACAGAAAAGCGGCGGGAACATCAACTGTCAAATTGACAGCATCAAAGGGGCTCGTAATGGCCGCTCACGGATTTGCGATTGTTGTTTTAGTCTAGTTTGCGTAGCGGAGGGAGGTTTTCGAGTAATTAGCCGCCAAAAATCTTTGCACACGACGGGAATGATGGGTACACAAATAATGCAACTTTACCTCATGCGTACCTAATCTGAATCGAAAAGGGGAGAGTTTTAATTTATTACAATTTTCTTCTGTTGACTTGAAAGTCTGAGTTTTCATACAAATGTAGTTTTGTTGTCTATCTGTCTGTTTGTACGGAACATTCTTCGGAACGGCTAACCGATTTTGACGGGATTTTTACAGACACTAAATCGAAAACTAACATGAAGCTAGTTTTTGATTTATTTATGTATCAATTAGTACGGATACCTCCAATTACACTTACTTATATATAAAATTCAAAGTTCTGACTGACTGACTGACCGACCGACTGACTGACTGACTGAGATATCAACGCACAGCCTAAACTACTGAAGTTAGAAACTTGAAATTTTTACAGTTGGTTCCTTTTATGACGTAGGCGCACATTAACAAAGGATTATTGGAAATTCCACCCCTAAGGGGTTTAAATAGGGGATGGAAATTTTTAAATGAAACTCCGTCATTTTTCAAGCTGTTTCCATCAAAGTTGGTATTTGAGCTTTCAGTTAAAAATAAAGAAGTACCTACGTGTGTCACAGTTTTCGAAAATTCACCCCCAAAATCTAATTCCACGCGGACGAAGTCGCCGGGGCAAAAGCTAGTTAAGTACCTAATACAATTAAAACCAGACATAGCCCAAAAATAATCTCAAAAATTAATCAAAAGTCAAAAACTTAATTTTTTAATAAATCTGATTCGGTAGATGTACTACGTATCGCTGTTATATAATAACCTAAATATTTTGCGTCTTCATATGGTACCCTTATGTACAAATTAGTTCAATTAATAAATTAACCTTCCCTAACTAAACTATGTATGCCACCGTAGTAAGCTATATTTCAGGATAGCACCACCCACCGTAACGCTCTCTGAGGGTTGGCAAATCATAAATCATGTTAACACATAAATTGCGCTGGCAACACAACCCTGGGGCCTACAAGTTGTGACAGATTACCACTAAGGGAAACAGTTATTACACCCACACAACGCAATTCCAACCTTAGCACCAACGAGATAAAGTTGAAAATTGTAGATGAAAGGTTACCCCCTAAGAAATCGATGAGTTATTTTATTACCATGATAATGTTGCCAGTGTACTAACGGTAGGGTGTCGCCGAATTGTTGGTAAATTGAAATTTATCAAATAAATTATTGCAAGTGAGAAGGGGGCGTTAAATATGATTGAATGGATATTTATTTGTGTCATTGAATTATATAACTTTTTGGGAGGATCTGAGAATTAAGGTTATAGTTACGTATGTATTTTTTTATTCATTAACAAATACGATAGCCCCTGCATAGGTTAAATAAGAAGGTTTTAGGCCATAGTCCACGCGCCCTCGTGAATTGCAAGAACTGTACTGCCTAGGTATTAGGTAGTCAAAATGCATTGATAGTTTTTATTTAATTAGTAAGAAAGCCATTTTAGTAGCACTGATGCAATCATCAACAGGCATTTTCTAGGCAAGCGCGCTCCATCTTAGGCTGCATCTTCGCTTACCATCTGGTGTGAGGTGTCTCTTACACCCTGCATGTTAAAACTCTCTACGCAGACGAAGCAAGTGGCAAAAGCTAGTTTGATAAAATTTTTGCAATTCACGGCCGCGTGGCTCATGGTTGTGTGTGTGTCGTATCATAAGTGTGAGCGAGAGCTTGCTCGCGCCTGACCGGTCCCACCTAGGCTCTCGACAGACACGCACACTTACGTAATGTACATGTACACGACGTAACCACAAGTAAAGCTTACGTGCCCTCGTGAATTACAAGAACTATAACAAGGTACACGCGACGGTTGTTTCAATTTTTCCTTAGTGTCATAATACACGGGCGGTTCTCCCGCTGCGGGAAACCGCTTCTGAACCGCACTAGTCACAATTTAATATGAAAGTTGTATGCTGCATACTACACTGCGCGGTTTCCCGTCGCGGTTTGCAGGCGGGAGAAATACGACCGCCGCATGCAGCGTCAAACCGCCGCTGATAACCGCCGTTTTAAACTACACGGGCGGTTTCCCGCTATTACGTCATTCTGCGCGGAATCTTGGCGCGGTTTACCGCGTAAAAGACAGCGGTAAACCGCGTAAAAGACAGCGGTAAACCGCGTTCCGTGTAGTTTGATGGTCTGCGGCAGCTTTGTCGAGCGGATTCCCGCAGCGGGAGAACCGCCCGTGTAGTATGAACCTTATGATTTGAAAAGCCTACCAACCTTCCTTCCTGTTAACCGAGGTATTCCGGAGCCCAATACTTTATGGCAAGCAGGGTTCCTACAGGAGTGAGAGGGCATCTCTAGGTCGGGGATTAACTTATCACGCGAGTGGGAGGGGGAGATAAGTGCCGTAGGGCTTCACGGGGCGCCGGGGGAAGATTCTTGTTTACTTTGTTTTATTACGCTCTTTTAAGTTACCGCGGAACGACAAGATAGCCTGCGATTTCACCTGATAGTAAGTGACGATGTAGTCTAAGATGATAGCGGGCTAACTTGGAAGGGGTAAGACAGTGTATGTACACTGTCAACCCAACAAAGTCCTAATTTCCTACTAATACTTATTTCAAATACGAAAGTTTGTGAGTTTTTTTATCATTTGATGACAAGTTAGTCTTTGACTGCGATTTCACCTGATGGTAAATGACGATGCAGTCTTAGATGGTAGCGGGCTAACTTGGAAGGGGTAAGACAGTGTATACCTATTCAACCCAACAAAGTCTTAATTTCCCACTAATACTTATTACAAATACGACAGTTGTGAGTTTTTTTATCATTTGATGACAAGTTAGTCTTTGACTGCGATTTCACCTGATGGTAAGTGACGATGCAGTCTTAAATGGTAGCGGGCTAACTTAGAAGGAGTATGGCAGTGTACATTCGACCCACACCCCTAATCTGTTTCTACACACCATCGTGCCGGAACGTTAAATCGCTTGGCGGCACGCCTTTGACGGTAGGGTGGTAACTAGCCATGCAATTCAGAAATTATAAATTCCCAAATGGTACCCGCCGGGAATCGAACATAAGACCTCCCAATTAAGACCATAGCGCTCACCACTGCGCCAGGGAGGTCACCAAATTCGTCGCGGAGGTCGCCAGGTTTGATATGGAATCTAAGCATCTATCATTGTCATATTATACAGTATGGATATATGGAATATCGTCTAAATATATAAAAGGCAAAGGTGACTGACTGACTGACTGACTGACTGACTGACTGACTGACTGATCTATCAACGCACAGCTCAAACCACTGGACGGATCAGGCTGAAATTTTGCATGTAGATAGCTATTATAACGTAGGTGTCCGCTAAGAAAGGATTTTTGAAAATTCAACCCCTAAAGGGATAAAATAGGGGTTTGAAAAATCGAACTTAACGTGAGCGAAGCCGCGGGAAAAAGCTAGTTGATAATATGAACACTTCTCTGGAATAAGGACTTATTCTCATTCCTAGTAATAAAACTCTGCCATAGAAAAATGGAGAAACAAAAATTTTATCGGTCAAATTAAGTCGACTGATTTATTTGAAACTAGCTGCTGCCCGCGACTTTGAGGTATTTCTGTTCTCGCGAGAACTCGTGGGAACTCGCGAGGAATTTTCCGGGACAAAATGTATCCTATGTGTTATTCCAGACCATCCATCTCGGTCAGTCAATCGGTGCAGTCGTTGCGGCGTGATTGAGTAACAAACATCCATCCATCCATCCATTCAAACTTTCGCATTTATAATATTAGTAGGAAAGAAAACGTTTATAACATAAACGTTTTTTTTCTTTCTTTCTAGGATAAAATTAGTAGAATAGGTAACTCTTAGCGGTTTAAGTTGTGCAATTTTATTTTACTTCAGGTTAATTTTGTTTTAAAAATTAAAACAAGCTACTAATACCCTAAGTTTGTTTAGTATTACCTAGAGCAAACAACGCACATTCAAAATCACTTATAGTCAAGTGTGAATTGCTGTGAAAACAGATAAATGGCTGCCACGTGGCCGGCGTGCGCCCAACGCCGCGCCTAATCAATGGCTTTCAGTTTTGGCTGGTCGAAGATTAATTATTTGCATTATTCCAGTGTATTCTACTTTGCACTAGTGTGAATATTGGGAGTGCACTTTGCGCTTATTTGGTGGGGGTAGAACTACGAATAAATAATAAGTCAGGAAGTCTAATTCAGAACAGATTCCACATAAAAAGGAGCCCTACTTCAAACTGAAAGCTAAAATAGTAATAGTAATAAGAAATAACTGAACGTGATATCTGTGACGACTGAGAAGCGTTTTTTAATCTTCCCAGATAGTTTTAAGTTTTTACATTTATTTTAATCTTATTTTTCACCTGTATTATAATTAATCACATATGTATATTGGGTCTGTGCCTTTAATAAAAAGTCTTTATTATTTATCTAAATATATAAAAGGCAAAGGTGACTGATTGACTGATTGACTGACTGACTGACTGACTGACTGATCTATCAACGCACAGCCCTATCCTCTGGACGGATCGGGCTGAAATTTGGGATCCAGACAGCTATTATGACGTAGGCATCCGCTAAGAAAGGATTTTTGAAAATTCAACCCCTAAGGGGGTAAAATAGGGGGTTAAAAAATCTAATTTAGCGTGAGCGAAGCCGCGAGCAAAAGGAATAGGAATTCGGTGACAAGATTTTTTTTAAATAAATACCAGCCAAACTGAACTTGAATTTACACATCTTTCGACCAACTTCCTCAAATCATAAATTCATAGAGAACAAGAAAAAAATAAAAATGCAAAACTGCCGTCTGTTCTGTACACGACTTAGGTGGAACATTTTTATTAAAATAACGATTTTATTCTTTCGCCACATCGCCCGCCATTACGCGATACGTCAGTTTCTGTAAAAAATGGCGGCGATGCTTTCGCGCCTAAAAACACTTCGATGCGTTCTATTACAGGGTTGACCAACCGCCTCGCAAGAATGATAAATAATGAAAAAGTTTTATTTCACAGCTAACAGTGGAGTAGTTTAATTTATTAACTCCCCATATCATGATTATGTACCTGTATTTTTTCCCCAAAAATAAAAATAAAAAAAGTCTAACAGTCCATTATTTTTTTATTAACCGACTTCCAAAAAAGGAGGAGATTCTCAATTCATCGGAATCTTTTTTTTAATTTTTTATGTATGTTCCTCGATTACTCGAAGACGCCTGGACGCTCAAAATTAAAATTTATTTATTTCATGTAGGCCAACTTGTAGCTCTTATGACACGTCATAAAGCTTGAAAGGGTTATACTTCCCAGGTGGTCCCATAGTCATCAGGTCAGGATGTCTGAACTCGATCTTTGCCTATCATCTCAACAAAAAGGCTTTCGTAAAAAAAAAAAATTAAGTAGGTACTTATGATTTTGTCAGCCCTATGTTATGATTATAAATTATGACCTACTACCAGTGACGTTACAAGCAAAAACGTGAAAAATACCTGATCTGCGCTTTAGTAATTAATAGATATGATAATAATTAGCATTTTTATTGTTTTATTATCGCCTGCTTCGCGCTTCCACGCGTATTTATGTCAATGAGTTGATATTTTATTAGAGTAGCAATGTATCTTGACATGGACTCAATTGATGCACAAGTAGTAGGCCTACCGCCGTAGTTTGACAGAAAACCCCTGATTGGTTCAAACTTTTACTCCCTTGAAAAGTAAAACTAAGTATTAACTCAAAGATTTGAAAAGATAAACTCACTCATATCTATGTAGGCCCTTCGCCGTTGATAATTTATTACAACAAACATAAAAATTACAAAGTAATCTCTAACAGGCAACCTTCGGGCTTCGATGAAAGGAGCGAATGAGAAGTTGTGTAGTGTAGGGTAATACGCCGCAAAACTATGTTAAGTGTTGCCCATTATTGATTAGTAAAATTATATAACATATTATTATATAACAAATATAATTTGACGATTTCAGTGCCACAATTGCAATCAATTCTTATTTGCTGACACGTTGTTTTTGGCTAAAATTCGAAGTTTTTGAAAAGTACCATAAGCCAATCTGATTGCGACTGTCTCAATGTAGTGATCAAATTAAGGTGATAAGGTTCCAACGTCTCAATAGTCCAACGGTTACAGGTGCGGACTAAAAACTGAAAGGTCGCAGGTTCGAATCCCACCCGTTGCACTATTGTCGTACTCATTCTTAGCACAAGTAGGGGATAGGAGAATATTAGTCAACTTCAGATTTGCCAATGTTCTTTTTTTTTAAAAAAAACGAGTATAAAGTTTGCTGCTTCATGGTAGGTATGTGGATACAACTCAACGCCTTAATTTGATTAAAGTAGCAGATAGTAAAAAAAATTATAATTTGACGCCATGTTAGTTAGTGTTATAATTAATTTATAGTTTATACTCAGTAATTTAAGGCGTTGGCAATGCATTTATGTGTTTTATATTATTTAATTATCTATGTTTATGTTCGCCTTATTTCCTTCCAATTTATTCAAACATTTCTTGTTTCGATTGGATTAAGTGAGATTAAGATGGTAATTATAAACCTACCTAGTTTGGCTTCAGAAGCTACTACTAGGCGTTCACTTAAAGTTGGCCGCTACCTTGCGTCGCGCCTCAAAGCCCTCAAGTCAGACCCGCTTAGTACAGACAGCAGCTAACTGCTTGCGATTTTTACTACCCGTTTATTTGTTATGTTTAAAATTTTAAATTCTTCAAAACTATTGAATCGATTTTGATGAAATCCTTACCGTTCGCTAAGTTGATTAAATGTAAGCAAAGAAAAATTATGACAGTCCGATTAATAGTTTCCGAGAAATGCGTGGACAAACATACATAAGTACTAGACAATGCGGACGACATGAACACACGATATGGATTTTCGCATCACATCGCACTAACTAAAGGCCAAAGGTTGTATGTGTATAGGTTGTATATGTGTGTGTGTGTATGTGTGTTCGTGTGCGTGTCGGTGTGTATGTTTGTTACTTTTTCACGCAAAAACTTCCGAACGGATTTGGCTGTTTGTAATGGAGATAACTCGTACCCGGGATTCACACATAAGCTACATTTTATCCCAGAAAATGAAAGGGTTCTCGAGGGAACTAAAAAACCTCAATCCACACGAACAGTCGCGGGCGTGAACTAGTTAAAAATCAACTCCGAGCCTACAAGAAAAGCGTGTGAATCTCATCACGCGGTGTCCTGTGTCACCCCTCAGATGCGATTCAAAATCAAATGTTTATGTTGCCAGTTGAACACGACACTTTCCCTTTCCCTTAAAGAGAAACATTTGTTTTGTCACATGAGGGTAGAAAAATCTTTATTTTTAAGTACCTATCAGTGGCAGTAGTAGCATTTTTAAAATATTTTTAGTGAGCTAACGAGCAGGCGGGTCACCTGATGTTAAGTGATTACCGCCGCCCATGAACATTTGTAGCACCTGAGGCACCACCAATGCGTTGCCGGCTTTTCAGGAATTCGTTGGTCCGCCCCTTGAATAACCTCATGTTGTAAATTAGTGGGAACACCGTCGCAGTTCCACAGTTACCCGTGTGAAGTCGGAACGAGTCATATAGTTTTAAAAATTAAAATAAAACATAGCTGCAAGTTATTTTTAGCAGCATCCGCCCCCTCGGCTACCGGTGTTGCCAGCTAATTGCAAAGTCAACACGCTCCGCGCCGACTGTGTCAGTGTTTGTTATTTTTCGTCGGGGGCAACACCGCCGTCAATTTGCGGAGTGTTTTATGGGTTGAGTTGTTATGTAAAGTGCTTCCTATAAATATTATTTACCCGACTGCGCGACGAAAAAGAGGGTAATGTAAAGATTTTAGACTTGCAGTGCCGGCTTTATCTATGGTGCAGGGTGTGCAACGCACACGGGCGCAGGGTTGTAGGGGGCGCCGCGCCGAGCCGTGCTTGCTTGCTTCCCGACATCATTTAAAATTGCATCATTTTTTGCACCTGAATTTCCTTTCACTGGTGAAAATATAACTGTAAGTCAAACGGTATTCTTGTATTGTAAGTATTCCATCCCGCGCGTCTACTAGAGGGCGCCAAGATATTGATTGCACACGGGCGCTACATGGGCTAGAGCCGCCTCTGTAGACTTGATTCGTTCGTATCGATTTAATTCAAAACATTAACTTGGTTCCACCGTCACCATTCTACCATCGAAACGCAAGGCACAGAAAAGATCTGCACCCCTACCTAGTTGAAATCCCAAGGACGCGCACTAAGCGCTTTGCTTCCTCGTTCCTGATTACCGCTAGGATTTGGAATGCCCTTCCGGCTTTCGCTTTTCCCTCTAACTATAATTTGGGTACCTTCAAATCAAGAGTGAATAGGCATCTTCTAGGCAAGCGCGTTCCATCTTAGACCGCATCTTCACTTACCATCAGGTGTGATCGCAGCCAAGCGCTAGTCTATATATTAAAAAAAAAAATTAAAACAAAAATCCACGAGTGGGTAGCGCCAAGTAGGTACAAATTAGAGATTGTTTTGGGAAGCGCCCCTTTGGTTCGAAATACAAATTCTCCCCGGGGCGGCCATTGCATACACAAACAGTAAGGTGTTAACTTTCACACGCTACATCAACAGACGCACAAATTAGCGCAAATTTTTAGCTGTAGATAAAACCGTGGCGTTTGTTGTTTTTAAATCTTCCGTTTTTAGGGTTCCGGACGTAAAACGGAACCCTTATAGGCTCGCTGCGTTGTACGTCTGTCTGTGTGTCAATGCTCTTTTTCTCAGAATCAGGTTGAGATAGGTAGGTACTAATTTGAAAATACTGAAAATATAGAAATCAACGATATCTAATGGAGAAAAGATATCCAAAGAAGAAAAAAGATCCATATCCGTATCCGAATCCGTTACTTTTTGGTGCATGTTTTACGCATCTTTTACCTTATAAAATCTCGACATCCGACCAACACCGATTGAGTAAGAAAGTTAAGATCCGTATCCGTAACCGTATCCGCGGATCCTAACACCAAATATCCGTATACGGATCCGTATCCGCGGATATATAGGTAGGTACATTTTTAACGATCCGGCACATCACTACATCCATCCATATATGCTTATTTTTTTAAGCAGATTTAAACGTTTCTGTGCCGATATAATATTACGGACTTCCTCAATGACAATGTAAATATTTGAATTAATATCGAATAACCTAGTGACTTCTGTGCTACGCTCAAAGTGCGGTAATCTTTCGTAGGCTTATACTAAAACGAATCTCTGCAATCAATTTATTTCACGCCTGCCTATATTACACACTAGTTGATGCCTGCTACCTCGTCCGTGTGGATTTAGATTCTTTAAATGTTTCTCAAATATGGTTGAGCGAAGCAATAGCTGGATCATGCGTCATGCTCGTGAACGGGTGCCGCCAACGGGAATGGGTCGGCTTTGACTGCCCGTCTTGACGTGCGTTGGATTGGTGTACCTACGTATGCATTTTTGCATTTTTGAAGCTTTATTGTGGAGGCACTGTATACATAGCATAGCCTTGTAAAAAAAAAAAATTTTTTTTGAAAAGAGCAACTGCTGAGTTTCTCACCGGCTCTTCTCAGCAGAATCTGCATTCCGAACCGGTGGTAGATTTATGACGTGTCATAAGAACTATAAGTTAGCCTACATGAAATAAATTAATTTTGAATTTGAATTTGAATTTAATTTAAATACAATCATACATCTTAGGCCCATATTACACTATACTACATATATTTACGATCCTATTTCGTACCATAGACTATCATCCTAGGAAATATATAAATGGTGATCTATTTAGAATATAGTCTATGGTAGGTACCTACGACATAGGATCCTATAAATCGACCGTAGCAATTAACAGTGTCGGATCTACATTTTGGCGATTTTCGTTTTGTTGCATTAAGGGTCTTAGAATGGGGATAGCAATGCCCCCACCAATTGTGAAACTTTTGGAATCAACCAACCATCTTTGGTTTTTGCAAGTGCAAGGGTTGGATATGTTGACTGTTTTTCACTTTTCACATATTTGAAGCTTTGAGCGGCCGTGCCCTGGAGTAGTGGTTTTTCACATGCGACTATGTTAATTGCTACGGTCGAAATAGTATAGTGCAATATGGGCCTTAATTTTGAATATCTTATCATGATAAAGATTATTCTTTACCATGATAAGATAGAAATAAATAGAAAGAAGAATAATCTTTATCATCTAAAAGGAAAAGGTGACTGACTAGTTAGTGACTAGAGTTAGTTGATAGATCATGAACGCACAGCTCAAACACTGGAAGGATCGGGCTGAAAAGCGTACATACATACAGATAGCTATTAGGACGTAGGCATCCGCTGAAAAAGGATTTTTGAAAATTCAACCCCTAATAGGGAAAAAATAAATTTGAAAAATCGAACTTAACGTGAGCGGGCAAAAGCTAGTACATACCTACATAGACCGCTAAAATCATAACCTCACCTTCCACATTTCAAAGCTAGTTAATTACGAATTTAAAGCGCGAAGTCGCTTCGAAACTATCGTGAAGCCCTCGTGAGATCGATCTAATTTTATCGTAGTAGCAAATTCATTTCCTTAAATGACGTTTCCTTGATAACGCCTGACACTGACAAGAGCATTGCATTAAAGTTTAAAAAAAAAAGCAAAATAAACATGGCGGCACAAGATGGCGGCACGACAAAGGCCGCCGCCGGTAGCGGTTCTGTTGGAATTCATAAATGATAAATTTAATATTATTTATGATGCGCCCGAACGGCATAGAGATGGTAATACCGGATTTTGTGATTATAATTTAGTTTGTAGTTTAGAGTATACACGGCTTCTGTGCGTTCTATGTGTCACCTATTTCGAACTAAGTAGAACGTATGGATGATCGTAACTTAAATAAATTTTTTTTTTGAGTGCTACTTATACCATCAGAATGATTTCGAAAATGAGATAAAGTTCGGAAACTCAACACGACTCACCTATTGGCTATTTCGGATTTAGTAAAACGAATAGATGACCGTGATAAAAAAGACAAATAGGTTTCTTTCAGATTACCAAGGAAACAAAAAAGAATTAATAATGAATGAATATTACTCTTATTGTATAAGGTGCCATATCATTATCATAATATAGGAAGATACAAAAAAAACAACAAATACATAATCATCGATCTTTTCGAAAGTAATGATGTTGCCTAAAATGGAACTGGTTTTCATAGATTTTGTTTTAAAAATACTCAGGTTGTAAGTATCAGGAAGCACAGAATATCAGAAAAGCTTTCCAGATTCTAGCCGTGTGAAAGAGAATTGAAGACTTATCTTTAGTAGACTTACTTTTAATGTAAAAAAAACTTTTTCAAACTTTCAACTTCAAAGTTTCAACTTTTAGCCAACGTATTAGGTAAGTTTAAATTGTCTTGCACTACAAGTATTTTGGACAGCGAAATGTTTGTCAATGTAAATACTTATTACATATTACATATTATAAATTAAACAAACTACATATATTTCAACGGGTCGTGAATCAAAGAATTATTATCATGTCTAGTGTATTGACAGCAGTTTGAATAATTATAATCGGATTAAATATGCAAAGTTTTCACACCGACACAAATGACGATCTCCCGTGGGCGAATATTTTGCAACATTTTTCATTTTGTACGTACGAAAAATGTTATATGTAGGTTTAATTTTTGCGATATCATTTATTACGGAATTATCTGAAATCAACAGTATTAACTATATTGATTTTGTGAAAAATTTCCTGGTTATAAAGACGGTAGGTAAGGTATATATCTCTTAAAATTCCTATTGTAGTTCTAAGTATTGTAATCGATATGAAAACATAATCAAAATAAAAGGGATTTAGATTATTTATGCTGATTAATTTGTCTTTTTTTTTGGTTGCCTGGAAGAAATCGCTCCTTAGCGATAAGGCCGCCATTTGTGCTATCATTTATTTTAAGTTAATTTATGTTACTGTATATATGTTTCTGTATGTATGTGGTGTACAATAAAGTGTATTCATTTCATTTCATTTCTTTTCTTTAAGTTAAAGCAGATATTCATATTTCTTTATTAATTGCCAATAATTTAATGAAAAAGGTCAGTAAGAACTCTTACTATTATTAGTAACCGAAATAGTAAGTTTCATATGAACATGTTTTAAAAGGTGTGGGAATTGGGATAGACCTAATTTGTATTAAAGTTGTTAGAGATTTATGTCTTTTTTAAATAAAGTAAAAAAGATTTAGATTCATTAAAAGTTTAGAGAAATAACATCAAAATAAATGCACTTATATGCATTTTTAATTTCTATCTTTCATAATGTTGAAGATTTGATGACAAAACATTATCTTGTTGATTTGTTACATTCAAAGTAATCATGTATAATCGATTTTTGACAATAAGCTACTCACATTATTTTTACGGTAAATTAACTTATGCACGCATACGGTAGCTAAGAAGTAAAAATTAATTACTTTTTTAAGTAAGTAAAATTACTTTTATGTAAATCCATTTTGGTCTTTGCGGCGCGATTGAGTAATAAACATAAATATAAACTTTTAAGTAATTCAACATAGGTAATTAGCTACAGGTACCGAAAGATAGACAGATGACTGTTGTAACTTGTAACTACTTTAACGTAACATTTAAAAATTATGCAGTGAGCAGAATTAATGCTATTTGCATTATCTACAAGTACTTAACTTAAGATGTTAGAGAAAATACAGAAGCTATTATCACTGCAATTAAAGAGTGTAAAGAAGCTCTAAAAAAGACAGACCAATGCCCTCCTCCCTTCTAAAGCCTCCCACCAGACTAAACCAGAGACAATTTAAAAATTATAAATTCTCAAATTGTCCCCGCCTTGAATTGAACCCGAGACCACCCAGTTATAAGACCACAGGGCTCACCACAGGGATCTTAAGATAATGAACAATTTAAAATATTAAATTACTTTTAAAATTCAGACTAATAGATGTCACCGCAGACATAGTACCTACCCAAGATGCTGATTACCCACTTTGTAAAAGTTTATTTGAATAAAAACTTATTTATTCTATTCCATATAGAAAAATGGCGCTGTCTGAAATTCACTAGCCATAATAATCCTACTATATTATATTATATAACATTATAAATGAGAAAGTGTGGATGTTTGGATGTTGGGAAGTTTGTTACTCAATCACGTCGCAACGACTGAACCGATTCTGCTGAAATTTGGCACAGAAGTAGATCATAGTCTGGAATAACATATAGGCTACTTTTTATCCCGTAAAATGAGAGAGATCCCGCGCGAATTAAAAAAACCTCAGTCCACGCGAACGAAGTCGCGGGCATCAACTAGTAATAACAAAAGTTCATATTAATAAAGTTTTGTTTTTGCTCGATCTTAATAATAGCTGGTGTCAAATCTTTAATGGTACGGAACGTGAACGGGTCCGGTTTACACTTGGCCAGTTTTTATTGATTTACGGGTATGATTTGTGACCTGCAAGTTGCGGTGGTAATATCAGCTCCAGGCAAATCCCCCCGATATAAAATATGATAGTTAATTTAGTGACCGGCGCGTACGTCGGTGTCCTGACCCCGATTTCACGCGGCCGAAGGACCCTCATTTGGAAAAAATGTCCCTCATTATTCAGAGTTATGGAGGATAATTTTATAAACGACTTGAGGCGACATCTCTGACCGCTGTTCGATGTAGCAACTACCTATTTTAACTAATATAATATAAACGAAAAAATTATTTTTAAAAAACCGACTTCAAACGCCTCTACAAAGGACATCAATTGTGCCTATAAAAGAAGAGTTCCCTCGATTTTTCCAGGATCGCATCATCAGATCCTGACCTGATGACAATGGAACCACCTGGGAAGTGTACCCTTTCAAACAAAAAAAGAATTTTTCAAATCGGTCCAGGCCTCTTTGAGTAGGTAATCGGGGAACATACATAAATAAAAATTGTGACGAATTGAGAACTTCCTCCTTTTTGGAAGTTAGTTAAAAAGCGACCGCAAACCTATAATTTGAATAAGAAAATTTTAACAAAGAATTGATCGACGAATTAGTTGGATAAGATGCAATATTAAGGCAACGAATTAGTTGGATAAGATGCAATATTAAGGCAACGAATTAGTTGGATAAGATGCAATATTAAGGCAACGAATTAGTTGGATAAGATGCAATATTAAGGCAACGAATTAGTTGGATAAGATGCAATATTAAGGCAACGAATTAGTTGGATAAGATGCAATATTAAGGCAACGAATTAGTTGGATAAGATGCAATATTAAGGCAACGAATTAGTTGGATAAGATGCAATATTAAGGCAACGAATTAGTTGGATAAGATGCAATATTAAGGCAACGAATTAGTTGGATAAGATGCAACATTAAGGCAACGGAGCCGAAAGATGGCTAGAGGAGCTCTGTAATAAAACGACGTAACCCCATAGAGTTTGGACTCGTTTAATCCATCTTGACTCCTGTCCTAGATGATATCCAGAGTTGTATGATAGGAGCTGAAAGGTGGTAGGTACCTATATATAAAGTCTGTAATAAAACGACATCCTAAACCCATAGAGTTTGGACTCATTTGATTTGTCTCTAGACAAGGCTCTAGTCCAAGATGATATCCAGGGATTGATGATAAAAAGTTTTAAGGTGGCCGTAGAAACATCCAGGGCCTGATGATGAAGCTGGAAGTTGGCTTATAGAAACTGTAATAAAACGACGTAACCCCATCGAGTTTGGTCTCGTTTAATCTGTCTTTACTCTGGTTCTAGATGATATCCAGAGTCTTATTATGTAGCAGCGTCTTAAAGCTTGTTTTTTAATTTACACTTGTTTCTAGACAATTCCGCAGCAGATCAAAGGCTCGGAGTGCCGACTGTCACCCGGCGGTGAGTGGTCATAAATCAATGATACGCCGCCGGCTGTCACAGACCGCCGCACGCGCTTGTGAGGTTTCAATCAATAACTCGACGAGCGCTGGTCGACGCGACCCCGTTACTACCAGACATACGTAATGTTTTCATGTGAAACATCTTTAAAATCACACCAAAACATACGGGTATCGGTCAGAAAAATGTACCGTAACAAAAAGGTCTATAAAATTCAAAAATTCAAAATTCAAAATTTATTTATTTCATGTAGGCTAACTTGTAGCTCTTATGACACATCATAAATTTACCACCGGTTCGGAATGCAGATTCTGCTGAGAAGAGCCGGTAAGAAACTCAGCAGTTGCTCTTTTCAAAAAAAAAAAATTTTTTTAATACGTAACAAAACTATGCTATGTATACCTACAGTGTTTCCACAATGAAGTTTCAAAAATGCAAAACAATTCAATACATGTTAAGACAGGCAGACAAAAGTAGACCCGTTCCCGTTTGTGGTACCCGTTCACGAGCATGACGCAAGATCCAGCCGTTGCTTCGCTCAACCATATTTGAGGGAACGTAACAACCCGCACCACACGACATCGTCTTACGACAAAACAATAAGTCTTAGAAACATGAATCAAGCAGTCTGCGGGACACCCAACTCCTCAGTAACTTACAAGAAATATAGTATGTTAGGGCTCAATGATATTTTTATTAAATATTTTTAAAAGAGCAACCGCGGAGTTTCTTGCTGGTTCTTCTCGGTTGGAACGGCATTCCGAACCAGAGGTAATTTGACGATTCGTAAGCACTTTTTTTTTTAAAAAAAAAGGACATTAGCCAAGCTGAAGTTGACTAATATCCTATTATGACTCCAAATAAGAGAAAAGCTTGTGCTAGGAGTGGGTACGACAATAGTGCAATCAGATCCTGACCTGATTACAATGGGACCACCTGGAAAATAGGTATATCCTTTCAAACAAAAAAAGAATTTTCCAAATCAGTCCAGGCGTCTTCGAGTAATGGGGGAACATAAAAAAAGATTCCGATGAAATGAGAACCTCGTTTTTTGGAACTCGGGTAAAAATAAAGAATAACCTTATACAGTTTTGTGAATATTTATATTTATTCAACTATCAAAAAGAGCTATCATATGTACCGAGGGAAACAAGAGGCTTTGACCGACATAATCGATCGGAGGTGTTGTCGGGCTTCGCCGCCAGTCCCAATGACACGTTGGCCGACTTACAACGTAACGCGACACCAGCAGGTGACACGCCACTGGGTCAAAGTGATGGACACTTCGTTTTTTGGATATTCCGATAAGTCTGATGAGTTTTTTTTGTTTACTAGCTGATGCCCGCGACTTCGTTTGCGTGGATTTAGTTTTCAAAAATCCCGCGGGAACTCTTTGATTTTCCAGGAAAATTCAAATTCAAAATCCATTTCATGTACTTAGGCCAACTTGTGGCTCTTATGACACGTCATAAATCTACCACCGGTTCGGAATGCAGATTCTGCTGAGAAGAGCCGGCAAGAAACTCAGCAGTTGCTCTTTTCAAAACAAAAAATGTTACAATATGTAGCTTATCTATCTTGTGGACAGCTGAAGCAAAGCAGTTTGGTTCCAAGTAACTTTGTCACTAAGGAACTCATTAACTGTGCAATAATTTCTATTGAACTTGGAAGGGATACCCCCTTTATTTAGCTAGTATTCAAATTACTAACATTCATTAACATAGGTATGCTTCGTGCATAGATTTTGAGATCGTAAAAGTTTTTTGTTTCTCCACAAGCGCGTTGATGTCTTTTGTATCAGCCGATAAAATAAGAAAGTGAATGAACATATTTTTCGAAATTGAACATTTTGCGAATTGAAAATACTGCGGGTAGACGTAAATTTCATTTTATTGGTCTCAACCTAAGGCGAGATCGCAGTCAAATCATAGAATGTCATAGAATATAAAAAAGGACGATTTATTTAGCACAAGTTAAAAATTTGATTAGATACGTGACAAATACTTATTATATTCTGAGCTTGACTCTATTACATAAAAAAACAGGATTAACTGATAAAAAAAAAAACAATTAATTATATAACTACAAAAGAAACGAACTATTTATACAAACTAAGGGATGGCAGTAAAAATTGAAAAGTAAAAAAAAAAAGTATCCAGCTGCCGTAGTTACGCGTCTAGGGTGCGAGCGAGAGGCAAACGCCTCCAACGATGTAGGAGTGAAAGAGAGAGGTACAGGGATTAGGGATTAATTTTGGGCCAACATTAAAATTGGACTTTAAATCAAATAGGTCGCGAGTCGTTAATTTTGTTTATGGATTTTTTGATGACTTTTATTAGAGGGTTCGGAATTTTTCGGTAAAGAACGCCCGCTCGTTTTCGGTTTTGATCTAGACCGGTTATTAGGCTTGTTCTTGCTCGGTCACTAAAAGCGCTTCGTTCTAGTACATTCAAAAAGCTGTATTAGTTCGGAGTTCTAGTACTATTAGTCTGTACTAATAGTGGAATAGTACCTAATAGAAGTGGCTCGGAACTACTGTTAGTTCCAAGCCAAGCGATAGAATCAGATCACATTCGACGATCTCCCCAGCGCAGTGGTGAGCGAGCGCTGTGGTCTTACAACCGGGAGGTCTTGGGTTCTATTCCCGGCGGGGGAAATTTGGGAATTTACAATTTCTAAATTGTCTCTGGTCTGGTCTGGCGGGAGGCTTTGGCCGTGGCTAGTTATTACTCTACCGTCAAAGACGTGCCGCCCAGCGATTTAGCGTTCCGGCATGATGGCGTGTAGAAACCGATTAGGGGTGTGGGTTGAATGTACACTGTCATACCCCTTCCGAGTTAGCCCGCTACCATATTAGACTGCATCGTCACTTACCATCAATAACATTTGTAAAAACAGATAATAAATCGATCAAAAAACAAATAAGTTACAGAAACAATACCTAAGTTACAGAGTATATGTAGCTACTGGATCGTGACGTCATATTCTAATAGCGCTCTCTTTTTCTAACAGGAAACTTAAAAGCTGTATATTTTCGAGACTAGTTAAGATATTGAAAAAAGAAAAATGACATTGTGTTATAATATTAAAAATCTTTATTTTAAGTATATAAAAAAATTAAAGATAAATGGAAGTCAACAGAAGTATAGACATCATCTACAAAAGAGTCCTTGGTGGAAGGGGTCACGACCCTCAGTAATGGGAACACGACGCAGAGAGAAAGAGAAGCATAGTCAATTAATATCTGCGAAATCTAGAATGCTGAGACGCTTTCACCCAGAACTATAAGATTCTGAACTGTAAATCAGTCAGACTATAATTTGTTATAATGAGTAGGTTTTTATATAACATCATAATTACCTCATATCTACATGTAGAGTTAATAATAAAAGTTTTATATTTAATTACGTTACAAGTGTCAGGATTTATGAGGAGAAAAGTCTTTTGTTCTACATAAAATGGTGTGAACTTACCTACTTGTAAAAGTCACGTAAGAATCTACGTGACATAAAAATGTTTATTAATTATATGCAAACGTAATTATTTGATAACAAAACTAGCTTTTCCCAGCACTTTTTTTTTTCTGGTGGGAGGCTTTGGCCGTGGCTAGTTACCAACCTACCGTCAAAGACGTGCCACAAAGAGAGTTAGCGTTTCGGCAAGATGGCGTGTAGAAACCGATTAGAAAGAAAGAAAGAAAAAGCATTTATTTGAGACACACAGCACAGTTAATGACAGAGAGAGATACAAAACAAAAAATATAAATAAATATGTGTGGTCCCAAAATGGACTCGACTCAGGATATGTTATCCCTGTGGGAAAAGCACAGGCATAGCGCTGGTCTTCTGGTTGATTAGGGGTATGGGTTAAATGTACTGCCACACCCCTTCCAAGTTAGCCCGCTACCATCTTAGACTGCATCGTCACTTACCAATTACCATCTGGTGAGATCGCAGTCAAGGACTGTCTTGTCAAGCTTCGCTCCCGCCATCTATTGAAAGTAATGCGAAGTGGTGTTTCCTACCAATTCGAAAAAAAAAACAGTCAATACTGTTTTTGTCGTCAAGCGCAAGCCTATTTCGGATTAAAAAAGTATATTTACCAGAAAAATTAATTAATCAGTCCAATTAATTTAAAGGTTAACCCTTTATTTGATAAACACAAGTTAATAAATTAATGAAAGCAGTTGTAAGCGCTACTAATGCAATGATCGATCTAGGCATTAAGTTAGGCTTTAACTGTGGGCTTAGATACGGGACGATGGTGCTTGGCGGCTTCCTTTTGAAGATTACACTGTGGCAATGCATATCAACTTATCTGTTATTAAGTGAAATCGATTTTTAACCTCCTATGGAGAGAGGGGTGTTATAAGTTTGACATGTCTGTGTGTCTGTCTGTTCCCATTTCCCTCGTAGCTAAATCCCTAAAGGATGGAGTGATTTTGATGTGCTTTTTTCTGTTTCAAATTCAAATTCAAAATTCAATTTATTTCATGTAGACCAAATAAATAATACAGTGGCGTGCACAGGATGTACTACAGGGTAGGCAGATGATACAAAATGGAAAAAATCTTCGGTGCGAATTTTAAAAAACTTAAGGGTAGGTATTGTACAAATTATAAAAATAACTCTTACTGGCGTTTTTCTCCATTTTATATCATTTTTCCGCATTATGCCTACCCTGTGTGCACGCCACTGAGACCAATGTAGCTCTAATGACACGTCATAAATCTACCACCGGTTCCGAATGCAGATTCTGCTGAGAAGAGCCGGCAAGAAACTCAGCAGTTGTTCTTTTCAAAAAAAAAAAAAATTTCAAAAGAAAACAAACCCCGAAACATTTTCATCTATTTTATCAAAATACGTGGCTACACAACACATTTATCTACAGGAAATGGAAATGGCCGGATGGGAGGCAAAATGGAAGGAAAATGACAAAACCAAATTTATATCACGTCCTCCATATTTGAAGGTTTCGTTCAGAAATTCAGTCCCGAATACAGACTACTAATTTATTTCCAAGTTCTTTGCGTAATGGAATTTTAATGGGAAATAGGAAGTCAAGATTTTATTTATGATATAAAATTTATTAATAGATATGTTTAAAAAAGTAGTATTACAAGTGACTACTGGCTATATAAAAATTTAGGGTAGTCTTACAAAAATGTTTAAAAAAGCAGTCCTAAGTACACTATTAAAAAAGTAGGTAGTCTTATAAACATCTTAAAAAAAGCATACGTGTTTACTAGCTATAGAAAATGTAGGTAGTCTTATAAACATGTTCATAAAGTAGTATACGTGGTTTACTAGCAACTAAAAATGAAGGTAGTCTTATAAATATGTTCATAAAGTAGTACACGTGGTTTGCTAGCTGTTAAAATATGAAGGTAGATTTATAAATATGTTCAAAAAAGTAGTACCTACCTACACGTGTTTCAATTGTTAAACAATTTTTTTATAAAGAATATTAACTAAGCGGAACTTGACTTATATTCTCCTCTCCCCTCCAAATAAGCGGAAAGCTTGTGTTAGGAGTGGGTACGACAATGGTGCAACGGGTGGGATTCGAACCTGCGACCTTTCAGTTTTCAGTCCGCACATTTAACCGTTGGGCTATTGAGGCTTAATTGTTAAACAATGTAGGTAGTCTTATAAACGCATTGTTAGCTAGGCACATCATCTGTTGTAAGATGTTTTAAATAAAATATCACCAACAGGCAACCTGGCAGGGGAACTTTACCCAGAGCGTTGCATAATTTACGTACCAAGAAGACATCCTTGGAAATAATCAAAACAGGCCCCCTTCCTCCCCTCCCCCGATATAAGCCGCTTATCTACCCCCCCTTGAAGGGAGAGGGGGGGGGGCAGGTACGAAGCCCCCGTTTATGTGGCAGAACGCGCTTGTTAGTTTGTTTTAATTAGTTGAGTTTAAGTTTCGATGTTCATGAAATGTTGTTTTGTTATCAACTTTCTCGGTCATATATTTTTGAGATTTTTAACCGATTTCAAAAGGGAGGAATTTCCAAAGCAGATGTTAGTGTAAAGCTGCGTTTCTACTAAATTACACTGGTTTGTCTGACGTGCTGTGGTTAAATTGATTAGATGTGAGGTCAGGGGCCGTTATAAGGGGCGGTGGAGACGGCTTATACTATGTATGTAATCCTTTTACGTATATTCTCAATTTTTGCGAATAAATGAATTTAAAAGAAAACTATCATGCACATACCTTGAGGAAATCCCACAGCCTCTAGCCCGTGATGCGTCAGCCCGAAAGGTCCTAGCCCACCAAGCGGCCCGGGCCCCATGCCCATGTGATGGGCGCTCGAATGGTGGGCGTACGGGTTCTGGGCTAGCGGAGACGGCTGCTTCAGGTAGTGAAAGTAGTGGTGAAGCGGGGTCGTCGAGTGATGGGCTTGCGGAGCCGCCGGCGAGGCTGTAGGGCCGCTCGCCGACGAGTTTGTGAGCAGCGCCATCTCTTATTTGGTTCCGAAAGCTAGTCACCGGGTCGACCTCTTTCGCGTGTGTGTTGACATGTTTGTGGTTTCTTCTTTTTTTTTTGTTTAACAATCGCGCTGGTTAGTTTGTCTGCGGTCGGTTGGCATTGTTTGTGGATTGTGCTGGAACAAGAGAAGATTTAATTAATTTTGTTGTAGGTACCTATTTATAAAATCTTATAAATTACTAGTTGACGCCCGCGACTTCATTCGCGTTTTTAATTCCAGTGGGATATCTCTAATTTTCCGGGATAAAAAGTAGTCTATGTGCTATTCCAGACCATAATTTATCTCTGTGCCAAATTTCAACCAAATCTGTTCAGTGATTGAGTAACAAACATACAAACTTGAGCATTTATAATATTAATAGGATAATATTACTATTAATATTAAATAAGATATAAAATAAAACAGAAATAGGATTCCTGGTCATTTTACATAGGTAATTTGTGTTGTAGGTACCTGCCTATTTATTACATATAAACAAAGACTTCTATACATATAAACAAAATAAAATTTTGCTGATTTATTTAATCTCCAATTTAATTATTTTAATAACAGGAAACAATTTAATCCAATTAATATTTTATAATCAAACAAAATGTTTTGTGAGATAAATTACACCTACAATCACATAATTATACAAGACATAATATACATAATATTACATATAACATGGTAACAACCAGATTTGAATAATGTATCTAAGAAAATATCAGTATCGTTTGTACTTTCGTTGCAATAGGTCGAATAAATACAAATAACTAAGCGCCTATTTAATAAATATTAATCGAATACATGTCAAAGTAGGTACTAATATTATAAATGGGAAAGTGTTTGTTTGTTGGTTTGTTCTTCAATCATTTTTTTTTATTCGATGACAAGATAGCCCTTGACTGCGATCTCACCTGATGGTAAGTGACGATGCAGTCTAAGATGGTAGCGGGCTAACTTGGAAGGGGTATAGCAGTGTAAATTCAACCCACACCCCTAATCGGTTTCTACAGGCCATCGTGCCGGAACGCTAAATCGCTTGGCGGCAAGTCTTTGACGGTAGGGTGGTAACTAGCCACGGCCAAAGCCTCCCACCAGACCAGACCAAAGACAAATTATAAATTCCTAAATTGCCCCCGCCGGAAATAGAACCCGAGACCTCCCATTTATAAGATCACAGCGCTCACCACTGCGCCAGGGAGGTCGTCAAAAATCATGCAGAAATAGATCGAAATGATTTTTAACCAACAAAAAAAAGGAGATTTTTTTATGTATGACCACGCAGGCCTAACTTTTCACAGAGTCGTCTGATTTTGATGATTCTTCTTTTATTGCATGAGTAGGTATAGTCTAGGACTTAAGCAAGTCACATAGGCTACCTTACATTCCGAAAAAAAAAAAAGACATGTGGCACTCGGGGACTGCCGCGGTAAAGCTATTGCGTAGCTTTTTTTACCAACGCCATCTAGCGGTGAGAGGAGTCCCGTGTCAGGTTATTTTCGTTACGGAATTTCTGGATTCGGTCTCCACGCTCAAGGCCCGCGATAGAAGCTATGCAATAGCTTAAAAAACAGTGTGTTCCCGTAGGATTTTTAAAAACCTTACTCCGCACGGGCGAAGTTGCGGGAAAAAGCTAGTTCAAAATAAAGCTGGTTGGTATGCAATATAAATTAACCAAACAGGTCTGCCGAATTTATTCGAGAATTGATTTTACCGATCAAAATTTTCGACAACATGTCCGTCAAAGTAAAGGTCGGTCCACACGGAGCAAACTAGTTTGTGCACTGAGCTCTGTATGTAATTAATCTATGATTAACACCGACATATTACTTGATTGACGCCATTTTGGTGCTTCTCTGGAAATAATATTGCAAATGGCGCATCGACCTCTTTAATTCATCTATTGATCCATAAATATATATAAAATTCAAAGTCCTGACTGACTGACTGACTGACTGACTGAGATATCAACGCACTACGCAACGCAACTACTGAAGTTAGAAACTTGAAATTTTTACAGTTGGTTCCTTTTATGACGTAGGCGCACACTAAGGAAGGATTTTTGAAAATTCAACCCCTAAGGGGGTAAAATAGGGATTTGAAAAATCGAACTTAACGTGAGCAAAGCCGCGAGCAAAAGCTAGTTGATCCATAAAAAAGCTGTCATATTTTGTACTAGCGGACGCCCGCGACTTCGTCCGCTTCTTCAATTCACAACCCGAAGTTTTTATAGACACATGTCACAAAGTTTTTGTATCGATTAAAAAAAGATTTACGCAAATCTGTTAAGAAATCACGGAGATATCGATATCCAAAGGTAGAAAAACACTACTCCTCCTCCTTTTCGAAAGTCGGTTAAAAAAGTAGCCTATATTATGCCCGATAATATCAGCTATCTATCAGTGAAAGTCCCGTTAAAATCGATCCAGCCGTTCCCGAGATCAGCGGCAACAGGCAGACAGACAGACAAAAATTTTAAAAATTGTTTCCTTGTTATAAGTAGCGTATTTACTTTCGTATGCAGTTAGTAAAAACTGTTCTTTTGATATTACAAACAGACACTTCAATTTTATTTATTTGTATAGATAGAGACAACCAATTCAGTGTTAATTGTAGATTAACTATGGGGATCAGTGCAACTGTTTGCATAAACAAAAGTTTGTGGAAATGGAACGTGTGGACGTGAAATTTTCACAAATGTTTTAACGTTTGCTTTTTAGGATTCTGTTGTAAAACTACAAGGAACTCTTATGGTTTCGCCAATTAAATAATAGTAATTTGGCAAGGTTAAGCATATATTAATTAGGTACGCCAGAAAATTTTGTACAATAAAATTTTGAAAAAAAAAAAACTATTATTTTCTTCCAATAGGTAGGTACTTAACTTAAATACAGTAATCTACTAGATAGGTATACTAGAAAAACTAAATACCTACTTGTAGTTGTACTTATTTATTTATAACATATTGTTCTACTATAAATATCATACCTAATATCGTTTTGTGAAATTGTTCTTCATTGAGCCTTAATTAGAGACTTATTTCAAAATCACAGAAATCAGACTCTAAAATTGTATTTTTCTGTAAGTATAGAAGTTTTTTTTATTACTAACAAAACAAAAATTAAGTTCCAATACAGAAATAATAAGCGTATCAATATCTCTTTACTCGTGCCCCGGGAAACACATTACTTACGGTTAATTCGCCATTTAACAACTCAATTGAACTCACGTCCGTATCAATTATAACAGGCGTCAATCTAAATTTTTTCTGCAAAAATCATAAAGTACTTTTTACAATTATTATATTTTACAATTACCCGACACAATGGGTAATTTTCCGCGCTATTGCAACACCGGAATACAAAAGTCAAATGGAACGCCTTCGAAATTCAAATATTGAATTCGTCACAACCCGAAAACGCACAGATTCCGCTCGCGAATTGTAAAAGGTTTTTGTCGTTTTTTTTTTTAATTGTTAAGGCAGAGGTACATGTTTACAGACATTTTGTCACGTTTTATTTTTTTTTCGTTAGGGCTGTTACCTGAGCTTCCTTTTGGCAAATTGAGGGGGCTATGATCGCGCTAGTGATGTTTTTGTGCGCTGAAACTGAGTTGGGTATCAATGTGATGACATATGAAACGAAATCTGGGAAAAAAATCTTTTTCGTTTGTTTGCAATATGAGGGAATACTGTATGAAGTAGGTATTCATAAAAATATTTCTTTAGTAGACGCTGATAAAAGATGTGTGTTGATTTTAACTGAGTTACACGTTGATCGAGATGCTCTTTGTGATTGTTAGGTCCTGGGTTCTGTGCTGAGGAGTCGGTTGGTGTTTTTTTTAAAGCCATGTTAAACACGATTAATATTCCCCTCTCTCCTGCAAATTCTTACTAATATTATCAATGCGACAGTGTGTTTCTTTGTTAGTTTGTTGGTTTGTCCTTCAATTACGTGGTAATTGAGCCACAATGGAGAGGACCTGGACGTGACATAGGCTTTTTTATCCCGGAAAATTAGAGAGTTCGGTAATCAAAAACCTAAATCTACGCGAACGAAGTCGTGGGCATCAGCTTGTAAGCAAATACCTAAACATAAAACTTGTGTTGGGAATGGGTACGACAATAGTAGGTACAACAGGTGGGTATCGAACCGACGAGCTTCCAGTCTTCAATCCGCATCTTTAACCATTTGACTATTGAGACTTCTTAAAAATAGCTAGGCTTAGCTGTTGAAGAAAAAAATCATTCGTTTTTTAAATCCTTTTTTGGGACAGAAAATATCATTGATAGTTCTGAAAAGTGTTGACTCATTTACTAATGAAAATCCCAAGAACCACTTTCAATTGTTATTTTAAAATAATATTATTAGCAAAAGTGCCAGTAATTGGCAAAAAAATGTTTTATGTCAAGAATATTGTCACTTTCTGCAAAAGATCCCGATTCTCGGAAACCGCATTGCATTTACTTTCCACCTTCTTGTCAACAAAAGATTATCCTAAAACCATAGATAAGATCCGTCCTTTATAAAGAACCGTTTCGTTTTTAATCTGTACCTTAAAGTAACCTTATGTAGGGTTACCAACTTAGAATTTTATTAATTCTAAGGTTGCCACATATTAAGTAGGAACCTACCTGAGCAATCGAACTTGGTTCAAAATTAACTTACTCATATCTTAGGAATTCCTATATTTTTTTAATATATTAAGGAAAAAGGTGACTGACTGACTGACCGATCTATCAACGCCTTTGAGCATAAACGCTCTAAGATCAACGCACAGCTCAAATCAGTTCGCTATTATGACGTAGGCAATAGGCATTCTCTAAGAAAGGATTTATGAAAATTCAACCCATAAGAGCAAACAAAACTTTATAAATAGGTATACTAACCACGATAGGTACATTTTTCATTTTTGTATTCACGTAGGTATACTATAGACGTCGCGCGACTTCGTCCGCATGGTCCAAAAAATCCAAAACATACGAAAAATTGCTACTTTTACACCCTCCGTAACTCTGGAACTGTTAACTTTAGCAAGATTATGTACGGGACCATTTTTGTTCGCAATTTAATGTAGGTACATTATTTTTGTACATCACTCTTTTTGCGCTTAACCACATAATTTTCGAAATATTTAAGAAAACTGACGGAGACTACCTATTAATTTACAAACTTCTTCCCGCCTTTCCCCTAAAACTTGACACTCAAAATGGTGTAATTTTTTACCAAATACTATTTTTTCCACGTACAGTAGAATCCCAATTATCCGGACACCGATTATCCGAACACCCGATTATCCGAACTCATTCGTGATCACTCAAAAGATGTGATTGATTACGTCAAAGATCAATAACAAGTTATTTCGAACCAAAATTTTAAATTACATAGGTACTTTGTAATTCATTTGCTTTGAAATCAATTATCCGGATTTTCGATTATACGGAATACCCCTGGTTTTATTTGATCCGGTTAATCGGGATTCTACTGTACTTTGAAATTGTGGAATCAACTTCCTGCGACGGTGTTCCCACTAAATAACATGGGGTTATTCAAGGGGCGGACCAACAAATTCCTGAAAAGCCGACAACGCATTGGTGGTGCCTCAGGTGCTACAAATGTTCATGGTCCCGCCTGCTCGTTTGCTCACTAAAAATATTTAAAAAAAAATACAATCTCTACCTACAGCACCATTCTTTTTGCGAGGATTTCAGCTTGAACGAGTGGTAGTGCCCTCGAAAGGTGTTCAATTGTATAAGCACTGTTAAGATCTCGGTAAGTAAGTTTGCGAGCTTGGGCGGTGCGGTTGTGAAGTGATCACGCGTCATCGGGTTCTACAGATAAAAAAATGAAACGCTACACTGGATCTTTGCTTGTCAAACGTCATTTGGCAATGGCGGTTGTTTTTTTTTCGTAACCCAGTTAAATAAATAGGAATAAGAATAATTTATTAATAAAAAATAATTAAACACTGCTTTTATATAATTTTTATAAGGGCGAGGCATCCCCCTTAATTTGACTTAATATAGTTCGTCGACTTTAATTTTTTTCTTTTTTACAATATGGCGTCTGGTGGTCTCCATATTGAATTTTGATTGCTGTCATGTCTTTAGTGACACTCTCAATTTATTAACACAAAAAATTACGCTTAAAATATTTGCATTCAAAGTTTCATTAAAATACATAGATTCTTCCAACAGTCGACGGACCTCGAGTTTAGTTCTCCAAAATTGCAAACTTAATTTACCTAACATATCTATAAAAAAAAAAACGCAATGTAGGTACGCGACCATAGACAAGCCCAAAAAAAAAAGCGCCGACAGATCTTTGTGGTTCCGACAAATGGTTACTTGGAAATTTCGAAAAAAAAACACAGAAACATCCATTGTGCAGTTAATAGAGTGTTCCGAAGCGAGAAATTTGTCACAATACAGATTCTGCTGGCTATTATCACGCGTTTTTGTCACATGTAGGTACGGGGGGGTTTGCGTATAGTAATTTTATGGCAATTATGTTGGTACGTATGCCCACATGTGGGTGATTGTTAGCCTAAATGTTGATGGACTGTCGGCACCAAATATAATATATAAAGTAAAGATGAAATAGATTTTATGTAAACACATACTTAGTCTACCTAATTAATTAAAAGGTAGATGTAGTTAAATTTAAATTACAAGTATGTTATTGTTTATATTGTATTCATTATAATTAAAGCGTATCTAATGGAATAAATATAAAAAAATAATGAATGAACAAAATAAGATTAGTTCAACAAATACAGGATTAATAAAAAAAATGATGTCATAAATATAATAGTGGTTATTCTATCCAAGGAAAAAAAAGCACAATAAGCATTATATTATTAGTAATAATTACTTTTTACAAAAATTTAAACCAACGATAGAAGCACTAAAAAGGGATCATCAAAATCGGATAACCCAGTACAAAGTGGTGCATGGTAGAATGGGGAAAACCGTGTGCGACTGCCCTTAAGGGTAGGGTTTCTTTTTCCAAATTTATATTGGACCAACTTCGAGGTAGACCCTATTCATTCAAAAAATATAATCATCAAAATCGGGCGACTTTGCGAAAAGTTATGCGTGGTCATATAACAAAATATACGCGACGAATTAAGAACCTCCTCTTTTTTTTCGTCGGTTGAAAAGCTGTTGAAAATGTGACCGTGTGACCTTTTCACAACTCTTCGTTGGTATAAAATTTATGCTAAATAAAGTGAGGGAATACCTAGAGAGTACAACTGTGTTGCGTTCAAACGTGTGCACTAGGTATCACATCTCTCGCGCAGTTGGCTAATCTCTTTGGAGATTTTTACTCTTTTTTTTTTAATGCTGGATAGGCAAAGGTCGATTTGTCACAGTGACGTTAACAGCCAGTGTTGCAGTGTTGCCAACTGCGCAAACAATAATTTGAACACAGAGGGCGCGAAATGTTTGTTTTTCTCGACACAATATGCCCTGTGTTTGCACGATATTATTTATAGCTGTTCATTGCTTCGACAAATAGATTTCGGGGGCTATTGACACCCGGATGGGGAGATATGTGTCAATTTTGTGCGAAACCATAGACAATAAGATAAGGTGACTGACTGAATGATTTATCCACTATGATAGGTATTGTATGTAGGTAGGTATATACATAAAAAGTTTATCCATGGATTTATCAATTAACGCACAGCTCAAACCACTGGACGGATCGAGCTGTTTGGCCTACAGATAGCTATTTATGACGTAGGCATCCGCTAAATTATTTTTCAAAATTCAACGCATAAGGGGATAAAATAGCAGTTGTTTGTAAGTCAAACTGAAGTCGCGGCCTCGCGGGCAATAGCTTGTTGAAGAAATCGAAGAGTTTTTAAAAACTAAATCCATGCGAACGAAGTCGCGGTCATCAACTAGTTTAATAAAAAAATCATACTTATTTACCAAAATCAATTTTAGTATCTCAAGACCATCTAACCGAAAATTAATATAGCTTCAAAAACAACCCGGGACAATTCCCAAAAGAACTAACCTATTACACAGCTATTAGGTTGCTAAAATAACTAAATCCACTAGCTCAAATAACACGCAACATACAACCTTATGCGTATTGAAATAAGGGCTAAATAAATCGCTCTATAACTACCCTGTACTATACTGGGAGTCCCTGAGGGGGTAATTCGAACCTCTGATTTCTTGTACAATGAATGCGCAAATAGGGTATCGGCACATTCTATAGGTGTTGGGCGGGAAACTTAAATTCAAAAGTCATTTAGGTATTTCAGCTGAGGTATCTCTAAAATTGCATGTAACATAATTGTTATAAAATAAGACGAGTACGTACCATGGCAATTATTTTAGTTGGCAACACCGCAGTCTCGTTGTGAACACGGTCCATGGAATCGGATCGAAATATCGACAATCCCAACTAAAATAATTACCGTGGTACGTACTCGTATTATTTTATAACAATTATGTCATTAAACCACGAATCAAGTCTAAAATCTGTAGTTTGCATGTAAAATTTGTACACATTTTAAATGTAATGTAAAATAATTACTTTTTACAAAAAAAACGAAAGTAGAAGCAACTAAAAAGGGAAAAATAAAAAGTCTTACTTACTAAGTTTCTAAATTAATGTACCTAAGTAATTTTGAGTCGGCGACAAACTTTTAGCCGACCTACGTAAATGTAATATTATTTGCTCTTTTATTTGGAAGTTTTGTTTGTATGATTTTTAGTCTATCCGATGCTTTTTTTATTTTTTGAATGTTGTGTTTGCTTCTTATTAATATGCCAATGTTGCAATATGTTGTATATTTCGATACCTCCAACGTAAGTTGTGGTATCCCACAAAATTGGCACTTTAGGCTTTGTGCACTATATCACTTGTTTTTATCTATTTTATGAGTTCGTTTAAAAAAAATTAACACAGCATTCTTTAACATACTCTCAAGACGTATAAAGTTGTAACGTTATTAAAACGACGGCCTAAACCATTGTATTAAGCTTCACAACAATTAACGCGTTACGTAAACGTTTTGGGGATACAACAACTTACGTGGGAGGTATCGATTTGTTTTTCGAATGAAGAATACCTATGTATATTGTAAGTATACCTAAAAAATAAGTAAATAAATAAGTAACCCTCACGAGTAATAGTGAAGTATCTGTACCAAAACTTAGTAAACTTGTAACTTGGACCACAGCCCCCCCAGGGGATAACTAATGGGCTGTTAGCGAGCCCCGCGCGCCGCGGTCAGGGGGCGTGCGACCAGAGATAATAGAATTTTTCGCTAATCATCCGCTTCTGTTGATAGATGCAATCATTTAGATATCAGACGAAAACAGATTTATAACTAGGATTTTCCTAATTACCAAGCTATAATTAAAAATATTGAAAAATACGACTGCCTGTAAATCACGGGATATTTGAAATATAATCTACACTTCTACACTACTATTATAAAGAGGAAAGATTTGTATTTTTGTGTTTATGTTTGTAATGGACAAACTCAAAAACTACTGTGCCGATTTCAAAAATTCTTTCACCATTGGAAAGCTACATTCACCCTGAATAACATAGGCTATATTTAATCTTATGTCCACCCGTGTGAAGCCGGGACGAGCCGCTAGTGTTAGGTAGGTATATATTTTTAGAATCTATTCATCATTTTCTAGATAATGATTATTTACCTACTTAATCTTATTTTCGAATTTTTATTTCAACTTTAGTCTTTAATGCGGGACCATGGTCACTCCATCAATTTTTTTTAAATTTTACTAGCCTATGTCACCCGGAATAAGCTAAGAATTCTAACGATACCTCATTCATCAAAATCGATTCAGGCTTATAGAAGTTATGGTGGAATATAGGAACTTACATACATACATACATGAATCCTGAAAACAAAATACTCCTTTTTTCAGGTAGTCGTATAAAAAGTAGCTTCTGCCCGCGACTTAGCCCGTGTAGAGTTATACCTACCTAAGTTTTAAAACCCCCCGGGTTCCCTTCGTTTTTCCGGGATGAAATGTAGCCATCCATTGACTTTACTTTATTATTATATTTCTCTTCAGGTGGGGATTGAAGGACAAACCCTAACCCATTTAAATTCATTTTTTTTATGTTGTTGCGGTAAGTTGTTTTTTAACATGTAGTAGATCACAAACCTATAAAAATCAGATGATTTTGCAAAGGTAAGTACCTACCTACTTTGTGCATGAAAATATTACCTACTAAAATATTTGACGACCTCCCTGGCGCAGTGGTGAGCGCTGTGGTCTTATAACTGAGAGATCTCGGGTTCGATTCCCGGCGGGGGCAATTTAGGAATTTATTATTTCTAAATTGTCTCTGGTCTGGTCTGGTGGGAGGCTTTGGCCGTGGCTATTTACCACCCTACCGTCAAAGACGTGCTGCCAAGCGATTTAGCGTTCCGGCACGATGGCGTGTAGAAACCGATTAGGGGTATGGGTTGTATTTACACTGCTATACCCCTTCCAAGTTAGCCCGCTACCATCTTAGACTGCATCGTCACTTACCATCAGGTGAGATCGCAGTCAAGGGCTATCTTGTCAACGAATAAAAAAAAAAAAATAAGATTCTCTCAAATTGTTGTAATTGATGTTTTCCTTCACCATTGAAACATGTATTTAATAATAACTCCGAAAAGTCAGAGAAAGCCGAGATCGAACCCGAATAGGCAGATCGTATTCCTAACCACTGGGCTATTAGGTAGATACTGCTCGCTCCACCAATCATTAGGTAATCTATATATATAAAATTCAAAGTCCTGACTGACTGACTGACTGAGATATCAACGCACAGCCTAAACTACTAAAGTTAGAAACTTGAAATTTTTACAGTTGGTTCCTTTTATGACGTAGGCGCACACTAAGAAAGGATTATTGGAAATTCCACCCCTAAGGGGTTTAAATAGGGGATGGAAGTTTATATGAAAATCCGTCATTTTTCAAGCTGTTTCCATCAAAGTTGGTATTTGAGCTTTCAGTTAAAAATAAAGAAGTAACTACGTGTGTCACAGTTTTTGAAAATTCCACCCCAAAATCTAATTCCACGCGGACGAAGTCGCGGGTACAAAAGCTAGTCTAATCTCAAAATCACAATAATATGGTTTCCTATAGGTATAAGCTAAGTAATTCGAACGATATTTTCAATTCATATCAATTCAATCACATCTCACTTTGGTATGGGGTTGTTACTAGCCACGTGTCAGCTATTGTTGGCAGAAATTAATGTAGCAAATTGATAGGGTTTTTTGCAGGAAGATTAATAATTCTGAATGAATTTTTGGGGTTCTGGAAATTACCGACCTCAGTCTCCTTTTCAATGATCCTAGTAGGTAGGTACCTACTAACTAACTAGGTGAAGTTGGCTAGACCTAAGGCTCAAAATTGAAATAACAGTAGGTACCTAGGTAGGTAAGAGTAACTTAGAAAACAAAAATTGTCTGAGATAGGTAAGTAGTAACTACCTACCTATCTACCTACTTATCTCATGTGTATTAGGGTAAATCCGGGATAGATGCCGCAGTCGGATAGGTGCCCCATTTTCTAAAAACCTAACTTCCCAAAATCGCAACACAGATTTAATATTCTAAAAATAGAGCACAAGCCCCCCACATCTAAGTTCCCCGTAGATCATCGCGTTGGATTGACATGTTTAGCTCGTGCGTGCGATCATATCCGCAACGAACACGACGAACGCTTCAAAGTTTCGAACGTAAGTATTTACTGTTACATATCTTTTTATGTAGTAATAAATTCTGTTCTATTTTTATAATATCGTATAGATTGGTTAATTAACTTTATATCTACTTATTAATAATTGTCATTTTGTACTTATTTAAGTCAAAAAATAAAAGGGCATCTATCCACAGCAAAAAGGATAGTCGCCCTGATTTTTCGCAGTATAGGTGCCCTTAGGGGCATCTATCCCCTATCTTTAATTCTTTACAGTAGGTATAGTTAGCGATAATAAAGAAACACCCACAACAACATACTATAAAACTAGAAGAAATAAAATTCAAGGTTTGCCTGTGAAGAAAACAAAGAGAGACAACCAAGAAAGTCAAAAAATACAGACAATAATTATTATTGCATAAAATGCTATGATAGCTATCAACATACGAAGTCAAAATCTGATTGGATTCGGTGCATATCGTACCAGAAGTGGCTGCACGAAGTTTGTATCCTTTTCAGAACTCATTGCTCAAGATGTGGCAGACTAAAAACCCTTACTAATTCGAACTAAATTGAGGGCAAAATTTTGTTATGTTATTGATTTTTTTAATTTTAAATATATGTACCTTGCCTGCCATACCTAATATGTTCAATTAGTTACGATTCTGCACATTAAAATTTAGAAGTTTTTTTTTCTTAAACAAATGTTTAAGTTTAATTATTTTTAACTTACAACGATAACGATTACCTGAAAATTACAAATAAAACATTTCAAAACTATGTAGTATACATATTTTAACCTATAGGGCGTCTATCCTCCTTAGCATTTTTATGGTGAGGCATCTATCCATATAGGTAGGCATCTATCCTCAAAAAAATGGGTTTGCAAAAACTGAATTTATGCAGAATCAGTTATTGTTAGGTCAACAAAAATGAGTCGTATTGCTAGTACGAAGATCAAACTAATTACATTCATGGAAATTATTCATGAAAAACGTACAGTTTAAAAATTAGGAAGCCTTTTCAAAAAGTGGGGCAACTATCCCGGTTTTACCCTATAACGGCGAAAGTTTGTGTGTGTGTGTGTGTGTGTGTGTGTGTGTGATTGCTTAGTTGAATTTCATTGGTCAATTATTTTTTTACAGATTTCTTTTTACTTAATAAAGTTTCAAGTTCATCATACCTAATTTAGGGCCAGCAGATATTTTTTTAAAACAGACTAGGCTTAAGTTGGTACTGGTAGTTAGGCATAGGTAAGTAGTAGTGAAACCATTTCGAATATTGCAAATCGTAACTATAAACACTCTTGTAGAATACCTACAGTCGTTCACATTTATAAGTCGACCGTTTCGAGTCAACACGCATTTATTAGCGGGCCGCTACCAACGGGCCGGCAACGCAATTCAACAGAGTAAACAAGCGAGAAAATCGATAGCCGAGCGGGACGCGGCTATACGTGCGAGGGAGAGCGAGAACGGGGGATATGGGGCGTGGCCTAAATCCCCGCCTAGTAAACAAACGTTGAGGCATATCTTTGCGGGATATTAAATTGTAAGAACACGATGACTTTACTGTGTACAATAATAGGTACGCCGTACACTTAATTTCATAACGGTATACCGTTATGGTTTTACAACCGATATCACGGGGTCAGGCGATATGGCGTGTTTTTAAAGTGAAGCTTATAGTTTCTTTAACTAAAATCCCAATGCTCGCTGTAATCTGGAATTTATCAAGATTTTACGCAACAGTTCTTTTCTTGTGTGCGTAAAATGTGATTTTACATGATAAATCACATTGTTTTGCGTAGGTACCGTAAATTGTAATGTATTGTCTAGCCATTCACCTACTAAGTACGTTTATCTCACGAAGTTACGGGCGCTTTACTTGTGGTTAGGTACGTCGTGTAGGTACATGCACATTGCGTAAGTGTGCATGGCTATCAGAAGCCTAGGTGGCGGCGGTCAGTCGCGAGCAAGCTCTCGCTCACATTTATACAGATACAGTGTTAAAAAACGAATTTTCTGAAGAATTTTTTGCTAAGTTTGGTTTTTTTTTTTCAAACCAGCATGATGATATTTTTTTTCTGCAACCAAACAAAGCACACATCGAAAAAATAAAAGTGACATTGCGTTCTGAAATCCAATTAAACGTTTCCTCTACGTGACTTTTTCGAATTTGGAACGCGCATTGGGTCATTTATCGTGCAAGTTTCGCTTGAATATCGAACGTGATTTGAACAAATAGAATGCGCGATTGTGTTGCCATAGACTATAGAGGAATACTATTTAGTAGGCTTTAACTATAACCCTGTACCTACTAAATTGCAATGCGTGTGGTTTACCTGTAGGTATAAAAATCTGTCATTATAAAAACAACTACACAAGTAGGTAAGTGTAGGTAATTGCTGCGACAATTTTTTATCTCGAAAAGTACTACTTACCTACTAACTAATGTATACAAAATCTTAAATCACCACAATCCTTCGATCACAGAAAAATTTCTTCTGTGATCGAAGCCACAATCATTTTCTTGCTCTATGAAAATTACCTACTTACCTTGGTACACCTTAGTAGGTACCTACCTATTAGTCGAAAAGATAAAATTTTCAAAATTGATTTGACCATATTTGAATTTTTTGACATTTGACACATTATTTGAGTTAAAGTGTTGCATGAACGAATCGCTTTCCGATCTTCTTGGTAGATCTTCTTGTTTCTAATATCGACAGGTTTTTCTATACCATATCGTGAATGCTATCCAATAGGATTGTAATAACAATAATAAGTATCTGTTCAACCGTCCCGAAAGTGCATCCCAGTGCAATCTATGCATGGTTAAAAACATAATATCTGCCTATATTTAGGAAGCTAGACAGTATAAAGTGTAAATAAAAAGTTATATTTACCTACCAAACCTTTATACCTAGGTATTTATCATCAACATTAATCATCATCAACGTAAAACTATTCAAAAGTGGCAGTAAAATGCTACTGTAGAGACCACTTCACCTAATTACTGTCATTGTGCCAAAACAGAGCGGGTGTTGAAACCTTTTTTTTTCCCAACTAGAGGGCGTTGAAGGGCGTTATTCACAACCCTAGGGGGTAATGCCAAGGGCGTACCACTACTCATTGTTATTACCATTATTCGGTTTTACCCTACTAGGCTGAACCGAACATCTGCCTTGGTGTATTGCAACTCCGAAAAAAAATTGTGATTGTCTATGGGTTCTTTTTTTAAAAATGGGTGTTTTATTGTGTCGCGTTCGCCTTTCAAGTAATAATGAAACTACATTATGTATTAACTTCATACCTACCTAACCAAGCTGCCCAGTATTTTTCCGCACTGATTTATGAAGGTAGGTATACCTAGCTATATTTTAAAATTATTTGATGTTGTTTTTCTACGATACAGTCAAAGGGAAGAGTTATTCTGAATTTAACAGCCTCTGATGGATGTATCTCTGCCAAAGCCTCCCACCAAACCAGACCAGAGTGCAGGTCTGGTTTGGTGGGAGTGGTTTGGCCGTAGCTGGTTACCACCCTACCGTCAAGAGACGTGCCGCCAAGCGATTTAGCGTTCCGACACGATGACGTGTAGAAACCGATTAGGGGTATAGGTTGAATGTCCTTGACACTGCCATACCCCTTCTAAGTTAGCCCGCTACTTTGACTGCATCGTCACTTACCATCAGGCGAGAGATCTTGTCATCGAATAAAAAAAAAGGATTTTTGTTTAACTTACGGCAGTGCCACTAACACTAATTAGACGAAACACAAAAGGAAAAAATACAAACAAAAGAGAGAAAAAAAGAATATTAAAGAATACTTGGATGAATTAAACAGGTTCAATGCTTAGTACAGCGTACCTAAGTAGTTCAGCAACTAGGGAAGTCCACCCATCATTGAATGGATCACATGTTATGTACCGTAAAGGCGGGTTACTTTGGCTTTTTTTTCCGTGTATTATGTACCAATAAATTTCTGAACCTATCTAATGTAATATTAAACAATACTTACCTTAAAAACTCTGTTACAATATAAAGTTTGCAGACCTACACAAAACACGTTCATATATGCGATAAGTTCGAAACACAAATGGCGCCTTTTTACCTTGAAATAGTTCAGGCAACCAAACAAAACTAAGTGCCAGTTATGTCTTCTAACAATTCCAGCTTAAACTAAATCGATAACTGCGATGGCTGCAAAGAGGTGGGAATTTTAATCTTTTTTTTATTTTGAGCTAAAGTTACCCCTTAGAGCTAAAGTAACCCGCCCTTACGGTATTGAATAAGCTGAAAGGTTTTCGTGTGTCGAACAAACTGAACGGCCATAGACTATAGAGCGCCCCGCAGCGCCGGAAGCCCCACGCTCAGCCGTTAGTAGCCAGCTAGGGTTTCACTTAAACAGATTAACTTCTGACGACGGCCTTATCAACTTAGCAGACCGGGCTAAATGAGTTAATGAATGGGAAAATAACCTGCCTCACTATAATGAAGGTACCTAGTTACATTTTGACTTTGGAATATTACCTTCATCTCGTAAGTATAGGTATAGCCAGTTCCAGAAACGAACTTAAGAGTGCGTTTCCGCATATCGGGTGACTTTCGGTACATATTGTGACTAAGTTAAACCAAATAAGATGGAAATAAAAATTGCTACACATAGATTGGTCCTTAATCTCCAAATCTTGGGAGTTGATTTTGTTCAAAATCTCAATTTTTAGTACTATAAAAATTATTTCCCGTCACCTCTTCACACAAAATTCACGATTTTGGGGCGACTTTAGGTACATTTCTTGTATATAATATACCGGTTTTATGTAATTAAAAAATACTATCTGTTAGCAGATATGTTCAACTCAAAATCTTGGAGAGAAAAATATCAAAAATAGTACAAATAGTATAAAAAAAAAAATATAGCATCGCGTGTAATTTTTTCACATATTTTGGTTTAAACCGAATCTTAAAATAATGTGCAATAAGGCTTATTTTGATTTTACTCGGTCACTGGTTTGATTCCATTTCAAAATTCAAAATTCAAATATCAATCAGTCGGCGTTTGACCGCCTTTCTGAGTGGAAGCTGCGCTGGTTGCAAGCAGATGCTGGTATCGAAAAACATCGCTGTACGAACACGAAATAGTTCATAGCAAACCAAATTGATACTTTATATATTTTGAAAAGAAAGGTAAGAAACTAAGTACTAGGTACCTATGGTACCTTCAATATAATAGCATTATTTTATTATTTGATAGAATTTCGAAATTTCTTGTAAAGTTATATTCCCCGAATGTAGTACTGACCTGCATGTATACCTCGAAAACTTCTATTGGAACTCCTAGATCTTTAGAGTTAGTTGTATCGAGTTTGGGCTCGTTTTGTAAGTTATGATGAGATCTTACCACTGGACTTGTTAGAGTGACCTGATGGTATACTTCGAAGACTACTACTGGATCTTCTAGACGGCTACAGCTAGTTATATCGAGTTTGGGCTCGTTTTGTAAGTAATGATGAGATCTTACCACTGGATTTGTTGGAGTGACTTGGTGGGATACCTCGAAGACTTCTATTGGAACTCCTAGATCTTTACAGCTAGTTATATCGAGTTTGGGCTCGTTTTGTAAGTAATGATGATATCTTACCACTGGACTTGTTGGAGTGACTTGGTGGTATACCTCGAAGACTTCTATTGGAACTCCTAGATCTTTAGAGTTAGTTATATCGAGTTTGGGCTCGTTTTGTAAGTAATGATGAGATCTTACCACTGAGCTTGTTGGAGTGACCTGATGGTATACTTCGAAGACTACTACTGGATCTTCTAGACGGCTACAGCTAGTTAAATCGAGTTTGGGCTCGTTTTGTAAGTAATGATGAGATCTTACCACTGGACTTGTTGGAGTGACTTGGTGGTATACCTCGAAGACTTCTATTGGAACTCCTAGATCTTTACAGCTAGTTATATCGAATTTGGGCTCGTTTTGTAAGTTATGATGAGATCTTACCACTGGACTTGTTGGAGTGACCTGATGGTATACTTCGAAGACTACTACTGGATCTTCTAGACGGCTACAGCTAGTTATATCGAGTTTGGGCTCGTTTTGTAAGTAATGATGAGATCTTACCACTGGAATTGTTGGAGTGACCTGATGGTATACTTCGAAGACTACTACTGGATCTTCTAGACGGCTACAGCTAGTTATATCGAGTTTGGGCTCGTTTTGTAAGTAACGATGAGATCTTACCACTGGACTTGTTGGAGTGACTTGGTGGTATACCTCGAAGACTTCTATTGGAACTCCTAGATCTTTACAGCTAGTTATATCGAGTTTGGGCTCGTTTTGTAAGTTATGATGAGATCTTACCACTGGACTTGTTGGAGTGACCTGATGGTATACTTCGAAGACTACTACTGGATCTTCTAGACGGCTACACCTAGTTAAATCGAGTTTGGGCTCGTTTTGTAAGTTATGATGAGATCTTACCACTGGACTTGTTTGAGTGACCTGATGGTATACTTCGAAGACTACTACTGGATCTTCTAGACGGCTACAGCTAGTTATATCGAGTTTGGGCTCGTTTTGTAAGTAATGATGAGATCTTACCACTGGACTTGTTGGAGTGACTTGGTGGTATACCTCGAAGACTTCTATTGGAACTCATAGATCTTTAGAGTTAGTTATATCGAGTTTGGGCTCGTTTTGTAAGTAATGATGAGATCTTACCACTGAACTTGTTGGAGTGACCTGATGGTATACTTCGAAGACTACTACTGGATCTTCTAGACGGCTACAGCTAGTTAAATCGAGTTTGGGCTCGTTTTGTAAGTAATGATGAGATCTTACCACTGGACTTGTTGGAGTGACTTGGTGGTATACCTCGAAGACTTCTATTGGAACTCCTAGATCTTTACAGCTAGTTATATCGAATTTGGGCTCGTTTTGTAAGTTATGATGAGATCTTACCACTGGACTTGTTGGAGTGACCTGATGGTATACTTCGAAGACTACTACTGGATCTTCTAGACGGCTACAGCTAGTTATATCGAGTTTGGGCTCGTTTTGTAAGTAATGATGAGATCTTACCACTGGAATTGTTGGAGTGACCTGATGGTATACTTCGAAGACTACTACTGGATCTTCTAGACGGCTACAGCTAGTTATATCGAGTTTGGGCTCGTTTTGTAAGTAACGATGAGATCTTACCACTGGACTTGTTGGAGTGACTTGGTGGTATACCTCGAAGACTTCTATTGGAACTCCTAGATCTTTACAGCTAGTTATATCGAGTTTGGGCTCGTTTTGTAAGTTATGATGAGATCTTACCACTGGACTTGTTGGAGTGACCTGATGGTATACTTCGAAGACTACTACTGGATCTTCTAGACGGCTACAGCTAGTTAAATCGAGTTTGGGCTCGTTTTGTAAGTAATGATGCGATCTTACCACTGGACTTGTTGGAGTGACTTGGTGGTATACCCCGAAGACTTCTATTGGAACTCCTAGATCTTTACAGCTAGTTATATCGAATTTGGGCTCGTTTTGTAAGTTATGATGAGATCTTACCACTGGACTTGTTGGAGTGACCTGATGGTATACTTCGAAGACTACTACTGGATCTTCTAGACGGCTACAGCTAGTTATATCGAGTTTGGGCTCGTTTTGTAAGTAATGATGAGATCTTACCACTGGACTTGTTGGAGTGACTTGGTGGTATACCTCGAAGACTTCTATTGGAACTCCTAGATCTTTACAGCTAGTTATATCGAGTTTGGGCTCGTTTTGTAAGTTATGATGAGATCTTACCACTGGACTTGTTGGAGTGACCTGATGGTATACCTCGAAGAGTTCTATTGGAACTCCTAGATCTTTAGAGTTAGTTGTATTGAGTTTGGGCTCGTTTTGTAAGTTATGATGATTAGATCTAGGAGTTCCAATAGAACTCTTCGAGGTATACCATCAGGTCACTCCAACAAGTCCAGTGGTAAGATCTCATCATTACTTACAAAACGAGCCCAAACTCGATATAACTAGCTGTAGCCGTCTAGAAGATCCAGTAGTAGTCTTTGAAGTATACCATCAGGTCACTCCAACAAGTCCAGTGGTAAGATCTCATCATAACTTACAAAACGAGCCCAAACTCGATATAACTAGCTGTAAAGATCTAGGAGTTCCAATAGAAGTCTTCGAGGTGTACCACCAAGTCACTCCAACAAGTCCAGTGGTAAGATCTCATCATTACTTACAAAACGAGCCCAAATTCGATATAACTAGCTGTAAAGATCTAGGAGTTCCAATAGAAGTCTTCGAGGTATACCACCAAGTCACTCCAACAAGTCCAGTGGTAATATCTCATCATAACTTACAAAACGAGCCCAAACTCGATATAACTAGCTGTAGCCGTCTAGAAGATCCAGTAGTAGTCTTCGAAGTATACCATCAGGTCACTCCAACAAGTTCAGTGGTAAGATCTCATCATTACTTACAAAACGAGCCCAAACTCGATATAACTAGCTGTAGCCGTCTAGAAGATCCAGTAGTAGTCTTCGAAGTATACCATCAGGTCACTCCAACAAGTCCAGTGGTAAGATCTCATCATTACTTACAAAACGAGCCCAAACTCGATATAACTAGCTGTAGCCGTCTAGAAGATCCAGTAGTAGTCTTTCAAGTATACCATCAGGTCACTCCAACAAGTCCAGTGGTAAGATCTCATCATAACTTACAAAACGAGCCCAAACTCGATATAACTAGCTGTAAAGATCTAGGAGTTCCAATAGAAGTCTTCGAGGTATACCACCAAGTCACTCCAACAAGTCCAGTGGTAAGATCTCATCATAACTTACAAAACGAGCCCAAACTCGATATAACTAGCTGCAGCCGTCTAGAAGATCCAGAAGTAGTCTTCGAAGTATACCATCAGGTCACTCCAACAAGTCCAGTGGTAAGATCTCATCATAACTTACAAAACGAGCCCAAACTCGATATAACTAGCTGTAAAGATCTAGGAGTTCCAATAGAAGTCTTCGAGGTATACCACCAAGTCACTCCAACAAGTCCAGTGGTAAGATCTCATCATAACTTACAAAACGAGCCCAAACTCGATATAACTAGCTGCAGCCGTCTAGAAGATCCAGAAGTAGTCTTCGAAGTATACCATCAGGTCACTCCAACAAGTCCAGTGGTAAGATCTCATCATAACTTACAAAACGAGCCCAAACTCGATATAACTAGCTGTAAAGATCTAGGAGTTCCAATAGAAGTCTTCGAGGTATACCACCAAGTCACTCCAACAATTCCAGTGGTAAGATCTTATCATTACTTACAAAACGAGCCCAAACTCGATATAACTAGCTGTAGCCGTCTAGAAGATCCAGTAGTAGTCTTTGAAGTATACCATCAGGTCACTCCAACAAGTCCAGTGGTAAGATCTCATCATAACTTACAAAACAAGCCCAAACTCGATATAACTAGCTGTAAAGATCTAGGAGTTCCAATAGAAGTCTTCGAGGTATACCACCAAGTCACTCCAACAAGTCCAGTGGTAAGATCTCATCATTACTTACAAAACGAGCCCAAACTCGATATAACTAGCTGTAGCTGTCTAGAAGATCCAGTAGTAGTCTTCGAAGTATACCATCAGGTCACTCCAATAAGGCCAGTGGTAAGATCTCATCATAACTTACAAAACGAGCCCAAACTCAATACAACTTACTCTAAAGATCTAGGAGTTCCAATAGAAGTTTTCGAGGTATACATGCAGGTCAGTACTACATTCGGGGAATGTAACTTTGCAAGAAATTTGGAAATTCTATCAAATAATAAAATAATGCTATTATATTGAAGGTACCATAGGTACCTAGTACTTAGTTTCTTCTTTTCAAAATATATTATCAATTTGGTTTGCTCAACTTAGACTTAGATTTAGAATTAAACTTAGACTTAGACTAAGTCTGAGTTCAAATCTAAGCCTAAGTCGAACACTAAGACTAAGTCTTAGACTAAGACTAAGTCTAAATCTTAGTTTTAGTCTTAGTGTTAGACTTAGGCTTAGACTTAAAGAGACTTAGTCTTAGTCTAATGCATTTCCCAGTGGCTTAAAAAAGTCTAAATCGAAGTCTAAGACTAAGACTAAATCTAAGTCTAACTTAGTGTACAGCAAGTCCGGACGAAAATAAAAAATAAAAAAATAAAACATAAACAATTTATATCCAAGTATCAAAACAAGTTAATTCACTCATTTTTAACGCAGCTTGCCCGCGCCTGTGTGTGCGTGTGAACGCTGCATGTGTAGAAGTGCGTTTTTATACCTACTCTTTGCGAAATCCCGTCCTTAAGGCCCAAGACACGGAGCTGCCCGCGAAATTCAAATTTAATTTGGTTTTTCGCCATTTATAAACGAATACGACAAAGTAGGCTTATGGTATTCAAATTGCGTTAATGGCAGTATCATCTTCACAGGTTTATATACTAATCTTTACGTAAAAGTATTCAGTTTAAGAAATTAATCAAAATAATGACTACTTTGTGAGTAGCTCACGTCAAACTCATTATTTTGACTAATTTCTTAAACTGGACTATAATTTATCTATGATTTCATAACCAACCTCTTAATTTAATCTATATAGTCTGATTTTTAATTCGGTGGAATTCTGACAGTTGTCATTTTATAAATAGAGCGAGTTATTTGTATGAAAAACAGTAGGTATTACCACCTGTAGTTCGCTTTTACCCCAAACTATCTGTCAGGAATTTGTCATACCTATATCTATGTGCGGCCATTGATTTTTATTTGTATAAGTTTCAATTTATTATCTTTTTTGTGGGATTTTTTTAATCCCTGGTAACATTAAGATACGTCAGAATTCCACGCAATTAAAAATCAGACTATAGATTATCATATTATGAAATCACAGATTAATTATAGAGATCGGTGCACCATTTGCAATATTATACCTATCTAGTTCCAGAGACAATCGTATGTCAAATGTGGCGCTCCAAATTGATCCATAATTAAGCTGTCAAATGACAAATGTCAGCCAATCTAGTGTTAGTTCACCACAGGGATAGCATATCCTGACTGGAGTCCATTTTGGGACCACACATATTTATTTTTTGTTTTGTCTAACATAAGTCTCTCTGTCTTTAACTGTGCATGTGTGTGTCTCAAGTTTTTTTTTCTTTGTTTCATTCTGTTAATCATAGATTAAACATAGAGATCAGCGGTACCTACCCTGTTCTAAATTCGAAATTAGAATCACCAAAGAACGATTCATCCGACCAACGGAATGACGTAACACCTCCACAGAGTAAACAAATCGTCTGTGATTGTAGCCGGTACCTACCTACAGCCGAATACATTTATTCATGGCCTAACAAACCTCTAAGCCAGCATTCACGTTCGCTTAATTGGACATGGCGGCAGTGAGTCGGCAAGTTTCTTTGTTGCTACCAAGTTACGCTTTGAGGATGTTTCTACAGGCGTCATTAGGCTGTTTAGTTTTGTTTATGTTTGGAGATATGAAATCATGAATGGCTCGAGTCCACAGTAGCCTCGAGTGTCCTTACAAACGTGGGTTTACTGACTATTAGCTGATGCCTGCGACTTCGTTCGCGAGGTTTTTTATTTTCGCGGGAACTCTCTTAGGGTGGGAACAAGCCAAGGATGCCTCACTGCGATACCTCGCGGTCGCGGTTTAGCTCGCTACCTCGATGCCACCTCCATTTAAAACAAATGTATGCAAACAGACGAGCGCGAACATGCCGAGAAACATCGATGTGAACCGCGATGTATCGCAGTGAGGTATCCTTCGGCATGTTCGCGCTCGTCTGTTTGCATACATTTGTTTTACATGGAGGTGGCATCGAGGTAGCGAGCTAAACCGCGACCGCGAGGTATCGCAGTGAGGCATCCTTGGCTTGTTCGCGCCCTTACTCGTGTTTCCCGGGTTAAAAAGTAGCCTATGATAATGTGTTATTCCAGACTATAAAATCTATCTCTGTGCCTTTCAGCCAAATCGGTTCAGTCGTTGCGACGTGATTGAGTAGGTACCTATAGTCTGATTTTTAATTCCGTGGAATTCTGACGTATCTTAATGTTACCAGAGATTTAAAAAATCCCACAAAAAAAGATAATAAATTGAAACTTATACAAATAAAAATCAATGGCCGCACATAGATTTATGACAAATGCCTGACAGATAGTTTGGGGTAAAATCGAACTACAGGTGGTAATACTGTTTTTCATACAAATAACTCGCTCTATTTATAAAATGACATCTGTCAGAATTCCACCGAATTAAAAATCAGACTATAGGTACCTAACGAACATCCATACATCCAAACTTTCGCATTTATAATATTAGTAATATTAGTAGGTAGGATAGTAGGATAATAGGATTAGCTAATGCCTGCGACTTTAATACTGCGAAAAATTAGTCAAAAAAAATTAATATTGAAAATTAAAAGTCAGTTAGTAGGTTTGCTTTAATTTAGAAACTACTACCTACTAATGCCTAGGACTTCTTGTTGTAGGTAAGTAAAACTTTTTATAAAGAAATCATTTTTTAATAACAAAGTTGCACGGAATGTGTTCAGGTTTCCTCAGAAAAATCAGATCTACTAAAAGCCTTCATCCCTTGATCGACACTTACTAACAAGGCGATTCAAGTTTAGGCCTAATTTGAGTAATAATTAGGTGGATTTGTTTTCGGAAAAAAAAAATCAGATTTCCTAATCCTTGATCCCTCGATTTTCGCCGCGGATCACCCTTCACGCGTCTGACTACTCAATCAGATTCTATCTAATCTATGGAACGATGCAAAGGGCAAACAATTAAAATTAATTGGCCATCATGTTTGTTAGCAAGGGCAGAATAAATGATAGGGATGCTTACATCTAGCGTTGCCAGACGTCCCGTATTTCCCGGGACATCCCGTATTTTAGGCATAGTTTAAAATGTCCCGTATTTGAACCGTACTTCGTTTTTCATTATGATATCGATCCAAGTATTCACACACGCAACGTTCGTAAAACAGCGAGTTGATCACCGTTTTTAATTACGATTATAATTGTATTGATTTTTACAGATTGTTAAAACGAATAAAAATATGTTAAAACTGACTTGATCCTCGAAAAAATACCAAAAAAAATTACACTAAGTAATTATGTTTTTTTATTTGTCCCGGGTAAAAAATTGAAATCCTGTATTTTTTTACCTATTTAACAATTTGTCCCTAATAGGCTGAAAAAAAATCTGGCAACCCTACTTGCATCCCTTATGTTTAGAATTTGGATAGAGCCCGGCGTTAGGTACCTACTTGGCGGAAGTTTATGATAATCAAAAAACAACAACTAATTTTTGAACGAGCGAAGCGAGTTCTCTGAGTCAACTAGGGCGCTTGTTTGTACTGGACAGAGAAGTGTGTTCGTCAAAATGTCTGTCAGAGCCCTATTACTTCTGAATTACTGAACGTAATTACTTCAAATTTAAATATAATATGTAAACTGATGGCTTTCAGCCGAACATTGTATAAAAAAATATAAAAAGCTTTATTTCAGGGGGGGCTCTCATAGAAGCGTGTTTGAAGTAAAATTTTGTTTGTTGCGTTACATAGACTTGCAATATATCTTTTTAAAGACGACTTTGATCAGAGTACAAAAATATTTTTTTTTTAATTTAAAATATAATATGTAAACTGATGGCCTTCAGCCGAACATTGTATAAAAAAATATAAAAAGCTTTATTTCAGGGGGGCTCTCATAGAAGCGTGTTTGAAGTAAAATTTTGTTTGTTGCGTTACATAAACTTGCAATATATCTTTTTTTTTAAAGACGACTTTGATCAGAGTACAAAAATATTTTTTTTTTAAATTTTCCCTTAAAATTGACGAAATGGGGGGCTTTCAAAGTGGAGATTTTAATTTGAGCCATATGTCAAGAATTACTGAATATTAGAACGTGAAACTTGGTTGAAAATTCAGTTATATCCTGTACTTGAACAACAAATACTAAAATTAGATAAATGTTATAAAGAAACGAAATTATTTAACTTTTAAGTGGAGATTTAATTTGAGCCATATGTCAAAAAGTATTGCATATTAGAACCTGAAACTTTGTTGAAAATTCAGTTATATCCTGTACTTGAACTACAAATACTAAAATTAGATAAATATTATAAAGGAACGAAATTATTTAATTTTTAATGCTAATAGCTTCACAATAATGCTAATAGATGGCGCTGTATCAGTAAAACAATTTTGCGTCAACTATTATTATTTTTTATTGCGTCTAATGTTAAAAGTTAATTATTACAATATATAATTAAAACTATCTTTTGGGAATTATCGGATACCGCGAGGTCTCAGTTCGGGGCGAACCACTAGTTTATTATCCAACTACCTCAGAGGTCGATGGAGAGAGCTAAGCTCAGTACGCTGAGAGAGATCCCTGCGTACAAATCAGAAATGGGGAGAACCGCAGGCGAAGCAAAGTCACCGACATAGCTCAGCGAATCGCGAAACTGAAGTAGGTAATAGGTATGTACCTAACCCACCACCACCACCACTACCACCCTAACGTCAAAGCCGTGCCGCCAAGCGATTTAGCGTTCCGGCACGATGGCGTGTAGAAACCGATTAGGGGTACCTATGGGTTGAATTTACACTGCTATACCCCTTCCAAGTGAGCCCGCTACCATCTTAGACTGCATCGTCACTTACCATCAGGTGAGATCACAGTCAAGGGCTATTTTGTCATCAAAAAAAAAAATGCTGTTGCTTTATAATACCTTATACCTTGAGTGATACTGATTAAAATTAGCTACTGTTGGCCGCCTTATCGATATATCGAATTTATCAACAATTTTTAACTTCACAAACAGTAATTAGATTATAAAAAAATCCATCGATCGTCAAATAATCTAAGATCTTGACACGCAGTTGTTATCGCGGTATCGGGTTATCACGGGACGTTGCTAAATGTTATTTATAATCTTTATTTATCACTTTTTTTCAAGTAATTAGCGATAAATTACGATTTTGTAGATTTAAAAACAAAAATTAATCGTCTGAGTCGGACATAAGAAATGTGGGTTCCGTAGGTAGGTACCTACCTACCTACTACTATTTTGCTAGGCATATTTATCCTGAGCCTTTTTGAACTCTTCAGTATCTGTTGATGAAATAATGTTTCGTAAATAAACTACTTTGAAAGCTTTTATTGGATATATTTATTACTTCGCTAATCCATCTACCACAAAACATGTCTTTTTTTGGTCTCCTGTAACATTTTGTCAATCACATTTAGTAGGTTTTGAAATGGGGCATCTATAGCTTTTTTTTTAAATATATAGACTAGCGCTTGACTGCGATCTCATATGATGGTAAGTAAAGATGCAGCCTAAGATGGTACGCGCTTGCCTAGAAGATGCCTATTCACTCTACCTATTTACCCTTCTCCGAGAGATCAACGCTCAGTAGCGGGTCCACGATAGGTCGCTGATGAATTAAGGATGGGACATTGACTATAGATATCATCTTAGTACTATACTAGCTGATTCCCACGACCTCGCCCGCGTGGAAAAAGTTTAGAATGACTTGCTACTATACGCGAGAATTTATGTCCTCTATCTCCGATAATATTTAGTAGATCTTCACCAAAATTGGAGAAAATATTTTTAATAGTACATAATTTATAATAAAAAAAAAAATAATAATAAAATTTGGTTTAGATTTGACGAAGTTATGGAGCAAAATCAACAAAAACTTTCACCCCTTATCCCGGATAAATCACACTGTTTATCAGGATAAAATGTATCCTATATATTGACTCGGTGTATCAGCTACCACTACCTATACCAAATTTCATTCAGTAGTTTGTGCGTGATGCGCGCGCACGGACAGACAGACAGACAGACAAAAAATTAAAAAAAAAATTGTTATGGGCTCAGTATCGATAATAAAGCATGCTCCGATTAAAATTTTCAAAATATAATTTAATGTACAGAATTCTTGCCGTTACAGTTTTATTATAAGTGCAGATTTGAATGCCTGTACCAAAATATCGGCCTACGGTTTTTAAGTTACAGTTACGGAACCCTAATAAAGCCGAACTTACATGCGTAATACGCCTATATTGGTAGATTAGCGTGTAATTTCGGCTGAATTTAGATTAATACATTTATACGATTGTTTAATATTTTAATAACTAATTGCGCTTAAGAAATGGGGGTTTAGTTTTAAACCTTTTAGGATTTGTTTGGATTTTGTGATTAATAGCCATCTAATATATCTACCTACCCGCAATCTTATCTAATATATCTTCTTCTTATTTCTCAACTAATGGACGTCCACTGCTGGACATAAGTCTCTTGCATGGAACTCCACAGGCCTCGGTCTTGCGCCGCCTGAATCCAGCGGCTCCCTGCGACTCGCTTGATGTCGTTTGTCCACCTGGTGGGGGGTCTGCCAACACTGCGCTTCCCGGTGCGGGGTCGCCACTCCAGCACCTTGGGACCCCATCGACCAACAGCTCTACGAACTGTGTGCCCCGCACATTTCCACTTCAGTTTCGCAACTCGCTGAGCTATGTCGGTCACTTTGGTTCTCCTACGGATCTCCTCATTCGTGATTTGATCTCGCAGGGATACTCCGAGCATGGCTCTCTCCATCGAGTGATTCTGAGCCTTCTTATGAGGCCCATAGTTAGCGACCATGTTTCGGATCCGTAAGTCATCACTGGCAACCAGAGGCGTAACTACAGGGTGGCATGACGGCAAAATGCCACGGGCCCCAGCCGGCAGGGGCCCCTGGTCAGAGAGGGCCGGAAGCTCAAGATGATCATAACATTTATAGCCATTCCTGTGACTACGGCTAGTGCCGAGCGATCATTTTCAAAATAAAAATTGATATAAACTAAACTCTTTGGGACAAGAAAGGTTACGCACAGTGGTAAATTTACCAAATGGCTGATTTGACTGGAGCCTAGGGCAGCAGATTTTAGGGGCGGCGAATTTGGGGCCAAAATTTTGATTTATGTCTTACAGAAATTAAAAAGATACATATTTGTAATACCTAAATGTCATTAGGTCCACAAACACATTTTAAAATAACCCCAATAACAATAACTAAATAGTTGGTAGGGCCGACTTTACCTACGATGCCGAGTGTGCGGCGCATACAAGTGTAGTGTCTCAAGCGCCAAAAGTACAGGACTAGATATGGTGTAGTGCAGAATAAAAAATTTCGCGCTCACTTCGTTCGTGAAAATGTCGCTTTTACGTTGCTATTGTAGGTGCCAAGAATGAACTAGTTACTAAGTGCCGTAATGTATTCATAAAAAATTTCGCGCTCGCTTCGCTCGCGAAAATGTCACTTTTATGTTGCTATTGTAGGTGCCAAGAATAGACTACTAAGTGCCGTAATGTAATCACAAATATTTCGTCGCTTTTACGTTGCTATTGTAGGTGCCAAGAATGGACTACTAAGTACCGTAATGCAATCATAAAAAATTTCACGCTCGCTTCGCGCATACAAGCGTAGTGTCTCAAGCGCCAAAAGTACAGGACTAGATATGGTGTAGTGCAGAATAAAAAATTTCGCGCTCACTTCGTTCTTGAAAATGTCGCTTTTACGTTGCTATTGTAGTTGCCAAGAATGAACTACTAAGTGCCGTAATGTATTCATAAAAAATTTCGCGCTCGCTTCGCTCGCGAAAATGTCACTTTTATGTTGCTATTGTAGGTGCCAAGAATAGACTACTAAGTGCCGTAATGTAATCACAAAAAATTTCGGCGCTTTTACGTTGCTATTGTAGGTGCCAAGAATGGACTACTAAGTACCGTAATGCAATCATAAAAAATTTCACGCTCGCTTCGCTCGCGAAAATGTCATTTTTATGTTGCTATTGTAAATGCCAAAAATGGACTACTAAATGCCGTAATGCAATCATAAAAAATTTCGCGCTCGCTTCGCTCGCGAAAATGTCGCTTTTACGTTGCTATTGTAGGTACCAAGAATGAACTACTAAGTACCGTACTGTATTCATAAAAAATTTCGCGCTCGTTTCGCTCGCGAAAATGTCACTTTTATGTTGCTATTGTAGGTGCCAAGAATAGACTACTAAGTGCCGTAATGTAATCACAAAAAATTTCGTCGCTTTTACGTTGCTATTGTAGGTGCCAAGAATGGACTACTAAGTACCGTAATGCAATTATAAAAAATTTCACGCTCGCTTCGCTCGCGAAAATGTCATTTTTATGTTGCTATTGTAAATGCAAAGAATGGACTACTAAGTACCGTAATGTAATCATAAAAAATTTCGCGCTCGCTTCGCTCGCGAAAATGTCGCTTTTACGTTGCTATTGTAGGTGCTAAGAACGGACTACTAAGTGCCGTAATATTACTTTACGGCACTTAGTATAAATACAATACGCTCCGACTTAAAGGTTATTAGAAAATCAAGTAATTGTAATTGCGTTTGTATGTACCTACTTCACGTAGTGGTTTATGAAAAAATAAAAAATACTATCTCATTGGATGAGCTTCTTTATATTGGGGGAGGGAGGGCCCCATCCGATGAATTTGCCACGGGCCTCAAACGGTATAGTTACGCCTCTGCTGGCAACACGCACTGTTCGAAGACTTTAGTTTATCTAATATATAATTCCCGTCATTTTCGTCTATCATCTCCATTCTAAACTAATAGTTAGGTACGGTAGCCTAAGCACGAACATTTAAACTTTTTTTTTAATAATTTTAGCGAGCAAACGAGCGGGTCACCTGATGTTAAGTGATTACTGTCGCCCGTGAACATTTTTAGCACCCGAGGCACCAATGCGATAGATTTTTTAAAATAGCTTTTTACAAAACCGACTTCAAACGCCACTACAAAGTTTATCAATTGCCCCTATAAAATTTGAAGAGTTCTTCCGATTTCTCCAGGATCCCATCATGAGATCCTGACCTGACGGCAATGGGACCACCTGGGAAGTATACCCTTTCAAACAAAAAAAGAATTTTCCAAATCGGTCCAGGCGTTTTCGAGTAATCGGGAAACATACCTACTTACATAAAAAATAAAAGATTCCGACGAATTGAGAACCTCCTGTTTTGGAAGTCGCTTTTAAAGGGGGGGGTAGGGTATGGGGGGGGGGGCAGGGCGTTTAAGTCATAGGTATTTCAAATATTGCTACATAATAAAAATAATAAAATAAAATATTTGACAATAGATTAAGATAGCTGTACCGGTTATCGCGCTATTAATTATAGTGATTTTCAGCTATAACTAACTATTTTATCATTCTAATTTATGATTAATTAGATTAAGTAAGTAATTCTAAGGGCCCGATTTCACTGACGTCAAATAAATTCTATCCGAGCGATTGAATATTTCGATACCTCCTTGTACCTATTTATTTGATTTTGTGGTATCCCACAAAATTGGCATTTTAGGTTTTGTGCACTATATCATTTGTTTTTATCTATTACTAGCTGTTGCGCGCGACTTCGTCCGCGTCAATTTCCGTTATTATGATCGCGGTTAAGAATTTTTTAAAAGAATATATTTTAAATATGGATAATTTTCCCCGTTTTTGCAACATTTTTCACTGATGCTTCGCTCCTTTTGGTCGCAGCGTGATGTTATATAGCCTAAAGCCTTCCTCGATAAATGGACTATCCAACACAAAAAGAATTTTTCAATTCGAACCAGTAGTTCTTGAGATTAGCGCGTTCAAACAAACAAACTCCTCAGCTTTATAATATTATAGTATAGATGTGTTCGTTTTTTAAAAAAAAAAAAACAGCACTTTTTAACATACTCTCAAGACGTATAAAGTTGTATCGTTATTAAAACGACGGCCTAAACCATTGTATTGACCTTCACAACAATTAACGCGTCACGTAAGCGTTTTGGGGATAGGTACAACAACTTACGTAGGAGGTATTGATTTATCTACCTACCTACTCTGGAGTATTGAAAAGTTCCAATTTTGAATTTGACAGCAGAATCAAAATGAGCCCTCTTTCGGTTTTTCTTCTTATTTCAATGCATGTTGTATGGGAGCTGTATTGAAATGGTTAGCTTGTTAGCTTCATAAAATAGGATAGGTAGGTACCTAAAGCTAAGAGGCTCTAAGTTTTGGCACTTTTATATCGTTTATACAACGTGTAACAAAAGTGTGGGTCAACCCTGAAGGAGGTGAATGTGCTCGTGAAACTGAACAACTTTCCCCAAGGAACATAGGTCGAAATATGAAAAAAAAATTTTTACCTCCCATAGTAGGTAAATCAATCTGGATTGTCAATTTTGTATGGGAGGTCCACATTTTATTTTCATATTTCGACCTATGTTCCTTGGGGAAAGTTGTTCAGTTTCATGAGCACATTCACCTCCTTCAGGGTTGACCCACACTTTTGTTACACGTTGTATAAATGTACCACTCTATGGTTGGTAGATACTGCCACTCAATATTAATATGTACCTACCTAATGGTTTGATACCCAATTTGTTTTTTCTTCACGAAAATTATGAAAATAAGACCAAACTAGATAAGCCTCAATAGCCCAACGGTTAAAGTGCGGACTGAAAACTGAAAGGTCGCAGGTTCGAGCCCCACCCGTTGCACTAATGTCGTACCCAATCCTAGCACAAGCTTATCGCTTATTTGGAGGGGAGAGGAGAATATAAGTCAAGTTCAGCTTGGCTAATATTCTTTAAAAAAAACTGTATCTACCTGTCGATAATAATACCGCAAGCAAAGTGGGGTGCAAAGCATAAATCACAAGGGCGTATCCCGGCCACGCCCCGGGGAGTCCGGGGACGCGAGGGTAGTTGCTATCCGGAGTGGCATCAACTCCATTGTGGCGGTTAACCGACTTGGAAACGGGATGCTTATTTAAAAATAGAAATAAAAATATTTTTTATTCAAATAAACTTTTACAAGCACTTTTGAATTGTCAATGAATCTACCACTGGTTCGGAATGCCTTTCCTGCCGAGAAGAGCCAGCGAGAAACTCGGCGGTTGCTCTTTTAAAAAAAAAAAAAAATTTACAATAGTTTATTTTTAATTCGCTAACAATTTTTTTTGTCTGGTCGGAGGCTTTGGCCGTGGCTAGTTACCACCCTACCGTCAAAGACGTGCCGCCAAGTGATTTAGCGTTCCGGCACAATGGCGTGTAGAAGCCGATTAGGGGTATGGGTTGAATCTACACAGCCCCCCCTTCCAAGTTAGCCCGCTACTTGGACTGCATCGTCACTTACCATCAGGTGAGATCACAGTCGAGGACTATCTTGTCATCGAATAAAAAAAAACAAGATAGTCCTTGACTGCGATCTCACCTGATGGTAAGTGACGATGTAGTGTTAGATGGTGCGCGCTTGTCTAGAAGAACACAGACTTCAATATACCTACCTACCGAAATAAATAAAAAATACCAAACGGAAAAGTGTTCAACGTAACTACTCAACCGATTTTTAACCAAAGGAAATAGGGATTCATTTTTATATTTATACCGCAACTTCGTTCGCGTGGATTAAGGTTTTGTAATTCCCGCGGGAACTCTCTTATTTTCCGGGATAAAAAGTAGCCTATGTGTTATTCCAAACTATAATCTATCTCTATGCCAAAATTCAGCCAAATCGGTTGAGTAGTTTTTACGTGAAAGAGTAACAAACATCCATCCATCCATCCATACTTACAATCTTTCGCGTTTATAATATTAAATTTTTTTTTTTTTTTTTTTTTTTTTTATATTTTTAGCGAGCAAACGAGCAGGCGGGTCACCTGATGTTAAGTGATTACCGCCGCCCATGAACACTTGTAGCACCGGAGGCACCACCAATGCGTTGCCGGCCTTTCAGGAATTTGTTGGTCCGCCCTTTGAATAACCCCATGTTGTAATTCAGTGGAAACACCGTCGCAGGAAGTTGGTTCCACAGTTTCAAAGTACGTGGAAAAAAGGATCTGGAACATCGGATGGTCGAAGTGCTCCAGGCACCCAGGTGGTGAGGGTGAAATTGTTTTCGGTGGCGAGCGGTGCGGTTGTAGAAGAGAGACGGTGGAATAAGGTCAAATAGTTCTTCAGAACACTCCCCATTATATAGCCGATAGAATACGCAGAGAGAGCTAACATCTCTGCGGTGCTCCAGGCTTTCCAGCGGGTTGGTTAATTTGGGATTGCCCACAAGCCGAACTGCCCGCTTTTGAATCCGGTCAAATGGAAGGAGTTGGTATTGGGGTGCTCCAGCCCAAAGGTGAGAGCAGTACTCCATATGCGGGCGGACTTGCGCTTTGTAGAGTAGGAGCCTATGCTCGGGCGCAAAGTACCGCTTTGCTCTGTTGAGCACACCAAGCTTTTTCGAAGCTAATTTAGCTTTTCCTTCCAAGTGATCCCGGAACTGGACGTCGTTCGAAATGCAGACACCAAGAATCCCAATGCTGTTGGAAGGGGCTAGGGGGGTGTTCTGGAAGAGAAGAGGAGTGGTGAAGGGGGTCTTTTTGGCGGTGAACGCACAAACTTGTGTTTTTGAGGGATTGAAATGGACAAGATTTTGTGAACCCCATACTGACACTTTATCAAGGGAAGCCTCAATGTCAGACACAAGTTTGGCTCTATTCTCCTCTAGCATTGCGCGGGAAAATTGTGCATTTCCTTTGTAAAGGGCATCACCAGTACTGTCATCTGCATAACAATGGATGCTGCTGTTTTGCAACATGTCATTGATATGCAGAATGAACAGTGTAGGCGATAACACTGAGCCCTGTGGAACGCCTGCATTGATGGGCTTAGGGTCAGAGCAAAAGCCGTCGACAGCGACTTTGATGCTGCGTCCATCAAGAAAGCTAGCGACCCAATTACAAAGCAGCACGGGGAGTCCGTAAGATGGTAGTTTCGATAGAAGGGCCCTATGCCAAACCCGATCAAAGGCTTTGGCGATATCAAGGCTAACCGCAAGGGCTTCTCCCTTACTGTCGATAGCATCCGCCCAACGATGCGTGAGGTATACAAGATATAGTAGGATAGATTTAATAATCAGGTACCTACTATCTAACAGATTTTTTTATATAGCATAGGTGAAGTGGAAATGGGTGGGACACATAGTTCGAAGAGCTGATGGTCGATGGGGTCCCAAGGTGCTGGAGTGGCGACCCCGCACCGGGAAGCGCAGTGTTGGCAGACCCCCCACTAGGTGGACCGACGACATCAAACGAGTCGCAGGGAGCCACTGGATTCAGGCGGCGCAAGACCGAAGCTTGTGGAGGTTCATGCAGGAGACTTATGTCCAGCAGTGGACGTCCATTAGTTGATAAAGAAGAAGAAGAAAGCACACACTTGACCAATATCACACCTGATGGAAAGTGATAATGTGGTCTAAACTGTAGGTAACGCGTGACCGTTCCGACGGCACAGGTTCCCAAACAAAGCTATAATGCTAAAAAATAATATTAAATATCCTACTATCCTATTATCCTAATCCTTACTAATCCTGACTAATATTATTCTTACTGATCATAATATAAATATGTTTGTTGGTTTGTCCTTCAATAACGCTGCAACAGAGCTACGGATCGACGTATTTTTTGCATGGGTAGGTACAGTTGAGGACCGGGAGAGTGACATAGGCTACTTTTCATCTCGGAAAATCAAAAAGTTCCCGCGGGATTTTGAAAACTAAATCCACACGGACGAAGTCGCGGGCATCAGCAAGTCTACTTATAAATAGCCCCAATAGCTCAACGGTTGAAGATGCGGAATGAACTAAAAGGTCTACGGTTCGATCCCACCCATTGCACTTTTGTCATGACCACGCACACAAACGTTCCCCTTTTTTAGAGGAGACGAGAATATTATTCAAGTTCAGCTTGGCTAAATTTACTGTATAAAAAAATATATTATTCAAGTTTAGCTTGGCTAAATTGTATCAAAAAAAAGAATTCCTACGAGAGCCCCGCCGGGAATTGAAATGACTTACACGAGATCATCTATACAGATGATTTTTAGATGAAAATTTTGTATTTCTTCAAACATCATTTTGTGGACTAAATTAAAAAAAAAAACAAAATCTCATAGAGAAATAAGATAAAAAAATAATTCAAAGATGTTCCGCCGCGTAATAAACGAGTATGACAAAACTTACAACCTCTTTTCACGCATTAAAAAACAATAAATAATTCCGTACGTCTTAATTTCCGGTCAAGCTATGTTATACGGACGAATATCAACGCACAGATTTAAAAGAAAATAGACAGCACAAGGGCCCGATATAAATGAACCAGGTACAAAGAAGCCGAGCTTAAAAAAATTCAGAATGCTGAGATCTATTAGAGCGTGCTTTGACTCAGATCAGACTCAAGATAGAGGTTAAAATGAGACACAAATATGCTCTGATATAAATCTGTCTCGTTTTAACTGTGTGTTGAGTCTGAGCTGAGTGAAAGTGCGATCTATATTTCAGCATGAGTTGAAACTAGCTAGTTACACAAATAAAGTTGAGCGTGGTTTTAAAAGATCTATTGAAATGACCTAAGATAACCTGCGAATATTTATATTATATCTTTAAAGACGAAAGAAAACATATAAAAATTCGAATGATTTTTTTAATCGTGCAAGTGCAAGATTAAAAAAATCATTCGCATTTTTGTATGTTTTCTTGCTACATCTATAATCTCATGTTTGTGTGTGTATCGTATCTATTCAAGGGTGAGCGAGAGCTTGTTCGCGCCTGACCGGTACCACCTAGGCTCCTGACAGGCACACACACACAATGCGCATGTACACGACGACGTAACCACAAGTAAGGCTCACGCGCCCTCGTGAATTGAAAGAACTAATCTATGTAGTTTGTTAATGACAGCTCAGTCTGTCGTATTATTTAGTCTGCGTGATAAAAGAATCATTTTTTCAATGTCCATTAAAAATGTGAAGCGATAAATTTTGTAATATTTTATCAAGTAGTAGCTTTGAAGTGTTAGTTTTTGATAAATAGGTACATACCTGCGCCTACTTATGCCGTATTGTTATCTATTTAGGTGGCATAGTTCAATGATAGGCCTAAATTCAGTAATAACTCGATACTTCCAACGTAAGTTGTGGTAGGTATCCCACAAAATTGACATTTTAGGTTTTGTGCACCATTCCATCATTTGTTTTTATCTGTTTTATGTGTTCGTTTAAAAAATATATTTAAAAAAAGACGTGTGGCACTCGGGGACTGCCGCGGTAAAGCTATTGCATAGCATTTTTTATCTACGCCGCAGGTTATTTTCGTTACGGAATTTTTGGATTCGGTCTCCACGCTGGCCCGCGATAGAAGCTATGCAATAGCTTAAAAATTAAAAACAGCATTCTTTAACATACTCTGAAGACATAAAGTGTTATCGTTATTAAAACGACGGCCTAAACCATTTTATTAACCTTCACAACAATTAACGCGTCACGTAAGCGTTTTGGGGATACAACAACTTACGTAGGAGGTATCGTATCGAACTGTTTAAAACCATATTTTAAAGAACTGCCTTCGTAACTCAGTGATTAAAACGACATATTTAAGTTGAGAAAAATTCTGCAGGTAAAAAAAATTAAAGGAAAAGCATGAAGGAAGGATTGTAGGCCTAAACGCGACTTTCCCGGTTTTTTTTTCGCTGGAGTCTAAAATAAGATGTTAAGGAACCTACTTATCTTTAATAAGTAGGTACATTTATCTTAGCTGAAACTATATTTTTATTTTTATCTTCTCTTAATAAATAAAACAAATCGGGTTTGTTCGAACACTTAAAACTCTAGAACGGCTGGACCGATTTTCATGGTTTTAAATTTGTTGTATTTGTCTTCGTCCCGAATAGCAGAATAACTACCTACTTATTAAAAACATTGGAATATTTACAAAAAAAAAAATATGAAACAATTTAATTTTCTTATACATTTTGTATTGAACGGGTTTTTTGATTGCAAGGAAAGTGACCTTTTACCCCGGAAAAACATTAACCTAAATCACGCGGACGACGTCGCGGGCAAAAGCTTCAATAAAACAATGCAATTCAAAATCAAAATCAAAATTTATTTATTTCATGTAGGCCAACTTGTAGCTCTTATGACACGTCATAAATCTACCACCGGTTAACTAAAGTAGGTAGGTAGGTAGGTAGGTACCTACCTACCCACCAAATTAAAATTTAAAAAACGAATTTATGGTTTCTGTAACTGACTTATGAACTTATGACTTATGAGGTTTCCTAATTATGCCTAATAAAAAATGAATAATAATTATTATAGTAATTATTAATTCACACGATCACTTTTAATTAGGAACAACATAGTTTTATAAAGACTTATTAGTACTAGGTAGGTAGGTAGATACTTTAAAAAAAAAAAAGAATAGCCAAGCTGAACTTGAATACTCTCTTCTCCCCTCAAAATAAGCGGAAAGCTTGTGCTAGGAGTGGGTACGATAATAGTGCAACGGGTGGGGCTCGAACCTGCGACCTTTCAGTTTTCAAGCCGCACCTTAACCGTTGAGCTATTGAGGCTTGGTAGGTACTAGGTAGGTATCTGCAAAGTTAACTATAACTAGAGTAGGTATTTCCTATCTAGGCTTTAATATTAGGACTTTATTGGATCACCAATAGGTAGCGTTTAATGATAGCATTAGGGTTCCGTACCCGAACGGTAACCCACGGGACCCTATACTAAGCCTCCGCTGTCCGTCCGTCCATCCGTCCGTCCGTCTGTCTATTACGTACCGTCTGTCTACTACCTACTTATAATTATTTACTAACCACCTACCAAGATATATTTATTCATTCGGGACAAATAAAATTACAATATAAATATAACAAAATAAAAACTTAAATAAATAACTTAAATAAATAACTTAAATAAATTAAAACTACCACTACTTATATTTACAAAAAATACACGCCGTCCAAGTGGTCGTTTATGGGCATGGTGCCCAAAACACTGGCGCTATTCCCTCGTTGTATAGCGAGGCTTAGGCGTTGGGCTAAATAAGCGCCAGCTCTTTGGTCACCTGAGGCGTGGATCAGTCTTTCGGACACGACATTCATAAAATTACTGTACGTGACCACCTACCTGTTTTACTTAGGTAAATTAACATAAGGTAGGTGCCTATATGTATTAATTAATAGCATACCTATCTCTCTATTGGAGAATGAGCCAGTTCAGTACCTGCTAGTATCTATAACTACCTAAACAGAGTTGTAGTAAAAAAAAAATTTAGGTAGGTACCTAGGTAGCTACCTGTCTTCCTACATAGACCTATTGACATTTAACACGACAACAAAGGGTCTATGGGGTCAATGAACTTTTATACTTTTCTACAGATGGAAATAATCGTTCAGAAATCGACTTTGTATACTTATAAACATTACAAGCCCTAAAGTTTAACTGTAAAATCAAAAAACCTTACCTCCGCGCGCCGAAATCCAATCCAGCACCTAGGGGCACACAATTTAGTGTAAACTTCACTTGACCACAAAGGAAAATCTATAAAATCAATCGATCACTGGACACGATACACGCAGGTGACGTTCCGTACAATAATTACTATCTTATCGATAAAAAACCGCACTTTAATCGCCATAAAATTTCCTAATTACGCGTCCTTGACCGTGCGATGAAAAAAAAAATACTTACTTAATCTGTTTAGGATACGGTTTTTAAACTAAAATTCGTTGTCTATTAGGCCGCTTGGGTTTTAAAAAAAAGAAAAAGTGATTGTAACGCACAGAACACACTGTCCGTATTCGATTTTTGAATGTCCTAGCGCGAGTCGACACACGCGTTCGCGGCCGCTGCGAGACTGCCGCGCGGCGTCGCCCCTCGCACCGCCGCCCCTCCCCTAGACACCGCACAGTTTTTCAGGTAAAAAAGAGAAAAAACCGCTGTTTATTATCTATTTTTATCTATTTGGCGACAGTTTTTTGATTACCTGTAAGTGAGTTCGGTAGTTTTATGGCGCGGTGGGTGGAATAAAGGCGTGATTAGTGTGGGTCGGCCATTGTGGTGGTAACGCGGAATGAGCTCTTTGTTTTATGGGCGTTACGGCGGCGCCAGCACGTGCGTCGCGCGCTGCCATGGGCGATGGCGAATGGCGCATCCATTTTCAACGCTTTCGAGTTTCGCACTCCATTTTATTGTTTATTTTGCTACGATAAAACTTAATTTGTTAGAATAAGTTTTAGCCCTTTCTTCTGTAGCGTTAGTAGATAGGTACTTAGGTTATTTTTCTAATTGTTTTATGAATTACTTACATAATTATTAGGTACAGGTAATAGGTATATCTACCTAGGTATACCTTTACATTGATTGTAACAAATTGTACCTACAATAGGTACCACAGGAAGCAATACCACAATACCTAATACATAGTAGCTACCTAAAACCTGTAATGATTACTCCTTTCTGCGCTAGCTGAAGGTACTACCTAAGTAGGTAGGTACCTACTTACCATTATAGTTCTTGCAATTGACAAGGGCGCGTGGCTAATGGTTGTGAGTGTGTCGTATCTATACAAGTGTGAGTGAGAGCTTGCCCGCGCCTGACCGCTCCCACCTAGGCTCCAGACAGGCACACACACTTACGCGATGTGCATGTACACGACGTAACCACAAGTAAAGCTTACGCGCCCTCGTGAGTTCAAAGGACTTATACTACCACATTATAGGTCACTATCCTTATTGTGCTACACATATCTAATACTTATGACTTACCTTTAAATAGTTTTTATCCTTAGGTAGGTACTATCCTTACTTCCTTACTAATAGTATAAATGCGAAAGTATATTTGTTTGTTGGTTTGTCCTTCAATAACGCTGCAACAGAGCTACGGATCGACGTGATTTTTTGCAAGGGTATAGATACCTCCAGCACCTTGGGACCCCAACGACCAGTGGAGTGGCGACCCCGCACCGGGAAGCGCAGTGTTGGCAGACCCCCCACCCGGTGGACCGACGACATCAAACGAGTCGCAGGGAGTCGCTGGATTCAGGCGGCGCAAGACCGAGGTCTGTGGAGGTCCATGCAAGAGACTTATGTCCAGCAGTGGACGTCCATAAGTTGATGATGATGATGATGATGATAGATACCTACTAGTTGAGGATCTGGAGAGTGACATAGGCTACTTTTTATCCCGGAAAATCGAAGAGTTCTCGCGGGATTTACCTACTTATAAACTAAATCCACGCGGACGAAGTCGCGGGCATCAGCTAGTAAGTAATAAAGCATAAATAAATAAATATAAGTAGGTACAGATTTAGACAAGTTCATGAAAATAGTTTTAACCGGCGCAAGTAAGAAAGTCAAATTCAGACAAACTTTTGTAAGGAAGATAGCTACCTAATAGGCCAGTACAGATACCTACCAAGATAAATACCAGGAAACCTTCTGGAAGGGCGCTGAGTGTTAAACATCATAGCTGTTAAGCCTCGCTTAATCCGTCAGTTACGTTATTCCTAGGAAAAAGTCTACCACAGAAATACAACAAGATAGAACGGAAAAGTGGGTGAGTGCTAGGGTTGCCAGATTCTTTTTCTAAATATATAAAAGGCTAAGGTGACTGACTGACTGATCTATCAACGCACAGCTGAAACCACTGGATGGATCAGGCTGAAATTTTGCATATAGATAGCTAATATAACGTAGGTGTCCGCTAAGAAAAGATTTTTGAAAATTCAACCCCTAAAGGGATAAAATAGGGGTTGGAATAATCGAACTTAACGTGAGCGAAGCCGCGGGGTAAAGCTAGTCAGCCTATAAGGGACAAATGGTTAAATGGGCAAAAAAATACGGGATTTCAGTTTTTTACCCGGGACAAATGAAAAACAAAATTATTTGGTGTCATTTTTTGTTATTTTTTATATTTTTCCGAGGATCGAGTCAGTTTTAACATTGTCATTCAGACACTAACACTGTCATTGGTCGATGCGGCTGCTAGTGCAAGTTATTTTACACTACACAGTCTGAGTCAGACAATGTAAACCGTACGTTTTACGAACGTTGCGTGTGTGAATACTCAGATCGATTTCATAATGAAAAACGAAGTACGGTTCAAATACGGGACAGAGACAGTCCCGCCGGGACATTTTAAACTATGCCTAAAATACGGGATGTCCCGGGAAATACGGGACGTCTGGCAACGCCAACAATTTGTAATATGGGCCACAGTTTTCAAAATAAAAAAGCATGGGCAGTCATGGTACCTACTGCCGACAAAAGCATAGCCATAGCTACCGATATACCTTTTTTTTTTAAAGACAAGATAGCCCTTGACTGCGATCTCACCTGATGCCGAAGTGACGATGCAGTCTAAGGTGGCAGTGGGCTAACTTGGAAGGGGTACGTAGGTATAGCAGGTTAAATTCAACCCATACCCATAATCGGTTTCTACACGCCGGAACGCTTAATCGCTTGACGGCACGTCTTTGATGGTAGGGTGGTAAGTGGTAACTAGCCACCAGACCAGAGACAATTCAGAAATTATAAATTTCCAAATTGCCCCCGTCGGGAATTGAACCCGAGACCTCCCAGTTGAATTCAACCTCGAGGTTGAATTTACACTACCTACCCCTTCCAAGTTAGCTCGCTACCATTTTAGACTGCATCGTCACTTACCATCGGGTGAGATCGCAGTCAAGGGCTATCTTGTCATCTAATAAAATAAAACATTCTAAATAACCATTCACAACAAAATAACCATTCTATCTGGATTTATTTGTGTGGTACCTGCCTTCTAATATACCTACTTATCCATTAATTCGTAGTTCTCACATAGCACAGGTAAGTTTTAATTGTAGGTACCTACTTAGTACTTACCTGTTCTGGGCATTTCTGTTTCGCAGTAGATAAAAATCATAATTTTTAAAGAAATTACACATAAATAAGTAATACTGTATTTAGTCACAGGTAAAATATTGTAAAATGAATTAAATGCTGGTGACAATACAACTAATCCTACTTAGTATTGTTTCTGACAAAGAGTCAAATAAATAATTGACAAAAGCAAAATCACAATAGACTGATAATATTGTGGCGAAAAAAAAAATATTTTTTTATCCGTCTTTGTCAAAGTTAAAAGAAGGGTTATGATTTTAGCAGTTTATGTAGGTATGTGACTACGAATGTTCCATCTTAGCGGCTAAATTACTGAGCCGATTTTGATGAATGAGGTTTCGTCCGGGTTACATAGGCTACATTTTATACGGACGGATTTTAGACGGATGTTAAACTTAGTTTTTTTTTATTTTAATTGTTCTAAATCCCTCCGAGAGGAGGCGGAGACATTGGCTACAGGATTTTTATTTATGTTTCTTGTCTGTTTTTACTGTCCTATTTATTTATTGTTTAGTTATAGTCAGCGATAGTCTATTCTTTCATGGTAGGTATACCACTAACAGTTGTCCGTTAATGTTGTTAGTGTATTTCTGTAGACATTATAACGTCAAATAATAAAAATAAATTAAAAATTAAAGGGGGCTCTTCTACTACAAACGTTTTTTTCCGGCGTTTTTGGTACGGAATCCCTTCGTAGGCGAATCCGACTCGCATTTGACCGGTTATTCAACTTTTTGCTTGTATTATTTTGATAAAAGTCTAGCTTGCTTAGAATTCGGGCCAAAGCCTCCCACCAGACCAGAGAAAATTTAGAAATTATAAATTCCCAAATTGCCCCGCCCGCGCCGTTGGGAATTGAACCTGAGACCTCCCAGTTATAAGACCACAGCGCTCAACACTGCGCCAAGGAGGTCGTCAAAAATTCGTCGTCACATTGATATAGGTACCTAGGTGAAATAATAACAAACCCTCAATTTAAAGCCTCAATTAGCCCAACGGCTAAAAGTGTGGACCGAAAACTGAAAGGTCGCAGGTTCGAGCTCCACCCGTTGCACTATTGTCGTACCCACTCCTGGCACAAGCTTTTCGCTTATTTGGAGGGGAGAGGAGAATATAAGTCAAGTTCAGCTTGGCTAATATTCTTTATAAAAAAAAAATAACCAAGGTAGGTTGCACAGATTATAGGTAGGTACAAGGTTCAGAACTCGTAGTGAATAGGGAAATCTTAAAAAGTAGCTACGCATCCAAGTTTCCCAATAAAACAGAAAGCAAGCGTAATTTATACATGATACCCATTTGGTACCTAATTGATACTGCTGTAGGGTGACCAGGTTTATTACGACCTTTTTTTAGGAGAATATTATCTATGCCGGACACTGAGCTCTTTAGTCTATGTCTGCTGTCACATTATTTTAGGACCTACTTGATCGACGCCATTTTGGCGCTGCACGCTGTTAGCAGATAGGAGATGGATACGAATGTATTTGGAACTAATAATATTGTAGGTAAATGGCGCAACAACCTCGTGGGTACCTACCTACGTACTGAAAACTGAACGGTGGACGGTTATAGCTATACATATATGTTATAGTTGGTGCACCATTTACAATATTATCTATAAGTTCCAGAGACACTTACTATATCTATGCTTACAACGCCAAGATGGCGTCAATCAAGTAGGTAGGTCAAAAAAGAAATCACAGCAGCAAGTCCTGCACTGGTAGCATGGGCAGGAGATAAAGGTTTTATCCCCCGATTTTATCCACTGACAGGCGATAAAATTATCTTTTCCCTATGCTAAAGCATGGCGACAGAGGAGAAGGCGATGTATATTTCTATAAGTATATCCACTGAGTGTTATTTCCACCGCTGTGCCCATGCTCGACGGGTGGATAAAGCTAAGCGAGGGGATAAACGTTTTATCCTTTTCCCGGGGATAAAATGTCTCCCGCCCATGCTACCAGGACAGTAGATAGATTAAAGGTAGAGGTCAGTGAGACAGATGTGTTTGGTTGCAAAACCGGAATTAAGTTAAGAGCCAAAATTTTAGCATGGAATGAATACCGACAAACTCGAGGTTCAGCAAAATGACTTCAATTTAACGATGATCAGTCACTTTAGTCAGTCATCTAGACGCTTACCGGTAGGGGTGGCAAAATTGAGAGATTAGCCTATCTACAGGCGACAAAAATACAAATCCGCCACTGGAACCATAGTCAACCTAGCACGACCATAAATTCTAAACAGCTCGGCTACCGTACGCCATATTGGATAGTTTATGGCAATCATATCGTTACGAGATTAGTTAGAAAATAATAAAACCTCCACTTTACGACGCTCAAGTGATAGCTGTCATATAATCTAGCACTTCGGAACGTTTTGGAAGTCGATTTTGGCAAAACATTTCGTCTCATATACAATTTTATTGCCTCCGATGACAACATTACAATTTATGACTAATTTTTATGCTGATAGATTTTAAACACGCTCGCATCTTTATAATGTTATTTTGAAACGTTAATTGTATTTATTTTTAATTAATACGATGTCCGTCTATAAAAACTTAATTAATTTTTTAATTCGAAAAGAGTTTCACTTTGCCTATTAATTAAATTTCGATCTGTGTTTTATGAAACGCTTGATAAAGTGTCTGTAATCTGTATCTATTTGATGTTCGATTTTTTTTTTTCTTTAGGCTGATGACCGCGATCTATCCACGTGCATTTCATTTTTTTTAATATCGTGGGAACTCTTTGATTTCCTGGAATAAATTATAATAGCCTGTACCTACCCGTATCTAAGCTAGCTAGTAAGCCATCTCAGTGCCTTATTTCTTCAAGATCGATTCAACGCTTTAAATCATTATTTTTCCTAATATTTTTCTTTAGTTTTTCTACACGTTATTTCCGAGATAAAAACTAGCGCAGTTTATTTTTTAAAACTCTCTAAGTAGGTACCTACTTGCTGTCTATGAAAAGACTTTCAAAATTGGTTCAGGCGTTCTGAAGACAAGTCTGGACAAACAAACAGACATAATTTTTGAAATATGTACCTATAGGTTGAAGGTTATTCCGTTCAAATTCGGCAGACACTTCAATTTTATTTCCATAATATGTGTAGGTATAATTAGGAAAACCATTGAATTTTAATCTGTGCATTAAAAACACCTATGGTGTGAATCGCGTCACTATAAAGAAGCTACTTTTGAACTTGGGATTCGATATTTGAATAAAATCAAATTTCGAACTAAGGTCTGTATCACGTACATTTCCAAATGTCATACGTTTCTCACCTACGATAAGGTGATATGTCACAGATAAGCTAGTAATAAAAAATGAGTTTTAAGTTCATTGCAATTAGGTTCACTTTCGTCTAATCGATTTGCAGTAAGGTCATTCCGTCATAAAGTTAGGACGATTGTAAATGTCGTTGGTTTTGTCCGGCTAATGAAGGAGGTTAAATATGGATACGTCACTGACGTCACATTAAATTAATGGCCTGTATTAATATTGGATTTTTTCACCAATATTTAAAATTCATAATCAACAAAAATATTTTTTGCGGTTTTGCGGTTTAACAATAAAAAAGTCAAACAGGTAGCACAATAATTTTATTTATTTATAATCTGTAATACTTTGTGAAAAATTATTAGTAAGGTTTTTTCTACTACTATTATACGTAATGGCTACTGGCTACTATGAAGAAGCAAGAGAACGGGTTTGTGTAATAAAACGAAATAGGTTTGATTAATGTTCAAGCAAATGAACATAACAATATGAATACCGTATCTACCGTTGCTCATCATATTTTTAATTTGAATTTTAAATTAATAATATAATTTCAAATGTAGGTCCGATTTTGTTTTCACACTTTGCTACCGTGTTATAAAAATACTGGTTAGAAGTTTTTTATTATCTACTATTCACAGATTTTTAGATCACATTTAAAATGAGATAGGTAGGTACCTAACATTGTGGTAGGTAAAGGGTACCTACCACCTTAGGTACCACATTTTTTTTTAATTGCGCGATAGTCGGACTTCTTATCAGAAATGAGGAGATCAGTAAGGTTAGTACCTATAAGATTTAATTCGATTGATCATGTTCGTATATGATGACATTAGCGTCACAATAAAATGAACTTTAATTGTATTGGATTAAAGTCACAAATTCAATATAACTCATTATAATTTACTGAAAGGTCGCAGGTTCGAACCCCACCCGTTGCACTATTGTCGACGAAGTCGCGGGTATGAGCTAGTAGTAAAATATTTATTTTTGTTTATTCCTACACTTAGACTTGGCCATAGACTTTTTCAAACCTCTATGGTTTGAAAAACCATAGAGGTTTGAAAAGTCTATGGCCGCAGAAACGTCTTCGCCTCGACATATCCACTCTATCCCAACCCGCGGTCCCACAAAGTGAGAGACCTATATCTTTAAATATGGAATTACTTTTTTTACTTTTCAGTGCATCGCGTCATGAATTTATGACATTTTTGTCGGCTGTTTATCTTCGCGGCGGCCATTTTATGCCTTCACTTAAATGTTATAGGTAAGTTATAACTGAGCTAGGCTTTCTATAGGCACCTACTTATGAGTCACAGTCCTTATGTTATAAGTATTTTAAATAAATGCGAAAGTGTGTTTGTTTGTTTGTCCTTCAATCACGCAGCAACAGAGCAGCAGCACAGCAAGAGATGGACTCGGTCAGGAAGAAATTATTATAGAGATCAGTGACCTACTTTACCACTCGAACGATGCAAAAATCCCATAAAAACGGTTCCTAATTTCTACCTATACCTACATAAACCATTTAATATGATAGGTATAATAAGATATTTAAGGGCATTAAAAAGAAAACAAGATAATCTCTATGAATAAATTTAAATATCGAAGAACACGTATTAAAAACAAATATTTCACAACGTCGCAGGCATTCCTGTTCGTAGTCCACCGGACTTTAATTTGATTAAACAGCAAAAGTTACAAATTCCAAATTCAAATTCCGAACTAAAGAGCGCGGGCATAGACAAACTACCAGAAACAGCTTCGGTAATAAAAAACCGACACACCAAGGTCAAATCAAAAGCTTTATTTTTAAAACTTACAAAATACATTTCTGTTTTTCCACACAAATACTTCAAAGACTCAAATATAACTAGCAATGTATTTAACGTATTAAAATAACACTAAAGACTTATAAAAACTTTTTGAATGTCGAAGTTCAATAATGGAATCTCATCGGCCGGAAACGAATAAAAAACGCGGCAAAACTTTCAAACTTGGAACGGTCTGAATGGGACGTCATTTTTTACGTCCGTTAGGGTTGTCGCAGTGAAAAATGATATAATTTATATCGGTTCTGGTAGCAAGCGGCTACCCGTTTTGTGTGCGCGCGATAAAATATAAATAAAAAATGAAATTTTATAATATTTTTTCTCTTCTTCTCCTACTAATTTAAAATGTTTCCTTATCAACGCGCGGCGCGCAACGACAAAAGGCTTAGGGATGGGACCACCTATTTTATTTATTTTTATCGATATCGATTTTGGATTTTAAATGAGTTGATCACAATGAAATGTTAGTGGTGTTACCTACTGGAAACTTAAAGATGTAAATTAAAGATTAGATGTAAAAAAATTAAAAATACGAAGTTGAATTTTTTGTACGCTCAATTTTTTATTATTTTAACATCTTGTTTTTTAAAACGAAATTTTTGAATTACTCTACTTTTTGTTTATTTTTATAGTTTTGAGTTGTGCAATAATTTTTAGTTTTGCAAATGTTGAGTTTCTTGAGGATCTTTTCAGTAGAGTCAGCTTTTCAAACAGATGGTAGAGTCTTGATTTCCCATATGAGCCACTGGTTGGCCCAAATATAAGAAGTTTTTAATTATTTTACCATTAGGTACTTAATATCATAATATGGGTTGGTATAAATGAAAAAAAAAAATGTTTTGCATTCTTTCCAATGTTCAATACTATTTACTACTAGTTAGAAGAGAAAGGGGATAATAATAGCGAATAATAGTTAATAATAGCGAAGCTAATAAGCAGCGAGATTTTTCTGCGGTTTCGTCCGCGTGGAGTTTAATTTCTTAAGTAGCCCATGTAACTCTTCAAGTCCTCAAGTATACCCATGCAAAAAATACGTCAATCTGTCGCTACGTTTCTGTCTGTTTAAAGGACAAATCAACACTTTCGCATTTATAATACAATAGGTAAGGAGAAGTAGGTACCTGCATACATTACTATACCTAATAGGTACTAAGAAAATTTAATTAATTAATAATAAGTATAGTCTGATTTTTAATTCCGTGGAATTCTGACGTATCTTAATGTTACCAGAGATTTAAAAAATCCCACAAAAAAGATAATAAATTGAAACTTATACAAATAAAAATCAATGGCGGCACATAGATATATGACAAATGCCTGACAGATAGTTTGGGGTAAAAACGAACTACAGGTGGTAATACTGTTTTTCATACAAATGACTCGCTCTATTTATAAAATGACATCTGTCAGAATTCCACCGAATTAAAAATCAGACTATAGTTTCACTTCTATCGACACGAAATTTCATAAACCGATTCCAAGATGCGGTAACATCACTACACCACGCACACACACGCAATACCACACACAAATCAAAGCACGCGCTTGTACGAGCACAAATGAAATATTCAAATTTGGAAGCTGATTCCGTTTATGGCTACTTAATTTGGGTGATTCGATTCGAAATTTAAAAAAAGGTGAGTAAAAAAAAAAGTTTAAAGACATTCCATCGGTCGCGGCGAGCGTGTGGTGTCCTTTATGGTTTTTTCGTTGATTTATTTATGAAAATAAAGGAATCTTTTAACCTGTGTATCATTTGAAGTGGGTTGCGACGCAGAGGTGTTGGGTTCGATTGCCGCTTGAGGTAATTAATGTTTAGGACACTGCGTGCTACCGAACACCACGGTCAGCAGTTTTAACCGACTTCCAAAAAAGGACGATGTTCTCAATTCGTCGGAATCTTTTTTTTTATGTAAGTATGTTCTCCGATTACTCGAAGACGCCTGGACCGATTTGGAAAATTCTTTTTTTTTTTTGTTTGAAAGGGTATACTTCCCAGATGGTCCCATTGTCATCAGGTCAGGATCTGATGATGGGATCCTGGAGAAATCGAGGAACTCTTCAAATTTTATAGGCACAATTGATATATTTGTAGTGGCGTTTGAAGTCGGTTTTGTAAAAATAATTTTTACGTTTGTATAATCTATAGTTGGATAGATACAACAATTCTAGGGATGACATTATTATTCTGTATCTATAGAAGTAAATATTACATTACAAAACACGTTCAACTACCTAACGGTAATGGAATTGAATTTAATCTTATCAAAATCAGATTAGTTAAAAATGTAGACAAAGATATCTATTGTTTTCTTTTAAGATAACCATCTTGATCAACTATCTGATTATCTACCTATTAGGTAGTTAATTAATTATTAGATATTGTTTTTAAAAGGCTTCCAAAAAAAACTATCCTACCTATCTAGGTAGCTAAGTACATATTATCTACCTTAATCATATCACATCACACTAATATTATAAAGGCGAAAGTTTGTGTATGTATGTATGTGTGTGTGCGTGTGTATGTATGTTTGTTACTCCTTTACCCCATAACGAATGAACCGATTTCGCTGAAATTTAGTGTGGAATTAGCTCACACCCAGCACTGGTAGCATGGGCGGGAGAAATTTTATCCCCGGGAAAAGGATAAAACGTTTATCCCCTTGCTTAGCTTTATCCACCCGTCGAGCATGGGCACAGCGGTGGAAATAACACTCAGTGGATATACTTAACTATAGAAATATACATCGCCTTCTCCTCTGTCGCCATGCTTTAGCATAGGGAAAAGATAATTTTATCCCCTGTCAGTGGATAAAATCGGGGGATAAAACTTTTATCTCCTGCCCATGCTACCAGTGCAGGATTAACACATAGGCTCTATTTTATCCCAGAAGATTAAAGAGTTCTTGGGAATTTAACAATCTTATCCATGCGAACGAAGTCGCGGGCGTCACCTAAGTAGTTAATTTATTAATTCATAAAGTCTATTTTTCCTATGTTCCAGAGCATATTCGTGTCTCGTTTTAACCTCTATCTTGAGTCTGAGCTGAGACAGAGCACGCTCTATAGATCTCAGTGTTAGAACAAGGATGGATTGATAGCCTAGTGAGTAGTGATGCCACCTACTATTCGAAATTAGGTAAGTATGTGCGTTCAGCGTTTAAGCAATTGAGAATTTATTGACTGTTGTCAAAATATTGAAAATGTCGACATTCAAAAAGTACCTACATCCAAAAATAACATCTGTAAAAACAGAAAAAAACAAATCGGTCAGAAAACAAATAAGTTATATAAGCTGTGTTATTAGGGCTAGGTATATCCGTATTTGTATGGAGTGTATGGAGCTACTGAAACGTGACGTCATGTTGCAATAGCACTCTCTTTTTCTAACAGGAAACTTAAAAGCTCTACATTTTCGAGACTAGTGAGAACATTAAAAAAAGAAAAATTACATTGTGTTATACCTACCTACCTAATTACAAAAACCTTTATTTTAAGTACTTAGGTAGGTACTACATAGGAAAAAAAAATATTGTGATTAATTTTTATTTATACAGGTAAATATCACACCTTCACAAAACATTTTGGGCATTATTCCAAAATCTTGTTTTTTTTGACATCGCTCGCTGTTTGTTGCTTGTATTTTTTTATTTATAAATATTCCTACAATTTTCAAAATTAAATTATTATTATAAAAATAAGTTTATTTTTGAACTGATTAATTTTTTTTTCATTTTTTATCAATAATCGCATTATAGAGCCATTTTTGTCTCGGTGTACTAGTTTGGTCTTCCTCACATTCTTGCTACAAATCAGTCCGTTGTAATGCAGCCCCATATCATCACTAAATGACAACCGCTAGCGTCCACGGACGCTGCGCGAATGAACAAAATCCACCACGAGACACTTCATCTGCCAAGCAATGCGGGGAGGAGCATTCGAATTTTGAACCCGCCTCTTTAACGAAGGCTTACCATTGGCTTATTTAAAAATCGATTCCATTTTATAAATATGTAACCACTTTCGTTTCCCGCGCTCCGAACTGGCGTACCAACTTAGCAACGTTCTGCGAATCTAACCCTTACAAAATGAGCGGGAAGTTTGAAAATCGAATGTTACGAACTTAGTGATGCGACGTAGCCTATCGATATCAACTCAATTGTTTTAACGACGTGTCTCTTTTGTTTTATTTAAAGGAAAGGAAAATGAGTCAAAGGTATATATTTTTTCTGCCGCATTGGGACGACAATGCATATTTCTGTTACGTAGCTACCTAGGTAGGTACGAAATAAACAATAAGTTGTTGTGTACGTGGGTGAAAATGTACCGGGCAATAAATAATGGGTTATTTATGATTTATGACATCGAGGCGATCGTGATATTCAGTTTAACTATCGGTAGTTCGGAATTTGAATTTTATGATATGTCAATTACTTTATGATATTACTTAGCTGTGCATTTAAGGTAGTATTTGGTGTAGAGCTTTCTAGAGTTGGTCGTAAAGGATTAAAGTTGTACCTACTACCTACCTACCCTGCGTCTCTACACCTACTATTACAAACATGTTTTCTCTTTCTACGATCGCTAACGCTAAGGCAGGCGCTCCCAAAGTTTTTTTTATCGCACGTCCTATCCTTTCAGAAGGGAAGCGTGATAAAAAAAACTTTGGAAATCCCTGCTCTACTTCTTTAGCGATAGGTAATGGAAAGAAAGGCTGAATACGGAAAATTGGATATAAGGTTCGATACCTACCTAGGTGTTATCCGCCATAGTTTTTTGTCCTATTCATTCATCAAAATCGGCTCAGTAGGTACTTTTTATTCAATGACAAGGTCCATGACTGCGATCTCACCTGATGGTAAGTGACGAATGACGATGCAGTCTTGCTCGCTACCAAGTGGGCTAACTTGGAACGGGTATGGCAGTGTAATTCAACCCATAGGTACCTACCTCTATCTATCTAATTAGTTTCTACACGCCATCGTGCCGGAACGCGAAATCGCTTGGTGGCACGTCTTTGACGGTAGGTTGGTGACTAGCCTAAGCCTCCCACCAGACCGGACCAGAGACAATTCAAATATTATAAATTCCCAAATTGCCCCCGCCGGGAATCGAACCCGAGACCCGAGAGTGAAAATCGCAACCATGTCATAAACATTCCTTTTGACTTTGCCGTAGATACCTAGTGGGGGAAAAAAAACAAAATATGTAGGTACCTTCATTGTGGAAACACTGTACCTAGGTAAATAGCATAGTTTTGTTACATAGGTACCTACCTATTGTAAAAAAATTTTTTTTTTGAAAAGAGCAACCGCCGAGTTCATTGCTGGGTCTTCTCGGCAGGAAGGGTAGGTATTCTGAACTAGTGGTAGATTCATCGACGATTCAAAAGCACTTGTAAAAGTTTATTTGAATAAAAAATATTTCTATTATATTCTATTCTATATCTACCCTACCTAATCAGAATCAACCTAGCGGCTAAGTCGGTTACCATTAGAAAAATGAGAGCCAGCGGCGGCAACAATTAATTTAATGTAAAAAATACTCAGAGGCAAGACAAAATGGCGCTGCTTTAAATGCTGCAGATTGTTTTAACCAACTTCCAAAAAAGGAGAAGGTTATCAATTCGTCAGAATCTTTTTTTTAAATTTTGTATAGGTATGTTCCCCAATTTCTCGAAGACGTCTGGACCGATTTGGAAAATTCTTTTGTTGTTTGAAAGCGTAGGTATTTCCATTGTCATCAGGTTAGGATCTGGTGATGGGATCCTGAAGAAATCGAGGGAACTCTTCAAATTTTATAGGCACAATTGATATAGATTGGTAGGTACTACTTGTTACTAGTGGTGTTTACCTAAAGTCGGGTTTGTAAAAAGAATTTTTACATTTATAGGTAATTAGGTATTATGAAAAATCTGCAAGATATTCAAAATATTCAGGAAATAAATGCCTTGAAAACTTGCTTTATAATGTTTGGCATTCGATTAACACAACCACGATGCATTCAGAAATGGTCTATAACTTTTTTTTTTCAAAAGTTTTTATGGGCATGTTCCCCATATTGGCATCTCTCGGTTTACCCTATCGATTATTCGGAACAAATAGCTCATCACTCTCGTTGTCAATTTTCACCGCGGGGCTGCCAACATAATGAATGTTTGGCAACGTTCAGAAACTAAACATGTGGTAAGATTGCGTTTGGAAACTGAGGTGCCATCGTAATTTCACGCTTGACTTAAAGGGGTGCAAAATGCACAGATTACATGTATTAGGTAATATTGTTTTATTTTTTATCATGCAACATCGATAAGAACTATTTTTAACCGACTTTCAAAAAAGCAGGAGGTTCTGAATTCGTCGGAATCTTTTTTTTATGTAGGTATGTTCTTCGATTAGGTACCTACTCGCAAAGAGAATGTAATCACTCCGTTTTACCTACTCGAAGACGCCTGGATCGATTTGAAAAATCTTTTTTTATTTGAAAAGGGTTTTGTAAAAAGTATTTTTACATTTAGGTAGGTATATTATTCTATATTTTTTTATCTAAACATGTTGATTTATTTTTTTAAATAATTAGACTAACTTAGGTAGGTTCTTTTTTCATCAATAAAATAAATAAAACCGAATAAATTATTTTTTATTGATATTTTATATTTTTATTGAAATAAATTATTTTTCCATTTTTATGGTCTTCAGGAAGTTTCTGAAACAAAAGAAAATTATAAAGAAAATATCATTAATAGGTAAGTACTAATTACTGGTAGATATCTACCAGATATGGGATACAGAATCGGTATTCTCCTTTCTGCTGTAGTTTTTAATTTAATTTAGTTATTAAATGGCATCATCTAAGTATATAAAAGGCAAAGGTGACTGACTGACTGACTGACTGACTGACTGATCTATCAACGCACAGCTCTAATCTAACCTAACCTAACCACTGGCCCGATCGAGCTGAAATTTGGCATACAGGTAGCTATGATGACGTAGTCATCCGCTAAGAAAGGATTTTTCAAAATTCAACCCCGAAGGAGGTAAAATAGGAGTTTAAAAAATCGAACCTAACGTGAGCGAAGCCGCGGGTTAAAGCTAGTTTCTTTATAAATTGCCGTTTTTTGGATTTCCGTGTTTTGGTAAATAGTTAAAGACATTTAACAAGGAAGCAGCACGGTTGTGGTTATCGAAAAAGTTTTTTTTTTAATTTTTTTTTTTACTAGAAATTGTACGTAGTTATGGCATGGTTTTTTTATTTCAAGTGAAGAATAGTAGATATGTGGGTTCAACAATCAAGCGAGTATAGATAGGTAGGTACTAGGTAACTCACGCGACGACGCGCGGCAAGTCTGGCGCCTCGCACAGGTCGTTGTGTCCTCGATCGAACGCGTGGAACTGCACCGGCGCGCCCTGGCTGCCTCGAGACGCTGTGAGACAGTCGTATAGCTGGAATGGTGGATAGAATAGAATAGAATAGAATAGAATAGAATAGAAATATTTTTTAGAATAGAATAGAAATATTTTTTATTCAAATAAATTTTTACAAGCACTTTTGAATCGTCAATGAATCTACCACTGGTTCGGAATGCCTTTCCTGCCGAGAAGAGCCAGTAAGAAACTCGGCGGTTGCTCTTTTCAAAAAAAAATAAAAAAAATTTACAATAGTTAATGAAAGCTATGCTATGTATACAGTGCTTCCACAATAAAGCTTCAAAAATGCAAAAATGCATACGTAGGTACACCAATCCAACGCATGTCAAGACGGGCAGTCAAAGCAGACCCATTCCCGTTGGTGGCACCCGTTCACGAGCATGACGCATGATCCAGCCGTTGCTTCGCTCAACCATATTTGAGGGAACGTAACAACCCGCACCACACGACACCACCACAGAAATGTTTAAAGAGAGCATGAGAATTATATCAAACTAGCTGTTGCCTGCGACTTCGTCCGCGTCAATTTCTGTCGGTTTCTGGCGCAGATGGCCAATCTCCACAGAGATTAGCCATCTGCGCGGGAGATATTTTAGTGCACAAGTGTGTGCGCAAACACAGGTGCACTTTCTATTCCCTCACTCTCATAGCCCGATGGGACGGAAAATCCGACAGGAAAGAGATCAGGCGCAGGACCGACGGCTTTACGTGCTCTCCGAGGCACGGGGGTGACTCACCACTAGGGTTGCCAGACGTCCCGTATTTTAGGCATAGTTTAAATTTAAAATGTCCCGGCGGGACTGACTCTGTCCCGTATTTGAACCGTAGTATGTCGTTTTTCATTATGAAATCGATCTAAGTATTCACACACGCAACGTACGTAAAACGTAGGTACTCGTCTCGCTACTAACTTTCACTCGCAGCCCGCATCGACCAATGACAGTGTCGGTGTCAGAATGACAATGTTAAAACTGACTCGATCCTCGGAAAAATATAAAAAATAATTTGTCAATTATAATAAACAATTTGTAATTTTTATTTGTCCCGGGAAAAAAACTGAAATCCCGTATTTTTTTGCCCATTTAACCATTTGTCCCTTATAGGCTGAAAAAAAATCTGGCAACCCTACTCACCACCGACTGCCCAACTCCGGGCTAGTACTGAAAATTTCTTAACAGAAAACCCAACACATTTTTGGCCCGACCCGGGAATCGAACCCGGGACCTCGTCATCCGTAGTCGAACTTGCTAACCACTGGACCAACGAGGCAGTTAAGTAAGGTTATAGGACAGGGAAATGTAGTGTCATGCTCGTGAACGGGTGCCACCAACGGGAATGGGTCTGCTTTGACTGCCCGTCTTGACATGCGTTGGATTGGTGTACCTACGTATGCATTTCTGAAGCTTCATTGTGGAAGCACTGTATACCTAGCATAGTTTTGTTACCTATTATATCTAATAATTTTTTTTTTTTGAAAAGAGTAGGTAGCTGCTGAGTTTCTCGCCGGCTCTTCTCAGCAGAATCTGCATTCCGAACCGGTGGTAGATTTATGACGTGTCATAAGAGCTACAAGTTGGCTTACATAGGTTTAGGTTTAAAGAAATTTATTCTCCAAAGAACATTTCGCTCACTTATAGAGAACTTAAAACTAAAATTTGTATAAAATTACAAACATATGAAAAAAAAAACAAAAAATGGTGACTCCTAACAATAAAAAGACTAAACAGAAGTATTTAGAATATGTACTCTAAGTTTTTTTTTAAAGTTACAAATGACTTTTGAGCTACAATCTCTTGAGGCAGACTATTATAATAGTAGTGCTCCCTCAAATTGTATAGTTTTCGCGCCATATGTTTTTGTTCTAGCTTTAGTTACTAGCAGTTTACAATTGCAGTCTACATGAAATAAAATAAATGACTTCCTTAATGAGTAACTTGGCGCCCGTCTCTCTACTAAGCCAATATTTTGCTGTGCCCCAACGGGGTTCCATAATGTAAAGGGTGGTTTCTAGTTTTAAGAATCAAAAAAGAAGAAAGAAGAAGAAATTGGAATGGAATAAATAAATGAATATGAATAAATACATTTTTATTTTGATATGAAGACACCTTCACAGCGAGGGCGTAGGGTACGATCCTGTCGCCCTTGGAGTGCAGCATCAGCACCGGCAGATGGGGTACCCTGCTGAGGTGCTGGTCCGTCGCGAACCTGTACTCCGACGACGAGCTGAAGGGGTGCACGAAGAACTCCTTGTAGTACGGCAGCCAGGACACCAGCTGCGAAGCAATCAAACATTTCGCGGTGTGAGAGTCAGATGAACGTATCTAGGTAGGTAGATACATTTACTCAATTTTACAGGAGAGCAAAAAAACTGGGTGAAATATGCCTCTTATTGAATACTTTGCAATACTTTTTGACATACTTATATATTTATGACAAATTAATCAAATTCAAATTAAAAAAATCTCCACTTTGAAATCCCCCCATTTCGTCAATTTTAAGGGAAAAATTAAAAAAAAATATAATATTTTTATACTCTGTTCAAAGTTGTCTTTAAAAAGATATAATATCTAGGTATCGCAAGTCTATGTAACGCAACAAAAAAAATTTTACTTCACACGCGCTTCTATGAGAGACCCCCTGAAATACCTAAAGCTTTTTATATTTTTTTATGCAATATTCGGCTGAAGGCCATCAGTTTACATATTATATTTAAATGTGAAGTAATTACGTTCAGTAATTCAGAAGTTATAAGGCTCTGACAGACGGACAGACGGACAAGTGCAAATTCACTCAAGTAGACTCAGAGAACTCGCTTCGCTTGTTCAATTAGCCAAGCTGAACTTGACTTATATTCTCCTCTCCCCTCCAAATAAACGGCAAGCTGGTGCAAGGAGTGGGTACGACAATAGCGCAACGGGTGCGGGGTTCGAACCTGCGACCTTTCAGTTTTCAGTCCGCACCTTTAACCGTTGGGCTATTGAGGCTTATTACGTAGGCTGCTTTTATCCCGGAAAATGTGAGAGAAAACCTCGATCCATGCGAACGAAGTCGTGGGCATCAGCTAATAATAGCATACCACCACCATACCATACCACCACCATAACATATACCTTGGAACACGGATGGCTCTCAATCTCATCAATGAGGTTATTGAAGGGCGCTTCCAACACGAGCGCGTGCGGCGCCGGGAGGCACGCCTTGTGGCGCTGGCGACAGAGCTCCGCCATATTGGAAACAAGGTTTGCCGCTATAGCTGTTCCTGGGAAAAGACAGTACATCCACCAACTTATCTGTTCACGGGGTTGCTAGTGGAGTTTTTTTTATATGAAGTTGGCAAACGAGCAGGTGGGTCACCTGATGTTAAGTGATTACCGCCGCCCATGAACACTTGTAGTACCACCAGAGGTACCATCAATGCATTGCCGGCTTTTCAGGAATTTATTGGTTCGCCCCTTGAATAACCCCATATTGTAATTAAGTGGGAACACTGTCGAACGGAAATGATTCCACAATTTGGTAGTACGTGTGTTAAGAAGATATCACTACCTAGTTCTAGAAACTAAAAAGTCGCAGATTCGATCCCCGTTGCACCATTGTCGTACCCATTCCTAACATAAGCTTTCCGCTTTTTTTTTTGTGACCGAAGTTTTCTTTTCTGGCAAAACTTTTCATGGCAGTGACGTCGAGAATGTCGAAGGGCGTGACTTTTAATTTCTTATTTTCCTTCTCTTCAAAGAAAGTCATGAATTAAGTAATTTTAAGTTTTTCGACGATTGGCGTAGTGGTGGTAGAACGCTGTGGTCTTATAACGGGAGCAATTTGGGAATTTATAATTTTTGAATTGTCTCTGGTCTGGTCTGGGAGACTTTGGCCGTGGCTACCACCCTATCGTCAAAGACGTGCCGCCAAGCGATTTAAAGTACTGATACGACGGCGTGTAGAAACAGATTAGGGGTATAGGTTGAATGTGCACTGCCATACCCCTTCCAAGTTAGCGCGCTACCATCTTAGACTAGGTACACTAGCGGTCCGCTCCGGCTTCGCACGGGTATAAAATATATAGCCTATGTAGATATAGCCTATGTCGATCACTGTTAATGGATGTTGTACATATAAACCTTCATCTTCAATCACTCTATCTATTAAAAAAAACCGCATCAAAATCCGTTGCGTAGTTTTAAAGATTTAAGCGTACAGAGAAAGCGACTTTGTTTCATACTATGTAGTGATGTCACTTACCCCAGGTGAAATCGCAGTCAAGGACTATCTGGTCATCGAATAAAATAAAAAAAATTACCAAGTGAATGCCCCCAGAGCACAATGAGAGGTTTCTTGCTGAAGTCAACGGCCTGTGTGAGCCAAGAGTACACTTGCAACGTGTCTTCCACTACCCCCCTCTCCGTTGGGCGCACGTGTGTGGAATCTCCATAACCTGGTGTAGGAAAATAAAGTCCTTTCAACCGAATCCGGTCGAGGTAGTCTGTTCAGAGATAAGCCATCTTCGCGGGAGATATTAAAGTGCAAACACAGGTGCACTCGCGCCGGAAAATCCGACGCGACCGGAGAGAGATCAGGCGCAGGACCGACGGCTTTACATGCTCTCCGAGGCACGGGGGTGACACACCGTCTACTTCCTAACTCCGGGCTAACATTGGGAATTTATTGACAGAAAAATCCAATACATTTTTGGGCAGACCCAGGAATCGAACCCGGCATCGTCATATTCATTATTTCTTCATTACGTCACGTTTAGACTACCACCAAAAAGAAATTCTACTGCTGAGAACTGACAATAGGTACCTACCTAGCTACTACCATAATAGCCGATATTAAAATAACTGTTTTTTTTAGGGGTTTTTAAAAAATCTATAAATTATTTAGATAGAAACCTTTTTGGAGCTCTATCCAAATACCTACATTGAAATCATCGTGGTTAATCTTCTAAATATATAAAAGGCAAAGGTGACTGACTGACTGACTGACTGACTGACTGATCTATCAACGCACAGCTCTAACCACTGGACCGATCGAGCTGAAATTTGGTATACAGGTAGCTGTTAGGGCGTAGACATCCGCTAAGAAAGGATTTTGGAAAATTTCAACCCCAAGAGGGTTAAATAGGGGGTTGAAAAATCGAACCTAACGTGAGCGAAGCTGCGGGTTAAAGCTAGTTAGGTACCTATATTCAGATTAAAAAACCATTTTTGGACAACTCCTTTTCTTGTGTAGGGACTCACCTCTGTAGTCGAAGGCAATAACGTGGTAGTCGAGATCTTGGAAAACCTTGTACATCTGCAGACGATGCGGGGATGCTCGATGGTTTGAATTACCTTTGGTAACAATATTTTTTGTCTAGTCATTATCCCTTCGACCATTTAGCCGGGACGTGGTAAGCGCTCGCATTCCCCTCTGCCGAAGTACATGTACAAACGTACGGTTCAGCTTGTAAGTGTGACAGCTTTTGAGTTAGTGTGCGTTCATAGAGACATTAAGTATTTACAAGAGTGTGCGGAAGTGAGTAAATGTGTGCTGTACGTGATTACCCCACCTCACCGCAGAAATTGGCAGAATATGTTCAGTACTAAATCTGCGTAAAGGCACGTCCCGGCTGAATTGTCGAAGATCCCAACCAATCGTTGGCCTTCCATTGGCTACCAACTGAGCGCGGGTCATCTCAAATTCAAAGTTTAGCAAGAAAAGGTTATTATTTTGTCTAGACAATAGCATTGTAAAGTCGACATCTGAGGATGCTCCGGTGTCTTGTGTGGTGGTGCATGTGAGTGGTGGTGGCATTGCTTGCTTGGGAACTTGGCTTTCTTGCTTGGTTAGGGAGCTAAGCGGTGCTTAGCTTGTAACTGCATGTTTGACCATACAGATTTTTTCTGTTGGCGGATTATAGCTAAATAATTCTAACCTTTTCTTGCTAAATTAATTTCTAAAAGCCTCAATAGCCCAACGGTTAAGGGGCAGACTGAAAACTGAAAGGTCGCAGGTTCGAACCTCTCCCGTTGCATTATTGTCGTACACACTCCTAGCAAAACCATTTCGCTTATTTGGAGGGGAGAGAAGAATATAAGTCAAGTTCATCTTGGCTAATAGGTATTCTTTAAAAAAAAAAGTCGGAGATGAGATCAGGGGCATGAGTTGAATTTACACTGCTATACCCCTTCCAAGTTAACCCGCTACCATCTTAGACTGCATCGTCTCTTACCATAAGGTGAGATCGCAGTCAAGGGCTATCTTGTCATCGAATAAAAAAAAAAAGATTCGAACCCAAAAAGGAAGCCAAAATCTAAACCACTAGACTATTTCTACTTTTGATCCTGATATAGGTATACTTACGACGACTTACCATGGCAGTATAACACAATAGTGTTATTTGTTTTCTTCAATTCGTTCAGGAATTTTCTGTCTTGAGGTATGTGTTCGCGCACAATGAACAAATCTCGGAAAAACGAAACTGGCCCGATGTGCCATACCCCTGAAAAATACCCTTTCAAACTCAAAATTATTAAGCTATTGCATAGCTTCTATCGCGGGCCAGCGTGGAGACCGAATCCAGAAATTCCGTAACGAAAATAACCTGACACGGGACTCCTCTACGGTGAGCCGCTAGATGACGCATTTTTTATTAACGCCATCTAGCGGTGAGCCGCTAGATGGCGTTGATAAAAAATGCTATGCAATAGCTTTACCGCGGCAGTCCCCGAGTGCCACACGTCTTTTTTATTTCATGTAGGCCAACTTGTGGCTCTTATGACAAGTCGAGAATCTACCACCGGTTCGGAATGCTGATTCTGTTGAGAAGAGTCGGCAAGAAACTCAGCACTTGCTCTTTTCGAAACAAAAAATCCTTTTTTTTGTTTGAAAGGGTATACCTACATCCCAAGTGATCCCACTGTCATCAGGTCAGGATCTGATGATGGGCTCCTGGAGAAATCGAGGGACCTCGTCTTTATAGCCACAATTGATATATGTACTTTGTAATGGCGTTTGAAGTAGGTTTTGTAAAAAAAAATTACGTTTATATTATAACAACAAAAACATAAATTACTCACCCAATTTAATGTCACAGTCGTCTACAGTTGAATGGAATTTAATATAAAAGTTCCTGCATCCCAGAACATTGCAGCTGGATGGCGCATCAAAGTCTAGATTTTTCGGATAGTTGACTATAATAAAAAAGTAATGTTAAGTTAGAATAATTATTCCCTAATGTTAACTTTACTTTAAACTTCAATAGCCCAACGGTAAAAGATGCGGACTGAAAACTGAATGGTCGCAGGTTCGAATCCCACCCGTTGCACTATTGTTGTACCCACTCCTAGCACAAGCTTTTCGCTTATTGGGAGGAGATAGGAGGATATTAGTCAACTTCAGCTTGGCTAATATTCTTTTTAAAAAAAAAAAACAAAACAAAAAACAAAAACCGTGTGGTTTTAAATAATAATGTTACAGTGGATTTCATGCTTTTTTCTAAAAGTTTTTTATTCAAATAAACTTTTACAAAATGCTTTTGAACCATCAAAAGAATCTATTACAAGTGCGGTATACAGTTGCAATCGGGGAAAACCAGAAAGAAATTCGGCAGTTGGTCCGAAAAAATACCTAATAAAGAAAATTAATTAAAAAAAATTGCCATGCTAAACATAACTAATATTCCCCTTTTCCCCCAAATTAGGCGTAAAGCTTTTTATAATAGGTTTTCGGATTTCTGTTCACGCCTTTCCGTTTCTTTATTAGGTTTAGACTTATTGCACAGCACTTTTGCTTTTCTACGCCTACAATTTGTTGCTATTTAAAATAACAAGGCGCATAAGTGGTAACTTATTAAAGGTAACTAATTGTATGGTCAAAATCGTTCTTTAACCATTATAATTACCTATTTTTTACAAAAAATTGAACCAACGATAGAAGGAACTAAAAAGGGAAAAATAAAATACCTAAATATTGGATGAATCAGACATACAGATTTTTTCTGTTAACTCTAACCTTTTCTTGCTAAAATATAAATCTTTTTAGTCTTACTAAGCTCCTAAACTAATGTAAGTAACTAATTTTAGTCAGCGACAAACTTTTTTAAAAGCATAGCAGATTGCTTAACTACGAGCTTTTAAGAATGGCTGCGAGATAGCTTAGCTAGTAATGCGTTCTCCACTGGAGAGTATTAGGCAGGCTAAAAAAATATTACTGCAATTGGAAAACACAATCTTCCTTTGCACGGATTTGCTGTATCTGAACAGCAGCGGCAGCACCGCCGTCTGCAGCACCAGCACGCTGGCCGTCAGCGCCGCTCCGGCCATTAATACTGCACTGAAATCGGGTATTTGACAATTTTTTTTTATATATACCTACTTAAAATAAAGGTTTTTGAATATTATAACACGATGTCATTTATCTTTTTTTAATATCTTAACCAGTCTCGCTAGCTTTCAAGTTTCCTGTTAAGACGCGGTTAAACGGCGCGCTATAACACGAGCCGAGCCTAGCTCGGCGCGTGGCTCGGCGCACCACGCGCCGTGTAAACAACTACGCTCGCCGAGCTCGGCAAACTTTGCCCGATCCATCACTTGTCGGTTTTTTCGACACGGATCAAAGGCGCGCGCGCCATCTAGGCTCGGCTCGTGTTAATACGCGCCGTCTAAACAGATGGCACAGAGCGCGCGACGAATGAATGCCGCTGATGCCGCATCTCCACGTACGGCTCGGCTCGCGTAGGATCGTGCTACCCCGCGTCGTTTAAACGAGCAGGCTTGCGTCCGCATTAAGCCGAGCCGCGCCTACACGGATGGTGCGGCGCGGCGCGGCTCGTGTTATAGCGCGCCGTTTAACCGGACCTTTAGTTCACGTTATTGTTACTGCCAGGATTGGTACTGTTTGGTACACGTTAGTACTATACCTTTGGGCACTATCTACGCTAATACAATACTTACCCCACGACCATATCGTTAATTTTAATTTTATTTTTGTTAAAAGCATATAATAGCTTTAGATTATTCCTTTATTTTCTTGTACATTTTATTGTTTTTAATATTTTGTAAACATTTTTGTGTTTATATTACTTTGGCACTAACATTCTGACATTTGTCCTAATCGTTTTCAAAAACGAAGTTTATTCTCTTGGGATTTCAACGTGAGAACGACCGCAAGATCAAGGACCTTTAGTCATATTTCACTAGATGGCGCCCGCGACTTATTCGGCGAAAACTGATTTTCCGGGATAAAAAAATAGCTTATGTAGGTATAAGCTATTCCCAGCCAAATCGATGCATGTTTGTTACTCATTCACGAAAATTTGTATGTGTACACATACGAACTTTTGCCTTTATAATTCTACTTCGATCAATAAAAGACACTAAAATTTCTCTACGATACTAATCAAGGTTCTATAAATAAAAATCTTTTAATTCATTACAAAACGCTTTATTCCAATAATAACCCGAATTATTAAATAATAATAAATTAAAATAAATAAATAAAATGCGTCGTAAGCACGTCCAGAGAGCTCGCAAGCTTAAGCGTAATTCGTTGTCAACTAGCGAACTAATTTGTGAGGTTGTCTCTTCGACTATTTACACTATCGATGGCTCTTCACGAAGTCACTGTAAAAATAAGATAAAAAGTTTAAAAATTACTTTAAAAACAAGAAAATAGTTATTTGTTCAACAAGATAGCAAAGTTAATTTTTGTTGCGAGTGTCTAGTTTAACCCCGAGCGGGCGAAGGATACTATAATAGAATCCTTCGTAATAGTTAGAATCCTACACTCAGGATTCTAACTTGATTATTGATTAAGTGAGGCATTCAACGGTACAAGAAACAAAAACTTTGCTATCGTGTGATACATACAACTTTTCACCTCACTTATAGTTTTTATGAATATAATGTACAGAATAAATAAATAAATAGTTCAAAATGGGCCGCCTTTGCTGTCTAAAACCAGTGAGCAAAAGTTGTTTTTGCTCACTTGGTGAGAAAAAGTGTTGAACTTTCTTTGAGACAACACTTTTTCTCACCGAGTGAGCAAAATTCGTTTTTGCTCACTGGTTTTAGACAGCAAAGGCACCCTTTTTGAGCTAGTGATGTGAAATGGCTATTTACCCCACAACTTGCGGCAGGTCGGGCGCGTTGCAGATATACTTGTGCCCCAGCCGGTGTTGCTTGGGGTAGGAGTGCAGCGTGACCGGCGCGTCCGACGCCTGCCGCGACCGCGCCACCGCCTCGTACAGCTGCAACCGTCATAACAATCAGCAGCAGCAACAGCAGCCCCTCTGCAGCAGCTCCGATTATTCGGAGTTCAAAATTAAAAAAAAAAAACAAAATTCAAAATTTATTTATTTCATGTAGGCTATCCTGTAGCACTTATGATACGTCACAAATCTACCACCGGTTCGGAATGCAGATTCTGCTGAGAAGAGCCGGCAAGAAACTCGGCAGTTGCTCTTTTCAAAAAATAAAATAAACTAATTTTACAATTAGTAACAAAACTAAGCTAAGCATACAGTGCTTCCACAGTGAAGCTTCAAAAATACAATACATATCGTACCCTTATTGCAAAAACCGATTATCTGCATTTTTGTACCAAAATTAGGTTAAATATCGTACCCTTATTGCAAAAACCGATTATCTGCATTTTTGTACCAAAATTAGGTTAAATATATCAATCGACTCCTCAACTCACGGCGAAGCTGTAGGTCAAACCCATTGTCGGCTACGACGCTTTTTTACGGAGATAGCTAGAGTTAAAAGCAACTACCTACAGGTATGATTTAATTACCTTCTTAAAAAAAGAACTAAACTCATTTAAATAATTTAGATTTATAAATCTATACCACAAAAACAATGTATTGTATTATAATACTTTTCAGATGTAGTTGCTTGATTTATCATTATGTCAATATTATTCTGTTAATACATGTTAACCTGCGTTAACAGGTTTCAGCTTTTATTAATATACTAGAAATTGCTGATGTATCTAAAAAGAAAAACGAACTAAACAACATTAGTTGCTTTTTGCAGAATAATGAACTCAATATTTTGTTAAAATTATTTCAGGTAAAAGAACTTAAGTTCACTTTTACTGTATAACTGGGCTACGAGGGTTTTTGAACATCTTCACAAATCAAAAGTTTTTTGATTTGTTAAGCTCACAATATAACTCTATCTTTAAGGTGATAGAGAAAAGACTGTCTAAAGATCTTAAGTTTAGTAACTGGCCAACTGCCGGAATCTATAAAAGTAGAAATAAGCTGCTTGACTTATATGCAGAAAAAAATATACTAATTATTCCCCCGCGTTTATTGAATATGTAAGAAACTATTCTAAATTGTTTGAAAATGTGTGCGTACAAGCAAAGTCACTTCACATAAAACAAAAAATTGCCAATTCTGATAATAAAATTAAAACAGCATGGGACATCATCGGCGATGAAATGAGTAAACATAAGGTACATAATAATAATAAATTGGAGCTTAAAAGTGATAATCATGTAATTAACTCCGATACAGTAATTGTAAATACATTTGAGAACTTTTTCAAAAATATTCCAATTACTACAACCAGTTCTCTGAATTCCTCGCCAGCAGAAGTCTATCGTCTTCTAAGGAGCAATGTCTCTGAGTGCAATAAGTTATTTAGGTTTGAACACGTTACCCCATATGACATAGTCAAAACATTTAAATCTTTACAAAATAAGAAAACAGCAGATCTATGGGGGATATCAGTTAAAATAATTCATAACATAATTGATATTATTGCGCCATATCTTGCTTTAATTTTTAATAAATCAGTAGATTCTGGATCTTTTCCAGACCTTATGAAATGTAGTAAGCTAATACCGCTTTTTAAATCGGGAAGCAAGAGTGACCCGAATAACTACAGGCCAATTTCAATTTTGCCAACTCTCAGCAAGATATTCGGAAAAATAATACTCAACCAACTGCTTTTACACTTTAATTTAAATAAAATCCTACACACTGAGCAGTATGGTTTTACAAAGGGTCGATCAACAACCGATGCAGCCGCAAGGCTGTTACAACACATATTCGATGCATGGGAGAACTCACAGAGTGCCATTGGTATTTTCTGTGATTTGTCGTCAAAGGCATTCGACTGCGTTGATCACGAGACACTTTTGCTTAAACTGAGCCACTATGGCATTAAAGATTTTGCACTTAGTCTCATTGCGTCTTATCTCAGTGAACGAGTCCAAAGAGTATGTGTCAATGATGTAAAATCATCCGGATCAGCCTCAGTAATGGGTGTACCCCAGGGTTCTATTCTAGGTCCATTCATGTTTTTGGTCTACATAAATGATTTACCACATTTTGTCCACAATACTTGCGATATTGTACTATTTGCTGATGATACGTCTTTGAATTTTAAAGTCGATAGGATAAAAGACAATTTTGACGATATAAATAATGCATTATCTCAAGTTTCTGAATGGTTTACGGCAAATAATCTACTTTTAAATACTAAAAAAACAAAGTGTGTTGAGTTTTTATTACCTAACCCGAGAACTGTCAGTAAAAATTTAAAGATAAATAATGAACCTTTGAAAACTGAGGACTCCAAAGTGTTCTTGGGATTAACCCTGGATTCAAAGCTACAATGGGGCACCCATATAGCAACGCTTGCGGGCAAACTTAGCTCTGCTGTATATGTTATCTTTACATAGTATAAAACAAAATCGATTCCCGCTGTCTGGCCCTCTTTATGTACGCGTAGATCTTTTAAACTACGCAACGGATTTTAATTCAGTTTTCATCAGTAGATAGAGGGATTCGAGAGGAAAGTTTACAGTTATAGTGTTTCCCTAAATTCCTACGGGAACGGGACAAATGTAGGTGAAACCGCAAGGCACAGCTAGTTATTCTAATATAATAAAACGAAATAGTTTTTTTATTTAAATGAGCTAATCTCTAGAACGGCTGGACCGATTTCAACGAAACTTTCTTTTAAAGATAGCTGAGATTATAAGAAATAATGTAGGCTTGCCCATTTCCCACGGGAACGGGAACTCCTCGGGTAAAACCATAGGGCGCTGCAGTTAGTACGTACAAAGTTAAATGAAATCTACTTTACCTTCAGCCAAAAGCGACTAAAGATATTTATTTTACACCTGTACTGGCTAAAGTTGAACTAAAACGATTTTTGTCTTGATGATTATTACTATTCAAAACAAGTGATTAAATAAAAAATGCCATTAGAGCTACCAGAACGGTAAATTTGAAAATTTGGTAGTTTTTCTACATTCAGGAAAAACTAACTAAGTGAGCTCCTTACCGGTTATTTTCTTCTTTTTGTTGAAAAAGTAGTAAGTTTTTTTCAATTATTAACCTACTTAACATTTCTTGAATAGTTTCTTGTTTATAAAAATTATTATTGTTTAAAAATGGGCATCATTATAACTAATTTTTAAGTCGTTAAAGTTTCAAATGCTTATAACTCAAAAACTTTTCGCTCAAATTTTGGTGCAGATAATCGGTTTTTGCAATAAGGGTACGATATATCAATCGACTCCTCAACTCACGGCGAAGCTGTAGGTCAAACCCATTATCTGCTACGACGCTTTTTTACGGAGATAGCTAGAGTTAAAAGCAACTACCTACAGGTATGATTTAATTACCTTCTTAAAAAAAGAACTAAACTCATTTAAATAATTTAGATTTATAAATCTATACCACAAAAACAATGTATTGTATTATAATACTTTTCAGATGTAGTTGCTTGATTTATCATTATGTCAATATTATTCTGTTAATACATGTTAACCTGCGTTAACAGGTTTCAGCTTTTATTAATATACTAGAAATTGCTGATGTATCTAAAAAGAAAAACGAACTAAACAACATTAGTTGCTTTTTGCAGAATAATGAACTCAATATTTTGTTAAAATTATTTCAGGTAAAAGAACTTAAGTTCACTTTTACTGTATAACTGGGCTACGAGGGTTTTTGAACATCTTCACAAATCAAAAGTTTTTTGATTTGTTAAGCTCACAATATAACTCTATCTTTAAGGTGATAGAGAAAAGACTGTCTAAAGATCTTAAGTTTAGTAACTGGCCAACTGCCGGAATCTATAAAAGTAGAAATAAGCTGCTTGACTTATATGCAGAAAAAAATATAATTATTCCCCCGCGTTTATTGAATATGTAAGAAACTATTCTAAATTGTTTGAAAATGTGTGCGTACAAGCAAAGTCACTTCACATAAAACAAAAAATTGCCAATTCTGATAATAAAATTAAAACAGCATGGGACATCATCGGCGATGAAATGAGTAAACATAAGGTACATAATAATAATAAATTGGAGCTTAAAAGTGATAATCATGTAATTAACTCCGATACAGTAATTGTAAATACATTTGAGAACTTTTTCAAAAATATTCCAATTACTACAACCAGTTCTCTGAATTCCTCGCCAGCAGAAGTCTATCGTCTTCTAAGGAGCAATGTCTCTGAGTGCAATAAGTTACTTAGGTTTGAACACGTTACCCCATATGACATAGTCAAAACATTTAAATCTTTACAAAATAAGAAAACAGCAGATCTATGGGGGATATCAGTTAAAATAATTCATAACATAATTGATATTATTGCGCCATATCTTGCTTTAATTTTTAATAAATCAGTAGATTCTGGATCTTTTCCAGACCTTATGAAATGTAGTAAGCTAATACCGCTTTTTAAATCGGGAAGCAAAAGTGACCCGAATAACTACAGGCCAATTTCAATTTTGCCAACTCTCAGCAAGATATTCGGAAAAATAATGCTCAACCAACTGCTTTTACACTTTAATTTAAATAAAATCCTACACACTGAGCAGTATGGTTTTACAAAGGGTCGATCAACAACCGATGCAGCCGCAAGGCTGTTACAACACATATTCGATGCATGGGAGAACTCACAGAGTGCCATTGGTATTTTCTGTGATTTGACGTCAAAGGCATTCGAATGCGTTGATCACGAGACACTTTTGCTTAAACTGAGCCACTATGGCATTAAAGATTTTGCACTTAGTCTCATTGCGTCTTATCTCAGTGAACGAGTCCAAAGAGTATGTGTCAATGATGTAAAATCATCCGGATCAGCCTCAGTAATGGGTGTACCCCAGGGTTCTATTCTAGGTCCATTCATGTTTTTGGTCTACATAAATGATTTACCACATTTTGTCCACAATACTTGCGATATTGTACTATTTGCTGATGATACGTCTTTGAATTTTAAAGTCGATAGGATAAAAGACAATTTTGACGATGTAAATAATGCATTATCTCAAGTTTCTGAATGGTTTACGGCAAATAATCTACTTTTAAATACTAAAAAAACAAAGTGTGTTGAGTTTTTATTACCTAACCCGAGAACTGTCAGTAAAAATTTAAAGATAAATAATGAACCTTTGAAAACTGAGGACTCCAAAGTGTTCTTGGGATTAACCCTGGATTCAAAGCTACAATGGGGCACCCATATAGCAACGCTTGCGGGCAAACTTAGCTCTGCTGTATATGTTATCTTTACATAGTATAAAACAAAATCGATTCCCGCTGTCTGGCCCTCTTTATGTACGCGTAGATCTTTTAAACTACGCAACGGATTTTAATTCAGTTTTCATCAGTAGATAGAGGGATTCGAGAGGAAAGTTTACAGTTAGAGTGTTTCCCTAAATTCCTACGGGAACGGGACAAATGTAGGTGAAACCGCAAGGCACAGCTAGTTATTCTAATATAATAAAACGAAATAGTTTTTTTATTTAAATGAGCTAATCTCTAGAACGGCTGGACCGATTTCAACGAAACTTTCTTTTAAAGATAGCTGAGATTATAAGAAATAATGTAGGCTTGCCCATTTCCCACGGGAACGGGAACTCCTCGGGTAAAACCATAGGGCGCTGCAGTTAGTACGTACAAAGTTAAATGAAATCTACTTTACCTTCAGCCAAAAGCGACTAAAGATATTTATTTTACACCTGTACTGGCTAAAGTTGAACTAAAACGATTTTTGTCTTGATGATTATTACTATTCAAAACAAGTGATTAAATAAAAAATGCCATTAGAGCTACCAGAACGGTAAATTTGAAAATTTGGTAGTTTTTCTACATTCAGGAAAAACTAACTAAGTGAGCTCCTTACCGGTTATTTTCTTCTTTTTGTTGAAAAAATAGTAAGTTTTTTTCAATTATTAACCTACTTAACATTTCTTGAATAGTTTCTTGTTTATAAAAATTATTATTGTTTAAAAATGGGCATCATTATAACTAATTTTTAAGTCGTTAAAGTTTCAAATGCTTATAACTCAAAAACTTTTCGCTCAAATTTTGGTGCAGATAATCGGTTTTTGCAATAAGGGTACGATATAATCTAACACATGTCAGCATGGGCAGTCAAAGCAGACCCATTCCCGTTGGTGGCACCCGTTCACGAGCACGACGCATGATCCAGCCATTGCTTCGCTCAACCAAATTTGAGGGAACGTAACAACCCGAGTTACGTGTGTCACATGCTTCAATGTTGATTCAAAGGAAAAAAAATTGGATATAACACCAGTCATATTCATTGTTCGTTTAAAATGCCGCCTATGTCACCCGGATACGACTGGTAGCTCACTCATCAAAATCGGTTCAGTACGATGGAAAATTTGTGAACAGTAGCTAAAATAATAATTCTACCGAGGCAACGGATTTTTGACGACCTCCCTGGCGCAGTGGTGAGCGCTGTGGTCTTATAACTGAGAGGTCTCGGGTTCGATTCCCAGCGGGGGCAGTTTGGGAATTTATAATTTCTAAATTGTCTCTGGTCTGGTCTGGTGGGAGGCTTTGGCCGTGGCTAGTTACCACCCTACCGTCAAAGACGTGCCGCCAAGCGATTTAGCGTTCCGGCACGATGGCGTGTAGAAACCGATAAGGGGTATGGGTAAAAAAAAAAAGAAAGAAAGAAAAAGATTTAATCATTTTTAACCCCCGCGTGCTAATACCTACAACGTTGGCAGAGTGCTGGTATATATGGTCACTGGTCATGTCCGACCATCGAAATATACGTCGCGCCAATGGGTCGTGATCGACCTGGATTAAAAGATATAATAATATCGATCGACACTGCACTTATCTAAATATATAAAAGGCAAAGGTGACTGACTGACTGACTGATCTATCAACGCACAGCTCTAAACACTGGACCGATCGAGCTGAAATTTGGCATACAGGTAGCTATTAGGACGTAGACATCCGCTAAGAAAGGATTTTGGAAAATTTCAACCCCAAGAGGGTTAAATAGGGGGTTAAAAAATCGAACCTAACGTGAGCGAAGCCGCGGGTTAAAGCTAGTAACAAGATATGGCGGACCGACCTTCTTGCCGACGTAGTGCGGCACGATGACGTCATCGCGCGCGTGCAGGATGAGCACGGGCAGCGCGGGCGCGCGCGCCAGGTGCCGGTCCGACGTGAACTCGTGCTCGCGCGCGCCGCGGAACGGCGACACGAACGTGCTGTCGAAGTACGGCAGCCAGCGCACCAGCTGCGGATCACTTCGGTGATACTGCATGTGCTTGAGGCAATTGTTGCATGTGTTTGAGGCGATTGATGCATGCGTTTGAGGTGATTGTTGCATGTGTTTGAGGCGATTGTTGCATGTGTTTGAGGCGATTGTTGCATGTGTTTGAGGCGATTGTTGTATGTGTTTGAGGCGATTGTTGCATGTGTTTGAGGCGATTGTTGCACGTTTGAGGCGATTGTTGCATGTGTTTAAGCGATTGTTGCATGTGTTTGAGGTGATTGTTGCGTGTGTTTGAGGCGATGTTAAATGTGTTAGAGGCAATTGTTGCATGTGTTTGAGGCGATTGTTGCATGTGTTTGAGGCGATTGTTGCATGTGTTTGAGGCGATTGTTGCGTGTGTTTGAGGCGATTGATGCATGTGTATGAAGCAATTGATTTATGTGTTTGAAGTGATTGTTGAACGTGTTTGAGGCGATCGTTGCATGTGGTTGAGGCAATCATGACGACTTCACATTATGTTTGTTCCGGCTTCTACAAAATCGGTCTGAAGGGAGCCGAATATGGCCTACAGCGCAATCTACACGTACGTTCACATCCATTCAGTGGGGGGGTCGAACCTTTACTTAAGGTAAATAATCCTTACGGTTTAGGGTGTGGACTGATAACTAAAAAGTTGACGGTTTGAATCTTGCACATTGAACTATTGTCGTACCCACTCCTAATACAAGCTTTCCATTTATTTGGAGAGGAGAGGGGAATATTAGTCAAGTTCAGCTTGGCCAATATTCCTTTGAACTGCTATATGAAAGATTTTTTAAATAGACTAGCGCTTAACTGCAATCTCGTCTGATGGTAAGTGAAGATGCAGCCTAAGATGAAGCGCGCTTGCCTGGAAGTTGCTTATTCTATCTTGATTTAAACGTTATACTTAGTTGGAAAAACTGAGGCCAGAAGGGCATTCACCTTAGCTAGTGGGTGGTACGCGACTTCGTCCACGATGTTGCTGAAGGGCGCCTCCAATATCAACCCCTGGGGTAGGGGCAAGGGGTCTGAACGTTCCAGGATATCCTTGGACAACCTTTGTAAGTTTCCCAGGAGATGAGAAGATATTCCAGTACCTGGAAACACCCAGAAAACTATTATAAATACGAGTGTGTTTGTTTCTTTGTTGGTTTGTCCTTCAAGCACGCAGCAATGGATGGACGTTATGTTTTGCATGGGTAGTTGAAGATTTGGACAGTGACCTTTTAATCCCGGAAATCAAACTTTTGAAAGCATAGATTTTTATTTTTAGAGTTCCGTAGTAAAACAAAAAATCCATAAAGATACTGAATTTTTTTTGTGAAAAAAATAAAGAATTTACAATCTTGAAAAACAAGACTCGTAATAGAGCAATAGTTATTTGTTCAAAAAGATTGCAAAATTCATTTTTGTTGCGAGTGCCTAGTTTGAACCCCGAGCGGGCGAAAGATTCAAAGGCACAAGAAACAAAAACTTTGCTACCGTGTGATACATACAACTTTTCACTTCACTAGAAGTAGTAGTTAGTTTTTAAGATTATAATGTACAGAATAAATAAATAAATAAATAGTTCAAAAAGGGCGCCTTTGCTGTCTAAAACCAGTGAGCAAAAGTCGTTTTTGCTCACTCAGTGAGAAAAAGTGTTGAACTTTTCTTGAGACAACACTTTTTCTCACTGAGTGAGCAAAAATGACTTTTGCTCATTGGCTTTTTGAGCTAGTGAGGTGAACAATGCATTTTCTGCGAACTCTTTAGAGTTCCCAGAAAATGCATTGCATTGCAAATTTTTTTTTTTTGATGATTCAACCCATACCCCTAATCGGTTTCTACACGCCGTCGTGCCGGAACACTAGATCGCTTGGCGGCACGTCTTTAACGGTAGGGTGGTAACTAGCCACGGCCAAAGCCTCCCACCAGACAAACAGATTGTTACAGATGCGGTATTCTATTCTCACCTAATGAATGTCCCCATACAAAGACCGGGGGCTTAGCGTCCGCTTTGCTTATCGTGGTGTTGAGCCAGTCGTACACCACCAGGGAGTCTTCCACCACACCGTCCTCCGTCGGCAGAACGTTCGTCGAATCCGCGTAACCTAACAACACGGAGATGTTATAGTGCACAAGTGTGTGCACAAACAGGTGCTTACTGTATTCCCTAATGCTGAGATATGTAGAGTGTGCTCTGATTTAGCTCAGACTCAAGAGTTAAAATCTATACTAATATTATAAAGCTGAAGAGTTTGTCTGTTTGAACGCGCTAATCTCAGGAACTACTGGTTCGAATTGGAAAATTCTTTTTGTGTTGGATAGTCCACTTATCGAGAAAGGCTATATAACATCACGCTGCGACTAATAAACATTAGTGAAAAATCGCGATCATAATAACAGAAATTGACGCGGACAAAGTCGCGTACAACAGCTAGTGAAACATAAATATGCTTTGTTATGAGTAGTGTTACAGACCGACATTACTATTGGGTATTCAATATTAATATAAAATGTACTGTTTGTAATACTAAACAAGAATAAATGCACTTTCTTTCTTTGCTTTCTTTGACATAAATCTGTCTCTATAATTATAATACCTCTGTAGTCAAAAGCGATGGTGTGATAATCCATTTTTTGGAAAAACTTGTACAAAACGACACGATGCGACGCGGCGCGAGTGTTTGAATTACCTGAAAAAAAAAAGTTATTTGTTAGCTTGCAACAAGATAGCAAAGTTCATTTTTGTTGCGAGTGCCTAGTTCGAACCCCGAGCGGGCGAAGGATTCTAAGTTAGAATCCTGAGTGTATTGAGGGATTCAAAGGCAAAAGAAACAAAATCTTTGCTATCGTGTGATACATACAACTTTTTACCTCACTAGTAGTAGCAGTAATTAGTTTTTAAGATTATAATATACCGAATAAATAAATAAATAGTTCAAAAAGGGCGCCTTTGCTGTCTAAAACCAGTGAGCAAAAACGACTTTTGCTCACCGGTTTTAGGCAGGCGCCCTTTTTAGCTGGTGAGGTGAAATAGTCATTTGTTCAACAAGATAGCAAAGTTCGTTTTTGTTACGAGTGCCTAGTTTGGACCCCGAAAATCTTATACTAACCCTACTGAAGCTTACCATGGCAATACATCACTATCGGTAGTTTAGAGTTGACTAGCTCCGCGTCCATGGTTTCACTCAACTTCTCCTTATCAGAATTGGGTTCGAAGCTGCCTTTATGCTTCTCATACAAGCTCTTTGGTAGAATGTGCCATACACCTGGAATTTTTAACATACATAATAACATTATTTATTTATTTCATAGCAATAAAAAAAATGACACCATCTTTATTAACCCATCAACGGCGCTTATGAAAATCGAGTAGATGAAGCTGAATGAAGGGGCGACGGAGCGAGTCTTCTGGCGTAGCCCATTTGATTTGTACTACATACACTACTACACTACTATTACTGTGTTGCATTACAAATACAGTTATTTATAACTACAACAATACAAGGACCTCCTTCACGTTAAGGACGGGATTTCGCAAAGAGTAGGTATAAAAACGCACTTCTACACATGCACCGTTCACACGCACACACAGGCGCGGGCAAGCTGCGTTAAAAATGAGTGAATTAACTTGTTTTGATACTTGGATATAAATTGTTTATGTTTTATTTTTTTATTTTTTATTTTCGTCCGGACTTGCTGTACACTAAGTTAGACTTAGATTTAGTCTTAGTCTTAGACTTCGATTTAGTTTTTTTTAAGCCACTGGGAAATGCATTAGACTAAGACTAAGTCTCTTTAAGTCTAAACCTAAGTCTAACACTAAGACTAAGACTAAGACTTAGACTTAGTCTTAGTCTAAGACTTAGTCTTAGTGTTAGACTTAGGCTTAGATTTGAACTCAGACTTAGTCTAAGTCTAAGTTTAATTCTAAATCTAAGTCTAAGTTGAGCAAACCAAATTGATAATATATTTTGAAAAGAAGAAACTAAGTACTAGGTACCTATGGTACCTTCAATATAATAGCATTATTTTATTATTTGATAGAATTTCGAAATTTCTTGCAAAGTTACATTCCCCGAATGTAGTACTGACCTGCATGTATACCTCGAAAACTTCTATTGGAACTCCTAGATCTTTAGAGTAAGTTGTATTGAGTTTGGGCTCGTTTTGTAAGTTATGATGAGATCTTACCACTGGCCTTATTGGAGTGACCTGATGGTATACTTCGAAGACTACTACTGGATCTTCTAGACAGCTACAGCTAGTTATATCGAGTTTGGGCTCGTTTTGTAAGTAATGATAAGATCTTACCACTGGACTTGTTGGAGTGACTTGGTGGTATACCTCGAAGACTTCTATTGGAACTCCTAGATCTTTACAGCTAGTTATATCGAGTTTGGGCTCGTTTTGTAAGTTAGGATGAGATCTTACCACTGGACTTGTTGGAGTGACCTGATGGTATACTTCGAAGACTACTACTGGATCTTCTAGACGGCTACAGCTAGTTATATCGAGTTTGGGCTCGTTTTGTAAGTAATGATGAGATCTTACCACTGGACTTGTTGGAGTGACCTGATGGTATACTTCGAAGACTACTACTGGATCTTCTAGACAGCTACAGCTAGTTATATCGAGTTTGGGCTCGTCTTGTAAGTAACGATGAGATCTTACCACTGGACTTGTTGGAGTGACCTGATGGTATACTTCGAAGACTATACTACTGGATCTTCTAGACAGCTACAGCTAGTTATATCGAGTTTGGGCTCGTTTTGTAAGTAATGATGAGATCTTACCACTGGACTTGTTGGAGTGACTTGGTGGTATACCTCGAAGACTTCTATTGGAACTCCTAGATCTTTACAGCTAGTTATATCGAGTTTGGGCTCGTTTTGTAAGTTATGATGAGATCTTACCACTGGACTTGTTGGAGTGACCTGATGGTATACTTCAAAGACTACTACTGGATCTTCTAGACGGCTACAGCTAGTTATATCGAGTTTGGGCTCGTTTTGTAAGTAATGATGAGATCTTACCACTGGACTTGTTGGAGTGACCTGATGGTATACTTCGAAGACTACTACTGGATCTTCTAGACAGCTACAGCTAGTGATATCGAGTTTGGGCTCGTTTTGTAAGTAATGATGAGATCTTACCACTGGACTTGTTGGAGTGACCTGATGGTATACCTCGAAGACTTCTATTGGAACTCCTAGATCTTTAGAGTTAGTTGTATTGAGTTTGGGCTAACTAGCTGCAGCGGTCTAGAAGATCCAGAAGTAGTCTTTGAAGTATACCATCAGGTCACTCCAACAAGTCCAGTGGTAAGATCTCATCATAACTTACAAAACGAGCCCAAACTCGATATAACTAGCTGTAGCTGTCTAGAAGATCCAGTAGTATAGTCTTCGAAGTATACCATCAGGTCACTCCAACAAGTCCAGTGGTAAGATCTCATCATTACTTACAAAACGAGCCCAAACTCGATATAACTAGCTGTAGCTGTCTAGAAGATCCAGTAGTATAGTCTTCGAAGTATACCATCAGGTCACTCCAACAAGTCCAGTGGTAAGATCTCATCATTACTTACAAAACGAGCCCAAATTCGATATAACTAGCTGTAAAGATCTAGGAGTTCCAATAGAAGTCTTCGAGGTATACCACCAAGTCACTCCAACAAGTCCAGTGGTAAGATCTCATCATTACTTACAAAACGAGCCCAAACTCGATATAACTAGCTGTAGCCGTCTAGAAGATCCAGTAGTAGTCTTCGAAGTATACCATCAGGTCACTCCAACAAGTCCAGTGGTAAGATCTCATCATTACTTACAAAACGAGCCCAAACTCGATATAACTAGCTGTAGCCGTCTAGAAGATCCAGTAGTAGTCTTCGAAGTATACCATCAGGTCACTCCAACAAGTCCAGTGGTAAGATCTCATCGTAACTTTCAAAACGAGCCCAAACTCGATACAACTAACTCTGAAGATCTAGGAGTTCCAATAGAAGTCTTTGAGGTATACCATCAGGTCACTCCAACAAGTCCAGTGGTAAGATCTCATCATTACTTACAAAACGAGCCCAAATTCGATATAACTAGCTGTAAAGATCTAGGAGTTCCAATAGAAGTCTTCGAGGTATACCACCAAGTCACTCCAACAAGTCCAGTGGTAAGATCTCATCATAACTTACAAAACGAGCCCAAACTCGATATAACTAGCTGTAAAGATCTAGGAGTTCCAATAGAAGTCTTCGCAGTATACCACCAAGTCACTCCAACAAGTCCAGTGGTAAGATCTCATCATTACTTACAAAACGAGCCCAAACTCGATATAACTAGCTGTAGCCGTCTAGAAGATCCAGTAGTAGTCTTCAAAGTATACCATCAGGTCACTCCAACAAGTCCAGTGGTAAGATCTCATCATAACTTACAAAACGAGCCCAAATTCGATATAACTAGCTGTAAAGATCTAGGAGTTCCAATAGAAGTCTTCGAGGTATACCACCAAGTCACTCCAACAAGTCCAGTGGTAAGATCTCATCATTACTTACAAAACGAGCCCAAACTCGATATAACTAGCTGTAGCCGTCTAGAAGATCCAGTAGTAGTCTTCGAAGTATACCATCAGGTCACTCCAACAAGTCCAGTGGTAAGATCTCATCATAACTTACAAAACGAGCCCAAATTCGATACAACTAGCTGTAAAGATCTAGGAGTTCCAATAGAAGTCTTCGAGGTATACCACCAAGTCACTCCAACAAGTCCAGTGGTAATATCTCATCATTACTTACAAAACGAGCCCAAAGTCGATATAACTAGCTGTAGCCGTCTAGAAGATCCAGTAGTAGTCTTCGAAGTATACCATCAGGTCACTCCCACAAGTCCAGCGGTAAGATCTCATCATTACTTACAAAACGAGCCCAAACTCGATATAACTAGATGTAGCCGTCTAGAAGATCCAGTAGTAGTCTTCGAAGTATACCATCAGGTCACTCCAACAAATCCAGTGGTAAGATCTCATCATAACTTACAAAACGAGCCCAAACTCGATATAACTAGCTGTAAAGATCTAGGAGTTCCAATAGAAGTCTTCGCAGTATACCACCAAGTCACTCCAACAAGTCCAGTGGTAAGATCTCATCATTACTTACAAAACGAGCCCAAACTCGATATAACTAGCTGTAGCCGTCTAGAAGATCCAGTAGTAGTCTTCAAAGTATACCATCAGGTCACTCCAACAAGTCCAGTGGTAAGATCTCATCATAACTTACAAAACGAGCCCAAATTCGATATAACTAGCTGTAAAGATCTAGGAGTTCCAATAGAAGTCTTCGAGGTATACCACCAAGTCACTCCAACAAGTCCAGTGGTAAGATCTCATCATTACTTACAAAACGAGCCCAAACTCGATATAACTAGCTGTAGCCGTCTAGAAGATCCAGTAGTAGTCTTCGAAGTATACCATCAGGTCACTCCAACAAGTTCAGTGGTAAGATCTCATCATAACTTACAAAACGAGCCCAAACTCGATATAACTAACTCTAAAGATCTAGGAGTTCCAATAGAAGTCTTCGAGGTATACCACCAAGTCACTCCAACAAGTCCAGTGGTAAGATATCATCATTACTTACAAAACGAGCCCAAACTCGATATAACTAGCTGTAAAGATCTAGGAGTTCCAATAGAAGTCTTCGAGGTATACCACCAAGTCACTCCAACAAGTCCAGTGGTAAGATCTCATCATTACTTACAAAACGAGCCCAAACTCGATATAACTAGCTGTAGCCGTCTAGAAGATCCAGTAGTAGTCTTCGAAGTATACCATCAGGTCACTCCAACAAGTCCAGTGGTAAGATATCATCATTACTTACAAAACGAGCCCAAACTCGATATAACTAGCTGTAAAGATCTAGGAGTTCCAATAGAAGTCTTCGAGGTATACCACCAAGTCACTCCAACAAGTCCAGTGGTAAGATCTCATCATTACTTACAAAACGAGCCCAAACTCGATATAACTAGCTGTAGCCGTCTAGAAGATCCAGTAGTAGTCTTCGAAGTATACCATCAGGTCACTCTAACAAGTCCAGTGGTAAGATCTCATCATAACTTACAAAACGAGCCCAAACTCGATACAACTAACTCTAAAGATCTAGGAGTTCCAATAGAAGTTTTCGAGGTATACATGCAGGTCAGTACTACATTCGGGGAATATAACTTTACAAGAAATTTCGAAATTCTATCAAATAATAAAATAATGCTATTATATTGAAGGTACCATAGGTACCTAGTACTTAGTTTCTTACCTTTCTTTTCAAAACATATAAAGTATCAATTTGGTTTGCTATGAACTATTTCGTGTTCGTACAGCGATGTTTTTCGATACCAGCATCTGCTTGCAACCAGCGCAGCTTCCACTCAGAAAGGCGGTCAAACGCCGACTGATTGATATTTGAATTTTGAATTTTGAAATGAAATCAAACCATAGACCGAGTAAAATCAAAATAAGCCTTATTGCACATTATTTTAAGATTCGGTTTAAACCAAAATATGTGAAAAAATTACACGCGATGCTATATTTTTTTTTTTATACTATTTGTACTATTTTTGATATTTTTCTCTCCAAGATTTTGAGTTGAACATATCTGCTAACAGATAGTATTTTTTAATTACATAAAACCGGTATATTATATACAAGAAATGTACCTAAAGTCGCCCCAAAATCGTGAATTTTGTGTGAAGAGGTGACGGGAAATAATTTTTATAGTACTAAAAATTGAGATTTTGAACAAAATCAACTCCCAAGATTTGGAGATTAAGGACCAATCTATGTGTAGCAATTTTTATTTCCATCTTATTTGGTTTAACTTAGTCACAATATGTACCGAAAGTCACCCGATATGCGGAAACGCACTCTTAAGCCTGAGATCTAGGCAAGCGCCTATAACATGAAAAGGGGCAGATCGGAGGAGGAATCCCCGGAGGGACACCCGAATAAGGCACCTAAAACATCCTCAACGCCTGAGGGGGGCTCAAACCCCCCCCCAAGCTACAGGGACGTTGCAGGGGCTGTGAGAGTGGGCATCAAGAACAAGGTGCCCATGTCCACAGACCAAATGAATCTGGTACACGCCGCCATCAGTAGGACCATCTGCCTACAAGGGCGCAACCGCGCAAACAAGGGCGGCGGACCCAGATTTGTCTCGCTCTCTCACAAGCCAGGGTGGATTCTTGTAACCTGTGAAAATCAAAGTAGCAGGGACTGGCTTGTGAGAGAGATAGGCAAGTGCAAGCCGTGGCCGGAGGCGGAGCTCTCTATTATGAACGAGGGCGAGCTGCCAATGCCATGGACTGCATCAGTTCTGATACCGCACATTGAGGCAGCCAATGCAGCAGACGCGCTTGGCATGCTCATATATCAGAACCATGACCTCAACCCGGAGTTTTGGCGGGTGATCAGCGAGACTAGGCTCGAGACGGGGACCATTGCCGTCTTTCTTATTGATGAGCAGTCCGCTGAAACCTTGCTCGCCAATAACTGCCGGGCTACCATTGGCTGCAGGAGGCTGGTCTTCCGGCTGAAAGGGGATAGCTGTACCTCTCGGCCGGAGCCTGCCGCTGCCGCTGCATCCGCGAGTACCAGCTCCGGATCTGCTGCTCCTGGGCCTAGTGGTCTGGGTAGGGGACCGCCGGGACGCAATGCGCCCAGTGCGGGGACTAACTACTCGGGTCCGCGTGGTTCGGGGGCCAGGAAAGCTGGACGAGCGGGTGCAGCGGCGGGTCCCGGCCAGAGGGGCAAGAGGAGTAGGAAACCGGACAGGGGTCCGAGGGGAACTCCCGCCGGTCGAGGACGCTCGCCGCCTAGACCGGGGGGAGGCTGTACTCGGACTCCGCCGGTCATCAAGAGGGCCAAGTAAATGGCTACCCGGGACGCTTGGGCGAGGATCCTCCAAGCCAACCTCCACCATGCCGCAGCTGTGTCTGCGGTCGTGGAGTGCTGTCTTGTTGAAGGTAAAGCTGACCTCGCCCTCCTGCAAGAACCCTGGGTTTCCAACTCCAACATTCTGGGGCTGAACGCTGGGGGTAAGTTACTATCATGCACCAGCGGTACCAGACCTAGGGCCTGTATCCTTTTTAACAAAAATACTAACTTTCTGCCTGTTCCAGAACTCTGTACGGACGACCTGGTGGCAGCTTACATCAATCTCAAAGGGTGGAAAGGACGGAGGATCATTGTCTGCTCGGCCTACCTACCTGGAGAGAAACCAAATCCCGCACTTGACTTGTTTCCTGTGGTCGAATACGCCCGGAAACACAATGCGGAACTACTAGTGGGATGTGATGCAAACGCCCACCACGAAATATGGGGAAGCAGTGACACCAACGACAGAGGTGAGTACCTGTATGACTTCCTCCTTGCTAACTGTCTTCAGCTCTTGAACAAAGGGTCTACGCCCACTTTTGTTACGAGAGCAAGACAGGAAGTCTTAGACATTACCTTCGCAACTGCCGAGCTAGCCAGGAAGATAATGGACTGGAAGGTAAGTGCAGAGGCATCAATGTCGGATCATAGGCATATTTGCTTTGGTCTGGCTACTACTTCTAATATAGAAACGGAAACTTTTAGGGATCCAAAATGTACTTCATGGGGGGATTACTATACCAACCTAGAATACAACTTGGATGCAGCACCTAAAAGCATTAAAACGCTAGAATGTCTTGAGATTGCGGTGGCGGTTGTCACCGACGGCATGTTAAGAGCCTTCGAGGACAGCTGCCCTCTCAAAACCAAGACCTCGAAGCGCAAAGTGCCGTGGTGGAGCTCGAAGCTAAAACGACTCCGCGACAAAACACGCAAGCTATTCAACAGGGCCAAAAACACCAAGGAGTGGGACCTATACAGGAAAGCCCAGACTGAATATAGCAAAGAAATTAGGAAAGCCAAGCGGGCGTCGTGGAGGAGATTCTGCGAGGAAATGAATAGTTTACCTCAAAGTGCGAAACTCCACAAATTGCTCGCTAAGTCTAATCACAACCAACTGGGACTTCTAAAGCGACCAGATGGCATATTCACTTCCGACGAGAAGGAAACCCTAGAATTGCTGGCATCGACTCACTTCCCAGGAGCGATCCCGTTGAACGCTGAGAGCACTATGGCGCACTCACCTAGCAGGCCCCGATTGGATGACTGGAGGAGGGGTGCCATAGTGTTCAAACCTGGGGCTGTGAGATGGGCTATCAATTCATTCAACGCAAACAAAGCATGTGGGATTGATGGTGTTACACCTCTTCTCCTTCAGAAAGGTGAAAAGCTGTTGATCCCCCATCTAGTCAAAATCTTCCGGGCGAGCTTCGCCTGGGGATATATACCAGAAATGTGGACAAAAGTCAAGGTCATCTTCATACCTAAAGCAGGAAAGAAGGACTACGGCTTGCCGAAGTCCTTTCGACCTATTAGTCTATCCTCGTTTTTACTTAAGACCATGGAGAAGGTGCTTGACAGGTATATAAGGGATGCGCTTCTAGTAGAGAGGCCCATTCATATCACTCAACATGCCTATTGCAGAGGTCGATCTACGGAAACCGCCCTGCTCAACCTTGTTGACAAGGTCGAAAAGGCATTAGATGACAAAGAAATTGCTCTTGCAGCGTTTCTGGACATAGAGGGAGCATTCGACAACACTCCAATCCGTACGTTGGTGGGGGGGCTGGTAAACAAGCTGGCGGACACAACCACCATCAAATGGGTGGAGGCAATGCTCTCTAATCGCATAGCCAAAATTGAGCTAAATAACACCTCAGTAGAGGTTCTCACTACACGTGGGTGTCCGCAGGGTGGTGTTTTGTCACCCCTACTGTGGACCCTTGCTGTAGATCAACTACTGTATAAGATGGCGGCACTCCGCATTGACACTCAGGGATATGCGGACGACCTGGTGGTTACTGTGCGGGGAAGCTGCCAGAGTACCCTCTCATACCTTATACAGAAAGCACTCAACACCATTGAAAAATGGTGTAAGGAGAACGAACTAACTGTTAACGCGGAAAAAACAGTCATAGTACCATTCACTCGAGGGCGCAACCTCGACAAGCTTGAGCCGCCTAAGTTGAATAACACAAGAATACCGTTCTCAGTTGAGGTCAAGTATCTGGGCGTTATACTGGACCAAAAACTAACATGGAACTCCCATGTCGACGGTGTACTCAAAAAGGCCAAAATGGCTTTAGGCATATGCGGTCGTCTCGCGGGGGCCAGATGGGGACTCAAACCTAGGGTAACCTTCTGGCTTTACACGGCTGTCGTGAGGCCTATTATATCTTATGCCTCCGTAGTCTGGTGTGGCAAGACGATGCAGATAACAACTCAGAACAGGCTTAACAGTCTTCAAAGAACTGCTTGCCTGCTCATTACAGGAGCCATGAGTACCTCTCCGGGGGCAGCTCTGGAAGCTCTTCTCAATCTACCCCCTCTGTTTTTGTTTTTAAAGAAGGAGGCGAGAATGAGCATGTACAGGGTAATTAGCCAACGGAGAGTAATCTGGCTATCCCATGCACTGAGGGACTTGGCAAACTCAGTGCTCGAAATTCCGATTTTGGGGATGCCAACAGACACGATGACCCCAAAGTATCAATTCCAGAGGTCCTACAATGTGGAAATTCCTGCAAGAGAGGACTGGCTTAACAATCGCATAACTTGGCAATCAGGATGCCTTAAATGGTTTACTGACGGTTCCAAGTCGGGAAAGAACGTAGGGTGCGGAGTTTATGGAGAAAGGCCCAGGGTCAAACTTTATCGCAACCTGGGCTCTCATGCATCCATATTCCAGGCAGAGGTATACGCCATAATTATTTGTGCGGAAACCATCCTGCAAGCCACCTACGTCAACAAAACAATTTACATCCACTCGGATAGCCAAGCAGCTCTCTCAGCCTTAGCCTCTGAGGTCGTAAACTCAAGGCTGGTGGAGAACTGTATGGACATCTTAAACACCCTATCTAAGCATAATAGGGTAGTCCTTCGATGGGTTCCAGGGCATGAGGGCATAGCTGGCAACGAAAACGCTGACAGGCTTGCCAAGACGGGCGCTAGGGTGCGACAGATAGGTCCAGAGCCTGTCTGTGGTATTCCTAAAAGCCTGGTTCAACTCACCCTGTTAACCTATTGCTACTATGACACGCTCATTCGATGGCGTAACTTACCAGGTTTAAATCACTCCAAAGCGCTGGTGAGGTCTTTCAATAAGAAGACTGCCTCCGGGGTACTGGCGCTTGGAAGGAAGAACCTATGCATTCTAGTACGAGCTTTGACGGGACACTGTGGCCTAAACAGACACATGTATAACCTCAAGCTCCAGGGCTCGGATGTGTGCAGGCTTTGCCAGGATGCGGTGGAGACACCGCTGCACATCATCTGTTACTGCCCTGCTATAATGCATAAACGTAGCATCCATCTGGGGAAACATATAGTTCACCCAGAGGAAGCTATACTCATTCCAGCCAAAAAAGTGCTGCTGTTCCTGGCGGCAACGAGCATCGGCGAGGAAATATGAATAGTGGCGAGCACAATAGATCGGCGACGGTCAACGTGCTACAGGGCCTCGAGACCTGCATAGCCACAACTCAAGAAGATGAAGAAGATAGGCAAGCGCGCTCCAACCTAGACCTCATCAGTGTTATCCAGTATTGATTGTCGTCAAACGCAAGCCTATTTTGAATAAAAAAAAAACATAATATACACAAGGTACCTACCTAATCAGGTAGTAAGTAACAGAAATTATAAAGGACATCAAGTAGGTACATTATATTTTGCGTAAGCGTAGGTATAGGTAGTGCGAAGACACTGTAATTATGATTATTATCGACTTATAATAAGGTAACGCGACGATAACTCACCGATTTTTATCGTACAATTGTCGACCTTCGACTGATATTCGATATTGAAATTTCTCGCGCCGTCCACGCCGCTCGTCGATGGGTCGTCGTAATCTATGTTTAGAGGCCATTTAGCTGGAAACAAATATACGATTTTTTTATTAAGCTATTGCATAGCTTCTATCGCGGGCCTTGAGCGTGGAGACCGAATCCAGAAATTCCGTAACGAAAATAACCTGACACGGGACTCCTCTCACCGCTAGATGGCGTTGATAAAAAATGCTATGCAATAGCTTTACCGCGGCAGTCCCCGAGTGCCACACGTCTTTTTATTTTATTAAAGCGTTAACCTACGCTTAAAGGAAATATTATAGGGGGGACTTGAAAGGAAACAGTCTATTATCACTCACAAAGGCTATATTAAAACGGTATTACAAACATAGGCACAGGGAACATAACAAAACCTAGACTTATGCTACGACCTAAAGAGATCGCGGTAGCGATAGGTACGCGGCCCGAAGGAGCGTGTAGCGTCTAGTCTCAATGGAGTCCCGCCGACGATTGCGGGGCGCCCCTGGCAACAAGGGAATAGAGCGTTGGGAGACGGGCGCGAGCGCAGCGCCCTCAAGCGGCGAGCGGCGGCACATATAGATAGCGCGCTATAATATCCTAATAAATTTATAAATACATATCAAAACAACAGTTGCTATAAAACTGATTGAAAAAGTAGATACATATCACTAATTTCGTGGTTGACGTGTGGTTCAATTTGGCCGTAGTGTAACGGTTAACACACTCAAGGCGCGACGATCTCCCGGAGAGATGTGCGTTCGAATCCCGCCGGCCTCGGAATTTTTGATATGTATTTATAAATCTATTAAAATATACGATTCATTGAACAGAATAGAATAGAACATTCTTTATTGCCCACATAATACAAGTGTAAATTAAAAATTTAAAACACCCCTGACATGTGAAATACAAATAAAAATATGTAATTCGCCATTTTGTATTGGCGGCCATCTTGGATTTGAAATTTATCATAGTGTATAGTATTCTACTAGTCAAGCCCTTTCATTTGATACCCATATTGAGGGAGTTGTGAAAAAATATGTAATCCGCCATTTTGTGGCGGCGGCCATCTTGGACCGATTTTCATCAAACATAGCTAATAACACTCCCAAGTAATTCACCTTTCAAACAGAAAATACAAAATCAAAATCGATTTATCCGTTCGTTAGATACGCTACAGACACACACACATACACACGCACGCACACAGTCATTAAGTCAGGATCTGATAGGATCCTGGGGAAATAGAGGGAACTCTTCAAATTTTATAGGCACAATTGATACACTTTGTAGTGGCGTTTGAAGTCAGTTTTGTAAAAAGAATTTTTACGTTTACATTATTCATCGGTCTTTTCGTCACTTACAATCTTCTTACAATGTTTAATTTATTAATTAAGTAGGTACAACATGGAATTGTCTAAGTAATCAATCTTCAACTTGACATTAATTGGAAAACGACAAATCTTATGTTAGGAGGACATTACTTTGTTATTATTACATACAGAAAAACATAATTATTATCTAGCTATGTATACTATACGAATTCTTACTAGTTACCGCCAAGCGATTAAGCGTTCCGGCACGATGGCGCGTAGAAACCGATTAAGGTTATGGATTGAATGTACACTGCCATACCCCTTCCAAGTTAGTATACTACCATCTTAGACTGCATCATCACTTACCATCAGGTGAGATCGCAATCAAGGACTATCTTATCATCGAATGCAAAAAACCTACAATATTTTAATGAGCATTCATTGTGAAGCTAAATAAAATCATCACATCTTTATTAATAAAATTAATTTACATACGGGTTCATAGTAACAATCAAGATTGTGTTATTCAATGGAAATATTATAATATAACGTGTTTTTTCATTGACGTTATATAAAAAAATTCCTAAGGTCAAAATTATAATTCTTATATTATGAAATTATACATATGGCCTCCAGCCGAATATTTCATAAAAAATTATAAAAATCTTTATTTCAGGGGGGCTCTCAAAGAAGTGTGAAGTAAAATATTTTTGTTGCGTTACATAGAGTTGCGATATATCTTTTTAAAGACGATTTTGAACAGAGTACAAATTTTTTTTTTCCCTTAAAATTGACGAAATGGGGGCTTTTTCAAAGTGGAGATTTAATATGAGAGGAGGTATGGCAAAAAGTACTGCATATTAGCACCTGAAACTTGTTTGTAAATTCAGTTATATCCTGTATTTCAACAACAAATACTAAAATTAGATAAATATTATAAAGAAACGAAATTATTTAACTTTCAATGCTAAAAGATTCTATAGCTTCACAATAATGCTAATAGATGGCGCTGTATTAACCATCGTAAAAACAGAATTATTGGACACTGCGAGGTCTCAGTTCGGGGCAAACCACTAGTAATTCTTATATCAATTAGATAAAGTTTGGTTTTTAGGGTTCCGTACCCGGTGGGTGCCAACGGGACCCTATTACTAAGCCCCCACTGTCCTCTGTCTGTCTGTTAGCGGGCTGTATCTCATAAACCGTAAAAAGTAGATAATTGAAATTTTCACAGAATATGTATATCTATTGCTGCTATAACAACAAATAATAAAAATAAAATAAAACAAACAAGTACAAACGTAAAAATTCTTTTTACAAAACCGACTTCAAACGCCACTACAAAGTATACCAATTGTGCCTATAAAATTCGCAGATTTCCATCGATTTCTCTAGGATCGCATCATCAGATCCTGACCTGATGACAATGGGACCATCTGGAAAGTATAGGTACCCTTTCAAACAAAAAATAATTTCCAAATCGGTCCAGGCGTCTTCGAGTAATCGGGGAACATACATAAAAAAAAAATACCGACGAATTGAGAACCTCCTCCTATTTTGGAAGGTTAAAAATAAAAGGGAGTTCCCATACAAGAATCATGATTTTTTCTCGACAATCGCTGTTACGGAACCCTTCGTGTGCCAGTCCAACTCGCACTTGGCCGGTTTGTTTAATACTCACCAATGTTAGCAAAGATGAGGTTTCTTCGGAATGTCTTGGAGTACTTGAACAAAAGCGGCGCCACGGCTACGTGTATCACGAAAATACCCGCAGTGATCGATGCACCCAGAACTAGGGCCCTGTGGGGAAACAAGTGTTTCTATGAAAAAAAAATTCGTCTGGTGGGAGGCTTTTGCCCTACCGTCAAAGACGTGCCACCAAGCGACATCATGACAACTAAAACGCTGAAACCCTACCTAAAGCCGTCTCCACCGCCCCTTATAACGGCCCCTGACCTCACATCTAATCAATTTAACCACAACACGTCAGACAAGCCACCATCTGAACGTGAGAGTAATTATTTATCAAACATATCCAAATATCATTTAATCAATTACACTCATCTAAACCTCCGGGCAATATTTATTCGATTAGGGCGCGATTGCTATCACAATCCCTCAATAAAATACAACGACTTAGACGCGGGAGCATCTAATAGCCGAATGAGTCTCTGGAAGAGACTGAATTCGCAACATCAAACCTGCGGACGCGCCAGGCGGGCGCCTACGTCGCGCGTCGTCAACAAAGTCAAATATCGATTTTATCAAACTACCTTCAATACATTAAAGTTGTATATCTTTACTATTTCAATATTTCGTAATCAATTTTAAACATGTAACAATCACGCTTCCCTTCTGAAAGGATAGGATGTGTGATAAAAACTTTGGGAGCCCCGGTTTTAGCGTTCGCGATAACGATCATGGAAAGAGAATAGGTAGATTAGAAACTTCTCGCTCCTAGCACAAACTTTATGCTTCACTGGAGGTGAAAGGATGAGTCATGAACATGCCAAATAATTCGGAAGTAGATCAAAAGTAAAAGTAGCTGAACCTACTTTTGACTCATTGTTGCGACTTGCTACATCTATGTATGCAGGGTTGCCAGATTTTCCCAGATTTTTCCTAGTTTAAAGGGTATACGGGGTTTAAAAGTTTTAAAGTCAACAGTTTCTTAGTTTAAAAAAATTCTATTTTAACACTAAAATTAGTGTAAAATTGTATAAAAATAAATAAAGAGTTGATTTATTTATTTAATTTTATTTTTATTTTTTGTGTACACATAAAGAATTAGAAGAAAAAATATATTAGAAGAAGTGGACATAGATGAAACTTCTCTAAAAAAAAAGAAATTTCTTCCGGCTTCCCTTGAAAGTGAGTAAGGTGAAGTTATAGAGTGGTATAGGTTAAAAATTTACATCACTACATATACTATAATACCTACTATATAATATAAATAAATAATAAATACATACAATTGATTTATAATGAGTTAAACTATTTTTCATTTTACTAACTACAAAAATCACGCCGTTGGCATAACCAGGTTGTAAGCTATAAAATCCAGGGTTTTCACGTTTTTGGCCCTGGTTGCCAGATTTTAGAGATAATAACCTTTTTCTATGGCTAGAAATTGTATATTAAGGAGCATGCAGTATTCTCAATTGTAAGTTTGCTTGAGTTTGCAACAGGTTTCTTTTAAACTTCATCTCAGACTGATTCTTCATTTCCTCATTGGTGTGTGAAGTCTACTACTCCACACTTATGCTGAGATCTATAGAGCATGCTCTGACTCAGCTCAGACTCAAGACAGAGGTTAAAACGAGACAAAAATATGCTTTGACATAAATCATTCAACTAAATCTTGAGTCTGGGCTGAGTGAGAATGCTGTCTATTTCAGCCTAAGGCAGTGCAGGGGTAGACTATGGCCTAAACCCTTCAATAACAACGATAACGTATTGTTCGACTCAACCAGTCCACCCTTAGATATATTCTCTTCACGAATAAGAAAGAAGATTGGTTGGAACATCCGTAATATTGATTTTCTATATAAATTCCTATATGTCACCCAGACCATCATAACAAATAGAATGACACATCATCTATCAAAATAGGCTCAGTTGTTTAGGCACCATGGTGGAACATTCGTAACTAATCGTACATATGTACATACATAGACTGCTAAAATCATAACCCTTCCTTCTGGCTTTGCCATAGTTGGATAAAAATTAAAAACTTAAATTTTGATAATTTAAAAACCTTAAGTCAAATTTTTTGAAAAAGCGGGATTTTTGAGCAGTATATGAGCGTTAGTTAAGAATAAAAACTTCTAAAGATAGTTATATTAATTAATACTTACAAAACAACATATAAAGGCACGAGAATGAGGAGTATTTTCATATTTATTTCTTTTTACACACGTAAAGGCACTAAGAACGTTAGTAAAGTGGTGTTATAATTAAGTAAAACTATAAAGGAAACAAAACCAAATAATTAAGTACACAATCTAGATGTAAATACACAATGCTAATTAGTCAATAAAAAATATTACAAGTGTTTCTTCAGCACAGAAACTTTATTAAGTAAATTAAATCAACAAAAACTTCACAACTTTATGCAATCTATGCGCAACAAAAGTAAAATAAAATTAAAAGACTAACATCTTCATAGAACTTTGAAATCCAATGTTTATAACTTGGCGGAGGAAAAAAAACCTAATAAATTATTAATTACTTATTATGCAGATTTCGGAATGATTAATTATAAATACTGGTTGAAATAATACTGCAATCTGTATAAATGAACTTGAAGACTGATGAGTGGATACGCGGAAATTAATAGGAAAATTGAAATCGTGACCGTGATTTCGGGATTTCCGCTAGAAAACCGCAGCACAGATCACATTTTCTTGAGATTGACAGTTGACTTTCAATATTGACATTGACATTTTTGACAAAAGACACCGTTTGTAAAGTGCGTGATACACATGCTAGTAAATGGCATGCTAGTGGTGCTGGAAAGCTAGCACGCCGGGTACTAGCAGAATTGTCAGCGCGTGATATACGTATGCCAATTAAAAAACTTCTACATCACGTACATAGTACGTATGTAGTTATTTATGAAGAAATAAATAATGTTCCAATATTAGGCAAAAAACAACAAAAACAAGCACAAAAATTAAAAAGATCTTGGCAGATAGTCGAGAGTTGCAATTTCCTAGCAAAACCTTACGATCTCTTTCACGTACTTGCTTGTAACAGGCAATACGAATCTCCCGTCTTACTTTCCTTCAAGGGGAAAAAATCAAACGGCGTCCGATCTACTGTATGCTTTTTACTGGCATGCGAGTTACTGGCAGAACCTCGATATACATGCAAGTAGCTAGGTTTTGCTTATAACTGGCATGCTTTTGTGCGAGTAACTAGCATGTGTATTACGCACTTAAAGCTGTAAACATACAGGTCGATTGCGTAAAAAAGATTGCATCAGTGTAACGATCGCAATGGCCTCTGATTGGCTGAATTTATGGCATTCTTGCAATGCGTTTGCAATGCAATTTTAATCAATAACGGGAAGGTATCAGCCAATCAGAGGTCATTGCGATGGTTACACTGCTGATGCAAACATTGCTGATGCAAATACAATCGACATGCGGTTGCGGCTAACAGCCGCGAATGATTAGTGTGTAGGTGATAGGCAGGTAGGTAGAGGTCACGTAGAGGTACAGTCTTTGGGACGCGGACGCGTCTTGTGGGACTCGTCCGAGCCACTGATCTCTATAATTAATTGAACGAGCGAAGCGAAGTTCTCTGAGTCAACTAGGGCGCTTGCCTACTAGACAGAGAAGTGTGTTCGTCTAAATGTCTGTCAGAGCCCTATAACTTCTGAATTACTGAACGTAATTACTTCAAATTTAAATATAATATGTAAACTGATGGCCTTCAGCCGAACATTGTATAAAAAAATATAAAAAGCTTTATTTCAGGGGGGCTCTCATAGAAGCGTATTTGAAGTAAAATCTTGTTTGTTGCTCTACATAGACTTGCGATATATCTTTTTAAAGACGACTTTGAACAGAGTACAAAAATATATTTTTTTTAATTTTTCCCTAAAAATTGACCAAATGGGGGGGTTTCAAAGTGGAGATTTTAATTTGAGCCATATGTCAAGAATTACTGAATATTAGAACGTGAAACTTGGTTGAAAATTCAGTTATATCCTGTACTTGAACAACAAATACTAAAATTAGATAAATGTTATAAAGAAACGAAATTATTTAATTTTAATGCGCCATCTATTAGCATTATTGTGAAGCTAATAGCTTCACTATAATGCTTCACTATAATGCTTCACTATAGATGGCGCTGTGTCAGTAAAACAGTTTTATGTCAACTATTATTTTTTTTTATTGCGTCTAATGTTAAAAGTTAATTATTACAATATATAATTAAAACTTTTGGGAATTATGGGATATCGCGAGGTCTCAGTTCGGGGCGAACCACTAGTCTATGATTAACACTGGACAGTCCCTACTCCCTGGAAGAAGAGTCTGTTCGAAAAGAGTGCCATCAACCAAACCGAACTAACGCTAACTATTGTATGTACCATGTACTTGCCATGTACCAATTGCCCACTTGACAAAAAAGGCAAAATTATGCACAGCAGCGCCGTCCAATCACAGAACACTATTCTGAACACTAATTCTTCGAGTATTACTAAATAGTAAATAATTAATTTTGTTATTCTAAAAACATGCCTTTATTAATTTTTATTTTTTTTAAAACAACTGCTATTTAGATTTCCATTTTCGGAATGGCCGACTAGAAAACACAATAGGGATTCTTTTTCCAGTAGTTTTATCAAACACATCTAAAACCGGATCCGTATGACATTTTAATTCCATAATTTCTGTTGTAATTATTATATTATTAAGTTTCGCAGCCTTCATTATACTTTTTACTGATGGAGCCCAAAAATGATATTTACCCAACGTATGAGGGTAGTTAGCAATAAAACTCCCAGTTAGATACGCCACGTAAGTAACTTTGAGTAGCAATATCGTTCTCTTAGCTCTCAATTTCATTGTTACGCCTTTTCCGGATGCTATTTTAATATGGCCCGGTGTTTGTATACCGAAAGGCAGTGTTACCATTTTCAAGGAATCATTTCTCCATTTATTTTTAAATTCAAACCGTCCAAAATTAAAGAAATCCACAGTAGTGTTGTAATAAATATCGTCATCTGGCAATCCCTTTTTCGACCAAGTTGATTTCAGACTGTTTTCAACATTTTCGAGTAACTTGATTGGTATTTTAAGTTCATTCGTAGTGTTATTAATGTGCTCGTGTGCAGTTAATAGTATATTCTCGTTTATGATTTCGTGTACCGTAGCACTTTTGACTATTATTTGTCTATATACTTCTTGCCACTTATACTTTTCATACAGATTTCCGTATGGTGTGGGGTCCTTTAGATATACATCATGGGGTGTGTATCCAAACTCTTTTTGAATACCACTTTTAATATTCTCGTCTGTTACATTATATAGAGCAATTTCTTTATCACTTATCTTTTTATTGTCGAAACCATCAAAAGTCACTTTAATACCACCTCTACTTGATGCTACTGTTATATTTATTTGAATTGTAGCGTAACAATTTGTAATATTATAAAACAGTAATATTGTTAAACATGCAATAGAACACATGCTGCTAACTGTATGTATAGAGTGACATGAAATAAAATAACGACTGATTTTAATTAATTATAGTAGACTACGACATTGAATAGGGCAATAAGATAAGAACGTTTATAGTCGTTATATAATAATAATAATATAAATAATAATTACAAGAGAAAATCTCGCGAGGAAACCTAGAGCCGGCTGAAATCTATGGACTGCACTTTCACTCAGCTCGGACTCAAGACAGAGTTAAAACGAGACAGATGTATGTCAGAGCATATTTGTGTCTCGTTTTAACCTCTATCTTGAGTCTGAGCTGAGTTAGACCACGCTCTATAGAAATAGAAATAGAAATAGAAATGTTTTTATTCAAATAAACTTATTTACTTAAGTAAGTGCTTTTGAATCGTCGACGAATCTACCACTGGTTCGGAATGCCGTTCCTGCCGAGAAGAGCCAGCAATAAACTCGACGGTTGCTCTTTAAAAAAAAAAAAAAAATTACAATTGGTAACAAAACTATGCTATGTATACAGTGCTTCCACAATGAAGTATAGATGTCAGCACAGTTCTCCAAAGATGTGTGAAGTTTGCCATTAGCAATGGGCTAGCGTGGTCTCTGAAGATTTTTATTTTAAGCTTTTCACTAATAACTTTGACATTAGGTAATGATAACAAAAAAAATAATCATTTACCTTGAACTCGACACCAAGATAACTATTCTATCACGTCTTAAATTCAAATTAGATACGTACAATCAAAGATTTTCCTGGTTGTTCTATTTAATAAAGTACCAAACTTTTTGATCTAAAGTTTTTACAGCGACTACAGCGTTCTGCAACTGCGGCGTCCGGATGCAGAACAGAAGAAGAACTCTGGTATGCTCCTAAGTAGGCATATTGATAAGTAGCTTTTACCCGCAGCTTCGCTCGTAATTAGTGTTGCCAGATTTTTTTTAAGCCTATAAGGGACAAATGGTTAAATGGGTAAAAAATACGGAATTTCAGTTTTCTACCCGGGACAAATAAAAAACAAAATTATTTAGTGTCATTTTTTTTATATTTTTCCGAGGATCGAATCAGTTTAAACATATTTTTATTCGTTTTAACATATCTTCAAAAATCAATACAGTTATAATCGTAATTAGGTAGGTATAAACGGTCATCAACTCGCTTTTTTACGAATGTTGCGTGTGTGAATACTTGAATCGATTTTATAATGAAAAACGAAGTACAGTTCAAATACGGGACATAGCCTGTCCCGCCGGGACATTTTAAATTATGCCTAAAATACGGGATGTCCCGGGAAATACGGGACGTCTGGCAACGCTACTCGTTATCCAAAAATAACGCGGACGAAGTCGTAGACACTCACTACTCAGTAAAAAAAAAACCCGTAAACATACATAATACTTCTATGTATAGATCTCCATTGATGAAAAACAAACCTGATAAAGAGTCAAAGGTTACCAATATCCAATATTAATCAAAATATTTCAGTTGATTTACGTCCGTTTATAGCACTACAAACTTAAAATAATTTGTTTTTTTAAATCGCGTCTAGTAATATAAAATCGATCCAAGCAAAGTAGCGATAAAAGTGAAAAAAAAAAATAGTAATTCAAAGTGCCTTAAAAATATGATGTCGTTCTTTCAAATCACGAGGGCGCGTGGCTCACGGTTGTGTGTGTGTTATATCTGTATAAGTGTGAGCGAGAGCTTGCTTGCGCCTGACCGCTCTCACCTAGGCTCCTGACAGGCACGGACACTTACGTAAAGACTTACGTAATGGGCATGTACACGACGCAACCTCAAGTAAAGCTCACGCGCCCTCGTGAAATGCAAGAACCTATACTTAGAAATTATCTGAACAATTAAGTTAATATTTAGCAGTAAAAACTAGGTATTCATATGCTTTTTGGAAAAGAGGATACTGAAGAAATAGAGAAGAGAAAGAAAGAGAAAATATATACAGTTCAAAATGCGATTTCTGCTTTCCATTTCTGCTTTAATAATAGTAATAGAAGCAAAAATAAATATAGATGTTAGAGCAGGCAGAAACATCATCGATACAACTATAAGTTATTCTGGATATAACATTGACGTTGTTGATGAAAATGATATCCAACTTTTCAATTTAAATCAAGTGAATTTAAAGACTGCAGTCAGGAATCATTATGGTTTGTTACTTATTTTATTTGAAAACTCGCTGATTCCCGCGCCTTCGTCCGCGTGGAAAAAGTTTAGAGTGACTTGCTACTATCCGCGAGAAGTTATTTGCTCTATCTCCGATAATATTTAGTAGATCTTCACCAAAATTGGACAAAATATTTCTAATAGTACACAATTTATAATAAAAAAATAATTATCAAATTCAGTTTAGATTTGACGAAGTTATGGAGCAAACTCAACAAAAATTTTCATCCCCTATCTCGGATAAACCTTATTGTTTATCAGGATAAAAAGTATTCTATATATTGACCCGGAGTATCAGCTACCACTATACCAAATTTCATTCAAATCCGTTCAGTAGTTTTTGCGTGATGCGGGCACAGACAGACAGACAGACAGATAGACAAAAAATTCCAAAAAAAATTGTTTCGGGCTCAGTAGGTAACGATAATAAAGCATCCTCCGATCAAAATTTTCAAAATATATTTGATGTACCTACCTACAGAATTCGTCCCGTTACAGTTTTATTCAGCGAATGAATATTTACATCGATGGTTTTATTATAAGACGTATAGATTTTAAATCATGGTTTGAATATTTTTAAATGCAATGCAATGCGCCATTTTAAACATAACTTCCATCACTCATTCATCAGCCATCAGTATATCACCACCGGGATCTGATGGTGGGATCCTGGAGAAATCAAGGGAAGTCTTCAAATTTTATAGGCGCAATTGATAAACTTTGTGGTGGCGTTTGAAGTCGGTTTTGTAAAATGAATTTTTACGTTTATATATTTGTTCGCAGGAGCAATACCGAAAGATGTCTTTTTAAAAAGCCCTACGCCGTGGGGTGATTTGTACAAAACAAACAACTGGGAACAAGTGTCGAGGATATTAAAAGTTAAGTCGGCGACGATAAAGGGGGGCTCGATTAAATCCGTGTCGATATTGGCTCAGGATTTCGAAAATATCTCCAATAAGACGATCAAAGTGAATGCTGGGATCACCCAGAGCGTTGAGAATACAGTTACTACCAGCTGGTCGACTAGCAAAGAAGTTACGATAGCGCAGGTTGAGTAAAAACTTTTTAGCAAGAAAGGGTTAGGATTATCTATATATATAAAATTCAAAGTCCTGACTGACTGACTGACTGACTGACTGAGATATCAACGCACAGCCTAAACTACTGAAGTTAGAAACTTGAAAGTTTTACAGTTGGTTCCTTTTAGGACGTAGGCACCCACTAAGAAAGGATTATTGGAAATTCCACCCCTAAGGGGTTTAAATAGGGGATGGAAGTTTATATGAAACTCCGTCATTTTTCAAGCTGTTTCCATCAAAGTTGATATTTGAGCTTTCAATTAAAAATAAAGAAGTACGTGTGTCACAGTTTTTGAAAATTCCACCCCAAAATCTAATTCCACGCGGACGAAGTCGCGGGGGCAAAAGCTAGTTTTGCTATAATCCGCCAACAGAAAAAATCTGTATGGCCAAACATCCAGTCCAAGAGAATATATCTCAGTTCATGGAGTTACAAGCTAAGCAATGCTAAGTGTTGTCGACTTTCCAATGCTGTATTGTCAAGTGACAAAAAAGTCGACATCTCATGATGCTCCGGTGTCGGGGCGAAACGTGCGTCGAGAATAGTACCTATTAAAGTCTTGTGTGGTGGTGCATGTGAGTGGTGGTGGCATTGCTTGCTTGGGAACTTTTTTTTGCTTGGTTGGGGAGGTAAGCGGTGCTTAGCTTGTAACTGCATGTTGGACCATCCAGATTTTTTCTGTTGGCGGATTATAGCAAAATAATTCTAACCTTTTCTTGCTAATCATGAACTTATAATAGAAGTACACATTTTAAAACATCCCGATTCCACGCAGTCTTGTCTGCTCTCTCTAGTGTTTTTTTCTTTTGCAATTCTATTTCGAACTAGCGGACGCCCGCGACTTCGTCCGCGTTCCTAAATCTCCACAGTTTAGGTGGGCAGAAAAAGTAGCCTATACTATGCCCGATAATATCAGCTATCTACCAGTGAAAGTCCCGTCAAAATCGGTCCAGCCGTTCTCGAGATTAGCGGCAACAAACAGACAGAAATGTTATAACTTAAAATAGATGGCGCTGGCTGTAGGTTGGCTCGCGAAATTACTTGATTGACGAGCGTTACATAAGAGGCTGCTATACAAAACTGTTTGTTGTTCCAGACACTTCAACTTTATTTATTTGTATAGATAGAATATAGAATATAGATTGACCAACAGATGCTTTATTTACATGGCTACAAATAAAAATTTGATTCCTCTGAGCTACTCGTACAAATACAAAATACTGTTTCTGATGCGTGTTTCTCTCATTTTTCAGGAGATAGAATACGTTTTGAACGTGATTTTCGCGAAACTATCTGGTACTACAAGCTTTTCTTACACGTCCAGTTGGGGAAGGAGTGAAGAGAAGTCGGAATCTGTCACTATAGGTAAATAGGACCTCGTCAGCAAACTATCACCAGCTACCTACTCGGCAACAAACCGCCTATCAATTGTGACTATAAAATTTGAAGATTTCCCTCGATTTCTCCAGGATCTCATCATCAGATCCTGACCTAATGACAATGGGACTACCTGGGAAGTTACCCTTTCAAACAAAAAAAGAATTTTCCTAATCGGTCCAGGTGTCTTCGAGTAACCGGAGAACATATATAAAAAAAAAGATCCCGACGAATTGAGAACCTCCTGCTTTTTTGAAGCCGGTTAAAAAAATTGGTTTCTATTTCTAAAATTAAAACTAATATAAACCTAAAACCTCATCGATAACGCCGCAGCGCGGCATAGTACCCAAGATACTAGCAGCATTGCCCCTTTGAATGGCCAAACTAATTCTTTGGCCAAGGCAGCTGCCAGCTCTTGGATCCCCGGTGGAATCGATGACCCTTTTAGATAGCTCTTCTAAAAGAACTCGAGCTCCCGGGCCCCACGGCCTCAATTCCTCGTTAATTGTTTTAAATTAAATTGTTTGTCACAGGTAGCAGCACAGGTGTCGAAATTGAACTGCAGCCGTACCAATCGGCAACAGCCGTTCTGTCTGCCAATCGATGCTCGTTGGAAATCACAATCGAATACCTTGTTACGCTTAGAGGTAAGTATCAATGCTGAGATCTATAGACCGCACTCTAGCTCTACTCAGACTCAAGACAGAAACGACGTTTGTCTGGTGGGAGGCTTTGGCCGTGGCTAGTTACCACCCTACGGTCATAAACGTGCCGCCAAGCGATTTAGCTTTCCGGCACGATGGCGTGTAGAAACCGACTAGAGGTATGGATTGAATGTACACTGCCATACCCCTTCCAAGTTAGCCCGCTACCATCTTAGATTGCAGTCAAGGGCTATATTGTCATCGAATTAAAAAAAAGAGATGAAACGAGACAGATTTATGTCAGAGGATATTTGTCTGTAGTTCTAGACTGCGATCTCATCTGATGGTAAGTGACGATGCAGTCTAAGATGGTAGCGGACTAACTTAGGAGTATGGCGGTGTACATTCAACCCATACTCCTAATCTGTTTCTACACACGATCGTGCCGGAACGCTAAATCGCTTGGCCATACGCCTTTGACGGTAGGGTGGTAACTAGCTCACATTATATCCCTATTGTAAGTTTTGCCATAGACAAGTTTTTTTTTTTTCAGAAAAAAGTATATTTTTTTTCCTTCACTACATAGTATAAAACAAAGTCGCTTTCTCTGTCCCTATGTACGCTTAAATCTTTAAAACTACGCAACTGATTTTGATGCGGTTTTTTTTTGCGATAGAGTGATTGAAGAGGAAGGTTTATATGTATAATAACATCCATTAACAGTGAATGACATAGTCTATATATTTTATACCCGTGCGAAACCGGAGCGGACCGCTAGTAATACCTAAATATAAAAAGGTTTTCTCTTCTCAGGGAATGTCGCAGTGAATTTCAGAAGGAAACACAAGGGGCATCACTTCTACGGGCCTTCAGTTATTAGCGTCATGAAGAGTGGCGGTTTAGAAACTGAAAAAAGTGTTTTTGAAAATATAAATATTGGAGTGTTCACTGATGCGTGTTTAAAAGTTACTGATAAAGAATCTGGTTTGCCTTTGTAAAATAAACTAACGTTTCAAATGTATATATACAAATGAGTTTGTATTTTGTAATTCCATTTTTAAGAATTAACTTGCACAAAGTACTAAAGATTTTAGACTTGATTCGTGGTTCTTGGACCACGGTCCATGCAACTGGATCGAAATATCGACAATTTAACAAAAACAATCACAATTTTTTATTTTTAAGCTATTGCATAGCTTCTATCGCGGGCCTTGAGCGTGGAGACCGAATCCAGAAATTCCGTAACGAAAATAACCTGACACGGGACTCCTCTCACCGCTAGATGGCGTTGATAAAAAATGCTATGCAATAGCTTTACCGCGGCAGTCCCCGAGTGCCACACGTCTTTTTTATTAAAGGGTTAACTGTTAACCTACACTTAAAGGAAATATCCTAATAGAGTTATATAAATACATATCAAAAATTCCGCCGGATTCCCGCAGAGATATGGGTTCGAATCCCGCCGGCTTCGAAATTTTTGACATCTATACTAATATTATAAAGCTGAAGAGTTTGTTTGAACCCGCTAATCTCAGGAACTACTGGACCGATTGCAAAAATTCTTTCGCCGTTAGATATGTACGTGATCCGTGAGTGCTATAGGCTATATATTATGTACCACGGGCGAAGCCGAGGCGGTCCGCTAGTGTATTTATAAATCTATTAAAAACACTCCCAGTGGTACGTATAATTCTATTACAATTAGTATAAGTACCTACTATGTATAGGGGAGTGTACCTAATCCTATAAATAATGGGATTTCACACTTTCGCAGAATTGATCCCGCATATAAATCGATGCGGGATTCGGCGGGATTAACGCTACTGCTACGGGTATCTTTTCGGGTTCAAACGAGACAGATTTATGCCAGAGCATATTTGTGTCTCGTTTTAACCTCCATCTTGAGTCAAAGCAGGCTCTAAACATGTCAGCATGTCTGCCTTGCGCCTTTATACAGTTCTATTGCAGTTCCATGTTCAAAAGAACTGTCATCAATTCAACAGTACTGAACTCGTCAATGGAGACTCGTGACAAGTAATTAACTTAGTTATATTGATATTGGCCTTGTTCCTGATCGCTCCGCGTGAAGATTCAATTATTTTTAACTACTTATAGCTCTTATAGTACCTACTTATCCGTCTATCCGATCGTGATGCCCGCGCCTTTTTTTTTTCTTTTACTTTTTTGGTTTTTGATTCCTGCGGGACCTCTTTCATTTTTCGGGTTAAAAAGTAGTATATGTCACTCTCCTCGTCCCCAACTACTTATACCCATAAAAAAATTACGTCGATCCGTAGCTCTGTTGCAGCGTAATTGAAGGAAAAACCAACAAAAAAACACACTTTCGCGTTTATAATATTAGTGAGAATTAGTAAGGATAAGAATTATAGGTACCAATAGAGTTACTAACCCTGGCTTTCACCCGGGATAAATTATAAAATTGTAAATTAAAAACTAAAAATGTGTAAATGTAAATATGGATATTAAATAAAGCTTATTATTATAATCCTGGCTTTTGGCACAGAAATAGTACCTAATACTTATTCGGAAAATCGACAATATGATCTTCTTCTTCCACTTCCACGTGCCTCGGTCTAGCGCTGAATGTATCCAGCGGCTTCATGCACCTCGTATGATGGCGGTCGACACAACCATTGGACATGGACTATTGGAGCCTCTAGGCGGTAATGGACCATCATAGTCACGAGGACATAATAAGTTTTTGACGACCTCCCTGGCGCAGTGGTGAGCGCTGTGGTCTTATAACTGGGAGGTCTCGGGTTCGATTCCCGGCGGGGGCAATTTAGTAATTTATTCTTTCTAAATTGTCTTTGGTCTGGTCTGGTGGGAGGCTTTGGCCGTGGCTAGTTACCACCCTACCGTCAAAAACGTGCCGCCAAGCGATTTAGCGTTCCGGCACGATGGCGTGTAGAAACCGATTAGGGGTATGGGTTTAATTTACACTGCTATACCCCTTCCAAATTAGCCCGCTACCATCTTAGACTGCATCGTTACTTACCATCAGGTGAGATCGCAGTCAAGGGCTGTCTTGTCATAGAATAAAAAAAAAAAGTTATCCATTACAGTACCTGCCTATAGTAAAAGCTCTTAATAAGATCAAGATCAGCGCATCTCAGCCGCAAAGCGATCACCGTGAGCTCAATGTTAATGGAGCTTTTTACCAGGGTGACCAACCGTTGTGGGTTTTTCAGGACATGTCCTGTAAAAAATCCGGCCTCGGAAGAATAACTAGAATTTAGTAAAATTGGTGTAGAATTAGAAACTAATCTTGAAATAAAGAACCGTCATCTCTGGTTTTCTAAAAAATCATTTCGAATAAAAAAAATATAGCAAATTGCTGCCACCATGTGGTTTTTCTAAAAAGTAATTTCGAATATAAAAAAATGTTTATGTTAATAACATAAATGTATACATAAATGTATATAATATAAATGTCATAAGAGCCACAAATTGGCCTATATGAAAAAAGCAGGAAAATTTCTTAAGAAATTAGAAATTATACGCGGTAAACGTTATTATCCTTTTCCTAAAGCAGCATTTTATTCTTTTTCATTTCTGTAAACACTGGTTAAAACATCTTCCTTGATATTGTTAAAGTCACTGAGCGTACAAGCACTGCCGTACATTAGTAGCTGGAAAACTTTCAACTTTAAAGTGCGAGAACAATTCGGCAATTGACTTAGCATTGTGCACACCATCTACGGTCGCATGTATGTTTTTTTTTATTATGAGATAGGCTTGCTTGAGGACAGTCAATGATGGAAAGCATTGATTAGGTCTAGGTTGGAACGCGCTTGCCTAGAAAATGTCTATTTACTATTGTCTTGATGGTACTCAAATTATACGTAGCCGGAAACACAGACGCTGGAAGTGTTTTAAGTTTTATTTTGAAAAGGATAACAATGTACACCTGTCTATTTAGTTTAGAGATTTTGAAAAACGAATTTAGCACCTAGGAATATGCATCCCGAACAAGTCCTTAATTGAAGCATTTTCAGCTGGTCACCCTACATTATACGCAAACTATCGATTTATTGAACAATAGCACATCTGGTACAGGTGTCGACACACGACACTATAGAATACCACTTCAAACAACACTCCAAGTCTCCGACCCTCGTCTCTATTACAACCGAATAGAATTGAAATTCCTTTGAAAAATAGTTTCAGAAGTGAAAAGTATGTCTTGGTCGGTAGGATAAGAACATAGTTTAAAAACTAATCTAACATCAAATGCCCTAACTCCTATCTCAAAGGCATAGAGTCTTTATTCTTTTGCTAAATAGTTTCAAAACAGTATGTTTATGTTGGTTATTTGTTGTGTGTGGTAGATTTGGATACAGTATAAATAGTTGGATGAAATTGGGATGATACACATTCAAGTGTCATTGGTGTATTTAACAAGATCACTATTAGAGGGTAGGTAGAAAAAAATCTCAAATAAAAATACTATTGGACGTCGTACAAGAAAATAAATACACTATCTCTAAAAAATACTTTAATACTTTATCATATACACATGTATTTTTGCCAGAAAAAAAATCTTAAAAAAAAATAAATATTTTTAGTCTAAAAGTAAATTGGTAAATATCTAGTAGGTTCTGAAAGTAATTTGAAAAAATTGCACTAATCTTGGGCTTTTGGGGTTTAAATATTGATTAGTTAGTTATTATTACTTTTACTTGACGACACTGTTGATAAATTTAATTCTTAATATAAAAAAAAAACTAAAATTATAATATAAGAGTTAGCAACATATTTTTACATACTAACTAAAATGAAAAATATATTGTTTCAGATAACAACAGATCTAAAAGAAAATGACGGTAAACAGATTTTTTCTTTTCGTTAAAATTAATTCTTTCCTGTGAAATATAGTAAATCAAAAGTATTATTTGAATGAACCAGTAATTTGTGACTTATTTTAAATAAGTTGAAAAAAAAAAAAAAAAATTGTACCAATCATTAAGTACATTTTCATTCGCTGTTAAGTACTAATAAATTAAATACATACTTATTGTTACAGATGTTCATATTCATAAGCTTACTCGCGTACGTGATAGCTGAACCGCCTGTGGGGTAAGTTTCTAGATAAATTAAATAAAAAAACCTACAAGAAAAGTCCTACAACTCTTCTGGTGGTATAGTCTTCACCTGTCATAAGAGCCACAAGTTGGTAATGTTGGCATACATGAAATAAATAATTTTGAATTCTGTATGTTGCTTAAAGGCATAATCGCATTACATTGATGACGTTACCGAACTTGATAATAAATAGTGCTGTTAATTCCAGGAATGGCTACCCTGCAGCACGATCAAGTTACGAGCATCATGTCGATAGCCCAAGGTCTCTGGAACAAGAATATGGCGCACCAGTATTAGAAGCAAGAAGCAACTACGTTAATGACGCTAGATCCCAACTTTCTTATGATAGAGCCAGATCCACATCACCCCAAGACTTTGGGACTCCTGGATTCCGATCAGTATCTCGGGAGTTTGGACCTCAGAAGGCCAGAACTGGTTTATCTCAAGAATATATTCCACCAAATGCTAGGACAAGCGTTTCTCAAAATTATGGGCTTCCTAATGCTAGGTCAGGGCTCTCTCAAGATTATGTACCACCGAAACCTAGATCAGGCATTTCTCAAGAGTATGGAACACCAAATACTAGATCAGGATTATCTCAACAGTACGGAGTACCCAATGTTCGGTTAGGATTGTCGCAAAAACATGATCCCCAAAATGCAAGATCTAACATTTTTCAAGAGTCTAGTCTACCTAATTCCCGAAGCCTGTCTCAACAATACAGTTCACCCAACCTACGTAATGCTGCCTCAGATTATACTCGATCTCCAGATTACAGCATATCTAGTGCTCGTTTGTCTCAAGAGTATGGAACTCCTCAATTGAGAAGTTCGCAAGATTATAAAACCAACATCCCGTCGGATTCCTATGGAACACCTCTCCAAAGATCCTCCCAAGCACTATCAGATTACAACGCACCTTCAGAAGAATATGGTCTGCCGTCACAAAGGAATTTCGATCATTCACCCTCGCAAAAATACGAACAGCCGAACTTTAGAAATGCTCAATCATATAGCCCTCTTTCCCAAGGAATTACTGCATCAAGCAGATTCAACAAAGGTTCTGCATCTTCTAGGTCTCTTCAATCTTCTTTCGTTTCAAGAAGCCCATCACAAACGTATGGGACCCCTGGTTCTACATCTTACTCAGCACCCAGTACAAGGAATATTGACTCTTATTCTCCAGCTGCAATTGACGCTTATTCTCCAGCCGCAAAGTCTATTTCTACCACATATTTGCCAAGTTCTCGAAGTGCTTCTCAGACGTACGCAGCACCTGATGGACGTAGCTTATCATCAGAATATAGTGCTCCAGACGCTAGAGCTTTAAATACGGATGCTTACGCTTCTTCATTTGACACAGCTAGGTTGGTATGATTTTTTTTAAGAATATGTGATGCAGATGATGATTCGATTGTCACATTAGAAGTACCCCTTTAATATAATTCTTCAACCCTTTGTAGAGATCTAACTAACCCTTTGTGAAGATCTAATTAAGCAGCTTGAATTATAAATTGAGTTACCATGGCCAACTAAAATAATTTTCTAACTATCCATAGATCAATCCCTTCAAATCAATATGGTACTCCATCCAGCCGGGACGCAATGCCTTCAGAACAATACGGGGTGCCAGAACAGTATGATGCCCTCTCCGGCCAGGGATACAGCTATGCCAGAAATGCACTTGATGAGCTTCTGAACCAGGTGGGTGCTTCATTAATTAGGGGCTTAAAATTTCCAGAGGCTTCTCCCGTGCTGATTCAGTACAAAACATAAACTTTCAAGCGAACGAGATTCCAAATGTAATGTTTTGAAAAATTATAATACCTTCTTTACCAACACGAATTGTGCTTTCTATGACAGTTAGCTACTCCAACAACTTGGGACCACAATGTGCCCATCCATTCGAACTTTAGCTTCGCGATGAGCTATGTCGGTAAATCTGGTCCTCTTCTTCCTTATTTCATTTCTGATCGGATCTCGTAGGGATATTTTCGGCAACATAATTACGAAGTTTAAAAAATTGCAGGAGCCAGCTAACTATGACTTCGGGTACAAAGTGAGTGACTACGCAAGCGGGAGCGACTTCGGTCACACGGAGAGCAGGCAGGAGAACAAGGCAGAGGGATCATACTTCGTGGTACTTCCGGACGGCACCAAACAGGTACATCCTTACTTCGTTAATTAACAACATAAGAAGGATCTAAAAACTTCTGTTAATCTGATACATCAGAAAAATCTGAAGAGTACAGTACTTCTTACACTAGGTACAGATATTTTCATTTCTGACTTGAAGGACAACACGTAGAGGAACTCCTAACTTAACTATCTCCATCACCCACTGAGTGACTCTAAGTTATTGTGAGACCAAGTTTCAAAGCCATATTATGTTATCACTTGAAAAATTGGAAAACTGCACTGATCAAAGATTTTGGTCTTTGAATTTCGGTCTTTGGTCTTTGAACAATAATGGAAACTAGCTAGACTTCTATAAAACCCCCGTTGGAACCCCCTGTTTTTCCGGGATAAAAGGTATCCATTATCAATCTCCAAGACCTCAACTATACCAATGCCAAAAATAACGTCAGTTCGTAGTTCTATTGCGGCGTGATTGAAGAAGAAACCATCAAACAAACACACTTTCGCATTTATAATATTGGTAGGGATGGTAGGGTCGTGAGCAGCTGGAATTGGGTCTCCAGCCATTCACTTTTCCATCACGCACATGAACCTGGGAAGATGGCAGCTTATGGCACAAGCGGTCTCACTTTTTAGTACTTACGGAAGTCTGGGGGGCTATCTCTTCCTCAGAGACGAGCCCAGTGGATGTCGCGCTAGGAAGGCTCTGGTTATGTTCTTAAAAGATCTTGGGGCCTTCCAATATGCGCTGAGGGTGGCCATTGAGGAGGTTTTAGCGAGTAAAAACCCGACTCCGACGCCGACTCTACCCCAGGATTTCCGGTATCTTTTAAAATTACCCCTAGTTAAAAAAATGGATGGTAGGGAGTTCGAAATCGAATAATTAAAGCACATTAAAGCAAACATTCTTGTACTCGTATTTACAGACTGTAGACTACGAAGCCGACGAGCGTGGCTTCAAGCCCAGGATATCAGTGGAGCCAGCTGAATCCAGGTCAGGATACGATGATAACGCTGCTGATCTCACCCGTTCCCCAGATGGACCTTATTAGAACAGCGATAGAGACCAAATCTCCTTGACAACTGAAGACTCGAAGAAACTCAAAAGGATTGTTTTCGTCTAACGCCACATCTTTTTTTTTTTATTTCAAAAATACTTCTCAAATTTGTTTTTTAGAGAAAACTAAGCAAATATTTATGCTATTTTCATATTTTGTCAAGTTTTTCCGTTATTTTGTAAAATTACTTTTTAACTTGTGTTAAGCTCTTTGGTTAAGCTTTATGTGATAACTTAATTTTTAAATTCCAAATTAATGTTAAGCTAATAGTCTACTTTATATGCTGCCAAAGTTGTCAAACCTACGTGCAAATACCTAGTGACAGCAAAATATATATTTTTGTTTAGTAAAACAAAGTTTTTTCTGTAAACTTTATGCAGCCACGTCACGTTCAGAACTTGGAAATCACGTGAACACGATGTAATTTTGATAGCAAATAAAGTTGCTATTGTATAAATGTGGATTTAAAACAAGATATTCAAGTACTTTTCCTCTCTTTGCGCATTCAATATTTTGTAAATAATATTATTTTTCTATTAGTATATCTTCATTTGTGCCATTTTATTATAATTATGAATGCCTGTTTTGACGAAAACGTGAAAAGCGAAAAACTCTTTATTTATTTTTGTAGCAAATTGAAAAAATGTATAAAAAAATTACCTCATAAGTTTGTAAGATGCGCTTATAAATAGTACCTAAATATATTATTGCATAATATGAAATACTTGCTTTTAATATTTTTCATTTATATCCGTCTCCCTTCAAATAACTCTCCCTCTCATCTCTGAAAATGATTGCTACAGTATGTTAATCTTTCTTTCTTTTGACAAAAATGCATTTTTTTTAAATATTAGAAAAGCTGAACTTGACTTATATTCTTCTCCCCTCCAACTAAGCGAAAAGCTTGTGCTGTATGGGTACGAAAATAGTACCTATAGTTCTTCTAATTCAAGAGGGCGCGTGAGCTTTACTTGTGGTTACGTCGTGTACATGCACATTGCGTAAGTGTGTGCGATGTGTGGCTATCAATAGCCTAGGTGGAAGCGGTTGGGCGCGAGCAAGCTCTCACTACACTTATATAGATATGACACACACACACAACCACGCGCCCTCGTGAATAATTCACGAGAGCCTATATTACGCCCGATAATATCAGCTATCTGCCAGTGAAAGTCCCGTCAAAATCGGTCCAGCCGTTCCCGAGATTAGCGGCAACAAACAGACAGACAGACTTCGTACTTTCGTATGCAGTTAGTAAAAAGCTGTTCTTTTGATATTACAAACAGACACTTCAATTTTATTTATTTGTATAGATTTCACCCCGAGTACATGCAGGATGGCCGTGTCAGGAGAGGCATGGTTAGTGGTTACGTCATCGCAATATGAAGAGTGAACACATCAAAGGATATATCCTTCTATAGAAGGCTATGCATTCAGCACAGCCTAAGAATTAGGCTTTGCATCGGCTGACAGAGTCCTGCCAGCTGCGACGGGAGACAAACGCATTAGAGAAAATGAATCATGCTTAGATAAAATAAAATAAAAGTAATAATAATATAAACGTATAAATCTTTTAACAAAACCGACTTCAAACGTCACTACAATGTATATCAATTGTGCCTATAAAGTTTGAAGAGTTCCCTCGATTTCTCCAGGATCCCATCCCAGTATGTTCCCGGATTACTCGAAGACGCCTGGTCCCATTATCATCAGGTTAGGATCTAATGATGGGATCCTGAAGAAATCGAGGGAACTCTTAAAAAATTTACAGGCACAATTGATTTACTTTGTAGAAGCGTTTAGTTTCTCCCCTTCCAAGTTAGCCTGCTATTATCTTACCGTCAATTAAGATCGCAGACAAGGGCTTGTCATCGAATAAAAAAAAATAGATATAGTAAGTGCTAAGTGGTATACAAGGATAAAAAACGCTTACAAATATTATAAATGTGAAAGTGTATTTGTTTATTGATTTTTCCTTCAATCACGCTACAACAGAGCTAAGGATTGACATGATTTTTGCATAGGTATAGTTGAGGACTTGGAGACGATGGAGACATAGGCTACTTTTTATCCCGGAAAATCGAAGTGTTCCCGCGCGATTTCAAAACTAAATTCACGCGAACGAAGTTGCGGGCATCAGCTAACTGTATTCAAAACATCAGAAAACATGCTCTACCATCCGGACATTTATATTTGTTTTAACACAATTAACAGGACCATGATTATTCATTGAGTAAATAGATATAATGCGATCTGAGCGAAAAACAATAGCGAGCCTTGATTGGTGTCACGACGCGAGACGACCGTACAAACAAGATACAAACGTGTGGACACCCTCACCAAAGAACAGAAAAAGATATGGAGTCGCCACAGTTTATAAAAGTATATAAAAGTAAGATTTACTTATTAGGCCTATTAATTGATTCCTGTGGGTGACGACATTAAGTTCTATATTTCAGACTCCTATTTTATAATTTTAAGTTTTGAATTTTCAAAAATTTGAAGCCTCAATAGCCCAACGATTAAAGATACGGTCTGCGGACTGAAAGGTCGCGGGTTCGAACCCCACCCGTTGCACTGTTGTCGCAGCACAAGCTTTTGGCTTGTTTGGAGGAGAGAGGAGAATATAAGTCACGTTCAGTTTGGCTAATAAAATCTATAAAAAAAATTAATACTCAAATGAAAACGAAATGAAATCTAAAACCTTATCGAAGTTATTTTTAAGCTATTGCATAGCTTCTATCGCGGGCCAGCGTGGAGACCGAATCCAGAAATTCCGTAACGAAAATAACCTGACACGGGACTCCTCTACGGTGAGCCGCTAGATGGCGCATTTTTTATCAACGCCATCTAGCAGTGAGCCGCTAGATGGCGTTGATAAAAAATGCTATGCAATAGCTTTACCGCGGCAGTCCCCGAGTGCCACACGTCTTTTTTTTGTCAATAGCGACTCTATGTGTCTCTTATTCCTACACCTTGAAAGTACGTCTATTATGTCGCTAATGAGACGCAATTTTTCATCCCCTACTCAACGACAAGCTTTAACAGAATTGAAAGTATAAAAGAACTAAATCTAGAACGATCGTATCATTGTTGCATTTTACCGGCTCTACAGCTTTGTGGTTCACTGATTTTTTGCTAATAAAAATGAGGGTAAGTTTACTTTTTCGACGAACTTCCTGACGCAGCGGTGAGCATTGTGGTCTTATATGAGGTAGGTCACAGGTTCGGTTCCCGGGAGAGGCAATTTTGGTATTTAAGATTTCTAATATCACTACAATTAAGTGCTTCATCTGGTGACAGTAAGGTCAGTAAGGGCTGGCTCAATTTTGCTCAAAAGCTAAAAAAAAGTGTATGACGCCTCCCTCTTGCTATTGGTTAAAATGCATTGATGCAGTAAGAACGCAATAAATTCAGCCAATGAAAGGTGATGGAGACTGAAAACGGTTCGACGGGTAAATCCCCCCCCTAGAAATAGAAATAGAAATAGTAAATTACATTTCTCTTTCAAACCTTCAATGGATAAAAAATGCCTATCGTCGTTGACAGGCACTGAGTTACAGAATCAGCCCTCTGAAGTGTATAATAAATTAATTATGGACAATTCATTCTCTGGTTTCAGCTTCAATTTGTTGTATTCGTGGTTGCTACATCAGCATCCGTCCTGGCGGAAATTCCACCATCTAACAGGTACCACAAAATACATAACAGTACAGACACAGAAGATTCAATGCAACCTGAATTGTACTTTATTGTGTGGTAGCAAGAGTCGCTATTTCTTCTTCTTTATCAACCGATAGACGTCCACTGCTGGACATAAGTCTCTTGCATGGACTTCCACCGGCTTTCGTCTTGCGCCGCCTGAACCCTCCCTGCGACTCGTTGGATGTCGTCGGTCCACCTAGTGGAGGGTCTGCCAACACTGCGCTTCCCGGTGCGGGGTCGCCACTCCAGCACCTTGGGACCCCATCGACCATCAGCTCTTCGAACTATGTGCCCCGTCCATTTCCACTTCAGTATCGCGACTCGCTGAGCTATGTCGGTGACTTTAGTTCTCTTAAGGATCTCCTCATTTCTGCTTTAATCTCGCAGGGATTGAGTCGCTATTTATTGAAATGATTTAGTGGCGTAAATCTTCTGTACCTTTACTATTATATTAGATATAAGTATTAATTCTAACCCTGTCTCACTAATCTATCTTCACCCATCATCAGCTATCTTCCACCGTCACAAGCAAATCGCAACACCGGCTACCCTCAAGGTCCTCGACCCGTGCCATCCTTCCCTGAGGCACCGGAGGTCATTGCTGCCAGGACCCTGGAGCAACCTGGTCGTGTACAAGGAAACGGCTTCACCAGGTAAATACATTAACTATTTCCTAGGTATTTAATGCAAGCTCAAAATTTACCCAAAGGGTAATTGTCCCATTTTCAACAGACGCTCTTCAAATGCTCATCATTTATAAATTTTCCAACTCAGGAGCAGTTCCCACGACACTGCTGTCCAGGGAGGATTAGGAGCTCGAGACAGTCACGGTTACAACGAAAACTCTGCGCTTTATGGGATAAACGAAATCGACGCTAAGTCGGTTAGTAAGCGAACTCCTTTTTACCTATGGCTTTTTCTACCTCATGAGCTAAACTAAGGTAATATTCTAACCTAAGCATACCCAAAATACTTTTATCTCCTTTTACTATACTCAATGTTTCCAACAGGATTTTTCTTGTAAACATTGAGCAGTATATAAATCCACTGAATTCTGTGTTCAGGAACCAGCGAACTATAACTTCGGGTACATGGTGACTGACTACGAGGGTTCTGACTTCGGCCACCAGGAGGAACGGCTGCAGGAGAAGGCCCAGGGGCAGTACCACGTGGTTCTACCTAATGGCAGGAAGCAGGTATAATAAAATAGTAAATTAAAAAAAAAAACAAAAACACGACAGCGTAAATAAAAAATGAAAAGGAAAAAACAAGTCCAATACTCTAGAATTCTAGACTAGACAATACAGCATTGTAAAGTCGACATCTCCTGAGGATGCTCCGGTGTCGGGGCGAAACGTGCGTCGAGAGTAGTATAAAAGTCTTGTGTGGTGGTGCATGTGAGTGGTGGTGGCATTGCTTGCTTGGGAACTTGGCTTTCTTGCTTGGTTGTGGAGGTAAGCGGTGCTTAGCTTGTAACTGCATGTTTGACCATACAGATTTTTTCTGTTGGCCGCTACGAATAAATAATTACTATAATAATAAATTGCTATAAAGCAAAACTAGCTTTTGCCCCCGCGACTTCGTCCGCGTGGAATTAGATTTTGGGGTGGAATTTTCAAAAACTGTGACACACGTACTTCTTTATTTTTAACTGAAAGCTCAAATATCAACTTTGATGGAAACAGCTTGAAAAATGACGGAGTATCATATAAACTTCCATCCCCCATTTAAACCCCTTAGGGGTGGAATTTTCAATAATCCTTTCTTAGTGTGCGCCTACGTCATAAAAGGAACCAACTGTAAAAATTTCAAGTTTCTAACTTCAGAAGTTGAGGCTGTGCGTTGATATCTCAGTCAGTCATTCAGTCAGTCAGTCAGGACTTTGAATTTTATATATATAGATAATTCTACCCTTTTCTTTCTAATCATGAACTTCCGCAAAGTAACGCCTGATTCTATCCAATATCTAGAATTCTGTTAAATAATATTGACTTAATTAACAGTCAGGACTCGGGACCCATTATTCGGAAGATTTGAACCGATCTACTTAGATTTTTAATGGCTCCCGACTGTTTAAGCTTGAAAACGATCGGATAACACCACGATAACACCCTATACATATAATATTAGGTTAGTGAAATCGACCCTAAATTATAAATAAGATATCTAGTTTTTTTTAAGCTATTGCATAGCTTCTATCGCGGGCCAGCGTGGAGACCGAATCCAGAAATTCCGTAACGAAAATAACCTGACACGGGACTCCTCTACGGTGAGCCGCTAGATGGCGTTGATAAAAAATGCTATGCAATAGCTTTACCGCGGCAGTCCCCGAGTGCCACACGTCTTTTTTTTGTTACAGACCGTAAGTTACGAAGCAGACGAGCGCGGATTCAAACCCCAGATTTCCTACAAGGATACAGAAGACCTCACCCGCTCGGGGGGGTACGAAGATGTCGCCAACACCCGTAGTCATGGCAACGGATACCAAAATGGCGCCCATGAAGATACAAGCGCTTACTGACTCACAATGTGGTTAATTGTAACATTTAATATCATTTTGGGTTTGCAATAAATTTTTTTGTAACGAGTTTTTATGTATTGTTTACTTTTCTGATAATAATATCTGAGAGGTTTTCTCTTTCTAATTTTATCTACCAAACTTTTTTTTCTGAAATAAGATATTTTTCGAAATACCTACTTCCGAACATTATCCAATAATTTTTCAAAATCGGTCATCAACACATTTTTTTTATTCGATGACAAGACCGCCCTTGACTGCGATCTCACCTGATGATAAGTGACGATGCAGATGGTACCGGGCTTTGAAGGGGTATAGCAATGTAAGTTCAACCCATACCCCTAATCGGTTTCTCTTTCTACGCGCTATCATGCCGAAACGCCAAATCGCTTAGCGGCACGTCTTTGACAGTAGGGTGGTAACTAGCCACGGCCAAAGCCTTCCACCAGACCAGACCAGAGACAATTCAGAAATTATAAATTCCCAAATTGCTCTGTCGGGATTCGAACCCGAGACCTCCTAGTTATAAGACCACAGCGCTCAGCACTGCGCCAGGGAGGTCGTCAAGAAAATAGGTACCATAATAATAATCGATGGCAAACAAAAGGCGTTCGTCATCACGAGATTAATTAGCCAATAATTGCTTTGCCATCTTCATTGATCGTGATCTTGAATTACGTATTTAATTAGGTTTATCTGCGACTTCCTTCGCGTGAATAAGGCATCAAAACGACGTCTTTTGACTTCAAATAATACCTATTGTCTATTTGAGTATCCAATCCAACAGGCCAGCACCTTGAGACCCAACGATTGGTTCTTAGGTTTTGACGACCTCCCTGGCGTAGTTGTGAGCGCTGTGGTCTTTATCACTGGGAGGTCTCGGGTTCGATTCCCGGCGGGGGCAATTTGTGAATTTATAATTTCTGGATTGTCTCTGGTCTGGTCTGGTGGGACGCTTTGACGGTGGCTAGTTATCAACCTACCGTCAAAGACGTGCCGCCAAGCGATTTAGCTTTCCGGCACGATTGCGTGTAGAAACAGATTAGGAGTATGGGTTTAATGTACACTGCCATAGCCCGTCCAAGTTAGCCCGCTACCTAGACTGCATCGTCACTTATCTTCAGGTGAGATTACAATCAAAGACTAACTGTCATCGAAAAAAAAAATGAAAATCTGTTATGTACAAATCTTATACCCGCATGGAATAGTGCTAAGAATTACTCAAATAAAATATACAGCCAGGGCCCCAAGTCTGCTATTTTACATGTCATTGTCATTGAACCGCAATACAATTACAATTCATTTGTCATTGGTCTAAAATTTCGTAGTCTACTAAATTCACAATGGTCGTTCGATTTCTTATAATTGGATTGTAATTCAATGATACCTTGGTATTGCCATTAGCTTAAAAAGCGTTTGTCGAAATGAGTTTCAAAAAAAAAACTACATATTAAAAACGTTTATTTAAGCTAGATTCAAAGCTAGATGTGTCAGTGGCAAACCATCGGAAAACAATTGTGACGCCATTGAATTAGTAGACTACCAAAATTGCTAAAAGTAGCAATTGGGATGTCATTGATAGACAATTGAACTACAATTGCAATAGCAGACTTGGGCCCCTGGTCAGATCCTTTGTGCAAAAAGTGACCCCACTCTGATTTTTTCGGACGACTCCCTGCTTGAAAGACAGTTGTATCCTAGAAAGGGACATCTAGAATACTTTTTATCCCGGAAGACTCAATAGCCCAACGGTTAAAGGTACGGACTGAAAACTCAGTCGCAAGTTCGAGTCCCCCTTGTTGCACTATTGTCGTACCCACTCCTAGCACAAGCTTTCCGCTTATTTGGAAGAGATAGGAGGGTATTAGTCAACTTCAGCTTGGCTAATGTTCTTTTTTTAAAAAAAAGACGTGTGGCACTCGGGGACTGCCGCGGTAAAGCTATTGCATAACATTTTTTATCAACGCCATCTAGCGGTGAGAGGAGTCCGTGTTCCCGTCGAGCCTTAGGTTTTTTTCGTTACGGAATTTCTGGATTCGGTCTCCACGCTCAAGGCCCGCAATAGAAGCTATGCAATAGCTTAAAAAAAATTGCCATCAACTAGCACTAAGTCAATTGGACCTTCCAATTCGCTCTAAATTTTGTCCTATATCAACTGCGAAGGTGTTCAAATAACCTACTTAATTTTCAAATATTTGCTCATTCGATGGAGTTGTTTGAGTTTTTTTTAATAGAACTTATTTTGGTATAAATTGGGGCACCGATTAACTTCGCACATCATTCGCATCACCTTTTCCGAGATCTCAATACCAAATCAACATGAAGGTAAGTTTTATTGTTATTTTATTTGGAAGTAAAAGTTTATTTTAATACAATATAGAGTCTTGGCCTAAACCCTTCTCATTCGGGAGTAGACCAGTGGCGAGATATGAATGATGTTAATGAATGAGAGAGATGAGAATGACTAGCTTTTGACTGCGTCTTCGCTCACGTAAAGTTCGATTTTTCAAACCCATATTTTACCCCCTTAGGGGTGGAATTTTCAAAAATCCTTTCTTCGCGGATGCCTACGTCCTGATAGCTATCTGTATGCCTTTCAGCCCGATCCGTCCAGTGGTTTGAGCTGTGCGTTGATAGATCAGTCAGTCAGTCACTTTTTCCTTTTTTATGTTTAATATATATTGAGAATTTTTTTTTACTAAAATAAGGAACTCTAATAGTTTCGTAGTCAAGAGCTAACTTATAGAGGATTAAAAAAAAATGTTTTTTTCAGATGATAGCACTAATTTTTGTGGCCATAGCGATGGCTGATGGCAAGGGCTCAGGGCCCTACTTACCAAGTGGTTGGAGGCCAGATGGACCCGCCTTCTTTCTGCCTTCTGAAATTGTGGTACGACATTATTTGTGAAATTACTTATTGACTTTGATTTAACTGGTTAACTCCAGACTCCAAAGTCTGGAACATCGGCGCAAGGTTGCCTGTTTGTCGGTGTTCTACAGATATATTCCGGAGAGTGTGCTCAAGAACTATTCGATTTAGTTCCACCATCACCTTAATACCACCGACCCGCAAGGGATTGTATGAATCTGTACCGCTACGTGGTCGAAATTCCACGATCTCGCACCAAGCGCTTTGCTTCCACGTTCCTAATACGCACCGCAAAAATTTGGAATGCCCTTCCGGCTTCCGTTTTTTCAACTAACTTTAATGTGGGTTTCTTTAAATCAAGAGTGAATAGGTATCTTCTATGCAAGCGCGCACCATCTTAGGCTGTATCTTCACTTTTTTCAGAAACCATCACCAACCCCAGTAATAGACCTCAACCTCCAAGGCTCCGAGGCATCAGGATCTGACTTCCTCCAAGAGTACGGTCCCCCGAAGGTACAGGACATCTCACAGAACTTGCTGAACCAAGGGTTACCTGATGTTACTATTGAGCAAACCTTCGGGTTTGCAGCGCAAAATGCTGGAAGCCAAGTTGGTGCTGAGAAAGTTGTGGAAATCTCTGAAGGTAAATTAATGCAGATTTTAGTGATAAATCTCTTTATGACCTCGGCATCCTTTTCAAGCGGTTTGGGGTCCAATCCTAGGCTAGGATGATAGACAAATTATTTGATTCAATCCAAATGCTTAACTAATTGATTGCATTGTTCTTTCAGTGAAACCAGAAGTATTGCTAACGGAGCTACCCACAACAGTATCTCAATCTTCAATAGATGACAACCCACCTATATCTGCTGAACTACCAATTTTGGATTTCGTAGTCAAAGAAACAACTATTATTCCTAACACCGAACAAGCCATAGTCCTCGTTGGTCAAACGAATCAGGAATCTAACGTACAATCAAGTTCCCAAGAATCTGTTAATGTTCTATCAAATCAACAAAATTCAGAAGTATCGAATGTACAATCGATTCAACAAAATTACCAAGAGCCCGCTGAATCGAATCAGCAATCAACACAATCATTGGAATATCAACAAGAATCATCAACAGCAAGCGATTTGGAAAAGGTTACAGCGTCTAGCGATTCTGTAGGGAATACGGAAGTGTTGTTAGTTAATGTACCAACAGTAACCGAAGAAAAGGTTCCTGGAGTACAAAATATACCTGATATTATTGCTATCTTGGAGAAAGAGATTTCAACTCAACAGGTAATTTTATCTAATCCTTCCTAATATTATAAATGCGAAAGTGTTTTTGCTTATTGGTTTGTCTTTCAATAACGCAGAAACGGAGCACCGGATCAGCCTGATTTACTGCATAAGTATGGTTGGGGATCTGGAGAGTGACATAAGCTCCTTTTTATCCTGGAAAAAATTAAGGACCTATCTAAGGATTATAAAACTCCTATATAAGCCACTGGACCGATTGAGATGTAAATCTCTACACTTGAAATCCATTAGATTGTCCTGCGACTCGTTTGATGTCTTCGTCCCACTTAGTGGTCTGCCAACGCTGCGCTTTCCGGTACGATGTCTCCACTCCAGCAACTAGAGACCTCAACTGTTTATCATATTATCTTCATAATGTTGAAAATTCCATGTCAAAATACATATTAACATCAGTGTTAACATCGTTCAAAAGAATTTGTCAAATAGTCCTTCCCTGCTTGACCCCTTTTGCCTTTGGAGTTGGGCCAGTTAAAAATTTATTTGTACCCTCCATATCTGGATTAAATTTTCGCCCTTCAATCTACAGATTTTAGATTAGATAGGTCTTTATTTAACTGGATGGATATTTTTTTAATTTCAGAGTGAAGAGAACCAGGCAGCAGGTGAACTAACTTCAGATCAGGGCCAAATCCCCGAAGGGTTCCTGGAGTATGGACCACCAGGCTTCACAGAATATGGACCTCCTAAAGAAGATAAGGTAGGAATATTTTTCTTTATCCTATCACGGGTGGGTTTAGTTTTTCAACTCACGAGGGCGCGTGGCTCATGGTTCTGTGCGTGTCGTATCTGTATAAGTGGGAGCGAGAGCTTCCTCGTGTCTGACCGCTCCCACCTAGGCTCCTGACAGGCACGCACACTTATGCAATGTGCAATGTGCATGTACACGACGTAACCACAAGTAAAACTAACGCGCCCTCGTGAATTGCAAGAACTATACCAAGGATGCGAAAGTGTGTTTGCTTGTTGATTTGTCCTTCAATTACTCCGCAATGGAGCGACAGATTTACGAGACTTTTGCATTGGTATATAGTTGAGGAATTGGAAAGTGACATGGGATAAAATATATATCCCGGAAAAACAGACGGTTTCCATAAGATTTTTAAAAACTAAATCCCGCACTTGTCAGGAAGTATCTCAAATCTCTCAACTCGCAGTTCTGTAATGTTTTATCCGTGGAAAAGCCTCAAGAAAGTCATTTATCCGTGGAAAAGCCTCAAGAATTCATTTTATTTCTGTCATATAAAACCTCCTTTCCTTTTTTTGCAGGGTAAATCGGAAAATCTTCAAGCTGTTCAAACAAATGAGACTAATCGGCGACGAAGGTTTTCACCTAGAATAAGGTAAAAATATTTTTTCTTCTTCTAGAGGTATCCTCTTAAACCGTTATGTTACAGTTTACACCAAACTACCCTCACACCTAATTTCACTTCTGTTACCAAAGGTTGCCTGGTAGAGATTGCTCTGTTAAAAAAAAAAAAAAGACGTGTGGCACTCGGGGACTGCCGCGGTAAAGCTATTGCATAGCATTTTTTATCAACGCCATCTAGCGGTGAGAGGAGTCCCGTGTTAGGTTATTTTCGTTACGGAATTTCTGGATTCGGTCTCCACCCTCAAGGCCCGCGATAGAAGCTATGCAATAGCTTAAAAACAGCGGATGCAATCTAGTGGATAGATCCAGTAGCTAAATCACAACATCTAACGATTTTAGCTTAGCTGTTGGCAAAATCCATTTGTATGACAATGATATTTTTGTATATATAAATGACTAGCTTTTGCCCCCGCGACTTCGTCCGCGTAGAATTAGATTTTGGGGTGGAATTTTCAAAAACTGTGACACACGTACTTTTTTATTTTTAACTGAAAGCTCAAATACCAACTTTGATGGAAACAGCTTGAAAAATGACGGAGTTTCATATAAACTTCCATCCCCTATTTGAACCCCTTAGGGGTGGAAATTTCGAATAATCCTTTCTTAGTGTGCGCCTACGTCATAAAAGGAACCAACTGCAAAAATTTCAAGTTTCTAACTTCAGTAGTTTAGGCTGTGCGTTGATATCTCAGTCAGTCAGTCAGGACTTTGAATTTTATATATATAGATATTTGACTTGATTTGACTCTGCCTAATAATGATGATACTCTCAAAGGTCTAAGTAAGGTCCAAGTTAATAGTTTATCATTATTTTTTTCAGATTCGGAAAGAAGTAAATCTAAAGCACCGGGATGAGAATATCGAAGACTTAGGCTTACGTGTACTTAGACTTTCTAGTCTAGTTAGTTTAATTTAGGAAAAGTAATTAAATAACGGATGGTTATAATATTAAAGTAAAAATCCTTTTTACAAAACCGACTTCTAACGCCACTACAAAGTATACCTACTCGTATCAATTTTGCCTATAAAAGAAGAGTTCCCTCGATTTCTCCAGGATCTCATCATCAGATCCTGACTTGATGACCATGGGACCACCTGGGAAGTATAATCTTTCAAACAAAAAAAAAAATTTCCAAATCAGTCCAGACGTCTTCGAGTAATCGGGGAACATACATAAAAAAAAAGATTTCGATGAATTGAGAACCTCCTCCTTTTTTGGAAGTCGGTTGAAAATATTATGATTTTAATAAATAAGAAAAATAATTAAAACCCAATCACATATTCTCTATGATAAGTATCATAGAGAATATGTGATTGGGTTTTAGAGTTGCTACTTATACGCACGAGTATACCTAATGAAATACGCGTATTACGTTAATACTAATATTATACTGACAAAAAATAATGCATGTAGATTTACTTGGTGATAAATAAAAGCAATTATGTATTTTGAATACTGTAATTTTATTTATTTTGGTTTTATAGTTCCACATTTAGGTATATTACAACAAACAATAAAAAACTTTGTAATGGCGTTAGAAATCGGTTTTATAAAAATCCTTTTTATAAAAAGGATTTTTATAAAACCGATTTCTAACGCCATTACAAAGTTTTGCATAATAAATAACGCAGAAGTTATACCTAATTGACTAATAAAAGATGTACTTACAGCTACACTAATCGAATTAAAATTCGAAAATCGTTGTCGATAAACTAAAAAAACGTGAGACCCTTATTATTTCTAATACTTATTTCACTTAAGTTAAAATTCGAAAATCGATGTCAATAAATTAAAAAAACGTAACACCCTTATTTCTAATAAAAATTCGAAAATCAATGTCGAATAAATACTGTTCGTCTATGCTCTCTGCTTGCTTTTATATAGAGCTTCAAGAGTATTCATAGCTGCAAGGTAGTCGTAAGCCTGAAAAAGTTAAGGTATTAAGCATATTTAGGTATTAAGCGAACACAATTTCGCCCTCACAACCTGGGTGCCTGGAGCACTTCGACCATCCGTTGCTCCAGATCTTTTTTTCCACGTACTACCAAATTGTGGAATCATCTCCCTTCGACAGTGTTCCCACTCAATTACAATATGGGGTTATACAAGGGACGAACCAATAAGTTCCTGAAAAGCCGGCAACGCATTGGTGGTGCCTCTGGTATTACAAGTGTTCATGGGCGGCGGTAATCACTTTACATCAGGTGACCCACCAGCTCGTTTGCCCGCTATTCATATAAAAAAAAAAGACGTGTGGCACTCGGAGACTGCCGCGGTAAAGCTATTGCATAGCATTTTTTATTAACGCCATCTAGCGGTGAGAGGAGTCCGTGTTCCCGTCGAGCCTTAGGTTTTTTTCGTTACGGAATTTCTGGATTCGGTCTCCACGCTCAAAGCCCGCGATAGAAGCTATGCAATAGCTTAAAAATTAAGTTAAGTATTAGTAGGTAGGTAGGTAGGACAAGTTAAGGTATTTCTTCTACTTCTTTATCAACCGATAGACGTCCACTGCTGGACATAGGTCTCTTGCATGGACCTCCACAGGTCTCGGTCTTGCGCCGCCTGAATCCAGCGGCTCCCTGCGACTCGTTTGATGTTTTGACGATCTCTTTGGCGCAGTGGTAAGCGCTGTGGTCTTATAACTGGGAGGTCTCGGGTTCGATTCCCGGCGGGGGCAATTTAGGAATTTATAATTTCTAAATTGTCTCTGGTCTGTTCTGGTGGGAGGCTTTGGCCGTGGCTAGTTACCACTTTACCGTCAAAGACGTGCCGCCAAGTGATTTAGCGTTCCGATACGATGGCGTGTAGAAACCGATTAGGGGTATGGGTTGAATTTACACTGCTATACCCTTCCAAGTTAGCCCGCTACCATCTTAGACTGCATCGTCACTTACCATTAGGTGAGATTGTATTCAAAGGCTATCTTGTCATCGAATAAAAAATAAAAAAAAAGACGTGTGGCACTCGGGGACTGCCGCGGTAAAGCTATTGCATAGCATTTTTTATCAACGCCATCTAGCGGCTCACCGTAGAGGAGTCCCGTGTCAGGTTATTTTCATTACGGAATTTCTGGATTCGGTCTCAACGCTGGCCCGCGATAGAAGCTATGCAATAGCTTAAAAATAATATATTATATTGTAGGTAGTTGTACAAAAATAATATGATGTATATTGTAGGTAGTTGTACTTACAGTTAATTTTTTGTGCAACTCTTGACCCGTGCGCTTCCCTATTACATCTTCTATAGAAGTAGGTGGTTTGGTAATTTCTTCATAATCCTGGAATGGCCCCACGAGCTTTGGTCTATTAGTGTTGGGTAAATTGGATTCAATGTCAATGTAAGGCGCATGTGTATCGTCATTTACAAGATCATCTATGTCAATTGCTGGTTTAAAATCTTTGCTAACTGTTTTATCCTGTCTTTTGGAACCGTACGGCTGTGGGTGCAACCTAAATTCGTTTAAACTTGTTGGGAGGATGTAGTAGTCGTAGTTTTTGTAATTTTCCTTGTGGCCTTCTGGATGTTTGTAATACAGGTGAGGGTTTCGCTCGATAGAAGCTGCACTGGTGTTTAGTCTGGAACAAGGGTTTACAATCCGATATCTCCTACGTAAGTTGTTGTATCCCCAATGCTTACGTGACGCGTTTTAAGGTGGTTTGATCCGGTCAGCGGTCACATCAGCGCCAATAGATGGCGTAGATTTTGTAATTAGACTTATTTTATTTCTTTTATGAATGAAAATGTGAATATTTTTTTATAATAATATGGTTCCCGGTTGTAGCGGTATATTTGTAATATATCTAACTACGTTTCAGATGTATTTTAATTTTCAAAATACTTTCATTTGTACTGATAATCACGCGGTGGTAGCAGCACTGCTGCTCAATATACTTTATTTATATCAGGACAAGTGATGTTGTGAAGGTCAATACAATGGTTTTAATAACGATGCAACTTTATTCGTCTTGAACAATCTTGAAAGTATGTTAAACAAGGGTTCCGATGTTTTTTCGGAACCCTAGAAATGCTGTTTTAAATTTTTTTTAAACGAACACATAAAATAGATAAAAAAGACGTGTGGCACTCGGGGACTGCCGCGGTAAAGCTATTGCATAGCATTTTTTATCAACGCCATCTAGCGGTGAGAGGAGTCCGTGTCCGTGGGGTCTTAGGTTATTTTCGTTACGGAATTTCTGGATTCGGTCTCCACGCTGGCCCGCGATAGAAGCTATGCAATAGCTTAAAACAAATGATATAGTCAGGATATAGTGCACAAAACCTAAAATGCTAACTTTGTGGGATACCACAACTTACGTAGGAGGTATCGTATTATGCCTGAAAAAAGGAGTATATTATTGTTTTTAGGGTTCATGTATGTATGTATGCGTCACCTTCCGTCGACCGCGGCACAGAATGTTATTTTACCTCAAAATCGGACATCCCCTTTTTATGATACTAATCGAAACTTTAAGGCCCAAGACACGGAGCTGCCCGCGAAATTCAAATTTAATTTGGTTTTTCGCCATTTATAAACGAATACGACAAAGTAGGCTTATGGTATTCAAATTGCGATAATGGCAGTATCATCTTCACAGGTTTATATACTAATCATTACGTAAAAGTATCCAGTTTAAGAAATTAATCAAAATAATGACTACTTTTTGAGTAGCTCACGTCAAACTCATTATTTTGACTAATTTCTTAAACTGGATACTTTCACGTTAAGATTAGTATATAAACCTATGAAGATGATACTGCCATTATCGCAATTTGAATACTACAAGCCTACTTTGTCGTATTAGTTTACAAATTGCGAAAAACCAAAATAAATTTGAATTTCGCGGGCAGACCCGTCTCTTGGGCCTTAAGCTTTTTTTAATGCTAGAGTATGTAAGTTTTAAGGGATGTAAGTAAGGGATGTAAGTTTTTGTTGATTTTGCTCCATAACTTCGTCAAATCTACTGAATATTATCGGAGATAGAGGACATAACTTCTCGCGGATAGTAGCAAGTCACTCTAAACTTTTTCCACGCGGACGAAGTCGTGGAAATCAGTTAGTCTTAACTTAAATGACTAATACTATACTCACATGGATAAACTAGCCAGTAATAAAATTAAACACATCATTTTCGAAGTAACCTTGCAAGTTTGGAACCGAGATGTTTGAACTTTGAACTGAGAAAACCTTATGATCCAATTTTTCACCCTCTGGGGTATTTATACGAGATGCTCATCTTATAAAAATGTAAATGATACAATTATTTTCATGATTACCAATTGGAGCTGGAATTTACTTTCAGGAATACATTAATTTTTATTTTAGAATTATATTAATACTATAGCTGATGCCCGCGACTTCGTACGCGTGGATTGCGGATGACGAAGTCCAGGGTTCGATTCCCGGGTAAGGCCAAACAATGTATTGCGTTTTCCTTTCAAGAAATTCTCAGTAGGTATTCAATTCAAGTTCCTAAATCCCCACAGTTTATAATTTTTAATTTTTAGGGTTCCGAAAAAAACTTCGGAACCCTTATAGGATCACTTCGTTGTCCGTCTGTCTGTCAGTGTGTCACCACCGTTTTTCTCGAAAACGGCTTATGATACTAAGTCGAAATTTATTCTGAATATAAAGTTCAATGGTCTCGTAGTGTTTTAAGAATATCAAGCTTATAGCTTAACTCAGTAAAAAGTTACAGCTTGAAAACCACGGCTTTCTCGTTATTAAAACAAATTAAGTCACATCTTCAAAAATCGTTTTTTTCCATACCTAATTCTTAGTTTCATAGTAGGTCCCGTTATATTTTACAAACACCAGCTTTAAAATCTTACAAATGACGGAGATTTTAATACCTCTAAACCTTATAATAGTACCTAAAACAGACAAAAAAAAAACAAAAAAAAATGATATGTTACTGTGAATTACAACTGTTGCAACGCTTACTTTAGTAACGCGTCACGTAGACAGATTATAATGGTGCGGCCACGCTATGGTAAACGTCAATGTCGATCATCTCAACTATTATCGCGGTTATTTCCACCGATATTAAACGCGACAAACGGAGTGCCCACACTTCGTTAACGTCAACGCAAATTTAATTGGCGATAACCCAATAATTCTTGCGTTAAATCTCTTTGATATGGCGAAAAATACCGCCACCTGAGTTATCGCCTAACGAAAACCGGCTTTGTGAATGCAGCAGCGTCAGCGTCCATCTTGAATCAGGACATTTTATCGCCATTAAACGGGCACTGACGTTGACCGTTCAAGTGTGGCCGCTCAATTTATGGCGTTAAAAATCGGCAGAAGTTGTTATTATTAATTGAGTTAAATTAACCCTTTAATGTGGCTAGATCATATAAAATTACTAAAGTGAGAAGACGTTATATCAAAATATGTATGTAGGAGCAGGACAACGCATTATGTCTATGCGTCATATTGCTCGGATTTTTGTAGTACTGCCAGGGTTGCCAATTAAGAGTTTTGTCCCCAAATTTAGTGTGAAAAGAAAAGAAATGGAATGGAAGTGAAATGGAATTTATTGAGGGGCTTTATATTTTTATTTAGGGTACTTTTAGGAACTTTTTTATTTACAATTAAAGGCTCTACGATAACCCAAACTAGGCAATAATTTTTCTTTATTGACTTAACGACATCTAGTTCAGTTCCTCATTATTAAGAATGCCGCGTTCAAATTTAAAAAAAAAATATATCACCGGTGTTGAACGCATTCTCTCAATTTCATGTGAGTTGCGGAATAAATTATCTATTGAAATACTTCAAACTTTGATTATGGTTCGATTCACATTGCAACTAAATGGTGGATTTTGCATAACATTAAATCCATCCACTAAATTAAAATACCTATACCCAAATGTATGATTTTAAAAACTCTAAACCAGTAGAAATCAAAATTATATTTGAAATTTTAGATGATATGTAAGTAAACTGTTTTTCTTTTTTGGGGGGATGTTCAGTAATTGTGGCGATTTAGGTCTTTTGATTTTCGCTTTAGGGGTAAATATTTCTGAGAGTTGGCAACACTGAGTATTGCTAATGGCGTAGGTACATTTTGAAGTTTCGATTTTATTGAGTTTTATTGTAAAACCTAGTAAAAACAGTTAAAATGTTATTTGTTTTACTTATTATGTGGTTGTGCAGAGTTAGTGAAATGCCATATAAAATTGTAAACGAAATCAACCAAACAGCCTTTCATCGGTAGGTAACCTAATAAGTTGTTTTTTTTTTTACTTGTGTACAAGTTAAAAGATTTATGTTTATTGCCACTGGCAATTTTTAAGTAGGTACTTATAATTGTATTGTATTGGGTTTTTACCTTTTAATAAAGATATTATTATTATGTACTTAATAAAGTTCTCATATTATTAATTTAAGATAGGTTACTAGTCCAAATACGATAAAGACCAAACTTGTTTTTTTGGTGGTAAAGGGCCTAAGAATGATGAAGCATAATATTGTATTGTATTGTTTACTTCATCGATTTTGACTTACAGAAGCGCTTACGAATGTTAAGAATATTACTTAATTTTACCACTTTTAATATTGTAATTTTGTTTTTTAGATGAACATATGAACTATTTTTGGGCATGTGATGCGTAACACCGGCAAATATGAACTCCTTCAACTGATCATGCAGGGGAAAGTGGCAGGTAGAAGGAGGCCTAGCTGCAGAAGGATATCGTGGCTGAAAAACTTGCGCCAATGGTTCGAGAAGAGCACAAAAGCACTATTTAGAGCAGCGGTCTCAAAAGTTGAAATCGCCCTAATGATTGCCAACCTTCACAATGAGACGGCATATTAAGAAGAAAAATGAACTATTTTAGAAAATACATGGACTGAGTACTATACTGGAGTTAAATGGTATCCAAGTCTCCACTCTTGGGTAGTGGCTATGAACAAGAAATGTTGAATCCAGTTGCTTTAAACAGAAAAGAAATTCCTAAATTGAACGTAAGTTGAACAGTAGTTGTTATAATTTGTTCTATAAAATATTGCAGTTAGATAATATACTATATCATAGAGTCAGATAAGTTCATTTGTGGGGGAAAAATTGTTATTTTTAAGGCATGGTGATTTGAGCTGACGCTGCAGCTCTATTTTATTTATTATGATTAATGATTAATGTTATAGTTTATACAGACATGAGCATTACATTCAGTGCATTCAGTACTTAAAGCAGTCTACTGGATACCCAACTCGTCAGTAGCAGATATAGTGTATTTGGGCCCCTGAGTAGGTGTTAGGCAAATGATGATCGAGGATATGATGATGGAGCAGAAAATTGGTTAGCAGGATGTCAGATATATTGTATATAGTCCAACCACAGATTCACATGGATGGGATGTTTTGATTTTTCAATTTACACTTATATGGTATGTATTTGTAAAGATTTGTAATACTAAAATAAAAATAGCAAATTGTTTCTTTTCAGATGTGAATAATATGCTCACTACATTTTTCTTGTAAGAGACTTCTTCATACCTGCAGACAAAATACACAGTAAACATAGAATGCCAATTTGTATAACAGATGTCAGACTGAAACTATATGGAGCTTAGTGTAGTTATCGACTAAATTTCTATTTTTACATGAATGCCCAAGTAAAGGAGTGTAATGTTTACAGGATTTATTTATTCGACCATAACTTCTAAATGCCTGAAAAGATTTGTGATAATAATTACTGTTTCTGTGAGCTGTGTGTGTGTGATATTTTGAAACATGAAAATGTCAGGGATAGTGTAAAAATAAAAGACAGCCAATAATAATAATTATAAATAAAAAGTGGCATAAATATATAAATAATAAACTTGATAAACATTTTGTTTTATTTATATGTATCCTTGTATCCTTAGTAAATATAATATTAAGTAGGTATGTTAATCAATTAATTAAGTATTTTTAGGGTTCCGAAAAAAACTTCATACCTTTGCTAAGTTTATATATCGCCTTTAGAATTAACGTGACCTATCTCAAAATTCCTGTAATTTCTGTTTAAATACTTTTAAATTTAATATAATATTATCAATCCATACATAAAAGATGCAATATATAAAGAAGGTGGGTTGATAAGGCAACAAAATCCGCCCCTCATACACTCGAAAAAAAAAGTTCCAGATTTCGACAAATTGTAAATGTATTTATATACTTGAAGATATAAACTTTATTTTAATACTAGCGGACCCGACAGACGTTGTCCTGTCTTAAGTTTTTTTACATCCTCTTTGACGAAATTGGCAGCACGCATTCTGTCAATGTTATGTCAAACGCCATAAGGTTACATCAAAAAAGTTTGAATTGTAAAAGCGGTTACATTAGAAATAATTTAATATGGTGGTTAATATTTCTTAAATTTTCTAATTTTCCGCGCAATTTTCTTAATTTTTTCTTTCATAAGAACCTTCTCCTAACAATAACAAACACAATAAAAAAAGAATTAGCGAAATCGGTCCAGCCGTTCACGCGTGATGCGCTTACCAACACATTAAGCGATTCATTTTTATATATTAGATAAAGTTTAGGTGATAAAAAAAATAGTAAGTTACAGAAAATATTACCCAAAAAGAGAGTGTTTCTTTTACTTTTCTTACATTTTCATACATTTTAGTCGTTTTTTAAGCTTTGATTTAATATTTTAGAATGAGGCGCTCCATGAACCAAAATAAATTGATACTCATATAAAAGCTTATAAAAAGGAGCATCATTATCAGTTACGTTTACCATGGTTCATGGATGGTTCATGGATTCTCCTCCTTTTTCGAAAGTCGGTTAAAAATGTAGTCTATATTACACCCGATAATATTAGCTATCTACCAGTGAAAGTCCCGTCAAAATCGGTCCAGCCGTTCCCGAGATTAGCGGCAACAAACAGACAGACAGACAAATAGACATACAGACAAAAAATTTAAAAATTGTTTTCTTGTTATAAGTACCGTATTTACAGTTAGTAAAAAGCTGTTCTTTTGATATTTACAAACAGACACTTCAATTTTATTTATTTAGATGTATAGAATAGATGGATAGATTTGTATTATATTGTAGATGGATGGATGGATTAGTATTTTTCCTAACAGCTGTGATAGTCTAGTAAGTAGTGCTTAAGAGATGGAGTTAGATCCCGCGCACACACCTCTGACTTTTCGGGATTACTTCAAGGGATTAAGTAATTAACTACAAGTATATTGTGTGTTAAAGCAATATGAAATATCACGGTGAAGGAAGAATTCCGAGGAAACCTGCACGCCTGAATGTTCTCGATAGTGTTCTCTACTAACTAATGCCTATAATTCTTCTCAGAGAGGAGACGAGGCGAGGAAGATGCTAAAAATATGCTAGGTAAGAAATAAATATCCTAAACAATCTAATTTGCTAAATCTGGCAAAATATGCTACATTGGCAACACTGTTAACTGTTTTAGCTAATAGCGAGTATCGGCCAATCAGCGTTGTTTGCGATCGTCACATTGTAGTTGTCATTTTTAGACAATCCCGCGGCCGGACTCATAAAGTACCACAAAGTCATTTTGACACGTCAAAGAAAATAAAGTTGCCAAAGTATAAAATTTCCCTAGAAGATAGCTCAAATATTACAATAATAATTTCTGTATCGAGTATTTCATTCTTTTCTTTCTGATATTTTTCTTTTTTAACAAATTGTTGGAAGACAACAAATATTTATTATAATAAACGTAGGTACCTAAGTACCACGGTATGTCCCTTACATAGACTTTATAAGATTAATGTCTTTGATAACGAGTGACGTGAACGCGTTGTCTGTGTTCTTCCTCCACTATGCTTTCTTTTAATAAGCTTGCTGTAACCAAGCTACAAAGTGCATTCCATATCATGTAAAATAAAACGTGTCATATTTAGTAAAAGTATTTTTCTTTCACAATTGGAAACTACCATAATAATCCCAATACAAATGAATTGCAATTTTAAACGACAAAATTGACACAATAAATCCAGCTCCTACTATAAAGTTAAATTCTTGTTCAATGAACATTTGACACGTAAGTCGCTAGGAGTCTTTAGACACCTCAGGCGTAAGATCATTTTCTTTGACGATCTTTGCAAGAAACCAGTGTCCTACTGTTGGCATCTATCAGCTGTTAGGAAAGCTAGTACAAATTAGGAAGCAATATTTTATACAATAATAAAACGTAAGCTATTCAAATCCGGACATTCAAGTCATTGTGTTGAATGTTTAGTTTTACGCTTTTTTAAATTTTTTTCAGCTAATACTGTGACACCTTCAATAGTTGTACATTTTAATTATGTTTCTTTGTGTAATTTTTAAGTATTTTATGAAATGTAACAATTTTGATTGTCCTAATAAATAAATAAATAAATAAATGTTCCGACAAAATAATGGCTTCAATGCCTTCCGATAGCCGGATCAGACTATCGGATCCGACTATCTGATGAAGAAATATGGCTTATATTCCTGACCTAAGGGCTATCTTGTCGTCCAATCCAAAAAATATAGTCCTGTTTTTATGAAATTTGGGGGGTTTCAGCAAGATTTAACTGGCAACACCAATTTTAATCTACATCAAAAAATTACAATGTGGCTGTGGCAGCAAACAGTAATAACTAACTTCAGTGCAGTTCGGTTAGTCATTCTGTTCGGTGGGAGGTGTTGACAATGTTTTGTTTACATTTTAAAAAACACACAATATTCCTGTAAACCCGAATTTCAGCCTTAGTAAACAATCTTAGATAACGTGTGTTGTGTATCCTGTGATATTTATTGTAAAACATAACCTGTGACATGTTTTTATAATAAGAAAAAGTTTGTTGAATGGCTAAATGGTCTTTCGATTGTGATTTATTTTGTTTTTTTTTTTTACAATATTGTGTACTTTGTAACGTTGTACGAATGTGTTTAGTGAGCCAAATCAGCACTATTCGGTAAGTTTAACAGTTTGTGTCATGTTTTCTTTTATTTTTACTTTTTAAAACTCGTTCAAAACCTGTAGTGGGAGGGAGGACAAGCGTTTTTTGCCTTATTTGACTTTCATTGCAAAATTTTTTTCGCCTCTCGGTAGTTGACCTCGATAAAGGTAAAATCTCGTATGAAATAATTACACATGAACTTAAATTGCTTGGCTCTTTACAGCTTGTCGTTAAAGCCACAGCTTATGTAAATAAAAAAACTCAAGTTGGTAACTTAAAAACTTTTTTAAGCTATTAAATATCACTCGCTTTAACAGTGAAGGAAAATGTCGTGATGCTGCATGATACCTGTATGCTTCAGAGTTTAATTTTTTTTAATGTACATATAAGGAATTACAAGACAACATAAATATTAGAAGAAGTTTTCAAAGATGTTTGAAGTGTGCCAATATGCACTTGGCTATGAAATAACGACAAATATACACATTGTATGAAAGCAACTTAACTTGTATGGTAGTATGGGTTAAACCAATAACTCTAATCAATTTTTTCACAGCAACATATCAAAATCTTATAGCTTTTAAAACATAATTTGAATACCTATATCGAAAGTCCAAGAACTCAAGTAAGTATTCCTGAATCTATTGTAAGTTAAGTTATTAAACTCAGTTTTATTTTAGGTCACTTTTCACAACATTATTTGTGACGTAAAATATAAAATACACATAATTATGAAGCCTCAATAGCTCAACGGTTAAAGGTGCGGACAGAAAACTGAAAGGTCGCAGGTTCAATCCCCATCCATTGCACTATTGTTGTACCCACTCCTAACAGAGACGTCTAGGGAACAAAGACCTTTTTGATTTCTCTCACTTTTGATCTAGATGTGTGATATGTCAAGATAGATCGATCTTACAGTCACATTAAAAATTATCAGTTAATTAGGTTTTTTTTATGTGTTCCTCTCTTTATTCCTCCAACAAGGTAATCGGAGACTGTTCTAGGTGTACTGAATATAGCTTTTCTATTGTCATATTATCTTTTTACTATACTTTTTGGTTAACTTACTACACATGGGTGCAGTTAGTATCTTAACAACTTTAATATTATCAGTTAATTAGGTTAATCTGAACTGAGGCACAAGTGAACGGTATATTGACCTCTGTCGTCTAACGAGAGCCACATAAGAGGCTGAAAGTAGATGATACAGCATAACAAGTGCTAAATTACTGTTGCAAGCATTATGAATGCTCATTGCTCCTTCACTGTTTAGGCTGACTACAAACTATTTTTTTTTATTTTTCATAAAAAACTAGCACTTGACTGTGATCTCATAAATGAATGCGATCTGGTAAGTGAAGATGCAGCCTAAGATGGTGCGCGCTTGCCTATAGATGCCTATTTCGACTGTTCTGTAAAACAAAGTCTCGTCTGCTAAATTCACAACTTGAAATTTGAGCCTTAAAAGTCACATTTGCAAGGCTCAAATCTCAAGTTATGAGTTTAGCAGCAGATGAGACTTTGTTCTATGGAACAGTCGATTTACTCTTGATTAAAAAACATCCACATTGTAGTTAGTTGGAAAAACGGAAGCCGGAAGGGCATTCCAAATTTTCTCTATTTACTTTTTTTTTTTATATCAGGCGGGTCACCTGATGTTAAGTGATTACCGCCGCCCATAAACACTCATAGTACCAGAGGCACTACCAATGAGTTGCCAGCTTTTCAGGAATTTAATGATCCACCTCTTGAATAACCCCATATTGTAATTAAGTGGGAACGCCATTGTACTGCATATATTTGATGTAAAATAAGAAAGCAGTAGACAAAAAATTGTTTATTTTTATTTTAGCACCTGTTCTGTAAAAAAGTGTAATTTTGATTTATGGTAGTTTTGAATTGAAGCAGCAACATGCGTTTTTGTGCGGCAGAACTGTCGCCATTGTGAAGGCAGCCTTACACAGCCTCTTGAGACAAACATTAGTAACGTTGCTACAGTTAACATGTGTGAAATTGGGACGCCCCGCAGGATGTTCCAAAGATGCTTACTATGTATTCCTTATCTTAAATAGTTTATGATGTAACTTTCATGAGAGAGATGTTGGCATTAGCCAGGCAATACACGTCAGGTTTTTTCATCCGATTGTCTGATCCGGTAGCCTGATCAGGCTACCGGAAGGCGTTGAAGCCATTACTTTGTATGAACAGTCAATACACGTCCGATCCGGTGGCCGGATCGGACGTCCTAGTCGGAAACGGGCGCGAGGCGTTTCCGATTTTACTGTCGGTCCGATTGTCTGAAGGCGCGGTCTACATACTTCTAGTATGAGACAAAATAGACATCCGGTTACTCCTTCCGATTTTGCCAGTCAGGGTTCCCAACTTAGGGCTTTTAGCCCCAAATTTAGGACGGAATTTTGCTTATTGGGATTTTTTAGGGCCCAAAAAATCTAGCGCTGACATTGTGTGGACGCATCGTTGTGGTTCGAATAATGGGCGAAAATTATGAAAAAAAAATAAAAAAAAATAATTCATAATAATAAAATTATTATTATTATGAATTATTTTGGATGTTTTAAATAGAAATGAGTAAATGACTCTCAGTAAGTCTTGTCAAATTGATTGGATGAATCCAATAGTGACGTTTTTTCTTCTTTCTCTTTCCTCTCTTTAAAATTTCTGTGGTGGTGTCGTGTGGTGCGGGTTGTTACGTTATATCATCCTCAACCGTTACCTACTTGGGCGTGGCACTAGACTCGAATCTGAATTTCGGCAAACATATTAAGAACGCCTGTGATAAAGCTCAGAAAACTATAAAGGCACTCTCGATAATATTGCCCAATACTCGAGGCCCTAGTACTCGTAAACGAAGGACCTTAGCTCTGGCAATGCAGTCTACAGTAATGTATGCGGCACCTATATGGGTAACGGCTATGGATAAGGAAGTACACAGGAAGACAGTTTTGAGTACACAGCGTATGATGGCACTAAGAACATGTTGTGCATACAAAACAACATCTACTGATGCAGCTCTTGTACTAGCAAATCTAATACCGGCTCACCTCTTAGCAAAGGAAAGGTTAGAAAGCTATGGGCTGAAAGAGCCGGAAGAAAGAAGCGCTGCTAGGGAACGGACCCTTGTGAGATGGCAAGAGGAGTGGGACCAATCGACGAAGGGACGATGGACGCACAGGTTGATTGGGAACCTAAGGAACTGGGTAAATAGAAAACATGGAGTGCTAACGTTTAGAATGACTCAGTGTTTCACTGGGCACGGAGCATTTATGGAATACGTTGAACGCATCAAAAAACGCCCCAACAGTCATTATTGCCCAGATCACACAGACGATGCCGAGCACACCCTTTTTCACTGTCCGCATTTTGAGGAAGCAAGAAGGAGGGTTACGGGAGAACTGGGACGTGACTTAGGAGTAGATAGGGTTGTTACGTTCCCTCAAATATGGTTGAGCGAAGCAATGGCTGGATCCTGCGTCATGCTCGTGAACGGGTGCCACCAACGGGAATGGGTCTGCTTTTGCCTGCCTGTCTTAACATGCATTGGATTGTTTTGCATTTTTGAAACTTTATTGTGGAAACAGTGTATACATAGCATAGTTTTGTTATTGTTTGGCCGTTCAGAGAATGCGTTCCTGACACGTCGCGATTGAACTGACGACGTAGCTTTGTAATGGCGTTGCAGTTACGATAAAAATATTTTTGCTGGTTGTTTACCGTTTTAACAATTGATGAGCATTAAAACAACATTATTATATCAATAATCAATGAATGTTATAATTTTGTGCCAAACTGAGTGTCAAATAAAATGGTAAACAATATTTTTCTAAATCTATACTGCGCTATTACAAGGTTATGTCAGCGCTTTATATTTGTAGTGCTGTGCAATAACAGGCAAGTATCGTAATCTGTTCTTATACCGTTATACTTATAATCTAATATATAAAAATGAATCGCTTAATGTGTTGGTAAGCGCATCACGCGTGAACGGCTGGACCGATTTCGCTAATTCTTTTTTTATTGTGTTTGTTATTGTCAGGAAAAGGTTCTTATAAAAGAAAAAATTAAGAAAATTGCGCGAAAAATTAGAAAATTTAAGAAAACTTAACCACCATATTAAATTATTTCTAATGTAACCGCTTTTACAATTCAAACTTTTTTGATGTAACCTTATGGCGTTTGACATATAACATTGACAGAATGCGTGCTGCCAATTTCGTCAAAGAGTTTCAATATTCATAGTTAAGACAGGACAACGTCTGGACTTCGATTGTGTTTTGTATTGCGTTCTTTTTACTTTTGGTGCATAATAATGCCTAAACGTGGACAAACATTGAAAAGTGGAGCCCGTGAGTTAATCATCAAGCTGCAAGATTACTTTGAGCGGGAGCGGCAAAATTGCGGACCCCTGGTACCTGTCGATCAAGTACAAGAACGCGTCTCTCAGGCGCTTGGAGTTAGCAAACGAACGATAACAAATATTAATAAAGAAAAGTTCGGCTCGACTGGCATGGAAGATAATATTTTACGTACTCCGAAGAAGAAACGTAGAACTAAACCCGTGACAGATATTGACACCTTTGACGCCGATGCAATCAGAAATCATATATATGGTTACTATTCCAGAAATGAATATCTCAACAGGAAGAAGCTTTTGGCATCGTTAAGAGAAGCTGGACTGTTTAGCGGGGGTAAAACTGCTTTAACCAAAATCTTAAAAGATATTGGTTTTTCGTATAAAAAAACAGACAAAAGAAAAATTTTATTAGAACGATACGACATAATTTTAAAACGGATAAGTTTTTTGAGAGAAGCAAAAAAAATTGATAACTGGGATAATGTCGTGTTCATTGACGAGACATGGCTAAACGCCAATCACACGGTTTCCCGTTCTTGGACGGATGATACACAAGCGTCGACGTCAAAAGTACCAATGGGTAAGGGGGCCCGTCTGATAATATGCCACGCAGGTTCTGCAAAATACGGCTTTGTGGAGAACGCGTTACTGGCATTTCAATCAAAAACCACAAATGACTACCACGAGGAAATGAATGCCACTACATTTAAAGAGTGGTTCCAGAACGTGCTTTTGCCCAGCCTACCAGAGCCTTCTGTAATATTCATGGATAATGCCTCCTATCACTCGGTTCAAATACAGAAACCACCTACCCAAGCTAATAAAAAAGAAGAAATGGTGGCTTGGTTACAAGCAAAAGGCATTGACGCAAATATGCAGATGCTAAAAGCAGAGCTAATTAAATTAGTTAAAGAAAATAAAGCGGCAAATGTGCGATACGAAATCGATGAACTGGCTCTGGAGTACGGTCATCGCGTTCTAAGAATTCCACCGTATCATTGCCAATATAACGCGATCGAGCTAATCTGGGCTCAAATAAAAGGTTACGCCGCCCGCCACAATACTTCCCCGCCATTCAGCACGAAAAAGATGATGACCCTATTAAAAGAAGCCTGCGGGGAAGTCACAAGAGATGACTGGGCAAAGGTTGTCGAGAAGACTAAAAATCTCATTTTGGAACATTTTGACCGAGATATGAGGATTGATTCTGTCATTGATAATAATATAATTATACATGTAGGCGAAGATGATGAAGACACCACCTCCTCAAGCGAATCGGAGTCTGATTAATAATAGAAATAAAAGAATAAATAAAACAATTTTATTATATAAATATTACCTTTTTTTTGGTTTCTACTTAAATAACTAAAATATAAATTTTAAATGATTCCGCCAATTTAAAACGAAAATAATCTTAAAATAATGCGCCGGTTCATTTTGGAGGAACGGTAACGAACTGTGTTATGTTGTGCCCATCACTAGTCGTGACTAACTGATAGGTGTCAGGAACGCATTCTCTGAACGGCCGAACTTTACCTATTGTAAAAAAAATTTTTTTGAAAAGAGCGACCGCCGAGTTTATTGCTGGCTCTTCTCGGCAGGAACGGCATTCCGAACCAGTGGTAGATTCATTGACGATTCAAAAGTACTTGTAAAAGTTTATTTGAATAAAAAATATTTCTATTTATATTAACTCGTCATCCATCTTCTTTTCTTTTGCTTTGCTCCAAACGCAAGCACTCGGGATGATAGCTCGGGAACGACTGAGTTCAGAAAAAGCCTGACGGAAAAATCGGATGTGTATCGAGTAAATACGATCCGGTAGCCTGATCAGACAATCGGAAACAAAATCGGACGTGTATTTCCAGGCTTAGTCAAACTAACAACTCTAGCAAATGTCAAAACGTGCACAATGCACATAGTAGAGTGTGACATAGTCATAACCATTTTTTTTTATTCGATGACAAGATAGCCCTTGACTGCGATCTCACCTGATAGTTAGTGACGATGTAGTCTAAGATGTTAGCGGGCTAACTTGACACACTTTTAATCCTTACTAATATATTTTTTTTTTTATTTATTCGATGACAAGATAGCCCTTGACTGCGATCTCACCTAATGGTAAGTGACGATGCAGTCTACGATGGTAGCGGGCTAACTTGGAAGGGGTATAGCAGTGTAAATTCAACCCATACCCCTGATCGGTTTCTATACGCCATCGTGCCGGAACGCTAAATTGCTTGGCGGCACGTCTTTGACGGTAGGGTGGTAACTAGCCACGGCCAAAGCCTACCACCAGACCAGACCAGAGACAATTCAGAAATTATAAATTCCTAAATTGCCCCCGCCGGGAATCGAACCCGAGACCTCCCAGTTATAAGACCACAGCGCTCACCACTGCGCCAGGGAAATCGTCAAAAATATATCATATATTATAAATGGAACGTGTGTTTGGTGTGTGTTGGTTTGTTGATTTGTCCTTCGATAACGCTGCAACAGAGCTACAGATCGACGTGATTTTTTGCATGGATATAGTTGAGGACCTCGAGAGTGGCATAAACTAAATCCACGCGAACGAAGTCGCGGGCATCAGCTAGTATCCAAGTAAATTAAAAAAATATATATATTCAGATATTTCCTTCCATCATGGTAATATGTGGTAATATGAATCTGTAGACCCATTTGAGTGTTTATTGGCTTAATTTGTGCAGCTGTGAACGATCTAATTTATTGCTTTGTTGTGCCTAATTTGTTTCACTGTTAGCCATAAAGTGGTCTAACCCTACATAAAAAAACCTGCGAGTGTGAGGAGTGAAAAACGCCGAAAAAATCACGTTTCTTGTATGGGGATTGGGGACTCCCCTTTATTTTTTATTTTATTTTTAATATTTGTTGTTATAGCGGCAATAGATATACCTATTCTGTGAAAATTTAAAATGTCTACATTTTACGGTTCATGAGATACAACCCGCTGACAGACAGACGAACGGACGGACAGCGAAGGCTAATGCTGAGATCTATAGAATCCGTCTTGAGTCTGAGCTGACTCAGCTCAGTTCAAACGAGACAAACATAAATAAATAAATAAATAAATAGCCATTTATTCCCAAGATTGTTAGGTACATACATATTTTTAGTCATATACATTATTTCATTATTAATAAGTCATTTTCATTATTTTGTTAATTTGTCAAATATAATCAATTATTTCAATACAGTCAAATCATAAATTACAATTTATATTATTAGAAATAAATTTATTGTTTTAAATGTCAAATGTTGTTATTTTTTATTTGGGTACCCATTTTCGGGTAAAGGCCTCCTCCATCCTTTTCCACTTCGACCTCTCTCCAGCAAGCCTCGTCCACGTGGGCCCCGCGACATCCTCCAGGTCATCTCTCCATCGAGCGCGCGGGCGGCCGCGTGGGCGGATGTGGTCGCGCGGCCACCAGTGCAGCACGCGTTCGCTCCACCGGCCGTCCCTTGCCCGAGCCGCATGGCCAGCCCAACGCCATTTCAGCCTACATGCGAGCTCCGCAGCATCAGTCACCCCTGTTCTATCTCGAATCTCTCTGTTTCTTACGCGGTCGCTCAGCTTTATACCTAACATACTCCGTTCTGTCGCTCTTTGGAATACTTGTATTTTCTGTATAATTCTTTTTGTAAGCGCCCAGGTTTGGCAACCGTACAAAAGGGTTGGCAGGACTATAGAGTCCATTGCCTTCTTTTTCAGTGATAGTGGAATTTTTGCCTTAAAAATATGTTTAAGAGACCAATATTTGCCCCAAGCGATCTTGATTCTCCGCTCTACTTCTTTTGTGGTGTGGTCAGCAAATGATATGTTTTGGCCGAGGTATGTATATTCTTCCACGTAATTAATTGTTTGCGTTTGAATTATCGTGGGTATCTCTACACTATTTGTCATTACACATGTCTTGTTAGCATTCATTTCCAATCCACACTTTTGACTTTCTTGGTCTAGGCTTTTAAGCATATGGTAGAGATCGTCGTGGTTTCCACTTATCAGCACAATATCATCTGCAAATCTCAAATGATTTAGATACTCCCCATTTATTTTAATCCCTAAATTTTGCCAATTTAACTTTGAAAAGATGTGCTCTAGTAGAGCCGTGAATAAATTTGGTGAGACTGGATCTCCTTTTCTAACGCCTCTCTTTATCGGGAACGAAGCACCTGTCCTATCCAACTTTACAGTAGCTCTACTATTTTTATATATGGCCTGTAACAGATCTATGTATTTTCTCTCAATCCCTTGCTGTTTTAGGGCTCTCCATAGAGACTCGTGTGAAATAGAGTCAAAGGCTTTCGAGTAATCAATAAACGCTATGTAGAGAGGGAGTTTAAACTCATTGTATCGCTCTATAACCTGGGATAGCGTAAATATGTGATCTATTGTGCTGTATTTTGGTCTAAATCCAGCCTGCTCTCTGGGTTGTTGAGAGTTAAGAGTTGGTCTTAGTCTCCTCAAGATAACATTTGTAAATAGCTTGTACACGCTTTGCAGTAAGCTTATTGGTCTGTAATTTCCAATTTCTGAGGGATCACCTTTTTTATATATAAGCGTAATAATGGCGTTTTCCCAGTCTTCCGGAATACAACATGAACTCAATATTTCGTTAAATAGAGGCGTAAGTATGGGTGTTAAGGGTTCGATAAGCGCTTTTAAGATATCATTTGTGACTCTATCTTGGCCTGGGCTCTTTGAGGATTTCAAGGATAAGATGCTCGCTCGTACTTCACTTTCTAACAGAGGTAGCAGTTTCTGTCTGTTTTCTAAACAATCAATTTCTGGGGAGCTTGCTCTATGTTGTATGCTATATAAGTTTTTATAATAATCTGAAGCAATCTCTATCAGTTTATTTCTGTTGGAGACTTTAACTCCATCCTTACTTTTTAACGAAGGCATCCACTCTTTATTCTTTTTTAAACGTTTGTCAGATCGTTTTATCGAGCTCTTTTGTAACAGCTCTTCTTCGATTATTTTATATTTGTAATTAGTTTTATTTTTGCTTATCTTTTTTCTGATTTTTGTATAGAGCTTAGTCAATTGTTTTCTTTCTTTCTTAGTTTTATGCTTTTTATTTTTTAACACTTCTCTCTCTTTTATTAACTCTTTTAGTTGCTTGGTAAATATAAATTCATTTTCAGTTATATTTTTCTTTTGAGGTATTTGTTCAGTACTTTGTGTGATATGTTTTATCAGGTCGGAGTATTTTTGTATCGTGCTTTTATTCTCGGTTGTATAATCGTTTCTTATTTGTTCAAAGTATTTCTTTGCTTTTTCTCTTTTTGTAGGCGTTAAATCTAATGCAATGCGACCAAATGATGTTCTGCTCTTTTTGTAACTGATTGATGTATTATAGCTTGCTCTGAGTAATCTGTGATCCGTAGAGTATGTAGTTCCTATTACCTGAACGTTGGATAATGCTTTCAAATTTCTTGTCAAGATATAGTCAATTTCGTTTCGCGTTTTTCCATCCGGGGAGAGCCACGTCCAGCGTTGTTTAGCTTTCTTTTTAAAAAAGGTGTTCGTAATGTAGAGCTGGTTTTGTAAGCAATATTGTATGAGAAGTTCACCTCTACAATTTCTTTTACCATATCCCCATTTTCCAACTACTTTACCATCTGCTGATACTGGTTGCCCAACTTTAGCATTAAAATCGCCTATAATTAGAGTATTGAGAGGTGTATTTTCTAGGCTTATGCTCAAGTCATTGTAGAATCTCTGTAACTCTTCCTCTGGGGCTTTTTCTGTAGGCGCATACACTTGGATACAGGTTATATTTAGATTTTGAAATGACAGATCTAAGCGTACTATTCTATCGGAAATAGGTATAAAGTCTGTTATTTGGTGTTTCAACTTCTTTCGAACCATGAAACCAACTCCATTAAAACCGGCTCTCTCTCCGTTGTACATTAATATATATTCGCCATATTCAAGGATCTTCATGCTTTCCTTCTTTATTTCTGAGAGGCCTAAAATATCCCATTTAATATTCTGAAGAGAGTGCTCCAATTCGTTTAGTCTTCCGTCCGAAGCAAGAGATCTTACGTTATACGTTCCAATGTAGAGTATATTATTAGTGATGGAGGGTTTTGGTCTAAGACTCCCACGGCGACCACCCGTACTGGGAGCTGTAGAGTTTCTAAAGTCGTAGGTTATTTTTCTTGTAGAATCGTAGAGAGGGGCCTTTTCCGTATCCTATGCATTTTCTTGATATTTTCGGGCACTGTCAGTCTGCCTTGTTTTTTGTTCTAAGTACTCTGTGATGTTACTATTTTTATTTTTCTTAGTTGTAGGTTTAAAGAATCCCTTGTTGGGGTTATTTGGTTTGTCATCCGGCGATTGAGATAAATTTCTTTTATATGTTGATTGTCGGGTACTGTCTTGTAAAATTATGATCTTGTTATATTTTATTATGGCATTTTTCCCCTCCTGCTTTAATTTATTTACTTGTTCCTGAAGTAATTTACGTTCATTTAAGATTTTCTTGGGGTAATCATCTTTTATGTAGTATGGTGTACCTTTCAATTTATTTTTGCTTTTCATAATTTCTATTTTTTTATTTACTGTGTTGAGAGATAGAATTATTGGTCTTATCTTAGAATTTTTATTGCCTACTCTATGAAGACAGTCTATTTCAGAAGAAGCAAGATTGACTGATAAAATTTCCTTAGTAATTCTCAAAATTTCCTTTTCCAGATCATGGTAATTTTTCTCTTTTTCTTCCACTCCGAAAATCATGATATTCTTCCTTCTTATATATTTTTCAATATAATCAATGCGTTTCTCTTGCTCTTCGACTTTCATGCTCAATTCATTGTGTTTTGATTCTATTTCTGAAAATTTTTTGTTTATAGTTTCTGTTAAGCTTTTTTCCATATTATCCAACTTTTGCTTCTGTATTTGCATATCTTGTTGTATACTTTTCAATATATCCGTTATTTGTTCCATTTTGAATTTTAACTATTTATTTGCTTGCGATTGTCAAGTCGTCAATAAAGGTAAACAAGAGATTGCGACGAATACTTGAGACGTACGCCGCCCTCTATTGGCATGCACCAGAAATAACGTTTGGGTTTGCAATACCGCGTCACTCAATAGCAAATGTCTTTAAAGCTTACTTTTATGCATTGTCGATAGATGGCGCTGAGTGTTCATTATTACGAATTAACCGTTCACTTGTATTCTTTGAGGTTATGGAAGTTTTAAAATTTCCACAATTCACTCGCAAAGTTATCAATTACTGCAATTTCACAGTTGTTTAATGTCACAATTACACTATAATTACACTAAAACTACATTCAAAAGTTTTCACGGCTTATTTCGTATGCGTTGTCCGTTATAAAACTTCAGTTTTTAAAGTCTGTTTCCAGCGTTTATGTTTTGCTTTCCACAAGAATTTAACTACACTTGCACACTTTTCTTCCGGATTTATTAATTATAGTTGAATATTACACTGATAAGTTTCTTTTTATAATTTATTTCACGAAAAAATCACAGAGCTTCGTAATTTATGTGTTGACAGCGCGAGTGTTGCCACTCTCATCAGACAAACATACTCTGACATAAATCTGTCTCGTTTTAACCCTGTCTTGGGTCTGAGCTGAGTGAGAGTGCGGTCTATAGATTTTAGCCTTAGTAATAGGGTCCTGTTGGCACACCTGGACCCTAAAACCCAACAAAATATTGGTTCACTTTTGTGTTCCATCTGGACAGATTTGTGTGGTATAGACACTTATCCTGAGGTCTATAGAGCGTGCTCTGACTTATCTCGAACTCAAGATAAGTGTTAAATCGAAAAATTCAAAATTTATTTATTTCATGTTGGCCAACTTGTAGCTCTTATGACACGTCATAAATCTACCACCGGTTCGGAATGCAGATTCACAGGCAAGAAACTCAGCAGTTGCTCTTTAAAAAAAAAAAATTTTTTTACAATAGGTAACAAAACTATGCTATGTATACAGTGCTTCCACAACGAAGCTTCAAAAATGCATATGTAAGTACACAATCTAACGCATGTCAACACGGGCAGACAAAGCAGACCCATTCCCGTTGGTGGCACCCGTTCACGAGCATGACGCAAGAGACACAAATATGCTCCGACATAAATCTGTCTCGTTTTAACTCTGTCTTGAGTCTAAGCAGAGTGAGAGTGCGGTCTATGGATTTCTTAAAATAGTTTTTATTTGCGGAACTCCAGCAGTCATCTGTGTCGACATCCAAGCTGAGTTAAAGATGGCCGAATTGCATTCTCGTTTCCGCTTCCTGATTCCTGAAAAAAAGTATAATTAAATACTTGGAATATTGTAATTTATGACTTGAAACAACTTCCTTTCTTATCTGTAAGAATGTTACCATTTTAACGGGTTCTTAGAAGCTGTTTTTGATAACGAAGTTTGATATCGTTATTTTACATTTAATACAATCAATAGGTAATAATAATAGCCTGTCACCCTGACCCTCGGCAGTTACCTAATAATAACGGTAATATTATAAATGCGAAAGTGTGTTTCTTTGTTGATTTGTCTTTCAATCATGCCGCAACAAAGCAACGGATCGACGTGATTTTTATAGTTATAGTAGTTGAGGATGGGGAGAGTGACATAGACTACTTTTTATACCGGAAAATCAAAGAGATCCCGCGGGATTTGTAAAAATAAATCCACGCGATCGAAGCCGCGGGCGTCAACTAGTCTATAGGTACTTAATATTATAAAGAGGAAAGAGTTGTATGTTAGTATGTCTGTAACGAATTGGCTCAAAAAGTAGGTACTGGACCGATTTGGCTGAAATTTAAAATGGAGATAGACTATACCTTGAATTAAAACATAGGCTACTTTTTATCCCTAAAAAAATTATGGTTCCCGTGGGACTCCAAAAAACATAATCCACGCGTACGAAGTCGCGGTTATCAGCTAGTAATTGATAAACAAAGCCTTGTCAAAACCAATCATAGCGTTTAAGGTCATGACAAAATTTTTTTTTAATTCCTCCTTGTTTAAGGTATACCGTTAGACAGCCGTGCCATCGCGAGAGCAGAGCTAATTGCTGTCAACGGTTTTCCCAACTGACCAAATAACGAACAATAGGTAGCACATCAACAGCTCATGCTATTGCAATCAGGGAATAGAAGAATCAAGGACCGTGGTAGAGTTGACTCGTCATCTCTCTCTGCGTCGTGTTCCCCATTACTGAGGGTCGTGACCCCTTCCACCAAGGACTCTTTTGTAGACGATGTCGCGCCATGTGCCTCGGTTTTTTGCGACATGCAAGGCTTCGTGGACTTTGCTATCGAGAGTGGTGCGGATTTGGTCTGACCAACGCATCGGGCTACGTCCCCGAGGTCTCTTTCCGTCCACTTTGCCAGTAATCACGATCTTTTCTAAATTGTCTCCCTCTCTTCTGGCAATGTGGTCGAGTATACTCGTCTCGTCATAAGAGTCATAAATTGGCCTAACTAATATAATTAATTCAAAATTTAAATTTTTTGTATGGATATAGTTGACCTGGAGAGTGACAGGCTACTTTAAATCCACGCGAACGAGGTCGTGGGCATCACTTGGTAAACCATAAATGATTACGTGATCTATGTAGACAGGCCGATACAGAAAAAAATTCCTTTCAAAAAACCCACTTCAAAAGCGATTACAAAGTATAAAATAATTTTAGTTGACATGACAGTAGTCAAAATTCAAAATGGCGACCACCAGTGCCATATTGTAAAAAAATTAAAGACGAATTAACTTAAGTGGGATATAATTGAATGAGTATTTGAAAATCATTGTTAGGTTTCTCTTATCATTTTGAATGACCATTTACGATATAAGTAGGTATATAATAATTTAACGTTGGTTAGAAAAAATATTCTCACTAGATAGCTATAAAAATAATATGAATTTAATATCAGCATCATTTTCTCACGTACTTTAAGATAGCACCCGCTTATGAATGAACCAATTGTAATTATCAATAATAATATAAAAAAATATTTTAAAAAAACCGACTTCAAACGCCACTTAAAAGTATAAAATAATTTTAGTTTGTACACGTATGTTGAAGTCGGGCCAGCGTCGCGCATCGGTTTCATCATTTCTATTTAGGCCGGTCCGTCTCACGGGCTAATTCAACAAGTATACCGGCCTAATAGTATTTACGATTTAATAATTTTAGTTTGTACACGTATATTGAAGTCGGACGGGCTTAAAATATAGAAACGATGATACCATTGCGCAACGCTGGCCCGACTTCAACATACGTGTACAAACTAAAATTATTTTATACTTTTAAGTGGCGTTTGAAGTCGGTTTTTTTAAAATATTTTTTTATATTATTATTTTAAGCTTTTTAGTGTAGCTTCATGGGACCAATTCACTAGACCATTTGTTTTGCTCCTTAAAAAAAGTATTGAAATATATTATTCCAAATAGAAATTTAGCATATGTATGTATGCTATGAAGTTTGCATGGTTAAAATCCTACACACACTCTGATCACGAGCGATTTGCTCTTATTCAATGAGGAGTTCCATCCTATATCTCCGAAGATATTCATCAGATCTTCACCAAACTTAAATGGAACCAACCTGACGATATGCCCTTTTAAATAAAAAAAAATTATTGAAATCGGTTCAGATTTGACAGAGTTATAGAGTAACATCGTCAAAAATTCGGTTAGAAAAAAAATTATATTGAAATGCCGAATAGAAAAGCATTATGTATGTATGCTATGAAGAATGCATGGTTAAAATCCTACACATACTCTGATCACGAGCGATTTGCTCTTATTTATTGAGGAGTTCCGTCCTCCATCTCCGAAGATATTCATCAGATCTTCACCAAACTTAAATGGGACCAACCTGACGATATACCCTTTCAAATAAAAAAAAATTATTAAAATCGGTTCAACATCGCCAAAAAATAAAAAAAAAAATAAAAAAAAAAAAAAATAAAAAAAAAAAAACATACGCGTCGAATTGAGAACCTCCTCTTTTTTTTGAAGTCGGTTAAAAACACATCATTTCAATGTCAACCGAACTGAACTGACCAAAGCACGTTTTTTTTATTCAATGACAAGATAGTCCTTGGTTACGATCTCGCCTGATGATAAGTGACGATGCAGTCTAAGATGGTAGCGGCCTAACTTGGAAGGGGTATGGCAGTGTAAATTCAACCCATACCCCTAATATGTTTTATGATAGAGTCAACTGGCCAATTAGAAATGATAGCGATTGTCACATTGTCGCAATCAATTTACCACACTTGCACTACTGTGGTTATCTTGTGGTTACCGACGAGTTAATGGTTGAGCTCGCTTGCGGTTTTGTTAGACTACCGTTTGACGTAACTAAACTACGTCTTTGTTAATAACACTGATCTGTATATTTAATCCATGATTAACACTGTATTTGTTGACGCTATACAAATGACAGCTCAATTATGGGTCAACGTTCAGCGCCATGTTTGACATACGAGTGTCCCTAGAACTAACGATATTGAAATAAATGCAAGCAAATAAAACAAAAATTATTTATCATACCGATTTTGTTTGAAAGGTGAATTAGTCGGGAGTGTTCTTAGCTATGTTTGATAAAAATCGGTCCAAGATGGCCGCCGCCACAAAATGGCGGATTACATTTTCTGTCACAACTCCCTCAATATGGGTATCAAATGAAAGGGCTTGACTATTAGAATAACACTATGATAAATTTCAAATCTAAGATGGCCGCCACCACAAAATGGCGAATTACATATTAAGCTATTGCATAGCTTCTATCGCGGGCCTTGAGCGTGGAGACCGAATCCAGAAATTCCGTAACGAAAATAACCTAGAAATAGAAATAGAAATAGAAATATTTTTAGAAATAGAAATAGAAATAGAAATATTTTTTATTCAAATAAACTTTTACAAGCACTTTTGAATGGTCAATGAATCTACCACTGGTTCGGAATGCCTTTCCTGCCGAGAAGAGCCAGTAAGAAACTCGGCGGTTGCTCTTTTCAAAAAAAAAAATAAAAATTTACAATTGTTATTGAAACTATGCTATGTATTCAGTGCTTCCACGATGAATTTTCCTGAGTACAATATAAGTAAAAATAAATACAATACAAATAAATACAATTCAATACATGTTAACACAGGCAGGCAAAAGCAGACCCATTCCCGTTGGTGGCACCCGTTCACGAGCATGACGCATGATCCAGCCATTGCTTCGCTCAACCATATTTGAGGGAACGTAACAACCCGCACCACACGACACCACCACAGAAACTTTAAAGAGAGCATGACATACTTAGGCTACCCATGTTAAGGCATCGAATTGAATACTAATATTAAACTACTCATTTTAAGACATGACTGAGACAAATAAAGTGGAAACACCGTGGAACAGAATACAATAAAATCATGTTACACAGGATAGTTATTACTGTCTTATGAATCACTGGAGCGAATTATATCCACGCTTTTTTATCATTTACATAGTCTTCAATTGTATAATATGCTTTTTTCATGAGAGCAGATTTAATTGATTTCTTAAACTTGTGTAGAGGCAAGTCTAAGATTGACTGTGGAATTTTATTGTAAAACGTCACGCCCATTCTCACAAATGTCTTTTGGACCCTCTTGAGGCGCAGCCCAGGAAACATGAGCCTATTTGGATTTCTACTTGGTCTATCGGACAAATCACTCTTTTTTTTGTAACTCAAAATGTTTTGTCTGACAAATATTATGTTGTTATAAATATATTGTGAAGCTACTGTAAGAATGCCTATCTCTTTAAATCTTTCTCGAAGGGAATCCCGCGGCCTCAAATTATAGATTGCGCGGATTGCCCTTTTCTGCAAAACAAAAATTTTTCCAATATCGGCTGCCTTACCCCATAGTAAGATTCCGTATGACATAATACTATGGAAATATGCAAAATAAACAATTTTTGCAGTTTCTATGTCAGTCAACTGTCGAATCCTCCTAACAGCGTAAGCAGCAGAGACGGGACCTGACACGGGACTCCTCTCACCGCTAGATGGCGTTGATAAAAAATGCTATGCAATAGCTTTACCGCGGCAGTCCCCGAGTGCCACACGTCTTTTTTTTTAAATTTCACATGTCAGGGGTGTTTTAACTTCGGAAATTATTTCAAATGGCGGTAGGTACTGTAAAGTTGATAAAATGCAGATCCGTCGTTTTCTAGATCATGGCGAAATATCCGAGTTCTTTCAGTAAGTCACTAACAATGGTCTCAAACAAAAGCTGATGACGGCTTCGAGTAAGTAGTTATCTATTCTAGTTACAATTGAGATCATTACCGGCTTATCTTTGTATCCTCTAGGTATTTAGGCGCAGTGTAGAAAATTGATTACAGTATTTCAACTGCCTTCAGCCACTCTTGCAGATATTGATTTTGGCTTTAGTACGACTGCAAATTAATTTTATCAGAAAAATCTTGGATACGTGCCGGATGGCACTCTCCTACATTTTGTATTAGAGCCCGCAACAAAAGGCGTTTCGCCATGTCTTACTTCCCTTTCTGACGCCCGTCGGATAAATGAAACAAAAAATTTTCCAACAGACAATTTCTTATAGTATACTGCTGGCTGGGTTAGTTTGTAATATTTTTTCTCTTCAAAGGTTTATTACTGAAAAATTACAATATTAAGTAAGATTTCGAATTTCTCACAGAATTAATTAAAAAATAGTTAGATAGTTTTAGAAGACGTCGGAAATAAACAAATCCAGTGATATTTTTCTTAATATTTCTGTTGTTTTTCTTAGTAAATCTGTATAATTTAGTTATTATTCGATTTCGTTGTCTAACGATTAAAAGTCAGCTGTAATTACTCGAATACACAGTCAATGCACGTTTTAATCAAGTCAATTTGTCGAAAAAGGCCTACTCTTGGTCGAGTAGTGGGTTTACTGCTTGTTTTTCTTACACTATGATTCACTGCTGCCTATAAAATGACTAACCTCCCAATAATTTATCGTAACAACAAACTTTATCGACTTTATCTTTATTAACATAGAGTTTATTTTTGCTTGTGCATTATATTTATTTGAACTATTTGCATATTGTAGATGTATTAAGCACGATTAGTTGAAAGTGGACACTATGTATGATAATTGTCTTACTGTCTGTGTATGACTGTCTCTTAAAGGTTACACCCACTCTAAGTAAAAGAAAAGAAAGTAGGTTCGTTACAAATCTTACCCTATGATTACAATTCCGATTTCACAAACGTCGAGTTTAACCGCGGAATAAATTGTGCGTTCTGACAGTTTTTGTATTGAAAATCTGCCAAAATATTTTTACGCACGGATAAGTCTTATAGGTTGATGAAATCGGCCCTAATGCTGAGATCTATAGAGCGTGCTCTGGCTTAGCTCGGACTCAGGATAAGAGTTAAAACGAGACAAATATGCTCCCACATAAATCTGTCTCGTTTCATATCAGTCTTGAGTGTGAGGTCTATAGATTCCAGCCTTAGTCTTTTAATTATTAATTAAGTGTTGAAAACTTCGAAAAATGTTTTAGCTAACTTAGTTTTAGCAACTGTAAAATACAGTAAAAGCTCTTTATTCGCGGGGGATACGTTCCGTAAATATGCCGCGAATACAGAAACCGTGAATATGGAATGATCATTTATATGGGATTGTAGGGGATACGTTCCTAGGTAACAAAATAAAAACAAATATATAAAAAAAAAAAAATTAGTTTAAGTTTTTGACCATATTTGATTAATTATTAGTTTCAGATTTAGGCAATGGTTTAAAGAATTTTGTAATTTTTTCTTGCTTGACGCTTTTTAAAAGCTCCTTCAATTCAGACTGATATTCAGCAGTGGCATTAGCAATTTACCTCTTAAAAATAAGACTTTGTTCTATAAACGGATCAGTTTTCATAAAAAAATCACAAAGCTCATTTGCCATTCTTAAACCTTCACTGAGATTTTTCAAATATTAGTCCTTTTGATGACACGTTTACAAAGGATATTTGGGCTTCATACCTATTGGAATCCTTCTTATGTATGTACCGATTAGAATTTAGATCCGCGAATAGAGAAATCTAGCCGCGAATATAGGAATTGGGTCGCATTTTTTTAATCCGCGAATAGTGAAAATGCAAATGAAGGAAGCGCGAATAAGGAGATTTTACTGTATAATATTCTAAATATAGAGAAAAACTTTATTTCTTTGATCGACTGCCAAAAAATTGGATTTTGTTGAGTCTATGCTATGGTATTAAGTTATTAACGAATGACGTCACACCTAACTATTTATTATTATCGTTGAATATAATTTCTAACTAGAACGTGTTTATACAAATTTTTATTCATAAGAAATTAAAGGCGGCCCTATAATATTTATTAGTCGCAAATTATGTCATTTAAATTCTAATCTTAAGTCATTAGCATAAAGATGGATTTGCGTCAACACAATAAAGTCGTTTTTTATATTCTGTAATATAAATTGTTATGATTACGTTTTATATAATCGGCTATTAGATTTGATTGTTTTTATAAGTCGTTCTTCAGATTGAGATAAATTGGTTTCTTTGGTAGTTCACATAAAGCATGATTCATGTTACTCCACGCCGGAACCGTTTCAAACATCTATAGCATGCTTTTGAACGAACTGATTGACGTCCGACCGAGAGCTGAGTTCGTGCCCGATAAGGCAAGTTTATTAACAAGTTCCCTGTCCACACAATAGTTAAACAATAACCATGCTCACATGTGTTTCATGGGACAGGGAAAGGGTTAAAGACTAGACGATGCCCGCGACCGCCATCAGCTGAGATCGCAGTCAAGGGCTATCTTGTCATCGAATAAAAAAAAAAGACTTCGTTCGCGTGGATTAACGTTTTTTTAATTCCCGCGGGAACTTTTTAATTTTCTGGGATAAAATGTACAAGTCTATGTGTAAGTCCTGGGTATGAACTACCTCTATTCCAACTTTCAGCGAAATCGGTTCATTCGTTGTGGCGTGAAGGAGTAACACACAAAGACACACACACATATACAGATACACTCATACAAACTTTCACCTTTATAATATTAGTGTGATGCTGTGATATTTGAATACTCAGGCTGGTGATGACACACAATGATATTGTAGCATTTTGTTTTGATCAGCTGCTGAGTTTTTTGCCTGATCTTCTAAGCAGAATCTCCTCTCTGAATCTGTGGTAGTCTTGACTTTATTTGGCTCGTTAGCATAATGTTATGTACTGTAAAATAATGTTAACAGTCAAAAAGTGTACAGTGTGTACCTGTTTTGATTAATGAATTTAACTCTTGACTTTGAAATCTTTAACATCTCCCAGTCTGTGGCACGGCCCGTTGCGGCGTAACATGAATCATGCTTTAGTTTTTTTTTTTTTTCATTTATTTTAATTACAAGGCGATGCAGTTTTATGCTTCATTACAATCTCATCTCGAAAAAAAGTATTTACCTTTGTTTATTTAAGATTCTAAATTCCTAGTTAGTATCTATTTTTTATTTGCGACTTCATCATTACCTATCCATGAAATTCACGGAAAATCCTTTAAGTTTTAACAAGACGTTAAACTCCCAGAAGACTATTGAAGAAGACACTCATTCAACCAGTTCAAATTTTTTTTTGATATCAACATAATATTACGTTCCCTCAAATATGGTTGAGCGAGGCAATGGCTGGATCATGCGTCATGCTCGTGAACGGGTGCCGCCAACGGGAATGGGTCTGCTTCGACTGCCCATCTTGACATGCGTTGGATCGGTGTACCTACGTATGGATTTTTGCATTTTTGAAGCTTTATAGTGGAAGCACTGTATAAATAGCATAGCTTTGTAAAAAAAAATTTTTTTTGAAAAGAGCAACTGCTGAGTTTCTTACCGGCTCTTCTCAGCAAAATCTGCATTCCGAACCGGTGGTAGATTTATGATGTGTCATAAGAGCTACAAGTTAGCCTACATGAAATAAATAAATTTTGATTTGATTTGATATATAAAAATACGTATAAATTAATTTTGTTAAAAAAATAATTATTATCGCCAGTTAAAGTTTTCACGGTTAAATTGGTCCTAATAAATAATCGTAAACAGATACAAAATACAATATGATCTAACAGCATTGGCATGCGTCTTGATTCCTAGAAGGTGTTGGCATCTATAAATAAATTATACTAAGTTTAGTTTAGGTTCACTTCAGAGAACTGGATGTTTATTGACGGACGGTTTAGAGTTTAGGCACTGTAAGTGACATTTTCTGTGCTGTGTCACATATACTATACATATGTGTCACATATACTGTATACTAGCTGTTGCGCACGACTTCGTCCGCGTCAGTTTCTGTTATTATGATCGCGATTAAGAAGTTTTTAAAAGAATATATTTTAAATATGGATAATTTTCCCCGTTTTTGCAACATTTTTCACTGATGCTTCGCTCCTATTGGTCGCAGCGTGATGTTATACAGCCTAAAGCCTTCCTCGATAAATGGACTATCCAACACAAAAATAATTTTTCAATTCGAACCAGTAGTTCCTGAGATTAGCGCGTTCAAACAAACAAACTCTTCAGCTTTATATATTAGTATACATATGTATGTACGTCTAATACCTTTGAGACGGGTAAATTTTTACCCCATTACGGAAATTATATTATACTAAAATATATATATTATTTATAAATGTATTATACATAGACTGCAAAATAAAAGGCTCCAAGGAGGCTCCAAAATAAAAGGATTTCGTATACTCAGCCATACGAGTATGTTACGCTTATCAAGTTGGGATGCTGTTAACTGATAAGATAGTAGGGCGAATCTATTTAGTCAGTAAGTTTGCTTTACCTACATACCTGTATTGCGAAATAACGGTTAAAAGGACAAACGCCATAATATAAATATAAAAATTCTTTTTAAAAAACCGACTTCAAACGGCACTACAAAGTAAATATATTATATGTATATATCAAATGTGCCTATATATGAAGAGTTCCCTCGATTTCTCCAGGATCCTATCATCAGATCCTGACCTGATGACAATTTGTAGTGGCGTTTGAAGTCGGTTTTGTAAAAAGAATTCTTACGTTTAAATTATTATGAGGCATTTTTCAATTGTTCTTAATTCATTAATGCAATTTAAAAATATGAGTTTGTCCTTCAATCACGCAGTAACAGAGCACCGGATCGCCGTGATTTTATGCATTGGTACAGTTTAGGTCATTTCACTCTCCATGTCCTAAACTGTACCAATACAAAAAATTACGGGTTCCTATGGAATTTTTAAAAACTTATGTGGTTACATAGATGAAGATACGGGCATCAACTGGTAGGTACATATATATATTAAATACAAATTAATCTAATTTCTAAAACACAATATCTGTAGTATGCTATGCAATGGATTGCAAAATCTGTTTGAATATTGAGTATCATTTAAACTGGGCCGATCTTTAGTTATAGAATTATGCAATTTTCCAATGCAAATTGCCACTTGCTACCATATATAGAAAAGCTTTGTTAAACATCTAATTGTCTTACATAAGAACTATTCTGCGAATCTTGTGGTTGCGATATTTTTTCGTCTTGATATAACTAGCTATTTCCCGCGATTTCGCCCGCGTAGTTAGGTTTTCAAAAATTCAATAAAAGGTAGCCTACATCACTCCCCATGTCCTAAATTGGATCCACGCAAAAAGTCACTTGAATCCCTTGCAGCCTTAGACTGCATCGTCACTTACCATCAGGTGAGATCGCAGACGTGAACTATCTTCTCATCCAATAAAAAACTAGCTCGGAGTTAGTAAGTTGGTGGTGTGTCAACTCCGTGCCTCGGAGTGCACGTAAAGCCGTCGGTCCTGTGTGTATCTTTCTCCGGTCGTGTCAAAATTTTGTGCACTATAAAATCTCCTGAGATAGCTAACTTCTGTGGAGTTTGGTCGCTGTTGCCGGATTCGGTACGGGAGGACATTGTTATTATTATCACAGACAAATGTGCAAGCGACTGTAGTCACGACAACCATGCACCTAAGTGCCATTATCGTGTGCAATGTAAATTGTAATGACAGATATTATCAAAAATTACCCGTAAACGATACTCGAGTCGTTTGAACAATCGACGATTAGCGTTTGGTCCGAATGAAAAGATTATAGCGATCTTCTAGAAATGATACTTACTGCAATGACTGTTCTTCTAACGTGATTTCGTTCCACGCGGACGTAAGGTTTGTAAAATGCCCGTGGGAAACCATTCGTTTTTCCGGGATAAAATGTCACTCTCCAGGTTTTCAACTATACCCCATGCAAAAATCACGTATAGTTCTTGCAATTCACGACAGCGCGTGGCTCAAGCGTTGTCCTAATACAACGCGAATGCGCGATCATCGCAAGTTCGCGCGAATTTTACTCGTACGAACGCGCGATCAAACATACTGATCTCGAATAGGTGTCCTAATAGGCATTCGCGCGATGGAACGAAGCGAAGTGGAACCCGCGGCCGCTCGCATCGCTTATTCGCACGATGATCGCGCATTCGCTTTATATTAGGACAACGCCTATCACCAAGAAATATGAAATCCTTCACTTTATCATGCAGGGGAAAGTGGCAGGTGGAAGGAGGCCTGGCCGCAGAAGGATATCGTGCCTGAAAAACTTGCGCCAGTGATTAGGGAAGAGCACAAGAGCACTATTAAGAGCAGCGGTCTCAAAGTTGAAATCGCCCTAATGATTGCCAATCTTCGCAAGGAGACGGCACATTAAGAAGAAGAAGAAGAAGAAGAAGAAGAAGGCGCGTGCAGGTTTCTTCACGATGTATTTCTCCACCGCTAAAAAGCACCCTATTATATTCTTGTGTTAAACCTAAGTCGCTACCTTGAACCAAACATCGCGGTGGGTATATTAGAAAGTGATCGCCAATTGCTACATATATAGGTAATGCAGACAATTTATGTACATTATACCTGCCTTCTTCCTACATTTATACAATGCTTTAATGGCGGGTCAGAGAAAGGGATAAGGTCCATAAGCCTTAGGGCCTATTAGAAATGATAAAATCATGGCATGCCACACGGTAAGTAGCTTTGCCACGATGCGGCCAACCTCCATAGAGATTTCCTATCTGCGCGGGAGATTTTATAGTGCAAACAGTGATGCACTCTCTATTCCCTCACTCTCATAAGACATCGGTCTTACGAGACCGACACGACCGGAGAGAGTTTAGGCGCAGAACCGACAGCTTTGACATGCGAGGTACGGGGCTGACTTACCGCCTATTTCCTAATCTACTGAGAATTTCTTGATAAAAAAACGTAATATTAACTTGACCCGGGAATCGAACCCGGGACCTCGTCATCCACAGTAGAACTTGCTAACCACTTGACCAACGGGGCAGAGGTGTCCGCGACTTCATTCGTACGCGTGAATTTTTATCCCTTGTTGTTGTATCTTTGATTTTCCGTGGTAAAAAGTAGCCTTTTGTTACTCTCCAGGTCCTCCAATAGACGTATTAAATAAAACTTCTTCTTCTTCTTCTTCAACTAATGGACGTCCACTGCTGGACATAAGTAGGGAATGCAAATCTCGCGAGATTGGGGCTCAAGCGAGATCTCGCGAGATTGTAAATAACAATACTGCGAGATCTCGCCAATTTCGAGATCTCGCGAGATTGGCAGTTTTGTGTGGTTTTTTTTTGCAAATAATCACAATATTTGAATAAATTAGAAAAAAAATAATAAAAATTATAAGTATTATAAGATAACATTTATTTTCACGAATTTTTTCAATAGACTTTTATGAACCAAATTGTCTATAATTTTTTAATAAACTTCTACGTAGTAAACTTTGACGTACGTATCAATCAAATCACTGTGGAAGCACTAATACATAGCACAGTTTGGTTACCTATTGTAAAAAAAAATATTTTTTATTTTTTGAAAAGCAACTGCAGAATTTCTTGCCGGTTCTTCTCAGCAGAATCTGCATTCCGAACCGGTGGTAGATTTATCACGTGTCATAAGAGCTACAAGTTGGCCTACATGAAATAAATAAATTTTGAATTTGAAATAACAAATGAAAAAAACAACCAGTCTTCTCTTCTAAAGACGCGATTAAACGGCGCGCTATAACACGAGCCGAGCCTAGCTCGGCGCGTGGCTCGGCGCGCCACGCGCCGTGTAAACAACTACGCTCGGTGCGGCTCGGCAAATTTTGCCCGATAAACGAGCAGGCTTGCGTCCGCATTAAGCCGAGCCGCGCCTACACGGATGGTGCGGCGCGGCGCGGCTCGTGTTATAGCGCGCCGTTTAACCGCACCATAATATCAAACGCAAATCTTTTAGTAATTTAAAACTTAATTCGCGCACCGAACGAAACCGACAGGTCGCAACTCCGTCAGTGTCAGTCCGCGCTTCGAATAAGACTTTTTTATGCTCGAGTGCAATCTCGTTAATCTCGCGAGATCTCGCCCTTTTTTTCGGCCGAGATCAATCTCGCTAAAAAAGGCCGAGATCTCGCGAAAACGAGATCTCGCGAGATCGAGATTGCATTCCCTAGACATAAGTCTCCTGCATGGACCTCCACAAGCCTCGGACTATATAATAAAACGTCTAATCTCGATATATTTTTGACTAGACGATGCCCGCGACTTCGTCCGCGTGGATCAAGGGTTTTCAATTCCCATGGAAACTCTGTATTTTTTTTTTAAATAAAACGTAGCCTTTGTTTTAATCCTGGGTATGAGCTATCTCCATTCCAAATTTCAGCCAAATCGGTTCATTCGTTGTGGCGTGAAGGAGTAACACACATACACACACACACATACACACATACACACATACACACATACACATACAAACTTTCGCCTTTATAATATTAGTGTGATTAACCAAAATCGGCACAACAAAACCATTTCGCGTTACAATCACACAGTCAACCTAAATATTTAAATGTAACCACCTGGTGAACGGGAAACGGCGGGCGGTAACCTAGTAACGGTCCGTAACCGTGATACCGACGGAAGACGTTAAATTAAAAGTTTCACAATACGCGGAATGTTGGAGTCGACGAGACCATTAAAAGTTCTGTCCTATTTTAAAATCTGAGGCAGAAAAGAAATTATTAGATACCAAAGCAGAATCTGTATTCGACTTGTCGACCTCCCTGGCGCAGTGGTGAGCGCTGTGGTCTTATAACTGGGAGGTCTCGGGTTAGATTCCCGGCGGGGGAGATTTGGGAATTTATAATTTCTGAATTGTCTCTGGTCTGGTCTGGTGGGAGGTTTTGTTTGTGGCTAGTTACCACCCTACCGTCAAAGACGTGCCGCCAAGCGATTTAGCGTTCAGGCACGATGGCGTGTAGAAACAGATTAGGGTATGGGTTAAATGTACACTGCCATACCCCTTCTAAGTGAGCTCGCGACCATTTTAGACTGCATCCTCACTTACCATCAGGTGAGATCGCAGTCAAGGACTAGCTTGTCATTGAAAAAAATTGAATATTTATTGTTTTGTTCGTTTTAATACAGAGGTGGTTTAAAAATAAAAAATAAATAGGGAAACCCCGAAAGAACAGTCAAAAATAAAAAAAAAATAAAAATTAGTAATTTTTCATGGAAAATAGATTACGGGAGCGAAGCTGCGGATAAAAGTTAGTTATAAATAATGGGAAAGTGTGTGTGGTTGATGGTTTTTCCTTTAATCACGCAGCAACGGAATGACGTGATTTTTCAAACAAAATCAATTTGGTTTGTAGTTTTTAAACTTTTTTCTTGTTATAATTCATTTCTGTAGATTCGCAGCATATACATAATTATATCACAGACGCGATACATATATAACCTGGCATTCAGAGTCTACTAAAACCTTATATGTGCCGGCCTCACATATTCATGCACCTACTCTGCCTATATCGTCGATACGTAGGAAGCGTGGCCTTACTTTGGGGGCCTTACGCCGGTTTCGAAACAAGTTGCCACTAACATATTTATTGTCTTATCCTACGATTTATTTTCCGAATTCTTTTGAACTAGCGACCCGCCCCGGCTTTGTCTAGCCCTATCCTGGCTGAGGCGAGCCTCATCAAGCTCTACAGACGATTCTCTGGCTCTCTAAAAAGTAAAGGATAAAAAATGGTTATTGTGGGTTATCCCTAAGAGATAGACATATACCATCACGGACTTTTTTGTAGACCTTTTTAAGGTGTACAATACTTGTACTTAGTAGTACATGATTTTGATCTATCTCGTAGGATTCAGCCAGCGTTTGCAATGTAAGAGTGCGCTCTATAGATTAAAGTACCTGTCAGTCAGGACTTCTTTTTGTAAGTATCTAGATAGATAGTTAAGAGGCTAGACTATAAATAGTCAGATTTATTTGCCATCCATTACGCCTGACCTTTGTACCAGAACCGTATTGGCCTGGTTCTAGACGCAGGCATCTAAGTAGGTGTACTGTTTACATTGGTGTTTAGGTAATAAACATTTAGGGTTGTCGACATCATCATGTCAACCTATCGTCTGCCCACTACTGGAGAATGGGTACGGGTCTCCTATCGAAAGAGTAGGGTTTAGGCAGTGCCGGCTTTACCTATAGTGCAGGGTGTGCAACGCACACGGACGCAGGGATTTAGGGAGCGCCGAGCCGCGCTTGCTTGCTTCCCGACGTCATTTAAGATTGCACCATTTTTTGCACCTGAATTTCCTTTCACTGATATAAATGATGAAAATATAAATGTAAGTCAAACGGTATTCTTGTATTGTAAGTATGTATTCCATTTTGGCCGCGCGTCTACTAGATGGCGCTAAGATATTGATTGCACACGGGCGCTACATGGGCTAGAGCCGCCTCTGGGTTTAAGCCATACTCCATGGATGGTTGATACTCAATCACGCCGCAACGACTGAAACGATCAAATTTCAAATGAAATGAAAGGGATAGATTGTAGTCTGGAATAACACATGGGCTATTTTTTTATCGCAGAAAATCAAAGAGTTCCCGCGGGATTTTAAAAACTAAGTCCACTAAGACGAAATCGCGGTCATCCGTCTGTTGACGGTGATTTTTGAGAATAAATAAACATGAAATTCATTGATTTGGTTTGGACGAAGAAAATTCTTAGTTTAAAGTGGCTAGTGGCAACCCTGTTCGATGAGTAAACGCGCTGTTTACAATGGACCGCAATTGAGGCCACCGGGGTAAAAGTGGCATAACTCAAATGTATCTGAAATTGATCGAGCTAATGGTGCGAGACTAAACACTAAATTGTCTGATAGTTTTGTGAGTGTATTTCCTGCTAACTGTTAATGTTTAGCTATGTAACTAAGATAACGCAATGTAGGGCTTATGTTTTTTATAGGCGTTAAATATAATTGAAATTTTTTCATACAAATACACTTGATTGAAATTAAAATTGATATTTAATTATATTTCATTATTTTGCTTTGTTAATTATTGGTTTTATCTATACAGTTGTTTGATTTTAAATCCATTATGTAGTTAATTTTTTGGTAGCTATTTTCTTAATTTACTTATTTGATATTTGTTAGTTCAATAGACAATCAATAAACGGCCTTTCTTAATATGAGAATTACGTTCGACTCTGATTCTACGAATAATAAAACAGAGCTATTAGAATGATGGTAATCTGAACCAGTGTTCATTAGACTATTAAATCTAAAAACATAGTCGTTATTAAGCTATTGCATAGCTTCTATCGCGGGCCAGCGTGGAGACCGAATCCAGAAATTCCGTAACGAAAATAATCTGACACGGGACTCCTCTACGGTGAGCCGCTAGATGGCGTTGATAAAAAATGCTATGCAATAGCTTTACCGCGGCAGTCCCCGAGTGCCACACGTCTTTTTTTTTTTCTTTTTTTTTTTGTGGGGATAGATAGATAGAAAATTCTTTATTGCTACACACAAGAGATGATTTGTTTACAATATATTGAATCTTATAGTTAACTAGCTTTTGCTCGCGGCTTTGCTCACGTTAAGTTCGATTTTTCAAACCCCTATTTTACCCCCTTAGGGGTTGAATTTTCAAAAATCCTTCCTTAGTGTGCGCCTATGTCATAAAAGGAACCAACTGTAAAAATTTCAAGTTTCTCACTTCAGTAGTTTAGGCTGTGCGTTGATATCTCAGTCAGTCAGTCAGTCAGGACTTTGAATTTTATATATATAGATTACGATGCGCAAAGGCGGTCTTATCTCCTCCAGACAACCTTAAAAATAATGCTGACAATGTCAACCTCGTAAGTTCATCAACACGTCACAATGATTACAAACATAATGTGGGTATTGATAAAATAACAGTTAGGTCAGTTTTTTGAAGTAGGTATCAATTTATTACGTTGTTAAACAGAACGCGATGGTGTTAAGCGTTATGTTGTCAACGCTTACGTAACACCCGCGTCGATTGTTATTCGTAATAACTTTTATCGATTGCATGAGAAGAAATATGCCTAGAATTCAAGGTATTATTAAAACTTAAAAAAAAACAGTGGAAACTCTCGGGAATCCCGCCCTGAGGGCGTTGATCATTTTACACTACGGCCACGGCTCAAATGCCGCTCACAGCACGGAAATTAGTGGTAGTGTAGGCTTCATCAGATGAAGCAAATGTTTTTTGTTAGCTAAAATATACTTAATTATCGTCTTACGTACCCGTCTACCACATTAATTACATTTTGATTGAAATTCTTTAACAAAATCCTAAAAATATAAATGCGGAAGTGTTGTTTGTTGATTTGTCCTTCAATCAAGCTCCAACAGAGCTACGGATCGACGTGATTTTTTGCAGGGGTATAGTTGGGGACCTGAAGAGTGACATAGGATATTATCCCGGAAAGTTAAAAAGTTCCCGCGGGATTTGAAATCTAAATCCATCTTTGACGATCTCCCTGGCGCAATATTGAGCGCTGTGGATTTGAAAAACTAAATCCACGCGGACAAAGTCTTGGGCATCAGCTAGTAAAGGAATAAAATTAATACAGCATACTTTTAGTGCAAAATTTAGTTTCGGTTAGTCTGGAAATGTGACTTAAGTCATTTTTATAGGAGGGAGCAATTAAGACCTATTCGATAATAAAATCGCGTCAGAGTTAATTAGAACTGTTAACACTAATTGTGTAAGGTATTAGTTGGGTCGATTGTGATGGAGAGAATTTGTGTCAAGTGTAGGTTATTAGGAGGTTAGAATTAGGTAAATAGATATTGACTCAATTCAGTTTTTTTTTTTAATTAGTCCACAAAACTGACCACAACTGCTTGAATTACATTAATGAGGCAAGTTTATGAATGTACATCTTCCGCAATTGAGTCTTCTCGATGTGGACGTGACATGCGTGACAGAGGGTACATACAGTAACAAAAAAAGAAACAACAGACAAACAAAAATTGCAAATAAATCCTAACTAAACTTAAGTGTGCTTATATAATCGGTGAATTAACTAAACTTATATAGATCTAAATGTAATGCTATCCTTTTCCGTAGAACGCGACAATGAATGAATGGAAGGATGGATGTTTGTTACTCAATCACGCTGCAACTACTTATTAAAGGCTAAAACTTTGCACAGATATAGATTCTAGTCTGGAATAACATTTAGGCTACTTTTCACCCCGGAAAATAAGAGTTCCGACGGTAATATACAAAACCTCAGCTAATTTTTAATATATTTCGACTTGGGTCACTTTTTCGCTTAGGTAGAGTATTCATTAGTTTTTAGTTCATATTAGTTATTAATTTTTGACTGGAACTGACATAAACTTCTATAACTCGAAAAATCTTTATGGCTAATGAAAAGGTCTATGGTGTGATATAATATGAACGTAAAAATTCTTATTACAAAACCGACTTTGAAACGCCACTACAAAGTAATAGCAATTGTGCCGCCTATAAAATTTGAAGAGTTCCCTCGATTTCTCCAGGATCCCATCATCAAATCCTGACGTAATGACAATGACCACCTGGGAAGTATACCCTTTCAAACAAAAAAAGAATTTTCCAAATCGGTCCAGGCGTCTTCGAGTAATCGGGGAACATACAATAAAAAAAAAAAAGATTCCGACGAATTGAGTACCTCCTCCTTTTTTAGAAGTCGGTTAAAAATTGCGTCAGTCAGCACCTAATTGGAACTGTAGTTGTTAATTACGCTAATTATTGAGTAAGGCCTCAATACCTATTCTATTGTGTATCGGTGAGAATTTGGTATTGGTGTCAAGCTTAGAGCACTTATCTAACTAAGTGCTTTAACGTGTCAAGTGTAGAAGGTTAGGTTTTTTATTAAATGAAATGAATACACTTTATTGTACACAAATTGAAAAAAAGACGTGTGGCACTCGGGGACTGCCGCGGTAAAGCTATTGCATAGCATTTTTTATCAACGCCATCTAGCGGTGAGAGGAGTCCCGTGTCAAGTTATTTTCGTTACGGAATTTCTGGATTCGGTCTCCACACTCAAGGCCCGCGATAGAAGCTATGCAATAGCTTAAAAAAAAAACAATTAATCCTTACTATTACATAATTATATTAAATGCCAAAGTGCGTTTGTTTGTTGGTTTGTTCTTCAACCACGTGCAACGAAGTACGTGCGTGCGAGTGTGCGTGCGTGCGAGTGTGCGTGCGTGCGAGTGTGCGTGCGTGTGTGTGTGTGTGTGTGTGTGTGTGTGTGTGTGTGTGTGTGTGTGTGTGTGTGTGTGTGTGTGTGTGTGTGCGGCATCATAGCAGCCGAACGGATGGACCGATTTTTTTATTTGAAAGGTGAATTAGTCGGGAGTGTTAGCTATGTTTGATGAAAATCGGTCCAAGATGGACGCCGCCACAAAATATATTAAGGGCAATAAGGTTATCAAATGAAAGGGTTTAATTAGTAGAATTTCAAATCCAAGATAGCCGTCACCATAAAATGACGAATTACACATTTTTTTCACATGTCGATTGTGTGGGGTGTATTAAATTTTCAAAACAATTTACACTTGTCCATAGTAGACTTAAAGTTTTTGAACGAGCGAAGCGAGTTCTCTGAGTCAACTAGGGCGCTTGCCTACTAGACAGAGAAGTGTGTCCGTCTAAATGTCTGTCAGAGCCCTATAACTTCTGAATTACTGAATATTAGAACGTGAAACTTGGTTGAAAATTCAGTTATATCCTGTACTTGAACAACAAATACTAAAATTAGATAAATGTTATAAAGAAACGAAATTATTTAATTTTAATGCGCCATCTATTAGCATTATTGTGAAGCTAATAGCTTCACTATAATGCTAATAGATGGCGCTGTGTCAGTAAAACAGTTTTATGTCAACTATTATTTTTTTTATTGCGTCTAATGTTAAAAGTTAATTGTTACAATATATAATTAAAACTTTTGGGAATTATGGGATATCGCGAGGTCTCAGTTCGGGGCGAACCACTAGTTAAACTTCTTTCGACTCGACTGCCCCAGATCGACTGTCCACTTAACCTATTAACCAAAATTGAATGTAATGACCCCCATGCCTCGATGAGTAGTCTGGGTATTGGGTAATAGCAATTTATGGGTTCTAAACGAAAATTTATGTGTCCAGCAATTGCGACTGTTTGAACTGAATTAAATAAATCCTTGTACCAATATTATGAATGCGGAAGTGTGTTTGCACGTCGGTTTGTCCTTCTATCACGCAGGTCAAACTTAACTCCACGCGGACGAAGTCGCGGGCAAAAGCTAGTATTGTCTAAATTTATAAAAGGAAATGATGACTGACTGACTGACTAATCTATCAGCAAACAATCAATCCACATCCATTGAATATGTCGCGCGGACTGTTTGACATACTTTTTAAGCTATTGCATAGCTTCTATCGCGGGCCTTGAGCGTGGAGACCAATTACAGAAATTCCGTAACGAAAATAACCTGACACGGGACTCCTCTCACCGGTAGATGGCGTTGATAAAAAATGCTATGCAATAGCTTTACCGCGGCAGTCCCCGAGTGCCACACGTCTTTTTTATCTAAGAAAGAGATCTGTAGGTACCATTCAGTACTTACTATTAGGTATTCTGTGCCTGCGCTTATAGTAGTGAGCCACTTATGAGCTGCAAGCTGATGATTCTGTAATTATTGTTTAGTAATGACGTAGTCAATAATTAACTTTAAGAGTAGTCTTAAGAAATAATTGTTTTTACCTTTGAGTATATAACCAACGTTTTTACTAGCGTATAAATAACTATAATGATATTGTAATTACATTTTCAAACGTTTCGATGTTCAAATGAGATTATAATTATTGTAGATAGAATTATTATATTTCAGTTATTATTATTTAAGTACTCAGCCACACTAATAACATTTGAATAGTTACCACTCAAAAAAAAACCACCACCACTTAAAGCCTCAATAGCCCAACGGTTAAAGGTAGGTTCGAACCCCGCCCGTTGCACTATTGTCGTACGCACTCCTAGCACAAACTTTCTGCTTATTTGGACGGGATAGGAGAATATTAGTCAACTTCAGCTTGGCTAATATTCTTTTCTAAAAAAACGCTTGGTTTTTCCGTACCAGAAGGATAACCAACGGGACCCTATTACTAAATCTCCGCTGTCCACACTGATACCTGTAGGGCTAACATGCGCGCCACGAGAACATTTTGTCTACACTTTACTCGTGAATCTCTGTAGAGATTCACATAGAGACTACGAGTAAACGTGTAGACAAAACTTTCTCGTGGCGCGCATGTTAGCCCTAATGGTGGTATCTCATGATCAGGTAGACATTTCTGTTGCCGCTATAGCAACAAATGATAAAAATAAATTAAAAATTAAAGGGGGCTCCCCTACTAGTGTTTTTTCGGCGTTTTTTGGTATAGAATCCTTCGTAATGCGAGTACGACTCGCATTTGTCTGGTTATAGTTTATTTAACTTGTCGTTGTAGGCTTGTTGTTCGAGTTAATCCTATTTCCTATTATTATATATATCACACTAATATTATAAAACTGAAAGTTTGTATGTGTGTGTGTGTGTGTATGTTTGTTACTCTTTCACGCAAAAACTACTGGACCGATTTGGCTGAAATTTAAAACGAAGATAGATTAGACCTTGGATTAAAACATAGGCTACTTTTTATCCCGTAAAATCAAAGAGTTCCCGCGGGATTTTAAAAACTAAATTCACGCGGACGAAGTCGCGGGCATCAGCTAGTATAATATTATAAATGCGAAAGTTTGTATGTTTGTTACTCAATCACGTCGTAACGACTGAACCGATTTGGCTGAAATTTGGCACAGAGATAGTTTATAGTCTGGAATTGGACATAGGCTACTTTTTATCCTGGGAAATAAGAGAGTTCCCGCGGGAATAAAAAACCTCAATTCACGCGAACGACGTGGCGGGCATCAACTATTTAGTAAATAATAATACCTCAATGAGTTGATTATTATTAGAGCATTGACCAAAACCAAAGCCGTCGCGTCGCCCCAAAAGGCGTGACCATTATAACTGTAGGGGAGAGTGGGGGAAACGCGAACGCGGGGTAATCCCGAATCCAATGGTTCTAATGTGTTAGAAAGATATAGCCATATTTTACTTGTCGCCATTTCGGAGATCACGTCTCCATTAGTGCCAGTCAATAACACGGGAGATGTGGACGCACGTACTTGTCAAGGTATGCATTTTTCAATATTTTGCATGTTTCTGATGTAATTTTTTTGGTAAATTCAAGTTGGTGTTGCTTTATTTCTATCTACAATAGTAATTTAACTTTTACATAGTGGAATACTCACATAATAATCAGCTAAATGACAATGAAGCAATTGGCAAAAGATATATATATAGAACCAATTTTTTTTTCATTTCATTGTTTTCAATCCAGGGGGGTAATGGCGAACACTCCCTGTGGGGCAATCTCGAACGTTCGGCATTACCCCCCCTACCTTTTGTTGGTTCCCCGTTCATCTTTTTTTTTATTATTTTTTCAGATGCCTCGTAATTATAAAAGAAAGACCAAACCGAGGTATAGTCTTGAAGATCTCAAAACAGCTATAGACGATGTTAAAACCAAAAAACTCAGCATCGGCAGAACAGCAGAAACTTGTAATGTTCCAAAAACAACCATTTTTGACCACCTAAAGAAAGCAGTTATAAAACAGCCAAGGTCTGGATGAAAACCTTTATTTACAGACGAGCAGGAAACGCAACTTGTTGATTGTCAATCATAAAGTGCAGTAAACTCTATTATGACCTAACCATAAAAAAAATTCGCCAAATTCCATAACCATATGCAGAGAAGAAGTTAGTAATGTTAGTACGTAATTACCCCACTAAGTGTTCGTGTTTACCCAACTAATGTCGGGTAAAGCCGAACACTAAGGGTTTTGGTTTTTCTTTTCATATTGTTACAATTTATTAAAAATATAAATTTTGGTTAGTGAATTCGTTAGACGGATAAGTTAACTTTATAATTAAATAATAAAGAAATTCTTGTGATCAAATTCCACTGTTTTATTTAAGTTTTCCCTTAGGTGTTCGTATTTCCCCCACTTTCCCCTACCACAGACCACACTGCTAATGTGACCACAATAAGTGTACCTACAGTGTACATTTTGAAACAAAACCACGTGTGCGACCACCTTAATCCACTTAGTATTCGATTAACAGTTAAGTAGTCTGAGAGGGAATGGACTTTCAGTGTTTTTGTTTGTCCGTGATAAAAAATAACACATCCCTTGCTATGTTACTACTTTATTTATTTACTAGCTTTAACCCGCGGCTTCGCTCACGTTAGGTTCGATTTTTTAACCCCCTATTTAACCCTCTTGGGGTTGAAAGGAGGTGGGTTGATAAGGCCCAAAATCCGCCCCTCATACACTCGAAAAAAAAAAGTTCCAGATTCCGACAAATTGTAAATGTATTTATATAGGTACTTGAAGATATAAACTTTATTTTAATATAAAGTTTAGGTGGTAAAAAAAATAGTAAGTTACAGAAAATATTACCCAAAAAGAGAGTGTTTCTTTTACTTTTCTTACATTTTCATACATTTTAGTCGTTTTTTAAGCTTTGATTTAATATTTTAGAATGAGGCGCTCCATGAACCAAAATAAATTAATACTCATATAAAAGCTTATAAAAAGGAGCATTATTATCAGTTACGTTTACCATGGTTCATGGAGCGCCTCATTCTAAAATATTAAATCAAAGCTTAAAAAACGACTAAAATGTATGAAAATGTAAGAAAAGTACCAGAAACACTCTCTTTTTGGGTAATATTTTCTGTAACTTACTATTTTTTTTATCACCTAAACTTTATATTAAAATAAAGTTTATATCTTCAAGTATATAAATACATTTACAATTTGTCGAAATCTGGAACTTTTTTTTCGAGTGTATGAGGGGCGGATTTTGTTGCCTTATCAACCCACCTCCTTTTCCAAAATCCTTTCTTAGCGGATGTCTACGTCCTAACAGCTACCTGTATACCAAATTTCAGCTCGATCGGTCCAGTGGTTAGAGCTGTGCGTTGATAGATCAGTCAGTCAGTCAGTCAGTCAGTCACCTTTGCCTTTTATATATTTAGATAACAAGGTAGCCCTTGACCGCGATCTCACCTGATGGTAAGTGACGATGCACTCGTAAGATACTAGCGGGCTAGCTTTTTTTAATAGTGTCAACCAAAACCGAAGCCAGAACTGTCAAAAGGCGTGACCATTATAACTGTACCACAGACCAGTGCTAATGTGACCACAATGAGACACTGTAGGTACATTTTGAAACAAAACCACGTGTGGGACCGCCTTAATCCACTTAGCATTCGATTAACAGTTAAGTAGTCTGAGAGGAAGTGGAAAAGGAGAGAAAGTGTGTTTTTGTTTCTCCGAGATAATAATATAAACGCTAAAAATTCTTTTTACAAAACCGACTTCAAACGCCACTACAAAGTATATCAATTGTGCCTATAAAATTTGAAGAGTTCCCTCGATTTCTCCAGGATCCCATCATCAGATCCTGACCTGATGACCATGGGACCACCTGGGAAGTATACCTACCCTTTCAAACAAAAAAAGAATTTTCAGTCTTTCTGTTTTTTACCTCTCCACGCTGACGGCTGAACCGATTTTGGCGAAACTTGGTAATAAACTGAGATATTATGCATTGTCAGTATTGATACAGACAAAAGGTGCTTTTTATTATCCTGGGAAATCTAAGACTTCTCAAGTAATTTATGAAAAGCGTAAAACCAAGCGGACGAAGTGGCAGGAATTATCTAGCTTTTATTACACATAGTACTTATAAAAAAATATTAAAACCTGTTTAAAATACTTCAAAAATATGTTCACCGGCTCTCTATCTATTACGTAACGGAATTAAGCAAACCAACTTCCTTTCCCAAATACATACAGTAAGATTCGCGTACCGAATTTTAATTTCAAACTGTTCCTTTCAGATAATGATCCCGATTGGCTGACAGTGGCGCCGCGATGACGCGATCTCGTCTCTGATTGGCGGGCGATAGCGTCACGCGACTAGCGGCGACTGTGATTGGTGCACGATGTCAGGGCTTCCGAACAGAGGTGATGACGCGATCAATGGAGTCGATGTTCGCGAGCAAGGAAGCGCTTTGAGGTCAGTGAAGTTACTTTGATTTGACGCATTTCTTTTAGTTTTCAATCGATTTTTAACCTTACAGCCAGTCTGTGTTTTAAGGTTAATGTTAAATTTTAATTTTGATTGGCATTCATATCCGCTGCTCGATACGAAAACCCACTAAGAAAAGTTTTTTTTTTTTTTTCAAAATAATTTCCATTCGTAGTGAGTCCAATAATTATAATTTTATTATATGTATTAAGTACTCACGAGTAATAAAATTATTATTTGTTAGTACCTACTTTAGCCAATAAAATTTTCAAAACTTATTATCTACGTTATTTTTTTATTCCACCGCAATATGGGGCCCACGTCAATAATTTATTGATCATTCATTTAGGTACTAATTTTATGTTATAATTTTCTGACTCGTCAGTTATATTTTGTGCACTTTTTGGTTTCAACCTGTTTTGTGTGCCTCTTTTATAAATAAATAAATAAATAAAATTCTCTAATTTTGTAAACTTAATTTTATGCATAATAATATAATAAATTATTATTAGAATTGTGTATTTTTTTAATATTCATTTACTAGCGGTAGTAAAATAAAATTAATGCACATTAAATCATACTTTAGTCAGGTAAATAAGAGCAGAAAACGCATTTTATACACAAAACAGATACAAATCGTTGTTAGCGAGCGACTCTACTAATTTCTCGCTCCGTTGACGCTCCACGGATGCGTTAACCCAATCATGTTACGCTATTTTCTACCTTATCGATTTAGCGATAGAGCTTAAAATTACTATAACACAGATTTTAACACCGTCGTACGCTATTCACTACCTTAATGCCTTAGTTATAGAGCTTAAAATGGTTATAACACAGATTTGCCAAGTAACCGAACAATCGAAATTAAATGTTTTGCTTTGGTGAGCAATTGCAACGCATATTTTGCGGTAAAGAATTTTCAATTTTGGAAATACCAGTATACCACCGTTACGCGATAGGTTTCCCTGTCATTTTATAATCAACTAGTAGATGCCGGCGGCTTCGCTCTCGTAGAATTAGTTTGTAAAATCCCGCGGGAATTCTTGATTTTCCGGGATAAAAAGTAGCCTATGTCACTCTCCCGGTCCTCAACTATACCCATGCAAAATATCGCGTCGATCCGTTGCTTTGTTGCGGCGTGATTGAAAGACAACCCAAACAAAATAAACAAACACACTTTCGCATTTATAATATTAGTAAAGATTAGGCTTTTGCCCACGGCTTCACTTACGTTAAATTTGATTTTTCAAACCCCTATTTTACCCCCTTAGGGGTTGAATTTTCGAAAATCCTTTCTCAGATGTCTACGTAATATTATGTAATAGCTATCCTGTATGCCTTTCAGCCCGATCCGTCTGATTAAATCAGTTAGTCAGTCATTTTTTTCTTTTATTATATTTAGAAGTTACTCTTGTATGGACTGCCACATGTCTCGGTCTTGTGCCACCTGTTTTCAGCAATTCCCTACGACTTATGTCGTCGGTCTTAGTGGAAGGTTCAGCCAAAATTGCGCTTTCTTGTGCAAGGTCACTACTCCAGCATTTTAAGACCCCAAATTCCTTCGGGACTTCGAACAATGCTGCCGTCCGCAAGCTATAATGCCGTTAACTACCAAGACCATATCTAAATATATAAAAGGCAAAGGTGACTGACTGACTGACTGACTGACTGACTGACTGACTGATCTATCAACGCACAGCTCTAACCACTAGACCGATCGAGCTGAAATTTGGCATACAGGTAGCTGTTAGGGCCTAGGCATCCGCTAAGAAAGGATCCGCTAAGAAAAGAAAATTTCAACCCCAAGAGGGTTAAATAGGGGGTTAAAAAATCGAACCTAACGTGAGCGAAGCCGCGGGTTAAAGCTAGTTTCCTAATATAAACCCAAAAGCATTTAAATTAGGGTTTATATTAGGAAATATGGTTTTGGTAGTTAACGGCATTATAGCTTGTGGACGGCGGAATGTGCCGCATCTTTTGCATGAACTTCCACAGGCCTTGGTTTTCCACCGCCTGAGTCCAGCGGCTCCCTGCGACTCGTTTGATGTCGGTCCTCCTAGTGGGGGGTCTGCCAACAATACGCTTAGTGGTGCGGGGTCGCCACTCCAACACCTTGGGACCCCATCGACCATCAGCTCTTCGAACTATGTGCCCCGCACATTTCCACTTCAGTTCGCGACTCGCTGAGCTATGTCGGTGACTTTGGTTCTCCTACGAATCTCCTCGTTTCTGATTTGATCTCGCAGGGATACTCCGAGCATAGCTCTCTCCATCGCCCGCTTTGTGACCCTGAGCCTTCTTATGACCAATTCTCTAGCTATAGGTAACTATTTGAAGTTATGTAATTAATAGCGAAATATGTTGAAACAATGTAGTTCAGATCTGCTAGACTTACGTCATTCGGCCTTGGGCTGTTATGAACACAAATTGCGAATGGTAAGATTGATGTTTAAATCTTGTTACTTATGTTATATAGGCACTACTTTATGGTTACTTTTTCTGTAGTCTATATTTTTGACATGAATTCCCCCTGACCGAATATGGTCACAGCGGCCTATCTTCACAGAGATTAACCTTTATCTTTTTTAACCCGGGCCCGAAGAAATGCTGTAAATTGCTGAGGTGTTGGGTATCCCGCATACTACTTGATGCTGCAGCATCAGCTCATGTTAGCATACCCTAGAAATAATCCGAAGTAACAGTTCACCATATTTCAAATCGATCGCACCAGTGAAAGTTTGTAAGACTTACCTACTTTGAAACTGTGGAACCAACTTCCTGCGACGGTGTTCCCACTGAATTACAACATGGTGTTATTCAAGAGGCGGACCAACAAGTTCCTAAAAAGCCGGCAACGCATTGGTGGTGCCTCAGGTGCTACAAATGTTCATGGGCTGCGGTAATCACTTAACATCAGGTGACCCGCCTGCTCGTTTGCTCGCTAAAAATATTAAAAAAAAGACCCTTTAATCAAGTAGGAAATAAGCTGATAATCTTCAAACGCCTAAGCTTCGTAAATTATCCATTCGTCAGGAATTCGAGGGAATAGACAGACAAACAGATAATACACACGTCAAACTTATAACACTCCGTCGTTTTGCGTCGGGGGTTAAAAAATAGATTCATCGATTCTTTGGCTCGACCCGACATTGCACCCAGGCCCTTGTCATTCACAGTCGTATATGCTGAGCACTAGACCAACAAGGCTGATACAGACATGTCATAACTAATCTGCGTTACACTGCATAATCCCATTGCTGCAAGGTTCCTACTAGGTTACAACTAGAAGCCTTAGTGTAGATACACACGTGAGCTTGGCCTGTGGCCTTGACGACCTTCCCAAGTCGTCTGATGTCGTCTATAGTGGGGGGTCTGCTAACATATCGCTTTCTGGTGAGGGTCGCTATTCCAGTAACTTGGGACCCCGACCACCACAAGGTCTTCAAACTCTGTACCTACCCCTTATATTGTTGCTTCAGCTTCAAAAAACTCAAAATTAGGTACTAGCAGTTCACGTCAAGTTGGCCGTCGTCGGCCGTTACAAAATAACGTCATACCGTACCGTTGACAAGAAAATAATAATGGTATTTTTTACTATAACCACAACAGCTGTGACGGAAATTTTCTTCTCTGGCAAGGCAATGCTTTTCATGGCAATGACATCTTGAAATTCAAGGCGTAATTTTTAATTTCTTATTTTTCCCCGCTTGAATTAATTACAGTAGTTAATAGTCTGCGCTAAGCAAAACTTTTCCTTTTTTATTCATCGTAAAAGACGATGCGCTCACAATAGTAATCAAACAAAAATAGATAACTACTTAATTTAAAGTTAACAAAAACATTCAAAACCTATCAATAACAAAACTTTGAGAGGTAGTGTTAATTGCGAGCGGTACATTGCTATCTGGGGCCCAAGTCTGCTATTGCAATTGTAGTTTTATTGTCTATCAATGACATGACAATTGTTATTTTTAGCAATTGTCATGTCATTGATAGACAATTGAACCCCTGGGCCCCAAGTCAAATTGCTAAAAGTAGCAATTGGGATGTCATTGATAGACAATTGATCTACAATTGCAATAGCATTGCAATAGCAGACTTGGGCCCCTGGTCTAAGCGGGTTTGACTTGAGGTGCGGTGCGGGGAAACGCGAGGCGAGGTAGCGGCCAACTTGAGATGGAAGGGTAGTATAATGTAAGGAACACACTAACGAAAATAGGGAAGGTATTACATTACATTTTGCATTGGGCTAGCGTGGTGGACTGTGGCCAGTAACCGTTCTCTGAGAGGACACATGCGCTCAGTAGTGCGCCGTTGATGGGTGATGACCAGCGAACGAAGAAAACAGTGATGAATGATGAATACAATACCTTCCTATTGGCTCTGGCGTGGTCGGGTAAAAATGCAACAATGTCTTACGCAACTCTGTCAATTGTAGAGTAGTTACGTAGGTAGAGGCAGTACACTGACTTCCCCGAATTACGCACTCCACTACGGAAATGGGTGTTTATTATTTAATTTCACGTCCGGTCGAGTGCCGCTTCTACATTGTAACTAGTCTACGGGTTCCTACTACTTAGGGCTAGTACATCTAGCCCTAAGTAGTAGGAAGACGGTTTTTCTTCCTTTCATCGACCGATAGACGTCCACTGCTGGATAAAGGTCTCCTGCATAGACTTCCACATGCCTCGGTCCTGCGCCGTCTGAATCCAGCGGCTCCCTGCGACTCTTTTGACCGACCGTTTGAGAACCGACTTCAAGCGCCACTACTAATTGTGCCTATAAAATTTGAAGAGTTTCTTCGATTTTTCCAGGACCCCATCATCAGATCCTGACCTGATGACAATGGGACCACCTGGGAAGTATACCCTTTCAAACAAAAAAAGAATTTTCCAAATCGGTCCAGGCGTTTTCGAGTAATCGAGAAACATACATAAAAAATAAAAAATAAAATACGACGAACTGAGAACTTCTTTTTATAAGTGGGTTAAAAAGTGTTACCTAAAGGAAAACGGGCATAAAACTTCCTAAAGTTTATTTCGAAACCGAAATAGAAAATTTCACTTTGTCTCTACGTACTAGTACGAGTTTTAATGTGAGGCAGTTTGAACACACATTCGTGAGAGGAAGCGCATTTAACCGACATCAAAGAGTGTAAATAAACAGTTTGACCGACTGCACTGACGATTAATACGAATTGATGCAACTGTGGGTCGACGAACCGCGTCTATTCCTGGCTATGATCATAGATTAGTTAATTGGATAGATGCGGAGCGTGAAACTTTGTGTTAAGATACCTAATTATGGAGAAATTTTAATTAGACACGCATTGTTTGAGTGTGTTATTTAAAGCACAACAGAAATATGTATCTAATTAGGTTCTTTATGGCTAACTGTGGAACCTGCGACATCAGCAATAACGGGAGGATGTCGCGTCGCTTAGTTTCTCAAACATCATTCGTAGTTTAAAATTTACATTTGGGGATGTTGAAATAGGCCCATAAATAATAACCAAATGATTCACCCCGGCTTCGCTAGGGTAGAATTTTTGAAAATCGGTGAGAGGGTGGAATTTTCAAAAAATCCTGAAACACGTATTTCTTCTATCATATAAATTGTGTGATGACGTTACAAGTTGATAGTAAAAGTTTTAAAAGAAAAGTTTATTTTATTCTTTTTAGCGCATATAATAAGTTTTTTCAATTTAGATGGTTTACGAACACATACAGAAAGAAAGAGTGTTGGCAGATTCAAAAGTTCACTCTAATTGACACCACCTATGTTAAAACATCGGATGCTCGGAGTGTTGTCTGTCCAGTGTCTGTCCATTTATTTAATTAATCTTTGACAAATCTTTGCGTGACGAAGGAATGATAGCCAGAATGTGTTTTCGTATTTTATGTTTTCTTATTTTGGTTCCACATTCGAGTAATTAATTAACCCCGGTAGCTTAGCGGTCAAAAGGGGGCCTTTGGGGGTTTTTAAAGAATATTACGCTCATCCAATAGAACGAGGGCGTAATTGCAAAAACGCGAAATTGATTTTTTTTATGTTATAGATAAGTATTAATAGTGAATGTTCTATCCAAGGAAAAAACTGTTTTTTAATCAAAGAAAAAATACTACATAACGTCGGGGATAGTGCAATACCGCGAATGTACCATAGGTAAAAACCTCGGATCTACACTAGACCAAGTTTTACAGGGGAAGTAACCTTTGTAAATTCCTTATTTCTACGGCTATTAGGCTAATTTTTACACAGAGAGTATTAACTCATGTGTTCTATGTATTGATAAAAATAGATATATTTTAAAGTGATCAATTTAGTCGCTACAACTCTTACGCGGTTTTGATTTTATCACAAACGTATGAAAATGGATTTTAATGTACTAATGCTAGTTACGCGATTTTGCACTATCCTCGACGATAAGTAACTTGTACTGTTTCATTTATCAAGTAGTATGTAATTGGTAGATCAGGGTTTCGTCAGTAAATAGTAGCTCTAGTCAAGTTGGCCACCCCTGCTATAGACGTACATACTTTGAGAGTGACATAGGCTACCTTCTATCCCGGAAAAACAGAGGGTTTCCGCGGGAAAATCTAGCTCCACGCGAATGAACTCTTTTTTTATACATTATAGGTACACCGTACACGCTAGACCACTATCACAACTGATGATGTGGCCTAAGGTGTAACGCGTTTGCCTAGAAAGTGCCTATTCACTCCTGTTTTAAAGATGCTCAAATTGTACGTGTTAGGAAACACAGATCTTGGATGAGCGTTCCAGAGCCTAGCCGTGCGGATCAGGAATGAAGACTTAAAGCGCTTAGTGTGCGTAGATGGAATATCAACGACGTAGGGATGGAAGCTCTCCCGATGTCGAGGCGCAGTCGCCGGTAAAAGCTAGTATGTACGATAAAAAAACATTATCAAGCCTATAAATAAACATCATTCCTTGACAGCGCTTTCATCTTGGCTGATTCATTTTCCGAGAAGCCGCGGCGCGTCGCGAGCTCGCAACGCACGCTTGACTCACTTGTTTACTAACAACAATTGCTATGGTCTAGTGGTTAGCATGCTCGACTGTGGATGACGAGGTCCCGGGTTCGGTTCACGGGTCGGACCAAGAAAAAGTATTCCGTTTTTCTGGCAAAGAAATTCTTAGTAGGTATCAGGAGTTAGGATATAGTACGAGATGTTCAAATTAACTTTTTTTTTAATTCGATGACAAGATAGTCCTTGACTACGATATCACCTGGTGGTAAGTGACGATGCAGTCTAAGATGGTAGCGGACTAACTTCCAAGTGGAAGGGATATGGTAGTGCGCAATGTACATTCAACCCATACCCCTAATCTGTTTCTACACCATCGGGCCAGACCGCTAAATCGCTTGGCGGCACGTCTTTAACGATAGGGTGGTAACTAGCCACGGCCAAAGCCTCCCACCAGACAAACTAGAGATATTATATTTAACATTTCTGTGGTGGTGTCGTGTGGTGCGGGTTGTTACGTTCCCTCAAATATGGTTGAGCGAAGCAATGGCTGGATCATGCGTCGTGCTCGTGAACGGATGCCACCAACGGGAATGGGTCTGCTTTGTCTTCCCATCCCTACATGAAATAAATAAATTTTGAATTTGAATTTACTTGAACCTCATTCGTAAAGTAAACGAGTGCTAATACGATTCTATGGATGATGTTATCTAATCGCAGTAGAGGTAAGTCCTTGAGCACTTGTAAACATCCTCTTATTTGCATTATACCTTGTACTTAGGTCACATGTAGTTTACAATTTTATAGTTTACCTGTAGTCTCTGCGTCATAGTCCTCATTGTTGAGGGTCGTGACCCCTTTTCATTGATCGAACGGCATTGTGAACCAATAGGAGGTTTTATATTGTTATTGAATTTTCAAAAATTCATTCTTAGCGGATGCCTGCGTTATAAATCTAGCTGTATGCCAAACAGCCATCCGTCCAGTATGTTGCAGAATTGCCTCGTTGGTTCAGTGGTTAGCAAGTTCGGCTGCAGACGATGAGATCCCAGGTTCGATTCCCGGGTCGGGCCATAAAATGTATTGGGTTTTCTGTTAAGTTTTCAGTACTTAGCCCAGAGTTAGGAAGTTGGCGGTAAGTCACTCCCGTGCCTCGGAGAGTCCGTAAAGCTGTCGGCCCTGCGCCTGATCTCCGGTCGTGTCGTTTCCGTCCCATCAACTCCATTCCCTTACTCTCATAGTTATGAGAGTAAGGGAATGGAGTTGTTGCGCACTATAATATCTCCCGCGCAGATGGCAAATCTTTGTGGAGATAGGCCGCCGTGGCCGAATTCGGTTGGGAGGACATACTGTTCCGCAGAACAAAGTCTCATCTGCTAAATTCACAACTTGAAATTTGAGCCTTAAAAGGCACATCTGTAAGGCTCAAATCTCAAGTTATGAATTTAGCAGACGAGCCTTTGTTCTATGGAACAGTCGATTATTATTTTTACGTTGATAGATCAGTCAGTCAGTCACCTTTTCATTTTATATATTTAGATGGATTAAGGAAGTCAAGACACTAAATATTGTCTCATAAAATATACCTTAAATGGTTCGCAAACTTTCAATCGTGCAAATATTCCGCGTCGAATCGTTTTAAATTCAACCAACAACGCCATGATGATTTCATACTGACGTCACCGCGTGCCGAAATGATTTTCGATGACAGGGTGACCATCAGACAACACGTCAAGAGGTGAACCAACCCGAAGGCATAGCGAAGGCCGTGAAATCCATTTTTTTTTAAAGCATATTAGCCAAGCTGAAGTTGACTAAAGGCCGCTGCATACATAACGTGCACGGGACGGGACGGGACGTGGACGGGACGGGACGTGGAGTTTTGGAAACATCGTTTCATAGAAAATGTAAGCGACTGTGCATACGTCACGGAGCACGGACGGGACGGGAACGTGCCACGCGCGGAACGGGAAAAATATCGTCGGCGACGATGTTTAGCACGTCCCGTCCCGTACGTGCCCCGTCCCGTGCGTGATTCCGCTGCGTATGCACAGTCGCCCCGTTCGCTCCGGAGAGCTAAGTAGTGATGTTTGTGTATTTACCTACGAAGCAAAAATGGACGAATGGAAAAACTAATTGAGTGTGTACGATCATTGAAAGTATTTAGACACCAAATATAAAAATTATCTGTGGCGTAAAATTGCAGTCGAACTATCACTCACTGAAAACGGTCAGATTTATTTTATTAATTTATTGCATTGGTATCTCTACTTATATTTTAATATGTAATAATAATTACAGTTGAACTTTTTATGCTCAAATCAATAGGTATATAGTATCAACCTTTGACGACCTCCCTGGCGCAGTGGTGAGCGCTGTGGTCTTATAACTGAGAGGTCTCGGGTTCGATTCCCGGCGGGGGCAATTTAGGAATTTATAATTTCTAAATTGTCTCTGGTCTGGCCTGGTGGGAGGCTTTGGCCGTGGCTAGTTACCACCCTACCGTCAAAGACGTGCCGCCAAGCGATTTAACGTTTCGACACGATGGCGTGTAAAAACCGATTAGGGGTATGGGTTGTATTTACACTGCTATACCCCTTCCAAGTTAGCTCGCTACAATCTTAGAAAAATCCATCTTTCCTTGTTCACATCACTAGCACGTTAGTTCTGAGTTATTGCCACGTTGCGTATGCATTAAAAATTCCCGTCCGTGTTTACTAACCACGTCCGGGCCACGTCCCGTCCACGTCCCGTGCACGTTACGTATGCAGCGAGCTTAAAACACTCCTATCCCCTCCAAATAAGCGTAAAGCTTGTGCTAGGAGTGGGTACGACAATAGCGCAACAGGTGGGGTTCGAACCTGCGACCTTTCAGTTTTCGGTCCGCACCTTTAACCGTTGGGCTATTGAGGCTTTCCAATTCCAATGTTCAAAGCGAATTCGCTTTACGTTGTAGGTAACTATAGTAGGTACATTAATTCTAGATTTGAATGTATGTATGTAGATGATGCCCGCGACTTCGTTCGCGTGGATTGAGGTTTTTTGGATTCCCGCGGGAACTCTCTTATTTTGCGGAGAAAAGCCTTTAAAAAATCCAATATATCTAAATATATAAAAGTCAAAGGTGACTGACTGACTGACTGACTGACTGACTGACTGACTGACTGACTGACTGACTGACTGACTGACTGACTGACTGACTGACTGACTGATCTATCAACGCACAGCTCTAACCACTGGACCGATCGAGCTGAAATTTGGTAGGCAGGTAGCTGTTAGGACGTAGACATCCGCTAAGAAAGAATTTTGGAAAATTTCAACCCCAAAAGAGTTAAATAGGGGGTTAAAAAATCGAACCTAACGTGAGCGAAGCCGCGGGTTAAAGCTAGTTAATAAATATTGTTCATCTTTAAATTAAAACGCCATAGACTTAGATACATTTTTTCAATTTCCCAACAAAAATTCTGAAGTGATTTATCGGTTTTTCATTTAGCCTATGTGTTATCCCACACTATAACCTATCTCTATGCCAAATTTCAGCTAAATCGGTTCAGTCGTTGGAGCGTGATTGAGTCATCAAACTATCGCATTTATAATTCTAGTTGACTAGTTGACGCTCGTGACTTCGTCCGCCTGGATTAAGGTTTTTGATCCCGCGGGAACTCTAATTTTCCGGGATAAAAAGTAGTTTATGTGTTACTCCAGATTATAATCTATCTCTGGGCCTTTCAGCCAAACCGATGCACTTGTTGCGTCGTGATTGAATGACAAACATCCATACATCATTTTTTTTTTTGATTGATTAATAGGATTCATTCTAGATTTCAATACCCTTTCAAACAAAAAAAGAATTTCCCAAATCGGTCCAGGCGTCTTCGAGTAATCGGGGAAGGTACATAAAAAAAAAAAAGATTCCGACGAATTGAGAACGTCCTCCTTTTTTGGAAGTCGGTTAAAAAAAGGTAATCAAACCATGTAGTAACATGATAATTAGTGTAATAGAAACCTTGTAACACTAGACTAGTACAATATCGATACGCCGATCTCCTTCATTGGCTATGTGGGGTGTGAGTTAGGTATTTTATCGAGCAGGCACGTGCTTATGTAATCTATTTGTCTCTGGCCATTTGACGTGGTATTTGACTTTTATCCGAAACGAGCTGTTGCCTGCGACTTCGTCCGCGTCAATTTTTTTTTATTTTTTATTCGATGACAAGATAGCCCTTGACTGCGATCTCACCTGATGGTAAGTGACGATGCAGTCTAAGATGGTAGCGGGCTAACTTGAAAGGGCTATAGCAGTGTAAATTCAACCCATACCACTAATCGGTTTCTACACGCCATCGGAACGCTAAATCGCTTGGCGGCACGTTTTTGACGGTAGGGTGGTAACTAGCCACGGCCAAAGCCTCCCACCAGACCAGACCAGAGACAATTTAGAAATAATAAATTCCTAAATTACCCCCGCCGGGAATCGAACCCGAGACCTCCCAGTTATAAGAACACAGCGCTCACCACTGCGCCAAGGAGGTCGTCAATTTCTGTTATTATGATCGCGATTAAGAAGTTTTTAAAAGAATATATTTTAAATATATGGATAATTTTCCCCGTTTTTGCAACATTTTTCACTGATGCTTCGCTCCTATTGGTCGCAGCGTGATGTTATATAGCCTAAAACCTTCCTCGATAAATGGACTATACAACACAAAAAGAATGTTTCAATTCGAACCAGTAGTTCCTGAGATAAGCGCGTTCAAACAAACAAACTCTTCAGCTTTATAATATTAGTATAGATAGGCTTGCGCTTGACGGCAATCAATACTGGATAGCACTGATGAGGTCTAGGTTCGAGCGCGCTTGCCTAGAAGATGCCTATTCACTCTTGCCTTGAAGGTACTGAAATTATAGGGGGCAGGAAACACGGATGCTGGAAGAGTGTTCCACACCTTAGCTCTTCTTATCAGAAACGCTGAATTAAAGCTTTTAATTACACATTATAACAATCCATTACTTACATAGTATAAATACATTTCCGATGGGATTCATTACAAGGATTTCGACGAATTGACAACCTCCTCCTTTTTTGGAAGTCGGTTAAAAATACGAAAGAAAGAAATCTGAATCGAATCTTAACTCTTCTATTAGATAAGATATAAATCAAAGCAAAGTTCACTCACTACTTAAAATATTTTTAGACCAGCATAAAGTTGCACATGTTGGCAACTTGTGAAAACAAGTTTGTATTCAAAAATACTTCTTATTTGCATCATATATTAAGTGTAATGTAACGTAGCTGCAAACGCATTTTGGTGTCATAACTTTCAGAATGAATATTTGCTTTACAATGTAAAATAACTTCTAAATTTGATAGCATTAAGTTGTAATTCGGTTGTATTCTGTTTATACCTATGTTTCATGATTATTATTGAGTTAAAGCAAGCAAAACTATAGCTTATGTGTATAAAAATAGAGGTCATTAAAAGAGCAAAGCTTATTTTGCTGTTGCGGTCATAAATCACATTTAACATTGCTGTCCAAATTACGCCCTTACAGGCTAAATGTTAAAGGTGATTCAAAATTAGGCGCGAATAGGGTGACCAAGAAGTATTTTATCGACTATGTACATTAAAGTGAAAGAGTAATCGATTATGTTTTAGGCAATAACATAGTATTCCATATATAGTATAGTAAAGCGTGCGAGCGAGAAATATCTCCTTTATGTAAATGCTTTGTGACAGAAAGAGTTAACCAGAAAAAGTTATATGAGCTATCTTTTGAGCTGAAAGAAATACATACCTGTCAAATTTTATCTACAACAACAATAGGTGCCTATTTCACCACCTTCACGTAAACTTTAACTGACAAATAAAACGTCATTTTTATTTGTCGGTTAAAGTTTTCTTGTGAAAGTGGTGAAACAGGCTCTTTTCGTCTAGGTGATTGACTGACTGACTACTGATCAATTAAGGTACTACTCGAACCACTGGACGTATCGGGCTCAAATTTGGCATATAGATAGCTATTATGACGTAGGCATCTGTTAAGAAAGGATTTTTGAAAATTCAACAAACATAGATTCTCTTTTATTCAATTCAATTGCCAATTAGTGGCTTTCAGGCGTGCCAACTGGGCACAGATTGCTTCGCCAGTGTCACGTTGATGGAGAAGGCACGAAGGAGATTGAGCGGTGTAAGATGTTGCAAAATTTTGATCAGCTATCTATAAAGAGTTGTTTATAAAATGTGTTAGTTCTTAACCTACAACAAAACAAATATTACTAGGTATTAGGTGTGTTATGTCAAGCGTTTTCGACAAAAACATTACACTGTCACTTTTTCATTAATTCTAAACTAAATCGAGCGTTAAGTTTCACTGATTTAAAATCAGTTTATTAATAATGTACGACTTCTTCCTATTAATAATGTATGAGTGGTTCCGACCGAGAGCGTCGTTAAGAATTAGCAGTGTTGAAAGGAAATCGACGTGCATGGCGCCAACGGAATGATGATTTAGGGCCAGCGCACATCGGTGGATGAGACGGCAGAGGATTTGAAAATCAATTAATGTTTTATACAATAGAATAGAATATCGTTTATACATCGACATACACAAATGAAATAGGTACACTTAGCTAATCTACTATGTCTCATGCTAATGAAAAGCTAGCTCAGCTCAATGCTGTAAATTCAAATATGTAACCAAAAGGCTGGTATTCTGCTAGAGCTCGAACGAGGCCCTCGTTTTAATTATATCTTAAGTCTGAGCTGAGTCAGAGCACGCTCTTTTCATCTCAGCATTAGTAGGCTTGGAGATTTACCTCGGAGCATCACATCGCTGGCGGACGCTCGCGGTACCGCGGCGAGGATTTTTCTATTCAGTGCGGATTCAGGGGATCGTCCTCAATGCTCTTCCCTACCGCCCACCAGTGTGCGCTGGCCATTACTCATCTTTTTTATGTCAAGTTCACTTTTTGCGTCGTCTTTCACTTTTGCGCTAAAAACGTGTCTAATTTTGTTTTCATTTGCACTCACCGCTCAAGTATTTGTTTAAGAAGAGACTATAAATTCATTGATAAGCTTTTACTTTCGATATTGGAAAGATCAATGTTAATGTATTTTTTGTGTTTGTCTGGTGGGAGATTTTGGCCGTGGCTAGTTACCGTCAAAGACGTGCCGCCAAGCGATTTAGCGTTCCTGCACGATGGCGTGTAGAAACCGATTAGGGTTATGGTTTGCATTTACACTACTATACCCCTTCCAAGTTAGCTCGCTACCATCTTAGACTGCATCTTCACTTACCATCAGATGAGATCGCAGTCATGGGCTATCTTGTCATCGAATAAAAAAAATGAACGCGATTTTAAGCCATTAAATATCACTTGCTCTAGCGGTGATGAAGGAATACATCGTACAATCCTACATGACTGAGAGTTATCCATAATGTTCTTGAAGAAGAATGAAAGCTGCAATTAACTAGAGTTAGCCTAAACCCTTTTTATTCGATTTTATTCTCATTTTTTGAACGAAAGAAGGAACCATTCTTTTGGAAGCTACTATTTCCGCACTTTTTAGAAGCTTCTTAAGAAAATATTCTTTTTATAATTTGAAGCCTCAGTAGCCCAACGGTTAAAGGTGTGAATTGAAAACTGTAAGGTCGCAGGTTCGAATCCCGTTGCACTATTGTCGTACCCACTCCTAACACAAGCTTTCCGCTTATTTGGAGGGGACAGTACAATATTAGTTAACTTCAGATGGTTAATATTCTTTAAAAAAAATATTTCCTTACTTTTTAGTTCTAGCAAAAAAGTTAAGAGTAATTTTATATAATGTACTATTTACACGTGTATAGTACATACACGCATATACGGACGCACGTATGTGAAGTAAACTCCCTGCGTTCACGTGCTCTTTCTAAATATTCTTCTCTATATTACCTTTAATAGAGATCACGTTTCATTCGCAATCACAAGTTGATTCCTCATTTAAATATAGCCGTGGTATTGATGCAAGTTAATATTCCTATCACATCGGAATCAAGGCAATTTGTTTTCTTTATCTCAGTGTCAGTCATCTGTTATCATCGGATCGAGATACAATGGAATTTCACTTGCCAGATCTTTAACCATTTCATGTTTGCTACTTTCGTCGTGTTGTGTTTTCGATATTCTTTCATTTTAAATCAGTGTATTACTGTGATTTTGTGATTGTGTTTATTGCGTTTAGTCGTTTCAGTTTTAATACTCAGTAACAGTATAAACCTCAGTCAATGGTTTCAAATCTTATTTATGTAGTGTTACAATTGTTTTTGTTATGATCTCTATGTAATCTTGGAGATCTATAGAGAGTGTTCTGATTTAGCTTGGACTTGAGACCCAGTTAAAACGAGTCACAAATAATGTCGTGAGTCGTGACATTAATCTGTCTAAACATAACATTGCTATTGATTTTTTTTAAAGAGCATCCGTCGAGTTTCTTGCTGGTTCTTCTCGGTTGGTATTTCGTTCAGAACGAGTGGCAGATTAACTTGACGACTCTAAAGCATTCTATTCTCGTTTTAACTCTGTAGCTCTATCTCGAGTCTGAGTCTATCTTGGGATAGAGTGCGATCTGAGGTTTCAACCTTTTTGTCTATTATACGAGAAATTATGTGTTTAGTTGGTACACCTAAAAGCCTCGGGATAAAAAGTGAATTCAATAAGTCTTCTTCGAGGAAGTGAAAAATATAAATCCATAATAGTTAAAAGAAATTAAAAATTGGTTTATCGATGGTTAACCTTTTTCAGGCGTTTTATTTGACTAACAATTATTATTATTTATGTATTTTGAGAAAGTGCAAATGCGTGTCGATGTGGTCAAAGTGTGGCTCTAGGAAAAAGAAGTCGAGGTAATTTTCCCAATTTTTTATGTACTTATGATTGAAATAAGCCTCAATAGTCCAACGGTTAAAGGTGCGGACTGAAAACTGAAAGGTCGCAGGTTTGAACCCCACCCGTTGCACTATTGTCGTATACACTCCTAGCACAAGCTCTTCGCTTACTTGGAGGGAAGAGGAGAATATAAGTCCAGTTCAGCTTGGCTATTATTCTTTATAAAAAAATACGCGTATAGCAGTATATGATATAGTACTATCACCATCTTCTTAATTATCATCATCAGTAACCATCAGATGGAACATACTTAAATACACACACACATACATCCGTACTGCTAAAATCATAACCTTTCCATATGTCTTTCCCGTAGTCGGAAAAAAGAATTTTAAACATTTAATTAACAAGAACGTTTAAATATTTGAATTTAAGTACATATATTATTATTTATTAATCGTTTGAATTGAAATTGTATTGTCAATGTAACTCCTTGCATGTACCTATGGCTAGCAAAGATCATACTAGTACAGTGATCCCTGTCAAGTTGCCTTCTTGTCCAGTGCAGTGTAGTGTGAACACAAAAGTACCTTCATCCTCAAGCATTAGTAAAAAGACTGTAATTATTTCTGACCAATTAGGTAGAGACTTTGGCTCAATTTTAAGCAATTATGTGGAACACTCAGTGATTAACAAATGTTCACCGGGGGCAAGTTTTGACTATCTAATAAATAGCTTAAATAAGGAAACCTTAGACGCAAACACTAATGTAATCTTGCTGATTGGCGACAGTTCAATAGTAAACAGGCATAAAATTTTAAAATGTGTTGAGAAATTATTGTATTTACATGATAAAACTCAATGTAAGTTTATTATATGTGCCCTACCTTACTCAAATACTCTGAGTAAGGAACAAAATCAACGGATACATAAATTAAACTTACAAATGTTTAATTTGACAAACCGCCACAGAAATGCTATATTTTATTTTGACATAAATAAGTTTATTTATAAGTTTAAATTGACCGCAGATAATATGTATCTGCCTACAAAATGTAAGCGACTTATAGCTTCATTACTAGCATACAATTTAATTCATGATACAGTTACAAGTGTTGTAACAAAGTCTTTTGACAATTATACAAACTGTACTTCTAGTACTAATATTCCTGTTTTTGACTCAAGTACTTTAAGTACTAATATTTCTGTTTTTGACTCCAGTACTTTAAGTACTAATATTTCTGTTGTTGACTCAAGTAATAGTAAGCCTATTGCTTGTTTAAACTAGATACTAAGACAACGGAGAGGCTCTGTAAACTGAACATTGTACATCAAAATATACGGAGCCTATCCGGCAGTTTTGTGAATTTGGACTCAAATAAAAACAATACTTGTGAAAATTTAAAAAATTTAAACTAAGCAATAAGACAACAGATAAGCAATCTAAAATTAATCTTGTACACCAAAATATACAGGGCTTATCTGGCAAAGAACATGAGATTGAGCTTTTTATTAAAGAATTTGATATTGAAGTATTATGCTTCACTGAGCATTGGCTCAATACTCATCAGTTAATTGTACACCTTGATAATTATTCCCTGTCAAGTGCGTTCTCAAGAAAGACTGCTATACGCGGGGGATCATTGATCATAACGCGAAATAACATTAATTATAAAGAGCGAAAAGACGTTGTTAGTCTTTCTATAGAACGCACTATTGAGCTGTCTTGTGTTGAGCTGGACCGATATATTGTAGTTTGCGTGTACCGCCCACCCTCGGGCGACTTTGTTGTTTTTGAGGAGGTAATGGAGGATGCCTTAAGGCGGCTATGTAAGTCATCAAAAAAAATAGTGGTCTGTGGAGACTTTAATATTGATATTTTGCTTCACACTCCTTTTACTGGTAGGTTACTTAACTTATTTAAAAGCTTTAATTTAGAGAATATTTTTGATGAACCTACAAGAGTAACTGCAAACTCAGCTACCTGTATTGACAACATTTTTTGTGATTGTAACATTATTGAAAAATCTATTATCACTTATCTCAGATCTGATCATTGCGGTCAAATGATATCTATTCCAAGCAGTGAACAGAATATAACAAAAGTAATAAAATACAGGCCAGTTACCACTAAAAAAGTAAAGCATTTCAAACAAAACATCTCAGCTATATTGCCGACGCTTGACCTTGCACAGGATGATCCGGATGAAATTTATACAGAGTTTTTTGATTTGTTAAGCTCACAATATAACTCTATCTTTAAGGTGATAGAGAAAAGACTGTCTAAAGATCTTAAGTTTAGTGACTGGGCAACTGCAGGCATCTATAAAAGTAGAAATAAGCTGTTTGACTTGTATGCAGAAAAACAATATAATTATTCCCCCGCGTTTATTGAATATGTAAGAAATTATTCTAAATTGTTTAGAAATGTATGCATACAAGCAAAGTCACTTCACATAAAACAAAAAATTGTCAATTCTGATAATAAAATTAAAACAGCATGGGACATCATTAGCGATGAAACGAGTAAACATAAGGTGCATAATAATAATAAATTGGAGCTTAAAATTGATAATCATGTAATTAACTCCGATATAGAAGTTGTAAATGCATTTGAGAACTTTTTCAAAAATATTCCAATTACCACAACCAGTTCTCTAAATTCCTCGCCGGCAGAAGCCTATCGTCTTCTAAGAAGCAATGTCTCTGAGTGCAATAAGTTATTTAGGTTTGAACACGTTACCCCATATGACATAGTCAAAACATTTAAATCTTTACAAAATAAGAAAACAGCAGATCTATGGGGGATATCAGTTAAAATAATTCATAATGTAATTGATATTATTGCGCCGTATCTTGCTTTAATTTTTAATAAATCAGTAGATTCTGGATCTTTTCCAGATCTTATGAAATGTAGTAAGCTAATACCGCTTTTTAAATCGGGCAGCAAAAGTGACCCGAATAACTACAGGCCAATTTCAATTTTGCCAACTCTCAGCAAGATATTCGAAAAAATAATGCTCAACCAACTGCTTTTACACTTTAATTTAAACAAACTCCTACATACTGAGCAGTATGGTTTTACAAAGGGTCGATCAACAACCGATGCAGCCGCAAGGCTATTACAACACATATTCGATGCGTGGGAGAACTCACAGAATGCCATTGGTATTTTCTGTGATTTGTCAAAGGCATTCGACTGCGTTGATCACGAGACTCTTTTGCTTAAACTGAGCCACTATGGCATTAAAGATTTTGCACTAAGTCTCATTGCGTCTTATCTCAGCAACCGAGTCCAAAGAGTATGTGTCAATGATGTAAAATCATCCGGATCAGCCTCAGTAATGGGTGTACCCCAGGGTTCTATTCTAGGTCCATTCATGTTTTTGGTCTACATAAATGATTTACCACATTTTGTCCAAAATACTTGCGATATTGTACTATTTGCTGATGATACGTCTTTAATTTTTAAAGTCGATAGGATGAAAGACATTTTTGACGATGTAAATAATGCATTATCTCAAGTTTCTGAATGGTTTACGGCAAATAATCTCCTTTTAAATGCTAAAAAAACAAAGTGTGTTGAGTTTTTATTACCTAACACGAGAACTGTCAGTAAAAATTTAAAGATAAATAATGAACCTTTGAAAACTGAGGACTCCACAGTGTTTTTGGGGTTAACCCTGGATTCAAAGCTACAATGGGGCACCCATATAGCAACGCTTGCTGGCAAACTTAGCTCTGCTGCTTACGCTGTTAGAAAGATTCGACAGTTGACTGACATAGAAACTGCAAAAATTGTTTATTTTGCATATTTCCATAGTATTATGTCATACGGAATCTTACTGTGGGGTAAGGCAGCCGATATTGGAAAAATTTTTGTTTTGCAGAAAAGGGCAATCCGCGCAATCTATAATTTGAGGCCGCGGGATTCCCTTCGAGAAAGATTTAAAGAGATAGGCATTCTTACAGTAGCTTCACAATATATTTATAACAACATAATATTTGTCAGACAAAACATTTTGAGTTACAAAAAAAAGAGTGATTTGTCCGATAGACCAAGTAGAAATCCAAATAGGCTCATGTTTCCTGGGCTGCGCCTCAAGAGGGTCCAAAAGACATTTGTGAGAATGGGCGTGACGTTTTACAATAAAATTCCACAGTCAATCTTAGACTTGCCTCTACACAAGTTTAAGAAATCAATTAAATCTGCTCTCATGAAAAAAGCATATTATACAATTGAAGACTATGTAAATGATAAAAAAGCGTGGATATAATTCGCTCCAGTGATTCATAAGACAGTAATAACTATCCTGTGTAACATGATTTTATTGTATGCTGTTCCACGGTGTTTCCACTTTATTTGTCTCAGCCATGTCTTAAAATGAGTAGTTTAATATTAGTATTCAATTCGATGCCTTAACATGGGTAGCCTAAGTATGTCATGCTCTCTTTAAAGTTTCTGTGGTGGTGTCGTGTGGTGCGGGTTGTTACGTTCCCTCAAATATGGTTGAGCGAAGCAATGGCTGGATCATGCGTCATGCTCGTGAACGGGTGCCACCAACGGGAATGGGTCTGCTTTTGCCTGCCTGTGTTAACATGTATTGAATTGTATTTATTTGTATTTGTATTGTATTTATTTTTACTTGTATTGTACTCAGGAAAATTCATCGTGGAAGCACTGAATACATAGCATAGTTTCAATAACAATTGTAAGATTTTTATTTTTTTGAAAAGAGCAACCGCCGAGTTTCTTACTGGCTCTTCTCGGCAGGAAAGGCATTCCGAACCAGTGGTAGATTCATTGACCATTCAAAAGTGCTTGTAAAAGTTTATTTGAATAAAAAATATTTCTATTTCTATTTCTATTTCTATGAAATTTCAATATTCAGTTATACCGCTCGACAGGCTGTTAACTGGGGTCTCAGGTCAGTTTCGTTGACTCACTAATGGAATTACCTGTATGCAACTTGCATTGAATATTATGATCATTCGTTGAACAAGTTTCTTTATTACCTGGGTATAATATTCTGCTTACATGGCTATAGGTTTATAGGTTTAAAGAATTTATTCACGAAGAAAAATTTGCTCACTTACAGAGAACTTAAGACTATATATTTTTTTAAGCTATTGCATAGCTTCTATCGCGGGCCTTGAGTGTGGGGACCAGAAATTCCGTAACAAAAATAACCTGACCCGGGACTCCTCTACGGTGAGCCGCTAGATGGCGTTGATAAAAAATGCTATGCAATAGCTTTACCGCGGCAGTCCCCGAGTGCCACACGTCTTTTTTTTTAAATTAAGAATATTAGCCAAGCTGAAGTTGACTAATATCTTCTTGTGTCCCCTCCAAATAAGCGGAAAGCTTGTGCTAGGAGTGGGTACGACAATAGTGCAACGGATGGGATTCGAACTTGCGACCTTTCAGTTAAAATTAATATAAAAAGTAAAATCATATGAAACAAAAAAAAAGACGTGTGGCACTCGGGGACTGCAGCGGTAAAGCTATTGCATAGCATTTTTTATCAACGCTATCTAGCGGTGAGAGGAGTCCCGTGTCAGGTTGTTTTCGTTACGGAATTTCTGGATTCGGTCTCCACGCTCAAGGCGCGCGATAGAAGCTATGCAATAGCTTAAAAACAAAAATAAGCTATAAGTTTTTAATACGCGTTAACATACCTCATGTTTAATAATTCTACACTAATTACATCGCTAACAAAAACGAGTTTTATTTGCCTGCTCAAAAAAATACGCTCTAAGTACTTAATTAGAGAGAGCACGTGCCTCAACCACTTGACACTGACAGATTGAACGGAAACATGTTTTCTGTCCCGTCTTTGTTTATATTCATGGTATCACTAGCGCCGAAAATATCTCCAACAGATGCACGTAACTTAGACGTGAAAAACGTTGTTTTATCTGTGTGTGTTCGCCGATTTATTTTCTATCAATTACATTAATGTATAAACAGATTCCTCTTCTGCGTTTTGAAATGTTATTTTGATTATGTCAGTCAGTTTTCCCCCTGATATATTACTTTTGCGTGCGAGTTCGTTCAAGTAGAGTTAGGATTTTTAAAACCCTACAAATCCTATCCTACTGTTCTACTAAAATTATAAGTGCGAAAGTTTGTATGTATGGATAGATGGAAGTTTGTTCCTTAATCACGCCGCAAAGACTAAATCGATTTGGCCATTTGGGACCGACATAGATTAATTATAGTCTGGGATAATACATAGGCTACTTTTTATCCCGGAAAATAAGCGAGTTCCTGCGGGAATCAAAATCCTCAACCCACGCAAACGAAGTCGCGGGCATCGGCTAGTGTTCGCGTTCGTATGCTAGTGTTATCCCAGTCTATAATCTATGCTAAATTTCAACCAAATCGGTTCAGTCGTTACTTTGTCATCCATCCATCCATCTATACATCCAAACTTTCGTATTTATAATATTAGTAGGATTTTGTATGTCCTGAGTTTTGACATCATCATGGTGTCTCTAGTGTCAAAAATATCCCGGACATATGCACGTTAGGCGACACACGAGTGCGGCCAAACGGCAGATTGTTTTTATTACTATTTTGGGAATGTCTAATTTCGTAATGGCGATAATTTGTTGTGGCGTGATTTATTTCATTTTAAATTTTTTTTTCAATATCATGAGGAAGCATCCTTACTTATATCCTTACTTTCTTACTAAGATTATAAATGCGAAAGTGTGTTTGTTTGTTGGTTTGTCCGTCAGTCACGCCGCAAAAAGCAACGGAGCGACGTGATTTTTTGCATGGGTATGTTGAGGACCGGGGGAGTGACATAGGCTACTTTTTATCCTGGAAAACCAAAGAGTTGCCGCGGGATTTTAAAAACTAAATCCACGCGAGCGTGCATTAACTAGTTTCATAATATTTCACAACATTATTACTAGTAATCTCTATAATTACATATAGATGTATTATGATACTCAAGAGATATTTAATTCAATTGAAAACTAACGACCCCTCCTTTTACTTTGGCAAAGTCGGATAAATAGTGAAAATCTCTAACCTGTTAGTGCGAGTGAAATCGGTGTCCTATTTTAGTTTGGTCGTCAGTATAATGTGACATGAGTAAGTGACCGATCAGAGTCAATGCTTCTGTTGACATTGTATTTTTACCTATTTTGTCCTCAACCCTGGTTGAGGAGGTTAAAATATTTATGTAGCAAAATATTTGTTTGTAAATCTATACTTTATGCTTAACTAGCTTTTTCCCTCCCCCCGACTTCGTCAGCGTTGACTCGGGTTTTTAAAAATCCCGCAGGAATCCTGTTTTTCCGGCTTATGTCACTCTTGAAATCGTCAAATCCCACACAAGAATAAAGTCGATCTGTCGGGCTGTCGAGCCCGTCTATAAACCGTTGGGCTATTGAGGTTTTAGTTATCGCCCTATAAATGTTTCGAATATTTGTATTATATTTGCCTCCCAACAGAAGACTGTAATATAGATAGTATGTTGGTTGTTGGGTATATATAGATGCAGATAGGTATAATTACACTATCAGTCCGGTTGTATGAAGTTCGGCTTCTACTCGGTTATATACTCAGGTAGTAGGTAATGTTATGTTAGTGTAATGCAAATAAAAGCGGCCGCGGCGAGCTGAACAAAAGCGACGTTAACAAAGCCTGAAAATAGACTGCCGCTTCCTGTGACGTCATGCACCCGTGAGCACTCCGCCTAAGTCTACTCTTAGGTATTACTAAGGTTAAAATCTATCTAACCCAGTCTCAAGATTGATACAAAAATGGTACTTTTAGTAATCAATAACTCTAGTTTTACTATAGACTCACTTCTCGATTCGCATTTTGTCCATATAAAAGTAGGTAAGCACGCACGCACGCACGCACACAAACGCACACCCCCACACACACACACCCACACACCCACACACACACACACACACACACACACACACACACACACACACACACACACACACACACACACGTGTTCGCGTGGATTGAGGTGCTCTTATTTTCCGGGATAAAAAGTAGCCTATGTGTTATCCCAGAATATAATTTATCTCTGTGCTAAATTTCAACCAAATCGGTTCATCCGAACTTTCGCCTTGATAATATTGTGATGCTATAAAAATATGTTTCATTCCAGGGTCGCCACAAACACCCCCCACCTGGTCAGCCTCGGCACCGGCCGCCTCAGCACCGCCGTCACTCTACACCCCATCAAACAAGGTAGGGGGATGCCCACCGCTGGACTTAGGTCTGCTGGGACGACCATAGTAATCATTAAAAAAAATGTCCTCTCGACCGAATCCGGCCACGGCGGCCAAACTCCTCTGGGAATAGCCATCTGCACGGAAGATATTATAGTGCCCCTATCCTCTCTATTCCCTCACTCTCATAGTCCGATGAGACGAGAGATCAGCTGCAGGACCGACGGCTTTACGCGATCTCCGAGGCACGGGGGTGACACACCTCCGACTTTCTAACTCCTAGGGCTAGTACTGAGAATTTCTTGACCGAAAACCCCAATATATGTTTTTGGCCGACCCGGGAATCGAACCCGGGACCTTCCAGCGCCTTGAGTTCCCAACGACCATCAGCTCTTCTATTTATATGGTTCCGCCCTTGTCCACTAATTACGGTACTGCTGCTAGTAATACATATAACTGGTAAAACGCACTGTTCGAAGACTTTGTTCTTTAGACACTGATTCTGAAATCTATAGACCGCACTCTCGTTCTGCCCAGACTCAAGACAGAGATAAAACGAGACAGATTTATGTCGGAGCATATTTGTGTCTCGGGTTAACTCTTATCTTGAGTCAGAGCTAAGTCAAAGCACACTCTACAGATCTTAACATGAGGATACTTGGACAAGAAGACTAAAATACAAACAATGTTTTTTCCAGGCCGCGTCACAATCGGCTCGGACCCAACATGCGACATCTATGTAGTGGGCACGGGAGTGGCCAACGTGCACTGCCGGGTTGAGAACTCACACGGCGTGGTCACCCTGTACCCCATCAGTGGCACCACGCTGCTGGACGGGTTACCTGTGGACAAACCCACGAGGCTCTCCCAAGGTAAGCATCTAGCGTATACTGCAGGGTTGAGAATTCACAGTGTGTGGACACTTTTACCCCTTCAGTGCGACCACGCTGCTGGACGTGTTACCTGTGGACAAACCCACGAGACTCCCAAGTTAAGCTTCTAGCGTGTACTGCAGGGTTGAGAATTCACAGGGTGTGGACACTTTGTACCCCATTAGTGGCACCTCGCTGCTGGACGGCTTACCTGTGGACAAACCCACGAGGCTCTCCCAAGGTAAGCATCTAGCGGGTACTGCAGGGTTGAGAACTTACAGGGTGTGGACACTTTGTACCCCATCAGTGGCACCACGCTGCTGGACGTGTTACCTGTAGACAAACCCACGAGACTCCCAAGGTAAGCATCTAGCGTGTACTGCAGGGTTGAGAACTCACAGGGCGTGGACACTTTAAACCCCATCAGTGACACCACGCTGCTGGACGGGTTACCTCTGGACAATTTCATCGGTCTTTTCGTAATTTTATCAATTTTTTTAATTAATTACGACACGGAATCTTGATATGTATAACATCTCTCAACTTTATTAATTGAAAAAACAACAAATGACAATATTCAACCCGAAACAGCAATGTAAGACACGCACGCGATCGGCTGTTTAGTGTCACTATAGGCGGTGTTAATTCGTTTTTTAGGATCTTTTTTGGATACATTGCGCGCTCAAAAATTACAATATTGGTATTCCATCATTTCGTTAACATGTGCCTTCCACCCTGTATTATGCGATCTATAAAATAATATTCACTAATTCTTTTTTTTTAGTGCAGTTATCTGCAAAAAGTACCACTGATTGCGATATAGCAGAAGGCGAATCATTAATGTATACCAGAAATAATAACGGGCGCATAACGCTCCCTTGTGGAACGCCAAATTGCCGAACGTGGAAATCATTCATTAATTATTAACATTACAGGCAGTATGCTCACCATCGGCCGGTCGAACTACCTGCGCTTCAACCACCCCGAAGAAGCCAAACTGATGAAGTCAGTGTTACCATCAGGACACGTGTCAATGGCACCGATACAGTTCCAACCGAACGAACAGTGCGTTCCTACAGGTGAGCGGTTTTTTTTTAATTTACCATATTTAACGTCTATTGCTGGACAAAGGTTCTTGCGACTCGTTTGATGTCGTCGATCATACCTATCCACCTACCTAGTGGGGGATCTGCCAACACTGAGCTTTCTGATGCGTGGTCATGACTCCAGCACCTTGGGATCCCAACGACTGGTAGTCGTCCCAAGGTGCAGTTACAAGACCACATAGTAATTGGAGGTCTCGGATTCGATCCCCGGCTGGGGCAATTTGGGATTTACAGTTTCTAAATTGTCTCTGGTTTGGTTTGGTGGGAGGCTTTGGCCGTGGATAGTTACCACCTTACGTCTGTGTCTGTGGCATCGTAGAAGCCGAACGGATGAACCGATTTTGATTTTGTTTTTTTTGTTTTAAATCTGTCCAAGATGCCGCCACAAAATGGCAGACTACATATTTTTTCACAACTCCCTCAATATGAGTATCAAATGAAAGGGCTTGAAGGGTTTGCGTGTAGAATACTATACACTATGATTTTCAAATCCAAGATGGCCGCCACCACAAAATGGCGAATTACATATAATTCATTATTTTTTTAAATTGTGTTTTAAATTTTCAATTTACACTTGTTTTTTTGCAGGCTATGTTAACCACAACTCAGACCCAAACACCCAATGTTACCAGAGCACCAACATACAGAAAATATACAAAGACAACTCGCTAACGCAACTCGATCACGAACTAGACATGACGCTAAAGGAGATGTCTAGAAAAAAACCGCCCGTAGCACCTAGGAAACCTTACAAAGATCTAGACGCATCAGACTCAAATTCCGACCAAGAATCCAGACCTAAAATAGGCAGTATAATGGCTAAAGTATCCAAATTCGAATACTACGCGAAACAACACAAAAATGTGGGTAGAAGTCAATTTTACACGTCCAACGAAATAGAAATATCCCCAAAAGTCTTCAGTTCTAACTCCTTAACAGTCAACACGCCAGCAAAAGACGTACTGGGCAACAGAAACATACCGAATTACATGAACAAGAGGCAAGAGCAGAAAATGATTGTGCTAAGCGAAAATAACTTGGAAAATAAAAATTGTTCGTACGCAAATGTGGGTATACGACAAAATAATAAGACGAAAATCGACGATATAGTTAGAAATTTCGATGACACTACAAGAAACGATACGAAATTGCCCAAAAAGATCAATAACGACCAGCAAAGTCGACCCGACAATAATATATACGGGAAGATTAATACAGATCGGAAGGATAAGAATAATTTGGATTGCAAGAGTGAGGGAAAGAGTTTGAACGTCGATCTGAGTGATTACGGCCGGATATGTGGTGTGGGAAAGGTTGTGTGTCTGTCTTCGCCCTCGTACGACCGAAATCCGCAGTATTCGCCCGTGTACGCCAATTGCTATGAAAGGAGCGTCGAAGCTGAAACTATGAGGAAGAAGGTAAGCATTTTTTTTTTTTTTTTTTTTAAAATTAAAAGTCAAAGCATTTATTTCATAACTAGCTTTTGCCCCCGCGACTTCGTCCGCGTGGAATTAGATTTTGGGGTGGAATTTTCAAAAACTGTGACACACGTACTTTTTTATTTTTAACTGAAACCTCAAATACCAACTTTGATGGAAACAGCTTGAAAAATGACGGAGTTTCATATAAACTTCCATCCCCTATTTAAACCCCTTAGGGGTGAAATTTCCAATAATCCTTTCTTAGTGTGCGCCTACGTCATAAAAGAAACCAACTGTAAAAATTTCAAGTTTCTAATTTCAGTAGTTTAGGCTGTGCGTTGATATCTCAGTCAGTCAGTCAGTCAGTCAGTCAGGACTTTGAATTTTATATATATAGATAGCTTTTGCCCGGGACTTCGTTCGCGTAGAGCTGTGCGTAGTTAGGTTTAGACAAGCTATATATTAAGGAGAAAAGAATCATCAAAATCGGATGACTCTGCGAAAAGTTTTGCGTGGTCATACATAAAAAATATATATACGCGACGAATTGAGAACCTCCTTCTTTTTCGTCGGTTAAACATTAAATCGACTTCAATATACCGAAATAAAGTATAACTGAAAAACTACTGGACCGATTGTGATGAAATCTTTACTGTTCTTTAAGTTGAAGTATATGTAAATAATAATTAACACATTAGCCTCCTTGGCGTCGCGCAGTCGGGTAAAAAAAGAATGATCTCAATCCGATGAATAGTTTCCGAGAAATGCGTGGACAAACATACATACATATATCTATAAAATTTTGCATATGTTTTGCAATTCGATATTTTATATATTTTATTCAATATCAATTTCTAAAGACAGTGAAAATACAATAAGTGTTATCTTGAGATAACGCGCCTATTACGTACATAGATAGCGACTATACGGCATTGCGGTGTTTTAGTATTGTTTTAGTTATTAATTAAGACCGAACTGTATGTACATTGTACACATTAATTTAGTGGCAAAATTGTTTAATTTTTTTTCGGTTTAAAATCATTTAAATGCTTACGAATATAAAATTTTATGTTGTTAATGATAAGTTAATCAATAAATAAAATGAAACTACATTTAAAGAAAAACGGTGAAAAAAATAAATCGGTAGTTTATTTTAATTGAAAAAAAAAATTGGTGTGGTAAATGAGTGTTGTTAGATTGATGTTTGATAACTAAAAAACTTCATTAGAATTTAATCACTTATGTGATATCCTTGTGAAAAAATTACAGCTACAAATATCTTTCAGTGTGTGATTACTTTAGAAATTACCAAAAATGTCGTTTCATATAGAAAACAACTAATGCAAACTCGAGAAAAATGCTTAAACTTAAATTATTGTAAAAAAAAACTCGAAAAAGTGCAAAAAACTTCAGTGTCAACGATGACTCTAAAATCGACACAAACGAACTCAAACAAAAATGTCTCACTCAAAAATCTTTTAAAAGTGTTTGTTACAAATATCAAGAAGAATACACGAGCTTTGAAAGCATTAAAAACGACATTCGAAATCAAATGCAAAATAAGAAAAGAAAACTACGAACAAATATACGAAATAGCGAACTCTGTCAACGAGAAACTCGAAGTCGTGCAAAAACTTCGAAACGACATCAAAATATACAAAACAATAAACACTATATTAACAAATCATTACATAAAATTGACTAGAGACCACGAAAGTAATATAGATGCGAAAATAATTAATATCGAAAAGCAAATTCTGCAGACGTACGAAAACTTGCGGTGTGACATATCCAAGATGGCGGACAGCTGTGTTGCCAGTGACAAAAATTCGACAAACAATATTTCTGCACCCGTGCAAAATAGCAATATTTTCATGGTCGGAAATGATTTTAAAAGTAATCAATACAGTGAATTATATGTCAGAAATCAGATATATAACAGTATTATACAGAAAATTGACAAGTTATTTTGTGGTTTGGTAAGTGTGTTTACGTTTTGGTGAATAAACCGTTCGAATAAACGGTATAAACTCTTATGGGATAAAATGTGGCTTATGTGACCTGAATATGAGTATACCTAGCTGAAAACCTGGATAGGTTTTCAACTATACCCATGCAAAAAATCACGTCAATCCGTACCTCTATTACGGCGTAATTGAAGGATAAATCAACAAACAAACTCACTTTCGCATTCATAATGTTAGTAAGGCTTGTAAGGAATTATGTTTTAGGATATTTGTTAAAGAAAAGTAATTATTCAGTTTCTTGAGAGTCGGATTAAGTAACTATTTTTTATAGTTTGTCACGTGCAATAATGATAAACAAAATTACGATTAAGATTATCTCAACTATTTGATGATTACACTAAAATATAACCACTGTTATCGCATAATAGGCCACTATGTCTTTCTATAATTTTCTTCTTCTTTGATCCATTCCACTTCTGACACTTATGTCTAATTTTCTTTTCAACACACTTGCTCATAAAGTGGCTCCAATTTCACCGCAATTAGGCACACAATGACACCTATAATCAAACTGTGAGTTTTGCATTACTATTATTCACAAGTGAGTTATAGAGTTTTTTTTTATTTTATTGGTGGAGTTGCTTTGTTCTTAAAAAAGTTTCCATACAAAAAAGGTCGTGTTCAATAGTATAATTAAATTAATGTACCTATTGCTTGCTCATTTCATGCAACTTCGTATTTAAATAGATAATGGCCAATCGCCATTGAAAGATGCGCGCGCATTCCGGTAAACTGATTCCCTTCCCGCCATTGCGAAAAAATTTTCACAACTCTATTTTCACTGTTTTGTACCATAATGTACTATTTTAGTATTATTTTCTTCACAAGTGTGTTGAAAAACGTCGTATGATACACGTGTGTATTGATGATTACCGTCCTCGGCTATCTTAGGACCCTCACCTAACGGCCCGGGTCACAATAGCGCCTCAGCGGTAATCACCAACTTTTACACTTGTACCATAATGTACTATTATCTATCTTTAATATTTATCTTTTGCAGGCGTACCAGGATAGAATAAAGGAGGAGGAGCAAAAGGAAGTGGAAACGGCGAGGCTAGAGGAAATATTGAACATGTGCGCCGAATACGAGAGACAGATCGCTTCAGGTTGGTATTTCTATGATTAGTATCGGCTTAAGATTATACTCTGTTTTATAAAGCAGGCTCTGACTCAGCTCAGACTCAAGACAGAGTTAAAACGAGACAGATTTATGTCAGAGCATATTTGTGTCTCGTTTTAAGTTTTATCTTAAATCTGAGCTGATTAGAATTGGGAACATTGGCTGATTTAATATGTTATCTTTATTCGATTGGCAAAAAAAGAGTAGAGAAGTTCGACGACCTCTGTGACGCAGTGGTGAGCGCTGTGGTTTTATAACTGGGAGGTCTCGGGTTCGATTCCCGGCGGGGGCAATTTGGTATTTTTTAATTTCTGAATTGTCTATGGTCTGGTCTGGTGGGAAGCTTTGGCCGTGGCTAGTTACCACCCTACCGTCAAAGACGTGCCGCCAAGCGATTTAGCGTTCCGGCACGATGGCGTGTAGAAACAGGTTAGGGGTATGGGTTGAATGTACACTGCCACAACCCTTCCAATTTAGCACGCTACCATCTTAGACTGCATCGTTACTAACCATCGGGTGAGACTGCAGTCATGGACTTTCTTGTCATCGAATAGAAATAAAGGTCGTTTTCGTAGCCGGAATACTCTCGCTTGCTATCTCTCCCTGCTCTCTCTATCTCATACATCCATCTATTAGAAATAGAAATAATTTTTATTCAAATAAGCTTTTACAAGCGCTTTTGAATAGTCAATGAATCTACCACTGGTTCGGAATGCCTTTCCTGTCGAGAAGAGCCAGCAATAAACTCGGCGGTTTCTCTTTTCAAAAAAAAATTACAATAGGTAATGAAACTATGCTATGTATACAGTGCTTCCACGATGAAGTTTTCTAAGTCCAATACAAATACAAAAAAATACAATCCAATGCATGTTAAGACGAGTAGACAGAAAGCAGACCCATTCCCGTTGGTGGCACCCGTTCACGAGCATGACGCATGATCCAGCCGTTGCTTCGCTCAACCATTCCAACATCTCTTTCACACACTTACGTTCCGTTTTCCGCAGTAATTTTTAAACTTCTTGTTTTTTCTCATAATATTGCAGGAATACCCATCACCCCTACAGAGAAAAGGCCGCACAACAAGATAATCACCAACGGTTCCCTGCCCCGTAGTGTCACGCTGAACAACCCTAACTTCATACAGACCAGTGATGGCTACTACAAGTAAGACCAATACTTACTTCCTCTTCTTTATCAATCGACTAGCGGCCCGTCCCGGCTTCGCACTGGTGGACATAAGATTTTTTTTACAATAAATATAGCCTATGTTACTCAGGGTGAATGTAGCTTTCCAATGGTGTAAGAATTTTTGAAATCGGCACAGTAGTTTTTAAGTTTATTCATTACAAACATACACACAAAAATACAAATCTTTCCTCTTTCTAATAGTAGTGTAGATAGACGTCCACTGCTGGACAAAGTGACTTTAGTTCTCCTACGGATCTCTTTTACGATCTGGTCACTTTTTAAAACCGAACTCCACAGTAACGAAAAATAAAAAGTCGTGGGCAAAAATATCCCATACGTGGATGACGCGTTCACATGTTTACATATAATTTTATCTTTTAATCAAACATGGAACTTATATTTATTTATAACATGCCCGATAATAATTTTATCATTCGATTCAACAGGTTCGAAACTAGTCATAGCAGAAATTCATCTATGAGCCAATCGCTACCCGTACAAAGAAATGTTTCAAGCTACGAAAACTTTGAGACGGCCCAATCTCCGAAACCGGAGCCTATCACACCAGAAGTTACTATAAAAGATAATAATTACGAAAATGTGGGTAGAATGGATGAAATAGGAATACCGGTGTTCGATGAAATGACTCGAAGTGTCGATCTCTCTAGTCCCTTAATGATAAGAAAACTCCAAAACCAATCTCCTATAGGTAGCCCGTACGAAAATGTTTATTACAAAAATAATATAGCCTTTAAACCTAAATCTCCGAATACTCAAAGCCCAAGAAGCAGGATAAAAACATCGTTCGCTCACAAAAATCTACCGTCTCCACAGTATTTCATATTCCCGACTCCGCCTGTAGATGGTACAAAACAGTTTGGTACCGATATGTTTAGTACAAATGTACCGGATAACATGAATGCTAAACCGAATTGTGACGGTATTGAAAAACAGTTGAGTCTGGAAGAGGAAATACCTATGATCGATGATGCGGATTTAACGAACGACATCGAGTTTCGGTACTCGAAAGTGATCGATAAAAATGACGACACCACACAAAATGACAGCAAAATTGACAAAATTGACAACGATATCGATTCAAGATATGCGAAAATCGATAAACATGATCGACAAGATTTTACAGACAATAATGAAGTAGAATTTGCAATGGTTAAAAATAAAAGTTTTGATGATGTAAAAAATGAATTAATGGCTGACATACCAGAATTAGAGGAATTTGAGAAAGAGTTGAAGCAGAATAAGAGAGATAAGTTTATCAGAACAATAACAGAAGACATAAAAATGGTGGATCTAGAAGAAGAGTCAATAAGAACGGTAATGGATGAAACGGTCGATGAACTGAAGTCGAAATATGAAAATTTGAAGGAGGAGAGACGAAAATTGGTCACTCAAATACATGAAATTAAATGTAAGATGACAGAGATTAGGTCGCAGGAAGATGATATATTAAGAGAGGTAAGTTACAAAAATAATCATTTTTATGAAATTAATTAAAAGACTTAATTTTAACACTTAAAGATAGAAAAGAATAATTAAAATCAGTTCATAATCGGAGAAAACAAAAAATTAATAAATAAATAATAAATTGGGAACCTCTTTTTTTATAATGATCCATATTGTTTACAGTTGGAAATGGAAAAAGCCTTGATCAAAGGAGAATACGACTCTGAAATAGCAATACTCAATATAGAACAGAAGAAGAAAGCTGAACTAGTCGATAGAGCGAAGAAGATAGAAGAAGAAATCAGACAGTTGAAGGAGAAACAAGAGTTAAGGCACAATGAGATGAAAGACCGAGTGGAGATTGCTACGTTAAAGGCTGAGAGGTAAGAAGTTGATAAATATTTATATTAACTAACTAACTAACGATAGCTAAAATAAATTGTAATAAAGTAAGCTTCATTTATTACTTAAGGTTTAACATAAAAACATTTTTTAAAACCAATGTTACTCGCAGGATTGAGAAAGACTTGAAAGAAAACAAAGCGACATTAGAAGAACTGCAGAATGCTCAAGATATTCTGGACAACGAAACGAAAATCTCTGAAGACCTGGAATTCCAACATTTGGAGGAAGAATCTGAACTGTAAGTTACTTCTCTTAAATCCCATTAAAAGTCACTCAAGTGTCCTTAGAGACGTAGTTTAGCTTTAATTTAGAAACAACATATTTATCAGATATTGCAAGTAATGGTGTTTGTAATGAAAAAAAAGAAATGTTAATAATCCGACATAGAGAATTAAACAAACTCGAGTTTACTCGAGCTTAGGGATGACTCTTAAATTCATTGAATGAATTGCTGATTTAACTATCACTTTTAAAATACACCGTATCTTACAGATTGGCTAACAGAGAAGATTTGCAAAACGAAATAATGCTTCTGTCGAAAAGGATAGAGGCCCAAAAAACTAGAATACTTACACTAAAATCCGAAGCGAACAACAATCTGACATCCGCGTTAGAAGAAACCAAAGTTTTACAGGCAGAATATGTGAAATTACTTAACCAAGTTGAACATTTGACTGGTAAAGTGCAGATAATTGAGAAAGAGTTAAAACCTGTAGTTGCTAAGTTAAATGATATTGAGAGAACTCAATCACCAGATAGTGCCTTTTATACAGATCAAACTAGAGCCAAATCAGGCGAATTTGGATACTCACCACAAAGCTCCGATAGCGATGATTTAGATGTGGCAAAAATGTCTAATTTTGAAGATCATACAAAGCTATTAAAAGATAAATTCAACTCTATAGACCAAATGTCTCAATCAATGATTGTTGATATAGAAAGACGAGTCATAACGGATTTGGACGATCCAATCGAAGTTGATAGCAGTCCATCTAAATCATCAAATTCTTCTAAAGAAAAGAAAGGTTTCTGGGAAAGGAATTTTGATTCCTTGAAACGTAAGAGTAAAGACAAGAAGAAATCAGAAAAAGTAGATATAATGTCTCAAAGTTTAAATGAAAACATTTTCTTCAATGATAATATAGAAGTTGATGTATCGTTAGATAAATTTAACAGTTTACGAAATTCTAAAAAGAAAGATAAAAAAGAAAACGCACCTATGAAAAGTAATTCTTCTTCAAAAATACCCACTTTTGCTGCTTTAGGAAAAATTATTAAAAAAGATTCTTTAAAAAGGAAAGAGATGAACGCTCAAAAGGAAAAAGATAAAGAAAGAGACAAACACATGCAGAACGAAGAAGTAGAACAGAATAATGTTAAAATTCGTTACGTTAAAAATTTCAAACCAATAATAGCAGATAATAAATACGTCAAATCTAAGTCTTTATCGCCTGATAAAATATCTAATGAACCTATCAAAGAAGAGGAGGATCATGAACACTGTACTACTGAAAGCATTTTCAAGAAATCGGATAAAAGTGCCAAGATTTTGCACAGGAAAAGTTGCGGCGATGAACCGAATGTAAGGACCGATTTTCATAAGATCACCGATTCTGGGAAGATACCATCACAAGGTAATATTTTTTTAACTCGTACTTATTAGATTATTAGATAGAGCGAAACGTACGTAGGAGTATTTTTCGGACGGTTTTTATGGTGTTGTGATGTTCTTTGTTTTTTTAATGACGCAATGCTCAACAAACAATGATACCAACTTTCAACAAGCCTCAATAGCCCAACGGTTAAAGGTGCGGGCTCAAAACTGAAAGGTCGCAGGTTTGAATCCCATCCGTTGCACTATTGTCGTACCCACTCCTAACACAAGCTTTCCGCTTATTTGGAGGGGATAGGAGAATATTAGTCAACTTCAGTTTGGCTGATATTCTTTATTAAAAAAAAAAAGAAAACTTTAAAAGACTACCGTCCGTCACTAGTTGGCGCTTTAAATAAAACCACTTTAATCTTAATATCCGACATATAAAATTCTACTGTTCTGTAATACTATTATATTGTAGGTACAATAGGTTCCTAGTACTTAGTTTCTTACACAATTATATTCATTCGCTGAGTGGTGGTGGGTGTTATAAGTTTGAAGTGTCTGTGTGTGTGTGTGTGTGTGTGTGTGTGTGTGTGTGTGTGTGTGTGTGTGTGTGTGTGTGTGTGTGTGTGTTGATTTTGTTTTTTTGTTTGAAGTGTTCTTAGCTATGTTTGATGAAAATCGATCCAAGATGGCCGCCATTACAAAATGGTGAATTACATATTTTTTTTAATTTCACATGTCGAGGATGTTTTCAATTTGCACTTTTGGTTGTTATCGTTAACTTCACTTTAAAAACACTTCAGCTTTAGGGCGGCAGATAGTAAGTTCGGGCCTAAAGTAGAATTTTTGTTTATCTATAGATGACATAGACAGGATATCCAAGGTGACGATGGACGCGCCGATCCTGTCGAGCGACACAGACGTCAACTCGCTGGGCAAGAGGACGTTGGACAGCCTGATGGAACTCGAGAGGAAGAGGATGGAAATGTTGGAGGAGAAAGGTAGGATAGATTCATATTCATATTCATTTATTGCATTCCAATGTTATTACAATGATTCAAATTCAAATTCAAAATTTATTTATTTCATGTAGGCCAACTTGTAGCTCTTATGACACGCCATAAATCTACCACCGGTTCGGAATGCAGATTCTGCTGAGAAGAGACGGCAAGAAACTCAGCAGTTGCTCTTTTCAAAAAATTTTTACAGTGGTTAACAAAACTATGCTATGCACACAGTGTTTCCACAAAGAAGTTTCAAAAATGCACACCTACCACAACCTAACACACGTTAAGATGGGTAGACACAAAGCAGACCCATTCCCGTTGGTGGCAACCGTTCACGAGCACGACGCATGATCCAGCCGTTGCTTCGCTCAACCATATTTGAGGGAACGTAACAACTAGGGATTAGGGGTAGGGTTTGAATGTACACTGCTATATCCCTTCCAAGTTAGCCCGCTACCATCTTAGTCTGCATCGTCACTTACCATCAGGTGAGATCGCAGACAACGAACATCTTGTCGTCGGATAAAAAAAATCAGAGGAGATTAAGTAGTGATGGGATAACAAGTAGCCTATGTCTGTATCCAAGTCCTCAATTATATCCATGCAAAAAATCACGTCGATCCGTAGCTCTGTTGCAGCGTTATTGAAGGACAAACCAACTAACAAACACACTTTCGCATTTATAAAATTAGTAAGGATAGGTATTTATAAACCAAAATTCCTTACTCTAGCATTCTTTACCAGGTTGCCAAGTTATAGAAGATGAACGCGAAAAAATATCCGAACTTAAGAAGAGAGTCCAAAACGAAACCAAAAAACTTTGGGACCAGCGCACCAAAGAGATGAAAGCTGACAGCCAAGTGTCAAACAACCTGTCAAACGGGTCCAACAACCTGTCAAACGTGTCTAACAACCTGTCAAACTTGTCAAGCGAGTTTGACAGCGAGGACAGGTTTGGGCTGGAGGATGTCAGTTTCGAAGATCCATTCAACGTGACCAACTCTATGATTTATGAAGAAAGGTGAGTTTTTACATGTAAAAATTGAAAAAAAGTTAATTAACCTCAATAGCCCAACGGGTCTTGTGGGAGTTTTATCTGGTAGGAGGCTGTGGCCGTGGCTAGTTACCACCCTACCGTCAAAGACTTGCCGCCAAGCGATTTAGCGTTCAGGCACGATGGCGTGTAGAAACCGATTAGGGGTATGGGTTGAATTTACACTGCTATACCCCTTCCAAGTTAGGCCGCTACCATCTTAGACTGCATCGTCACTTACCATCAGATGAGATCGCAGTCAAGGGCTATCTTGTCATCGAATAAAAAAAAAAAAGGGTACAGGTCCGGAGTGAAAACTAAAAGGTCGTAAGTTCGATCCCAACCCGTTGCACTATTGTCGTACCCAATTCTAACACAAGTTTTCCGACAATATTAGGCAAGTTCAGCTTGACTAATATTCTTTAAAAAAAACTACCTTCATAAGTGAATTTGACAGTCGGGATAGATTTTAAATTCGGTCGGGATAGAAGAAGAAGAGATGGGCTCGTGAGTTTCGCTGGTGGAAATCCATGCACAAGACCTTTGTCCAATAGTGCACGACTATCGGTCATCGAAGAAAAAATTAACTCTCTGGTTTTTGTCTACATGTATTAAAATTATACGTGGTACGACCTAGGTTCCTTGGGGAAAGTTGTTCAGTTTCATGAGCACATTCACCTCCTTCAGTATTATTTCGGAGATTCATTACACGTTCTATCTAAGCGACGTATTGAGAACCTCTTTTAGTTAATAACTTACCATAACTACCTATCTGTTAAAAGCTAAACCCAGGCAAACACTCGCAATCTTTTTGATAACTTATCAGTTGGTGTATAGTCGCGAACGCGTTGACACGCTTGGCCTCTTATGTACCTGCCTAAAATACAGTTTACAGTTCAGTGTAGATTTGTGTAGTGTATGCGAGTGAATAGAAGAAAGTGCGGTAGTTTAAAAAAAGTAAACAATTTCGAAAATTAAAGTCAGGGAGGAAAATTGTACAAAAATCGTTAAATAACTCTTACTCGCAGATCTATTTATGTGTAATTAATTCAGGATTAAAGAGCGAAACACACTTCCATATATTTTTTTGTGAATTGTTGTTTTTTAAAAATTAGAAAAAAAATTGTTGGAATCCTAATGATTAAGATTTTTTTTTCCTAATTGGAACGTTTTCCTAAGTGCTAAAAGCGCTTTCATTTCTCATTACATACCATATAGGAAGAAAAAATATAAACGAAAATAAAAAAGAAAATTTCAAGTATTTTTAAAGTTAAAAAAATAATTATTACCTAATTATTAAAAATAATATACAGTAATAAAAAATAGTAAAAATAATAATAAGTATATTTTGTTACAAAATCGATATCGATAGTCGATAAATCGGCTCTCCATTAGTAATCTACACAATCAGGATGACCTAATTCAAAAATGTCGTACATAATATACAGGGTGTTTTCAATTTGTACAGGGGCAAAGTTCTTAAACACTTTTTCAGCTTGCTCAATTGGGAAGGAATTTTAATTAAACACGCATCGTGTTAGTGTTATTTACAGCCTTAGACCATTCAATTGAATGATAATGTACCTCAATAGTTACTCATAGCTAAACTTGCGATGACGACTTTTGCAATTATATATTTTGGGTGTGGACTGATAACTGAATTCAAATTCAAATTTTATTTATTTCATGTAGGCCACCTTGTAGCTCTTATGACACGTCATAAATCTACCACCGGTTCGGAATGCAGATTCTGCTGAGAAGAACCGACAACAAACTCAGCAGTTGCTCTTTTCAAAAAATCAAATAATTTTACATTCAAAAGTCTTAACACAAGCTTTCTACTTATTTGGAGGGGAGATGAGAAGCTCAGCTTGGTTTATATTCAAAAAAAAAAACATATTTTCTGTTTGAAAAACTACAAGGCGATTCCCGCGATTTCGTCCGCGTGGATTAAGTTTTAATAATTCCCGCGGAAACTCTTTAATTTTCCGGAATAAAATGTAGTGTATGTGTTAATCCTGGGTATGAGCTTTCCCAGCCAAATTGGGTCATTCGTTGTAGCGTGAAGGAGTAACAAACACATACATAATATTTGTGTGAAGTGTGATATCTAGTTGAATACAGAACACCCTGTATAGTCGTTGTATTGGCGACTTCCTTCGCTTGTGTCAATTGTGCTCACAGATGTTTTAACTTCGCGCGAACTATGTATGTATGTTTGTCTTTGTGCGCACGTAACGTCGAAACTAGGAAGTCTAAACATTCGCTTGTTAGCTATTTGTTTTGGTTTCGTTTTCTGATTTATAATATTATTAGCTTAGCATTCGCCCGCGACGTCTTTCGCATGGAGTCTAGTTTTTTCAAACTCCCACGAAACTTGGTCGTTTTTCTGGGATAATAGATAACCTATGTCACTATCGGTCGTTAGCAAAAAATGACATGGATTCCGTTCTGCGTGATTAAAGGACAAACCAACAAACAAGTACATTCGCATAATTCATATTGGGGATAGGAAAGTATGCCTAAAGTTAGTAGGGAAGTAGGTTTATAATATTACTAGCTTACTAGCGTCCGCGTGGATTTAGTTTTTAATAATCCCGTGGGAACGCTTTGATCTTCCGGATTAATAAATAGCCTTCGGTTCGGTTCTTGTTCGGTTCTCGTCGGGTGACCGCCCTCGACCACCGACTTACCGCATCGCATTGTTCGCCCGCGCTATTTTTTCTTTTTGCTCGCCTTCTAAGAGTCGTACCGAGATATTAAATGGCCTGTAACCTTCCTCAAGAATTGGGCTATCAGATACAAAAAGAATTTTTCAAATCCGACTGATAGTTCCAGAGATTAAATAAATAAATAATCATTTAATTCAGAATAAATTCCATGGCATTACAATAAAAATAATTTAAATTTAATTAGTATCTAAGTTACTGTGTTAGCGCGTTCAAACAAACAAACTCTTCCACTTTATTATATTAGTACAAATACTGTAGTATTACAGATAAAGTATAGATTTTTTGAAGTAAATCTTTTGTAGCTGTTCTATTATGTATTCTGTGACCATATTACAGTGTTAAGATTACCGTATTCGCCTTGAGAACATAATCTTCTTGACATGGTAGAAGGTTATTTGTATTAAACATGTTTCTTAAGCTGAATTATCATGGTATTGATTTTGCCGAACAAAATATGTTGACATTATAGTTTCTCATGTTTTCAATACAAGTGCCTAAAAAATACATCGTTTGTTTGAGTAAAATCTTTTTTTTTATTCGATGCCACAATCTTATTTGATGGTAAGTGACGATATAGTCTAACTCCAAGCTGAGCTAACTTTGAAAGGGGTATGGTATTGTTACTAAAGATTTACTAAAAAATAGATAAATAGCACACAATACTATTAGGTACTGTGCAAAATGATTTAAATAAATAGCGATTCTTGTTACCACACAATAAAGTGCAATTTAGATTGACACAGTGCTACTTACCTACCGTCTTATTCGCCTAGACTTTTCTCTCTTTCTATCAAGCAACTCTTATCCCTTCGCACTCTCTGAATTTAGGCCCTTCGAAGAGGTACGCCGTGTACTTGTAGCTCCAGGTCTGGAAAAAAAGTAGCCAGTATGGTCGTGTTGATAACATTATCAGATTCCACGAGATGTCAGTTATCTTTATGATGAATGAATTATATTTATCAAATACATATTTAGTTAATTAATCATGATTAACTATTATCTGACATTTCACTTGCAATATTTTGATAATGTTTAGTTTAGTCAGGCACTTCTATTCGCTTACCCTTACAGATACGAGTAATTTAGACAGGTTTAAGAATAATAATCTATAATTTTTGAGATGCAGTTAATATAGTTGATTTATGTAAAGAGCTTACAGTGCTCAAATATAGTTGAGCGAAGCAATGGCTGAATCATGCGTCATACTCGTGAACGGGTGCCACCAACGGGAATGGGTCTGCTTCGACTGCCCATCTTGAAATGCGTTGGATTGGTGTACCTACGTATGCATTTTTGCATTTTTGAAGCTTTATATTGTGGAAGCACTGTATACATAGCATAGTTTTTAAAAAAAATTTTTTTGAAAAGTGCAACTGCTGAGTTTCTTGCCGGCTCTTCTCAGCAGAATCTGCATTCCGAACCGGTGGTAGATTTATGACGTGTCATAAGAGCTACAAGTTAGCCTACATGAAATAAATAAATTTTGAATTTGAATTTGAAAGTGCTTGGACAAAGAGAATCCCAAAATGTTACTTAGATTAAATTAGGTCGTAAACGTAACCGTTGGGAAGAAACCTTAACTTTTCTTCGTATGTTAATTAGCCATTACCCCTTTGAACTCTGATAATATTTTACTTTAATCACTACTAGATAAATATCGAAGTCGATATACCTAACGGTGGATTCAAACAAAAATAAAATAGATGCTCATAAAAATATAATTTTCCGACTAAAGGTTGTGTTTTTAAGAGAAACAATGCACTTGGTTCGAAACTAAACTAATACGGTTTTTTTTTGTGGAAGAATAATATAAATAAACTAGCGGCCCGCTCCGGCTTCGCACGGGTATAAAATATATAGCCTATGTCATTCACTGTTAATGGATGTTATTATACATATAAATCTTCCTCTTCAATCACTCTATCTATTAAAAAAAACCGCATCAAAATCCGTTGCGTAGTTTTAAAGATTTAAGCATACATAGGGACAGAGAAAGCGACTTTGTTTTATTTAAACTATGTAGTGATACGTTTGTGGTACTTATTAAATTACAGGAAGTAAAATAAAAATCAAAATATTATGTTCAAGAATTTTCCGTATCAAATAAATAATAACTAAAGACAAGTCACACTAAAACTTATAAAATAATAATGAATCTGGAATTAATTATTATAGCCTTCATAAAAATTGGCGGTAAAAAAATATGTGATATTTAAACACGAGTGTCATAAACAATTTTACGATCTCATTTAAACGTCCATAGACAGTAGACAAATGAGGTGATACGATATTACAGAAGGATGGAGAAAAATAAACGGACGCTATTATGCTGGTATGTAATATATTCTTAAAAAAAAAAAACAGGCCAAGTGTGAGTCGGACTCGCATACAATGGGTTCCGTGTCATTGTAGCGATTGTTCAGGACGAGCAAAAACCGCCGAAAAAAAACACTTTTTTTGTATGGATGTATGGAGGCTCTTTTTTTTATTCATTGACAAGATAGTCTTTGACTGCGATCTCACCTGATGGTGTAGTGACGATGCAGTCTAAGATGGTAGCGGGCTAACTTGGAACGGGTATGGCAGTGTAGATTCAACCCATGCCCCCTAATCGGTGTCTATACGCCATCGTGCCGGAACGCTAAATCGCTTGGCGGCACGTCTTTGATGGTAACTATAAGCCACGGCTAAAGCCTCCCACCAGATGAATTGTAGCAATCATTTTTAAATAAACCAGCAGCTTATAGATGAAAATACAAAATTATTCATATTTTTTTTTTAAAAGAATATTAGCCAAGTTGAACTTGACTTATATTCTCCTCCCCCCTCCAATAAGCAGAAAGCTTGTGCTAGGAGTGGGTACGACAATAGTGCAATGGGTGGAGATCGAACCTGCGTCCTTTCAGTTTTCAGTTCGCACCTTTAACCGTTGGGTTATTGAGGCTTATATTTTAACTAGCTTTTGCCCGCAGCTTCGCTCACGTTAAATTCGATTTTTCATCCCCCTTTTTAATCCCCTTAGGGCTGAAATTTTCAAAAATTCTTTCTTAGCGGATGCTTAGGTCCTAATAGCTAGTTGTATGCCAAATTTCAGCTTGATCGGTCCAGTGGTTAGAGCTGTGCGTTGATAGATCAGTCAGTCAGTTAAACAGTCACCTTTGAATAGAATAGAATAGAATAGAATAGAAATATTTTTTATTCAAATAAACTTTTACAAGCACTTTTGAATCGTCAATGAATCTACCACTGGTTCGGAATGCCTTTCCTGCCGAGAAGAGCCAGTAAGAAACTCGGCGGTTGCTCTTTTCAAAAAAAATAAAATTTTTACAATTGTTATTGAACACAGGATAGTTATAACTGTCTTATGAATCACTGGAGCGAATTATATCCACGCTTTTTTATCATTTACATAGTCTTCAATTGTATAATTTGCCTTTTATATATTTAGATTATTTAACTGTAAGTATGTTTGTATTGTTGCAGTTCCGGATTTATGTCATCGTCTATAGAAGAGGTGAGTCAGATATCATATATGTTATTCTTAATATATTCCTTACTAATATTATGTGTACATGGAAAAGTGTGTTAGTTTGTAGGTATGTCCTTCAATCAGTAGCAACAGAGCAACGGATCAACGTAAGTGGCCGGCAAAAGCTAGTATACTTAATATAGTCAAAATATAGTAGATAATAATATAATGTAATAGTACACCGAAATTGCATAACACGTACATTTAATATCTATTTTGTACCTATGTTCAAGCAAGTAAAAGTATCTTGTTTTTATGTTTTAAAATTAAGTTAATTACGGTTTTTTTGCTATTTATTTCATAATTATAAAGAACGTTTCTTATTAATTTTATTGATTTTAAAAAAATGGTTTAGACACACTGAGGCGTAAGGGTTCCGTTTTTTTCGGAACCCTAAAAATTGATAAAATTTTCGTTCAGAGGCACTAAAATATTTTTACTACTCCGATATTCGAAACACCATCGGCGTCAATTTATTTTCGGTGGAATATTTTATTTTAGGTCACTCTAGACGAGGCTGGCCATCAAACTCTTTCTTTTTTTATTTAATGACAAGATACTCCTTGACTACGATCTCACCTGATGGTAAGTGACGATGTAGTCTGAGATGGTAACCGGCTAACTTGTAAGGGGTATGGCAGTGTAAATTTAACCCATACCCCTAATCTGTTTCTACACCATCGTGCTGGAACGGTAACTCGCTTGGCGGCACGTCTTTGGCGGTAGGGTGGTAACTAGCCACGGCCAAAGCTTTCCATCAGACCAGACCAGGGACAAATTCCCAAATTTCCCCCGCCAGGAATTGAACCCGAAACCTCGCAGTTATAAGACTGCGCGAGCGTGTAGATTAGTGTTATGGGGTGAACACTGCCATACCCCTTCCAAGTTAGCCCGCTACCATCTTAGACTACATCGTCACTTACCATCAGGTTAGATCGCAGTCAAGGACTATCTTTTCATTGAATAAAAAAAAAAGTTGAATTTGAATCTGTTATCTTTTGGACCACGTGTGAAACTTTGCGCCCAGTTTGTGCAAGTACCCGCGGCAAGAGGTCGAGTTGACCATCACGTAGGGGCTAAATATATCGTATAGGTATAATAATACCTATGCGATATATATCTATACGAGAAAGGAAATTTAAGACTTATCCGGGAAAACCAAAAGGGATGGTTGCCCTACACGCGTGTTCTTCTAAAGGAAATAGCGGCATCCGCCCGCGACCACTGTAGGAAATCATTTGTTACGTCTGTATAAAGAAAAAATTCTTTTTATAGTCAATTTTAGGTGGACATACTGACAAATTGATCGATACGTTATTAATGATTTTTATAAGTTATCTGGTTTGTATGAATACTCTCGTTTCCCGTGCCCCGAAGAGCACGTTAAGTTGAATGTCCTGTTGAGACCGCGCGTAATGGGAAATCAGGTGCAGTCGGGATTTTTATTATATTTTTTGGAAAAATTGCTTTTTCATCATACCTATTCGAAAAACGAATATTGGCTTCAGAGGATAGTGGGAGCAAAGTTTAATTTTTAGGCCCATGGGAGTTTTCATTTCTCTCTTCTGATTGGTCCGCGTTCGTGCTTTAGTATGTGTTTATTACTACTGTCAAAACACAACTGTCTCGGTCCCAAATAAAACTATTAATATATCTTTCTCAAATTGTAAAAATGTATCCAACATAAATATTATGATTTAATTAGGTATTTCATAATAATTTACGTTTGTTTTATTTAAATTTTCAATATACGCATAGAATAGAATAGAAATATTTTTTATTCAAATAAACTTTTACAAGTGCTTTCGAATCGTCGATGAATCTACAACTGGTTCGGAATGTCCTTCCTGCCGAGAAGAGCCAGCAATAAGAAGAAGTGCATAGGTAATGTATATATATAGTAGGTTGATACTCCTAGCTTTTTCTCATAGGTAATGATGAAAAATAGCGTTTGTGACTCGGGGCCGAAATATTTTTAAGCTATTGCATAGCTTCTATCGCGGGCCAGCGTGGAGACCGAATCCAGAAATTCCGTAACGAAAATAACCGGACACGGGAGCCGCTAGATGGCGTTGATAAAAAATGCTATGCAGTAGCTTTACCGCGGCAGTCCCCGAGTGCCACACGGCTTTTTTTTTCTTGCGGCGTACCTATTTTGAATTCCTCGCTACGCACAGGATTCTACTTTACTCTACTTTTTACCTTCACTTCAAAATAACACCCTCGGGGAGCAAAACATTTCTTTGGCCTCATATAACGCAAATAACTAGTTTATAGTTGCCGCTGAAATTTAAAATTGTCTTCAATTAATTTTGTTTTTCACTTCCCTCTGTGCGTTGAGGACGATGTATTGCTGCGTTGATTGAGAACCACTTTATTTCACTTTATTTTGAATTTTGATGAACATAAAAATAATTCACATTTGAAGCGATAAGATGTCCTTGTACACGTCCTTTCTATTTTTAACCGACTTCTAAAAAAGCAGGAGGTTCTCAAATTAGCAAGCTTTCACTGAAAATAAGTCGTGAGTTTTGAACTTAGAACTTCTGCTTAACGACGCTCAATTTTTAACCGATTTTCAAAAAAGGAGGAGGTTCTCAATTCGTCAGAATCTTTTTTTTAAACGACTTCGAAAAAAGAAGGAGGTTTCGAATTCGTCGGAATATTTTTTTGTTTACTTTTTATGTATGTTTCCCGATTACTCGAAGACGCCTGGACCGATTTTGAAAATTCTTTTTTTGTTTGAAAGAGTACACTTCCCAGGTCGTCCCATTGTCATCAGATCAGAATCTGATGGTGGGATCCTGGGGAAATCGAGGGAACTCTTCAAATTTTATAGGCACAATTGATGTACTTTGTAGTGGCGTTTGAAGTCGGGTTTTTAGAAAGAATTTTTACGTTTAAATTATTATCCTATACGGAATATTGTAAAGAACACTATATTTAGACCTCATCATCATCATCAGCCCACATGCATCCACTGTTGGACATAGGCCTCTTTTAAGTAGCGCCAACGTTGCCTATCCTCGGCCTTTCGCATCCAATCGATGTCTGCCACTTTTCGGATATCATCGCTCCATCTAGCCGGGGGGCGCCCTACACTCCGTTTGCCAATACGCGGTCTCCACTCGAGGACCTTACGACGCCAGCGGCCATCAGTCCTCCTATATATTTAGACCTATTTAGTTTAATTTAGTTAGTCGTTTCTCAAATAAAATCAAGCTTTCTAGGTATAGATAAAATCAGGGCTATCTGGACAAGTACAGTGAAAACAAATACACAAGATAACATGTTATCAAAATGATAGCACGTGGTGAGTTCTTGCAATTCACGAGGGCGCGTGGCTCATGGTTGTGTGTGTGTCGCATCTGTATAAGTGTGAGCGAGAGCTTGCTCGCGCCTGACCGCTCTCACCTAGGCTCCTGACAGGCACGCACACTTACGCAATGTGCATGAACACGACGTAGGTAACAACAAGTAAAGCTCATGCGCCCTCGTGAATTGCAAGAACTTATACTACAAGGGTAGGGTTGTACCTATTTAACAGGAATACCTGCTCAAATCACAAAACTTTCTTTAAGAGAGAGAAAAGAGAAGAAAAAAATTCTTCTCTTTTATCTCTCTTTCTTTATCTTCGGGTCTTTTTTGCTTCGTCTACATTTAATGTAAAGGAATGCCTATGTCTTCATCTATACAATTATAACAACTATAATATTACACAACAACAAGTTAAAAGTTGTTATAATTACAAATAACAATAATTATAACAACTTTTAATATCAAAATAACAGCTTTTTACTAAATGCATATATGTAAGTAAATACGTTACTTATCACAAAAAAAAAACAAATTTTAAAATTTTGTCTGTCTATCTGTTTGTTGCCGCTAATCTCGGGAACAGTAAGACCGATTTTGACGGGACTTTCACTGGTAGATAGCTGATGGTTACACTTTCGAAAAATGAGGAGTTGCATTTTTCTACCTATGTACCTACCTATATCGATATCTCCGTGATTTCTAAACCGATTTGCGTGAATCTTTTTTTAATCGATACAGAAACTTTGCGAGATGGTTCCATAAAAATCTCGGGTTCCAACTTCTCAATCCTGATGCTGTAAGGGTTCTGCCCACCTAAACTGGGATTTAGGAACTGTCAACTGTGAATAGTTATTGGAGGTACTACCAAGTAAAGACTACATCGTTGAATTCCAGGACCCAACTCCTCAATCCTGATGCTGCAGGGGTTCTACCCAATATTACGGATTTACACAAAACAACAACATTAATATGAATAATGTGTAGAAATAGAAATAGAAATATTTTTTATTCAAATAAACTTTGACAAGTATTTTTGAATCGTCAATGAATCTACCACTGGTTCGAAATGCCGTTCCTGCCGAGAAGAGCCAGCGTTAAACTCGGCGGTTGCTCTGTTTCAAAAAAAAAAAAATTTTTTTTACAAAAGGTAACAAAACTATGCTATGTATACAGTGTTTCGACAATAAAGTTTAAAAAATGCAAAACAATCCAATGCATGTTAAGACAGACAGGCAAAAGCAGACCCATTCAGTGTTCTTGATAACAAGTGAATCAGCACCAAAGTATGGCTTTGTGTAATGACAAGCGAGCTAATATTCGCACGTCCAAGGAACCCTAAAAACCGAGCTATTAAATCGAAACTACGCACGTCAACATTAATAACACTCGCATATCCAAGCGGGTTCCGCCCACGTTTTCGAGAAACCAAAATAAACTTCTTTTTCTTTTCACATAACATGGCAACTCCCCTTTTGAGTGAGCAACTTTCCTCTATACGACATAGTACAGGATCATTTGGTCTGAAACGATTTCTAACTAACTGTGAGCTTTTACATCTACTCTACTGAGCTTGAAGATGCTCTATAGTCACCGATCGATATCGATTGCATAGTTTCGTAATCGAATAAGATCTATTAATATTACAAAGATATAAACATAGAATTAAATTCAAATTCAAAATTATTGATTTCATGTAGGCCAACCCGTGGCTCTAAAGACATGTCGAATTTCTACCACAGGTTCGGAATGCAGATTCTGCTGAGAAGAGCAGGCAAGAAACTCAACAGTTGCTTTTTAACCGACTTCCAAAAAAGGAGGACGTTCTCGATTCGCCGGATTCTTTTTTATTTTTTATGTATGTTCCCCGATTACTCGAAGACGCCTGGACCGATTTGGAAAAATCTTTTTTTGTTTGAAAGTGTATACATCCCAGGTGGTCTCATTGTCATCAGGTAAAGATTTGATGATAGGATCCTGGAGAAATCGAGGGAACTCTTCAAATTTTATAGGCACAATTGATGTAATTTGTTTGTTTGCGTTTGAAGTCGGTTTTGTAAAAAAAAATTTACGTTTATATTATTCCCGGGTAATCCCATTGTCATCAACAACGACGGAACAAAACCGTTCGAGCGGCGAGCTTAAATTACTTTCCCATCGGACGTGAGCGTCGTGTCCTCTTAAACGTGTATCTCAATGCGGAAAACTAAAATAAACCCCTTTTTAAATGAATATTTAGTCGTCAAACGGCCAACAGTCCGTACGCGCGGTGTGCCTTTGCCGGTGTCAAGGCGATGAGAAATTAAAAAGTTATTTCCGACGTGTCGCTCGATATTAAAAAGTTATTCTCGAATTTATTGTGGTGTTTCGGTTGGCGGGAATTTCTATGTTGTTTTGACAAGTGACGTTGTGGTGCGTGAAAAAGTTGTGTTCTTAAATACTGCGCTTTAGAAATTTTGGAGTAAAAGTAGCTAAATAAGATAAACTTTTTAAACTAGAAACTCCATACACATCTTTTAGAAAATTCCAATCTGATATTATTAAATTAAATCAATAAAACAATTTTCGTATTGGGAAGTTCAAAAAAAAGAAAAACTACGAATCTTTCGTTGGATTTGAAGCCTTAGTGAAGTACCTATTATAAACATTTTAAATTGGAAAAACTATCTGCTCTATCGTAAAAATATTCAGTCTATGAAGTCTCTTATAAAAAAAAATCCAATTTAATATAATTTGAAATTTAAAAACTAAATCAATAACAATTATAGTATCCACTTATTAAAAAAATGGGCTTACTTATATGAATTTTAAAAATTTCGAACTCGTCGTTCTAATATGAAAGACTTTAAAAATATCTTTCAGAAAATGTTTTAATCAGAATACTAACAAAAAACTGCTTTTTCGAATTAGCTTACTTATTTACCACTTATCCCGGAAAAACAGAGGGATTAAAAACCCCGCGGGAAACGTCGGGATCGGATCGGGATTAAAAAATACCGCGGGAACCTTCGGGATCGGATCGGGACAAAAAAATACCGCGGGATTTTTTATACATAAATCCATCATTATGATGCATTACTGGGCTATTGTAAGAGTCATTTAACGCATCAAAGATAAAATATCTGCTTTATATTGTGCGCATTTGTATGCAGCCAAAATGTTTGATCAGTGCCAAGACCAAAAAAAAAAACGCATCCCCAAAATAAAGTGGCAAAAAACACATGAATTTTGTACACATTAATTATTTCCATTATAATAATATTGTTTAACATCTTACTGTTTACTCATATTCAGCAAATTTTCATTTCATTTCATTTCTTATCCGTGGTTAAAATCGGGGATACGCATTGGTTTGCCTCAGGTGCTACAATTGTTTTTTTTTTAAATATATAGACTAGCGCTTGGTTGCGATCACACCTGATGGTAAGTGAAGATGCGGCCTAAGGTGGAACGCGCTTGCCTAGAAGATGCCTATTCACTCTTGATTTGAAGGTACCCAAATTATAGTTAGAGGGAAAAACGGAAGCCGGAAGGGCATTCCAAATCCTGTTCATGGCCGGCGGTAATCACTTAACATCAGGTGACCCGCCTGCTCATTTGCTCGCAAAAAAATTAAAAAAAAAATTGTCTCTGCCCGTGCTCACTCGTTGGAGTTGATGAATACAAGTTGAAACATTAAAACTACCTACGCAGTGTTTAACGTATTCCGGAGTAATTGAGAGATTATACGGTGTCATAAATTTATAAGTAGGTATTAAAATTTAATCATATTAACGATTCACCCATCAAAATATTTGACAGAATTCATAGTCCGGGAGCTGGTCACACTGAAAGCCCGTCATGCGGAATCGAAAATTCTTTTTTTTTTATATATGGCAAACGAGCTGGCGGGTCACCAGATGTAAAGTGATTACCGCCGCCCATGAACACTTTGTAGTACCAGAGCCACCACCAATGCGTTGCCGGCTTTTCAGGAACTCAACCCTATTGAAGCCTCAATAGCCCAACGGTTAAAGGTGTTAACTGAAAACAACAGTAAGGTCGCAGGTTCGAATCCCACCCGTTGCACTATTGTCGTACCTGATCTGGGGCCCAAGTCTGCTATTGCAATGCTATTGCTATTGTAGTTCAATTGTCTATCACTGACATCCCAATTGCTACTTTTAGCAATTTGACTTGGGGCCCAGGGGTTCAATTGTCTATCAATGACATGACAATTGCTAAAAATAACAATTGTCATGTCATTGATAGACAATAAAACTACAATTGCATAGCAGACTTGGGCCCCTGGTCTCTGGTCTGATCTCGTGGGAGGCTTTCGCTGTGGCTAGTTACCACCCTACCGTCAAAGACGTGCCGCCAAGCGATTTAGCGTTCCGGCATTATGGCGTGTAGAAACATTAGGGGTATAGGTTGAATGTACACTGCCATACCCCTTCCAAGTTAGTCCGCTACCATCTTATACTGCATCGTCACTTACCATCAGGTGAGGTCGCAGTCAGGACTCAAACAATTTTCCTCACGATGTTTTTCTTCAACGTTAAATCAAGAAGTTGAATGAAATTCAAATCCCGGACCACCAAAAAGCCGGCTGAAATTCTAGCCACTGGGCTATCACGGCTTCACTTGCAACGTATGAATCCAAAATAATTTTATTTATGTATCTACCTAAATAAGCGATGAAAACGTTAATAGATTCCTGCGTGTAATAGCGTTGATATAAATAACACGAAACAGCTGTTATGCTCATTTCCTCTCTATATTAGTGTAATGTTTTGATTAATAATACAACTCACGAAGACGGTGTTCCCACTAAATTACAACATCTTTATCATTTATTTATTTTTTTAATATCAAAAATTATTCTAAAAATCTCAAAAAATTATATAATATACTCTGTAAAGTTACCTAAAGCTTCGTGGTAGTTTTATTTCTCTAGCTTAATTAGTTTTTGAGATATATTTTTTTAGTGAAAGTTGCGCCTACGGTTATTTTTCCCCATATCTCAAGGTCAAAAAGGAATTTGGCCGCCAAATCTACATAGATCGTGTTGGTACATTAAGTAGATTACAACATAGTTTCGATAAAGGTTGCCATTTCGCCATACTTATCCGGCCAGGATAACGTTACGTGTTAATCCTGGGTATGAGCGGTAGCTACCCAGGATTTTAGATATCTATTCCAAATTTCAGTCAAATCGGTTCATTCGATGTGGCTTGAAGGAGTACCAAACACACACATACTTTCGTCTTTAGAATAGTGTGATGTAATGTAATTTTATACAAACAAAAAATCAATAATACAGATGCGTTACATACAGTCTAGTCAAGTTACAGTTCTAAAAAAAAATCTTGTTATTTTTTTTGTCTGTAAATTAAACAAACTTTTCTTTTCATTAAAAACATTATTTATTTATATGTACTTGCTTTTCCTGACATATTTTTCACAGTTCGCGTGCTTTTCGCCTGTGCATAATAATTAATTATCTAATTAATATGTACTAAATATTATAGTAACCTTAATTCAAGCGGCCGAAGTCGTGAGCATCAACTAGAATCTACAATGGGTAATGCGTACAAACTCCGAAAGCTCTGAAATAGAATGAAGCGATAAAATAATAATATTATAGTTTTCAGCAAAATACACCGAACGTTTAAAATCGTATAATTGAGTGTTGAAACGATAATCTTCGTTGTTCATTTACGATGTTTATTGCGCTAATGTTTTTAACGCTTAGTAATATTCAGAATAGTAACTTCATAGTCGGTGACACTTAAAGCCCCGTCATGCGGAATCGAAAATTCTTTATGGGAATTTGTAGTTAACAATTTTAATTATAAGCTGTTATGCGTTAATCTAAATTGCCGAAAATACATATGCATTTTGAAAAAGAAATATTTTTTTAATGCAAAAAAAGTTTTTTGCGCAACATTCTCTTGAAAGACTACGAAACTTTTTATCGTATACACTCAAGGAGGAATCAAAAAATTTTTTATACACTACAAATAATGCATTTTCCATTTTTAAAAATTCTTTTTTTTTTAAACATTTTTCCGGCTGTTTAAGTAAACCCCTTTTTTTCCCGACATAATATAAAGTATCCTATGCCACTCTCTAGATCTTTAACTATACCAAAATTCAATCAGTCAGTTGCGGCGTGATTGAGAGATAAACCGACAAACAAATACATTTTCACACGTATGATTTTCAAATTTGGTGCTTACAAGGGTGAATATTCAAAGTAATGAAAATTACGTATTCCAGTGAATAAAAAATTGAAACTTAAGTTTAGACTCCATTCAATATACGTTTATCATGCACACCTACATACTTTATCGTGCACATAGTGTGTTTATTGAAATTTCTATGTAAATCACTCAGATTTTTAGTAAAAATAACATTAAAATTCATTACCGGCACCTGTTTCATTACTAGATATTATATATTTAATAATATTTAGTAAACCTAGCACAAAAATAATGTTAATTTGGGTACTGTGTCGAATAATTAAATAATTTTTTATTACTTCTTCATAATTTAAAATTTAGTTTACAAAGAAATATATGGTCAAATATGTTTTTAAAGTTTTGTTACGATGCAAAGTTCATTACCGGAACCCTCCGGAAACATGTTTTTACGTGACAAAATCTTGCCGATACATAGTGAGCTCTCGGCGTCCCGCACCTCAGACCTCAGTCGACCGGAAAACGTAGCAGAAGGAAGACGTACGCACGAACTCGCGCAAAAAATTACAACTGAAAGTGTATTATAATGTTTTGTCACAGTTTATGTTTCATTACCAGTCCGCTTATATTTTGATAAATATTTAAAATTGGAATTTTATTGCGATAACAATACATCAAGTTCTCGTCTAGTTTAATTTTTAAATGATTAGATAGCATATACTGCTTATAGAAAAATTAATAATAAATTAAAAGTGCATATTTGTCATTACCGTGTCCTTCATTACCGTCGTTTACCGTAACCTTTTTGAAGTTCATTTAATGATTTTTACTGAAACTACATTATATACAGGAATACTTTCGAAGGGAGATGATTCTACAATTTGGTAGTACATGGAAAAAAAGATCTGGAGCACCTGATGGTCGAAGTGCTCCAGGCACCCAGGTGGTGAGGGTGAAATTGCGTTCGGTGGCGTGCGGTGCGGTTGTAGAAGTTAGAGGGCTCCCCGTTATATAGCCGATAGAGCACACAAAGCGAGCTTACATCTGCGGTGTTCCAAGCTTTCCAGCGAGTAAGTTAATTTGGGATTGTCCACAAGCCGAAGTGCCCTCTTTTGAATCCCAATGCTGTTGGTAGGAGTAAGGGAAGTGTTCTGAAAGAGAAGAGGGGTGGTAAAAGGGGTCTTTTTTGCGGTAAACGCACAAACTTGTGTTTCTGAAGGGTTAAATTGAACAAGATTTTGTGAACCCCATACGGACACTTTCTAGAGAGATGTCTCAATGTCCGACTCAAGTTTGGCTCTATTCTCCTCCAGCACTGCGCGAGAGAACTGTGCATGGCCTTTGTAAAGGGCATCAGAAGTACTGTCATCCGCAAAACAATATATGCTGCTGTTATGCAACATATCATTGATATGCAGAATGGACAAAGTAGGCGATAGCACTGAGCCCTGTGGAATGCCAGCATTTATGGGCTTAGGTTGAGAGCAAAAACCGTCGACAGCGACCTTGATGCTGCGCCCATGAAGAAAGCTAGCGACCCAACTGCACAGCTTCGCATTAAGTCCGTAAGATGGCAGCTTCGATAGCCAAGCCCTATGCCAAACCCGATCAAAGGCTTTAGCGATGTCGAGGCTGACGCTAGGGCTTCCCCCTTACTGTCAATATATCCCCAATATACCCCGTATATCACGCAAGGAGCTTTGACACCGCGGGATGGTCAGCGGTGTTTTCCCACCATCATCAAGCGTAGAGTTGGCAGCAAAGAGAGTGTCCAGAATTTTGGCTTTCTCTTTGGCAGTGTAGGCCAGTGTATCATCCGGTTTGCGTAAAGGTGGAAACGAGGAACGACAGAAGTTGCCTTGTATGGCTTTCAACAGAAATCAGAAAGGACGAGAACCAGAAGGGCAGAGACTAGTCTCACTGAGACTAGTCTCTGCCCAATTCTGTCGATGTGCTCAAATTTTGCCCTGGCAATGGCATTTTTGAAGGCTCTGGACGCAGCGTTAAAGATTTTCTTAACATTTGCAGCATTGGGATCATTGGTGCAATGTGCAGAGAGCCAGGACTGGTAGGAGTTTTGTTTAAGTATAGCAGCCTTATTACAGATCCCGTTGAACCATTTCTGCGCGCGCTCCCCAAAAGGTATGAGGGTGTTGGGAATATAGCAGTCCATACCTTGGAGTATAGCATCAGCAACTGCTTCAGCACAGGTGTTAAGGTCGTTTGTTGAAAAACAAAGCTGTGCCCACGGATATGAGGCTACCGGTATTACGCGTGCGAACAGAGGATGGAAGTGGCACGGAAGTCTGTACTAGGCAGGGGTTAGATGTTCCTAGGGGAGCATCGACTGTTACCTGGTAGCCGGTAGGGTGAGTGGTAAGGAAGAGGTCCAATATAGAGGGAGTCTATTAAGTTATGGAAGAACTGCTTGATATTTTGTTATTTGAAACGATCTTACTCCAAGCAGTGACGGTCCCAACAAGGTTCTCGGTCGACGAGTAAATTACCAATTCCCTGTGCATGGCTGGGCACTTGCTTTTATTCGTACAAGTTTATTCAAATAGAGAATTCATAAGAAATTCTGCCAAAAGTATACATAAAAATTCATTACCGTATACAGGGTTCATTACCGTAGCTTGACATAAATTTCTAGTGGCAATAACTCTTTGAATATTTGAAATATATACGTGCCTTTCACTTGTGTATTTAATGAAATAGCACCAAACATTATAATACTATCAAATATTAAAAAAAATGAAATTATGCTTGTTCCTAAAAAAATGCGCAAATATTGTCCAAACTGAATATTCCACACACACCCACAAATTACAACGGATTTTTGTGAATAAAAACTCGTAGGTATAAAAAAAGGTCCAGCTTGGATTGGTATATTGTGAATGTGTTTGCAAAGTGAACATAGTAATAAGAAACTAAATAAATGCTAGCAACATTATGTCTATGTGGCTAACACTGATAAAGAGTTCGCGCTGGGGACTACACTGTTCGCCGAAACCTTTACTTGTGAGTATCAGAAATAGACGCACACACACAATAACATTTCAACCCACAAACCATTGTCAAATTAAATACATACTTAATGTAAAAGGAATAAAGTTAACTTTTCAATTGATAAGTTGTGTTGGTTGACTCTTTATTGCATATGTGCGTCCAAATTTTCTTCTCTGACAATGCTTTTCATGGCAATGACATCTTGAAAGTCTAAAGGCATAATTTTTTTCCGCTTGAATAGAATAGAATAGAAATATTTTTTATTCAAGTAAACTTTTACAAGTGCTTTTGAATCGTCGATGAATCTACCGCTGCACAGTGGTCTGGCGCTCTAACTAACGCGGTCATAAGTCCGTTTATCACTAAAATGTTTATTAAATCGTTATAAAAGTCCTTGTTTTGATAAAAATAATAATATAATGTATGAATAGACTAGTTACTTTAACAAAATATGTATTATTTATATTAAAAATCTTAAATTCTAAAAAAAAAAGAAAAATTTACTTGACACAGTTAAATAAAACATTCTATATATTCTAAAACATTATATATATCTGTCAAAAATGTTGTTCGTAATTTATAACTTATTTATTTACATATTATAATGACTTAGGTACATTATATTTTGAAAAAAAAAAATGCAATACTGAAGTAAAATAAAAATAAAATATAACACAAGACATGAACTAATAAAAATTTACATCTTTAAATCTAATCTTCTCTGTTGACTCCGTTTGTTACAATCACTAAAATCCTTTCTGGGTCTTCCAATATTCGAACTCCCTTCTTGTGGCACTTTTTCTGTGGACGAGGACGCGCTGGGGGTGGCACTCCTCGGCAAATCAACAGTTTCAACCATTGCCAACCATTCAGCATGCGTTTGCACTAAATGTTCCTTGCATCTGTTAGCTATTTTCCAATATTCCAATAACTTCTTATTAATGTACTTCACACGGCTATGGAGATTTTTAATATCAACATTTTCTGAATCTGGCACCATTTCCAGTAAGTTTTCCAACATATGATTTGCCCTTTTATTCTGAAAAACAGTCATTGTGAGCTAAATCTCCATAAAATCCATCTGTAAAGAAGTTAACTGGTAAAAAGTACCTTATACCAATGAAACAAATATTTTTCATTTCCTTGCTCTTCGCGTTATAATATTATTTAAAAAATAACGGGCAAAAACGGGCAGACAAATGATATTGTTCCTTAAACTACACTAGTTTAGCTGTGTAACCATATGAAAATCATTAGGGGCTGATCGGGGTAACATAGTCAAATCTCTTAGTGAAAATACGAATTGCCAAAATAATAACTCAAAAAACACGCATGGCTTTACACCTAAATTTACCTGAATCTAAGGTCTTCATATTAGCAAAAATAGAAAAACATAACAGTACATACCCTTATCAGTTAATTCCATAATGTTTTATCAGGTAAATAATCATCAATTTTGAGAAATTTGTAAAAAACAAAATCACTTTCAAGACGCGTTATGTAGCTAATTTACTGGTTGCACAAGATGTGTTCACTTCATAGGTCGAAAAATTAATGATAACGTTAACTTATGCGTTTCTTATTTACAGTTTTGTATTGTTTGGGAACTAGAGAGTGATTAAACAAGCAGAAATTGTAAATAGGTTGTGGTCAATTTTTAGGACTTATGACCGCTCCCAGACGACTGTGCGCTGGTTCGGAATGCCCCTTCCTGCCGAGGAGCCAGCAATAAACTCGGCGGTTGCTCTTCTCAAGAAAAATAAAAATTTTACAATAGGTAACAAAACTATGCTATGTATACAGTGCTTCCACAATGAAGTTTGAAAAAAAAAATTACCTACATAATAATATTAGATCAATTTAGAAAACAGATATGCGACGTGAGTTATGTTGTTTTCGCTTCGCTGCCGTGTTAATACAACGTATCTTCACATATAGTGTTTTATCGTAACAGCGATAAATGAGTTCCTCGCACATGTTTACATTATAATGGCATTTAAATATTTCAATTAAGTTTAAAAAATACTATAAGAAACTTCAAATGGAAATACACTCTCTATCTCGTAAGACATAATGGTCTAGTTCAAAATTCAAAATTTATTTATTTCATGTAAGCCAACTTGTAGCTCTTATGACACGTCATAAATCTACCACCGGTTCGGAATGCAGATTCTGCTGAGAAGAGCCGGCAAGAAAGAGCAGTTGCTCTTTTCAAAAAAAAAAAATACAATAGGTTACAAAACTGTATAACTATGTACTATGTGCGTGTCGTATCTATAGTAATTGGGAGCGAGAGCTTGCTCGCGCCTGACCGCTCCCACCTAGGCTCCTGACAGGCACGCACACTTACGCAATGTGCATGTACACGACGTAACCACAAGTAAAGCTCACACGCTCTTGTAAATTAAAAGCTTGATAGCCTAGTAATTTGGCCAGTTGGACTGAGAATGTTCGATTCCATGATTATTGATTGAAGTTTACTGAGTACCCTCGACGTGGGTAGTTTTAGATTAGAGCTAATAATATCTTTAAATACGGGTTCCCTTGTATGACCTGGTTAATTTGAGGGTGGTTATCATCTTACCACCAGTTGTACCTTTAAATAATAGACCGTGGCAGTGAGTTTATAATAAAACTATAAAAAAAAGACGTGTGGCACTCGGGGACTGCCGCGGTAAAGCTATTGCATAGCATTTTTTATCAACGCCATCTAGCGGCTCACCGTAGAGGAGTCCCGTGTCAGGTTATTTTCATTACGGAATTTCTGGATTCGGTCTCCACGCTGGCTCGCGATAGAAGCTATGCAATAGCTTAAAAATCGCGATTTCTGAAAAATGCTTGTTTTTTAGATACAGTATATTGTCGTGGCACGGCCAGTCAACGGTTTTAAAAATTCTTATGAGTCGTGTCTCTTGTCCTCAGCTGCAAGTGCGCAACTCCCGCACAGAGTCCACGGAAGATGACAAGCGCAGCGACGACAGCCGCCCGCTCAGCCACGCGTCCGACTTCAGCAGGGAGAATATCTGTAAGCTATTTATCTTTTTTTATTTATCTTTTTTAAAAAGAATATTAGCCAACCTGAAGTTGACTAATATTCTCCTGTCCCCTCCAAATAAGCGGAAAGCTTGTGTTAGGAGTGGGTGCGACAATAGTGCAACGGGTGGGATTCGAACCTGTGACTTTACAGTTTTCAGTTCACACCTTCAACCGTTGGGCTATTGAGGCTTCAAAAAAAAGCTATGTTTATCATCATTCAATGAAATGAATACACCTTATTTTACACCATGTTAGAATGAAACCGTAAACAAGTTTCGCCATTTTGTAGTTGCGGCCATCTTGGATTTGAAACTTATTGTAATGCTAGTCAAGCCCTTTCATTTGATACCCACCTTGAGAGAGTTGTGAAAAAGAATGTAATTCGCCATTTTGTGGCGATGAACAAAACTATGCTACGAGTATGTATACAGTGTTTCCACAATGAACTAATAGATTATAAATACATATCAAAAATTCCGAGGCCGGCGGGATTCGAACCCACGTCTCTCTGGGAATCGCGCCCAAGTGTATTAACCGCTACACCACGGCCGAACCATACGTTAAGCCACGAAATTAGTGATATGTGTCTACTTTTTCAATCAGTTTTATAGCAACTGTTCTATCTAAAACTGTTCTATATAAATCTATTAGGTTATTTCCTAAGTGTAGGTTAACACTTCAATAAAAATTCCACAATGAAGTTTCAAAAATACAAAACAATCCAATACATGTTAAGACAGGCAGATAGAAGCAGACCCATTCCCGTTGGTGGCACCCGTTCACGAGCACGACGCATGATCCAGCCGTTGCTTCGCTCAACCATATTTGAGGGAACGTAACAACCCGCACCCGATTGCTTGAAGCCTAGATAGCTAGCCTAGATCGAACCTGAGACACCCCGAACAAGCGACCGCAGTCCTCAACTCATTAAGGATTTGATTTGTAGTATCGGGCGCCAACGCCCCCCGCCGAAGCCGACGCGGCCTGGCCAACGAGTGGCAACGTCCCCTCACGCGCTACCTGCCCGTTGACCGTGACGACTTCGACCTGCGCCGCCACGTGGAGTCGGCCGGCCACCAGGTCGAGCTGTGCCCCTACGTGATGGTCAACTCGACGTCCTGCCGCGGGTACTTGCACAAACTGGGCGCCAAGTTTCACACGTGGTCCAAAAGGTAACTAATTCAAATTCAAAACTATTTAACAAGAAAAGCCCCGCTTACCTCCCCATCCAAGCAAGAAAGCCAAGTTTGATGTCAGGGCGAAACGTGCGTCGAGAGTAGAGAGTAGTATTAAAGTCTTGTGTGGTGGTGCATGTGAGTGGTGGTGGCATTGCTTGCTTGGGAATTTGGCTTTCTTGCTTGGTCGGGAAGGTAAGCGGTGCTTAGCCTGTAACTGCATGTTTGACCATACAGATTTTTTCTGTTGGCGGATTATAGCAAAATAATTCTAACCTTTTCTTGTCTTGAGACTCAAATCAAGAACTTAATATCATGAACTTCCGCAAAGTAACGCCTGATTCCATCCAATATTCAAAATTATTTATTTCATGTACACCAACTTGTGACTCTTATGACAAGTCGAGAATCTACCACTGTTTCGGAATGCTGATTCTGCTGAGAAGAGCCGGCAAGAAACTCAGCAGTTGCTCTTTTCAAAACAAAAAATGTTACAATATGTAGCTTATCTATCTTGTGGACAGCTGAAGCAAAGCAGATTCACGGATATAGACATAGCTGTGTCTCATTCTATCTTGTTTGACATCGCTATACTGCATCTCTTTCATATCTCTTTCATGTGGGAGTGGAAAGGAGATATCATTAAGTCTATGGTACTTCTCTGTCTACGGGTCGGACACTACTGTGCTATGACCTAAAAAGTGTGTAATATCCAAATGTAACTGTTTCAGGTGGTTCGTTTTCGATCGAGAAACGAAAACGTTCGTCTACTACTGGGACAAAAGCGAGAAGAAACCGCGAGGCGGCGCTTACTTCCAGGTACAATTGTTGTACTCCTCCAAGATCCAAGAATCCAACCTAATCGAACGAAACGCTTCAACGTTTCTGATAAGAACCGCTAAGGTGTGGAACACTCTTCCAGCATCTGTATTTCCTGCCACGTATAATTTGAGTACCTTCAAGGCAAGAGTGAATAGGCATCTTCTAGGCAAGCGCGCTCCAACCTAGACCTCATCAGTGCTATCCAGTACTGATTATCGTCAAGCGCAAGCCTATTTCGGATTTTAAAAAAATGTCTTTTTTATTCGACCGTCGACTACTTTTCTAATACCGATTATTTATATTCATGACATTACTATATGATACCCGCGACTTCGTTCGCGTGGATTAAGGTTTAATTCCCGCGGGATCTCTTCGATTTCCCGGGATAAAATGTAGCCTATGTTTTAAATCCAGGGTATGAACTATCTCCATTCCAAATTTCAACCAAATCCGTCCAGTAGTTTTTGCATGACATAGATGAAGTAACAAACATACACACACACATACAAACTTTCGCCCTTATAACATTATATAGTGAAGTGTGAAGTGTGATTTTTTTTTAAATTTATTTCCAGGTCATAGAAGAAGTATACCTAGACCACGGTAACACATCTAAATCTCCCAACCCCCAAACAACTTTTATAGTCAAAACCAGACAACGGCGCTACTATCTCATGGCGCCGTCCGGAGAGGCCGCTAGAATATGGATAGACGTTATATTCACAGGGGCACAAGGATACACTGAATATCTGGAGTGAATATTACCAATATTCTATTCTAGAAAAAATATTGAGATATCGGATTATGAATATAATCGCTGCAACATTTTCGTTAAACCTTACGATTGTTTAAGGATGTTCAAGAATGAATATTGATAATATTCAATTCTAGAATTAATATTGTGCTGGATTCTGCTGGATTATGAATATTATAATCGTTAAACCTTATGATTTTTTTAGGGACGTTTAAGAATGAATATTGATAATATTCAATTCTAGAATTAATATTGTGCTGGATTCTGCTGGATTATGAATATAATTGTGAAATGTGGTACATATTACATACAGATTTTTGAGGATATTTAGAATGAATATATAAATAAAATCATTCTCGTCCTAGCAAGCTGAATAACCAGGGTCTGCTAGTATTTAAAACTATTAGTGCCTAACAATTTTGAAGAATGAATTTTCCACTCTGGTTGTAATATTTAAGAAAAATCGTTGTATCGTATTATGGATGTGATATTGATACATTTTGCGTATTTATTTATTTTCAAGAATCTTTTCAAATCGATAGTATATTTTTATCGGCTTATTATTGGATACTTTGAGCGATTATGAAACTAATATTGAGAGGTTGAGTTTGAGTAAATCCTTTAATATAATTGAGGCATTATTCTAAAAATAATATAGGTCATAAATATGAAAGTGATATTCCATTCTGAACTGAATATTCTAAATGTGAATATTGCGTATTATTGTGATCTTTGTATACGTATTCATAATGTTTACTATATTGAGTTATAGTAAAAGGTTTTGAGAGACTTAAATAATGAAAATGCTTGCTTATGTAGGTACAAAATACGAACGACATTATAAATAAAGTATATACATACATACATATACTTATAATCATATTTTAAGTATAATTAAATGATCAGAAAAAATATACCTGTGATGAAACGATACTTAGGTTTATAATTACTGGAGAATCGACTGTTTTTGCGGATTTCTGATAAAATTTATACTTATTATAATTAGTGGTGTTTAAACATAATATTATAATAACATTATAATTTATAATATTATATATATTTAGAAAGAAACATTTAGTATTGTATTTACTATATTATGGCTCTATACCCATGTTTGCAATGTATATCTTTATATTATTAAGTAGGTACATATATAAATAACGTTGTTCAGTATGAATATTTATATAAAATCGATTTATATGCGATTTCAATACCATAATATTCCTATCAAAAAGTGCTTACTCTTAAAATTAACCGTTCAGTATTTATATGATAATAAAATTGTATAGACAATAAATTATAAATTATCTGTGCCAATTATTAACTTAATATTCCAATATGGCGGCTATTTTTATACATTTATCGGTTAAATATTGGTGCCTTGTAGAAGACTGATTAATTTCAGATATACCATTATTGAATTGAAACTAATAAAACTATGTATTTATCCTTCATATTAAAAAGTCAATTTTAAATATTTTTCTTATTTATTTATAATAATAATATCGCGTTTAAATTCTGCACGCTTAGTTAATTAGTAATATAATGTTACCATGGTAAAAAAGTATTGGGACAACTTTTACATTGTCTATAAAATCGAATACAATTTTTTAAAACATACATTTTAATTATTATTTTTAAATAAAATAAACATTTTTTCTTTGAAGGTACAGCTGATAGTACAGTTAGTCAGTTACTTAAAATTTTATTATGTAAATACGCCTACGTCCATATGAAATTTGGTTGCATTTTAAATATATTTTTTTAGGTAGGAAAATCATCTCACTAGGTACCTATTCAAGTATCTGCCCTTTTAGTTAAAACTTAACTCACTTTTATTTTTATATACTTAGAATATTATTTCCTAATGCATTTACACACTACATAGTGCATACATTGTAACATAATTTTAAGTACAAAATCGTAATTTTTACTACGATACCTTAATACCAGTGTATAAAAAAAACATTTTATTTTTAAGGCTTGCAACACTATTTTAACTTTTTTTTAAGTAACGCTGATACCAATATTTTAGGTGTAAGGTCACAGTATAATAACGAATCTAATCAATTAATTGCATCCTTGAATAAAATAATATTCAATTTATGTTGTCGTTTTTTTTTTGTATTCCTTCTTGATCATCGTTATCTAGACATCTACTGTTAGACATAGGTCTCTTGAATAGATTTCTACATTTTTGGATCAGTATCCAGCGGTGCCCTGGGACTTGTATGATGTCGAGCTGCCTAGTGGAGGGTCCCATATTTCCGAGGCGAGTTCGTCACTCTAGAACTTAGCTAGTAGCTACTGTTTCGAGACGAAACAATAACAGCCAGATAGAGAGACATGGATAAAACCATGCTTATAATTTAATCTCAATCTTAGTGATAGATGCTCGCTACTGACACAAGCTAAACGCTTAGAAAAATGAACGAATGTTATTTCTTATTTTTTGTGATCGAAGTATAATTTAGTCAGAAAAATGCAGATAGGTACTTATTTTTCTCTTACCCAGCCTGAGTTCCTACTTATGTTTTTCCCTTCATCCTGCTAAAATGTGCGCATAACATGGAACTTGCAAATAAGTGAGAAAAAAATATTAATTTCATTGAATTTTGATACTTAAAGCTAATTCATAGAGTCCTCCCTATGTTATTATACTCTGGAGTCCTCTCCCCTGTCTCCCCTCATGAGTCAAAAGATATTTTGCCTTCTCTGTCTACGGATATTAGGTATGAGTTATGAAAGCTCTAAACTAAATTGTTTTATTTGTCATCTGTGGGCGACGGACGGTACCTTTTCTGGTCTGTGGTCCTGGTCGGTACCTACATACCTACCTATAATGAAATGAATTAGGTAGGTAGATCAGGTAGGTACACACTCTTTGATTGTCTGTAGATTCAAACTAATTACATCTTTCAAAGTTTGAAAGTTCAATTCAAATTAATCAAATTGAAATTATTGAAAATTGAAATTTCAATTTTCATTTTTCAAACATTTGCAGTGGTCGGTGGTCGTGTTTTCATATTTAAATACTAAATATAATTAATAAAACATACTTTATTTGTGATTCAATGGATTGAAAAGTTACTCACTTTTACCATAATACAAAACTGTGTAAGGACCAAAAGTTTGAAGAAATAAAGTGGCACCATGGAAGCAACGAATACGAATAGACCAAAGAGAGTTGGCAACTTCTTGAGCCGCTGGTTCACGAGGTACTTAATGTCGACCGAACTGTACATGGTGGAGCCTTGGGAGAAGGTGTTTATACGTATCCTTTTTATTTAAAGACATTTTATTGGGATTTTCGTCCAGTGACATTTTCATCCAATTGCCTAGACCGGTCTTCTCTTTCATCAATTGATAACATTGCTGAACAAAGGTCTCTGCATGGACCTCAACAGGGCTCGGTTTTGCGCCGATTGTATCCATTATTAGGCCGGCCCCAGCCCAGATAATATGTATCAGAATCTAGGAACCAACCCGTTTTGTACACGCTCAATTACTGATTAAGATATTGGAGGTTTTCATACAAAAGTACCATCCAAATTTCTGACTTTTCTGGTGAATTTTATTAAAATTTTATTTCATACAACCAACAAACCTTGTCTTGATAATAGCGAACGAAACAAAAACAAACAGCTATGTAAGTCGAGCCATTTTAAAGTAATGATCTTTCATACATGCAATGATTGATTATTATTTATTATTGAGGGTTTTGATCCTTGCTATGAATCCCATAAAAGCAGGGGTTTTCTGGGGGAAATTATATACCAGGTAGAACTTAAAACTAAATTCTAAAACAATTGTCATTCCACACCCAAAACAGGAAAGCAAAGTGGGTTCTTACGTGGGACAAAACATCTTAGTCACTATTAATACTTGAGGAAAATACAGTTAGATTAATTAACATGTAGTTAGGTGCCTACTTTGCAGAGTAATTATTTTGATGACCTTAGTCTATTAGATACCTATTGGTATGTGTGCATATTATGTAAAATTATTGTATGTACTACTGTACCACAGCCTAAAATGATACAACTAGTCATCCAGAAGAGGAGTTTTATGTCACTCTCCAGGTCCCATGCAAAAAATCATTGTTAGACAATTATCCATCCATTTTCAATTAATTTAAACAGATATGTAGTTAAAAGACCAATGAAATATCACTAGCTTTAATAGTGAAGGCAAACATTTGAGGAAACATCAACATTGGGTTGAAATGACGGTGTTTACTTACAATCTCTTTTGGAAATAACATCCATTTATAAAAGTGACTGACTGACTGACTGATCTATCGACCCATAACTGAAATCACTGGATGACTCCGGTTGGAATTTGGCATACAGATAGCTTGCATGACATGGGCAAAGAAAGGATTTTTGGAAATTCAACCCTTAACGGGGGTAAGAACTGAACTTAATGTGAACAAAGCCGCAGGCAAAAGTTAGTTTTTAATTCAAATTCTAATCATAAAACTATGTTTATGGTTTTTATGCCAGCTATGGCATTACCATGCACTGTGATTTTAAAGGAAAATCATCTGAAGGAAAACCAATATTCCGTACACAACATAAGCTTAATAATTTCCTTAATGGCAAAAACCCAGATGTTATATTTGCAATTGTATTCAGCTTGTTCTGGTATTTCAACTACTCAATTATTATCAACATCATATCTCGGATAAGGGAATCAACGGATGTTCAACAATTATATAATAAATAGATTTTAAATAATTTTCATGTTATTATTAAGTTTTGAAATGTTATGTTGTACAGAGTTCTATTCAGATATGGTATGTGAATAAAGTGGAAAGTGCCTATTTTTGAAGTTTTATTTCTAATAAATAGATAAGTACAGTTTGATTTTTTATAAATTGTGTAATTTATATGTAGACTACAATTTTAAGTTACATGACAATTATTCCAGGTAGAAGGTAATCGTAAGTATGCGTCTATAAACTAGTAAAATAATATAAAGCTCATTGCAATACAAATGCTCATCAGGATTCAGGAATAGGGAGGTATATATTATCTATAGCACAGAACACTATTCCTCCTACCGGAGATCTATAGTGAAGATAGGTACATTTGAAAGTTGAGTAAAATAAATGAAAAAATAGTAAGTAATAAGTCTACCTAAGCGGAGAGTTTTCCTTGATTTATCATTTTTGTACCATTAAGGACTTCACACACGGCAGTTATAATGTAAAGATGTATATTATAGCACGATACATCTCGATACATCTCATTACATCTTTCCATATAAATTGACAGGAGACCACACACGACAGCTATAATGTATATTTTTACATCTTCGTATCTTAAGATACCGAGCGGTATGAAAATATACATTTATATCTCGATACATCTCAATACATCTTTACACATTTCCGTATATTTACTCAATAGCAAGGGTGTTCAAAAATAGAGGTGGTCGTTGCAAAACATAAATAGTTACATCGTTAGTTTTAATCAGTACGAAAATACGAAATATGCGAGTAACGAAATGCATTCGTGAATAAACGTACTCGGTACTGATGGCGCATACCTTTATGATCTAATAATCACCCACCGGTGTTTCTCCGGTGTTTTCAATTGATTACTTTCTACGGAGAATCACCGGTGATTTTCCGGTGATCACTGCTCCGGTGTAAACCATTATACTTTCTCAAAGGACCATGGGCGGAATCGTCCCCACCTATCAACAAGAATGAAATGTAGCGCAATTGATAGATCTTGGCAAGACGATATTTTTTTATTATGGCGACGATGCCCAAATGCATGGGGTTCTCATTGTATCTTACGTTTCAAAAAATATTTCGATGACGTAGTATTGATGACTAATTCCAAAATACCTGCTCATTTATATCTATTTATTGCACACCGGCGGGCGGAGCATGCACATAAAGATAACCAGCTACAAAATAACCCCCTTCCCCTCGCTCACCGACCCATTTTTTTTTTTTAAAAGAACATTAGCCAAGCTGAAGTTGACTAATATCCTCCTATCCCCTCCAAATAAGCGGAAAGCTTGTGCTAGGAGTGGGTACGACAATAGTGCAACGGGTGGGATTCGAACCTGCGACCTTTTCAGTTTTCAGTCCGCACCTTTAACCGTTGGGCTATTGAGGCTTGTTAGTTAAATATATTTCACAAAAGGCCGAATTGATAACCTCCTCCTTTTTGGAAGTCGGTTAAAAATGCGCTGATACAGGTAACTAATATCTTTTTTATATAATATTCTAATTTTTTTATGACGTGTATTAACAGTAGTTAATACATAATGCGTCATATTCGTTACACAAATACTTATGCCCTACGATATTTGACCCCGGGACCCTTGCTTCAGAAGGCAGATTCTAATACTCTTCGAGTTTTCTTCTTTTTCCTGGTTGTGTTCAATAACACGATGACAGTGTGCCATAGATGCTGGCAAAGAGCCTAGCAATGCTACGCGACAAGGTCGCATCGAAAACGCAGACTATGACGCCCAGGGTCCAGAAATTAAAAGAAACGCGGATGATGTCAATGTACAAAATGGTGTCTGTAACAGAGTAGAAGTAATTATTTTTATTGTTGTGATTTTTGTACGATAAAATATAGAAAAAATAACAAAAATAAATCAATTTCAAACAAAAAGTTTTTTTTTTTTTTTTTTAGAACCCCATCGATTTTGAAGCTGAAACCAACTATTTTCGTCTATTTGGATCCAAATGAACATATTAACATAAGTCCGGTGACTGTTGGAGGGTGGGGACGGGGTCCATACAAAATTGCCCATGGTCCTTTAGGATGATAATTTTGGCAGATTACGTTCAGGAAGTTTCGTTTTTTTTTCCGGTAAAATGTAATACAGATAATGTGGTACTTCATTGATGGGAACCGCCCACTTAGTAAAGTACCATGCGTATCGAACAACCACAGACTATCGAAAATCGTTTCTGAATTGAAATAGATCGAACATGTAAAAATTAACATTTAGGTAACTATATTATTTTTTATATATATTAAATCGTATGTAGGAATAATTTTATCATTAATTTATAGTAGGTTTGTATTTTAAAGTAGATCAAATATTGCCACGCGTATTCCTCGCTGAAAATTGTTCTATTTTTGGCACATATGGCAATACCCGCATCATAATCACAATCTGAATCATCTTCTGATGAACTATCTAGTAAATCTAGTCTATACTATTATAATAAAGAGAGAGCGCGAATTTTGTGAGTTTGTATGTATGTCCGGAGCAAACTTTATAACCACCGCGCCTATTTCAAAAATTCTTTTACCATTTCAAAGGTACATTATTCCAGATGGTTATAGGCTATATATTATGCACATAAATGTATTATGGCTAGATATTATAAGCAAATTTGTTAAAGAAGTCGGAAAAATTTTTGACTCTCAAACGTTTTCAAGGCGTGCGCTGGGTCATATATTGTTATTGGATGAAAATGATGTATGGGTGAATTGTTCCTCTTAAAAAGTTCTAAAAAAAAGTCCGCGATAGCATATGTCTAGCTTCTAAGGATAACTTACAGTAACCATTTCTATCTTTCAAATTTTGATTAAAAATAATGAATTATTTTCGACCTTCTTTAACCGATATAATGTCAATTTATATCTAAATAAATATGTTTATTATCGCAAGTGTTTAATTTAGAACATATTTGCCCTTTACACTATACAATTTAAATAAATATCTTAGGAGTTATCGGAAAATTAATATTTCCGCGCGACAAAATAATAAAATGGTGTCGGCCGGCGCGGGCGGTGCACGGTGGCGGGTTTCGGCGCGGGAGATTCCTGTCATTCCTGTGGTGATTTTATTTACAATCGTCTCCTATTAGAAGCTCTGTGCGATCAGGACCCGTAAAAACAAATATTTAAATTTTCAACCCGGACGAAGTCGGCGCGGGCTTCTAGTAATAAATAACTTGACAGATCCATATTAAAAATAATAACACCCTGTATAGCACTTTAGTAGCTGGGAAGTGCGTCAGTCGAGACGTATACCAATGGAATGAAGGGAAAGATATATTACATTACCTGCTCCGTGTGTGATAGGTTAAGATAATGTAAAGCTTGTGTAAAGCTATACATCCCGGGATGTAATATGTACATTAATATACATTATAGCTGCCGTGTGTGAAGTCCTTTATCCTTAAATATTGCTGATATTCCATAGGATTAACAATAGATGGCACTAAAATCAATATATATGGCAACTTTGCTATTCAAAATAACTTTTTTTGCAGACGACAACACCGTTACAAAATGTCCGACGGGAATTGCCAAAGCGACGTTATTGAACCGCCTTGCGCAAAGAAAATTAAAAAAGACGAACAAAATGAGAACGGTGTAAAGGAATCGCAGTTGCAATTGAAAGACTTTATTCCTAGTAAAATATTAAACAACAATACGAATAGGAAAATTGTTTGTGTTCTTGGAAATTTTAAAGACAAAAGTGGTTTGGCATTGGTTATCTTGGAGAAGAACGCTTTTAAAGAGGAAGAACTAACAGAGAAGGGGTATTTTTCGGAACAGAGTGAACTTCAGGCGTTCTTCCAGAACGATATTTATGGGAATTACGTGTGTTTTCCAAATTCCAGCTTAAACGGTGAGCGAAATCCTATGCTTTTCCTCAAAAATCTTGCACTTTCATATTTCAAGGTTCAATACAAACTTGCGCTTATTTAGTAGTTATTTTGGTCTAAACGTGAGTAATACAGATATTCTTGTTCCCTTTGTCATAACTCGTGTACTTACGTTTTAAGTTATCGGGAAATTCCCATTATATAGCGTCATAGTAATGCTAATTAGTTCAAAAAGTAGTATTGATAACAATATGTTACCACAATAAAGATAAAAGCGTTGATAAATTGAACTCGGGAACGCTTTCTTTGTGTTCAAATGTATATTATAGAATCTTATACATCATAATGACCTACTCCTTACTAATATAAATGCGAAAGGGTGTTTGTTTGTTGTCTTGTCCTTCAATAATGCAGTAACTTTTGTAAAGGTGTAGTTGCAGACCTGGAGAATGTCGTAGGCTAGGTGGAAATCTTTTATCCCTTAAAAATATGTTCCCTCAGCATTTTAAAACTCGAACCTGCAACCTTTCAGTTTGCAGTCCTTACCTTTAACTGTTAAGTTATTGAGGCTTCAACTATTAAACAGACCACTATGGGGCATGGGTACCTCACAGAATAAAAAAGGATCTAGGCATTCAGACACCTTTAAGAACTATACAGCTTACCTCGCGATGTTTTCTTTCACTATTAACAAAGTATAAATAGAAAACCAAGCCCATTTTCACCACTATTCGTTGATTAATTATTATTTTATTAATTACAGGTGTGAAAACAACAATAATCTTCCCAGCAACTGACAAACATATAGCAAAGTACAGTCAACAAGAAGTGCACATAATATTAGAGACTCCAGAGTTGTATGAGAAGTATACATTGCCACATCTTGACAAAGAACAATTCAATTTACAGGTAGGTTATTATTTATTTAATTTAGTGAGATAATTGGTGTTATTTTATCTCTCTGCTATATTTAGCACTACTGATATTATATATGCTTTATCCTTACTGATATTATAAATGTGAAAGTGTGTTTGTTTGTTGGTTTGTCCTTCAATCACGCCATAACAAAGCAACAGATCAACATGATTTATTGAATGGGTATAGTTGAGGACTGGGAGAGTGACATAGGCTAAATTTTTTCCCGGAAAATCAAAGAGTTCCAGTGGGATTTTAAAACTAAATACACTCGAGCGAAGCCACGTGCATCAACTAGTACATGAATATGTCAAACATAATTAAATAAAACTTAACTATTTCCAGTGGGTATACAACATTCTAGAGGGCAAGAGTGAGCAGGACAGAGTGATACATAACAACAAGTGTGACAAAGAAGGCTTCGTACTCCTGCCCGACCTTAAGTGGGACGGCCTCACCAAGGAGACGCTATATCTACTTGCTATCGTCAGACAAAGAGGGATAAAGTCATTGAGGGACTTGGATGAGGGACATCTGCCCTTATTGAAGAGGGTGCGTGACGAAGGGAAGGTCAGTAATCAACATCACAAGCAACCCGTTAACGTCACCAGCACCATTACCACACTGGTCAAATGCAAATTGGCAGACTTCACACACCGTTGAGAACTCTCAGGTGTGCAGGTTTCCTCACGATGTTTTTCTTCATCGCTATTTAATTGCTTAAATTGAAATAACTCCGAAAAGTCATGTCCCGGATTGTACAGTTCAGAAAAATATAGAAAAAGTTTTTGCTCTTTTCTCATTTTAGCATCACATGGACAAATCAGTTTTTGTTTTTAAGCTCTTCAATTAATTAATTGTGTAAGGTAATGCAAGAGCCGGACTAACAAATTCCTGAATATCCGGCAACACATTGGTGGTGCCTCAGGTGCTACAAGTGCTTATGGGCAGCGGTAATCACTTAACATCAGGTGCCTGCTCATTTGCTCGCTAAAAATTTAAAAAAAAATTAAAAAAAAAAGGAGCAAATATGAATGTCTAATTTCATTAGTCCTTTAACTCTACAGGCATATTAATTCAAATTTTTCCAATCTTTCCAGAAAGCTATCTTCGACAAGTACAAAGTTCAAGGCAGTCAGTTGCGGATCTACCTCCATTACCAGCCATCTTTCTACCACCTTCACGTGCACTTCACCTACCTGAAGCACGAGGCACCCGGCATATATGCGGAAAAATCACATTTACTTGACACAGTTATTGATAACATTGAAATGTTGAGCGATTACTATCAGAAAGCTACGTTACCATTCACCATCCGTGAGATGGATACCCTTTTTAATGTTTACGAAACAAACGGTTATATCAAGAGAATCAAGGAGAATTTAGAATTAATTGATAAATAAGTGATAGTCTAAATAGCATCGTATCGGTCCAATATTGTTGATTTGGAAAGATAGACTAAGTACATCGCTTTGGTCCAAACTAGCTAATTTGACACAATATCACAGATTTGGTCCAATATTGTTGATTTCGAAAGGTAAATTAAAAATTAGTTTGGTCCAATATAGTTAAATTTGTCTGGTATCTCAGATTAGGTCGAATATTATTAATTTTGAAAGAAAAATTACATCACTTTGATCAAATTTAATTGGCTTAGAAACATCAATAACACAACATAAATTTGGTCCAATATTGCTCATTAGTCCAAATTATTTTGGTTCTATATTGTTACATTAGACCAATATCATTGATTTTGTCCTGAATATTAAGAAAAATCAATAAATTAGGAAGAATCCATTCAGAAATTAAAAAAAAAATGCTTGTGAAAAGTGTCTTTATGGAACTCCGTTCTAGACTAAGGAGTTGCAATGTCTATATTACAACTAATGTAGATTTTAAAAAGGATTGCAATTTAAAAATCAGTATACAATCGAATTGTATCCTACTTAATTATTATGATAAAGAATTGAAAAGACATAACAGTTGGTCGTCTATTGAAAGTCTTTCTGATTATTCTGACGATGAATCCGATGCCACATGTGTTATTCCAATACAAGAATTCTGTTTCATCATACCCAATTCTATGTCATGTCTTAAAATTGAGAAAAACACTGTATCATTTAGGATTTTGACTGAACCGAAGAACGGTGGCAACTTCTATTCAGAAATTATTCCGACAAGTAACTTGAGCAAGGAAATTAAAGTAGATAAATTGGATATAAATTTCAATTCAAACGAAGATGTCAAAATCGTGTGCGGAAACTGTTCGAATGTAATTTCTGATGGTTTCGTGAAGTTTGACAGAATTCTGGAATTGCCAACGGCTAATTTGGATATGTCTGAATGGTTCTGTCACGGCCACTCGCATGGTACAACTCACTCTGTGCAAAGTGATGTTATTAAACCAAATAATCTAGATTTTTTATATAGATTGACACACTTCGTTGTCAATAGTACAATTTTATCGGATAAAGTAAATCATTTTAATTCTAAAAGAACGATTTATCATTGCAACAGATGTCTCGCATGGTTGGGTGTTAAAAATAAGAATACAGTTAAATTATACAACTCGGATGTCAAAATACATCACGATTCCAATATCAAACATATCTTTACAAACAAAAAATCAACGGACAACATTAAAATAGACGATTTCATTTACACAGTAGAGAGTTTGACTCGTGAATTCAACTTAGGCTTACAGTATACGATGATGTGCAAAATTGTTCTGGAATGCACTATGTCGGTGTCAAAGAAGCAATATCTGTTAATATGGGTGATGGATAAAGAGTTGCAAGTGCTGAGAAATGAAGAGAAAAGAGTCAACTCGGATAGAGTTGTGTTGAAATCGAGTTTTTTGACCAAAATCCTGTTTAAAATCGAGTTGGAGTTAAACGACGAAGTTGAAACATGGTTGGCAGACCCTAGCGTGGTCAACTCTGATATATCCAAAAGTATGTTTAGCGAAGGTCTCAAGCACTTGGAACAAATGTCTCAAAAGGTTCCGGAGTCTTTCAGATATGCGAACGGTTACACTGTCAGTTATTTGAAAGCTTGAAAAATTAATAAAATCCTGAATTCTGTGGTTGTTATTTTTTATTGATATCTTTACCTAACTTTGTTAAACGAATAAGTATAATCTAAACAAGCTGTCTTAAAAGGCAAACAAGTCGATTCTCGCAGAAAGGCGTAAGCGACATCCTAAACAAAACGCATAGGACTTTCTAGTGTATCTTCTATGAAATCGTGCTACAAGTGAACTCCTCTGTTGTGCCAGATGTTTTTTCACGTACTGTGGAACCAATTTCCTGCGATTTTGTTTCCCACTAAATTCCAACATGCGGTTCTTCAAGAAGCGGAACAACAAATTCCTGAAAACCAAGCAACGCATTGGTGGTGCCTCAGGTGCTGCAAATGTTCATGGGCGGTAGTAATCACTTAACATCAGGCGACCCGCCTGCTCGTTTGCACGTTAAAAATATAAAAAAAGTGAAAAACTAAAGGAGACGACAGCCCACAAAAAATACTAAAAGTCGAATGTGCCATCCAAAATTTGTAAAAATCCAAATTTTTTTTTATTCGATGACGAGAGCCCTTGACTGCGATCTCACCTGATGGTAAGTGACGATGCAGTCTATGATGGTAGCGGGCTAACTTGGAAGGGGTATAGCAGTGTAAATTCAACCCATACCCTTAATCGGTTTCTACCCGCCATCGTGCCGGAACGCTAAATCGCTTGGCGGCACGTCTTTGACGGTAGGGTGTTAACACATCCGCTGCCGGCCTCGAACCTGTGTGCTTTCAAGTCTATCGCCCAGTGCTCATAAACACACAAATTACACAATAGACAGCTTAACTAGCCACGGCCAAAGCCTCCCACCAGACCAGACCAGAGACAATTTAGAAATTATAAATTCCTAAATTGCCCCCGCCGGGAATCACAGCGCTCACCACTGTGCCAGGGAGGTCGAAAATATCGTAGAAAACGTGATAAATGCAGCCAATCACAATTGAGACTAGCAATGATTGATAAAACTTTTACATAATTCAGACTGTCGTCTGATATTTTTAAAGCGGCTCCATTGTGCAATCGTCAGTGAAAGGCCGGTGATCAATTCACGTCTTAAGTGACAGTCGTGTTGAATGGAAGCTGAATTAAATAATCTCCCATTCATATCTCATAGACGCATTGTGACATTGTCCACTTTGGATCAACGAGGAGTTAACCGGCTCCAAAAAAAGGAGGTTCTCCATTCGTCGCAATCTTTTTTACCCGACTCTGGCACGCACAGGTGGGTAATGTGTTTATCAGTCTATGTATGTATGTAGATATGTGGCGCTCTGGAGACCAAAACTCGTGGACCTATTTTGATGATTCTTACGTCAATCGATTCGTGTTAATCTTGAGACTGTCACTAAAGACATTATAGTAATCAGTAATATCCATGGGAGATCAAATCAGAAATGAGGAGATCCGTAGGAGAACCAAGGTCACCGACATATTATTTAGCTCAGCGAGTCGCGAAACTGAATTAAAATGGGCTAATTCGATGAGCTGATGGTCGTTGGGGACCCAAGTGTTGGAAGACCCATTTGGGTCAATTTGTAAGATATTTTTGGGATAAAAAAACATGTAACATATCGCTCCTTTGCGACAAGAGTGACAATTCAAAATCGACGATGAGAGAATTCTCTCGTTAGAGAGTAATGTTTTGTGGATGCTGCGGTCTCGAAACAACACAGCGGCCAACAAAGCGACAGAGCATTAAGTCACAATTTCTCTCGCTCTTATTTTTCTGTGCTTAGCGTAATGTTGTTTTTTAGCAAAAAGTATAAATTTTCGACACTAAAATTGGTGAATTTTGAATTATGTCACCCTTTTCGCAAATGAGCGATATTTTTGGGATAAAAATAGGTATAACATGTAACATAGGTACGCTGCGAAAATCATAACCCTTCCATTTGGCTTTGCCAAGTCGGGTAAAAAAAGAAATTACATATACTTACTTTTCTCTTTCTAAGCGGTCGTAACGATAGACCACACACAACTTCTTGATGTTTGTAGATAACTCCAAGAAATTCCAAATCAATTCCGATTTCACACGCTTTATAAACGGTTTAATTGTCGGGAACGGGATTTGGGAACCACAATGGCTTATAGCGGTTAGAAAGTGAGCTCGTACAAAATGCATCGTAGCTTCGTAACCGAAATAATTTTTTATTTTAGAATAGAATAGAAATATTTTTTATTCAAATAAACTTTTACAAGTGCTTTTGAATCGTCGATGAATCTACCACTGGTTCGGAATGCCCTTCCTTCCTGCCCTTCTTTACCTGTTTTTCTTTCTTCACCCGTTGCACTATTGTCGTACCCACACCTAGCATAAGCTTTCTGCTTATTTGGAGGGGAGAGGAGGATATTAGTTAACATCAGCTTGGCTATAATATTCTTTTTTTAAAAAGATGTAGAAATCATTGACCGACTTCCAAAAAGGTTCTCAATTCGTCAGAATCTTTTTTTTATGTATGTTCCCCGATTACTCGAAGACGCCTGGACCGATTTAGAAAATTCTTTTTTGTTTGAAAGGGTATACTTTCCAGGTAGTTCCATTATCATCAAGTCAGGATCTGATGATGGGATCCTGAGGAAATCGAAGGAACTCTTCAAATTTTATAGGCACAATTGATATACTTTGTAGTGGCGTTTGAAGTCGGTTTTGAAACAGAATTTTTACGTTTATATTATTACAGAATCGCACCACCATGTAGTGAGGTGGCGATACTCGATAGCTTGATGATAGTGATGGTTATAGAGCAAGGAAGTGTTCGTAAAGTCGACATGCGATCCCGAAAGGCGTCTTAAATGACTAATCTTGCTTTAAATGCCGACTCCTTTATAAAGGTGAATCAATTAATTGACGGGATGCGAACAAGTTGGGGGTACACCGAGCTTTAGATTCAAGATCAATAAACCTCGATAGTCTAACTTACTTACGTTCAAAGGTTGAGCTTATTTAAGTTTATTTGGGGCGGAGAGGGGAATAGTGGTCAAGTTTACCATGACTTAGGTATATCCTTACTAATATTATAAATGCGAAAGTGTGTTTGTTTGTCGGTTTGTCCTTCAATCGCGTCGTTTACGCCTTTGTGCGACAAACCACTTGTTTAGCTTTTAAGGCAATTGAGAAAAAATATACCCAGGTTCTGATTTTGACGCATTTTGGAACTGGGTTTATGCTGCGCTACAATGTTAGAGTAGCGATTCCACACCGAAAAGCGCCGTGTTAGCAGACCTCCTACTAGGTGGGCTGACGAGATCAAACGAGCCGCAGGTAGCCGCTGGATGCAGACGGCGCAAGACCAAGACATGTGGAAGGCCATGAAAGAGACTTGTTTGACAGTGGTCCTATATCGGTTAGTAAGAATAAACAGTTTTAATTTATTAAATACTCCCGTTGTGCCCACAGGACCTAAATGTACTCATTGAATGCGCGAGCGCGGGTGCAGATGATCGTTGTTCTTTTACGCAGCGGCGCGCGCGTTCCATGACAATCGTTCAAAATTCGAACGGCATTTATTTTTCATAGACAATAATTGTATTTTTTATGAAGTGATATTTTTTTTTTCAATTTTCAAACATCGAATGAGGTTTTATATATTTTTTAATATGGTTATTCTTTTATTATAGTTTCTATTATTATTATCAGAAGAGTGTTATTGAAAACTGATATTGTTTAAAAAATATTTAAAATAGGCATTTAATTATTTTTTTGTAGTGATCACAAATTGAATTGATGAACGAAAATCTCGTGAAGGTACTTGTGAGTATTTGGTAATAGTGGTGTAATTAAAAACATCGATAAAAAATTGTGTTTTTTTTTTTGTAAAACTAGTGTTGTAAATAAAAACTTATTTAAAACAGTTATCGATATTTTGTGGTGGTGCTAATTAAACATTAAAATAGAAATGGCTTTTTTAAAGCTTATTATATTACCATTGTTTGTGCAAATGGTTTTAAGTGAAAAAGTGTTTAAAAGTGTGCCCGTAACTGTGAAAGCATACGAAAATGATACGGTGACGTTACCTTGTTATACGGATAATACAGGTTAATATATTTTGACTTTTGAAAAATATTTAAAATTGAAATATTGATTTTGAAATAACTGCCTTTGAAAGAGTAATATTTGACCGATATATAGCATAATTCAAACTCACATTTTAAAGAATTTTGTCTCTTTGTTAGTCCGGACTAATCTTCGAAACGGCTGAACCGATTTTGACAAGATTTTTAGAGGTAGAAAAAAGACTAAACAAGGAGCGATCTAGATTCTAGACGGACTACTTAAAAAAAATGTTAAATATACATTTTTTAAGTTCTAACCGCCGAAAATCATTCTTCTTCTTCTTCCTCAACTTATGGACGTCCACTGCTGGACATAAGTCTCTTGCATGGACCTCCACAGACCTCGGCCTTGCGCCGAAAATCATTATTTTTATGAAATTTGGAAGAAGATGGACAAAGGTTATTTTTATCGTTGTCGGAAAAATTTAAGGTTTCCCAAGAGAATTTAACAAAACGTTAATCCAAGTGGGAGAAATCACTAACGTTAGTTATTACTAAAATATAAGTGAGCTACATAAAATGTTTGAAGAATTTTTCAATACCATTTGGGATTTGCATTTTAATACGTCAACGCATAGCTAAGGCACGTTTAATTTTGTATGCATACAATGACTAGCTTTTACCCGCCGCTTCGCTCCCACCATCTACTAATAATCCGTAAGCCGTAATAAAAGGGGATTTCCTTGCTATACAAAATTATTTATTTTGATTTTTTAGACTTTTCCGCTTTCTTTTAGATATTTACTTTTTTTTATTTTGAGCCACCAGGCGAATAGAACAAAAAGATTTTTTTTTTCAAATCGGTCAAACCGGCCATTGATGTTTATGTAAGATAGAATAGGTTTTACTTTATGAATCTAAGACATCTGAGATGCAGCGGCACGATCACGTTAGCTTTCAAACGGGAAAAATCGCATCAAAATCGGTCCATTCATTAGGGAGCTACGAGGGAACAGATAGACACACAGATACACGCGTCAAACCTGATGAAAAAATGATGTTACCTATTATACGGTTCATTATTCGATGTCATAATTCCGAATGATCTCAGAAATAAATTATTGTTATTTATAATTTAGAGCTTATTTAAGTTATTATACTACGACTTGGCTTTACAACCGTTTTATATTATAATATTAGGGCTCTCGAAAACGAAGTAGGTTAGTATAATATTGTTGTGTCAAAAAGTTCATAAAATTATCAAAGTCAACTTATTGTCTATAGTATAGGTAGTTCTTTCAATTCACGAGGGCGCGTGATTCATGGTTTTGTGTGTCGTATCTGTATAAGTGTGAGCGAGAGCTTGCTCACGCCTGACCGCTCTCACCTCAGGTTCCTCAGGTTCCTGACAGGCACGCACACTTATGCAATGTACATATACACGACGTAACCACAAGTAAAGCTCACGCGCCCTCGTGAATTACAAGAACTAGGTGTATCTAGGTAACTTGATAAATATATTAAAAGTTTGAAACATACAGAAAAGTTCAAACAGCCTTGTATGTAAGCAGCCTTATACTTTCAAATTAGTTTAAACAAATAGGTGGCCCACTCATATTTTCTGTAACAGTCGTTTTTATTAATGATTAGATTATAGTCCACTGCTGTGTTCATGTAATTTATTTTTTACGCCCAACCCCGTGTTAAGAAAGACCATAATTTAATGTAGACAGAATATTTAAAGTAGCTTTAATCAAATCCATTGTTTGTCTATGGTACCTAGGGAAGTTTTATCCGAAGATTTTATCGATATCGACTCCATTTAAGTTAGGATTGATTTAATTTATTTTCGTCTATCGTTTGTACCTATTATACCCATGTATTATAACTGACAGACAGACGGACGGACGGACACGCACCTACATAAAAAGAAAAGCAAAACTAAATGAAAAAAAAATATATTAAAAAAAATTAACGAGTTGGTGCATATAAATTCGCTACCGGAAATATTTTACATTTAACTTAATAATTATTACATTTTGTTATCTCCATAATTTGCAAGTCGCAATCAGATAGAGCAACTGTTATTATGTAATGTTGTGTTCACAATAACACAAAGCAGGAAGGTATACAAAAGCATGACAGTTTTGTGTTAGCCACGCGCGCTCGGAACCCCGTGTCACCGCGGCGTGAAACAGAGATGTGGACGTTGCCGTTGCGTGAACTATTTGTTTGGATACGGTACAATGTCGCTAATTGGGTATTTGATTTTTTTTAATATAAGTACTTTATTATATGTTTGTATAATCAGTGGCGTGCACACAGGGTAGGCATAATGCGGAAAAATGATATAAAATGGAGAAAATCGCCAGTACGAGTTATAAAAACTTAAGGGTAGGCTTTTTATAATTTGTACAATGACATCCTTAAGTTTTTTTAAATTCGCACCGAAGATTTTTTCCATTTTATATCATCTGCCTACCCTGTAGTACATCCTGTGCACGCCACTGTGTATAATAAACTATATTTATGATATTATTATATGTTTGTATATTCTTTGCACCACCTACCTCTAGTATCAGTCTGTAGCTATAACCTTTAACACCATTGGTTTCCTGGAAGAGATCACTATGTAGCGATAAGGCCGCCAAATTGTATACTATTTATTAAGCTCATTGTGTATATTCTTATATTATGTGTGGCGTACAATGAAAGTACATATATTCATTCATTCATTCATACTTTTATTTAATTATTATTATCATACAAACATATAAACATTTTTTCTTATTAACATTCGAGAAACCACTAAGGTTTAAATTGTATGCTATGCCTATAAGCCGATTCCGTAATCCGTATACACAAATACCTATAAAAAACTTTTTTTATAAAGGTTTTTAACATTATAACACAATGTGTTTTATTCTTGTATCTTAACTAGTCTCGAAAATGTTACATTTTTAATTATAATTAACTAGATGATACCCGCGACTTCATTCGCGTGGATTAAGGTTTTTTATTCCCGCGGGAAGTCACTTATTTCCCGGGATTAAAAGTAGCCTATGTGCTATTTCATTACCATAATCTATCTCGGTGCCAAATTTCAGTTAAATTGGTTCAGTCGTTACAACGTGATTGAGTAACAAACATCCATCCATACATCCATCCTCACAAACTTTCGCATTTATAATATTAGTAGGATAGTATCGCAGCAAATACTCGTCCAAAGGATAAATACATCAATGTGCTCGTTACGGGCAGGAAGCGGGCATAGATTCGGATCTTTGTGTACCAATTGCGTGCCACCGGGTCCAGTGTATAAGTACGAGGATCATAAAAAAAAGTCCAAGACATTTCTTGCGAATAAAACCTTTTTATAATAATAATAAATCGTCACATCCACGGAAAACTTGCGCAAGAGTTGATGAGTGCATTCTGGAAGCATAGACAATTTTTTTCTTTTTGAAGTGAAAACTTCTTTAGGAGCGTTAAAAAGTTGTACCACTCCATCGTTTACGATATTTTCCAAATTGCTCGATACTTTTATCTCATCACTAGATTGCACACGTTAGACAGCAAACTATAGTCTATACTATTCTCTTTCGGTATAGCGTTATTTCTCTCGATTTAGAAAATGGAAGTTTTAAAATAATAACACTGGGTATACGTATACATATTCAACTAGCTTTACCCCGCGGCTTCGCTCACGTTAAGTTCGATTATTCCAACCCCTATTTTATCCCTTTAGGGGTTGAATTTTCAAAAATCCTTTCTTAGCGGACACCTACGTTATATTAGCTATCTACATGCAAAATTTCAGCCTGATCCATCCAGTGGTTTCAGCTGTGCGTTGATAGATCAGTCAGTCAGTCAGTCACCTTAGCCTTTTATATATTTAGATTTAAACATTTTGATAGGCACAGCTAAGATAATGCCCACCGGATTTGACCGCCAAAAGGAGTCGTGAACGATGGACCCCCGCATTAGATCATTCCAATACGGAAGCACCTATCTAATAGACTCGCATCACGTGCAACTTTGGTCTCGACTTTTTGACACGTAAATAACTAACTATAACTATTTCGGCCTATAAAGGTGACGGAAAAATCCTGTGGAGGTTTCGTCATGCTTTGAGAGTTCTCCATAATATTCTTTTTTTATAGTAGAATACTAGCTGCTGCCCGCGACTTCGTTCGCGTAGATTTAGTTTTTAATAATCCTACGTGTATATATCTTTGAGTGTCCAGAATGAAAAGTAGCCTTCGGTTCGGCTCTCGTTGGTTGACCGCCCGTTCAGTACCTATATCGTTTTCGCTTAGCGTATTTTCTAACTTTCCCTCTTTTTGCTCGGCTTCTAAGGGTTGTACCGTGATGTTAAATAGACTATAACCTTCCTCAAGGATTAGGTTAACAAATGCAAAAAGAATTTTTCAAATCCGACGGGTAGTTCCAGAGATTAGCGCGTTCAAACAAACAAAATATAAGTATAGATTAGCCAAGCTGAACTTGACTTACATTCTCCTCTCCCCTTCAAATAAGCGAAAAGCTTGTGCTAGGAGTGGGTGCGACGGGTGGAGTTCGAACCTGCGACCTTCCAGTTTTCAGTTCGCACCTTTAACCGTTGGGCTAATGAAGCGTCATTGATATGATTTGGGAGGGTAAGCTGTAATAATACCTGCTGTGATCTACGAATAAATAATAAGTAAGGAAGTCTAATTGTGTTAAAAAAATGACCTCAACAAAAATTGTGCCGAAGTGGATAGAGATTAAAATTGAGCCGTTAGAGGCGGGGATTATAACCAAAAATACCACGTCAACAGTTGGTCATTTTTCTTGCACGTCAAATTTTCATAGCATCGTCCAGTGACTCAGCTGTCATAGCAAACATAGCAGTACGCGCGCGAACCAATCCCTGCTTTAGTTCTAAATTTGAACTAAGCACCAAGCATGTCTATCTGTAACTTCGAAAGTGATTCGTATTCGTATTTTAAATCATAGGCCATTTTTGGGTGGATTTTGTTCTGAATTAGACTTCCTTACTTATTATTTATTTGTAGGCTTTGATCTTTTCTCCAGAAGGCGATCTCCGTATCCGCTGGTACAAGAACAACACTCTCCTCGCTGACAGCCGGGATCCCAACCTGCTGCTGCCGCTGCGTACAAGAATGTTCGCCAACTTCAGCCTGCAGATCGAAGAACTGATCGCGACTGACTCCGCGCTCTATACTTGTGAAGTAAGCCATACATTATCATCCATACTTGCACATAATTTAGCGTAACTGTCTGTCTCTATAGTTATGTGTAAGTTTTACTTTCACGGTTGCACAGATAAAAAAGTCTTCGACAACCTTATGTGAAGCTATAACCTTTGAAATTGCTTGTATTTATCTCAATAACCAAGAATTGAAACAAATTCTTGTATAAAATTAAAGAACATGAATCAAAGTATAGCATATATTTTTTTGATAATTTTTCGATTACATTTGAAGAGCTGAAGCGGTTTTGAATAACGCCTAGACCATGCTTGGAGCTTTCAAACCATTTGCATTGGTTATCGTTACTTACGTTCGTTCGTTAAAATTTAACAGACACATATGAACTTAACGTCTGTTAACACATTAGCGTTGCTTCATAAAATTCGAATGAAAATTACGTCTTTATAATAATAAAAGACGTAACTTTCATTCGAATTTTACAAAAAAAAAAAAATGCTTTTTTGACATACGAGGGTTTCATTGTACATCGACGACATTTTGTTTTGTAGCTTACCATTAAACTTCCACTGAACAAACTAGGTAGGTATAGTACGTTTATCTCACGAAGTTACGGGCGCTTTACTTGTGGTTACATCGTGTACTGCACATTGCGTAAATGCGCCTGTCAGGAGCCTAGGTGGGAGCGGTCAGGCGCGAGCAAGCTCTCGCTCACACCAAGCCCTCGTGAAATGAAACTATACAATTTTCTGAAGTAACAGTTAGTCAGTGTTAGTTTTTAAATCAATTAAAACGGTTAAGGCCGCCATTCAATTATATATTGCAAACGGATGCCATGCTAACAACAATTAGCTTCATCGCCCGACAACCCTTTGAACTGTCTTAAAGCGCCATTTTAAATAGTGATGTAACTATAACTTAGAATCTGTTCAAAAAGAGAACTATAGCCTAAGCTCGAACATTTTGACTTTCGAATAATAAAGGTGAACTTAACGTCAACAAGAAATTTTGTATGAAAACTAGCTAATTCCCGCGACTTCATCTGCGTGGAAAAAGTTAGTAAGTAAAAAAGTAGAACTCCGGGTCAATATATGGGATACTTTTTATTCTGATAAACAAGGTTTATCCGGGATAGGGGATGAAAGTTTTTGTTGATTTGCTCCATAACTTCGTCAAATCTAAATCGAATTTGATAAAAATAAAAAAAATTATTTCATGTAGGCCACCTTGTATCTCTTATGACACGTCATAAATCTACCACAATAATAATTTTTTTTTAAAATATAAATTGCGTCCTATTAGAAATATTTTGTCCAATTTTGGTGAAGATCTAGTAGTTAATATTATCGGAGATAGAGGACATAACTTCTCGCGGATCAAGTCACTATAAACTTTTTCCAAATTAGTTCAGAATCAGCCACTTAAACATTTTTTTATCGATAGGTTTTTTAATCGCGTGTAACAAGTAACAACACTACGCCCGATAGGACGGTTTCAAACAGTATCGTATCGTGCCTACAATTACGCAATTAACCAATTTGATCAAATGTTTTGCGATGCGTCCCGTATGTTGTACAAAATACAATTAATCTATGTACTCATGTTGTTAAGAGTTAAAACATGCCGCCTTGTTTGTTACTTTGTAGCCTCGAGCTCAATGCGTTGCATGCCCACTGCCCACATTTAGTTGCCTGTTGCGACAATCGGCAACTCACAACTAGCTGTATTTATTTATTTATTTATTGGCAATCCAAACAGATTACAATAATTATTTAATCTAAAGTCTTAATTAAAAATTACATTTCAATCTTATTGTAACCGCACCGCGCGCATAGGGTCGCACAGCATGACTAAGATTTTGAAATCAGGCGCCCGAAGTATTCAATATTCATATTATTCATATAAATCTACAAAATTCCTCCACACACACGATCACACTAATCACATCACATCACACTAATATTATAAAGGTGAAAGTGTGTATGTGTGCGTGTGTGTATGTTTGTTACTCCTTCACGCAACAACAAATGAACAGATTTGGCTGTTTGGAATACCCAGGATTAACGTAATATTTTATGTAGACTACTTTTCATGCCGAAAATTAAAGTTTCCACGCGGATGAAGTCGTGGGCATCATCTAGTGATTCACATGTATTTTATCTCGATGTTTTATTTTTAGATAATTCGTCCAGAACCTTGGGGTCCTATTAGACAGACGCATTCCATAGAAGTACAATGTAAGTAAAAATATTATTTAAACCTCTTATACCGGCAAAGACTCGTCGCCAAGCGATGTAGTAAAGTAACCGATATGGGTAAACTGGCATACCTTTTCCAAGTTACCCTGCATCGTTGCATGCCAGTTGATTATATCTGTTGTAAATGAAAACCGCTGAGATTCTTATATTCTCTTTATAAAAAAATTAAAAAAAAAAAGAATGAAAATCCGCAGTTGACAACACTCAAATACCTAATTTAGAAGTGCATTAAAATAGGTCTTTTCCAGACCCACCCAGCGTAAGGACGGTACCAGATGACGGGTTCCTGGAAGTGAAGAAGGGGGAATACGTGGACATAGGGTGTGAGACCACGGGAACTCCTGTACCCGTTGTGAACTGGAGGAAAAATGTACGTGAAATTATATGAAACTTTCATTATCATCAGCACTTGATAAGCGAATTTCTGGAATTGTTTCGTGGAAAAATAAAAGCCATTATGTATCTATCTATCAATCTACCAACGGCTCACTCAGGTGTGGTCTTATAACTGGGAGGTCTCGGGATCGATTCCCGGCGAGGGCAATTTGGAGGAATTTATAATTTGTGAAATGTCGCTGGTCTGATGGGAGGCTTTGGCCGTGGCTAGTTACCACCCTACCGCCAAAGACGTGCTGCTAAGCGATTAGCTTAGCGTTCCGGTACGATGGCGTGTAGATCACTGCCATACCCCCTTTCAATAGTTAGCGAGCTACCATCTTAGACGGCATCGTCATTTACCATCAGGTGAGATCAATGTCAAGGACTATTTTGTCATAGGAGACCTGCGCTCAGTAGTAAGCCATTGGTGGAATAGAATAGAATAGAAATATTTTTTATTCAAATAAACTTTTACAAGTGCTTTTGAACCGTCGATGAATCTACCACTGGTTCGGAATGCCCTTCCTGCTGAGAAGAGCCAGCAAGAAACTCGGCGGTTGCTCTTTTAAAAAAAAAATTTTTTACAATAGGCAACAAAACTATGCTATGTATACAGTGTTTCCACAATGAAGTTTCAAAAATGCAAAACAATCCAATGCATGTTAAGACGGGCAGACAAAAGCAGACCCATTCCCGTTGGTGGCACCCGTTCACGAGCATGACGCATGATCCAGCCGTTGCTTCGCTCAACCATATTTGAGGGAACGTAACAACCCGCACCACACGACACCACCACAGATATGTTTAAAGAGTGGGTTGCTGATGATGTTGATGACTTTGGTTTGAATGTGCAGGGTGAGCCAATGGCGTTGCTGGAACACCGGTCGCGGATTCGATTCCGCGCTGAACACCGGCTGCTGGCCGGCGTGTACGAGTGCACCGTCGACAACGGGGTCGGCGACCCCGTCACGGCGGCCATTACTGTCATTATACAGGGTGAGGGGCTCAAATTCAAATTCAAAATCCATTCATTTCATGTAAGCCAACTTGTGGCTATTATGACACGTCATAAATCTACCACCGGTTCGGAATGCAGATTCTGCTGAGAAGAGCCGGCAAGAAACTCAGCAGTTGCTCTTTAAAAAAAAAATTTTAAAATACGTAACAAAACTATGCTATGTATGCAGTGCTTCCACAATGAAGCTTCGAAAATGCATACGTAGGTACACACGATCCAACGCATGTCAAAATGGGCAGACAAAACAGACCCATTCCCAGTCAAGAAGTGTCTTGTCATAGAATAAAAAACAAATTACCCAGGTAATTTGTTTTTTATTAAGTATTCTAAAATATTATTGAATTTATTTTCCATCAAAGGCAAAACTGCATGAAATTGCGCTTCAGTGCGTTCCAAAAACATAAAAAGGTATTTCTCGACGATCATTTTTTTTTTCAATAATTAATGCCTTTTTTACTTTTTAATGGAAATCCCAACGAGCACAGATTCAATAAACACAAGTTTATTTAAAAAAAAAAAAAAAAAATTACCTAGGGATGTGATTTTAGATGCTCCGGTAGTAACAACGGACCGAAGCTTCGTTCACACCGCGCTGGGCTTGAGGGCGGCCCTCGCAGCTAAGCTGGAGTTCGCCGTACCTTCCGCGAGAACCGCGTGGTACAGAGATGGAAAACCCGTCAAGACTGACGACAGGTAGGTTCATTCATTCATTCATTTAGTACAGCCATTCGTCGACTCACTTCTGGGCCGACGATAGGTCTCTGTAGGGTTCAGCTTACGCTTCCTAACTTAACTGTTTAGTTTTTCACTTGTAGCATGGTTTCAACTGTCAACGATAGGTCCATTCGTTCATTCATTTATTACAGCCAATCGTCGGCCTTCGTCTGGACAAAGGTTTCTTGAATGAGAAGGTTTTAGCTTCTTAACTGCACTTTTTGGTTTTTCATGTGTAGCATGGTTTCAACTGTCAAAACAAACGATAGGTAGGTTCATTCATTCATTCATTCATTTATTACAACCAATCGTCGGCTCACTTCTGGGTAAGGTCTTTTGAATGAGAAGGGTTTAGCTTCTTAACTTCACTTTTTGGTTTTTCACTTGTAGCACAGTTTCACGTATCAAAACAAACTATAGATAGACAGCTAAGAAAAAATAGACAGTACCCGGACTTGTAATTTCAAGTTGGGCAACTAAATCGCATTTTTTTGTAAAAGTACCTACGTACACAATTTAGTTGTTTGATAGTCTGCAAACTTGAACTTGTATGTATGCGGTCACACTTGTATAGGTAACGGAGTGATTACATCAAGGAACATAATACTCTGGATTACATTCTCTTGGGTATAGGTGACGTCTGGTATTTATTACTAACTAGGTACTATTTGTTGATTAGCTACTACTCTGCCGTCCAGAAGCTATAATGCCGTTAACTACCAAGACCATATTTCCTAATATAAACCCTAAATCAAATGTTTTTGAGTTTATATTAGGAAATATGGTTTTGGTAGTTAACGGCATTATAGCTTGTGGACGGCAGTACTAGTTACTACTACTGTTGTTGTCAGGATCGTGATAATGGTCCGCGACGGCGTTCACCAGCTGATCTTCCGCTCGGTACGCAAGGCCGACCTCGGCAACTATACGTTCCGAGCCGAGAACAAGCTGGGCATGGCGGACGTGGCTTTCAAACTGACAGGTAGCTTAACCAAAAAAAAAAAAAAAAAACAAAAACCAATTTTTTTTAGCGGAAAGCTTTTGCTAGGAGTGGGTACGACAATAGTGCAACGGGTGGGGATCGAAACTGCGACCTTTTCAGTCCGCACCTTCTACCATTCATTGGGGCTATTGATGCTCGAGATTCTATATAATTCCATATAACTAGATATAGTTCTTTCATTTCACGAGGGTTCGTGGCTCATGGTTGTGTGTGTCGTATCTGTATAAGTGTGAGCGAGAGCTTGCTCGCGCCTGACCGCTCCCACCTAGGCTCCTGATAAGCACGCACACTTACGCAATTTGCACGTACACGACGTAAAGCACCCGTAACTTCGTGAGATAAACGTACTATACTCAAAGAAGTCCACCTAGCGATTTAGCGTTCCGGCACGATAGCGTGTTGTTTATTAGTGGTACTAGTACACAGCCATACCCCTTCCAAGTAAACCCGCTACCACCTTAGACTGCATCGTCACTTACCATCATATGAGATCGCAGTCAAGGACTATCTTGTCGAATATAAAAAAGCTCTGAAAAGTATAGTCTTGGATTCGAATTTCAGACCTCCCGTTAAGGGAGGCGAAATCTGAACCACTGGACTGTTGTCGCTGCAATAATATTTTATTGTTAACTACAAGTGTGTTAACTACAAGACTGTGGTTTTTGTTGCACTGAATGTAACACTCATGTACGTATGAAGTATAAGATTAATAATAATAAATAAATAAAATAAAATAAGTATTTTTGTCCAGGTGTACCCAACGTGGCTTCTTTCAAAGTAGAACCCTCACTGAACAAGGCTACATCTACAAGCTTCACGCTTATATGGGAAGTTGATTCCTACTCTACAATAATAGGTGAGTGAGTAAAATCTATACATCTAACTGTACAAAATTACAAATAAATAAAATTGAAGTGCCTGGGGCCCAAGTCTGCTATTGCAATTGTAGTTACATTGCCTATCAATGACATCCCAATTGCTACTTTTAGCAATTTTGGTAGTCTACTAATTCAATGGCGTCACAATTGTTTTCCGATGGTTTGCCACTGACATATCTAGCTTTGAATCTAACTTAAATAAACGTTTTTAATATGTTGTTTTTTTTAAACTCATTTCGGCAAACGCTTTTTAAGCTAATGGCAATACCGAGGTATGATTGAATTACAATCCAATTATAAGAAATCAAACGACCATTCTGAATTTAGTAGACTACGAAATTTTGGACCAATGATAATTGTATTGTAATTGTATTGCGGATCAATGACAATGACATGTAAAATAGCAGACTTGGGGCCCTGTTTGTAATATCAAAGTATATGTACGCAAGTATATATGCATATGTAAGTAAAGCAACAATTAGGGCAACAATTTTTAAATTTTTGTCTGTTTGTTGCCGCTAATCTCGGGAACGGCTGGACCAATTTTGGCGGGACTTTCACTTGATGATTGCTGATGTTATCGAGAGTAACATAGGCTTCCTACTTCAACCGACTTTCGAAAAAGGAGAAGGAGTTGTGTTTTTCTGCCTCTGTATATCGATATCTCCGTGATTTCTTAACCGATTTGCATGAATCTTTTTTCAATCGATACAAAAACTTTGCGAGATGCTCCTATGAAAACTTCGGGTTCCAACTCCTCAATCCTGATGCTGCAGGGGTACTGCCCCCCTAAACTGTGGTTTTCAACCTATATTTATCGTTTCATTTAATACGAAAAGAATGCGATGTGATTGAGGATGTCTATCACGTTTTAGTGGAATGTGTCCGCAACGAAAGGGAGAGATTTAGTTTTAAGCATAGTTTTAATGTTGATTTACGGGAGGTGGGCGCTTGTAACAGTGTTCTGGCCTGCCCGTTATCGAAGGAGGCTAGAGCACTGTACGAGATATATAAATTGAATGTGAAACGTAGGCAGTAAGTCCTACAGATGAGGACCGATGAGGGTGGCATGTTCATTGTACAAACCCTCGATAAATATTTAAGATTAAAAAAAAACAACGAAAAAATCGTCATTTTTGAGTTTCGATGATTTACGTATGGGCCGTCGATTTTTCAGAATACAATCTATGGCTCCGGCCGTACTACGGCCGCCTGTCCACTCCGGAGCCCGACGCGTTCACGACGGAGGCCCCCGCCAACCTGTGGAGCAAGATCGTGGTGCCCGGGGACTCCAGTGACGGTACCGTGCCCCCAACTTGTCTGATCAGCGTCCCTAGCCATATTACAAGCGTGTTGTGATTTTCTACGCTAAAGCGGGGCTCCTTAAGTTTTCTATCGTACGTTATGGCATACGCATAGAATTCCATTCTACGTGACTGTACGATATTAGATTATAATTAATAACATAATTTCCTCATTGTTTAATCAGCACTTTTAGCACGTAGGATTAAAGCAACAATAGTTATCCCCACTACTTCAGATATTATTTTCTTAGTATATAAGCGCAATGTAAATTTGTAAATATATTGGATTGGATATTGGATATAGCACTTATCACTTAGTACCAACAAGTCTGTGTATTTTCTATACTCTCCCTAAAACCTTTCTTCTGCAAGAACACGCATGTTACACTCCAGCCGTGGTGTAACGCAACATACGTCCTATCCTTTCAGAAGGGAAGCGTGATAAAAAAACTTTGGGAGCCTGTAAACGCTGTAACGCCTCCAACTGTGATGGCGTCGATGTTGCGGCGGGGTTTGTGCCTTTCTAGCGGATAAATCTCATTACCACTTATGCACTCCTAATATTTTAACTTGATTTTTGAGCACAATTCTATTTAAAATTGATTAAATAATAAATAAGAGAAAAATATAAACTATGTTAGTGCGTCTACTCGCGGTCGAGGTCCGAGGGGAAGAGGACATGCATGCAAGTGTCCGTGCTTGTCAGGAGCCTAGATGGGAGCGTTCAGGCGCGAGCAAGCTCTCGCTCACACTTATACAGATACGACACACACGCAACCATGAGCCACATGCCCTCGTGAATTGCAAGAACTATCCCTAATTTTGTTTTTGTTTGCACAGGTCCAATCCACAGTGCGACTTACACAGTGAGAAGTCTCACACCTTCCACGGTCTATGAAGCTATTGTGACATCAAGAAATAGGTATTTTATTGCAGTACTTACTTCATTATTTAGTCAATTCCCGCACACAAACTAGATATCATTAAGATTAATTATAGGATATGTAAGTTGTTTATCATTAGGTAAACTTAAGGAAATTAGGAACTATTTTTATTATTATTGTTATTGTTTATTTTAAATTCTAAATACTTTTAACTATACTCTTTTTACTTTTTTTTTTCATATTACCTATTATGTTTAAACTTTATATTTTAAGGAATTGTGTTACTAACCACCGCTATTGAAATGTATTTACTATTTACTTAACTGCATGTTGTGTTTACTTTAACACACTGTGCATGTATATAATGTATTAGATTATAAGCCTTTGTAAAAATCACTAGTAAACCTAATAAATAAAATAAAAAAATAAAATAAAATTACTTGTACAGGAATTTTATTTACCTACGCATTACCGAAAGGTACCTAGTTCGAAGAGAATACCTAGTGGATCCATTACATTACAATACATGCATGTTAATTTTTATTTAACAGACAATTACATTGTTGTTAATTTTCATTTAACAGACAATAATGCAAGTTATTTTTTTTAGGTTTGGCTGGAGCAAACCGTCGGCTGTTTTGCATTTCGCGACTGAACCTGGAGGTAGTTAATATGACACTACAATTAATTTTCGTTTCGGGTTTTTGCTTAATTTTCGTTTTAATTAACTATACCTACATATTTTTACAGCTGGAAGAACTCTTCCTGCGACGTCAGAATATACGGATATCACTCCAATTCTAGAAGAAATAGAACCTCAAGAGCCTTACAATATTACACAGGCGCATATTTTTGAACATCTCAATGAAATGTCAAGCGGAGCGCGGGAAACGTCACTTTGTGCGGCCATCTTTGTTTTTACATTTATGATTTTATTTGTTTAACACTTTAACTTCTTAGCGATTGAAATTAATTTAAGAACCCTATCTCTGTAGATCAGATATACAAGTAAAATGATTTTTAATCCGTTTTTCTTGAGCTTCAGAAACCATGCACAGGTAAACATAGTAGGTTGGTATTTCTTACTACCGCAGGTAAATAAGGAATTTTATCTTCATCATGCAACATAATCATCGATGTACAGACATAGTAGACAGGTATTTCTTACTACCACAGGTAAATAAGGAATTTTATCTTTATGATGCAAGTTGCAACATAACCGATTTATAAACATAACTAACTAGTAAGTAGTTAGGTGAATATTTTTAAATGACTCGAAGTTTTAATCAAATCATATTACAAAACAAAGTCCCTCGCTGCGTCAGTCTGTTCGCAATAAATTCAAAAATTACTACTACTGAACAGATTTTCATGCGGTTTTCAGCAATAGACAGATGATTCATGATCGAGGTTTAGTTGCATAATTTAAAGCCGTTTGGAAGCTTAGGATAGCACTTATTGTAGCTTATTGCCCTAAATCAAAAAACGCAGTTTGGAAAAATCTGTGTTCAGTTCCTTAGTTTTTTACTCCTTTTTAGTTCCTTCCCACAAAGTAATATAATTTAGTTAAGACCTTTGTAAATAGTATGCAGTAATATTAATAATGGTGATTAATTTTTATTTTTTTATGTATAAGTAGTATTTATGTGATAAGATAAAAAAATATTAAAAATAAAACAATTTGAAATGATTTGTGTACGATTATTTATTCATATGTCAATACATTTATGTAAACAACCACATTCGACCGAGCTGAAAGCTCCGTCACATACATAACTTTGGTTTTATTTAAATGTGATTTACGCTTACAAGTATTATATTATAGAACACTAAAACACATATACTTTAACCTTTCTTATCAGATACCTATAAATAGTCTCTTTAATATTCTAGTTAACACTTAAAAAACAGGAAAGAAATTATGATTTTTTATTTAAATATTATATATCGTATATTTTAAAAATCAGTTAAATTTTATATGATTTTTTTAGTAAAATTTTTTTATTAATTCAAATTCATAATGCAGAGTAACAATAACGGAGAGATTTTAGGTATTTGTTGTTAGGCGTCCCACGCTGGGAAGTTTCCGTGATATTGGACTGTGTTCGGTCCTGACTTTCATTGGAACGATACCAAATAGTTCAGATATCGTTGCAGTGAAACATTATACAAAATCGACAAGAATTATCGCAAGTGAGCCCTTTTTCTTGCAAAAATTGTGTGGATTTTATATAGCTACATATAGTTTTTTATTAATAAATATTGTTTTTCATGTTTTTGTTCAAGCGTGCGAGGCCCAACGACTTCAACCTAAAACGATTCCGTGGAAAATCTTATTTTTATAAATATACAAAAATGCTTGGTCATTTTTTTTAATGAAACTGAATTATTTATCTTAAAAAATGAGTATGAATGTGAGAAACATTGAAAAAATTAGACTAGAATTGAAACGGAAAGAATGAGAGTGATCTAAAATTTATGAACCTTAACAACTATAAGGCAGAAACATACTTTAATACGCGACAGAATCGATGAAACGCGACTCGTGATGACGTAAATCAGCATGACCAGTGTCACACTTAAGACATCTAACACTTATATTTAATTTCATCACGTGTCGCACTCCATCTGATCGTGTCTCGTTTTAAAAGTATGTTTTTTGCCCTAGTGAAATACATGTAAATACCACATGAACATTTATATTTGATAAAATTTTAACAGATTAACTGTAAGAGCTAATGCAGACCAAGCAACAAACGGTTCGAGCAAATGAGAACAACTTTGAGTGTAATATTGTCTAACTTTCACATTTATTCAGTTCAAGTCATTTCAATAATGATACTTAGAAAATTACAACTTGTGTGCACTCTTTATTCCCTCACTCTCATAGTCCGATTGGACGGAAAATCCGACACAACCGGAGAGAGATCAGGCGCAGGACCGATTGCTCTACGTGCTCTCCGAGGTACGGGGATGACTCGCCACCGACTTTCTAACTCCGAGCTAGTACTGAAAATTTCTTTACAGAAACCCCTATACATTTTCTGACCCGACCCGGGAATCGAACCCGGGACCTAGTTATCCGTAGTTGAACTAGCTTACCACTAGACCAACGAGGCAGGTGCGTAAGTATATAACGATTACAGCAATATTTAAAGGTCTGTTACAATTTTTTTGGATGCTAGAACAGTGACCGCTTGGTCAGCGTTACCGCTAACACTAATTAATAATAATATGTTAACCGTCGTTCAAAGTGACATTACGATTATTTTTTGATTAAATAGTAAGTATACTCACAATTAAGTATAGTGAAAAGTAAAAAATCGAAAATTCTTGTAATGATTGAAAAATTGCAATTTCAATTTAACGAAACCCGTATGAAAAATCAGATCTATTGAGAAATACAAAATTTGTACACAACAACGATTTAATCTAACTTCAAACTTTATGACATATAAGAAATAAGTCTAAAATCATCAATTAATGACATAATGTTCCCAATTATATCTTACAAATGCAGCAAAATGTGCAAATTTTAGTATATAACGTACTGCGTAAAGTAGTAAAAACTAATTTGCATTAAGAGTTTTCTAAAAATATTCTAAAATACAAAACAAATGTACTTCACACACAAAAAAGCTGTTTATTTAACTTACAAAATATTTTTCATCCTAGAAAAATAAAATAATTTTATCTTAAAATAATTTAGAGAGACAGAAATATAGTAAATGCAAGTTATTTTTTGTTGTTTGAAGATAGACTAAATATACAAAATACATAATAATAGCATAAACATTGACAAGATATGTTAACTTGTATATAATTTTTATTCTAGAATAGAATAAATAGAATTCGCGAAAATATAACTAATATTTTTACATATTTTGTAACATTAAATGCCAATTTCACCAACATTGAGTGACTTTTAAACGAGGAATAAATTGGGTTCTGACAGGTTTTGTATTGAAAATCTGCCAAAATATCAAATTTATGCTTGGATAAGACTTATTATCTTATATTAGTGATATCGGCTCTAAAACTAATACATTAAGACCCGATTTCACCATACTTTATCATTCTCGAGATTATTAACGATACTTGTTATTATTTTACAGTCTCCAGTAGATTTACTCGTGAAAAGTAATTTTTAGACTATGCTAAATTACTCTCAAGTAAGACTTATTTATTCCATGTTGGTGAAATTGGGATTAAGCAAAACGAATTCAAGTATTCAATAGTCGTCCATGGAAGACTCAAAATTTTCTCAAATCACTTAAAAACATGCACTTTAGACGGAATTGAAAAAAAGAACAAGCTTTTTAAAATGATTATACATATATGGCACATATATCGAATAAGTGTACGTGATCCATGGCCAGTTAAAAAGCGGATTTTGTTAGTTTATCTTTTAAAAACACCATCAATTACAGTATATAATGTACTTCTTCTCCAAACATAACTGTTATAAAACAATACAAGTACGTACCACGGTAACTATTTTAGTTGGCAACACCGCAGTCTCGTCGTGACCACGGTCCGTGCAATTGGATTGAAATAACAACAATCCCAATGAAAATAATTACCGTGGTATGTACTTGTATTATTTTATAACAATTATGTCATTAAACCACGAATCAAGTCTAAAATCGTTAGTTTTTCTCCAAACATTCAACGTGGCGGCATGGCTATAAGACATGGAATTATGATTTATTATTTAATACTGGTATAAAAATGTGATTTAACACTAAATCTCTCACATTTTGATTGATGCCACCACCACATATATATTAGTCACGTTTTCCAACCAGCACTTCACTACAGTGTTGCCGCAATACAAAACTGTCCCAACACTATATTTTTATTAAATACCTTTTTCACAAATGCACTGTTTTCATACCACTCACAATTTTTCAAAACCTTCGAAATTGAGACTTTCATTTATTATACATATATGTATTTTGTACCAATCACAGTTTCATGTGAAAAATGTCTCTTCAATAAAAGAATTAAATTTTGTGTCCATGGTAAAAATATGGTTTTAAAATTTGTAAATATTCATACAACTGTCTTTTTTTTTAAATACTATATAAACAAAGTAACTAACTCGTTACTTTGGACAATCGATGGTTCATTAACCTTATTTTGTGTTTTAAAAAATGATATAGTAAAAACATATCACTAAATCTGGATTTTATTAAAATAGTTTTTCATAAATACTTACACACTGATTTGTAATTAAATAGATTTTCTTTCAATATACTTTTATACATATAAAATTAAGTAGAAATAGAATCAATATAACGATAATTGCAAAGTTAAAGCAATTTTCTGATTTCTGGATAAATGCTCTTCTAGAAAATCAAATACACTGAATAGTTCTTTTTGCTACAAAACGTTTTGTGTTTCAGACAACTTGTGCCATAGCATTGAAATAATTTGTGCGAGCAATCAAAGTAAATGTCTAATTTGATTTACTTTTTTAATCCATCTAATTCAGTGTTGCCACTTCACAAATGCAATGTTTCGTTCCATTTCAGCCACTCGTATTACTTCCAGACACTATAACTTTATTTTTATTAATCTTCTGTTCATTTTGTTGCAATCATTTGCCGTAGTAATAATTATTCGTTACAGTGAACATTGTTTCATTGCTTTCAAATATTTTCATTGTTCCGTTACATTTATTTCCACTGAGAGAAATTAAATTCATTGCTCAATTGTACTCAGGTTACAATTTTTTTTTGATCGGTCTAAGGTTAAAAACTTGCTTTAAATAAGTTCTCAATTACTTGTGGCATATCGTTAAAACCATTTCTCGCAATGTATTAGATGCTGTTTACATCAGGATCCAAGCAACGGAGACTGCTTTGGCACCCAGCATTATTCCTCGAACCTCGACTTCACGTACATAGATCGCGAATTGTGGTCCACGATCAGATGTTAGAAGTTGTGGCAAGCCGTTTCTTGTGCAAGCTGGGAGTCTATTTATGTTGTGGAGCATGCACACCGCCCGCGATTCTAGCCGCTCGCGCCGCTCGGTGTGCGCACCGCAGAGGCACGTAACACCAGAGACACGGCACTAGCAAACTTAGGAGAGTTATGCCGAGCCACCTGGAAAAAATGAATATTTTAGTATTAGAATGGAGAATTTTAATTTTAGCTCTTCGTATTCGTATATGTTAAAAATAAAAAATAAATTTCCCGAAATATGGAGTTTTAAAATGGATGCTGGGAAGGGTCGTTTCTATGCGAGTGAGCGGAGCGTTAATAAATGAATACTAGAAATAAAAAAGGGTCTAAGTGCCAAAACAAAAAAGAGCAGGCATTTTTTGTTTTCAATTAATAATCATTTAACACATGTTTCTTTTTATTTTAAACTTCACTATGGTTATTATTACAATAAAATTCTTTACAACGCTAGTCGTTTAGTTCTTATTTTAGGTTATTAGCGAGGGAACATACTACATAATAAAATAATAAAAACCGAAACGAAATTTTCGGCACTTAGACCCTTTTTTATTTGTAGTATTCAAATGTCTTCACACGTGATCACGGGGCTGTTAGCGGGACTCGATATTTAGAGAATTTTAAATGTCTGTAAAATTATAACTACTTGGTTTTTTGAATGAAATAAAAAATAGTGTATAAATTCTACTGTGAGAAACTTTCAAGCTATTTTGCATACCTAGTAACATTCTCCATTCAAAGATAGGTGGTTTTAGAAAAACCTTTATTTTAAGTATATAAAAAAAAATTAGTCAAATACTCAATTGCCCCGCTGGGAATCGAACCCGAGACCTCCCAGGTCGTCGAAAAGTATTAAAAGTAAGGTACCGTTTAGCGCAGTGTTCATCCGGCGGTCCACAGGTGCACGGATGCATCGCGAATTCACCCTCCGCGTCCGACATACAGTGATACAGCATACACTGGAAAACAATGTTCAAATTCAAAATTGAGAAACATTTTGGTACTTTTAACTATTTCTAGTAATATTGGATAGAAGTAAGCGTTACTTTGCGGTAGTTCATGATTAGCAAGACAATTTATAATTAAAAAAATTAAAAAACACAACTGCCCAGCCAAAAACGAACTAAAAAGCCCTAAATACCACAGCCCTTTGGAATCTTATTCACATTCTTAAATGGTATTTTATTGTGAATCACTGGATATTAAACTATAATGTTATATATTTTTTGAATATATGTACTCATCATTTTCTAGAATCTAGATGATGATTATATATTTAATCCCATGTTGACATGTGTTGGATTATATGTACTGCATTTTTGAAGCTTCACTGTGGAAGCACTGTATACATAGCTTAGTTTGGTTACTTTTTGTAAAATTATTTTATTTTTTGAAAAGAGCAACTGCTGAGTTTCTTGCCGGTTCTTCTCAGCAGAGTCTGCATTCCGAACCGGTGGTAGATTTATGACGTGTCATAAGAGCTACAAGTTAGCCTATATGAAATAAATTAATTTTGAATTGTTTGAATTTTGGTACTTTTAATTTTTTTTATATTTGTTGACAAGATAGTCCTTGACTGATGGTAAGTGACGATGCAGTCTAAAATGATAGCGGGCTAACTTGGCGATATGGCAGTGTAGATTCAACCCATACCCTCTAATCGGTTTCTACACGCCATCGTGCCGGAACGCTAAATCGCTTGGCGGCACGTCTGACGGTAAGGTGGTAACTAGCCACGGCTAAAGCCTCCCACCATACCAGACCAGAGACAATTTAGAAATTATAAAATCCCAAATTATCCCGTTGGGAATCGAACCCGACAGCTCCTGAGTTACAAGACCACAGCGCTCACCACTGCGCCAGGGAGTTCGTATTTTGACACGGTTCGGAAAGCAGATAATGTTTATTTAGTATAGTACGATTGTCTCACGAAGTTACGGGCGCTTTACTTGTGGTTACGTCGTGTACATGTACATTTCGTAAGTGTGCGTGCCTATCAGGAGCTTAGGTGGGAGCGGTCATGAGCTTAGGTGGGAGCGGTCAGGATCTTAGGTGGCAGCGGTCAGGATCTTAGGTGGGAGCGGTCACGATCTTAGGTGGGAGCGGTCAGGAGCTTAGGTGGGAGCGGTCAGGAGCTTAGGTGGGAGCGGTCAGGAGCTTAGGTGGGAGCGGTCAGGAGCTTAGGTGGGAGCGGTCAGGAGCTTAGGTGGGAGCGGTCAGGAGCTTAGGTGGGAGCGGTCAGGAGCTTAGGTGGGAGCGGTCAGGAGCTTAGGTGGGAGCGGTCAGGAGCTTAGGTGGGAGCGGTCAGGAGCTTAGGTGGGAGCGGTCAGGATCTTAGGTGGGAGCGGTCAGGATCTTAGGTGGGAGCGGTCAGGAGCTTAGGTGGGAGCGGTCAGGAGTCTAGGTGGGAGCGGCCAGGCGCGAGCAAGCTCTCGCTCACACTTATACAGATACGACACACACACAACCATGAGCCGCGTACCCTCGTGAACTGAGAGGTATACCATAGTTTCATTAACGACTGTAAACATTTTATTTTTTTTGAAAAGAGCAACCACCGAGTTTCTTGCTGGCTCTTCTCGGCAGGAACGGCATTCCGAACCAGTGGTAGATTCATTGACAATTCAAAAGTGCTTGTAAAAGACTATTTGAATAAAAAATATTTCTATTTTGTAACACCGGCTAATTCCATAACCGCCAACTAGATGGCGCCACCGGTCAGCTGCCTCGCGCTAAGATCGTAACCGTGGACCATCCTTATATAGGCCGACCTGGGGCCCAAGTCTGCTATTGCAATTGTAGTTCATGTGTCTATCAATGACATCCCAATTGCTACTTTTAGCAATTTGACTTGGGGCCCAGGGGTTCAATTGCCTATCAATGACATGACAATTGCTAAAAATAACAATTGTAATGTCATTGATAGACAATTGAACTACAATTGCAATAGCAGACTTGGGCCCCTGATGTAAATTGTAAAGTCAATCTACTCGCACTACTGCGACGTCGTGGCATACGTAGCTTCCATCTTGATGGGACTACGTTACGTAGAAAGCGTCCCCAGCAATACACGCGAAATACTTGTGGTAAAGATTCCGCTTCCACCCTTGCTGGGACGGACATTTTGAAAGCAAGTACTTTGTCCTAGCACTTAACTAGTCTAACACGTATTCTATGTATAATGTGTAATAAACCCGTACCAACGACGTCACGCGTTTTCTTTGAATCTTCGCCCCTACAATTTCTATTTCTATTACCTGTGCGCACTTGATGCACGACACGCAGTCTATGCAGGACTTGAAACAGTCCGGCGCGAACTCACACGCGCCAGCTCGGTTCGCGCTCTCCAAGTACCATTCGTGACAGTGCCTGCAACATTAACAATTATATTTTCTCACACATTTACTTTATATTATTATTAAAAAATGTTTACAAAAATACAATATACCTATATAACATCCTCAAAAATAGATATTTTTGAACGGTCATAACGTAGCTTGCAAAACAATAGTTATTTGTTCAACAAGATATCAAAGTTCATTTTTGTTGCGTGTGCCTAGTTTGAACCCCGAGCGGGCGAAGGATTCTAAGTTAGAATCCTGAGTGTAGTGAGGGATTCAAAGGCACAAGAAACAAAAACTTTGCCATCGTGTGATAGAACTTTTCTCCTCACTAGCTTAAAAAGGGCGCCTTTGCTGTCTAAAACCAGTGAGCAAAAGTCGTTTTTGCTCACTCAGTGAGAAAGTGTTGAACTTTTCTTGAGACAACTAAATTAGAATCTAATAATCATATAATATTATGTTAGAATATAAGTAAGATCTAGAACGTTCAAAAATAGATTTAACATCATAACTTTGTGTGAAAAATAACAATAAAGAGAGCAAAAGAAAATTGGACTGGACCTGCACTTGACTCTTGCTTGGAAGGGTTCGGAGGGTTGCTTCTTGTCCGGCAGCGGCGGCGGGCCGCTGTACCCGCATTTCTTTATTGATCCTGCAATACAAATCGCATCATTTTAGGTTCAGCAAAAAAAAAAAATGGAGCTCAATATTTTCTATTGCCTCTGGTGAGAGAGCGGTTTAGAGATTCGTTTTATGATTTAGCGATTCGTATCATGATTTAGTGAATTCGTTGCATGATTTAGCGATTCGTTTCGTGATTCAGCGATTCGTTTCATGATTTAGCGATTCGTTTCATAATTTAGCGATTCGTATCATGATTTGGCGATTCGTTTCATGATTTAGCGATTCATTGCATGATTTAGCGATTCGTTTCATGATTTAGCGAATCGGTTCACGATTTAGCGATTCGTTCCATTATTGAGAGATTCATTGCATAATTTAGCGTTCCGGCACACTAGTGTTTAAAAACTTTGTCCACGTGGACTCATTTATTTAAAAATCTCGCGGGAACCCTTTGGTTTCTGGATGCTAATCACTATCGAAGTCCTCAACTATACACATAGATCAGTCAGTCACCTTTCTTTTTATATATTTAGGAGATTCTTAAAGTATTCAATAGTTTTTTTTTTATAAAGAATTGTTTCGCTTGTTTTGTGAGTATATCTAAATATATAAAAGACAAAGGTGACTGACTGACTGACTTGATCTATCAACGCACAGCTCTAACCACTGGACCGATCGAGCTGAAATTTGGCATATATTTATTATTAGGAAGTAGGCATCCGCTAAGAAAGGATTTTTCAAAATTCAGCTCCAAAGGAGGTAAAATAGGGGTTTAAAAAATCGAACCTAACGTGAGCGAAGTCACGGGTAAAAGCTAGTAATTAATATAATACAGAATTAGATACTTACCGGAATCTCGTTTAAGGAGCGGCGGTTTGGTGTTGGGCGAGGATTTCTCCGAGCTAATGACGCCTCCCGGACCCACTTGCGGGTACGTGTACTCATGCACCTGCAATATAGAATAGAATAGAATAATTTTTTATTCAAATAAACTTTTACAAAGTACTTTCGAATCCGAGAAGAACCGGTAAGAAATTCGGCGGTTGCTCTTGTCAACCAATGTCAACCAATAGTCGAAGAATGTCAGCCAAAAGTGGCAGAATGTCAACCAATAGATGGAGTATGGCAGCCAATGTTGGGAGATTGTCAGCCAAGAGTGGAAGAATGTCAGCCAATACTTGCAGGATGTCAACCAATAATCGAATAATGTCAGGGAATGGTAGAAGAATGTCAACCAATAGTGGAAAACTAAGTGTTTGTCGTCCAGTGAGCTGTGGGTTGATAGACCAGTCAGTCAACTTTTTCTTTTATATATTGCTTAAAATGAACCTTCGAAATGAATGACCCATAGAAATGTTTTGATATCGCCACTTACTGCTGAGAGGTGAACGTAGGGACACCTGTCGACTTCCGAGTCGTCCAACTTATCGTCGTACTGCAAGTTCAATGATTCTGAAAACAACGTAACAATTAATTAAAATAAAGTATTATAAAAACTTCAGCCAATAGTGGAAGAATGTTAGCCCATAATGACAGAATGTCAACCAATAGTGGAAGAATATTGAAGAAAAGAAGAAATTGGCAAACTGTTTAGAGCCTTTTGTAAACTTTAACATCTTGTTACACAGTTTATGCAATCAATAAATGAATATGAATATCAGCTTGGCTAATATTAAAAAAAGAGTTAGCTATAGGTGGAAGAATGTCAACCAATAGTTCAAGAATCTCAGCCAAAAGTGGCAGAAGCTTTTCGCTTAGTTGGAGTTGGTATAAGTCAAGTTCAGCTTGGCTAATATTCTTTAAAAAAAAAATGTCGACCAACAGTTTTAGAATGGCAGCCAATGGTGGGAGAATGTCAACCAATAGTGGAAGAATCAGCCAAAAGTGGCAGGATGTCAACCAATAATTGAAGAATGTCAGCCAATGTCACACTTACCGGTGAGTGGATGCTGCGGCAGTGTGATGGCGGACAGTATGGGCGTCTGTGTCAACTCGTCATTTCGGCGGACGCGGCTGGCGGTCGAGTTTTCCGAACTTGAGTGGGAATCCGTTGGCAGGTTCAGACACTGACAATAAAAATGGACTTCCTTATTAATATTACAAATGCGAGTCTTTGTTTGTTGGTTCGTCCTTGAGCCTCAGTGGCGAGCCCTGTCTTTTGATCTTTTGACTGGGAGGTCTCGGGTTCGATTCCCGGTGGGGGTAATTCGGAAATTCATAATTTCTGAATTGTCTCTGGTCTAGCCTGGTGGGGAGGCTTTGGACGTGGCTAGTTACCACCCTATCGTCTAAACGAATTAATGTTCCGGTACGATGACGTACACAGATTAGGAGTATGGGTTGATTATACACTGCCATACCCCTTCCAAGTTAGCCCACTGCCATCTTAGACTGCATCGTCACTTACTATCTGGTGAGATCGCAGTCAAGGGCTATCTTGTCATCGAATAAAAAAAAAGTATAGATATAGTATAGATGGGTACTCACTTCAAATATATTGTTCTCTTCGTCGTCCTCTTTGCCCTTCTTCCCTGCGTATCCGTACATGGAAGGCCACGCACCACCCAGACCTGAAGCAAGGATTATATTAGGGAATTACATTTTTGCAGTTAATCTGTTATATACTTACTTCTTTTAAAAAGGGTCTGGTCGGGTAAGTATGGCGTATCTACCCCCAAATGGCAACCTATATCGAAACTTCTAATATCTACTTGATACGCCATACTTATCCGACCAAACCCTTATAGATAGTATTTTAGCTAAGCATTTAAACTATGTTAAAAATTACTTCATTCATAAATTTTGTTAAGTTAAAAATTTATTTGTTTAAGTATGGGTTAGTACATAATATAAATTATATACTCACCACATAGGAAAGCAGTAGCGGGAAAGCAAAGAAACACATTAGATAAATCAGTTATATATTAAATTATTAATTTAAAAGTTTTACATTAGGTAATTTGAAAGCTTTGAAACTTGAAGTTTCACTTTTAGTCCATTGATGATGCTACTGCAACTGCTAGGCTTGGTTAAGATCTTAGTTTTCTTACTTTATATGCCTTAAAAATATTTAATTTTAAAACTGTATGTATATAAGGAAAAAGGAGGAAAGACAAAAAAAAAAAAGGAAGTGACTAATTAGTGCACCAATGAACTTGGGTGCGTTATCAGAATAAAGATTCTTATGTATTTCCCGACGAGAAAAATCTTCGTATAGCCTAAGGGTACGAACATGCCAAAGATGCCTCACTGCGATACCTCGCGGTCGCGGTTTAGCTCGCTACCTCGATGTCACCTCCATGTAAAACAAATGTATGCAAACAGACGAGCACGAACATGCCGAAGATACCTCGATGTACCGCGATGTATCGCAGTGATCCTTCGGCATGTTCGTGCTCGTCTGTTTGCATACATTTGTTTTACATGGAGGTGGCATCGAGGTAGCGAGCTAAACCGCGACCGCGAGGTATCGCTGTGAGGCATCTTTGGCATGTTTTTACCCTTACGGAATTAATAAGCTTGTAACGAACCGAATACTTTAATACTAGTAGTGAAAGCCTATTTTATCCAGACTGTTGATGTGGAGTTGGATATAGCTTTGAGTATTTCATAGGTATTATTGAAAAAAAAATAATGTGGATTTAAAATTAGTAGGCTACGGAACATTTGATTTGAATACGATTTTTAGTGACATTTTGCGACCGATCGCATTGCTATTGCTGTCGCTGTCGATTTTTACGTAATCAGGGTGCGGGTGTGGTGGCGCTGTTTGGGAAAGGCTTATGTCCAGCAGTGGACGTCCGCAGGCTGAAATGATGATGATGATGGATGATGATGATTGGTGATGATATCAACGGCAGCAACTCACGGTACAGTTCGCTGACCGCGGTGCGAACACCCTTGTCAAAGGCGCGCGCGTCTGCCGCGGTCTGGAACGTGAGACCGAAGCGCTTCTCATCCGACACCCAGTGGTGGAACGTTGGCATCACCTTGTGGTACTGGAAGTCGTCCTTTACAGTGCAGTCCAGCACCAACTGGAGAAGAGATAACGGTGTTTTGAGGTATAGTTCGAACGGCTAGAGATACTATACAATTTATCACCTAAACCTGAACAGCCCAACGGTTAAAGATGGCAGACTAAAAACTGCAAAGTCGCAGGTTTGGTACACTATTGTCTTACTCACTCCTAGCAAAAGCTTTTCGCTTATTTAGAGGAAAAAGGAGAATATAAAATAGAAAGGAATTAAATATAACAATCTTCCACGGCGAAGGAAAACATCGTGAGGAAACTTGCACGCAGAGGCGGCTCTAGCCCATGTAGCGCCCATGTGCAATCAATATCTTGGCGCCCTCTAGTAGACGCGCGGCCAAAATGGAATACTTACAATACAAGAATACCGTTTGGCTTACAGTTATGTTTTCACTAGTGAAAGGAAATTCAGGTGCAAAAAATGGTGCAATTTTAAATGATGTCGGGAAGCAAGCAACCGCGGCTCGGCGCGGCGCCCCCTACAACCCTGCGCCCGTGTGCGTTGCACACCCTGCACCATAGGTAAAGCCTAGTGTTCTGAAAAATAATTCTTAAGGGTGTGTGAAGTATGTTAGTAGTAAGGACTATGGCCTCTAACCCTTCTCTTAGAGGAGCAGTGAACTGTCGGTGGGTTGCTGATAATGACTGCGCCAAGGCGTCGTCTATAAGGAGTAAAAAGGTGTATTCACCATATTATCGCTGATCCGCCGCCCGTGGATGTAGTACTCGGTGTGCGGTGCGCTCGCGGACGAAGGTGCTGCGTCGCTACTGATCTCCCCACTGCCTGCTCACAAACAAACCAGCTTTATTCCACAAAAATAGTATAGAAGGCGGACCCTTTTTTTTTTTTTTGATGACAAAATAGTCCTCGACTGAAGGTTAGTGACAATGCAGTGTAAGATGGTAGCGGGCTAACTTTGAGAGGGTATGGCAGTGTACATTCAATCCATACCCCTAATCGGTTCCTACACGCCGTCGCGCCGAAACGTTAAATTACTTGGCGGAACGTTTTTGACGGTAGGGTGGTAACTAGCTACGGCCAGTCTTCCACCAAACCAGAGAAAATTTAGAAGTTATAAATTCTCAAATTGACCCGCCAGGAAATGAGTCCGACACCTCCCAGTTATAAGACCACAGCGCTCACCACTGCGCCAGGGAGGTCGTCAATAATGTTAAAGCAAGCTTCTTTTTTATTCTCTCTCCTTGCTCTCACTTGCTTAGTGGTAAACACTAAGTTTTATTTTCCAAATTGCGGCATCTTCGGCATGTTTTTACCGTTAGGCTAGAGCACAGATAAATGGAAGGAGCCAGTTCTTACCTGGGCCGCGGCGGCACACCATGACGTCGGCCAGCCCGCCCCCGCCCAGCGCCATCCACCCCCCGGTGCCCTCGTCGCGACACATCACCTGCGCCCGCACGCGCACCAAGTAGGCACTGCACACAAACACATAAAACACGGACGTTACACAGGGTGCTAATATGGAATAGAATAGAAATAGAATAATTTTTTATTCAAATAAACCTTTACAAAGTGCCTTCAAATTGTCAAATAAATCTTTTTTTTTATATGTAGACTAAGCGGTTGCCCCATTTCAAAACCTAGTAAGCGTAATTCACAAAAGGACAATGGGCACTTTTGTATGAGTTGCGTCCCCAGACTGTATCAAGTTGTGATATATGTCATTTTAAAGGTCATGATAATAGCTTCATTTTATTGTATGACACCAACTATGAGACACGTGCAGGGAAAGAACTATGATTTTTTTAATTTTTTATAATAGAACGTATTTATTTTTCTGTTTATTTTTTTTCTTTAATACAGAATGTATGCGTTATTTTAGGGGTTTCATTTATTTAGTATAAACTCAAAAAAAACGCTTAAACCCTACCTAAAGCCGTCTCCAACCGCCCCTATAACGGCCCCTGACCTCACATCTAATCTATTATACGCGCGTCCTTTGTACAGGCCGTAGTTGGTAACTATTAACTACGCGGCGCGCACATATCTTTTGCTCTTTAGGATCAGTACTATTTTGAGTTTTTGACCTCTGTCCTCTACACGTTTAACGGACTTGATTTTTCTATTTTTGCTTTGATTGTGGCTAGTTGGTACGACGGTAATTAGTTTTATTTTATATAGTGCGGTGTGGCTGCTTGTCTGTGTTGCACCTTCACCTCCGTGCTTGCATATCTACGCAGTACCCCTGCCTGCCTGGGAGAAACGACGCTGTACCATCTGTGCAAGAAACTCACCGGAACCGACTCACTCGTCTACGCTGTACTAGACAGCCAGGGTAGGCAAAAATACTCCGTCCAGGATCGTGCTGAGATCATGGCGGAGTATATGGAGATACAATTTACTCCAAACCCACCGGCCAGTGACAATGCGTACAGGCACCACGAAGAGATCGACCAACAAGTGCGGGAATTCCTGTCGGCCCCGACTCCTCAGCTCCGGGGAGGCGAGTTCATCTCCCCGTCTGAGCTGAGGAAGGCCGTATTCCGACTCCCCAAACGGAAGGCGCCAGGCTATGACGGAATTCCGATCGCCACACTTCAGCAGTTGCCCAGAAAAGGTCTCGTTGCCCTAACGAGACTCTTCAATGAGGTACTCCACACCGCACACTTCCCGGAGACCTGGAAAAGGGGGAAGGTCATCACCATTCCCAAACTGGGCAAGGATCGCCACCATCCAGGGAGCTACCGCCCCATCACCCTACTGCCGCACATCGCCAAGCTGTTTGAGCGTTTATTGCTGCGAAGTCTTGCCCCGTACATCCAACTACGGGACGAGCAGTTCGGCTTTCACAGCAACCACTCGACGACGCTCCAGCTGGCGAGAGGACTTCACCACATCGCCAGTGAGAAGAACAGGGGGTACTGTACCGTCGGGGTCTTTCTCGATATCGAGAAGGCCTTCGATCGCGTGTGGCATACCGGCGACCTCTCGACCGATCAACCACCAACGATCGTGCGGCTGGTGGCTTCTTTCCTGGAAGGCAGATCCTTCCACGTCTCCGTGGAGGGCGCGGACTCCCAGCCGCGCCCCATAAGTGCAGGAGTACCCCAGGGCCGCTGCCTATCGCCTTGCCTGTACGCATTGTACACTAACGACATCCCTACCCTCGCCGGACATCTACGCGAGGGAGAGGAAGACGTGCTGTTGTCGCTCTACGCCGACGACAGCGCGTATCTCGCTGAGTAATCGTAAAACGATGCGGGATCCACCGGACGATTCACTCGCCCATATCGCTCCGCACACGGCAGCGGAATACCCGCCCGCGGTGCGGAGCCCCACGGATACGACGGACCACAGGCTCCTAACCAACGCCAGTGAGCCTCGGCCATAAGGCCGAAACTCAACACCGGGGAATTGCTCTTCCCCGTGCCCCACCCGGGTAATGAGGCCATGCCTCGAAGCGCGTACCCCCTCAGGCCTCATGGACGTAGGAGACGACCCTGCTGTATGTTGTAACTAGACAATAGATTAAGCAGGTATTAAGGACCTTAATACAGCCGCTTGCTAGTCAAGGGGTAAAAGATTCCCCCACAAACTACACGTACAAACTAGCCACAATCAAAGCAAAAACAGGAAAATCAAGTACCGATCCTAAAGAGCAAAAGATATGTGCGCGCCGCGTAGTTAATAGTTACCAACTACGGCCTGTACAAAGGACGCGCGTATAATAGATTAGATGTGAGGTCAGGGGCCGTTATAGGGGCGGTTGGAGACGGCTTTAGGTAGGGTTTAAGCGTTTTTTTGAGTTTATACTAAATAAATGAAACCCCTAAAATAACGCATACATTCTGTATTAAAAAAAAAATAAACAGAAAAATAAATACATACGTTCTATTATAAAAAATTAAAAAAATCATAGTTCTTTCCCTGCACGTGTCTCATAGTTGGTGTCATACAATAAAATGAAGCTATTATCATGACCTTTAAAATGACATATATCACAACTTGATACACTCTGGGGACGAAACCGCCCATTCTCCTTTTACAGGAGACCAAAAAAACATGAAACAAATATCACACTAATATTATAAAGCCGAAAGTTTAGGTGTGTGTGTGTGTGTGTGTGTGTGTGTGTGTGTGTGTGTGTGTGTGTGTGTTTGTGTGTGTGTGTGTGTTTGTGTGTGTGTATGTTTGTTACTCTTTCACGCAAAAATTACTGGACCGATTTGGCTGAAATTTAAAATGGAGATAGATTATACCTTGGATTAAAACATAGACTAATTTTTATCCCGGAAAATCAAAGAGTTCCCGCGGGATTTTAAAAACTAAATTCACGCGGATGAAGTCGCCGGCATCAGCTAGTATCCAATAAAAGCTTTCAAAGTAGTTTATTTACGAAATTCATCAACAGACACTGAAGACTTCAGAAGGGCTGCCACAAATATGTTTTTTGGTCTCCTGTCAAATTTTGTCAATCACACTTACTAGGTTTTGAAATGGGGCAGCCGTAGGCTTGGCTGCGATCACACCTGATGGTAAAGCCGGGTTTTCACTATACAAGTCGTTTCAGACCAAGCCCATTCATATGAGCTGGATCAGATACGAGCCCACTCGGAATTTGGTTTTCACACATACGAATTTCAGCATTCAAGTAACCTAATATTTGTCTCCACAATAAGATGACAACAACTGATCTGACTGATTTTTCTTAGCAGTCACCATTTCTGTTTTCAAAAACCAACCGGGTCAGCTCGTGAAAGTAGAGCACTGCACGAGTCGACTCTGAGCAGATACCAACGTCCGAGTGCACTTGGATCACATGTTTACAGAGTACGAGTAGTATCCGAGTAGTCATCTGAACACACTCGGTCCGAGACAACTTGTATAGTGAAAACCCGGCTTAAGTGAAAATGCAGCCTGAGATGAAGCGCACTTGCCTAGAAAATGCCTATTCACTCTTGATTTGAAGGTACCCAAATTGTAATCATCTAGAAAAATATATTATAGTTATCTGAATCTACCACTGGTTCTACTACTTATTTAAATTGTCTTTAAACACTGAGGACTTAGGGTGAAAACATGCCAGAGATGTCTCACTGCGATACATCGCGGTACAGCGAGGTATCTTCGACATGTTCGCGCTCATCTGTTTGCATACATTTGTTTCGAGATATCACAGTGAGGCATCTCTGGCATGTTTTCACCCTTAGCGAGTCAAATTGGTTACCTTTTTCCCAAAAACCAGGAATCTCAAATCTCATGGGATTAAAGACAGTCACGGGCGAGAGTTAGTGTACAATAAAAGTGTATTCATTCATAGCGATCATTGTAAAGTATGTACATACTGTAATAAGTTGAACTTTGTTTAGTCTGTGTGTGTGTATATATATATGTTACATCCTGTCCACTTTCCTTGATTAGACAATTGTCTACCCAACTAACAAAATGGTCATAAGATTTTAAGCTTTTATGATTATTTCGTCACATAGGTGTCGTATATTAGCAAGTTTTAAAATGTGACGTTGTACAGGCATAATGTATATTGCATTTAAGTTTCAATGTAATTAGGTAATAAAAGTCGTTGTACAAACGTCTGTATGAAATAGCTATAAAGCAATTTAATCGTAGAAAATACACAGTCATACAAACGTTTTAGGCGGGACATTTTGGCTGGTATTACAACCTTAATAACGCTGCTGTAAGACTATGCATGTGAACATGACATTTTAAATATATTCGCAGTAATGTAAACCAGCCAAGCCCAATAAACGCGACAGAGAGTGATGGTTCCGTACCTATTTTTTAACCGACTTCCAAAAAGGAGGAGGTTATCAATTCGGCCGGTATCTTTTTTTTTCTGTTGAAAATCGATGTCAACACGAATGAACCGATTTGGCTGAAATTTGGAATGGAGATAGCTCATACCCAGGATTAGCACATAGGCTACATTTTATCCCTGATAATTAAAGAAACCTTAATCATGTCAATCAAGTCATTATGGCCATACCTCCCATGGTTAACGACACAACACAACGGCCCCTAGTCCCCGGATAAAGTTGGGAACCGACAATTATGTCATTTTTCGACGTTGACAAAATATGTTTTTTGTCGCATTCCCAAAAAACTTATGGTCTCTAAAATGTTCTGTTAATGTAAAAAACTATTTTTTGGAATGACAAATAACGGTTTACTAAAATGTTTTAGGGAACTCTGATAGGTTCGTAATGAAAGAACGCCATGTTGTTTAAGAGTTTATAACTCTTAACACAGCAGTATTCATCGTATACAAGTATTTTGTAACTTATAATGGCACGATGAAGGGAGTTTTAACTCTTAACACAGCAGTATTCATGGTATATAAGTGTTTCGTAAGTCATAATGGCATTATGACATATAATAATTTATTTTTTATTTAAAAAATAATAATTAAATACACAATAAATGAAGGGGGCATTTAAAATTTATTAATAAACCTAAAAAGTTGGTCCCTAAAGTAATATTCGCATTAAGTTTTCCAAACTTAAACATAAACACATCCCATTTCAAACTTGTAAATAATTTGATTACACTTATAGTATAAAAGTATAAAAATATAGTCTGCACATGCAGAATTTATTAATAGTTAAATTCTATTACTTATAATTGAAAGCGCTTCAATACTGCATCAAATAGATTCATTGGTCCGAAAAACGTCTGCGCTATGAATGCTATGGTAACTATACGACTAAATACTCATACCAATGATAATATTACAACACTACTACGTTCTCGCTTATGACTTTTGAATGACAGCTGTACGACTTTATAGAAATAGTAACTGCGCCAAAATCGCGTTGTATAAGCGTTTGTAAGCCTTATTTTCATGCCATTCAGTTTTTCGAAAACGTTTACACAATTCTTATATGACTTATATTAAGACCATTTTGTTAGTTGGGTAATAATGTCCCATTCATGAGTAATCTAATTAAGTACTACAATGAGCTCATTGCTCATATTTTTACTAGCTTTTGCCCGCTGTTTCGCTCACGTTAAGTTGTATTTTTCAAACCCCTATTTTACCCCTTTAGGGGTTGAATTTTCAAAAATCCTTTCTTAACGGATGTTTATGTTTTAATAGCTATATTTATGCCAAATTTCAGCCTAATCCGTCCAGTCTTGGTAGCATGGGCGGGAGAAATTTTATCCCCGGGAAAAGGATAAAACGCTTATCCCCTCGTTTAGCTTTATCCACCCGTCGAGCATGGGCACAGCGGTGGAAATAACACTCAGTGGATATACTTATAGAAATATACATAGCTTTCTCCTCTGTCGCCATGCTTTAGCATAAGGAAAAGATAATTTTATCCCCTGTCAGTGGATAAAATCGGGGGATAAAACTTTTATCTCCTGCCCATGCTACCAGTGCAGTAATTTCAGCTGTACGATGATAGATTAGTCAGTTTATCACGTTTATCTTTTATATTTTTAGATTTATTCTTCAACAGAGGTGGGATTATATTGAAATACTCCAGCAATATCAAAATTCATTGGTGTCTTTAACCACATGTAGCAGAATAAATAGGCTAAAGCGAACCACAGTGGAGGAACTAGCACTGCAAAAAAAAAGGCCAGCAGTTGCATAATGGGAAGTGTTTTTTGTGGAGTAGCCTTTTCTCAACCCACGACGCCTACATCAAATCTACTCAGTTATAGATTGACTGATTATAGATGGCTGAAAAATAGCAAAACAAAAATAATAAGTATATATATTTTTATCCAATTTTAAACAGTGGAGGGATGTGACATTCTCTCTGGTGCATTGCAGATATCTACTAAATATATAAGGATATAGTTGACTAGTTGATGCTCGTGACTTCGTCCATGTGGTGTTAGGTTTTTGAGTCCCTCAGGAATCCTTTGTTCTCCAGGATATAATTTAGCCTATGTCACTCTCCAGGGCCTCAACTATACCCATGCAAAAAATCATCTCAATCTGTTGCTCCATTGCAGCATGATTGGAGGACAAACCAACAAACAAACACACTTTCACATAGGTATATAATATTAGTAAGGATTTTTTTATTTAATGTAGATAATTTTAGCAAATCTACCTAAAGTAAAAGTACCTAATACCTAAATACTACTGAAAATTAATCAAAATAGTAAAATTGCCCAACTAACAAAATGGTCTTAATATAAGTCATATAAGAATTGTGTAAACGTTTTCAAAAAACTGAATGGCATGAAAATAAGGCTTACAAACGCTTATACAACGCGATTTTGGCGCAGTTACTATTTCTATAAAGTCGTATAGCTGTCATTCAAAAGTCATAAGCGAGAACATAGTACTGTTGAAATATTATCATTGGTATGAGTATTTAGTCGTATAGTTACCATAGCATTCATAGCGCAGACGTTTACCGGACCAATGAATCTATTTGATGCAGTATTGAAGCGCTTTCAATTATAAGTAATAGAATTTAACTATTAATAAATTCTGCATGTGTGCAGACTATATTTTTATACTTTTATACTATAAGTGTAATCAAATTATTTACAAGTTTGAAATGGGATGTGTTTATGTTTAAGTTTGGAAAACTTAATGCGAATATTACTTTAGGGACCAACTTTTTAGGTTTATTAATAAATTTTAAATGCCCCCTTCATTTATTGTGTATTTAATTATTATTTTTTAAATAAAAAATAAATTATTATATGTCATAATGCCATTATGACTTACGAAATACTTATATACCATGAATACTGCTGTGTTAAGAGTTAAAACTCCCTTCATCGTGCCATTATAAGTTACAAAATACTTGTATACGATGAATACTGCTGTGTTAAGAGTTATAAACTCTTAAAGAACATGGCGTTCTTTCATTACGAATCTATCAGAGTTCCCTAAAACATTTTAGTAAACCGTTATTTGTCATTCCAAAAAATAGTTTTTTACATTAACAGAACATTTTAGAGACCATAAGTTTTTTGGGAATGCGGCAAAAAACATATTTTGTCAACGTGGAAAAATGACATAATTGTCGGTTCCCAACTTTATCCGGGGACTAGGGGCCGTTGTGTTGTGTCGTTAACCATGGGAGGTATGGCCATAATGACTTGATTGACATGATTAAGGTTTCTTTAATTATCAGGGATAAAATGTAGCCTATGTGCTAATCCTGGGTATGAGCTATCTCCATTCCAAATTTCAGCCAAATCGGTTCATTCGTGTTGACATCGATTTTCAACAGAAAAAAAAAAATACCGGCCGAATTAATAACCTCCTCCTTTTTGGAAGTCGGTAAAAAAATAGGTACGGAACCATCACTCTCTGTCGCGTTTATTGGGCTTGGCTGGTTTACATTACTGCGAATATATTTAAAATGTCATGTTCACATGCATAGTCTTATAGCAGCGTTATTAAGGTTGTAATACCAGCCAAAATGTCTCGCCTAAAACGTTTGTATGACTGTGTATTTTCTACGATTAAATTGCTTTATAGCTATTTCATACAGACGTTTGTACAACGACTTTTATTACCTAATTGCATTGAAACTTAAATGCAATATACATGATGCCTGTACAACGTCACATTTTAAAACTTGCTAATGTACGACACCTATGTGACGAAATAATCATAAAAGCTTAAAATCTTATGACCATTTTGTTAGTTGGGTGATTATTGTGAAAGAAGATCAGCTGTTGAATTTATTTTATGAGGAAATTAATTTGAAAATCGAATAATGTTAAGTTTAAAACCCAAAATAATCATCATTCGATTTTTAAAACATCAGTTTACTACTTAAAAACTTGAATGAAGGCTCTTTTGGCAAACAGCACGTAAAAATTTGGTTCAGCTTTTAATACTGAATGTAATTCATTCAGCAATACACAAGCTCGCACGATCCAGCTCGGATGACCCCGTTATATAGCAGCCTATGTACTTTATTGTGAATGAAAGTCGAGTCATTGATTATACCTATCCTATACGCCACATAGGGAACCAAGGGCGGCGGTCTAATACTGAGCTTAACATACATTTCTATTCGGATAAGTAGAGTGCAGACGCTTATTTGAGCTTAAATATGCGCTGGTAGAGCTTAGGAGAGCAGTAGAATCCCCCTTACACGTCTTTCGAGCTCAGAAAATGGCCGGGGTAAGGCCCTACCTACTTCGAACAAGTACGTACGAAAACTTCGTTTCGGCCTCTACTTACTTTTCAGATTCCTCGGTCATGATTCGACACGTCGAATATCCTAATTTCTACTCGCCACTTCACAGATTTCACCATTTTTAAGACATAAATACATCAGATTCACTTGCAAACCGTTCTTAATTCGGCCCTTTGTCGGGCCTCAGTGCGCGTGCGTCAACACAACAGTCCGGGCGGGTTTTCAACTTTTCAATGAAAGCGGCGTGAGCGAGCGACAGGTGGCGCGGAGGTCGGCCGGCGACTGCAATCCTCGCTATCCTATTGGCCAGCTAAGTCACAGCTGCAATATTGACCAATCACGACACCGACACCAAACTTAAACCAATGATATTCATCTGCAGATAAAAAATAAATATTTGGGCGGCCTATTTTAAAATATAAAATCAGTGAGAACTACTTCTATTGCTCTGCTTAAAAAATAATTCACGAAACGTTTCGAACACGTATTGTGGCACTGAAGCTAAGATTTTCAGATAAATATACTGCGAAAACTGTGCTTTTCGCGCCGGTAGCGGGTGATACCGAAATGTAGGTCACGTCGACCTCGGAACTTCGTCCGTTACTGAATGGAGGTTTGGTACTAGGGTAGGCCCCGTTCATGCTACAGCTTCATTGAAAAATAACTAGGTCAAATCATTGCAGTGTATCCCCGGCTGCAGGGTGGTTGCACTTAGGTTCTAGTTCCCTTTATAGCTCGCTCGCAGGTCATACGTAACGGCTAAAGTAGGTTACCTGGTTTTCCTAGATAATGGTTGTATGACGTCATTCCCATCTGTGACGTCAGCGGAAATAATAGCACTTCGAATTTATGTGCTGCCATGTATGTTAAAAAGGTTTTCTTTGTTACAATATTTAAAATTTTTTTGATCGTAAGTAAATGTGTCTTAACAAAGTAAGTAATAAAATATTTATTAAAAACATAATTACTTGAATAAGATTACATCAATTTATTAACTCATTAGTTGTCTTGTTTGTTATTTACTTACAATCAATGTTTGTGAGTTACATAAATAATCAACAGTTAAAGAGTGTTTTCAATCAATTTATTCAATTTTTAAATAATTTCAATCAACTTTAATATACCATGTATTTCAATAGACAGTCGAAACCGATTTTTCAAGTTATTACGTAATAGTAAGTATTAAAATTACGTAATAACTTGAAAAAAGACAATTAAATATTTGAATCAATAATAATAATAAATAAATAATAATGATATTAATTGCTCATTAATTTTAAGATTTAATTTGACTAATAAATACTTTGTATAAATAATTATGAAAAAAAAATTAACCTCCATAAAACTTTGTATGTATACAAACTGCTCTAGGAATAATTAATTATATAAACATCATAAAGAACAAAGACTATAAGTAATAGTTTGTTTTCATGCACTTTTTTATAGAGTTACAATACATAAAACTAGCTTTTGCCCGCAGCTTCGCTCACATTGATTTCGTTTTTTTTCAAACTCCTATTTTACCCCTTAGGGTTTGAATTTTGAAAAATCCTTTCTTAGCAGATGCCTACGTCATAATAGCAATCTGTATGTCAAATTTTAGCCTGATCCGTCCAGTGGTTTGAGATGTGCTTTGATCAAAGAATTTGATAGATCAGTCAGTTAGACAGTCACTCACCTTTTCCTTTTATATATTCAGATAACACAATAAAAATAATACTTTAACAAATAAAAAAAAAAAAAAATAACTCTTATTTTACAAATATGTAATAAATATTAATGATTATCTTTTTACAAATCATTAAAAAATATTTAGTAAAAAAATTTTCATATACTTATTTGTTTTCTATCCTATTCTATTTTCTATATTTATCTTATTCTATTTTCTATTTTTTTTTATAAAAAAAGTAGTTGTATAAAAGAAATTATAATTACATATTATAATATCTCTTATTAGATACTTGAAATTTTTACAGAATGTGAATTATACAAAACAAATAATAAAAAAAATATAGTTAAAAATTAAAGAGGGCTCAAATTAAACTAAATAACAAATAATAAAATATACTTTTGTTTTTGTTCGATTTATATAATAGCTGTTGTTAAATTTTTGAAACTTCATTGTGGAAACACTGTATACATAGCATAGTTTTGTTATCTATTGTAATTTTTTTTTTTTTTTAAAAGAGCAACCGCCAAGTTTATTGCTGGCTCTTCTCGGCAGGAAGAGCATTCCGAACCAGTGGCGATTCAAAAGCACTTGTAAAAGTTTATTTGGATAAAAAATATTTCTATTTCTATTTCAAATCGTGTACGTCGGTACGGAACCCCTCGTGTGCGGTTGTGACTCGCGCTTGGCTGGTTTTATTTTGACTTTTCATCGCACTATAGATCGTTTACAAATTGTCAAATTCGGTTTCTGTTTTAGTCGCAGTCGCCATGGCCGCCTTTTTCAAGTCTTCGCTTTGCAGCATCGCCTGGTTAATTAATTTCTGAAATTGATAAAATCTACGCTTGAAAATGGTTTTTTTATTTGATCTACTTTTTCTGTTTCGTATTTCGTATTATAATGCGATTCAAATGAGAATAGGAATGACAAGCCGCCATTTTCTCTTTCTATTTCACTCAGTGTAAACCGCATATGAGCAGGACAGAAATATAAAATGGTTGTTTGACAGTCCTATTCTCATTTCAATCGCATTATATCGCTCATTTGCGACAAGGGTGACATAATTCAAAATTCACCAATTTTAGTGTCGAAAATTTATACTTTTTGCTATAAAAACAACATTATGCTAAGCACAAAAAAATAAGAGCGAGACAGATTTGACTTAATGCTCTGACGCTTTGTTGGCCGCTGTGTTGTTTCGAGACCGCAGCATCCACAAAACATTACTCTCTAACGAGAGAATTCTCTCATCGTCGATTTTGAATGTCACCCTTGTCGCAAATGAGCGATATAACCGGGAAGTATATCAGCGCCATCTATGAAATGGAACTCGAGTGTTATACCAGCGCCATCTTTGAAACGGATGTCTCCTTTTTCGAGAATGGGTTAAAAAAATTCCGCCGCCAAATTCCTAACTCCGGGCTAGTACTGAGTCTTTCTTGACAGTAAAACCCAATATATTTTATGGTCCGACCCGGGATTCGAACCCGGGAAACCTCGTCATTTGCAGTCGAACTTGCACACCAATGAGGGTAGTATATAAAATATCAAATATGGTTGAGCGAAGCAACGGCTGGATCATGCGTCATGCTCGTGAACGGGTGCCACCAACGGGAATGGGTCTGCTTTGTCTGCCCGTCTTAACACGTATTGGATTGTATTTATTTGTATTTGTATTGTATTGGACTTAGGGAAATTCATCGTGGAAGCACTGTATACATAGCATAGTTTCATTGACTATTGTAAAATTTTTAATTTATTTGAAAAGAGCAACCACCGAGCTTTTTGCTGGCTCTTCTGGGCAGGAAAGGCATTCCGAACCAGTGGTAGATTCATTGACGATTCAAAAGTGCTTGTAAAAGTTTATTTGAATAAAAAATATTTCTATTCTATTCTATTCTATTCTATTATTACAAAGAGTATTAGAGACAATTTTTTCGTACTAATCTGTTTATACTTACAATATGTTCCAATCCATCCTTAGTGGGTCTACTCTGCGAGTACACGAGGGACTTCTTGGTCATTTGCACCGCGACTGGACTCTTCGAGGCAATATTTTGCGCTATCTCAAGTACTTGCTTTAGTGCGCTGAAATTAGATACATGATTATTGCTAATTTATGCCCGCGACTTCATCTGTCGAGTTGAATTTTTGGGTTTTTGGAAATCCCGCGGGAACTCTGTTTTTCCGGGACAAAAGGTAGCCTATCCCACTCTACAGGTCGTCGACTATACTCATGCAAAAAATCACGTCGATCCGTTGCTGTGTAATTTTTTTTTGACAAGTAAACAAACAGACACAAAAGTTATAATATCAGTAAGTAATTATTTTCAATATACTTTTTTTTATTTGATGACAAGATAGCCCTTGGTACACGGCCGGTTTTAAATAGAAACCTGCATGTAGGTACTTAAAAATAAATGCGAGTTGATATTTTCGTAATCCCGCAGTCGTATTCATACTATGATTATGTTTGAGGTGGTTCATCCCAAATTGCATTACCTATTCCGATCATTGGTCATCAAACCTTAGAGGTGTTGGTCCTTGTGAAAGAACTTTGCTTTGACTTACGCATCTTTGTCAGCAAACACTCTGCTTACAAGTCCTAATTCGGAGGCCTCTTTTGATTCAACTTTCCTGCCTGTGAAACACCACTCTCTTGCTGTAGAAGTATTGCCAATTACCTGAAATAAATTATTTATTTTGTATTTAAGCTGATTTCCGCAAATTCGTCCGCGTGGAAAAGTTTAGTGACTTGCTACTATCCGCGAGAAGTTATGTCCTCTATCTCCGATAATATTTAGTAGATCTTCACCAAAATTGAACAAAATATTTCTAATAGTACACAATATATAATAAAAAAATAATTATCAAATTAGGTTTAGATTTGACGAAGTTATGGAGCAAGATCAACAAAAACTTTCATCCCCTATCCCGGATAAACCTTATTGTTTATCAGGATAAAGTTCTATATATTGTAATGGAGTAACAGCTACCATTACCAAATTTCATTCAAATCCGTTCAGTAGCCCAATTTAAAAGATATTTTGAAAACTTTGATGAATTTTGGTATAGAAATAGATTAGACCTTGGAAAATGGCATTGGCCACCTTTTTAAAAACTCGAAAGCGGTGAAATAAGGGATTTTTGTCGATTTCACAAAACCTAAATTAACATGGACTAAGTCGCGGGCAATAGCTAGTACCTATAGTATAAATAGGTAGTACCTTAGGTAGCCTTTGCAGTGTTCCTACGTCAGCTGCTAGGCCTAAGTCTACTTCTTTAACTTGAAACCACGCCTCTTCTGTACAGTATCTGAAATATTACAATTTATACATAAAATGTATATTATCTGGTGACAGAAGGGCTGGCTCATTTTTTGCGTAGAGAACCAGCCTGGCTGTCCAACGCAGGAATGCAGCCAGTATTCTTGGCACCATTCTGTATGCATGATTTGTAGGTATTTTGTATAGTACGTTTTTTAATTGGATTAGTTTAACTATATAAAAAAAAATTATACATACTCAGGTGCTATATTTTTTACACTTTTTAATTTCTATCAAAATCCTTACTACGTGGTGGTTTGTCAAGTAGGGAAAGAGCTAATGATCTTCAATGAGCAGATGTTCTTACGTTAGCTTTTCAAATAGAAAAAATCGCATCAAATTCGTTCCATTCATTAGGGAGCTACGAGGGAACAGACAGACACACAGATACAATCACAGTTTTGACACCTCTCTTTTTCCAACTGCGGTTATAAAAGCTTTTCTCTTCTATTTTTGACGACCTCCCTGGCGCAGTGGTGAGCGCTGTGGTCTTATAACTGGGAGGTCTCGGGTTGGATTCACGGCGGTGGCAATTCAGGAATTTATAATTTCTGAATTGCCTCTGGTCTGGTCTGGTGGGAGGCTTTGGCCGTGGCTAGTTACCACCCTACCGTCAAAGACGTGCCGCCAAGGGATTTAGCGTTCCGGCACGATGGCGTGTAGAAACCGATTAGGGGTATGGGTTGAATTTACACTGCTATACCCCTTCCAAGTTAGCTCGCTACCATCTTAGACTGCATCGTCACTTAACATCAGGTGAGATCGCAGTCAAGGGCTATCTTGTCATCGAATTAAAAAAAAAAATTCTATGGATCTCCCCATTTTATGATAGGATAGTGTAGATACCTTACCTCATATCGGCGGCAGTGACGAGATCGACCCCAGCCCCTATACAAGCATTGTGTACAACGGCTAGTACTGGCTTTATACAGTCCTCTACACTTGTTATACCGTCCTACAAACAGAAATTCCATCTTTACTAATATATATTTATTTTAAAGAATATTAGCCAAGCTTAACTTGACTTATATTCTCCTGTCCCCTCCAAATAAATTATTAAAAATTAATTGAATAAAAAATATTTCTATTCTATTCTATTGTCTAAAATTAGTTAAGTTACATTAGTTTAGGAGCTTAGTTAGTAAGACTAAAAAGATTAAAAAAAAAAAAAGATTTATATTTTATTTTTCCCTTTTTAATAGTGCTTCTATCGTCGCTCGGTTCAATTTTATGTAAAAAGTAATTATTTCAGAAAAATTTTTTGTTTTTCTACGATAATGATAGATGCTTTTATCACATAGGAGATATTAAATTTTTAATGATAATATATTGAAAGAAATACCTAATAGTATTTCTTTGATCTAAATATACTTACTTGACAATACCCAATTAGGGTATTGAGAACTCGAGCCTTGCGTGCAATGTCATCAAAATCTTCTGCTTGGCTCGTCTCTTCCAGGAGACTGTTGAAATCAATCCCTGTAAAAAATCCACACCTGTCTATTTTTAATTAACTTAATTAGTGTAATTGGAAATTTCCAAACTAATAAATAAAAAATGTTTTTTGTAAATTCTGAACTTTAATTGTGTTAAATTTGATAAATAATTGTACAGGCAATTTGATCTAAGAGCAATTAGATACCTTGTTCAAGGAATTTGTTTGGCTATCCAAAGGGACAATGCTGACAAGATCTTGGGTGTTTTTTTAAATATAAATAGCGGGCAAACGAACAGGCGGGTCACCTGATGTTAAGTGATTACCGCCGCACATGAACACTTGTAGTACCAGAGGCACCACCAAAGTGTTGCCGGTTTTCAGGAATTTATTGGTTCACCCCTTGAATAATCCCATATTGTAATTAAATGGGAACACAGTTCAAGGGAGATGATTCATCAATTTGGTAGTATATGGAAAAAAAAGATCTGGAGCAAGGGTCGAAGGTCAAAGTGCTCCAGCTACCCAGGTGGTGAGGGTGAAATTGCATTTGGTGGTGTGCAGGGCAGTTGTAGAAGTTAGACAAGTTAGGCCTCTATAATATGCCTACATAAAATAAAAGATTTTGAATTTGATTAAAAAAAACTATGAAATACTACCGGCAGTAAAATGTTTTCCTTGTCCAGACAACACTATGACTCTGCATTCAGGATTATCATTTAGAGATGAGAAACAAACTCCTAATTCTCTGCAATAAAAAAAAAAAAATTGTCTATGAGGTGTACCAGGAAATATATAAAAAGCTTTAATACCCTAATGGAAGCAGACTATAAACGGAAAGATTGACGGTTAAATCCAACTGTCTTACCAACTTTTAAGCCTCAATAGCCCAACCATTACAGGTGCAGACTGATAACTTAAAGGTTGCAGGTTTAATCCCCACCAGTTGCACTATTGTCGTACCCTTTCCTAACACAAGTTTTCACTTATTTGGAGGGGAGAAGAGAATACAAGTCAAGTTCAGCTTGGCTAATATTCTTTAAAAAAATTTTGAATTTCGAATTTTTTCAAATTTTGATATATTATAATACTTGCATGTCAGTAACACATAAGATTTCTTTAAGCAAAAGTCGTTGGACATGCCTAAAGAACTTTTTACTTACTTTTTACTTTTAACAAAAATGCTCAACCAACAAAATCAAATCACAACTAGGACACAGGTCTAGCTAAGATGGTAAAGAAGATGATGATGGTGAAGAAGATGGCAAGATGGTAAGATGGTACTCACTTCCACATCGCTTTGTTAAATGTATTCAACTTCTTGGGACGATTCAACTCAACATGAAATACATTCTTGATTGGCATGGATACTGCTAGTGTTTCAAACTGTGGGATGGCTACATTTGAAGAGTACAACCTTGTTATTATTCCCTTCACTGAAAGTAATATATAAAATTATAAAATGGGCCAGATACATCAAAGGCCAGCAAACTAAATAGTTCAACTCTATGGTAATTCTTTAAGTTAAAATCGCACATTGTAAAACACAACACTCAGTTTTATTAAGTATCTAATGTAATAAAAGGTATTTTAAACGCTGTTTCATCAAATGTTACGGTATTTTTCAGTATTTTGATTGCAATTTGGCGATATTAAATAGCAGGTTCAACTCACCGGGTGCCAATTTCGAGGATCGAACCAAAACAATTGATTTCTTAAACAGTGCCATTTTGGATTTAAAATATGCAATTAAAATAACAGTAAAATTAACTGAAACAAATAAACTAAACAGAAGAAAACCGAATAAAGTCCAAAGTCCCAAATTATTTGAATTGAGAATATCTATTCTACAATCAAAACAAAACGCTGTCAAATGTCAATCAATGTCAAGTGTCAACGCTGCCAACATGCTGTCAAGATAAGTGTCACTTATTATGACGTTCAAAATATTAGTTTAGAAACAAACTGCGTTAAACAAATTGTTTATGAGAGATTTATAAGGCGCTTGTGTACTGCAACCATTTAATAAAACCACAAACATTAAAACAAACTAAGAGTAAGCAGACCTAACATAAGAAAAAATTGGCGTTCCAATTACGCCTACATACAAATCTCACACACACATTGACAGTAAACAGAGCCGGACTTCGAAAAGCGAGGTTCAGCGAGGTTGAAGGGACTGGAGAGTATTTAATATCTGTAATTTGAAATAATATGGAAACTACGGAAAGTTGCCATCAAATTGTAGGTTAAACCCTTATTTTACATTCTGTAAACTTAATTCTATAAATTAATTCTTAATTATGAAAATGGATTCTAATGTGCTAAGTTTCGCGGTTTTGTAATCAAACAAGTAATAATGTTACAAAATAATATTTAATAAAATCAAAACAAAACATGATTTACAAAATCTACCCAAAAGATATATCTATTAGATAAATAAAACAAAATCAAAAAGCAACTTTTTCTCTAATATCTTTTAGAAATACAAACATTGACAATACGATAACATCAACAGTAGTTTAATTAACTCTTACATTCTATTCAGCCTGTATCACTCATTTCAATAACCTTATTAGAATAGTATTACACATTTTAAACTTATAAAAATAACAAAATAAACCATATGTCTCAGTCTTTTCAATAACGTAATAAGGAATAGTATTACTCTATACTCTTTATTAATAGTATTACTAGGCTGTAAATTTTGCAAGTCCATCAAAACTTGATCTCCAGCAGCTTTTCTTTCTACTGGACCTTTTACTGATGATGTAGACATATGCTGAAAACAAGAGTAATAAATTATCAGTTGTCTAGTATTAACAATTTAATAGGTAATACAAATAGGTACACAGCTATATATGTATGGGTATAGCTGTCAATATTTACGTTTAAATGGCAAGATGTTTTGGGTTGGTACCTAAATATAAGAACAACTAGAAACTTACTTGTAATGATGAATCAAAAATCATTGGGATTGCATTAGAAGTAAGGACGGTACGAAAACCACTGCAATCCACTAAATGTGCTTCAAAATGTTCAGAACATAGCACACTCGATGTTTTGTGCTGCCAATTTTTTTATTCGTCTGCATCAACCAGGCATTTTTTATATTTTCATCCTTTGGAAAGCTGAAAAATGATTTAATTTTATAATTTATCCTTACTTTTATAGAAATAGAAATAGAAATATTTTATTTCAAATAAACTTTCACAAGCACTTTTGAATCGTCAATGAATCTACCACTGGTTCGGAATGCCTGTCCCGCCGAGAAGAGCCAGCAAGAAACTCGGCGGTCGCTCTTTTCAAAAAAAAAAGTAAAAATTTTACAATATTTAATGAAACTATGCTATGTATTGCTTCCACGATTAATTTTCCTAAGTCCAATACAATACAAATAAAAATTAATACAATCCAATACATCTTAAAACAGGCAGGCAAAAACAGACTAATTATTTAATCAAAATATACCCACTAAACAAAACTTGCGCCTGAATACGGCCCTGTCAAATTGTACAAGTATATGAAACGACAAACAAGATCCTGATATTAATTAATTGATAAATATTGCAACAGGAATATACTAGAACCAAAATTACTATAACTGTCTACGAGTTTTGCGTATATAATAATTAGGGACTGCTTCTAAAATACCGAACGATTATTAATAATCACACAGTAAGCATATAACCAAATTACGAGTCTATAGCACATCAAAACTTACCGATGAAAAGTAATTGCAGGTGTTTTCCTATACGGAGAATTGCCACACAGAGGTGCACAACACTTCACCATTTTATTTCAGAATTTTTGATTCTTTAGACTCGATTTTAAAGCAAATTTAAAAGAATAAACAACTCGCAGGTTATGTTGTTGTTTTTGACAAATTGACATATTGCACCATACTGCTCTTATTTGTAGCTTACGAATTGCCTCAAGCTCAATTATGTCTATGAGTGCGTAAGTGTTGCAACAACAGAAGTAAAAGAGATAGAATCATATATTTTTTGTTGGAGAGAAGCAAGCGAAGATATTATTTATTCGTTTAGATGTAGTTGTGAAAATTATGTTAGGTCTGCTTACTCTTATATGTTTGTGAATAAAACAGATTATTGATTAGGTCTATAATATAATTCTATGAAATAAACACGTGCTTTTTATTTTTATTATTATTGATTTCATTTGAATTTTAGCGAAGCAAGCTAACCTCTACAAATCGAATATTATTTCCCTACAAAATCCTCCTAATTCGAAATGTCGAAAACTCTACAACTCGAATTTTTTGGCGTACCTACTTACCCCTTAGAAGTTCGACTTACCTCTGTAAGTACTGTAGTAAGATAGTATTCGGAAAAAAATGAAATGTTAATTAGTATTTGGGACACGTTTCCATACGGGACGTTGTACCAAAAAGCCTGAACGCGTGATGATTAGTGAGTCAGTGGATTGCGGTATCAGTGTCACCGTTATAATATTATGATGATGATTCAGTCATTTCCACTGTAAAGATGACTGGATTGTTTTAATAGTCTACTTTCAATGCTGTAGAAGCCTTAGATTGTTGTATATAGGTACCTACTAATACAAAGACATAAAGAGATAGAGTACAGTGTTGAGTTGGTCTTACAAAAACCAGTAGGTACCTAGTAGGCACCTACTTTTTTTTTTATTCGATGACAAGATAGCCCTTTATTGCGATCTCACCTGATGGTAAGTGACGATGCAGTCTAAAGTGGTAGCGGACTAACTTGGAAGGGGTATAGCAGTGTAAATTCAACCCATACCCCTAATCGGTTTCTACACGCCGTCCACACCCTACCGTCGGTTTGACGGTAGGGTGGTAATAAAAGTACCACCCTACCGACAAAGATCATCATCATCATATCATTATGGGTGGTAACTAGCCGCGGCCAAAGCCTCCCACCAGACTAGACCAGAGACAATTCAGAAATTATAAATTCCCAAATTGCTCCCGCCGGGAAACGAACCCGAGACCTCCCAGTTATAAGACCACAGCACTCACCACTGCGCCAGGGAAGTCGTCAAAACATACCATACCACATCGTTGCAATACCATAAACATTCTTATGCGGATATAAGAATGTTTATGGTATTGCAACGATATTCTTATAGATACATATTCCTTACCACTGTAAGGTTTTGAGAGCAACTATGTTTGCGAACACTCTTGTACACTATTATATCTCTTGCGTAGTTGGATTTTTTCGTTGGGATTGATTGCCCAGGCCATGAGGGGAATACATTATGGTCATACTACCATTTTGCATAACCAAATTGGTATCGAATGGGAAATCAATGATGTCATTAGCGGAAGCCTACAGGTATAATTGTTGCCTAACCTAGACATCAAAGCGGTCTAGATTTTTGGCAGTATGAACTCATTACCTAGTAGTCAGTACCAATGACCTAGCGTTCGATTGAATGGCCGATATTGTATTTTTAATACACTATTTTAAAAAATTATGAGCGAATTGCGCATCTTTTATTTCGATCTACCTACCTATTTTAATTTACTGCGCATAATATAACAAAATATGTTCTATGTTTAAATACATAGATAGGTGTATTATTAAGCTATTGCATAGCTTCTATCGCGGGCCTTGAGCGTGGAGACCGAATCCAGAAATTCCGTAAAGAAAATAACCTGACACGGGACTCCTCTCACCGCTAGATGGCGTTGATAAAAAATGCTATGGAATAGCTTTACCGCGGCAGTCCCCGAGTGCCACACGTCTTTTTTTATCTACCTAACAATGTTACTTGTTAGTAGTTATTAGTGTCTACTCATCTACATTTTTTTTGATTTCATTTTTTCACTTTTCTAGTTATATCCTTGTAAAAAAAACAAGTCAATCCATTGCTTCGTTTCTGCTAGATTTAATTTTTGAAGGAAAAACCAACAAACCTGTATTAACACTTTCACATTATTTTACTCGTAAGTACCTACTTACCATCGACATTCTTATGGACACCTTATCCACAAAAAAAAATCGATTGTTTTTCTAGGCTAGGCGACACTTTCGAGGTCATGCTTGGCGAAAGAATTGACAAGTATCGTTTTACATATCAAATAGGTGTGGTATTGTTACATTGTTAGCCAAAGCAATAAATCAAAAATATATCGATATGGACACGCGACCTACCTACTGGTAAAAGTAGCACAACACTAGATCACTAGTGATGTTTGAATTTGAAGCAGGCGGGCTATTCAGAAATGTACGTTAATTGAAGGACTTATTTTCCCATAGTCTGTTCAATAAGTTTTGTCTGTCTGTCTGTCTGTTTGTTGCCGCTAATCTCGGAAATGCCTGAACTCTGACTCTTTCACAATGTTGTTAATGTTGCTACGACCTATTTTTCCATTCATTTAAGCCGAATTTACACTGCGAAATTAGTGGCATGAAATTAGTTTCATGACATTAATTTCATCAACAATTTCACGTGTAAACTTCTAATTTCATGATGATTGCATCAATTTCATACTTCAATTTTATATGTATAGATGTATAGATTATACCACACATTTTTTTTCTACCTTTTACTATAGGTACCTATCTAGATCTAGTACCTATACCTAGGTCGGTAGTACTTACCTATTTAAGACGTGGAAAATTATGTATGACATCAATCTATTAGTAGCTAAGTATGACTAACTTTACCTAAGCTCAATGCGTGATACATAAGGTACCTATATAAAGTCCAATAAATAATTAAAAAATGCAAAGGTATTTTTATGACTACACTCCATGCTTAATGTAAATTAATAGGTACCTAATTATTTTTATGTATATTAATTCTAACAAGTCCTATCCCTGTATGGCATCCATTTTTAAAATCGCTTCAAAATTGGCGAATATAATATTATGTATAAATATTATCATGTAACATAGTAGTGTAGTACCTACCTAGGTACAGAAAAAATACAGTCGCATTAAAAGCATAGTCATCATTTTTATCAAATCGGTTAATCGGTTCTTCTTTTAAGCTATTGCATAGCTAGTATCGTGGGCCTTGAGCGTGGAGACCGAATCCAGAAATTCCGTAACGAAAATAACCTGACACGGGACTCCTCTAACCGCTAGATGGCGTTGATAAAAAATGCTATGCAATAGCTTTACCGCGGCAGTCCCCGAGTACCACACGTCTTTTTTTTATTATTGTATTATCCCATTTGATATTATTATGATTTCAATATATTTTTAGAATAACAAGTGTAAATTGAAAATTTAAAACACCCCCATGTGAAATTAAAAAAGAAAATGTAATTCGCCATTTTGTGGTGGAGTTATTCTTGGATTTCAAATTTATCAGTGTATAGTATTCTACTAGTCATTTGATACCCATATTGATGGAGTTGTGAAACAGTGTAGAATCCGTCATTTTTTGGCGGCGGCCATCTTGGACCGATTTTTACCAATCATAGCTAAGAACACTCACGACTAATTCACACACACACGCACGCACGCACACCCACACACAATTGCACAATCGTTTACGTTACTAAACTATGTACTTAACGGTTTTTAGGTTTCAAAAATAAAGTTAATTTTTATAAAAAGCCTCTATCCACAAACTAATAATAATTCATTGTAAAACATTTATAAATGTGCCATGTTATGATTTCTTCCAAGAAACCCTTAAGAAGTCATTTACTTGTAAATAGAACTTTATCTTCTTAGCGTTGCAACTTGCATTCAAATGTCCCAGTGCACATAATATGCAACTTTGCTGTTTATAAATAAACATTGCATATTGCACAGGCTCGTCTCTAGCCACATGTTTTCATCATCGTGGAAATATTTTTTATTTGTAATTTTATTAGGTAAGTTAATATAAATAGCGGTGTGCCATTTTTTATGCCACAAAAAAAGTAATACCTAAGTAGGTATGTGCTCGTGAACGGGTGCCACCAACGGGAATGGGTCTGCTTTGTCTTCCCATGTTGACATGTATGTGTTGGATTATATGTATTGCATTTTTGAAGCTTCACTGTGGAAGCACTGTATACATAGCTTAGTTTGGTTACTTATTGTAAATTATTTTATTTTTTGAAAAAAGCAACTGCTGAGTTTCTTGCCGGTTCTTCTCAGCAGAATCTGCATTCCGAACCGGTGGTAGATTTATGACGTGTCATAAGAGCTACAAGGTAGCCTACATGAAATAAACAAATTTTGAATTTGAATATAGTTCTTGCAATTCACGAGGGCGCGTGAGCTTTACTTGTGGTTACGTCGTGTACATGCACATTGCGTAAGTGTGTGCCCCTCAGAAGCCTAGGTGGGAGCGGTCAGGCGCGAGCAAGCTCTTGCTCACACTTATACAGATACGACACACACACAACCATGAGCCACGAGCCCTCGTGAAATGCAAGAACCTAAAATAATGTAATAATAATAACAAACATTAAAGTCTCAATAGTCCAACTGTTAAAAGTGCGGACTGAAAACTGAAATGTCGCAGGTTCGAATCACACCCGTTGCGTTATTGTCGTACCCACTCCTAGTAAATAAGCTTTCTGCTTATTTGGAGGGGAGAGGAGTATATTAGTCAACTTCAGCTTGGCTAATATTCTTTTTAAAAAATAAAAAAAAAACACCTAACAGCGTCATCTGTTATCAATTTCCGAAACTAATGTCCTTTAGAGGAAATGCGGGTAGTCTTTTCTCCATACAAACGCTGTATGAATGGATGTATGTTTGTTACTCTTTCACGCCACAAGGAATGAACCGATTGAGCTGAAATTTGGAATCGAGAAAGCTCATACCCAGGCTAATTTTTCCGGCAGGATTTTAAAAACCTAATTCTACGCGGACGAAGTTGCAGGCAAAAGCCAGCTTCTAAATACTTATAAGTAGGTGGATATTATTTTGTAAGCGAGCCTGTATTTCCGTGCAGTCAGTCATAGTTAACTGTAATGTTATCTGCCGCGACCTTACACCAATTAACTTTTACAATGAGTTGCGATTACAGTACACGTTTGATATGCGCCGGTTAAAATTAACACATACAACTAAGTAATATAACTAAAAAATTGCTGTACCTACTAGTGGGACTTGAACCCATGTTTTTATGAAAAGAAAGAAAGAAAGAAAAGCATTTATTTAAGAAATTGTGCCATATATCACGATACACTAATGTACCTACGTTATCCCGGCACTTTTAAGCTTAGATGCGTTAGTAGATGAGTCAGTCAGTCAGTCACCTTTTTCTTTTATATATTCTAGCTTTTGCCCCCGCGACTTCGTCCGCGTGGAATTAGGTTTTGGGGTGGAATTTTCAAAAACTGTGACACATGTACTTTTTTATTTTTAACTGAAAGCTAAAATACCAACTTTGATGGAAACAGCTTGAAAAATGACGGAGTTTCATATAAACTTCCATCCCCAATTTAAACCTCTTAGGGGTTAGATTTCCAATAATCCTTTCTTAGTGTGCGCCTACGTCATAAAAGGAACCAACTGTAAAAATTTCAAGTTTCTAACTTCAGTAGTTTAGGCTGTGCGTTGATATCTCAGTCAGTCAGTCAGTCAGGACTTTGAATTTTATATATATAGATATATTTAGATACAGATACATACCACAAACATAACAGTCAGTTAGTCGGTCAGTCAATTTTTTTTATCATGACAAGATAGCCCTTGACTGCGATCTCACCTGATGGTAAGTGACGATGCAGTCTATGATAGTAGCGGGCCAACTTGGAAGGGGTATGGCAGTGTATATTCAACCCATACCCCTAATCTGTTTCTACACGCCATCGTATCGGTACGCTAAATCCTACCAGAAAAAAGTACAAAGTACCTATAAATATTTAATATTGCGTTTCAAAACTCCATGTCTCCATTAAGTTAATATTATGTTGCACAACAAAAGATGCAAACGCGTCAAGGGTGATCCAATTAGCATTGACCTTGCGACCTCGCGACCCGCCTACCGCCCGTAAATTATACCTAATTAGCGATTTTATTTACACTGCATCTATTTATCTACTGACAGTATCTAAGGCCGCTGCATACATAACGTGCACGGGACGGGACGGGACGTGGACGGGACGGGACGTGGAGTTTTGGAAATATCGTTTCATAGAAAATGTATACGACTGTGCATACGTCACGGAGCACGGACGGGACGGGAACGTGCCACGCGTGGAACGGGAAAAATATCGTCGGCGACGATGTTTAGCACGTCCCGTCCCGTACGTGCCCCGTCCCGTGCGTGATTCCGCTGCGTATGCACAGTCGCCCCGTTCGCTCCGGAGAGCTAAGTAGTGATGTTTGTGTATTTACCTACCAAGCAAAAATGGACGAATGGAAAAACTAATCGAGTGTGTACGATCACATCCAGCTTTGTATAATTTTGCAATCTTTCTTTAATAAATGAGGGCTCAGCTTATTTTCCAGTAAAGCAAAACATCATCATACGAAAATACTTATAAAATTGAGTCTCGTCATCCAAAAGTTCTTGTAAAGAGTGTGGTATTCTCCTTCTTGTTCTCTTTTCTGCCATGTAGGATGTACAGAAAATCTTCTTTTCCTCTTGACGGCCGTAGCTTTTTCATCATCTAAAGCAATAGCAATTAAAGCCAATTCTTCAAATGAAAAATCCATTTTTCCTTGTTCACATCACTAGCACGTTAGTTCTGAGTTATTGCCACGTTGCGTATGCATTAAAAATTCCCGTCCGTGTTTACTAACCACGTTCGGGCCCCGTCCCGTCCACGTCCCGTCCCGTCCCGTGCACGTTACGTATGCAGCGACCTTAATTTATTGACTTCACAAGTGAAGGTAGAGTCGATACCTAATAAACTTTTTTTTAATTATATCTACTACCCGTCCACGTCAAGTTGGCCGTCGTCGACCGTTACAAAATGACGTCACACCGTACCGTTGACAAAAAAATAGTAATTGTATTTTTTACTAAAATCTTCTGGTTAATAACTGTGATGGAAGATTTCTTCTCTGGCAATGCTTTTTATAGCAATGACATCTCGAAAGTCTAAAGGCGTAATTTTTAATTTCTAACGTTCTTGTTACGTTCCCTCAAATATGGTTGAGCGAAGCAATGGCTGGATCATGCGTCGTGCTCGTGAACGGGTGCCACCAACGGGAATGGGTCTGCTTTGTCTTCCCATGTTGACATGTGCTGGATTGTATGTATTGCATTTTTGAAGTTTCACTGTGGAAGCACTGTATACATAGCTTAGTTTGGTTACTTAATGTAAAATTAGTTTATTTTTTGAAAAGAGCAAATGCTGAGTTTCTTGCCGGTTCTTCTCAGCAGAATCTGCATTTCGAACCGGTGGTAGATTTATGACGTGTCATAAGTGCTACAAGGTAGCCTACATGAAATAAATAAAATTTGAATTTTATTTTTTGTCGCTTGAAAAAAGTCATTAATTAAAGTAATGAATAGTCTGCGCTATGCAAAATAAAACTAGCAACTCATAAAGCAGACTTCACACACCTTTATTCATGAATTTTCCCATATACTTCTCATAACCAGAAATTTTTGTTACTTATTTTTTGAGTTTTTTTTTTTGTCATACTACGTTGTACTTAAGAATACCTACTTTGTCTGGTGGGAGGCTTTGACCGTGGCTAGTTACCAGTCAGGCGTCAAACACGTGCCGCCAAGCGATTTAGCGTTCCGACACGATGGCGTGTAGAAACCGATTAGGAGGTATGGGTTGACTCTACACTGCCATACCCGTTCCAAGTTAGCCCGCTACCATCTTAGACTGCATCGTCACTTAGCATCAGGCGAGATTGCAGTCATGGACTATCTTGTCAATTAATAAAAAAAAGACGTGTGGCACTCGGGGACTGCCGCGGTAAAGCTATTGCATAGCATTTTTTATCAACGCCATCTAGCGGCGAGAGGAGTCCCGTGTCGGGTTATTTTCGTTACGGAATTTCTGGATTCGGTCTCCACGCTCAAGGCCCGCGATAGAAGCTATGCAATAGCTTAAAAATCCTAATAGCTTTATGAACGTAATACATAATATGAAGAGTACATAGATTGATAGGTAATTAATGAGGAATAAGGGATCCAAGTTAGTATTTTTCTTAATTTTCAAAAATAACACCATCTAATTTGGTTTAAAAATGTGATACAAAGAAACTAGAAGACCAGAAATTTCAGTAATATTTTTCGACGTACTTATGCGTTTTTCAGAAAGTGTGTACAGTTTTCACATTTTCTTTCATCTTTCTTCAAATAATGATGTAATCCCACATCACATCATAGTCTCATCAAAAGGCGACATAACACTATGATAAGCGAAACATCGAGACAATAAAAATTGCTGTAATGTTTGTACTGAAAAACGTCATCTATTTAAAAAGAAATCATTCGATTTAGAACTTTAGTTTTATAGTAATAGGACTGATATTTGATTTGGCATGAGCTGAAGCTTTAAGCTCTGGTTACGCTGTGTGCTAGTGTGCGTTCAGCAAATTTGTGTATGGGATAATGTTTCGGGTTAGGGATGTGTGGTGTTTTTATCGATGGCTTTGTTGATAGTACTTTAGGTTTTTTTTCAATTGCACAACGTAGTAGATATAAAAGGTTGACTCAATGTTTAAGTAAGTATTTTCTTCCAGTGCAGCGCCGTCTATTTTAAATTACGAATGGTAGTGTTACATATATTAAAATTGAAGTGTCTGTTTGTTGCCGCTAATATCGGGAACGGCTTGACCGATTTTGACGAGACTTTCACTAGTAGATAGCTGATGTTATCGGGAGTAGCATAGGACTTTTTTAATCGAATTTTGACAAGGGAGGATAAGGAATTAAATTTACCTACCTATGAATATCTAAATCTCCGTGATTTCTAAACCGATTTGGGTGAAACATTTTTTAATCAATATAAGTAAAAGTTTTCGAGATGCTCCCATAAAAACTTCAGGTTCCAACCCCTCAATCCTGAAGCTGCAGAGGTTGTTTCACCCTAAACTATGGAGATTTAGGAACAGTCGATTGTGAATTGAAGAAGCGGACGAAGTCACGGGCGTTCGCTAGTAAATAATAAAGCGATAAATCTTATAACGACTTAAACAATCTTGTTTATAATTAGTATGTCAACAAAGTACCATGTTATAGTTGTATGCAATTTACTGTACAAATGTTGTATACGTATACAAACATGATACGTTTTTATACAACTGATAACGGTTGCTTATGAAACAACCATGCATATTCATTGAGCCGGCTTATCGATAGCAATATTATCGATACGATGGCCTTCACTAAACCCACACATACAACCTACAAGCTAGAGATGCGTATATTCAGAACGTTCAGAAAGTAAAGCGTCGGAAATACGTTCGAAAGTAGCCGAGCCTCAGTTCAGTTTTCGAGCGCGCTGGAATAGTCGCGTTTTCACAACCGCCCGGTATGTGCGCCCAACTTTATAATTAAAAAAGTTTATTATTTTATATGCGTTCCATTTTTCATAATCTGTCAAATCGCGATGCGTTCAGAAAAATATTAAAACTTCTGTTTTTTAATCTTTGTTGTTCTATTTACTTTTTTTTTTAAATTTAAATTCAGTGCGAAGGTTTAAAGTGATGTGCAAATATGTATATATAAAGATCTGTGCATATTGTGTTCCGCCAGGATGGTTTTGGTTTTATTTTAAAGCTTAGCGCGCGTTGTCTTATTGCGAAATCTAAAATAACTTCGGTACAGCGGTAAGGAATTTATTTTAGACTAGAGTTGGGATGCAGTCGGCTACGAACTAAAATGATTTTATTTATGGAATGAGTTAGTTTTAGTTACTGACGGGTTTTATTGGTATTTCAAATGAAATATACTCGCGTATCTGTTGCCGGTAATAAAGTTTTATGGGCAAGACTTTATGATTGACAATTATATAAATTTTTTTTGTTTTATTCTATGACAAGATAGCCCTTGACTGCGATCTCACCTGATGGTAAGTGAAGATGCAGTCTAAGATGGTAGTGGGCTAACTTGGTATAGCAGTGTAAATTCAACCCATACCCCTAATCGGTTTCTACACGCCATCGTGCCGGAACGCTAAATCGCTTGGCGGCACGTTTTTGATGGTAGGGTGGTAACTAGCCACGGCCAAAGCCTCCCAGCAGACCGGACCAGAGACAATTTAGAAATAATAAATTCCTAAATTGCCCCCGCCGGGAATTAAACCCGAGACCTCCCAGTTATAAGACCACAGCGCTTACCACTGCGCCAGGGAGGTCTTCAAAAAATGCTATAGATATTATTTTTTCATATTGATTTATAATGATGTAGAGTTTATCTAATAGAAAGATTGGGAATAAATTCGTACTGTATAGTAGGTAGGTAGTAGGTACTATATAGTTTTTATTTGCATTTTTATTCTTCTCAACGGAGACTAGCTTATTACTCAGGAGATATTATAGTAAGTGTGTAAGCACAAATGCACTCTTCATTTTGGCTAGGCACGATGGCAAATCAAAATTCAAAATCGGGCAAGCCTGTGGATCTGATGAAAAGTCAAGACTCTACCACCGTTTGCGGAAGAAAATTCTTCATTCCCGAATGGTAGCGGTCCAGCTTGGAACGGGGCATCCCTTCCAAGCTATCATCTTAGACTGTATCGTCACTAACCATCAAATAAAATCGCAGTCAACTTGCTATTGAATAAAAAAACATATAGGTTTTTAACTTATTTTTTAAAGTAGCTTAATGATATCTTATGGAGGAATAGGCGTTCCCACTTGCAAATATGAAATTTTACACACATTTGGAGGGGAAAAGGGGAAATATGAGTACGTGTAAAACAACACGTTTAGATCAAATCCCGAAATCGCGCGTTCAATCAAAACTTATCTAAAACGTTATTTTATCTTCTATTCTCGAGATATTTTGTCAAAACACGTGTATTTATCCGACTGCCGAAAGTGCGTAATGGTTCTTGAGCGTAGCGTTTTGAGAGTATGTTGGTATGTATCTTTATCATATATAAAATTCAAAGTCCTGACTGACTGACTGACTGACTGAGATATCAACGCACAGCCTAAACTACTGAAGTTAGAAACTTGAAATTTTTACAGTTGGTTCCTTTTATGACGTAGGCGCACACTAAGAAAGGATTATTGGAAATTCCACCCCCTAAGGGGTTTAAATAGGGGATGGAAGTTTATATGAAACTCCGTCATTTTTCAAGCTGTTTCTATCAAAGTTGGTATTTGAGGTTTCAGTTAAAAATAAAAAAGTAGGTACGTGTGTCACAGTTTTTGAAAATTCCACCCCAATATCTCATTACACGCGGACGAAGTCGCGGGGGCAAAAGCTAGTTTAAATATATAAAAGGAAAAGGTGACTGACTGACTGATCTATCAACGTACAGCTAACCACAGAAAGCAACGGGCTGAGGCGTACAGCTATTTTATAACGTGGGCATCCGCTAAGAAAGGATTTCTGAAAATTCAACCCCTAAGGGGATCAAATAGGGGGCTAAAAAATCGAACTTAACGTAAGCGAAGCCGAGAGCAAAAGCTAGTAATGGCACACTCTGAAAAATAATTATTAATTATAAAAGGTTTCATTTTTGATTCGTCTTCATAGAGAAAGATAAAATTTATATAATCATATGAAAACTTTTTTAAAGTACAGATTTTAGCCAAGTTGAACTTGAGTAATATTCTCCTCTCCCCTCCATATAAACGGAAAGCTTGTGTTGAGAGTTGGTAAGAGTATAGTGCAAGGGATGGGAGTCGAACTTGCGACCTTTAAGTTTTCAGTCCACTGAGTTATGGAGGCCACAAGCGGCAAATATGGCGTCTTCGAAAAAAAAACTCTTTCGAATCCGAACCTCTATGGATTTTTTTGAATTTTCAGTTGATATTTTTTAACAGTCGTGTTTTGTTTTTTAATAGTTATTTTCAAGCTTAAAATAGCTGAAATTCAGAGCTTGTTAAAGTCAAGACACTTGAATAGGTATCTGAGGTGTCAATGTTAACTGTCAAAATTGTTGTATCAGTGTTTTATCGAAATAGCAATTAACTTAAAAATATATGAATAGGTACTCAAGCACCTACTTAACTACGTACTTTAACTTTGTGGGTGCGGAAATCATACAGGAAAAATATATTTATCTTGCCTACATTACGTATACATACTTAATAATAATAGGAGAGATCCTAATCAATTTTGTACTCGAGGAAAAAGAATTTGAATTCTAATTTCGCTTTAGGAGCATTAACTAATACCTACAAGATACTCTTATATAAGTATTTCATTGTACAATTATTAAGTCTGTTTTAAATTCTTTTCGCCACCACACATAATGCTTTGCACAGGAAATACGATATGGATGCTAATTTATGCAAATAAACAATTGCGTAATTAGCGAAATATGCATTTATTAGCGTTATGCTCGTCCTCGCTACCTTGACATTCAATATTACTCGGGTATAATAAATAAATGGCTTTTGTTTTAAAAACTCCTTTGTTTATTTCCGATTCTATTGCTTACTAAAACAATGGGTTTCTGAACGAATTTTCGGGGGTTTTTGTCTATGCCTTGATGTCAAACATGACATGTCTTTCATTTCATTCCCGCCAATTTTATAACGGGTTTTTTTTTAAATTACCTCCTACATCCGTGGCTTTGAATAGTAGGCTTTTTAACTTTAATTTTTTACAGATTTCACTTAAAAAAAAACCTTTAACGGTATTTAAAATCATTATAACATAGTGAGTTTCGCATGAAAACTCGTTTCTAGTGTTAATAATAATAATAACAGCTTTATTGTTTCCTTAATAATAAAAATAAAACACATCCAGCTAATCAATCTTCTATTTTAATTAGGTGGAGTCCACTCACAAAAATCACCATCAAGACTCTCTTTCTATCTTGCATTACTTTTCGAAATGTCACTGTCTATTCAAAACTGTCAAACGGTGTCACAGATCAAAACAGAACCAGAACTACCGATTGACATCCTTTTTAAAATATTATTTGAGATTCTTAACAGTCGGCCATTCTGATTCTGTTTCGTCTGTCCCAGACGACAAGACATAGTATAATATGTTAAAACTGAGTAGGTAGTGAAATACCTATTATGCATTAAAATTAATTAGCACTAGCACCGCTACATGATTTCCATGATCTATAATTCTGTACAATAATAACAATCTCAGACGAAGACTTATTATATAAAAAAAAAAGTTAAGATTTGAATCCTAACAAAAATAAAATAATAAAAACAACAGCTTTTACTTGCTTAAAATAAACATACTTAGCTTGCTTACAGAGAAAAACATGATATACTTTTATTATTACTTAATTACTTTCATCTACTTGTACATTTTGAAAGTAACCAATTTCAGTTATAACCTACAACACACACTACAACTTAACTAATAAAAACATTAATTTATATTTATTTTAATCAATTATTAATTGGTTAAAACAAATACACCTGATACCATTTAAAAAAAAATACTTTTACTTCTCATTCTTAATTACTTTCATAGATAACAAACATTATTACTTGCTGCTGACAAATCTACTTGTACACTAAGCAAGTTTTAACTTTAGATATACTACACACACCCCTCGGCCATCCTATTTTCCAGAATGTCCTCATTCATCACAGCTTAATATTTGCTAATCACAGCCACAACACGACCTATTTTCACTTATCAATCACTCACTGAACATCTTTGTTTATCACACTAAACGATCACCACGTGCAAGGCCTCGGCAGGCGCGCTGTATGACGCCTCCAAAGGCGTGCTGATGGGACACCTCGGCAGGCGCACTGTATGTCGCCCTCACAGGCGCGTTGAACGACACCTCGGCAGGCGCGCTGTACGACGCCCCCAAAGGCGTGCTGATGGGCACCTCGGTAGGCGCGCCGCATGTCACCCTCACAGGCACGCTGAGCGGCGCCTCGGCGGGCGCGCTGTACGACGCCCTCAAAGGCGTGCTGATGGGCATCTCGGCAGGCGCGCTGAATGTCACGAACTAATGGCTCCTCCGTAGCAGTACAGAATCATGAGTTGTTTAGGGACACCGTTTGCCCACACAAGGAGCTCCGGCCTCAGCCCTGGTAACCAAGGGACACCGCTTGCACACACAAGGAGCTTCGGCCTCTGCCCGGATAGCGAAGGGACACCGCTTGCCCACACAAGGAGCTTCGGCCTCTGCCCAGATAGCGAAGGGACACCGCTTGCCCCCACAAGGAGCTTCAGCCTCAGCCCATATAATGAACGGACACCGTTTGACTCCAACAACGTATTTCGGTCTCTGGCGCCCCAGGTGAGATGGCCATCATCCGGTGGATCGTTGTGGTCAATAGTGACGTCCATTCACTCAGGTTAGGTAATACTACTAGATAAAAATACTAATATAATAGGTTAAAACATAATTCTAAGATTTGATCCAGAACGAGACACTTTTATAATGTCTAAGCTTAGTTTCAACTTTATCCACTCTCCACGTCATCAGTCTCACTGTCGGATTCAGAAATACTAAATCTTACCCATGGCTTTAATTTATCAACAGAAAAAATGCTCTGATACCTCTTTTTTGAATATCCATCTACACTACTTACTTCATAGCGATCATGTTCCATAACAGCAGTTACCCGGTATGGCCCACTATATGAAGGAGTCAGTTTATTGCTTTGACCCGGAGTCCTGATGTCCTTTTGAACCATTACTAAGTCTCCTACGCTATACATTTTTGGTTTACACCTCTTACTGTCATATCTTGATTTCATTTTCTCCTGCTGTTTCTGTATATTTACACTGGCCTCTTCACGAGTCCTTTTAATAGCATCTTCAGTGGATTCTAAAGTTGTTTCATGAATGTCATGTAACTGGCCCTCGAACGAGCTTACAGTTGATCTACCAAATATTATTTCCGTTGGAGTTTTACCCGTTCCCTGATTTATCGTGTTGTTCATACTCCATTGAACCTGATGAAGATATGTATCCCAATTTCTGTCCGTATCGCCATGACATAAAGCCGTTAAGGACGCAAGGACTGAACGATTATATCGTTCAATTTGCCCATTCGCCCGAGGCGTTGCTACAGCGTTCAATACGTGTTTCACTCCGAGAGATTGGAGGTAAGCTTTAAATTCCCGAGATGTGAAACTAGTGTCACGGTCAGATATTAAACATTTAGGCGTGCCGAATAAACTGAACACATCCCGAAGAACAGCGACAGATGTTTTACTCTTCGTATTTTTCACAGCACGCAGAATTATGAACTTTGTGTAACTATCTATTATCCCTAATATATACGTACTGCCTTTCTTACTCCTATTAAACGGACCTAAATGGTCAATGTGAAGACATTGGAAAGGAATATTCGGCTTAGGTATTGGGTGAAGAAAACCCGGTTTCTTCCCACCTGGCTGCTTAGCATACGCACATGGAATGCAGGCTCTTACGTATTTTTTTATGAATTGTGCCATTTTAGGAAACCAATAATCACGTCTCACCTTTTCCAATGTCTTCTCATAAGAAAAATGTCCGGCATCATCATGACATTGTTGGCATATTCTCCATCGAGCGTCTTTGGGTACGGCCCATCGTAGTTCTCCATTCACTTTTCTATAAATCTTTCCATCTTTTAATTCGTAGTTGTTTTTAATATCTTTAATTTCTAGACTTTTTGGATCTAACGCCGCCTTGATATGTGATAATTCCGGATCACTCATTTGAACCGATTGTAACCAATGTACTTCACTCACATGCAACACCTGGCATTCGTTACCATCAATTCGAATAGGATTCCGACTAAGTGCGTCTGCATGAGCCATTTGAGTACCCGGTCGATACTCGATACTAAATGTATATTCCTGAACCAGGAGCCACCAACGAGCTATTCGTGGGATAAGATCCCTTTTTGTTAAAGTCAGCCGTAGAGCATTGCAGTCTGTTACGACTTTAAAATCCAGTCCTATTAAATAGACTCTAAATCTCTTCAGTGATTCCACGACGGCAAGGGTTTCTAACTCATACGAGTGAAAACGCTGTTCTTCCACAGTCGTCTGACGACTGAAGTAAGCAACCGCCTTAAGTGGTGACTTACAGTCCTCACGTTGTAAAAGTATCCCGCCCAAACCATGAGAACTAGCGTCTGTATGTAACTCTGTTTCATACGTTGGATTATAAATCGCCAATATCGGTCGTACGGTAAGGACTTCCTTTAGGTGATTGAACGCTTTCGACTGTTCCTCTCCCCATTCCCATTTTGTATTTGATTTGGTAAGTTTAGTGAGAGGTTTAACTATTGAAGCGAAACCAGCTACAAAGCGTCTAAAGAAACTAGCTAGTCCTACAAACTGTCTCACTTCATGCACGTTTTGTGGAACTTTAAACCGCTCGACTGCCTCAGTCTTTTTTTTCCCAGGACGTACACCATCAGCGGAAATCTCAAACCCCAGATACTCTATGGATCTTCTAAAAAAATGGCACTTCTCTAAATTTAGAGTCAAGTTGGCCTGTCCAATCAATTCTAGAACAGACTCTAGTTTTTCCATACCTTCTTCGATAGATTTTGAGGATATGATTATGTCGTCCATATACGCCATGACACCAGGAATATTTTTTTGTTTAAGCAGGTTTAAGATAAGTCTTTGAAATACTGCCGGTGCGTTCGTTAAACCGAACGGCATCCGATTATATTCAAAGTGTCCGTCCGGAGTAACAAATGCGGTTAAATGCTTTGAATTTTCCGCAACAGGTACCTGGTGATACCCAGATGTCAAATCCAATGTAGTAAAATATATCTGACCAGACAAACTGTCGATTTGATCGTCAATCAATGGCATTGGATACTTGTCTCTCACAGTTTTCCGGTTCAGTGCTCTGTAGTCAACGCACAGTCTTACGTCGCCATTCTTTTTACTTACCATTATGATGGGACTGGCGTATTCCGATTGTGATTCCCGTATGATGCCGTTAGCGAGCATATTACTTATAATACTATTAACTTTCGCGCGTTCCGAAAATGACAGCCTATATGGTCGGTAAGTTACGGGCACGTCATCTTTTAACTGAATCTTAATTTCTGCCAACGATGTGAGACCCAACTCTTCCAACGAAAATGCAAAACAATTGCGATGCTTATTCAGAATGGTACATAAGTTCTCTTTTGTCTCGCGGTCGAAAGTATCATCGGTATTGATTTGTCCAACACCGATAGCTGCTTGAGTTTCGTCAGTACTTATCATATTGATATTGAGCGGAACAGGTTCATTAAGCGGTGCATCGGGAACCATATCACTTGAGAGGATGATAGCTCTAGATAACAAAGTACCCTTTATTATGGTAAAGGGTTCAAGAGTTAAACTTATCACTATGAACGAGCCGAGTCCGTTCATAATAGCGTATGCTCCTGGCAAAATCATATACTCCTTCCCATCTTTCATACATGACTCTGTATCGACATATATGGAACCCGTGAAATTAGTTTCTGTTTTAATTGCGATACTTTTAACACCAGTTATGACAATATCAACACTGTTGTACACTTTCAACCTACTAGATTGTTGTGTCAATTCTTTATAAAACACTAATTTATCATCAGTCTTAAAAGCCCTTATCCGAGGTAGTTCGGTCAAGGTTTGTCCTACGAGTACGTCCGTATTCATTAGTGCTGGGTCAACCAGATAAACCTCGACTTGCTCATCTATTGCGTCAAATGCAATCCTCACATTTATCTTCCCATAAGGAACGACCTTCCCGTGCGCAAATCCTTTTAATTCTGGCAATTGCGTCTTCTCAACTGGTACATTCAGTCGTAGGCCCAGATCCTTTTTCATTAGCGTACATTGGCTACCTAAGTCCACGAATGCCGTCATATTATATTTGTCATTAACACGGACTTCTTTGAAATATTTTTCGTTGCGATCATTAGTAGTTATTATGCTGAGAACATTCTTTGATATGTTTGTGTTCGCTCCTCTTGTATCTTGACTTTTAGTTGTAGTTGCAGTTACCGACCCACAATTTTGTTCCATGTGACCAAAACGACGGCATTTCTTGCATTTTAAAATCTCTTTCGGGCAACTGGTAACTGTATGACCGATTTCTGAACAGTTATAGCACTTTACTTGGAATGGTCGTTTTATATCGCTTGGTTTAAATCCTACCGGATGATCCCGTTTCACATTCTCCCGCCCTACATTAAAAAATTTCCGGGAATTATCAACCTGACCAGAAATATTTCTGAAGTATTTGAGCACTTCTTCCGGTTCATTAAAATTGCTTCCTTGCACATTCATGCGCACGTTTAAATCAAATATTCCATGACTGAGACAGTCTACAGCCTGCTTTCCTTTTAACTCGCATCGGTTAATCAGCATTATCTTATCATAATAATATTCCTCCCAGGATTCATTCCGTCTTGATTTTCGGGCTAACATCTCCGAAAGCAGCTCACCATAGTTCTGCTCGCATGGAAATGCGGCCAGTAGTTTATTTTGCCATTCAGACCATTTAAACTTTACGCTTGTCAAACCATCGTACCACCTTTTAGCTAAGCCCGTCAATTTCGGCAATGCGTAAAATATTGTCTGGCGCTCAGACCAACCATAAACATGAGCAGACTCGTTAATTTTTGAGAGCCAATCTTTCATGGTCTGTGTCTTACATTGTGGATTAAACTCCGGTATGACATTCTGAGATCCATGTAGACCTTGCGAACTAGGGTGTACAGAGTTTCTGTCATTTAACGCATCCACTAACTCTTTTAATATGTTGCCGTGTTGTTGACGTTTCGAGTGTCTTTGGCGGTCATATGATGAGTTTGTCGAGGAGGAAGAGCTCGTCCTGGATCGCCTCTTCCGCCGACGACTTTTTTGTTCTGTTTTAGAGCTTTTTTGTTTTGTTTTAGAGCGCTTTCTCTTACGGCCCCGAGAAAGTGGTGGTGAAGGTGTTCCACCATCTCTCGACCTACTCGTATTTCGCCCCATATTTTACTAGGCGCCCTCTCTTTTTTTTTTTTTAGTTATATAGATAAAAAATAACTTTTGACAAACACCTAAATAGAGTGAACGGACTATACAACTATACAACCAATTTAACTGAAAAAAAAAATCAATTGGTAGTCTTAGTTTATTATCATAAAGTTTTTAAACTTTGTATTAGGTAAGTATTGACAACTACTTTTTCAATTACATACTTTGAAATCAGTTTTATTAGTTTGTAATAATTTGAATGTAATGAAAACCAATCTTTGTTAAAATATATTACCTACTTTCAAGAAATTAATTCACCGTTATCTTATTATTTTGATAATTTTAAATATAATAATAACCAGTCTTCGTTAATAAATACTACTGAGTTTTAAGAAATGAATTCACAGTTCTCTTATTATCATGCTAATCACTAGTTGCAAAACATTAAATAAGTAATAATTTTTTTTTCTTATTTCTCATGCACGGGCATTATGGCAAATGTCTGATACTCATTTGATAGCAACATTATACAAAGGGCATCACCATTTATGATAAACATTTCCACCTAAAATAGCTTTTCATCCACTATCTATAGTGATTGATATAGCTTCGTTTCTAGTTTATGCTGTCCAATAAAATAATTTCCCTGATCACAATTATATAATTATTTAAGGTGCTGAAGCAATAAGACTATACTTAATGTAACTTAAAGTATTGCATTGATTTAGTGGAGAGAATATTTAAAGTAAAATAATGCACCTGGACAAAATTAACCAGAATTAAGTCAAACAAAATCAGGATTGTGTGCTTTGATTAGTTAATAACTGTATCTAGTCCTCACTAGTATCTTTCCAAACATGTCATACCTATTTTATATTAATGCATGCACACTGTTGCATGCAAATCTCTTTGAACTGATCATCGGTTAGATACCTGATGAATAACTTGTGAATATGAAAGAGCTCATTTCTTTTGTAAATTATTATTTATTCCCTCATAATAGTCAAGAATACATGTTTAAATTGTCAGACTATTTCTACTTTTCAAACTAGAGTGACATAACATTCAGTTTTCTTAAATAAAAAAATATGTCAAAGTATTAATAAGTATAAATTAAACACCTGACTAAGCTATATTTTAACACCATAATAACTAGACTAACATTTCAATGAATAATGATCCCTGAATTTACAAGTAACTACATAATTATAATTAGTCTCCTGACCTATCAATGGTTTGGGTAATGTCACCAACTTACTACTTCCTATTAATTCACTCCTTAACACAGTTCCACTCATAACTATTTTCCAAAAACTTGCGTTAATTTGCATCATATTTTAGTTACCAAATAATATCGATACCCAAACCTTAACGAAATGGTGGGAAGACCTAAGTGCCTTTGCATTTCTGTGTAATAGTTAGGGAATGCAAATCTCGCGAGATTGGGGCTCAAGCGAGATCTCGCGAGATTGTAAATAACAATACCGCGAGATCTCGCCAATTTCGAGATCTCGCGAGATTGGCGGTTTTGTGTGTTTTTTTTTGCAAATAATCACAATATTTGAATAAATTAGAAAAAAATAATAAAAATTATAACTATTATAAGATAATATTTATTTTCACGAATTTTTCAATAGACTTTTATGCATCAAATTGTCTATAATTTTTTAATAAACTTCTAAGTGTAAGACTTTGACGTACGTATCTATCAAATCACTGTGAAAGCACTGTATACATAGCACAGTTTGGTTACCTATTGAAAATATTTTTATTTTTTATTTTTTGAAAAGCAACTGCTGAGTTTCTTGCCCGTTCTTCAAATTAATTCGCGCACCGAACGAAACCGACAGGTCGCAACTCCGTCCGTGTCAGTCCGCGCTTCGAATAAGACTTTTTTATGCTCGAGTGCAATCTCGTTAATCTCGCGAGATCTCGCCCTTTTTTCGTACGAGATTAATCTCGCTAAAAAAGGCCGAGATCTCGCGAGAACGAGATCTCGCGAGATCGAGATTGCATTCCCCAGTAATAGTTACAAACAATAATGAACTCACCGATCCTCCTTCAACGCCTTACAAACCTTACAAGCGCGTGAATTGTAGACCACTTCTGAACTAATAAAAATAAAACACATCCAGCTAATCAATCTTCTATTTTAATTAGGTGGAGTCCACTCACAAAAATCACCATCAAGACTCTCTTTCTATCTTGCATTACTTTTCGAAATGTCACTGTCTATTCAAAACTGTCAAACGGTGTCACAGATCAAAACAGAACCAGAACTACCGATTGACATCCTTTTTAAAATATTATTTGAGATTCTTAACATTAAGTATAATTAAAATAAAATCTTTTGAAATCTTAAGCTTATTAAAAAAAAAGGATTACAATTAGGTTAGTAGACTATGTTAGTATTATTAAAATAGTCACTGTAAGGACCGCCTATGGCGGTAAAAGCCTCCTCGATTTACAACCATTTCTTTCTATGTATAGCTATTCTCGACCATGTGTTTCCTGCCACGCTATGTCGTCATACCACCATGTTGTTTCTAGCTATTACACATTGCTAAATTAGTAGAAATAATGGCATACTTTGAACTTTCTTTTCACAAACTATTTATATTTAAAATAGGTAACAAAAAAAAAACAGCTGAGAACCGTGGGATATATAAAGCTTTCTAACCTTGAAATCCAATATAAAAAGCCATTTATCAAACAAGGGGTGCAAAACAACACAGTGATGCAATATGACATAAAAAATTTAAAGGTGTCAAAATAAATGAAGGGGAAAAGGGCCTTGTAATTTTTGAGGGTTCTTTTATATGGCCGCATGATTAGAATTCGTTTGAATTTGAATGGATTGCTTACTCATTCAGAAAATACCGCGATGAATACCTAATTCATTCATTCATTCATTCACTGTCTACCGATGATTGGAAACCTGTAGGTACATAGCGATGGTTTGAAATAAATGAAAACTAAACGCCTAAGCCACAGATTAATGATACAGTTATAGGTACAGTGACCTCTATAATTAGTCTATGATTAACACTGGAATCGCTGTTTGTATACAAAATATGACAGCTTAAATTATGGGTCAATTTCAAGCGCCACATTTGATATGGCGAGTGTCTCGTGAATATAGGGATGCAGGAAGTGCCAAAAAGTATCAACTATCAATTGCCAACTAGTGCTCTCACTAATTTTAGTTCCATAGACACTCTTTTACAGTTTACAGCACCCACATGACGTCAATCAAGTAAGTCAAAAAAAAAATAACAATGTTGATCAAAGCATTGTTTTTTTTTTGTTTCGGCTAGAGGCAAAGGAAATTATCATACAGCCAAATTATTATAACCTCTTTTTCGTGTATGGGCGGTACCGACACAGATTATACGAGTATTAACTTATGAATGCATGCATGCATTGTATCGACGATGCAGGTGTATTTTTTCAGGTCTTTACAATCTCAGGTAATTTTGAATTCATCAGGTTATGATGACCGTACATTAAACCATTTTTTGCTTCATATTCTCGGGATTTTGAAACAAAAGTTAGTGAAAATAAAATTTCTGTAAGTATTTTGGGTAGAGGTTACTTTGTAGAATTTCATGATACACAAGAAAGGACTGTTTCAAAGGAGAAGGAAAACAGCGTAAGGTGTTATTTTGAAAAATTTTCGCAAAAATATAGTTTTGTAAGTCTACAAAATCGAATTTTACTATCGCTGCAATATGTAGGCAGGTATACAACTATCTTGTATTTATCTAGAGTGATAAGAGATAACAATTGATAAATCGAACGTCTGGTATTTGGCATATATTTGGAAATCGTTTCAACAGAGCATAGTATTCGCGTAAGTAGTATGCGCGTAAGTAAGAAAAGTAGGCTTTAGTCATAATCACTAGTCTAGAACTCTACAATATTATCAGTAACAACTTAGTAGCAAATATTCAGGCTTATTCCGAAAAAAAAAAAAAATTAAAACGAGTTAAGCTTTTCTTTTCAATAAAAAAAAATCCAAAATTATTTATTTCATGTAGGCCAACTTGTAGCTCTTATGACACGTCATGACTCTACCACCGGTTCGGAATGCAGATTCTGCTGAGAAACTGAGCAGTTGCTCTTTTAAGTACAATGTTCTTGGAAAAAAAACGTGTCATCACATGAAGAATCCAATTTACTTCGAGAAGTTAAAATTTATTTTTTTCATAATTTTTATTATTTTAGTTTACTAATTAACCACTATTTAAAAAGAATTCATCTCCCTTCGACGGTGGTTCCATTTAATTACAATATGGGGTTATTCAAGGGGCGGAGACCAATAAATTCCTGAAAAGCCGGCAACGCATTGGTGGTGCCTCTGGTACTACAAGTGTTCATGGCGACGGTAATCACTTAATATCAGGTGACCCGCCTGATCGTTTGCCCGCTATTCACATATAAAAAAAAAGGAGCGGCGGATTGCAAAAACCGTCCCATCATTTATTTATCTAAATATATAAAAGGCAAAGGTGACTGACTGACTGACTGATCTATCAACGCACAACTCTAACTACTGGACCGATCGAGCTGAAATTTGGCATACAGGTAGCTGTTAGGACGTAGAGATCCGCTAAGAAAGGATTTTGGAAAATTTCAACCCCAAGAGGGTTAAATAGGGGGTTAAAAAATCGAACCTAACTTGAGCGAAGCCGCGGGTTAAAGCTAGTTCAATCAATAAAACTACTAGCTCCGTTTCAGATGCATAATCTAAATATATAAAAGGCAAAGGTGACTGACTGACTGACTGACTGACTGATCTATCAACGCACAGCTCAAACCACTGGATGGATCGGGCTGAAATTTGGCATACAGATAGCTATTATGACGTAGGCATCCGCTAAGAAAGGATTTTGGAAAATTTCAACCCCAAGAGGGTTAAATAAGGGGTTAAAAAATCGAACCTAACGTGAGCGAAGCCGCGGGTTAAAGCTAGTTCAATCAATAAAACTACTAGCTCCGTTTCAGATGCATAATAATTTATACGTAAGTAAAAATTGTTATTGATAAGCAATTATTATATTACGTAATTTAATTGATATCAATTGTTGACATGCCATGTGTTTTAAAACGTGTCCAAAGCGATTACGAATTACGATAGCTATTTGTAATAAACTCGGAGCTTACAGTGTAAAATAAGAGATTAAAATTAGTGAACGATCGTGCCAAAAAATAACATCGAATAATTCGAATAATTTGCTTCTTAATTATAATATTATTATGTAACCATTCATCATTCATTATTGCAAAGAATAATCACATCATAAATCTTTGTTTTTCCGGCTGTACATAAGTTTTCCTTATTTTTTCTAAGATTTTTTTTATTCTAAAAAAACGTTATGGCACCGTTTCGCAAGCTTCTTCTGTCGATTAAAAAAATCTCGTGAATCAGTTCAGAAACCCTGGAGAAATCGATGAACATACGTCATACATAGAAAAAAATATATACTGGCCCAATTGATAACCTCCTCCTTTTCGGAAATCGGTCAAAAATCTCAAATAATTGTGGATAATATTAATGATCTTTTTCCTCAAAAATAAACAATAGATACATTAATAAAGTTTGTGTTAGCAAGAAAACAGTGCTCTATAAATGTAGGGTTTGAACTGTTGACCTTTCGGATTTAACCCGTTTCTTACTCATTGAGCTAATCAGGCTCTTGGGTACTTAGGACAAGTGAAAAGTAATTACATTTGAAAGTAACAAAAACGTTATAGTTTTTTAATTGCCACCAAAAACCACTTAATTGTCCAGAACGATAAAAGTCTGATGCAAAAGGAAATCGACAACCAAGTGGTCTAAGGCTGACTACAGACTTAAGGGCTCGCGACAATCTTGTCTTCTGAGACAAAATAAATTCTAAATAGATTATTTAAAACCTCAATACGATTAAGAAAAGTTACTTAGTTTATTTGGTTCCATAACAAAATGTACAACCTCAATACGATTAAGAAAAGTTACTTAGTTTATTTCCTTCCATAACCAAATGTACAAATAAAAAGAAAGCATTTAAAATTGGCTTTTCCGCCCATTATGTCACACAAGCAAAAATTTTATTACTCAGCATTATTGCTGCAGCTTTTTGATAACCTGAGTCCTGTAGCGTTAATATAAGATTTAATTCAATTGATCGAATTCGTATTCGATGATATTAGCGTCAAAGTAAAATGATCCTTAACAGTATTGATTTAAAATCACAAATTCAGTGCAATCATTTTTTATTTGGAGCGTATCCGTATACGTAAACGTATAAGAATGCATGCATGAAATTGACCTCTAAGTCAAAGCTGTTATGGTTCATTTTACTGGTAATCTGTTGGAACAAGATCAAGTGTAATACGCACGAGTTTACGTTTTTCTCTTTACGAGTTTATGGTCGGAACGTTTAGTTATTTTTGTGCAACGGGTACCCGTTTGAACTATCGTTAAAAGCTGAAAATCGAAAGGTCAAAGCTGGTCCTGTTGCACAAAAGTAACGTAACATTCCAACCTAATTTCGGCGAGCGACTTTCTCCTTTAAAGAAAAAAAATTTCTTTATCTCCGTCTTCCGGCTGGCCGATTGCGGAAAAAATGCATCAATCATTGCTACAATCCCAATTGTGGTGATTGGCAGAATTTAAAGCATTCTTTTTAGACAATCCCAAAGTCTTGGAATTGTGATCGGCCTTAGTAATTAAGTAGCTCTCGTTTTTGTACGAAAAGCCTTTAAAATGCAAATAAGATGTAGAAGGTAATTGTGCTAAGTAACGGTTCTTAAAGATCGTGCAGGAACGCTAAGTTAAAAACAGCGGTTCGGAACAGTTTAATCGATTTTTCGAAATCGATGTTCTAGTCGATTTATTGAGTCGGTCAAACGCCCTGACCTCTATAGTTAGTCTATGATTAACACTGGACCGGTTTTTCCTATACAAATGACAGCTTAAAAATTATGGATCAATTCAAAGCGCCATATTTGAAATACGAGTGTCTCTTTAATTAATAATGTTATAACTTATAACTAATATCCCTATAGGGATGCAGAAAGTGTCGAAAAGTATCAACTAGTATTCCCACAAATTTTAGTTCCTTGGACAGTCGTAAGTCGTAACGCTTAAGATTCATGAGAATGGCTTAAATTGTTTGGTAGTTTATTACTTTGTAAATATTTTGAACAATAAATGAAAAAAAAAAAACTGCTAAAAGCGTCAAAATGGCGTCAATCTACTTGATTGGCCAAAAATATGACTGCAGCATGTACAGTGTTAATATTTGATTATTTATTTATAGAGATCATTGGGCAGTGTAAATTAAACCCATACTCCTAAAAGCCTTTACACCACATCATACTGGAACGCTAAATCGCTCGGCAAAATTAATATCTAGAATTTCTAGGTTTTTTAATTTTAGATCGAAGATTAAAATGGAATTTTCCCGATGACAAAACTTCTGCTTCGTAATAAAGACTATACTTATGTAAAAAAAACTATATAAATATTTAGGTGCTGTAGGTCAAGTTTCTTGTTGATTCGCAAGTATTAACTTTGGTAGCGATAGGAAAAAAAACAAAAAAAAAAAAAAATACATACACGTACAACTCTTCTTATCTTTAAGAGTATTTAAGTACCTATTTAAGTACTGTACTGTAAAGCTATCATTCTCACATTTTTGCTGAAAATCAGGAGCACACATACGACAAAATTATTGTATGCACCTCTACTCTCAGTCGACTGTAGTAGAGTGTGCTCTACATGCTCTAAAACTCTAAAGTGTCTCTTTTAACGAATCCTTCAAGCAACGGATTGAACTGAATTTTTACATATACTTGAGGATCAGGAGAGTGACATAGGCTACTTTTTATCCCGGAAAAGTAAACAGTTCCCACGGGGTTTTTAAAAACTAAATTCACGCGGACGAAGCCGCGGGCATCAGCTAGTTATCAATATTTAAAAATATTTAAAAAAGTAAAAAAAAACATACCAATGAGTGCAAGTAAAAGCGGTGACAGCCAATAATTTCATTTCATTTCAGTTCATTCAATTCACGAGGGTACGCAACTCATGTTTGTGTGTGTGTCGTATCTATGTAAGTGGGAGCGAGAGCTTGCTCGCACCTACCCGCTCCCACCTAGGTTCTTGACAGGCACACACTTATACAGTGTGCATGTACGCGACGTAACCACAAGTAAAGCTCACGCGCCCTCGTGAATTGCAAGAACTATTTATACACCTCGAAGTTTTTGGAGTTACGTGCGTTTTCAGCAATTAATACCTTAAATATCGTTAGGAAACCTGCACACCTAAGAACTTTCCGTAATGTTGTGATCAGGTGTAATCGCAGCCAAGCGCTAGTCTATATTATTAAAAAAAAAATCACAAATTATTGATATTTTTCTGCAGACGCTACCAAAAACGTGTTAAGAACCGGTACAAGCGGTTATGTGTTAAAAAATGAATGAGCCATCTCGACTTTCTTCAAACAAAATGCTAAAAATTGCCTTAACCTTGTTTTAATGTCACAAGGAAGTTTCCAACAAACGAGTTGACGAGTTTTTATCGAAACATCGATAAGTGAACAACTTTTTATCGATATATTTTATCGACAACAATCGAATGAAAATGAATTTTACGAGACTGGATATTTTTGTAATTTGTGTTTATTTATTTTATATTATTATAGGCAAATTATAGAACTTGTTTATTTTAAAGTTTTTGTAAAAACCATAGTAATTATAGCTTTATACAGTACATTTAAATTCATTGTAATATAAGTACTTGTAGTTAAACTGTAATTGAATGAAATTAGTGGGTACCTACATTAAAAAAGGTAGACGAGGTTCTGACGACCTTCCTAGCGCAGTGGTGAGCGCTGTGGTCTTATAACTGGGAGGTCTCGGGTTCGATTCCCGTCGGGGACAATTTAGGAATTTGAAATTTCTGAATTGTCTCTGGTCTTGTCTGGTGGGAGACTTTGGCCGTGGCTAGTCACCACCCTACCGTCAAAGACGTGCCGCCGAGTGATTTAGCGTTCCGGCACGATGGCATGTAGAAACCGATTAGGGGTGTATGGGTTAAATCTACACTACCGAATCCCTTCCAAGTTAGTCCGCTAGCATCTTAGACTGCATCGTCACTTACCATCAGGTGAGATCGCAGTCAAGGGCTATCTTGTCATTGAATAAAAAAACAACACTCAGACATTCCCAGAATTAGATTTATGGACATACGAACTGTGTTAAGTAAACAAGTTAGCCTTTACATAATTGACGTAAAGTCTATATGTGTAGCAGAATCTAGAATATATGAATTGATATTAAGAGTGCTTGAGCTATGTCAAGGTAGATACTAAATCAGCGTACAATAAACAACAGAATTTTTCTAAATATAATATAAAAAGTAAAGGTGACTGACTGACTAACTGACTGCCTGACTGACTGAACTGATCTATCAACGCACAGCTCACACCACTGGACGATCGGGCTGAAGTTTGGCATACAGATAGCTTTTATGACGTTCGCATCCTCTAAGACAGGATTTTTGAAAATTCAACCTATAAGTGGGTAAAATGGGGGTTTGAAAAATCGAACTTAATGTGAGTGTTCAGGATCCGGATAGCCGTGGGAAAATGATAGGCACAAACCCCGAACGTATGAGCATTAATTAAAAAAAAATACATGCAATGTAAACATATAGACCATCCTCAACGCTATCGCGACACAACTTAAGACGGCGCCATCTAGTGTAACGACGGAAAACATTTTATAGGGAACTTGATTTACTTAACGTATAGAAATTTAGACAGTGAGCGAAGCCGCGGGCAAAAGCTTGTTAGACATATTATCGGAAAATTGTCTGGTGGGATGCTTTGGCCGTGGCTAGTTACCACCCTACCGTCAAAAACATGCCGCCAAGCAATTTAGCGTTCCGGAACAATGGCGTCAAGAAAAATGATTAGGGGTACGGGTTGAATGTACACTGCCATACCCCTTCCAAGTTATCCCGCTAACATCTTAAACTCCACTCCATCGTCACTTACCATCAGGTGAGATCGCAGTCAAGGACTATCTTGTCATCGATGTCTACATACATAGACAATCATAACCACAGAACACTGCTCTTACCACAGACTATAACAGAATAATAAACTTAGAACAGGAATGTAATAGTAAATTACTATTGTATTTATTTTATTAATAAATTATTATTTGTAGCTAATTATAATTAGCTACAAATAATAATTTCATAAAAACGATGATAATTATCATCGTTTTTATGAAACAAAAATGTAAAAGTAGGATAAAGTGTAAAAACTGTAGTTACTCTTTTAAAGAAGTATGTACCTATTTACGTAGCCGTGTGTACAAATAATGTTAACTTCGACGCAATTCCTGATAAGGTATCGATTTTATATTCTCATTCCAGGGCGTAGTGTAGTGCAGTACTTTACCGAAGTGCTTGTTACCAGTAGGTCACAAAGTTAGACGCATACATAGACAGAGCATAGACAAGCTGTCAATCTCACTGTGGTTTGACCATAAAGGGGTGAGTAAAAAAAGTAATGGGTATATACTACGTTTATGGGTTTAAAACAGGCAGGTCAATTAATTTAAAAGTAATGACCGCTGAATTTCGGCCAAGGCTAGAGAGTAAGAATAAATAGATTGTTAAATCTTCGTATGTATCAAATTACGCCAAAAATATCATAGATGGCGTTACTTTGATTGGAGATCTCGCTCGCATGGAGTTAGAAGTTGCAGCAGTTTTGAAATTTCAAAAAATTCTGAAAACCTTTTCTAGATATTATAATTACCTTTTTAGATGCCATATTTTAAGTCTAACATTATTATAGTTACGGAAATATTCAGGGAAGAACTGTCGCATATCGGTTTCATCGTTTCTATTTAAGCTCGCACGTTGGCAACAAACGTGTACAAACTAAAATTACTTTTAAACTTTAGTTGTACACGTTTTTTTTGAAAAGAATTTTTATTACCAATATGAACCTTCGATCTGTCAAAGGAGAAATTAGGTTATATGTCTTGTGGGAGGCTTTGGCCGTGGCTAGGTACCATGGTACCGTCAAAGACGTGTCGCCAAGCGGTTTAGCGTTCCGGCACGATGGCGTGTAGAAGCCGACTAGGGTTGAATGTACAATGCAATATCCAGAGGCGTAACTACAGGGTGGCATGACGGCAAAATGCCACGGGCCCCAGCCGGCAGGGGCCCCTGGTCAGAGAGGGCCGGAAGCTCAAGATGATCATAACATTTATAGCCATTCCTGTGACTACGGCTAGTGCCGAGCGATCATTTTCAAAATAAAAATTGATATAAACTAAACTCTTTGGGACAAGAAAGGTTACGCACAGTGGTAAATTTACCAAATGGCTGATTTGACTGGAGCCTAGGGCAGCAGATTTTAGGGGTGGCGAATTTGGGGCCAAAATTTTTATTTATGCCTTACAGAAATTAAAAAGATACATATTTGTAATAACAATAACTAAATAGTTGGTAGGACCGACTTTACCTACGATGCCGAGTGTGCGGCGCATACAAGCGTAGTGTCTCAAGCGCCAAAAGTACAGGACTAGATATGGTGTAATGCAGAATAAAAAATTTCGCGCTCACTTCGTTCCTGAAAATGTCGCTTTTACGTTGCTATTGTAGGTGCCAAGAATGAACTACTAAGTGCCGTAATGTATTCATAAAAAATTTCGTCGCTTTTACGTTGCTATTGTAGGTGCCAAGAATGGACTACTAAGTACCGTAATGCAATCATAAAAAATTTCACGCTCGCTTCGCTCGCGAAAATGTCATTTTTATGTTGCTATTGTAAATGCCAAGAATGGACTACTAAGTGCCGTAATGCAATCATAAAAAATTTCGCGCTCGCTTCGCTCGCGAAAATGTCGCTTTTACGTTGCTATTGTAGGTACTAAGAATGAACTACTAAGTACCGTAATGTATTCATAAAAAATTTCGCGCTCGTTTCGCTCGCGAAAATGTCACTTTTATGTTGCTATTGTAGGTGCCAAGAATAGACTACTAAGTACCGTAATGTAGTCACAAAAATTTCGTCACTTTTACGTTGCTATTGTAGGTGCCAAGAATGGACTACTAAGTACCGTAATGCAATCATAAAAAATTTCACGCTCGCTTCGCTCGCGAAAATGTCCTTTTTATGTTGCTAATGTAAATGCCAAGAATGGACTACTAAGTGCCGTAATGCAATCATAAAAAATTTCGCGCTCGCTTCGCTCGCGAAAATGTCGCTTTTACGTTGCTATTGTAGGTGCTAAGAACAGACTACTAAGTGCCGTAATATTACTTTACGGCACTTAGTATAAATACAATACGCTCCGACTTAAAGGTTATTAGAAAATCAAGTAATTGTAATTGCGTTTGTATGTACCTACTTCACGTAGTGATTTATGAAAAAATAAAAAATACTATCTCATTGGGTGAGCTTCTTTATATTGGGGGAGGGAGGGCCCCATCCGATGAATTTGCCACGGGCCTCAAACGGTATAGTTACGCCTCTGGCAATATCCCTTCTAAGTTAGCACGCTACCATCTTAAACTGCATCATCACTTACCATCAGGTGAGATCGCAGTCAAGGTCTATATCTTGTCATCGAATAAAAACAAATGTAAACACCCTACAACTTCAACGACAAAGATAAACGCTAAATTAGGTCACAGCATAGACAAAGAGTCCACCTTGTGCTATGTATCAATTACAGATAAACCGAAAATAATAAATCTTTCGTCTCAACGCGCTATCGCTTATCATAACGAGAAAGGCCCAGTGCCCTGGGGCCACTATTTCACAACGGCACTAAATTAAAACGATATTTAAGTGAGCCGGACATTTCTCTCTATTTTGTGTTTTGGGAGTGTTGATACACTAAATTCGAAGATCTTCAAAAATACTCTTGGTAGAGCAGGCCTGGCGTGGTTATTACGATGTTTTTTTTTTAATATATCGCTCGTTTGCGACAAGGGTGACATAATTCAAAATTTACCAATTTTAGTGTCGAAAATTTATACTTTTTGCTATAAAAACAACATTACGTTAAGCACAAAAAAATAAGAGCGAGAGAGATTGTGACTTAATGCTCTGTCGCTTTGTTGGCCGCTGTGTTGTTTCGAGACCGCAGCACCCACAAAACATTACTCTCTAACGAGAGAATTCTCTCATCGTCGATTTTGAATTATGTCACCCTTGTCGCAAATGAGCGATATAATAGCGGGTAAACGAGCAGGAGGATCACCTGATGTTAAGTGATTACTGCCGCCCATGAACACTTGTAGTACCAGAGGCACCACCAATGCGTTGCCGGCTTTTCAGGAATTTATTGGTCCGCCCCTTGAATAAACCCATGTTGTAAATAAGTAGGAACACTGTCGAAGGGAGATGATTCCATAATTTGGTAGTACGTGGAAAAAAGATCTGGAGCAACGGATTGTCTAAGTGCTCCAGGCACCCAGGTGGTGAGGGTGAAATTGCGTTCGGTGGCGTGCGGTGCGGTTGTAGAAGTTAGGGGGCGGAATAAGATCAAACAGCTCTTCAGAACACTCCCCGTTATATAGCCGATAGAGCACGCAAAGAGAGCTTACGTCTCTGCGGTGCTCCAAGCTCTGCGCTCACAGCGCAATTCATGGAACTATAAAAATTAAATATTGTAGGGCGAGAATTCAAAGAAAACGCGTGACGTCGTTGGTACGGGTTTATTTATTGCACAATATAAACAGAATAAGTGTTAGACTACTTAGGACAAAGTACTTGCTTTCAAAATGTCCGTCCCAACAAGGGTGGAAGCGGAATCTTTACCACAGTCCACAAGTATTTTGTGTGTACTGCTGGGGTCGCTTTCAACATAGTCCCATCAAGGTGGAAGCTACCTATGCCACGACGTCGCAGTAGTGCGAGTAGATAGATTTTGCATCAGGTGGTCGGCCTATATAAGGATGGTCCACGGTTACGATCTTAGCGCGAGGCAGCTGACCGGTGGCGCCATCTCGTTGGCGGTTATGGAATTAGCCGGTGTTACAATATTAATTAGTTAATTCATTAATGAAATGAATGTATCTAGTGCCGAGGTTTATATCATTGGTGGGGAGCAATATATCCCACTAATTAGGTAGTTGTGAATGATAACAAACTTCGTTTTATTTTATTTACTCCTTCTAGAGTTTGTTTTGAAACACCTTTCAATACGTATGTTAATTTAATTATGTAAGTGCCTAATAAGTGGTTTTAAGTGTTTTAGTCACAGAACTTAGAAAAGGTATAGAAGTTTTATGTCTGGTGGTGGTCTTGGGTTCGATTCCCGGCGGGGGCAATTTAAGAATTTATAATTTCTGAATTGTCTCTGGTCTGGTCTGGTGGGAGGCTTTGGCCGTAGCTAGTTGCCACCCTACCGTCAAATACGCGCCAGAAAGCGATTTAGCGTTCCGGCACGATGGCGAGTAGAAACCGATTAGGGGAATGTATCACTGCCATACCCCTTCCAAGTTAGCCCGCTACTATCTTAGACTGCATCGTCACTTATCATCAGGTGAGATCGCAGTCAAGGACTATCTTGTCGAATAAACAAAATACTAATACTACTACTACTTACTATGTACTACTATTACTACTACTACTAATAATATGTTTTTGTATTTACAAGTATACAAAAATAAAATAGAGGATTCACTATGAGTTGTCTAGGTTTATCTAGTGACTAGCTTTTCCCCGTGGCTTCGCTCATGTTAAGTTCGATTTTTCAAACCCCTATTTTATCCCTTTAGGGGGTGAATTTTGAAAAATCCTTTCTTAGCGGACACCTACGTTATAATAGCTACGAGTATCTACATGCAAAATTTCAGCCTGATCCGCCCAGTGGTTTGAGCTCTGCGTTGATAGATCAGTCAGTCAGTCAGTCAGTCATCTTTGCCTTTTATATATTTAGATAACCACTTCTTATCATGTTTTCATTCTATGAAGTAGGTGTTTACATACAGTCAATGATTTTTGCTGGAAATACTTCTTAATAAACTTAATAGAATAAACAATAGATATTGTACTCATTATAATAAATTGTAGTTTCAAGTATATTTTATGGAAAGTGTGTTTGTTTGTTGGTTTCCTTGTTTGTGTGGTTGGTTTGTTGGTCCTTCAATCCCGCTGCAACAAAGCTACGGATCAACGTGATTTTTTGCATGGGTATACTTGAAGATCTGGAAATTGACATAGGCTACATTTTATCTCGGAAAATCAAACAGTTCCCGCGGGTTTTCATCAGCTAGTTTTTTATATTTATTAAAACCATAAAGTTAACATTCCAGGAATGCTAACTTTATGATTAAAACCTTTTTGGAAAGGACTCGTTCTAAATTCAAATAGCTGTCATACATCTTATAGACTAAACAAGATTGAACCGTAAAATAACCCATCCATCGAACGGTACAGAACGGAAATCTGTACTTATAAAGGGGGGATGGTGGTACAAAAATAACCGTATATTTATTATCGCATACGTTTCCTTCCGTATCTTTGATCTCTGTAACGATGTATTGAGAAAACATTACTTATTTGTATTGCTTGTTGATGATGTAGATTTGTCTTTTTTAACATGAACGATGACTCATTTGCGTACGTTTTAAAGTAGGATTAATCATCGGTTAAGTAATGTTTAGCTTGTAAGTTAAGTAGGTAAGTAGGTCCAATTATGAGAAAAAGTTTTGGGAAGCTTCAAGATGTTTTCTAGTTCAAAAGCCCTGTTGAGATCTATAGAAAAGCTCTTAATCAGCTCAGACTCAAGATTGAGGTTCTCTTCTGCTTCTTTATCAACCGATAGACGTCCACTGCTGGACATAGGTCTCTTGTATGGACTTCCACAGACCTCGGTCTTAGACCGCCTGAATCCACCGGCTCCCTGCGACTCGTTTGATGTCGTCGGTTCACCTAGTGGGGGTCTGCCAACACTGCGCTTCCCGGTGCGGGGTCGCCACTCCAGCACCTTGGGACCCCATCGACCATCAGCTCTTCGAACTATGTGCCCCGCCCATTACCGCTTCATTTTCGCGACTCGCTGAGCTATGTCGGTGACTCTGGTTCTCCTACGGGTCTCCTCAATTCAGATTTTGATCTCGCAGATATGCCGAACATAGCTCAACCTTTTCCTATATACTTAGTATGTATAGATCATGAGTAGGTAAATACATATTCAGCAACCTGGCATGCCTTATCTCAGTTACGTGCGTATTTGGTCGCAGTTGACCCGGTCTATCTGTTTTATTGCTCTCAAATAGGAACAAGCTATGATTTCATCTTAATATTATGTTTATGCACTTTGGAGTGCATAGCTATTACTTGGGAACGGTTGTACATACCAACATATTATTTTAACGAAGACAGTACTTATCTAAAGAACGTTTAGTGAATTCATTTTTAGTTAAGGTCTACGGCTGTATGGGCATAGATTTTAGCCTGAAGAAGGGTTCAAACTTATGAAAAATTTTGTTGAGTTTCGTTTGAAACAGGCTAAGATCTTTGCGTATACAGCCTATTCAAACTTCGAAAACTTGAGGAGTCGGTATTAGTATAAATAGTAGGTAGGTATCATAAAGCTATACTTATTACAGTTTTTTCAAACGATATAAATTACGAACATTGAACACGCTAAACTTCCTGATACGAATTACGACATGCACAGATAAAAAACAAGGATTTAAAAAGTGGAACGCATTGTATTTTTAATACGAATAAATCTGAGCAAGGTCTAACATTTTTATTTTATTTTTTATTTCACAGATCAACGAAAACCAAGTGCCTGATGCGAAGCTAGTGATGTGCCTTGTGTGACAGTGTACCAGTGCCTAGTACCTACTAAATATAATATTTTTATATTTAACCAGTTACCAGTGGTATTAGTTAACCGTTTTAAAAAGTGACATCAGAATGGAGTTGAAAAGGCTGTCTATATGTTTGGCGTTCTTCGTGCTGGCCTACATCTCACATTGTTCAGGTAATACCATTTTCTTTTAATGTTAGTGATAAAATTAACGTTATTTTTATACGACTGAAAAAAGGAGTAGGTATATTGTTTTCAGGATTCATGTATTTTATGTATGTGAGTTTTTATATTCCACCATAACTTCTATACGCCTGCACCGATTTTGATGAATGAGGTATCGTTAGAATCCTTAGATTATTCCGGATGACACAGGCTAGTAAAATTTAAAAAAAAATGTTGGGGTGACCATGGTTCCGCATTAAAGGCTAAAGTTGAAAAATACATAACACTATAGTTCAATGTCCAGTGATTAAAAAAAAAATTTCATTTAAAAATGTGAATAAGTCCTTAATTTTTAGTTCGTTTTTTGGCTGGGCAGTCGTGTTTTTAATTTTTTTTATAATAGCTTGTGTTTAAATTGGATCGAGAATGCATTTCGCTGAATGAACTGTGAGCGACATAGCATAGACAAACAATCAATAAACAAGGAAAATGCCAAGGCCAGGTAGGTATCTACTAGTCTCTATGATGTGTTATCTGTGTAAATATTTTAAAGATCTGTTATCTTTGATGTGCCAATTGGCGCTGGTGATTCTTGTAGTTTTAGATTGACATAAACAATTGTAGGCGATAGTTCCTAAATAGTTCCACTTATGACGTAGTATTTGATAAGGTACGGCTTATTTCACCGTCCAGAAGTAAACTTTAATCGGCAAATAAATTTGAGATTCTGATAGCAATGTAAAAACTGTCAAAATGTCAAAATTATGTTGAAGTTTATTTGGCGTTAAGGAAAACCCCATTGTAGTGTCCAAAATGCAAGCTATCCCTATACCAAGTTTTATCAAAATCGCTTCTGCAATAGCGTTATGAAAAAGTAACAAATGGATTTAGCAATACAGAATAGGATGGACTATTTAGTTCTTTCATTTCACGAGGGCTCGTGGCTCATGGTTGTGTGTGTGTCGAGCTTGCTCGCGCCTAGGCACGCACACTTACGCAATGTGCATGTACACGACGTAACCACAAGTAAAGCGCACGACACTTCGTGAGATAAACGTACTATACTTATACTAAATTGTCACTTAAATAACAATTTTAGTCAGAGTTACATTTTTACGCTAGTTTCATGACAAAAAGCGGCTGACCTCGCCCGAATGATGTTTTGTTATTTAAATTATTTAGGATCTAGGGTAAAGCGGTTTCAGAAATAGTTCTTATTAGTCATCCCACGTTTTTCTTGGAAGACTATTTCTTCTCAATGACTGAATGAAGAAAAGAAAGACAATAAAAAATTGCTTGTTGAATTTGCAAAAAAAATTACCCATTATTTTTCAGGATTTAATATAAAATTATTCTATACTAACCGATGCCCGCGACTTCGGTCGCGCGGATTGAGGTTTTTAATTCCACGGGAACTCTCTCATTTTCCAAAAAAAAAAGACGTGTGGCACTCGGGGACTGCCGCGGTAAAGCTATTGCATAGCATTTTTTATCAACGCCATCTAGCAGTGAGAGGAGTCCCGTGTCAGATTATTTTCGTTACGGAATTTCTGAATTCGGTCTCCACGCTGGTCCGTGATAGAAGCTATGCAATAGCTTAAAAGTAGTTGGGTATTCGCCGGTTCTCCCCCAGTGCCCACCCCCTCAGTCCTTGGGGGGGCTGGTCCCGTGGATCTCCAAGGGTGCAAGGGTAAAAAAAAAAAAAAAAAAAAAAAAAAAAAAAAAAAAAAAAAAAAAAAAAAAAAAAAAAAAAAAAAAAGGTTTTGGGGTACGCCGAATCGATTGCGCTGACTCCCGTCTTCGTATCTTTAAAGGTTACAAAGTTAGCTTTTCGTAAAAACGGTCCCTAGATCGTTATCTAATTGCTAATCACTTGCTAATCACCTAATCACCTCGCTCATTATTTGCTTGCTCATTGCTTTATGGTATGTGTATGTGGGTTCAAATAAAACTTCTTATCTATCATTACTACAATTTATACTCTTTTAAATGTTGACTTAAATAACCTATACAACAGCATATCATTCTCTAGTGTATTACTGTTAAATAAATCTAAAAATTCGCAACTTGTGTAACCTCGAAACATGTAATACAAATACATTATACAATATTCTCCACAAACTGAGGTGTAATCATTTTGGATCCTTCTTGTATTGAAATACCACATTCTTGTATTTCTTTCCAGAAACTGCTTATGATATTTACTTGGTTGTCGTCCATATGAATCAAAATATTGTCCAACACCATTTATATCTATATACAAGCCTACCCAATGCGACCCGGGCTTATAGTCTGGATCTAGATTGCTTATTAAATAGGCTGGAGTTTCAACATATATTGGTAATCGGTTTGCAGCATACACATTGTGTTGGAGACTTGGGTGGATTTTTCTTAAATATGCCTTTATCTCTACTGTATTCATATTACTTCAGTACTACTGATCTTATCACTACAGTGGATCACAGATGAATGGGAAGTAAGATCATGTCGTTTCAGATATATTATGTACGATGATGGATAACTAAAATAAAAAATAAACAAATATTTCTTTTATCAATGTTTTATTTCAAACCTTAATAATAATGTAGGTACAAGTTATAACTTAATCCATTTACAAAATAAAGTTTCTTAACTACTATAGTCCACACTCACATTACGATTTTTATCAATTTCAATAACATTGTCAAACTCTGCATACACGATACAGTTGATCGTTTCAGGGATAGCTGTATCAAAACGAACTTCTAGCCTAACACTACCGTGCTTTATAAGATTCCAATGACTAGAGTGAGCTGATAAATCAGGAGTTAAATCAAATGCCAAAAGACAATAGCCTTTTGCATAGTGTTCCCTAGAAATTCCGTTTCCTTCATTTAAAAAATGGATTCCCGTCCCCGAGAATAATGTATGATAGGCTGAAGTGAAAGTATTCTCGAACGACGGTTGTAAAGCTTTTGAAGGTATTTGTTGCCCATCAATATATAAACTAAATGTATTCATTTGATAATTTTCAAAGTTGAATGGGTTTTTTGTAAGAGTTCCATTAAATGCTGCATTATTGACAAATCCAACAATACATCTTTTAGGAACTTGGCCAAGAAAAATGTTATCGAGTGTTTTACCCTGAACCCCTGAAGGTATTGTTAAAACTTTAACTTCAGCTCGAGTTATGGGATATTTTGCAGTAGTAGATGCTAAAACTTTTTGATGTGCAAGTAATACAGTCGGATTGATCCGCGCGCGTCGAACTATAAGAGTCGCATCTGTGATACATACTTTAAATTTTAAGTCAGTTGAAGAAGCCATAAGACTGAAATTTTCTCTTGAGCGAATTAATTTAACACACATTTCAACGCCATTAATCAAAAATTTTTCCTGATTAAATATAATAATATAAATAAGTCTTGATTCAATATCTTAGCTTTTAAATGGATCAACATATGGGACAAACCTATGTAGTCATCACTCATTCCGGTTATTTGAAATTCTATAGGTCCATCGTTAACAATTCCAACTATACTACTTTCTCTTATTACCTTATCACATGATTTGTTTAATGATAATTGTTGCAGTCATTGATAAGATTTTCAAATATAGATTGCTTAATTTTTATAATTGCCCAAAAGGAATGTTGTTTAACTAGTTAAGTACTCCATGACTCTTATCGATGTAACTAGACTTACTAATGGTATTTCATAATATATTTTACTATATAAGCCAAAAATAAATTGTTTCTTCCATACTACAACATCGCTATTGAAGTGTGTTACAGTTTGATTTCAAATCTATATTGTGTTTATACGAGTTTTTTTTATTTGGAGTGTGTGATAAATAAGTGTTGTGATATACAATGGAGGTGAGTGTGATTATAATTATTTTTAGTTTTTGTTTCATTTTAATAAATGAAAATATTTAGACATAATATCATTTCTCTTAGAAATTCATTCTACTTTTATTGTTACAGAATAAATCATACTCTGTTACAAGTCAAGAAAATAATACATATAAACAATATTACTTTCCTGAGAGTGCAGAAGAGGAAACACAAAATTTGTTTATAGAACATGAATTACCAACAAAGAAAATGAAAAGAACAGCAGATTTAGACATGTTTTTCGAAGTATCACCAAAAAGTAAAAAAAAATTAAATAGCTCCACAGTAGCGCAAGCCAACAAAGATGGTGGCACATCTTATATATCTACAAACGCTGACAATGGTGCAACGGCTTCTCATCTTATTAAAATAGAGGTTTATGATTTGAAAAAAATAAACAAAATACCTCCTTCTCAACATTGGAAACACGCGAACATAAAGATAAAGTATTATACGCAAAACACGAGTAGAATACTTGTTAATACTAATGAGATCATTTATAATATAACTAAAGAAATCGCAGAAACTAATGGCTGCAAAAAGTACTCGTTTAGTAATTAATATCTTAATCTATCGTTACTTAACTACATCATACAAATATTTCACCATAATTCAATTAGTGAATAAGGTTCAAACGTCGAATGAAATTAATAATACTTACCTGAGTGTATAAAAACTCATTGTAAATCTTATTATAATGTCAGTAAGTCTCCTATCACAGTTAAAACTACAGATCCCCCTCTGTTCTCCAATTAACTGTTAAGAATGGAAGATACAAGTGAAGTTTGTGTTAGTGCTTTCTTTGACTCTGTTGAAAATGAACTTAATGAAATATGTGAAAACTACGAAAACCCCAGTAGCACTTTATTCAACACATCAGACGATGAAGAACTTATTGAAGCTTTGAAGCATTGTGATTCGCAAGATTCATCTTATTATAACACTGAATTGTATAATATTTGTGAAGCTATTGATTCAATGATGTAAGTACTTTTAATTAAACATTATTCTTTTTACCCGACTACAGCTAAACCAAAGGAAAGGTTGCGATTTTAGCAGTCTATGTGTAAATGTTTGTATGTGACTATTTATGTATTTTCAACCACCAGTGTGAATAAACTACTGAACCATTTTTGATGAACGAGGCGTCAAGCGATTAGTTATGATGGTTCAAATGACATATGCTAAATTTTAACAAAATCAATTGACAGATGTTACATCTAATTTTCTATAGTTGAGTCACAGGTTTTAAACTTTTATCTTCGTTAAAATTATATATTATATGCATATTTTGTTTTTTTTTTAAGTGCTTTTTTTTTAACTTCTAGACCAGCTGAACAAAAACTGCAAACTGGCGGAGCTAAGCGGATCAATGACTTCGCAGAGAATAGCTCAGTGAAAAGAGTGAAATATAATGAAGGAGCCTCTACTTCGTCTGAAGAGCACCCAAACGATAACTCCACTTTATCAACTGAATATCCCGAAGGTAATAAAGTTAGGTGTGATATTTGCAAAGTTTTTGTAGCCAAGAGATATTTTACTAACCATTTAAAAAGTAATTTACATAAAAATAATCATTTAAAATCTCATCCATCGTTGTCAAATGTTTCAGTATCTGATTCGGCTTTTGGACAAAGAATAATAACCTACATAATAAATAATAAAAATGATGATTTACTGGGATTTAAGACACCTGAATCATTCTTGAATTCAATAAAAAATGATATATTATTCCTTATCCAAGAGTCGATTAAAGAACATACTGTTTTCAAAGTAAACTTCGTTTTACACGCAGATTTTATTCAACAAAGTAAAGAAATAACAAACTCGTTTGACTTTCAAACATCAAATTATATAGTTTTCCGTGGAGACGATCTAAACATTTTCCTGACTTCATTATGTGATACTTTTACAAATAAAATTAGTTCCTTTGAGAGAAAAGATAGCGGTTGGAGCTTAACAAACATAAAATGCTTACATATGAATGTAAATAAATTTAATCCACTTCGTGGTACATCATATATTGACTTACCTCAAGATATTAGAGCGAAAAAAGCAGTGATTAACGTTAAAAATGCTGATCATATGTGTTTTAAATGGGCATTACTTTCTGCTTTGTATCCTCCTGCTAATAATAAAACAGATAGAGTTTCATCATATTCCATGCATTCTGATAAACTTAAGTTTGATGGTGTGTCTTTTCCGGTTAAACTAACAGATATACCTAAAGTGGAAAAGCAAAACAATTTAAGTATTAATGTCTTTGGCTTAGAATATAACAAAGAAAAGAAAACTCACTGTGTTATAGGCCCCCTTTACTTTACAAAATCTCGTCATAGTACTCATATTAATCTATTATTAATCTCAAATAAAACAAATTCACACTATTGCTATATAAAAAATATGTCACGCTTAGTAAGCAAGCAAATTTCAAATCAAGAACACGCCGTTTACTTATGTGATGGTTGTCTACTACATTTCCCCAAACTCGAGAGATTAGAAAACCACCAACAAAATGATTGCATTCATATCATTACAGAATTACCAAACAATGAACTAACTAAAAAAAATTGGTTTGGTCAACCATCATCAAACGATAAAATTAAATTTGATAAATTTAATAAAAAGTTGAGAATACCATTTGTAATATATGCTGATTTTGAAGCCTTTTTGAAACCAATAAATTCATGTTCAAATGATCCCTCTAAACCTTTTACTGAGAATATTCAGAAACACGAAGTATACAGTTTTGGATATTATGTTAAATGTTCATATGATGATAGCCTTTCAAAATATGAAACATACACCGGTCCAGATTGTACTAAAGTATTCATGGAGCGACTCCATAAGGACATGAAACAAATATGTAGAAAAAATAGTTTTCAAAAATGCCCAAACCCACTAACAAAACGTGATGAAATTAATATTGCGAATTCGAATAATTGTCATATATGTGAATCAAGTTTGAATGGTGAATCTATTCTAGATTTTGACTGGCATACAGGAAATTTAAGAGGTGTGGCACATGAATCATGTGCAGAAAAATATCGAGCCCCTCGTCATATTCCTGTATTTTTACATAATCTCAGTAATTATGATGCACATTTCATTGTTCATTCATTGAATGTTATGGAAGGTGAAATCGAAGTATTACCTCAAAATAAGGAAAGATATATTTCGTTTTCAAAAAAACTATTTGTTAATAACCAAAAAATAAGTTTGAGATTTATAGATTCTTTCAAATTTTTGCCTTGCAGTCTTGATCAATTAGCAAAAAACCTCAACGATAATCAATTTAAATCTTTAAAAAAAACCTTTCCTCATAATGATGACTTTAGACGTTTAAGAAGAAAAGGTATTTATCCATATGAATACATGACTTCTTATGATTGTTTAAAATCTTCATCACTTCCATCTCAACCTCAATTTTACAGTTCTCTAACTAATTCAAATGTTTCCGATGCTGACTATAATCATGCAAAAGATGTTTGGGCTCATTTTTCTTGTCGAAACATGTTGGATTATTCCAATCTGTATTTGAAAACAGATGTATTGTTATTAACGGATGTATTTGAAAATTTTCGTGATCTTTGTATCAAAACATATAGTTTAGATCCAGCTCATTATTACACAGCTCCTGGTTTAAGTTGGGATGCAATGCTTAAATATACACAAATTGAGTTAGAATTATTAACAGACTATGATAAATTAGCATTTATTAAGGCTGGAATTAGAGGTGGCATATCTCAATGTAGCAATCGTCATGCAAAGGCCAATAATCAGTTTATGGAAGATTATGATAAGGATAAACCTAATTCATATCTAACATATTTAGACGCTAATAACCTTTATGGTTGGGCCATGTCCCAGTATCTTCCAACAGGAGGATTTGAATGGGTTAACACGGAAACAAACTTTAAAGTACCTGACACATCTGAGTTAGGCTTTATTCTCGAAGTTGATTTGGAATATCCTAATGAACTTCATGATTTGCATTCCGATTTACCTTTATGCCCTGAAAATGTTATAATTGGTAATTCTAAAGATATCAAGTTAGTACCCAATCTTAATAATAAAACGAAATATAAAATTCATTATAGAAATCTGAAACAATGTCTTAGTATGGGTATAAAGTTAACAAAAATCCATCGAATATTAAAATTTGAACAAAGTCCTTGGTTGAAAAGATATATAGACCTAAATACCAATATGCGAACTTTAGCTACATCAGACTTTGAAAAAGATTTTTACAAACTAATGAACAACTCTGTTTTCGGTAAGACTATGGAAAATATTGAAAAGAGGGTCAATGTTAAACTATTAACACATTGGGAAAATCGCGGTAAATCCTTAGGAGCACAAGACTTGATTGCTAAACCTGAGTTCCATAGTTTATCAGTTTTTAACGATGAATTGGTTGCAATACAGTTGCGGAGAACTAAATTAACTTATAACAAACCGATATATTTAGGCTTTTGCATTTTAGATATATCTAAAACTTTAATGTATGAGTTTCATTATAATTATATGCTGAAAAAATTTAACAATAATATTAAGTTATTATATACAGATACAGATAGTTTAATTTACCAAATTTTTACTGACAATTTTTATGAAGATATCAAATGTGATCTAATTAATTATTTTGATACATCTGATTATCCACAGGATAATATTTATGGTTATCCAAAAATCAATAAAAAAAAGTTAGGATTTTTCAAAGATGAAAATAATGGAAAGATCCTACGAGAGTTCGTAGGATTAAGATCAAAAATGTATGCATTGGATGTGGACCATCAAACTTTCGCAAAAGCAAAAGGGGTAAATAAAAGTATCACAAAAAATATGACAATGGAAAATTACAGATCGTGTCTACTTGAAAAAAAAATTCTATATTGTAATATGCTTAGATTTCGATCAATTAAACATGCGATTTTCACACAAAACATTAACAAAACTTGTTTATCTTATAATGACACAAAACGTCATATTTTACAAAATAATGTTGACACATTAGCTTGGGGTCATTATAAAATTGTAAATAATGAGGATAACTAGTTTTAAGAAATTATTGAAAGCTGTATTTTTGTAATTGTAAATATTGTAAATAATAATTATATAGTTTTAAGAAAACGATTGTACTATACTTATATTTTATACTTTACTATACTTTGTGTGTTTTTTCAGAATTCTTATTATTTTTGTGATGATATTTTTTTATATTTCTTACTTATATTTAGAAACTGTTTTTAATTATTTTTAACAAAACTTTATTTCTCTGTATTTTATAAAAATTAAAATAAAATCCTATAAATTAACTAAAATGTCTCATTCTTTTTTAAAACCTTTTAAGAAACACACGTTAAAATGTATTGTTTTATTCACCCATTTACTGCAATCGTAGCTGGTCCGAGTGGTTGTGGAAAATCAAATTTTGTAACAAATTTCATAAAATATTCAAAAGAAATTTGTAATAGAGACTTTGCTCTAATTACTTGGTGTTATCATGAAATGCAGCCACTCTACAATTTACCAAATGTTAACTATCATCACGGTATTCCTGATCTTACAATGTTCGATGGGAAAGATGCTCATCTTGTTATAATTGATGACCTCATGAGGGAATCTGATGGTCGTATTGTTGATATTTTCACTAAAGGTAGTCATCACAGAAATTTAAGTGTTTTTTATATCACTCAAAATTTATTTCATCAGGGAAAAGGTCAAAGAGATATATCTTTGAATTCAAGTTATATTATTTATTTTAAAAACCCTCGTGACAAAACACAAATACGATACTTATCAAGACAAGTGTCACCAGATAATTCAAAATTTATTAACGATGCTTACAATGATGCAACAAAAGAAGCACATGGATATTTAATGATTGATCTTAAACAAGATACTAACGATATGTGTCGCATTAAATCAAAAATATTTCCCTTTGATGAATATTGCATAGTATATATTCCAACAAAAGATTATAAATATTTAAAGAATCATCAAATTCCTATCATTTACAAATAATGTACCGAAGCTTAAAGACGCATAAAGAGTTGCTACATGCACTGCATACACTTAAACCTAAATATCAAAAAGCATTATTAAAATCGTGTGATGAAGAAGAGATAAATTGCATTTGTGAATGCATTCACAACGTATTACAAGGTAAAGTTCCACTAGAAGATAGACAGAAGAAAAAATTAAAAAAATTTAAAAAGTACACTTCGTACTTTGGTAAGCAAAGGAAAAAATAAACTCAGAAAAAATATATTGATACAAAAGGGAGGAGCATTTTTACCTTTGATTTTGAGTTCTATTTTGAGTGGATTAGTATCAGGATTAGTTTAAAAAAAATATATATATATATATAAAATGGAAAATGCTAAAAAAATGTTACTTGTTGAGCCAAATTTCATAGAAAAACTAAAACAACGTTCCGATGTTGATAATCCTATGTCTCGCTAGATGCAGAAATGCAAAAGATTTTAAATAGTAATATTGAAGATCGTAAAAAATGTATTTTATATTTACAAATTCTACAAAGATACCTCCATTTTACTGAGGGAGAACGTCAACCTATTGAATTACCAATTATTACGAACAATATTAACGAAAGTGAAAGTTATAAAAATAACAATATAGAAAATAAAAACTCAGTGTTATTTGAGACATCAACAGATGAAGTAAAAGAGAATGAAAATACTAATTTGAATCATCCACCGCGTTACACAACAGCTCAAATACTAAGTCTCATACCAAAATCATATTTGAAAAAGGGTGAGTTGTTATTAAACTTGATTTCTTTGAGTAAAAACACAATTTATTGGGATGACGATGGAACAGTGATAATAAATAATGAAAAAATTCCCGGAAGTAACATTGTTGATCTAATTAATGATTCATTGAGATCACTAAAAAAAAGTGATCCTATAGGGTGGAAAAAATTTGCTGAGGCACTACATGCAATTAAAATACCATTAACTTACATGGAAATTCTAAGAGGTCTGATTTTATTCACCAACTTCAGATGAAATCGCTAGAAGGGAAATATACATCTAATGAAGGAACTTTAAATACTCCAAAAGGTAGTGGTGATAAATATATAAAAAAAATCAAGAAGAAAATTGATTGGGAAAAATGGACCCCTTATTAGAAATAAATAACATATATTATGATCCCAAGCATCCTGCTGGATTTAGTAGTATCGATAAATTGTCAAAGACCATGAAAGGTAAAATGACTAAAATGGATGTAAGGAAATGGCTGCAATCACAAGAAACTTACACACTTCATAAACCTGTTCACCGAAAGTTTTCGCGAAACAAATACATATTATCAAATCTAAATGAATTATGGCAAGTAGATCTAAGTGATATGAGAACTTATTCGAAATATAATGATGGCTTTAACTACATATTGTGTGTTATTGATGTGTTTAGTAAATACGCTTATGCTAGATCAATGAAAAAGAAAAATTCTGAAACAATTATTGAATGTTTTGAAAGTATATTTAATGAATCTAATGCAACTCCCACACACATACAGTCTGATAAAGGTACTGAGTTTGTTTCTAAAGATGTTAGAAAATATTTTAAAAGTAAAAATATAAATTATTACACGACAAAACAATCCTGATATAAAAGCCAGTATAGTAGAAAGATTTCAAAGAACTCTGAAATCTAAATGTGGCGTTATTTTACATATAAAAATACATATAAATACATAGATATTCTACAAGACTTGATATATTCATATAACCATAGTTTTCATTCTAGTATTAAAAATGTGTCCTGTGATGTTAGTTCTAACAATATAATGACAGTTTGGAGAAATTTATATGATAGGAATACAAATATTAAACCATCATCGCAAAAATTCACTACCTAAATTTCATGTTGGTGATAATGTTAGAATTTCAAAATATAAACACATTTTTCAAAAAGGCTATGAATCTAACTGGAGTGATGAAATATTTGTTATAACTTCAATAATAGATAGATCTCCAAATGTTGTTTATACTTTAAAAGATTTACAAAACGAACCTATAGTTGGAACATTTTATGAAAAAGAATTACAAAAAGTATTTATAACCCCTCCCAAAATTATAAAATAGATAAAATCATAAGTTCTCGATACTCTGGCAACAGAAAAGAAGTGTTAGTGAAGTGGAAAGGTTATCCTGATAAATTTAACAGTTGGATTTTAGAGTCTAGTTTAAATCAAATATGATTAAGGAAAATTTTTATTTAACTTTACTTAGTAATAGCTCAATGGAATACTTTCCGGAAAACAAAACAACTATGTTTTCAACGAAGTTACCGAAATCACTTGTATTAGAAGGTGAATGGTTTGTTGGAGTTGTAGAAGTTCAATATCCTTGCACCATATTTACTGTTCGAGAACATGAAAATATTATTTACACATCAAAGTGGATTATGATGCCCAATGAAGATAGACATTCATTAGTGCACTTTAGAACACGTATTCCCGCCATGAACTACGACAGCATTCAACATATTATAGCAACATTAAATAGTAATACTGACGAGAAAATAATATTTTATTATGATGAAATAACCAAACAAGTATCAGTATCAATTTTGGATAACGCAATTGACTCACTTAAGTTGTCAACCAAGCTATGTTTACAACTCGGATTTGAACCAAACAAAAATCTTGTTCTAAATAAAATTGGGGACATATCCTTCTTATTTAAAATTAGGGTTGCCATCTCAACTATTTGTTTATTGTGATATAATAGAACCACAGATTGTTGGAGATGTTATGGCCCCTCTTCTTAGAATTGTACCATTAGATGTATCAGCATATGTGTATGGTGCAAATAAAATGCATATTTTTTCTCCACCAACACTATTTACCTGTTATGCGACGGGAGTTTGATACTATAGAAATAGATATAAGGTCAAGCACAGGTAAAATATCCCATTCCAGTTTGGAACAGTGTGTATTAAACTTCATTTTAGAAAATTATAATGGATCCTTATCTCAGCCACATAACATGCCCTTACGAGCAATATTATTCACATCAGGCTGGATCAGGTATCGGAGTAATTTATAAAGGGGTACCATATCAGCGTGGTCATGGTATTGGTAGTTTTCTTGGAGATTGTTTAGGTCTATCTTACCCTTCTCTCTAGTGGTGCTAGAGCTATAGGAAAAGAAGCATTAAATGCAGGTGTTGGTCTACTATCAGATATGGTTAGTGCACGACCTATGGAAGATTCTATTAAAACTCGTCTTAAGGAAGCTAGTTCTAACTTAAAAAGAAAAGCCCATGACAAGATTGACAGAATTAATATGTCTGGCTCAGGATATATAACCAAAAGGAAACGCCAATCTTCATTCATTCAGCCGCTAGCAGCTAAAGTGAAAGCTGTTAAAAATCAAGGCTCAGTCAAAATAAAACAAACGATATATTTTCTAAATAAAAATGTCTTTTCTACATAATCATTCCTGTGAGTGCATTAAATCAGAGTTAGATTTGTTTGCCCTACCATCAACCCAAACAAGTATAGAAAATGGACTATGGATTCATTACAAACCTATTTCTTCTCTTGCTGATGATGGACCTATAGAATTTCAAATACCCGGAACAAGTGATGACTACATAGATTGGTCCCATACGTTGATCCATTTAAAAGCTAAGATATTGAATCAGACTTATCAAAACTTAGTTCGTCTACAGTTGTAGCTCCGATTAATAATTGGCTACATTCAGTCTTCAGTCAACTGGATGTATATTTGAATCAAAAACTCATTTCACCGCCAAACAATACATATGCATACCGTGCTTATATTGAGACATTATTAAACTATGCGCCAGCAGCAAAAGAATCACATCTGACTTGCGGTCTTTGGTATGAAGATACTGCGGGAAATATGAATTCGGTAGATGAAAAAAATATAGGTTTTAGTAAAAGGCAGAGTCTGGCAGCTGAAAGCAAAGAAATAGAAATGATTGGTCATCTACATGGTGATATATTTAATCAGGAAAAATTTTTGATTAATGGCGTTGAAATGTGTGTTAAATTATTCGCTCAAGAGAAAATTTCAGTCTTATGGCTTCTTCAACTGACTTAAAATTTAAAGTATGTATCACAGATGCGACTCTTATAGTTCGACGCGCGCGGATCAATCCGACTGTATTACTTGCACATCAAAAAGTTTTAGCATCTACTACTGCAAAATATCCCATAACTCGAGCTGAAGTTAAAGTTTTAACAATACCTTCAGGGGTTCAGGGTAAACACTCGATAACATTTTTCTTGGCCAAGTTCCTAAAAGATGTATTGTTGGATTTGTCAATAATGCAGCATTTAATGGAACTCTTACAAAAAAACCCATTCAACTTTGAAAATTATCAAATGAATACATTTAGTTTATATATTGATGGGCAACAAATACCTTCAAAAGCTTTACAACCGTCGTTCGAGAATACTTTCACTTCAGCCTATCATACATTATTCTCGGGGACGGGAATCCATTTTTTAAATGAAGGAAACGGAATTTCTAGGGAACACTATGCAAAAGGCTATTGTCTTTTGCATTTGATTTAACTCCTGATTTATCAGCTCACTCTAGTCATTGGAATCTTATAAAGGCACGGTAGTGTTAGGCTAGAAGTTCGTTGATACAGCTATCCCTGAAACGATCAACTGTATCAGTGTATGCAGAGTTTGACAATGTTATTGAAATTGATAAAAATCGTAATGTGAGTGTGGACTATAGTAGTTAAGAAACTTTATTTTGTAAATGGATTAAGTTATAGACTTGTACCTACATTATTATTAAGGTTGAAATAAAACATTGATAAAAGAAATATTTGTTTAGTTTTTATTTTAGTTATCCATCATCGTACATAATATATCTGAAACGACATGATCTTAACTTCCCATCATCTGTGATCCACTGTAGTGATAAGATCAGTAGTACTGAAGTAATATGAATACAGTAGAGATAAAGGCATATTTAAGAAAAAATCCACCCAAGTCTCCAACACAATGTGTATGCTGCAAACCGATTACCAATATATGTTGAAACTCCAGCCTATTTAATAAGCAATCTAGATCCAGACTATAAGCCCGGGTCGCATTGGGTAGGCTTGTAATATAGATATAAATGGTGTTGGACAATATTTTGATTCATATGGACGACAACCAAGTAAATATCATAAGCAGTTTCTGGAAAGAAATACAAGAAGTGTGGTATTTCAATACAGAGGATCCAAAATGATTACACCTCAGTTTGTGGAGAATATTGTATAATGTATTTGTATTACATGTTTCGAGGTTACACAAGTTGCGAATTTTTAGATTTATTTAACAGTAATACACTAGAGAATGATATGCTGTTGTATAGGTTATTAAGTCAACATTTAAAAAGAAGTATAAATTGTAGTAATGATAGATAAGAAGTTTTATTTGAACCCACATACACATACCATAAAGCAATGAGCAAGCAAATAATGAGGCGAGGTGATTAGGTGATTAGCAAGTGATTAGCAATTAGATAACGATCTAGGGACCGTTTTTACGAAAAGCTAACTTTGTAACCTTTAAAGATACGAAGACGGGAGTCAGCGCAATCGATTCGGCGTACCCCAAAACCTTTTTTTTTTTTTTTTTTTTTTTTTTTTTTTTTTTTTTTTTTTTTTTTAGATGCAGAAATGCAAAAGATTTTAAATAGTAATATTGAAGATCGTAAAAAATGTATTTTATATTTACAAATTCTACAAAGATACCTCCATTTTACTGAGGGAGAACGTCAACCTATTGAATTACCAATTATTACGAACAATATTAACGAAAGTGAAAGTTATAAAAATAACAATATAGAAAATAAAAACTCAGTGTTATTTGAGACATCAACAGATGAAGTAAAAGAGAATGAAAATACTAATTTGAATCATCCACCGCGTTACACAACAGCTCAAATACTAAGTCTCATACCAAAATCATATTTGAAAAAGGGTGAGTTGTTATTAAACTTGATTTCTTTGAGTAAAAACACAATTTATTGGGATGACGATGGAACAGTGATAATAAATAATGAAAAAATTCCCGGAAGTAACATTGTTGATCTAATTAATGATTCATTGAGATCACTAAAAAAAAGTGATCCTATAGGGTGGAAAAAATTTGCTGAGGCACTACATGCAATTAAAATACCATTAACTTACATTGGAAATTCTAAGAGGTCTGATTTTATTCACCAACTTCAGATGAAATCGCTAGAAGGGAAATATACATCTAATGAAGGAACTTTAAATACTCCAAAAGGTAGTGGTGATAAATATATAAAAAAAATCAAGAAGAAAATTGATTGGGAAAAATGGACCCCTTATTAGAAATAAATAACATATATTATGATCCCAAGCATCCTGCTGGATTTAGTAGTATCGATAAATTGTCAAAGACCATGAAAGGTAAAATGACTAAAATGGATGTAAGGAAATGGCTGCAATCACAAGAAACTTACACACTTCATAAACCTGTTCACCGAAAGTTTTCGCGAAACAAATACATATTATCAAATCTAAATGAATTATGGCAAGTAGATCTAAGTGATATGAGAACTTATTCGAAATATAATGATGGCTTTAACTACATATTGTGTGTTATTGATGTGTTTAGTAAATACGCTTATGCTAGATCAATGAAAAAGAAAAATTCTGAAACAATTATTGAATGTTTTGAAAGTATATTTAATGAATCTAATGCAACTCCCACACACATACAGTCTGATAAAGGTACTGAGTTTGTTTCTAAAGATGTTAGAAAATATTTTAAAAGTAAAAATATAAATTATTACACGACAAACAATCCTGATATAAAAGCCAGTATAGTAGAAAGATTTCAAAGAACTCTGAAATCTAAAATGTGGCGTTATTTTACATATAAAAATACATATAAATACATAGATATTCTACAAGACTTGATATATTCATATAACCATAGTTTTCATTCTAGTATTAAAATGTGTCCTTGTGATGTTAGTTCTAACAATATAATGACAGTTTGGAGAAATTTATATGATAGGAATACAAATATTAAACCATCATCGCAAAATTCACTACCTAAATTTCATGTTGGTGATAATGTTAGAATTTCAAAATATAAACACATTTTTCAAAAAGGCTATGAATCTAACTGGAGTGATGAAATATTTGTTATAACTTCAATAATAGATAGATCTCCAAATGTTGTTTATACTTTAAAAGATTTACAAAACGAACCTATAGTTGGAACATTTTATGAAAAAGAATTACAAAAAGTATTTTATAACCCCTCCCAAAATTATAAAATAGATAAAATCATAAGTTCTCGATACTCTGGCAACAGAAAAGAAGTGTTAGTGAAGTGGAAAGGTTATCCTGATAAATTTAACAGTTGGATTTTAGAGTCTAGTTTAAATCAAATATGATTAAGGAAAATTTTTATTTAACTTTACTTAGTAATAGCTCAATGGAATACTTTCCGGAAAACAAAACAACTATGTTTTCAACGAAGTTACCGAAATCACTTGTATTAGAAGGTGAATGGTTTGTTGGAGTTGTAGAAGTTCAATATCCTTGCACCATATTTACTGTTCGAGAACATGAAAATATTATTTACACATCAAAGTGGATTATGATGCCCAATGAAGATAGACATTCATTAGTGCACTTTAGAACACGTATTCCCGCCATGAACTACGACAGCATTCAACATATTATAGCAACATTAAATAGTAATACTGACGAGAAAATAATATTTTATTATGATGAAATAACCAAACAAGTATCAGTATCAATTTTGGATAACGCAATTGACTCACTTAAGTTGTCAACCAAGCTATGTTTACAACTCGGATTTGAACCAAACAAAAATCTTGTTCTAAATAAAATTGGGACATATCCTTCTTATTTAAAATTAGGGTTGCCATCTCAACTATTTGTTTATTGTGATATAATAGAACCACAGATTGTTGGAGATGTTATGGCCCCTCTTCTTAGAATTGTACCATTAGATGTATCAGCATATGTGTATGGTGCAAATAAAATGCATATTTTTTCTCCACCACACTATTTACCTGTTATGCGACGGGAGTTTGATACTATAGAAATAGATATAAGGTCAAGCACAGGTAAAAATATCCCATTCCAGTTTGGAACAGTGTGTATTAAACTTCATTTTAGAAAATTATAATGGATCCTTATCTCAGCCACATAACATGCCCTTACGAGCAATATTATTCACATCAGGCTGGATCAGGTATCGGAGTAATTTATAAAGGGGTACCATATCAGCGTGGTCATGGTATTGGTAGTTTTCTTGGAGGATTGTTTAGGTCTATCTTACCCCTTCTCTCTAGTGGTGCTAGAGCTATAGGAAAAGAAGCATTAAATGCAGGTGTTGGTCTACTATCAGATATGGTTAGTGCACGACCTATGGAAGATTCTATTAAAACTCGTCTTAAGGAAGCTAGTTCTAACTTAAAAAGAAAAGCCCATGACAAGATTGACAGAATTAATATGTCTGGCTCAGGATATATAACCAAAAGGAAACGCCAATCTTCATTCATTCAGCCGCTAGCAGCTAAAGTGAAAGCTGTTAAAAAATCAAGGCTCAGTCAAAATAAAACAAACGATATATTTTCTAAATAAAAATGTCTTTTCTACATAATCATTCCTGTGAGTGCATTAAATCAGAGTTAGATTTGTTTGCCCTACCATCAACACAAACAAGTATAGAAAATGGACTATGGATTCATTACAAACCTATTTCTTCTCTTGCTGATGATGGACCTATAGAATTTCAAATACCCGGAACAAGTGATGACTACATAGATTTGTCCCATACGTTGATCCATTTAAAAGCTAAGATATTGAATCAAGACTTATCAAAACTTAGTTCGTCTACAGTTGTAGCTCCGATTAATAATTGGCTACATTCAGTCTTCAGTCAACTGGATGTATATTTGAATCAAAAACTCATTTCACCGCCAAACAATACATATGCATACCGTGCTTATATTGAGACATTATTAAACTATGCGCCAGCAGCAAAAGAATCACATCTGACTTGCGGTCTTTGGTATGAAGATACTGCGGGAAATATGAATTCGGTAGATGAAAAAAATATAGGTTTTAGTAAAAGGCAGAGTCTGGCAGCTGAAAGCAAAGAAATAGAAATGATTGGTCATCTACATGGTGATATATTTAATCAGGAAAAATTTTTGATTAATGGCGTTGAAATGTGTGTTAAATTAATTCGCTCAAGAGAAAATTTCAGTCTTATGGCTTCTTCAACTGACTTAAAATTTAAAGTATGTATCACAGATGCGACTCTTATAGTTCGACGCGCGCGGATCAATCCGACTGTATTACTTGCACATCAAAAAGTTTTAGCATCTACTACTGCAAAATATCCCATAACTCGAGCTGAAGTTAAAGTTTTAACAATACCTTCAGGGGTTCAGGGTAAAACACTCGATAACATTTTTCTTGGCCAAGTTCCTAAAAGATGTATTGTTGGATTTGTCAATAATGCAGCATTTAATGGAACTCTTACAAAAAACCCATTCAACTTTGAAAATTATCAAATGAATACATTTAGTTTATATATTGATGGGCAACAAATACCTTCAAAAGCTTTACAACCGTCGTTCGAGAATACTTTCACTTCAGCCTATCATACATTATTCTCGGGGACGGGAATCCATTTTTTAAATGAAGGAAACGGAATTTCTAGGGAACACTATGCAAAAGGCTATTGTCTTTTGGCATTTGATTTAACTCCTGATTTATCAGCTCACTCTAGTCATTGGAATCTTATAAAGCACGGTAGTGTTAGGCTAGAAGTTCGTTTTGATACAGCTATCCCTGAAACGATCAACTGTATCGTGTATGCAGAGTTTGACAATGTTATTGAAATTGATAAAAATCGTAATGTGAGTGTGGACTATAGTAGTTAAGAAACTTTATTTTGTAAATGGATTAAGTTATAACTTGTACCTACATTATTATTAAGGTTTGAAATAAAACATTGATAAAAGAAATATTTGTTTATTTTTTATTTTAGTTATCCATCATCGTACATAATATATCTGAAACGACATGATCTTACTTCCCATTCATCTGTGATCCACTGTAGTGATAAGATCAGTAGTACTGAAGTAATATGAATACAGTAGAGATAAAGGCATATTTAAGAAAAATCCACCCAAGTCTCCAACACAATGTGTATGCTGCAAACCGATTACCAATATATGTTGAAACTCCAGCCTATTTAATAAGCAATCTAGATCCAGACTATAAGCCCGGGTCGCATTGGGTAGGCTTGTATATAGATATAAATGGTGTTGGACAATATTTTGATTCATATGGACGACAACCAAGTAAATATCATAAGCAGTTTCTGGAAAGAAATACAAGAATGTGGTATTTCAATACAAGAAGGATCCAAAATGATTACACCTCAGTTTGTGGAGAATATTGTATAATGTATTTGTATTACATGTTTCGAGGTTACACAAGTTGCGAATTTTTAGATTTATTTAACAGTAATACACTAGAGAATGATATGCTGTTGTATAGGTTATTTAAGTCAACATTTAAAAGAGTATAAATTGTAGTAATGATAGATAAGAAGTTTTATTTGAACCCACATACACATACCATAAAGCAATGAGCAAGCAAATAATGAGCGAGGTGATTAGGTGATTAGCAAGTGATTAGCAATTAGATAACGATCTAGGGACCGTTTTTACGAAAAGCTAACTTTGTAACCTTTAAAGATACGAAGACGGGAGTCAGCGCAATCGATTCGGCGTACCCCAAAACCTTTTTTTTTTTTTTTTTTTTTTTTTTTTTTTTTTTTTTTTTTTTTTTTTTTTTTTTTTTTTTTTTTTTACCCTTGCACCCTTGGAGATCCACGGGACCAGCCCCCCCAAGGACTGAGGGGGTGGGCACTGGGGGAGAACCGGCGAATACCCAACTACTCTTAAAAAACATCAATCCATCCATTCATCCATACATCCAAACTTTCGCATTTATAATATTAGTAGGATTAAAATATTATAGGAATAAAATCTATGATCTGAATTTAATAGATCGATGACTAATCATTATTTTGACGGTGTATAGTCACGGTCGATCCGTCAATTTAATAGCACAGATTTACATAAATACCGTAAAAAATCACAAACCGGATGTACCCTACTTTATTGGCTTCATTCATATTTTTGCGATTTGTTCCGATATCGTTTTGAGATTTTTGAAGTCGAATACTTTAATCGCATGGATTTCAATTTAAAAAATTCTTTTTGCTTCATAGTCCAAGCCATCTATGTATAATTTTTACATCAATGGTCCAAGCATACTAATTATTTAGACCCATTCACATCGGTATTTCAACCCGAATTAAGATACTCTATGAAATACCCAACGGTAGAATTCCCGAACTGTAAAAAAGACCTTTGATTGAGTATGACACTCTGTCATGTTGACAGGTGTTTGACGTGACCTGTCATCGATAAGAGCTACCCTAATCCGTTAATTGAACCGCAGATTATACGCTTTAGTGATGTCAAGGATTATAATAACGGTTATTGTGTAGAGTTTAGAAAACTTGTTTTATTATAATGCCTACCAACCTACGTAAACAATTTTTTTGGCCGATTAGATCACGCATACCTACCTCAAGTATGTGATAAATAGGGGATAAAATTTCTTTATCACTTCGTGATTTGCGTGCATGTATCTTTACTTATCATCAGGTGTGATCACTTACAAGGGCTAGACTATATATTTAAAAAAAAAAATGGTGAGAGGAGAACATTAGTCAGGTTCGGCTAAAAAAGAAAAGTTCACTTACGGATGTTGAATAGGCTTTCATTTTTTTTTAATTCTGATTATTTTATTCTGTGACCTTTATGTCAGCCCCATCGGTACACACAAAATATTACAATTAACTATATACAAAATCAACCTATACATCTATACCAATTAGAGAGGCCCTAATTCTTAAATATCGTGATAGACTCTAATAAATACAGCCACCGCGAAACTACCCACCTAATATCGGCTAAAATCCAGGCAGATATTAATTAGCCGGCCCGCCTTAGAGTTCAAGGGCCTCTTACCTGCCTCTCCAATTAATTAGGAACACTACGCCTCGCCAAGCGCGTTATCGGAACGCGACACATTTTAGTGACACGTCGAACGTCGAAGAATGGACTATGGATATGGTATAGACCTTGAGCATAGTAAAACTAGCTTAACGTTCATTCATTCATCGATCCATCCATTCATTATGATCCGTTCATTCGTAAATTCATTCAATACTTTGGTTTACTCTTCTTTCTTTTTTTTTAAAAGAATATGGTTCAAATATGATTGAGCGAAGCAATGGCTGGATCATGCGTCGTGCTCGTGTCGGGTGCCACCAACGGGAATGGGTCTGCTTTGTCTTCCCATGTTGACATGTGCTGGATTATAATATGTATTGCATTTTTGAAGCTTCACTGTGGAAGCACTGTATACTTAGCTTAGTTTTGTTAATTATTGTAAAATTATTTTATTTTATTTTTTGAAAAGAGCAACTGCTGAGTTTCTTGCCGGTTCTTCTCAGCAGAATCTGCATTCCGAACCGGTGGTAGATTTATGATGTGTCATAAGTGTTTCAAGGTAGCCTACATGGCATAAATAAATTTTGAATTTGAATTTGAATATTAGCCAAGCTGAAGTTGACTAATATCCTCCTATCCCGTCCAAATAAGCGGAAAGCTTGTGCTAGAGTGGGTACGACAATAGTGCAACGGGTGGGATTCGAACCTGTGACCTTTCAATTTACAGTCCGCGCCTTTAACCGTTGGGAAATAAACTCTAAAATTATAACGCAATTTATGTGATTTCGTATCCGACCAAAGTCAAGGTGTAAGAGGTAGCGAGGTGGAGGCAAAATATTCAAAAAAAAAAAGACGTGTGGCACTCGGGGACTGCCGCGGTAAAGCTATTGCATAACATTTTTTATCAACGCCATCTAGCGGTGAGAGGAGTCCCGTGTCAGGTTATTTTCGTTACGGAATTTCTGGATTCGGTTTCCACGCTCAAGGCCCGCGATAGAAGCTATGCAATAGCTTAAAAATCTTACTAATAAATTATAATCGTGTTCTATTTTATGCAATGGTTCATTGACCGTAGTAGGTAGTACATGGGCAGTATGACTTATGATAATAGCCTACCCATAAACACAGCTAATCCGAATTATTATAGTCTATGACCATTTTTGTTTTTTCTTCTTACGCGGCGATTATAATTTATGATCATTTCCATTTCCAAATATTTTTATCGATGGCAATATTAGACACGCTGGCTTTAATTCAGCTTAGTTTAACTTAGTAAGACTAAATACCCATGCAAAATCGATTTTTGTTATCTGAATTAATAGTTTACGTTTTTTGGTACTAAATAAATAAATTAATTAAAACAGTAGAGAGATATGATGTTAAATAAAAAAATGCATTCTAATCTGTGGCAGAATAGAATAGGTACCTATAAACTATTAAATCTATATAATATATAAAATTCAAAGTCCTGACTGACTGACTGAGATATCAACGCACAGCCTAAACTACTGAAGTTAGAAACTTGAAATTTTTACAGTTGGTTCTTTTTATGACGTAGGCGCACACTAAGACAGGATTATTGGAAATTCCACCCCTAAGGGGTTTAAATAGGGGATGGAAGTTTATATGAAACTCCGTCATTTTTCAAGCTGTTTCCATCAAAGTTGGTGTTTGAGCTTTCAGTTAAAAATAAAAAAATACGTGTGTCACAGTTTTTGAAAATTCCACCCCAAAATCTAATTCCACGCGGACGAAGTCGCGGGGGCAAAAGCTAGTGTACTTATATGACTTTATTTATTCAATTTTCACAAATATGTATGTATGTAAATAAATTGTTGAATAGAATTATACCAACTCCACACATTTTGTAAATGAATGTGTTATCGTAGTTTATAGGTGGGAATAAAATGTTTATTGCACACACATAATTATACGCTTAGTGGCATTTTCACTTTAGAGTACTAATGTATTCTTACGTCATTTGTACTTTTGGTATAAGGACGTAATTCATGATTGTTATTTACAACTTGTTTTTTATAATAAACTGAATGATTCCCGCGGGAACTCTCTTATATCCCGGGATAAAAGTAGCCTATGTGTTATTCCAGACTATAATCTATCTCTGTGCTAAATTTCAACCAAATCGGTTCAGTCGTTGCGGCGTGATTGGGTAACAAACATCCATCCATCCATCCATACTTACAAACTTTCGCGTTTATAATATTAGTAGGACTACCAAGGAAGTAATCTGAATGCAATATACACGTAAAAATTCTTTTTAGAAGTCGGTTGACTTCAAACGCCACTTCAAAGTATGCCAATTGTGCCTATATTTGAAGAGTTCCCTCGATTTCTCCAGGATCCCATCATTAGATCTTGACCTGATGACAATGGGACCTGGGAAGTACCCTTTCAAACAAATAATTAAATTAGAATTAATAAGAATTAGAGCAAATCGTATCCAAGAATTTTGTCATTAAAATAGTCTTTTAAATTGTTGCATGGTAATACCGTATTCAATCACGCACATTCATTCGGTCATTCGATTGTTGAATGAGTGATTTATTGAGCGAGTGAGCGGATTATCCGAACGAACCATTGTGTTTATTGTAATGTGATCGATTGTTCGCCGGAGTAAAGCTTGGTAGTATAGTTAGTACCTAATGCTTGCGTAATTCACTTTACATTCATGAATCTCTGTTGTTACTTTAACGTATAAACTGGGAAAAGTTGTGTTGCTTTATTTATTTATTAACTAGCTGATGCCTGCGACTTCGTCCGCGTAAAATTAGGTTCTTAAAAATCCCGTGAAGGCCCCGTTTTTCAGGATTAAAAGGTAGCTTGTGTTACTCTTAGGCTGAAATCTGCACTGTCACTCATGATGAAAATCGGTCCAAGATGGCCGCCGCCGCCGCCACAAAATGGCGGATTGCATATTTTTTCACAACTTCCTCAATATGGCTGCCAAATGAAACAGCTTGACTAGTAGAATTAGAATACTATACACTATGATAAATTTCAAATCCAAGATGGCCGCCACCACAAAATAGCAAATTACATTTTTTAAATTTCACATGTCGGGGGTATTGTAAATTTTCAATTTACACTTGTTATACATAACTAGCGGACCCGACAGACGTTGTCCTGTCTTAACTATGAATATTGAAACTCCCCTTTTTACTCCCTTGGGGAGAGAATTTTCAAAAAATGTAAAATACGTAATTCTTTATTTTTGATCAAGAGCCAAAATATCAAGTTTCATAAACATAACTTGAAAAATAACTTGAAGAACGAAGGACTATCATACAAACATTCAACCCCTATTTAATCCCTTAGGGGGTAGAATTTTTAAAAACTGTGAAACACCTACTTTTTTGTTTTCAATTTAAAGCCTAAGTACCGAATTTTATGGGTATAGCTTGAAAAATAACGGAGTTTCATACAAACTTTAACCCCCCTTTCTACCCCCTTGGGGGGAGAATTTTCGAAATATGTAAAATACGTAATTCTTTATTTTTGATCAAGAGCCAAAATATCAAGTTTCATAAACATAACTTGAAAAATAACTTGAAGAACGAAGGACTATCATACAAACATTCAACCCCTATTTAACCCCTTAGGGGGTAGAATTTTTTAAAAGTGTGAAACACTTACTTTTTTGTTTTCAATTTAAAGCCTAAATACCGAATTTTATGGGTATAGCTTGAAAAATGACGGAGTTTCATACAAACTTTAACCCCCCTTTTTACCCCCTTGGGGGGAGAATTTAAAAAAAATGTAAAATACGTAATTCTTTATTTTTAATCAAGAGCCAAAATATCAAGTTTCATAAACGTAACTTGAAAAATAACTTGAAGAACGAAGGACTATTATACAAACATTCAACCCCTATTTAACCCCTTAGGGGGTAGAATTTTTAAAAACTGTGAAACACCTACTTTTTTGTTTTCAATTTAAAGCCTAAATACCGAATTTCATGAGTATAACTCGAAAAATGACGGAGTTTCATACAAACTTTAACCCCCCTTTTTACCCCCTTGGGGGGCGAATTTTATGCAATGGTTCATTGACCGTAGTAGGTAGTACATGGGCAGTATGACTTATGATAATAGCCTACCCATAAACACAGCTAATCCGAATTATTATAGTCTATGACCATTTTTGTTTTTTCTTCTTACGCGGCGATTATAATTTATGATCATTTCCATTTCCAAATATTTTTATCGATGGCAATATTAGACACGCTGGCTTTAATTCAGCTTAGTTTAACTTAGTAAGACTAAACACCTGTGCAAAATCGATTTTTGTTATCTGAATTAATAGTTTACGTTTTTTGGTACTAAATAAATAAATTAATTAAAACAGTAGAGAGATATGATGTTAAATAAAAAAATGCATTCTAATCTGTGGCAGAATAGAATAGGTACCTATAAACTATTAAATCTATATAATATATAAAATTCAAAGTCCTGACTGACTGACTGAGATATCAACGCACAGCCTAAACTACTGAAGTTAGAAACTTGAAATTTTTACAGTTGGTTCTTTTTATGACGTAGGCGCACACTAAGACAGGATTATTGGAAATTCCACCCCTAAGGGGTTTAAATAGGGGATGGAAGTTTATATGAAACTCCGTCATTTTTCAAGCTGTTTCCATCAAAGTTGGTGTTTGAGCTTTCAGTTAAAAATAAAAAAATACGTGTGTCACAGTTTTTGAAAATTCCACCCCAAAATCTAATTCCACGCGGACGAAGTCGCGGGGGCAAAAGCTAGTGTACTTATATGACTTTATTTATTCAATTTTCACAAATATGTATGTATGTAAATAAATTGTTGAATAGAATTATACCAACTCCACACATTTTGTAAATGAATGTGTTATCGTAGTTTATAGGTGGGAATAAAATGTTTATTGCACACACATAATTATACGCTTAGTGGCATTTTCACTTAACAACACTAATGTATTCTTACGTCAATTGTACTTTTGGTATAAGGACGTAATTCATGATTGTTATTTACAACTTGTTTTTTATAATAAACTGAATGATTCCCGCGGGAACTCTCTTATATCCCGGGATAAAAGTAGCCTATGTGTTATTCCAGACTATAATCTATCTCTGTGCTAAATTTCAACCAAATCGGTTCAGTCGTTGCGGCGTGATTGGGTAACAAACATCCATCCATCCATCCATACTTACAAACTTTCGCGTTTATAATATTAGTAGGACTACCAAGGAAGTAATCTGAATGCAATATACACGTAAAAATTCTTTTTAGAAGTCGGTTGACTTCAAACGCCACTTCAAAGTATGCCAATTGTGCCTATATTTGAAGAGTTCCCTCGATTTCTCCAGGATCCCATCATTAGATCTTGACCTGATGACAATGGGACCTGGGAAGTACCCTTTCAAACAAAAAATTAAATTAGAATTAGGGTTAATAAGAATTAGAGCGAATCGTATCCAAGAATTTTGTCATTAAAATAGTCTTTTAAATTGTTGCATGGCAATACCGTATTCAATCACGCACATTCATTCGGTCATTCGATTGTTGAATGAGTGATTTATTGAGCGAGTGAGCGGATTATCCGAACGAACCATTGTGTTTATTGTAATGTGACCGATTGTTCGCCGGAGTAAAGCTTGGTAGTAGTTAGTAGTTAGTACCCAATGCTTGCGTAATTCACTTTACATTCATGAACCTCTGTTGTTACTTTAACGTATAAACTGGGAAAAGTTGTTTTGCTTTATTTATTTATTCACTAGCTGATGCCTGCGACTTCGTCCGCGTAAAATTAGGTTCTTAAAAATCCCGTGAAGGCCCCGTTTTTCAGGATTAAAAGGTAGCTTGTGTTACTCTTAGGCTGAAATCTGCACTGTCACTCATGATGAAAATCGGTCCAAGATGGCCGCCGCCGCCGCCACAAAATGGCGGATTGCATATTTTTTCACAACTTCCTCAATATGGCTGCCAAATGAAACAGCTTGACTAGTAGAATTAGAATACTATACACTATGATAAATTTCAAATCCAAGATGGCCGCCACCACAAAATAGCAAATTACATTTTTTAAATTTCACATGTCGGGGGTATTGTAAATTTTCAATTTACACTTGTTATACATAACTAGCGGACCCGACAGACGTTGTCCTGTCTTAACTATGAATATTGAAACTCCCCTTTTTACTCCCTTGGGGAGAGAATTTTCAAAAAATGTAAAATACGTAATTCTTTATTTTTGATCAAGAGCCAAAATATCAAGTTTCATAAACATAACTTGAAAAATAACTTGAAGAACGAAGGACTATCATACAAACATTCAACCCCTATTTAATCCCTTAGGGGGTAGAATTTTTAAAAACTGTGAAACACCTACTTTTTTGTTTTCAATTTAAAGCCTAAGTACCGAATTTTATGGGTATAGCTTGAAAAATAACGGAGTTTCATACAAACTTTAACCCCCCTTTCTACCCCCTTGGGGGGAGAATTTTCGAAATATGTAAAATACGTAATTCTTTATTTTTGATCAAGAGCCAAAATATCAAGTTTCATAAACATAACTTGAAAAATAACTTGAAGAACGAAGGACTATCATACAAACATTCAACCCCTATTTAACCCCTTAGGGGGTAGAATTTTTTAAAAGTGTGAAACACTTACTTTTTTGTTTTCAATTTAAAGCCTAAATACCGAATTTTATGGGTATAGCTTGAAAAATGACGGAGTTTCATACAAACTTTAACCCCCCTTTTTACCCCCTTGGGGGGAGAATTTAAAAAAAATGTAAAATACGTAATTCTTTATTTTTAATCAAGAGCCAAAATATCAAGTTTCATAAACGTAACTTGAAAAATAACTTGAAGAACGAAGGACTATTATACAAACATTCAACCCCTATTTAACCCCTTAGGGGGTAGAATTTTTAAAAACTGTGAAACACCTACTTTTTTGTTTTCAATTTAAAGCCTAAATACCGAATTTCATGAGTATAACTCGAAAAATGACGGAGTTTCATACAAACTTTAACCCCCCTTTTTACCCCCTTGGGGGGCGAATTTCGAAAAATCCTTTCTTAGTGCTCGCCTACGTCATAAAAGGAACCTACTGTCAAAATTTCAAGTTTCTAACTTCAGTGGTTTAGGCTGTGCGTTGATCGTCAGTCAGTCAGTCAGTCAGTCAGTCAGTCAGTCAGTCAGGACAAGCCTTTTTATATAATTATAGATTACTTATATATTATTATTATACAGTAGTAATAGACCTAACAGATTATTCTCAGATATCTATGAATGAGCCATACAAAATCGATGCTTACCTATGACTAATGATGCTTTATAAAAGATAAACATAAACTTACGATGTTCTAACAAGCGAGATTACAAAACGAATTTGAATATTGTGCAACCATATCGCAATCAGCTGAGCCTGAGCGAGGGAATGTCGTTTAACTTGTTACCTGCTGGTACTAAGTTGAGTTAAATACCTTTACCTTTGGGTTAAATGTTGCCCTTTTAGTTACCTACTTAATCTGTTTTTGTTTTAGAAAAACGTCTTTTAATGTATCGCTCATTTGCGACAAGGGTGACATAATTCAAAATTCACCAATTTTATTTTCGAAAATTTATACTTTTTGCTATAAAAACCAATATTACGCTAAGCACAAAAAATAAGAGCGAGAGAGATTGTGACTTAATGCTCTGTCGCTTTGTTGGCCGCTGTGTTGTTTCGAGACCGCAGCATCCATAAAACATTACTCTCTAACGAGAGAATTCTCTCATCGTCGATTTTGAATTATGTCACTCTTGTCGCAAATGAGCGATATAGACTAGCGCTTGGCTGCGATCACACCTGATGGTAAGTCAAGATGCAGCCTAAGATGGAACGCGCTTGCCTAGAAGATTCACTCTTGATTTGAGGGTACCCAAATTGTAGTTAGAGGGAAAAACGGAAGCCGGAAGGGCATTCCAAATTTTAGCGGTGCGTATCAGGAACGAAGAAGCAAAGCGCTTAGTGCGCGTCCTTGGGATTTCAACCACGAAGGGGTGCAGATCTATTCTGTGCCTTGCGTTTCGATGGTAGAATGGTGACGGTGGAACCAAGTTGAAAAGTTCCTGAGCACACTCTCCAAAATATATTCTGTAGAATACCGACAGGCAACTTTTCGCCAATGCTCCAAACTTTAAAGTCTGGAGTTGGACCTAGCGGTGAGAGGAGTCCCGTGTCAGGTTATTTTCGTTACGGAATTTCTGGATTCGGTCTCCACGCTCAAGGCCCGCGATAGAAGCTATGCAATAGCTTAAAAAAAAATATTATCTGTGCGAATCGATTCGCATTTTGTCCATGTAAAAGTGCTATTTTGTATGGAGTCGTGTACGGATCGATTCGGCTTTCACATCACCCGGGCCTCAATCCGGGACGAAATCAATTTGCCGAATAACCACTAGACCAAGGAGGAAGTCCTTGATAATACCTAGACCGTGAAACAATACCTAGAACTATCCCATACCAAATCATAAGCCATTGTTGCCTGCGGTTTGGCTAATATGGTATTCATTGAGTAATATGAATCCAGGTGCATTGGATGCATTCTAATTCTGAGGAAGTTGGATCCATGTAGCGAATGCAACGCTTAGGGCCGTAAGATCAAAAGAAGTTTAAACTAAGGATTCCGTAATCTATAGTTCAAAATAATCGATGGTTTAATCTACTGTCCTAAGATCCAACCGAAAATGTAGATCGATTAGCTAAACTTCGATTAGTCTTTTTCACATGGTAACATTCTACAGTTTATTCAAAGATCGTTCACTCGTTCATGCAAAAATGTGTTATTTTATACTCTTTGAATGTATTTGACATTGACAGTTGACACACTTCAGCAAGATTGACAACAAATTTACAAGGAGAAATTGTTTGTTGTGTGTTCTTTGAATAAAATTAGATTTAACTGTGTATTTCGCCCGCTTCCGTAGGTAAAATACTTTACTAATAAAAATGAGTGAAATTGGTAGTAAAAGAGTGCCGAACTTTGCAGCTTCTGAGACAGAATTATTGACCTCATTAGTTAAAAAATATGCAAATGTGTTAGAAAATAAAAAAACAAAATCAGAATCACTGTAGTTTTCCATTTTTAACAGAACAGCAAGTACTCAGTCAACGCAAATAACAAATCTTGTGGAATGTGGTCTTTCTTTGTTGCTAACATTTTGAAAGCTTCATGTGCGTGCCACATGTGTGCCAAAACAAAAACAGTTTAATCCATTGAGAAGAGTTTAAACGCCGCATTGGGTTGGTTTAAACTAATCGACAGTTTAAACTGCCCATAATCGATCAACTGCACTTGATCTTACGAAATAATTGACGACAGTAGATTAAACTGTTTCGCGTGGTTTAAACTACAAATGATCTTACGGCCCTTAGTCAGGCCTGGCGCACTCCGCAGTAAACTGCGGAGCTACAAGACTTTCGCATCTATACTTATATAATAAAGTGCAAGAGTTTGTTTGTTTGAACGCGCTAATCTCTGGAACTATCAGTCGGATTTGAAAAATTCTTTTTGTTTCTAATAGCCCAATTTTTGAGGAAGGTTTTAGGGTATTCAACATCTCGGTACGACTCTTAGAAGCCGAGCAAAAAGAAAGAATAGCGCGGGCAAACAACGCGATGCGGTGAGTCGGTGGTCGAGGGCGGTCACCCGAACAAGAGTCAAACCGAAGGCTATTTATTAATCCGAAAGATCGAAGCGTTTCCATGGGATTATAAAGCTGCATCCGCACGCTTGGCAAACCTCGGCAAACCTTCACAAACGCAAACGTGCGGATAGAGCGTTTGCCATGGTTTGCCTACGCTTGCGAGCGTTTGTGGCCGATCCATCGAGTGTCGGTCTTTTGATCGCAAACCAAAGGGAATTTGCCACAAGCGCTTGCGTCTCCGTCCACACGTTTGCGCGCACTCAGTCTCGTTTGTGCACTGGCGGCGATTAGACGTGTTATTGTATTACGATTTACGTATCGCACCTTTAGAAATCTTCATTTTGTGAGTGGGTAAAAACGTAAAATGAATGACTGGTCGACTGAAGACTTTTGAAGACGATTTGTTTATATATAATTTAATTAATTAATTAGTTTTATATATTAATAATAATAAGTGGCGACTCCGCACCGGAAAATGGTATATAATGGTATGGTAATAGGTGGACCGACACCATCAGGCGACCCTCAGGGAGCCACTGGGTACAGGTGGCGCAAGACCGAAGCCTGAGGAAGTCCATGCAATAAACAGTCCAGCAGTGGACGTCTATCGGTTGATAAAGAAAAAAAAAACAAAATATCTATTGAGTAGGTACATACTAGAATAGAGTAGAATATTTTTTTATTCAAATAAATAAACTAGGTAGGTACCAAGTCTTTTCGAACATACTACTAGCTACTACTACTAATCTATAATATTATACTAAAACTGTAACTGGACAAATTGTGCACATGAAATATGTTTTGAAAATTTTAATTAGAGGACGCTTTACTATCAACTAGATGACGTCCGCGACTTCGTCCTCGCAGATTAAGGTTTTTTAATTCCCGCGGAAAGTCCTTATTTTCCGGGCTAAAATGTAGGTATGAGCTGTCGCTATTCCACATTTCATTCAAATCAGTTCATTAGTTGTGGCTGAAAGAGTAACAAACATCCATCCATCCATCCATCCATCCATCCATATTCCATTTTAGTAGGATTACTGATCGATACTGAGCTTAAAACATTAATAAAAATAACTTCAGCCAAATAATAAAGCCGACACAAGTTCGACGTCCGCCATGCTTGCCTGTTCAGAACATACAAACGCCCTCGCAAGCGTGCGGATGATTCCCAAATTCAAGGCAAACGTTTGTAGAGGTTTGGCGTTTGCCGTTTGCCACAAGCATGCGGACGCGGTATAAAAACAAAAACTAAGTCCACGCGGACGAAGTCGCGGGCAATAGCTAGTTTATGATATAGCGGCAATAGAAATACATATTCACTGAAAAGGAGACGGTCCATTTTGGGTCTACTCTTGTACCATATACCATGAAAAGACCAAAAATACAAAGAAATCATTAACAATAAAATCAACTAGACAATCATAATAAGTAAATTGCAAAAATAAAAATGTAATTTCAAGTTTTTCGGTACTGTTCACAACACTTACAAGATGGCTACCTATCCGCCACATAGAAGGCAGTAGGTAGGTACCCAGACGCGGTTCTGTCAAATGTCATTTCTGAGTTATCTGACAAGTGACGTGTATTTTTTGTTTATTCCGAGCTTTGTTGTGGTGTTGTGAACTCGTGAATGCGCTTTTTATGTTTCTTGTGGATTTTCTCTGGCGATGATCGTATCATAAAATAATAGGTAGGTATCCAATACGTAATTCACAAAGAACAGGTAGGTATTTATTATCTTCAAATGTAGATCAATGACCTCATGATATTTTGACAGCTAACGTCAGAAACATGAATCCGCCCGCCATGATTACGTATGTAATGTTGCCTTACGTGTAGAAAATAAATAATATTAGCATTGAAATTAAGCTGTGTTCGTGGATTTGATCAGTCAAAAATGCTTTAATATTTTATTTTATTTTATGTTATTACTGGTACACGACCAGTCCCAGGCTCCATACAATTTTGGACCGTCTCCTTTCAAGTGAACAACCTTATATTATGGTTTATGAGATACTGCCCGATGACAGATTGACAGACGGACGAACGACGGAGGCCCCCATCCCTTTCCCCCTTATTAGGGTTAATAGGGTCCCGTTGGCACCCCTTTTGGGTACGGAACCCTTAAAAATATGTAATAGTTGCCTTAAGCAGGGCTGGCGCACTCCGCAGTCTGCACCTATTTTTTTTTATTCGATGACAGAATAGCCCTTGACTGTGATCTCACCTGATGGTAAGTGACGATGCAGTCTTAGATGGTAGCGGGCTAACTTGAAAGGGGTATAGCAGTGTAAATTCAACCTCTAATCGTGTAGCCATCGTGCCGGACCGCTGTCTTTGACTGTAGGGTGGTAACTAGCCACGACCAAAGCCTCCCACCAGACAAAAGCCCTTAGTACCTATAGGTACTGTTAGGTATTCTGTAGCGTAGTACAGAAATCCTTTGTGAGTGGGTTTAGCATATGTTTACAAAATATTATTCCGAAGGAATTTTTAGTTATTTTGCGTCGCGACAGTGACTTTTTGCGTCAGTATGGATGAGAACTTCGAGAGAGATATATGGTATTTTTATCCCGGAAAAACAGGGTTCCCGCGGGAATTTTAAAACCTAACTTCACTCAGACGAAGTCGCGAGTAAAAGCTAGGTATGTACTATATTATAAATAATAGAATAGAATAGAAATAGTTTTATTCAAATAAACTTTTACAGGTGCTTTTGAATCGTCGATGAATCTGAAAACCACTGGTTCGGAATGCCCTTCCTGCCGAGAAGAGTCAGCAATAAACTCGGCGGTTGCTCTTTTGAAAAGAAATTTTTTTACAATAGGTAACAAAACTATGCTATGTAGGTATACAGTGTTTCCACAATGAAGTTTCAAAAATGCAAAACAATCCAATACTTGTTAAGACAGGCAGGCAAAAGTAGAGCCATTCTCGTTGGTGGCACCCGTTCACGAGCATGACGCATGATCTAGCCTTTGCTTCGCTCAACCATATTTGTTCAACCATACAATATGGCTTACAACCTCAGTAATTGTCTTAAGCTCTGAACTCGGTAACGTGGTCCACTTTTGGCGTGTTTTCAAGTCCGGAAGACGCTTATCAGCCATTTCATAACAAAGATAAAAAATTTCTTCTACCACTACTAAGGTTTCTAATTGTTTCATTTCGAGTCGTGATCGAGTTTATGGCAAAATCCCTATCAACGTTACAAATGCGAAAGTGTGTTTGTTTTTTGGTTTATCCTTCAATCACGCAGCAACGGAGTAACGAATCAACGTGATTTTGGATTTTAAGGAACTGAAGAGTGACATAAGCTACTTTTTGTTCCGTTGAAACAACGGGTTTCCGCGGGGTTTTTAAAAACCGCGCACCATTCATCGTTCATTTTTTTATAAACAGCCAGAGTACTTATCAAAATTTATTGTATTCGTATTATATGCTTAAATGTATAAGGCTTTGTTTACTATGACATTTAAAAATTATTAACTTTTAATTTATTTTAATAATGACATATTTTTGTTAAATATATTATTGCATAATATTCACTCACCAGTCCTGGTAAAATGTATAAGGCTCGATTTTACCTATTCCATCGCATTATACCTGCATTTTGGTGAATAAATAAATTAATATTATTAAATGAATGAATCGAAGCTAGAAATATTTTCTTTCGAGTTCCACGAGTAGCGGGTTCGATTAATACCGCTTACAACACAACAGCGTCGCCTCAGTAGGGTGTTTGCTCAGGACTTACCAGGGAACACATCGACAAACACGCTTTATCTTTTAACTGGAGAGCGTGTTTATACTTGGAAACTTTTGTAATAAATACCTACTCAAGAAATTCTTAGTATCTACCTACTATAATAGTATATTATACTTAACTACCTCGATCTAGTGGTTAGCAAATTCGACTGTAGATGAAAAGGTCCTGGTTTCGATTCCCTGGTCGGTCCATAAAATTCTCAGTACTAGCCCGGAGTTAGGAAGTTGGCGTAGAGTCACCCCCGTGCCTCGGAGAGCACGTAAAGCTGTCGGTCCTGCGCCTGATCTCTCTCCGGTCGTGTCGGATTTCCGTCCCATCGGACTATGAGAGTGAGGGAATAGAGAGTGCACCTGTGTTTGCGCACACACTTGTGCACTATAATATCTCCCGCGCAGAGTGCTAATCTTAGTGGAGATTGGCCGCCGTGGCCGGATTTATTCGGGAGGACATTATATTATAGTAGGTATAGAAGTTATGGTGGAATATATAAGCCTCAATAGCCCAACGGTTAAAGGTGCGGACTGAAAACTGTAACGTCGCAGGTTCGAATCCCACCCTTAGCACTATTATCGTACCCACTCTTAACACAAGCTTTCCGCTTATTTGGAGGGGATAGGAGAATTTTAGGTAAGTTCAGCTTGACAAATATTCTTTAAAAAAAAAAAACGTAATCTATACTAATATAATAAAGTTCAAGAGTTTGTTTGTTTGAACGCGCTAATCTTTGGAACTACCAGTCGGATTTGAAAAATTCTTTTTGTATCTGATAGCCCAATTATTGAGGAGGGTTATAGGCTATTCAAAATCTCGGTACAACTCTTAGAAGCCGAGCAAAAAGAAAGAATATCGCGGGCTAACAATGCGATGCGGTGAGTCGGTGGTCGAGGGCGGTCGCTAAAACTAAATCCATGCGGACGAAGTCGCGGGCAACAGCTAGTTAGACACATACATAGACTGCTAAAAAAAGACGTGTGGCACTCGGGGACTGCCGCGGTAAAGCATAGCATAGCATTTTTTATCAACGCCATCTAGCGGTGAGAGGAGTCCCGTGTCAGGTTATTTTCGTTACGGAATTTCTGGATTCGGTCTCCACGCTCAAGGCCCGCGATAGAAGCTATGCAATAACTTAAAAAACTTTGCCTTTTGTCTTTGCCATAGTCGAGTAAGCAATGGATGTTTCCGTGTCATTCAATCGCTTTGAGTTAGTCGCGATGCCCCAGAGACCGACTGAGTAAAGAAAGGGTGTGTATTTTTAGCACTGCGTCATCTGCGCTCTTTGCTTAGCACTTAGCTTGGTTTCGCAGACTTTATTGGCTTTAGTACTTAGGCTGAAGGCTATAGACCGCACTCTCACTCAGCATAAACTTAAGACAGAGTTAAAACGGGACGGATTTATGTCAGAGCATATTTGTATCTCGGATTTACTCTATTAAAATCAAAAATTTATTTCATGTAGGCCAACTTGCAGCTCTTATGACACGTCATAAATCTACCACCGGTTCGGAATGCAGATTCTGCTGAGAAGAGCCGGCGAGAAACTCAGCAGTTGCTCTTTTAAAAAAAAAGACGTGTGGCACTCGGGGACTGCCGCGGTAAAGCTATTGCATAGCATTTTTTATCAACGCCATCTAGCGGCACACCGCTAGATGGCGTTGATAAAAAATGCGCCATCTAGCGGCTCACCGCAGAGGAGTCCCGTGTCAGGTTATTTTCGTTAGGGAACTTCTGGATTCGGTCTCCACGCTGGCCCGCGATAGAAGCTATGCAATAGCTTAAATTTTTTTTACAATATGTAACAAAACTACTGGTTCAAATTGAAAAATTCTTTTTTGTAAATGGACTATCCAGTCCATTTATCGAGGACGGTTTTAGGCTATACTAGCTTTAACCCGCGGCTTCGCTCACGTTAGGTTCGATTTTTTAATCCCCTCTTGGGGTTGAAATTTTCCAAAATCCTTTCTTAGTGGATGTCTACGTCCTAACAGCTACATGTATGCCAAATTTCAGCTCGATCGGTCCAGTGGTTAGAGCTGTGCGTTGATAGATCAGTCAGTCAGTCAGTCAGTCAGTCAGTCAGTCACCTTTGCCTTTTATATATTTAGATAACATCACGCCGCGACCAATAGGAGCGAAGCATCAGTGAAAAATGTTGCAAAAACGGGGAAAATTACCCATATTTGAGGGCTTCCGTTGCGTGCGCTGCGTGAACAGTTCAAGTTACCCAAAAAATATGTATGAAAAATTTTTTTACTCTTTAAATGATCTAAAAAAAATGTCCGTGACAGTAAATGTCTATTTTTTAAGATTGACTCATAACCTTTTTTATGGTAATCAAATTTGGTCGAAATTAATGCATTATTGCCAATTATTTGCCAAAGAGTTTTATCAACATAACTTAATCGCGATCATGATAACAGAAATTGACGCGGACGAAGTCGCAGGCAACAGCTAGTCTAAATATATAAAAGGCAAAGGTGACTGACTGACTGACTGACTGACTGACTGACTGATCTATCAACGCACAGCTCTAACCACTGGACCGATCGAGCTGAAATTTGGCATACAGGTAGCTATGATGACGTAGTCATCCGCTAAGAAAGGATTTTTCAAAATTCAACCCCAAAGGAGGTAAAATAGGAGTTTAAAAAATCGAACCTAACGTGAGCGAAGCCGTGGGATAAAGCTAGTGCAGTATATTTAGCTTTTGTATAGATATTTAGGTCATTAGTACCAGTCGCTAAACTGTCACTTTTCGCCGAGCTCGGTCTTCGAAAAGAGCACACGTTGCGTTTACTCGATGACGTAAGCGCTGTGTACACACACGTCAACAAAACAAACGATGCCCGGCGAAAGTTATTAACGTTTCGCTTGTTCTTTGGAAATTGCTTTTCCATCGTACCTATCTTTTTAACCGACGAAAAAAAAGGAGGAAGTTCTCAATTCGTCGCGTATATTTTAAGCTATTGCATAGCTTCTATCGCGGGCCAGCGTGGAGACCGAATCCAGAAATTCCGTAACGAAAATAACCTGACACGGGACTCCTCTACGGTGAGCCGCTAGATGGCGTTGATAAAAAATGCTATGCAATAGCTTTACCGCGGCACTCCCCGAGTGCCACACGTCTTTTTTTTTGTATGTATGACCACGCATAACTTTTCGCAGATACGTCCGATTTTGATGATTCTTTTTTTAATGGATAGCGTTTACCTTGAAGTTGCTGCCATTTAAATTTGAAAAAGAAATTCCATCTTTAAGAGTAGTCACACTTTTTTCGCGATTCTATCACGCCCAAGTTTGTACTGAACTAGCTTTTGCCCCCGCGACTTCGTCCGCGTGGAATTAGATTTTGGGGTGGAATTTTCAAAAACTGTGACACACGTACTTCTTTATTTTTAACTGAAAGCTCAAATACCAACTTTGATGGAAATAGCTTGAAAAATGACGGAGTTTCATATAAACTTCCATCCCCTATTTAAACCCCTTAGGGGTGGAATTTCCAATAATCCTTTCTTAGTGTGCGCCTACGTCATAAAAGGAACCAACTGTAAAAATTTCAAGTTTCTAACTTCAGTAGTTTAGGCTGTGCGTTGATATCTCAGTCAGTCAGTCAGTCAGTCAGTCAGTCAGGACTTTGAATTTTATATATATATAGATTATCCGATTTTGATGATTTTTTTTTCGTATTGAATAGGATTTACCTCAAAGTGGTTCTCACTCGTAGTTAAGCAATCTGCTATGTTTAAAAAATCAAAAAGTTTGTTGCCGACTCAAAATTATTTAGTTACATTAGTTTAGGAGCTTAGTTAGTAAAACTAAAAAGATTTGAATATTTTAGTTTTCCCTTTTTAGTTCCTTCTATCGATCGTCAGTAATTTTTTTTTGTTAAAAGTAATTACCTATTAACCGACTTTGTTGTGCGAAAAGCTTGTGTTAGGAGTGGCTACGACAATAGTGTATGATGGGATCAAACCTTTGACCTTTCAGTTTTGACTTTTTGAGTCCACCGCTGAGCTATAGGCGCATTGCTTTTTTTTTAAAAAGGACATTAGTCAAGCTGAATTTTCCTATCCCCTCCTAATAAGCGGAAAGCTTGTGCTAGGAGTGGGTACGACAATAGTGCGACGGGTGAGGTTCGAACCTGCGACCTTTCAGTTTTCAGTCCGCACCTTTAACCTATAGACTATAGACGCATTGTTTGTGTCCATTATGCCACGTTCAAATTCAAGGCTAAATCGTTACATCACCGTAATTGATCAATTAATATCAATGGAGCGCGAAACTATTTGGAAATTGTATGAATTGAGTATCAAGACCATATCATTGTAATTTCAATGTCACTGTCATTTATATAAGATCCTCTTATAACCCGCGATCCGAGAACGTCGCAACTCACTTTGCGACATGTCGTTGTCGTAACAAACTCTATAGCTTTTATCGCGGGCCAGCGTGGAGACCGAATCCAGAAATTCCGTAGCGAAAATAACCTGACACGGGACTCCTCTACGGTGAGCCGCTAGATGGCGTTGATAAAAAATGCTATGCAATAGCTTTACCGCGGCAGTCCCCGAGTGCCACACGTCTTTTTTTATTTATTTAAAAAGTTATAATTGGACGCAGTTACGCAATAACGTTTCAACCAACAAACCTTAGTCAAATTAAATACCTACAATCTACATAATGTAAAGGAATAAAGTTAACTTTTCAATTGATAAGTTGTGTGGGTTAAATCGTTATTGCGTAACTGCGTCCAATTAAGACTCCATCAGGTTCTTCTAGCAATTGGCTATTTGACAATTTTATACTTACTTAAAATAAAGTTTTTTTAACACTACCTCATTTTTCTTTTTGTAATATCTTAACTAGTCTCGAATATATGAGCTTTTAAGTTACCTGTTAGAAAAAGAGAGCGCTATTGCAACATGACGTCACGATTCAGTAGCTCCATACACTCTCTATGAAGTGTTGGCAGACACCTCCCCCCACCTAGGTGGACCGACGACATCGTTGATGGGAGCCGCTGGATTGCTGGATTCAGGCGGCGCAAGACCGTGACTTGTGGAAGTCCATGCAAGAGACCTATGTCCAGCAGTGGACGTCTATCGGTTGATAAAGAATAGAATAGAATAGATTTATTTGCATGATTGTAAATATACGATATTACAAATTATTCGTTTTGACTTCACAATCAGCCATATAACTGGCGAGCATTTAACATAGTTAGTAGTTAGTACAATAAAAGTTATATTTACACAATTAATATCTAACTTATGTTTAATTTTTTAAATTAAAGTAATCTTTTATAGAGTAAAAATTATATGCTATGAGCCATTTGTGCATTTTATTTTTAAATAATTTTATTGGCAACAGCTTTAATTCCATGGGCAACTTATTATAAATCTTAACACTTATGGCTGCACAAGAAGAAGAATAGTAAGAGTAGTTAAGTAAGATAAGTCGTATCGTGTAAAGTGATCATAGTACGTGGTACGTACCTATACCACTCAAGTAATAGTACGTTAATGGCAACGCCTAGACGCGAGTTGAAATGATGACAATCAGTAGCAATCACTATTGAGTCGCCTTCCGGGTTGCGAATTAATTGAGCCTGAAAGCTAGAGTGTCATTCATTTGTTTTGAGTATGACAAACAATTAGTAAACTGGGGAGATACATTGGTTCTTTCAATTCACGAGGGCGCGTGGCTCATGGTTGTGTGCGTGTCATATCTGGTGTGTGCGAGAGCTTACTCGCGCCTGACCGCTCCCACCTAGGCTCCTGACAGGAGACATTTACGCAATGTGCATGTACACAACGTAAGCACAATCTTGTTTTTAGACATAAGCTTCACCTATGTCCACGTCATCTATTTTTTTCTGGTAATTATAATATGTACATAAAAATAAAAATTAATAAATAAATAGAAAAAAAATACCGACAAAGTGATAATCTCCTTTTTGGAAGTCGGTTAAACACCTCTTCCTTCCTTCCAGCTGACTGACTAACCGGTTCCCCTGTCGACCCTTCTAATTACCCCCATCAGAATACAAAATGTGACAACGTGACGATAGATTTATTTGATACGGGTAGAAAAAAGCGCACCGCATGGCAACTAGCTGTAAGGGAGATAGCAGACTAGCTACTTTTAGCGGCAGCGATTGTTGTTTTAATGGCTTTTAACACAACAGAAATCAGCGTTCAAAAATCGCGAAAATGCGATACAGACGCAAAAAGACGCTGCCGCTTCCCTACTATAGATCAAACGCAGAAATCAGCGACTGAAAATCGCAGCAATCAGCGTTCAAAAATCGCGAATACAGACGCAAAAAGCCATAAAAACGCCGTTCTGAGTCTGGTCAATGGCTGCCAATCTCCACAGGGATTAGCCATTTGCGCGGGAGATATTATAGTGCACAAGTGTGTGCGCAACACAGGCGCACTCTCTATTCCCTCACTCTCATATTCCGATGGTATGAAAAATCTGATACGACCGGAAAGAGATTAGACGCACGACCGATGGCTTTACGTGCTCTCCAAGGCACGGGGGTGACTCTCCATCGACTTCCTAACTCCGGGCTAATTACTGAAAAATACATTTTCAGCCCGACCCGGGAATTGAACCCGAGACCTCGTCATCTGCAGTCGAACTTGCTAACAACTAGTCCAACGAGCCAGTTGATATTAAAATATAAAGTGTGTGACGACACATTATCTAAATATATAAAAGGCAAAGGTGACTGACTGACTGACTGATCTATCAACGCACAGCTCAAACCGCTGGACGGATCGGGCTGAAATTTGGCATGCAGTTAGCTATTATGACGTATGCATCCGCTAAGAAAGGATTTTTGAAAATTCAACTCATAAGGGGATAAAATAGGGGTTGGAAAAATTGAACTTAACGTGAGCGAAGCTGCGGGAAAAAGTTAGTTATTATATACGAAGTACATTCTTTGACCCGACCCGGGATACGAACCCGGGACCCGTCGTCCTTAGTCTAAAATGTTAACCACAAAACTAACGAGTCAGAACTCAGAATGCATATTGTGACAACGCAACGTGACGACAGATTTATTCGATGCGGGCACAAAAAAGTATCCGCGTGGCAACTAGCTATAAATAAAACATTTATTATTATTTCTTATAAGAACCCTTGTGTGTTAAGCGCAAGCCCGCACTAAGCTAACTTAGCTTAGCTTTAGATTATACAACTTGCTAAATAATGCCGCCAATTGTTTGAATGTAAATTTTTATATTATGTTGTTTTCGTTTTCCCCCCGTTTCATCGTTTTCATCAATTTTAAGGGAAAAATTAAAAAAAAAAAATATTTTTGTACTCTGTTCAAAGTTGTCTTTAAAAAAATATATCGCAAGTCTATGTAACGCAACAAAAAAAATTTTACTTCACACGCACTTCTATGAGAGCCCCCCTGAAATAAAGCTTTTATATTTTTTTATGCAATATTCGGCTGAAGGCCATCAGTTTACATATTATATTTAAATTTGAAGTAATTACGTTCAGTGATTCAGAAGTTATAAGGCTCTGAGAGACGGACGGACGGACAAGTGCAATTTCACTCAAGCAGACTCAGAGACCTAGCTTCGCTCGGTCAATTATTAAGATATACCTACAGGTATCCCATCCACCAATTATTGTCAATGGTAAAGTCTTGGTACTAACTTGTACAATCACCATCATTCAACGATGCACCGTTATTCCGAGAAACCGCATTATAACATTATCAGTGATGCAAATCAGAGGGCATTTATACCACCCCAATGTAAATGTATGTACTGTCACTTCCGAACTATAATAGAGTTCCTTAGGTATTTTTAAGATTTGACGGAGTTATAGTTAAAAAAAAAGACGTGCGGCACTCGGGGACTGCCGCGGTAAAGCTATTGCATAGCATTTTTTATCAACGCCATCTAGCGGTGAGAGGAGTCCCGTGTCAGGTTATTTTCGTTACGGAATTTCTGGATTCGGTCTCCACGCTCAAGGCCCGCGATAGAAGCTATGCAATAGCTTAAAAATTCGTGTCGAATTGAGAAACTCCTCTTTTTTGAAGTCGGTTAAAAAAAGTAACTGCTGAGTTTCTTGCCGGCTCTTCTCAGCAGAATTTGCATTCCGAACCGGTGGTGGTAGATTTATGACGTGTCATAAGAGCTACAAGTTGGCCTACATGAAATAAATAAATTTTGAATTTGAATTTGAACCCATAACCCTTATCGTTTTCTACACGCCATCGTTGCGAAACGCTGAATCGCTTGGCGGCACGTCTTTGACGGTAGGGTGGTAACTAGCCACGGCCAAAGCCTCCCACCAGACAATACAATGGTCAAATAGGTTCTGAGCCTTACAGTATCTTTGTAAGTAAGACAAAGAGCTTTTTAAAGAACCCCAATTGAAATACGGCTCACGCTTAACCGAACTGAGTCGCTGATTCATACACAGGGAATGCATGTCAAATGCATGCGTGAGGGAGAGTTCACTTTTATATGCATCTATCTATACGCATGTACCTTCATGCAGTTAACTAAAGCAAGTAGGTGTCAAATGTGTTTCTACTTCTAATTTAGGCACTAATTAATTTAATACTTCGTAAAATATTTTCTGAAGTCACTAATCAGGACCCTTTATAATCTGAATTTATATCCGCGTGGATTTAATTTTTTAAATCCCGCGGCAGCTCTGATTTTCCGGGATAAAAAGTAGCCTATGTCACTTTCCCGGTCCTCAACTACACCCATGCAAAAAATCAAACAAACACACTTTCACATTTATAATATTAGTAAGGATTCAGAAAACTTAGAATGCATTTTCAAAATACTTGAGTCTAGGAATTAGTCTTTTTATTATTAGGGGTCACCATTTTTGTTTTTTCATTATGATTGTACTTTTTATATTAATTTTATAGTCTTAAGTTCTCTGTAAGTGAGCAAACTGTTCTTTGAGAATAAATTCTTTAAACCTAACCTAAAACTTGATGAACGATTTATACAAGTACATGTAGCAGATGTATAAATAGAATCAAAAAAACCGGCGATTTCACTTGAATCTCTGTCACTACGAACTACGTAAATGCCACGGCATGGCATACCAGATCGGATAACATCTATAACATCCACTACCAGAGGGAGCAGGGTTCAAAAAGGACAAAGTAAACGCTGCGCGTGATAAATACATATTTGTTATACGTGTCGCCGGGACAAATATTTGATGCGCGGCGCGGGCGCACGTAGATGCGCTGGGATACGTGTTGGGAATACGCGTATACTAGCTTTGTTTATAGAATAGATAATAGACATAGACTACAAATATCACATCACATCACACTAATATTATAAAGGCGAATGTTTGTATGTGTGTGTTTGTTACTCCGTTACTCCTTCACGCCACAACGAATGAACCGATTTGGCTGTTTGGAGTGGAGATAGCTCTTTCCCATAATCTTAGATAAAAAGATAAGATAAGCCTTTATTGACAATTTTCTTTTTACTTATTTTAAACTTATATCTAATATATTTACAGTAACAATTTTTATTTTATTTTTTAATTCTATTTTATAAAGACACCAGCACTGGCAGCATGGGCAGGAGATAAACATTTTATCCCCCGATTTTATCCACTGACAGGGGATACAATTGCCTTCTCCCTATGCTAGAGCATGGCGACAGGGGAAAGGAGAAGTATATCCCTATTTGACATTACAAGTGGAACAACTTCCCCCGGCTAGAGCATGGGAACAAATGAAAGAGATAAACTTGTCCAAGGGTCAAACGAAAACAAAAACCACAGACAAAAACCACCTACGAATCACCTATTAACTGTCAAAATCACGAGTATAGATAAAATAATGACTTTTTGAGACCGAATTGACATAAATTTTGAAGTATTGTGATATTTGTACCTCCTACTTCCATGATTTTCTTATAATGGCAATAATTGCGGGGATACATTTTCTCCCATTTTATCCACCGTCAATATTCTTCCACCGCCGTGCCCATGCTCGATGGGTGGATAAGACTAAGCGAGGGGATAAACATTTTATCCTTTTCCCGGGGATACAATTTCTCCCGCCCATGCTACCAGTGCAGTAATTAATTGTCTTGCTTTCTAGCATAGGCCTTCCCCAGGCTTTTCTATGCTTCTCGTTCATGGGTTTTCCGCTTCCACAGTATTCCTGCTGTTGCCCTCAAATCGTCTTCCCACCTTGGGAATGATCTACCCCTTCTTCTCTTTCCCTCTTTTGGATACCATTCTGTAACATTTTTGGCCCAATTTTGTCTCTTGTTTCTTATAAAATGTCCAGCCCACTTCCATTTTATAGTTTTTTAATGGTATAGGTTACATCTATGATTTTCGTTTTTTGCCTGCATTGCATTTAAGATGTATCTTATCTTGTTTTTTCGCACTTAGCATGCTTCTTTCCATGTTATGTTGACATGTCTCCAGTTCTTTAGATAGGCTACATTTAATCCCGGAAAATTGAAGAGTTCCCGCGGAAATAGAAAAACCTTAATCCACGCAAAGTCGCGGGTATCAGCTTGTTTATAATATTAGTAAAATAAGGATATATTATAGGCCAAAAGATATGGTCAACCATTTGACCCTGGCGATTATAGAGGTAACTTAAGAACCGGTTATAAATCAACGTTACCTGGAACGGTTCCCGGGAGAACAGTGTCTTAATCAACTGTCAGACCGTTACAGCTTACAACCAGCTTGACAGTGACTAATGATCGTTATAATATTATTGTGTTTCCATACGAGCATAATCGTGTTTTGATTTTAATGACGAACTCAACTTAAAGTAACTTCAAAAGTTAGGTTTAAAGAAATTTATTCTCCAAGAACATTTTGCTCACTTATAGAGAACTTAACGGCAGGATCTCCGAAAACAGCCTGTTTTTGATTCAAAAGTAAACAATAAAATATTCTTTGTTTTGATAGGTTAAAAATATATGTTGTAGTTTAATACACGTTCTAAATTATTTTACCGTTCAAAAGTCCATATTTTGAACTTCACTCGATCAAATAATATTCCGAAAACAGTGTAGTTTTTAATTGTTTTTCAGGTTGTATTTATAGTAATATATCAAAGTTAAACTAAAAAAAAAGGCAAAAAATAGACAAAAGCTTTTAGAAGAATATTTTACCGTTAATTTTTCTCTAAAAAGTTTTCTTTTTTTTTATCATGACTGTTTTACTTTTTTTATAACAAAGTGGCTCGTGCACCTCACTTCAATTGCTTGCAAGTTACTGCGGCCGATGATCGTGCCCTTAAAACTAAAAAAAAGACGTGTGGCACTCGGGGACTGCCGCGGTAAAGCTATTGCATAGCATTTTTTATCAACGCCATCTAGCGGCTCACCGTAGAGGAGTCCCGTGTCAGGTTATTTTCGTTACGGAATTTCTGGATTCGGTCTCCACGCTGGCCCGCGATAGAAACTGTGCAATAGCTTAAAATTTATAAAAAATTACAAACATATGAAAAAAACAAAAAAATTGTGATTCCTTACAATAAAAAGTTAAAACTCAAATCTTAATATTTATTCGTTAATTGCATTATATTATGTTATATTATTAAATATTGACTAGCTGAGTTGAAAGACGTGCCACCAAGCGATTTAACGTTCCGGCACGATGGCGTGTAGAAACCGATTAGGGGTATGGGTTGAAACTTGAATCTACCCTACCATACCACTTCCAAGTTAGCCCGCTACCATCTTAGACTGCATCGTCACTTACCAATAGCATCAATCAAACAAATCATCAAATTGATCACAACAAATCAACAAATTGATCGCAATCAAAGACTATCTTGTCATCGAATAAAAAAATATCCGATTCATTGATCAGACATCTATGTGTAGAGACGACGGGGACAACGCTCTATGATCAATGTTGCCTGCTCTTAGACTACCAACTATCTTTTCGGCGTCTTAAATAAATTTAAACGAGAGACGACAATTTCGGTTATTCCCGTTATCACCCGCATGATCTGTTGATAAGAGCGTTTAATTAAACATTGTAAATTATTAGCTTGTTTAGGAGAATTATATCTCTCGGTCTAGAGAAACCTCGGACCCTCTCCATACACACAAAGTTTAAGTTGACAAGCTCTAGACATAAATATCTATGTCTGTGGTTTTCAGATTGGCCGTATGAGGAAACGCAGCCGGCTGTTTTTCCATACAAACAAAAAAAGAAAAGAAGAAAAGAAAAATGTATTTTTCTGTTTCTTCCGTGATTAATAACAATAGAAAATATTGTTGTGGCACAAAATTATTTTCAATAAATTAACAATTATAAGAACAAGTATCTTTCAAAACTTGTTTTACCGCAATTTTCTTCCACTGTAATTAAATCATAATTAAAGAAATGTTAGTCTTCTTTTTGTTGAAGTCGGTTGAAACCTGTCAAATTAAATGAAAACATTAATAACAGTTGCGTTAGTTTTAAATGTAACCCCCGTCCTTGTCAAGCTACGTATATTAGAAAGGGAAGGGTTGCTCTAAGCGTGGGAAAGGAATTTTGTTTATTACTCTATTGTTTATGTTATTGTCTGTGCCTCGCCGCCATATTGGTTTCAATTGGGTGTTAAAGTGGCGACGGTTTAATAAGCGTTATTCCTAATTCTGTAGGTGTCAATTTAAAAAAATGCTAGTGATGTGTCTGTCTATGATTACATGTCGATAAAATAAAATTATAGGTACCTTAAAATGGGTAATAAAAAAAATTAAAAAAAAATACTTTTTATAGCATTTTTATTTTTATTTTCAGCATTAATATTTTTTTATACTTTTAGTGACTTACCTATTCTGCGAGATTGTTAAAATAAGAAAAAAATCAAATATAATAAGTATTCCTTAAAATAAAACTTCGTGGTGAAGCTAAAAACAGAGTTTTTTACTGATACATGTGTAACTCCTCAGTATTGGCGATAAAATAAAATGTAATAACAACATTCAATCAGTCAAATTATTGTTACACGATTGCTTGTTATTACTTAACGGTCAGCTAACACTTATAACGGTATTAATTAATTAAGAAAGGGCAACTTAATTGATAGTGCCTTTGCAGTAATCATTTTGTTCAGCTTTTAATTGAAAATGTTTAGGTTATGAAAAGAATGTTGATTATATTATCATTGCGTTGTAGCTGTCAATTTCAAAATTTCGAAATAATGTTAGGTCATTACTCGTTATAATCAAAAACTACGCATCATCTTGGCTGAAAATACTCATAGTTTGTTAGTTATTTGTCTCACCATACATAATTTTGATAAAAATCATTTTATAGTCCTCATGCCAAATAGCCTGTGTCTGGTGGGAGACTTTGGCCGTAGATACCACCCTACCGTCGAAGACGTGCCGCCAAGTGATTTAGCGTTCCAGCATGATGGCGTGTGGAAACAGATTAAGGGTATGGGTTGAATTTACACTGCTATACCCCTTTCAAGTTGGTCCTGCATCATCACTTACCATCAGGTGAGATCGCAGTCAAGGACTATCTTGTCAACGAAAAAAAAATCTAAGTAACGATTGAAATACATTGAAAAAGTTCGAATAGAGGCGTCAAAGTCAAACAATCTATTTCGATAAAAGCAATTTAATTTAGCTAACACGCACTATCGATATTCATCAGCCAATTTCCCTTGAATAAAGATGTAAATACATAAATATATTGGAAGGGCGATGCCCCTATACAAACCAATTTATTTTAGCATTGCAAATTATATTGGACATTTTGAAATGGGAATAATTTCGATATGATGTAATTTTATACTATACTTGTGTGTATTGGCATCGATTCAATAAGTAAAAGTAAACTAAATTTGATGTTTTGACTATTTTTGTAAACTTAGGTAGACACTGTTACGGTTTCGATAAATAATGTTCACTTCATACACTTTAGAACAATTTCTTTTAGTACGTGTCTTAAGTAAGTAGTAAGGAATTAAAAATCGTTGTTTCGTTTAATTTTAAGTTCCGAAAATTTTGCTAAAAGTGATTAGTGTTGTTCATTGCATATCGATATTAAAATATGTAACGCAAAATGAATTTTTGTATTTTTGTGATATTTAAATGTGTATTAATGTTTTTTAAAGAACGCAACAGTGGTTGCGCTAATTTAACTAGCATTTACAACGAATCTTGAAGGATTGCTGAATTAACATCTCTTCTTTAATTTCACTTTTGCCGTTTATACTGTAACTAGCTTTAACCCGCGGCTTCGCTTACGTTAGATTCGATTTTTTAACCCCCTATTAACTCTCTTGGGGTTGAATTTTTCCAAAATCCTTTCTTAGCGGATGTCTACGTCCTAACAGCTACCTGTATGCCAAATTTCAGCTCAATCGGTCCAGTGGTTAGAGCTGTGCGTTGATAGATCAGTCAGTCAGTCAGTCAGTCAGTCAGTCAGTCACCTTTGCCTTTTATATATTGTAATAATGTCTCTTTATAAATCTTATTTGAACTACGTTTGAAGTACGTTGGAAGATGTTCATCAAGAGTTTGACCCAGTTTTACTATCACCAATGGTTGCCTGGTAGAGATTGCTTTGTAGCAATAAGGCCGCCTTTGCATGCGTAGTTCTAAGTTTTATTTATTTTTGTTTCATTCTTGTGTGCAATAAAGTTTTTATCTATCTATCTATCTATCTATCTACTTTTTATAGTGTTTTCTCCGTCTTTGACCGGGGTCTGCTATTAACCTAATTTAAAAATGCCGGTGTTTCAGTTCTCAAGTGAACCGCTTGTGAATGTCTCTATAAAAGATAACGATCAAGATTCATCAAGCTGTCTAACCGCAAACATCACTAACTTATCTAATCCAAAATAAAATTTAATCCAAATATCCTTATATGAATGCAAAAGTGTGTTTCTTTGTCTTTTGGTTTGTCCTTCTTGGATCGACTTGACTTTTTTCATGGGTATAGTTGAGGATCTGGGAATTGACATTGGCATCTTCGATACCGAAAGATCTTAAAGTTCCCGCGGAATTTTTAAAAACCTAACTTTACGCGGAAGAAGTCATATAGAGGTAAAGCTAGTAAAAGATATTGTGTATTGAGATTGGTATTTACCCAACTGATAAATACTTTACAGATATCTATATTTTTCAACCTTCAATGGATCTTTAACTCTTATGCTGTAAGGCTCTTTGAACTACATTGTAACACAGTACCTTAGTAAATATCTTTAATCATCCTGATAACCTTCCTTTATTTAACTTCAAGGACACTGTACTTAAATACCAATAAATTAATCAAACACCGTTCAATAAGGATTGGTATTAGTATTCACAGCAGTCACTGGTATCAAGTATCCATAAGTTAATTGCACACGAACATAACTTACTTAATCAAACGCTTTAATTAAATCGATTGCAAGCACTGACTCATGATTTCTGCCGATCAATGAGAACGCCAGACATATTGAGATACAATTCGGTTTTATATTACCACTGACCATATGTTAGGGCATTTGGCTAACAGTTTAAACATGATTTTATTTCACTCATTTATCGTTGATTTATAAATATTCAGTCCTCTATGAATATATTAAAAAGATCAGGGTTGATTAAAGCTCCCTGTGTGACTTCTTTAATTGAGTAATTGATTATTCCTGTGTTTAGTTATTTTATGTATGTAAAACTAGCTTTTTCCCGCGGCTTCTTTCACATTAAGATCGATTTTTCAAACCCCCTATTTTACCACCTTAGGAGATGAATTTTCAAAAATCGTTTTTTAGTGAATGCCTACATCATAGTAGAGCTGTATGCCTCAGTCCGATTCGTCCGGTGATTTAAGCTGTGCGTTGATAGATCAGTCAATCACTCAGTCACCTTTTCCTTTAATGATATGTATGTCGGAGGGTAGGCGTAGGTACGCTACAGACAACAGTGTCTTCTAGTGACGGTAGTTTTATAATGTTGGTAGCATTGTTCGTTGAGCATTACGTCATCGCTCCCCACTCGATTAGTCCATAAAAAGGACGCGTACAGCGTGTATTGAGTCATTCGTCATTCTCCATTCGTGAGCCGTGGTTGGTCGTTGCTCTGAGTTGGAAGAGAACTGATGGTGTGACGATTGAGTGATTGGTGATTAAGTGATTGGTGATTCAGTTATTGGTGATTAAGCGATCTCTGGTCGTAGTTATTTGGTGAGTTCGTTCCAATATTTAATCATGTTGTGTTGCCGTGAGATCCCTATAGTGTTGTCGCCCATTCGTGGCTTATATAGTGTTTAGAATAGACGTTGGTTAGGTGCTTCTATAATGGTGTGTGATGAGACGGCTATGGGGATGGTGGAGGCCGTAACTAGGCTAGGTTGGTTAGCCGAGTCTATTTAGAACCAGGTAATGTTGGGTTCCATGTTAGTTACGTGATGATTCCAATGTTACCTTATTGTGGGTACTTATTTATACTGAGACGACTTGATTCCCTTTATTAATCTCTCGGTGAGGTGTGTCTTCACTCTAATGAGATAACACGGAGAATAATGCCCAGTTATGGGCGTAAGATTGGTTAGTTTAGTATTTTCCGTTTCACTTCTGATGCTTGATCCGACCTGTTTCAGTTAACAGGTCTCCCAAGATCCGACATGTAGAATATTTTTTTTACTAGAATTCGTCATGTTTCAATTTGTTTGTACTTAAACTCAAGGTCAAATATTATGAGCGCTCCAAGCTTCCAATGCGTCTTGCTCTAAGAAATTCTGCACTTTGTTTATAAATATGTATTACTTTGTTTAACGAACACTCCTAGATATATTATCACAAACCTAAAGTATTTGATTTGTCAAGTAACTAATACAAGTCAGATGTTATAATTGCCAATATTACTCCAACTTGAAACCGATTGATTGAAACACCCCCCAGGGTCTTATGATTGAGCGACGCGACCTTTTCATATTATCATTCACGACAAATGAATGTCAACTTTGTCACTAAGAGTTTAAAGTAGAAAATCTATTGATAAGATTTATAAAAATTTGACAGTCCCTAAATTGCTCTTACTGCTGTTATTAATTAGAAACACTCCCTTATTACTTGAGGGATAAAGTTCAGAATTGAAATTAATACTGTGATAGGTATTAATATTGTTAGTTCGTTTGAGGATATTGGTAATTCACGCCACGCGACCGACATAAACATGGGTGCGGAATTTCTGTTCATTTGTTTCTCTGCCTATTGCTTTTGTTATACTATGTACGTTATTCTTGCTAATATTTTCATTAACTTTAACGAAATCGGAAAAAATCCTGATTAAATATTTTTAAAATTCCAAGTTATCTGTATTCAGCTTATCAACTGGTTTGTTAATGTCCATGACTCTTTTTCATGGATTCAGGTATTCAGGATTGAATCCATGAAATATAGTCGTGGACATTGTTTAAAAAAACTTTTCCACCAAACCTGAAAGAGTGAAAATTGTTTTTCTTCGATTTTTTTTTTTCGAAAAAATTCTTCCTTAGGTGTCTTTTTTCCGACGGAGATTTTATACAAAAGGATAACACTATTTTTATATCTGTCAGCTTAGTTTTGAGATTGCATATGATAATAATTAATAACAATTCGGTGGATAGATGAAAAGAAAAATATGTTGTAGAAGATTCTAGACTCGCTAACAAACAGGCCCACCAGTTTAGCGCGATAGTACATACTAAACATATTTGTTTTAATTATCATGATTATATAAATTAAAAAAAAAAGAAGTTATGTGTGTTTGCAAGTCATGCATAAGTAACTTTATGTAGCGGGACGTAAATTACGAAGTTAGTGTCGGATGACGATTTGAATTGGTTGTCAACATGAATTAATCTGGTGCCAATGGATTCCGCATTCTTGACATCAATACCAGCGATGACCGATGGAGTATGGACTCAAACTCATTATTAAGAAAGAATTCACGTTATGTTGTTAGGTTTATAATCAAGTTGTAAAATTCATATTCCCTAATTTACCCACTTTATAATTTGTATTCGTAAAACGATGACTAATACTCGGTTTTTTAAAATTTCATAATTTTATCGATATTTTTCAACATTGGTTTGTATATCCCTGTTCGCTTTTAATAACGTTTGTTAGAAATTATGTAAATAATTGTGAGCGACTTAGAAATTGTACACTAATACAGATACTTGATTGAGTTCACGTATTGTAATATTGAGAAAACATTTGATTGAATGAATTATAAGGTATCAATACTTATTCATTCAATCAAATGCACAATATATATCCATAAAATGTATGTAGCTTTAATTTAATTAATATTATTTATCAGGGTTGTGATACACATTTTTGTTTGTTAGAATAATAATTAAGATACTGTTTCTACTAATGTTGATTCTTGATGTAGGTAGAAACTTCATTAATAGCGAACTTCATTCAAAACAATGTTATAAAAGTGAGGAGACAAAAATAGAGGAGGTCATTCTGTACAGAAAATTCGAAGAATAAACATGTGAAGTCGGACTCCGAGTTGTATTCTTTACCTGCTTCTTACACGTTATAGATTTTTAAGTTTTTTCACAATTTTCATTTCATATTTTTTATTTTTATAAGTAGGTACTTACTTACCATTTAAATTATGAAAAAAATACGTAAGAAAAATTTTGTAAATTTTCTTGAACATTTTTTTTGTGTTAGTTCAATTTTATGTAATAGGTAATTTGTTTTCGAAAAGAGTATCTGCCTAATTTCTTGTCGGCTCTTAGATTATGTCTTTTGTACCAGCAGTAGAGTCTTGAGTCTTGACTTATTATAAAACCACAAGTAGAAAAGTTGGAAGTTTCTTAATAAAAAACATTTATTGACTAAATGCACCTACTAAGCATAGAAAAAACTATTTCTTTATATTATTTCAAGCCTCCTTGAAACTAATTTGCCATTATTAAAAGAAGGTATACTTACCTACTGAGAAAATTGTAATAGTAAAATTTATATCAATAAGCTCAGAGAATTTATTACATAAACAAGGAAAATATAGCTATAATTAGCGCCCCATCTCATATGTAAAACAAGACATCAGAGATTCTAACGTATCCTGTGCTGTGACAGCTTTTTGTTTTATTTTACAGAGGGTTGATAGATAAATTTAGCTTATATCTAAAATTGGTGAATACGATTTTGATATCTATTTTGTAAGCTATAAAGTAGATTTTCTGTTGTTAAAAAATTACAGTGATTGCATATTAAGATTTGATTATTATAATATCAATGATTTCAGTTTTAAAATAGAAATAGATTAATGGTTTATATTTAAGGGAAGTTTCAATAAAGATTGCCAAATAAAATGTACACATAAATAAATATTTGACGAGGAAAAGTTGATCACCAACATCAATTAATAACCTTTGATTTGAATCTCTAAAGGAGTACTAAATTTAGTAGGAAGAAACATATTTTAAACCTAAATCCAACAAGACAAAGGGTTAAAAATAAATAAGTAATTAAACCCGTTGAAAAATCAAAATATACAAATAAACTTATTAACAGAGTCGATTAATCTTATCAAAGCTCAAATGAACATGTCGAAAGCATCAAAAGTTGATTTCAATAAAATATCCCTGTAATCGATTTTGGAACGAACGATAATAATGATCGGAATGCAACCGAATCGAATAATAGTTAACGAGTTGTTACTGGTAGCTCTAACACAATTAATAAACCATCGAGAAAACTAGTTAACCGTTTGTAATTGGGAAAGTTGTTTGATGGTCTTCGGATGTAGGACAGTTTTATTTGTCAGTTCATACGCGAGACGGGCTTCAGTATGTTTGTGTTATCTACATCGTAACTATTTAATACGGGTTGATACGGTGGCTTGAGGTTTTTAATTCCCGCGGGAACTTTCGTTTTCCGGGATAAAAAGTAGCCTATGTGTTATTCTAGACTATAATCTGTCTCTGTGCCAAATTTCAGCCAAATCGGTTCAGTCTTTGCGGTTTGATTGAGTAACAAACATACATTCATCCATTCATCCATCCACCCATCAATCGATCCATACCTACATCCAATTTTCGCATTTATAATATTAATAGGATTAGTAGGATGATAAAATAGAATTATATTAAAATACGCTATGTAGAGTTCATTACAGGATTACAAAAAGCAAATGAAAAAACGTACCTAATTATGAAATTGGCATTTTTAAATGTCTAAATAATGCATTAAAAATTTGATTTTTCAAGTAAAAAATACAAAGTTGCGGTTTAATTTTCTAAAATATAATAATATACTTCTGTAAGAAGTAGATGCTTAATTTGTTTTATAATATCTTGCATAAACCATTTACATTATTCCGTGCAAAATTACTAATAGGCTATTCATTGTTTTCAGGTAAATCTTCTACAATCATTCAAAACATCAAAAGAAAGCACGATTCCGTAAAGTTATTAAGGTAAGAAAATAGCTATTACAAGCCTAAAACAAAAAAAAAAAGAATAAAACCACTACATAAAAGCAACTTGCTACAAGAACACACAAAATATCGACGCGGCAACATCACTATAAAGCCAAACAATGCCATAGAGAATGTGTTTTATTTTTAAAAGTATTCAACATTCGAATTTCGAACTGTCAAACGCATTTGCTTTTTGTTCGAGTCAAAAATATATGGCCGACTTCCGACATTTCGGATACGGTTCTAATTTTGAATTGTACAAAACAATATGGCTACCGCGTAGATACGCGGGGTATAGATATACAGGTAGGTTAACGTATGAGGTAAGTGCAATAACTCACGCTTTTTATTTGATTTGTTACTCAATAAGTGTTTCGAGTAGGACTTGAATTATTACCTTCTTCTTCTTCTTCTCGAGTCGACGGCACCTCAAATACGGGCAGCCCAAAAAGCTGCAACCGCAATAGCTCGGTCGGTAGCCTCATGCAGCTCCTCGTTCGTGCAGGTTGTTGGGCACGCAGGGCACCCAGTCATGTGCGCAATTGTCTGTCTCGGATGACCGCAGATGCACTCCGTATCGTGTATAGAGATAAAGCCCCATTTCGCCAGATTTGCCCTAGACCTCCCCACCCCCGCTCTGAGGCGGTTGAGCGACTTCCAGATAGGCCAGCTAAGGTTGTAACCCTCGGCTAGTCTCTCCTTCACGCTGATGTTCATGCTTGAGGTGGTTAGCCGCGACCTCCACATAGCGAGACGCGTAGTTTCTGCGGACTGGTTCAGAGGTTGCACAGAGTGTAAGAAGCTATTCCTGGAGCGTAACCTAGGTCGGGGCGGTTTGTGATGATACAGTGGGTGGCGTCTATCCTGTGTCTGCTTTGTTCTTTCTACCGAGCTATGGACCGCTCTTCGCACCTCCGGGGGGGCTATTCCTGCCAGCTGGTACAGTTTGTCAGTCGGTGTTGGCTTCAGACACCCTGTTATTAGACGACAGGACTCATTTAGAGCTACGTCGACCAGCTTTGCGTGTGCCGACCGTTCCCATGCAGGGGAGGCATATTCGGCTGCGGAGTAGCAGAGCGCAAGGGCTGTAGTGCGCAAGACGGTTGGTTTAGCTCCCCAAGAAGTCGCGGTCAACTTTCTCAGTAAGTTATTGCGTGTGCAAACCTTTTGCTTGGTGTTCATGCAGTGCTGTTTCATTGTCAGGCTTCGGTCAAGAGTTACGCCCAGGTATTTGGGGAATCTATTGTGAGAGAGTTTTGTGTTTTGCCACGTGATGTTAAGTTCCCTTGTAGCGTCTTTATTACGTAAGTGATATGCGCAGACTTCGGTTTTATTTGGATTTGGTTTTAGTCCATTCGCCGTGTAGTAGTCACCGAGCTGCTTCAAAGATTTAATTATTGCTTCCTCTGCACTCGTGAAGGTGTCCGCTTGAGCTGCCAGTGCTAGGTCGTCTGCGTAAATAAAACTTCTAGTGTCCCGGGGCCTAGGCTGGTCGTTTGTGTAGATATTGAACAGAGTTGGCGCCAGGACGCTACCCTGTGGCAATCCGTTACGCTGTTTCCTCCACCGGCTTTTCTGGTTTTGAAGGGTAACCTGAAATTGGCGGTTGCTCAGTAACTGCCTCACAATCTGGCAAAAAGCGTAATCAGCCGTGATTTCGTAAAGCTTCTTAATCATTGCGCTGGTGTTTACAGTATCGTAAGCTGCCGATAGGTCCACAAAAGCGACACCTGTAATTTTCCCTCTCTCGAAGCCATCCTCAATATGTTGAGTCAGGTTGAGAATTTGCGACGTGCAGGACTTGCCTGGGCGAAAGCCTGATTGTTCGGGTATAAGTTTTTCATCAATGTAAGGTGTGAGTCTTCCAAGGAGGATTCTTTCAAACAGCTTGTACAGATGGCAAAGAAGGGAAATTGGTCGGAAGTTTTTGGGATCGTCAGCAGGTTTACCAGGCTTAAGTAACGCAATGACCCGGGCCTTGCGCCAGATTTTTGGGATGTTTTTAGTTTCTAGGCAGTTGTTAAAGAGTCTCACTATCCAATCCAGCGTTGCAGGCCCAAAATGCTTTATTTGTTCGACTGTGAGATCGTCGAGTCCGCACGCTTTACCACTCTTCAGCTTCCTGAGCGCAGCTTTTAATTCATTGAGAGTAATGTTAGTGCTCAGGGCATCAGTTTCTGTAGTTGGGTTTCTGAGGATTTTAGTAGCACCTGGGAGAGGTTTAGTTTTTCCGTTTAGGAGCAGTTGGTGGGCAACCTGGTTTGCAGTTACGTTTGTGTACTCCCCGGGTGTATTTTGGGTGCCAGTTAGTTTTTTAATAGTTGACCAGGCCTTTTTGCTGTTGTGGGTCATATCAACTGACTCAACCAGGTCTTGCCATTTCTTTCTTCGGCATTCACCAATACATTGCATTAGATGTTCTCCGAGAGAGATGGTGGATTGGGAGAAGGGATCTCTTTCGAACGCTGTTTGGTATTCCTCTAGAAGACAGACAGCGTCACCAGACAGCCCGGGCACGTAAGATGTAGCGCACCCTCTCGGGATGGTCTTGCGAGACACTTCTTTTACCATATCTATGAATATGCTATAATTCTGTGGGGAGGCTTCCATTGTGCGAATTTTGTCGTCTATTATGGTTGAGAACTTCTCCCAATGCGCTTTTTTGAAGTTGAAGCGCCTCCGGAAAGGGACTATAATAGGTTGAACCACAGCACTTACTTCACAGGAGATGGGTCTATGTTGGGTGCGAGGAAACGGTTTTGCGACTCGTTTTTGGCACTGAGAACTAATGTTTGCACTGACAAAGATTAAATCTGGGTTATATCCCCTGTTCCATCTTCCCCTATTGAAGGATGCAGGTAGTTTTGGATCGTGAACCAGTGCGAGATTGTTGGCCTCGCTCCATTCCTCAACGGCCTCTCCATTACTATCTGTTGCGCTGTAGCCCCATGAGACATTATGGCTGTTAAAGTCTCCAATGATTATACTGGTATTCGTGTTGCCAAAGTTATTTGGAGCTGTGAAAAGGAACGGTTGGCTGGGCGGTTTGTAGATGGACGTTACTGTAGTGTCGGAGAGCTCTACGGTCAGGATCTCTATATTATTTTCGTCTGTTAGATAGGCAGACTTTACGCGCGTACCCGGACGGGTGTAAATTGCGCTGCCGTACTTGTGGTGTGGTCGCTCGATAATGCGCGTCATGTTCGGTATTTCTGGCCGCGGTTTGTCTGGGCCTCGATGCGTCTCTTGTACGCATACTATGTCATATTTATTTACATGGCACAGCTCAGCAAGTAAAGTTGCTTTGTCTGAGGAGAAGCCCTCGATGTTAATAGAGAGCACTGTCAAGGCAGGCCCTAAAAAGGGCCGTTTATTGCGAGCTTGGTTCTTAGAGGTGGCCATCGTGGTGAAAAGATTAGTCAGCCTACTGATTTTCTGTTTATGTAGTAGCTGCTTCCGGGGACGCCGGGTACTTGTGATCGGTATATAACTAAGCACCATGCGGGGAGGCTCTTTTCATGTCCCCTGAATGACATGACATGGGGACATGAATTATTACCAAATGTGAATGAGTTTCAATATTTTCAATGACTTATATTAGGCTCGATTCATACAAATATTTTAATGATTTTTGAGGTGAAATATTAAAGATTTTTTTAGGCTTGCGCTTGACAACAATCATAATGGAAAGCAATGATGAGGTCTAAGTTTACTTAACCTTCTACAGTTTTATTTTTTTCCCATCTGACAAAATTTTAAAAACTTAGCCTCGCTGCCCAAAAATCCACTTTTAAATAAAACTAGAAAAGATTTAAAAGACATTAGGTATATTATATTTTTTTTAATTTATAGCAAATAATGACAGTAATTTAAGGCTCTATTGCTGTACCTATCCATGACCTTTGCCTATCCCAAAAGAGTTCAATAAAAAAAAAACTCTAGTAACATGCCGGTAACGTTGTCGGCTCTATCAAAAGATCTAAGCACTCTGACCCCAATCCGAGCCAATTTTCGTTAACAATGTACCTACCAACAATAGACTGGTCTGTCGGTCTGTGATTCACAAGGGATTCATATGCTAACCAGCGATCTCCATATCTATTATACTGCCCTGGTAAATACAATGCTGTATCAAACTTTTGACGACCTCCCTAGCGCGGTGGTGAGCGCTGTGGTCTTATAACTAGGAGGTCTCGGGTTCCATTCCCGGCTGGGGCAATTTGGGAATTTATCATTTTTAAATTGTCTCTGGTCTTTTTCAGCAACAAGGCTTTCCACTTCAGAAACTTTTTTTTCTATTTCTTCAATAAAATCTTCAGGTTTTCATTTAGCGATGTTGAAGGATTTTCCATTGCTTGTATCTCGTGAGAAAAAAAGAATGCAAACACGTTAAATTACATCAATTTTAGTTGTACTCATAAATGTTGTACGATATAAAAATCGAAAATATGGATGATTGTGTTTTTTTTGTAAAATATGGACTTAACTATGAAATATGGAAAAATATGGAAAATAAAAATTAGTTTCACAATCTATGTATGATAAATAATTATCGATTATAATCGATGTAGAGAACACATTCGAGACCGAAATCAGTGTAAATTAAAAATATGCATTTATTTACATATCAATCCGGCGGGGTTATTACGTAACTCGCGACAGGTTCGCGACAGGCGTAAATCGCGAAATCGTTGCTGTCAAATGTCACTTCTGCTGTCAAACGTCACTTTTCACACGTCAAATTTGCAGTAGCAACACGACAGCAATCACTACGCGATCGGTTGCAAAATGTCACTAAAATTCGTATTACGCAAGCCAATCGCACGTCTATTGCTCGCCTATCGCAAAATGTACTTTTCTTCTTTAGAGATGCTTGATGGAGAAGAAAGGAAGTCAAATACTTCGAGAGGGTTTTACCACAGACCACAACACAAAACAAATAAAAAATATAACAATTCAACCTCCGACGACGATAAAAACTGTGTATTTTGTTTACATCTATTGCCGTCCTATCGCGAGTGGCGCTAGTATCGACACGTGAGCAATAGACGTGCGATTGGCTTCCGCAATACGATTTTTAGTGACATTTTGCGACCGATCGCTGTCGCGTTGCTATTTCTGTTGCTGTTGCAAATTTTTACGTAATAACCCTGCGGGTTCTAGTTCTAACAATCATCAAACATCAATCAAGATTGTTAGCGAATTCGATAAACATAGATAGACACAAGTTTTCCTCACGTCCAATTTACGATCAGTTTCCACCTGAAACGTTATAAAACGTAATTGAAATACACAACCATTTAAATAAACCAGGTCGAATAAATAAACTAGAAACCCGATTATTCGTTATTGGATCACGTCTGTACATTTCGGGGTTTAGGTAATAAATAAATAAATCGGTTTATTTTCATAGCAAGCGATGAATTGCGACTGTGGTTTTTGAATTGCGACTGTGGTTTTTGAATTGCGACTGTGGTTTTTTACTAGAATTACTAGATCATGCACGTGACTTTGTCTTTTAAAAAGAGGTCCCGCGGGATTCACACAAAACCTAAGTGAATATTAAAAATGGGAAAGTGAGTTTGCTTTTGATCGACTTCCAAAAAAGGAGGTTCTCAATTCGTCGGAATCTTTTTTTTTATGTATGTTCCCCGATTATTCGAAGACGCCTGGACCGATTTGGAAAATTCTCTTTTTAGGACTTCCCAGGTGGTCCCATTGTCATCAAGTCAGGATCTGATGATGGGATCCTGGAGAAATCGAGGGAAATTCTCAAATTTTATAGGCACAACAATTGACATACTCTATAGTGGCGTTTGAAGTCGGTTTTGTAAATAGAATTTTTACGTTTACATTATACGTTGGTGAAATCGATCCTAAGTAATGAAGTAGGGATAGAAAAATTACCATAACATTGCTGGCTGTTCCGGTAAATGGCCAGATAGGTTAGTATCAACTCCCTCAATGTGGTTATCAAATGAAAGGGATTAACTAGTAGAATACACTATGATTTTCAAATCCAAGATGGCCGCCACCACAAAATGGTGAATTACATTTTTTTTTTAATTTCACAAAAAAAAAACTGAAAAAGCTGATGGATGTTATATGTACTTACGTAATTATTATGTAAGTAATCACTTCACCTGTTTACCGAAATTGTGAAAGGGTGAAAAGGGCTTTCAATAGAATATATTTGAATAAACTTTAACTATTTTCGCTCTACTGCGCGTGACCATTGTCCGGAGTTAATAGCATGGAAAATGTGGACACATTACTGACTTTTATTAATAGGGTGACCAGACATTTTATCATTAATGTGGAATAATTGTCGAAAAATGATTTTTTTTATTCGATGAAAAGATAGCCTTGACTGCGATCTCACCTGATAGTAAGTGACGATGCAGTCTAAGATGGTAGCAAGCTAACTTGGAAGGGGTACGGCAGTGTACATTCAATCCATAGACCTAGTCGGTTTCTACACGCCATCGTACCGGAACGCTAAATCGCTTGGCGGCATGTTTTTGACGGTAAGGTGGTAACTAGCCACGGCCAAAGCCGCCCACCAGACAAAGATGATTGCTACAGTGTGACCTTTTGTTTTTGCGGGATGAAAGCCTGTGTCACTCTCCAAGTAAAAACTAAAGTAAAGACCTCAACTACATCCATGCAAAAATCACATTGAAACATTGCTCCTTTACTGCGTGATTGAAGGACAAACTCTTTCACATTCATAATATTAGTAAGGATAGAACTTGTCTAAACTATGTGGGGATTTTTAACTGACTGCGGAACTATACAAATATGATCTCAATTAACGGAACTCGATTCTGTAAAGTGTTCAAGAGAAATGGACCAGAAAAACTATTATGTAAAAAAATATGACTCAAAAGCCGTTTGTACATTACATTTATAAAACGTTGCGGTTTTTTTCTGACTACGGCTAAGCCAAAAGAAAGGGGATTTAGCAGTCTGTGTATGTTTGTATGTATTGAACATTTAGCAATTTATGTATGTTTTTTTTGTATTAAATTATTCAGTCGATTTTGATGAATACATTCGTTATTATAGTCCGTGTGACAGGCTATATTTTGGAACGAAGTTCCTTATCGCGCGTTGTGAAAGGGGGCTAGACGGAAAAAATTCTTACGAAAAGTTGTCACGACACTTTTTGCTATAGTAAGCTATTGTAAGCTGTGCGACGTTGCATGTTTCTCTGTCTGTCTCTCTCTCTCTTATAGAAAGCAAGCCAGATATTTTCATTTCTATTTCGCATTGAACTTCGTTCCATCCGGGTGTCCCTTGACACCTCTCAAGTTTTTTTTACGATTAAATTTACTTTGATGGATGTGATGAACCCAATTTTCCTTCGCCGGGTCACAATAAACCTGAAACCTTCGATTTTAAGACCACAGCACCTAAACTACTCAGCATTAGCTTACACCGCGCTAGATCGTTTTTTTATTATTCACAACAAGGTAGCTCTTGACTGCGATCTCACCTGATGGTAAGTGACAATTCAGCCTAAGATGTAGGATGTAGCGGGCTAGCCTGAAAACTGTATAGCAGATTTAATTAAACCCAACGGTAGAGTGGTAACTAGCAACGGTCAAAGCCTCCTACCAGAAAAGCTTGCGTTTATCGATGCGTTTTCAACCAACTGTGTGAACCGTCCTAACATTCGAATTGCGCAATGGATGGATCCGAGCCAAAACTGTGTTATGCAAGGGGTGATGCATTCTGTGTCAGCATAATTGATGCTGAATGTCTCCCTGGAAACGCTGGAGCAGAATTCCCACTAAACAAATATCCGCATGCGCTTTCTGTTTCATGATTCCCATGGCTGAAGGTCGTGTCCCGCTCCATTAGTATCTTTACTATAATATTATAAACGCGTGTGTTTGTTTGTTGCTTTGCCCTTCAGTCGAGCAACGGATGAACTTGATTTTTTGCATTACATGGTTGAAGATCTGCAGACTCAAATAAGTTACTTTTTATGCCTGAAAAACAAAAACCTAACTCCACGTGGACGAAGTCTAGGGCAAAAGCTATTACTTAGCTAATATTATAAATGCGAAAGTGTGTTTTTATTGGTTTGTCTTTCAATCACACAACAGAGCAACTGATCAACGTCATTTTATGCAATTGAGAACTTGGAGAGTGGTATTAATATTTTATCCCGTTTTGACTTAAGTAACTCTATGACTGGTTAGAAGCGATGTCCGGGTGAAGTTGCGGGCAAAAGCTAGTATTATATAAAATTAGCTGCGGTTTAAGCCCTTAGCGCTCAAAAAGCTACGCGTCATCACGCACAAAAAAGCTGCGGTAAGCCACACACAAAAAGTACCAATGTTACCACGAACTTGATACAATCTCAAGTCCGGCCGGGCGGCGCGGCGGTGTAGCCTGCCCTTTGATCTATTGTCTCTTTCTAACGAAGCAATCGAAGTACATAGGTACCTATACTTTAATGTCGATGCTTGTTCTCGAATTCTTGATCATAAAATTATGAATGTCTGACAATGGAATCAATGGGTTTCAATTTTAAAGCTCCTCTTGTGGCTCTTGTCTAAGACTGAAATCTATAGACCGCACTCTCACTCAGCTCAGACTCAAGATATAGTTAAAACGAGAGGAATTTGTCAGGTCATATTTGTGTCTCGTTTTAATCTCTCTCTTATCTTGAGTCAGAGCATGCTATGGGATTGCCTGAATATGTGGGAATGTCTAAAAATGATTGCATCAGACGTGGAATTGTCTAAAAATGATTGCATCCGCTGTGGGAATGTGTAAAAATAATTGCATCAGATGCATGATTGTCTAAACATGACTGCATCAGCTGTGGAATTGCCTAAAAATGATTGCATCAGTTTGACAAAGTGAACTCTGATTTTTGATGAAAATGCATTGATGTAGCAAGAACACCTCAACAATTCAGGTAATCAGAGGCAATTGCTATCATTACACTGCAATTGTTGCAATCATTTTCAGACAATTCTACTGTCTGTTATGCGGTTGTCTAAAAATGATTGCCACAGCAGTGTAAACATACAAACTAACACACTTGCGTGTTTATAATATTAGTAGGGATTATACAGGGTGGTCCAACTAGTGACGTCAATAAATTTTTTTTAGATTCCTCACACCTGGGGGTATCCGAAAATACCCCATGTATGTCATGCGATTTTTTGTAGTTTTCGAGTTATAATTTTTTGTGTGTTTTTTGAATATTTTCTGCCAGCGAGGTTTCAAAAATTCATATCTTTTTTTGTGGTAAGTATTTTGCAGTTTTTTTTATTGTGACATAATTGTGTTGAATGTTGTTTTAATAAAAAAAAATTCAGCTTCTTGAAATTACTTAAAGTTGCTTAAAAAAGGCTTGAAAGTTAGAACTTTAGTTTTTAGTAGGATTTACTCAAACATTCAAATTCAATTTAAAAATACAAAAAGGAGTTTCCATAGCTTCTGGCTAAGTTTAAAAACTTTGCAGGGTCCTAAGCTGCCAAAATCATAAAAAAATATTGTACTTAATCAGCCTTTTTTTGTTATAATCGGCCTTCGAAGGTCGATTAGGCTAAAAATCGCTAAAACATGATTAAAGCATTAAAAATTATTTTATCTACTTTTTATCATTCTTATGGTAAATTAAACTTAAAAATGTAATTTTAAATTAATTTTAATTTAAATTTCTGTAAAATAACTGTAGCTCGTGTATTTTTACAATAATTTCGGATAAGTTGGAGGAAGGAATTTTGAAAATTTGAAAATTTTGAAAATTGTAATAAATTAGTAATTTTTCAGTAATTTATGCCTTTTATTTGTTATTCGAAAATAGTTAATTTCACAAACAGCAATTTTTACAAATGATCACATTTTAAATCAGTGGAGAGACCGAAATTATTGTAAAAATTACGCAAGCTACAGTTATTTTACAGGAATTTAAATTAAAATTAATTTAAAATCACATTTTTAAGTTTAATTTACCATAAGAATGATAAAAAGTAGATAAAATAATTTTTAATGCTTTAATCATGTTTTAACGATTTTTAGCCTAATCCACCTTCGAAGGCCGATTATAACAAAAAAAAGCTAATTAAGTACAATATTATTTTTATGATTTTAGTAGCTTAGGACCTTGCAAAGTTTCTAAATTTAGCTAGAAGCTATGGAAACTCCTTTTTGTATTTTTAAATTGAAGTTGAATGTTTGAGTAAATCCTACTAAAAACTAAAGTTCTAACTTTCAAGCCTTCTTTAAGTAACTTCAAGTAATTTCAAGAAGCTGAATTATTTTTTTTATTAAAACAACATTCAAGACAATCATGTCAAAATAAAAAAAACTGCAAAATACTTACTACAAAAAAGGATATGAATTTTTGAAACCTCGCTGGCAGAAAATATTCAAAAAACACAAAAAAAATTATAACTCGAAAACTACAAAAAATCGCAGAACATACATGGGGTATTTTCGGATACCTCCAGGTGTGAGGAATCTAAAAAAAATTTATTGACGTCACTAGTTAGACCACCCTGTATATGGACAGAGTTATAACGAAAAAAACCATTTTATATTAATATAAGTCATTCGGTCAATCGAGCCCTAGAATAATCATTTTCAAATTATAACCAATCATCCGAAGATCGAAAAATGATAGTTCAAAAGATGATTTTGATTACTCGCTTCATTCAAATGATTTAATTCCAGAAGAGATTGTCGTACCCACTCCTAGCACAAGCTTTCCGCTTATTTGGAGGGGATAGGAGGATATTAGTCAACTTCAGCTTGGCTAATATTCTTTTGTAAAAAAAAAAAAATCTCAATTCGTCGGAATCTTTTTTTTAAATTTTTTTTATGTATGTTTCCCGAATACTCGTACACGCCTGGATCGATTTGGAAAATTCTTTTTTTGTTTGAAAGGGTATACTTCCTAGGTGGTCCCATTGTCATCTGGTTAGGATTTCATGATGGGATCCTTGAGAGTTCCCGCGGGATTTTTGAAAACTAAATCCACGCGGACGAAGTCGCGTTTATCATCTAGTAAAACGAATCATCTAGTGAAACGTTTTGACGACCTCCCTGGCGCAGTGGTGAGCGCTGTGGTCTTATAACTGGGAGGTCTCGGGTTCGATTCCCGGCGGGGGCAATTTAGTAATTTATTATTTCTAAATTGTCTCTGGTCTGATCTGGTGGGAGGCTTTGGCCGTGGCTAGTTACCACCCTACCGTCAAAAACGTGCCGCCAAGCGATTTAGCGTTCCGGCACGATGGCGTGTAGAAACCGATTAGGGGTATGGGTTGAATTTACACTGCTATACCCCTTCCAAGTTAGCCCGCTACCATCTTAGACTGCATCGTCACTTACCATCAGGTGAGATCGCAGTCAAGGGCTATCTTGTCATAGAATAAAAAAAAAAACATAAATACAGATTGCCCACCACTTAGCAGTGAGACGTAAGTTATATAATCCTACGTGATACCATAAAATAGTACCTATTGAACCTCAAACCCCATGGTTTATGGTGGTCTCTCGGACAGGTTTATAGTGCGTAGGCGATCGGGTCCTAGCAGGAGATATTATCGACATAGTCCCTTATTTACACGATTAATAAGAAATCCAAATAGACTGGTGGTTCCTCAACTACGCCTCGAGAAAGTCCGAAAGACGTTTGTGGGAATGGGCGTGACGTTGTATAATAAAATTGCATAGTCTAAACTTGACTTTACACAAGTTTAAGATATTCGTTAGAATTATGTTCATAAAATAAGTACATTACGCGGCTTCGCTTAAGTTAAATTCGATTTTTCAAAACCCTATTTTATCCCCTTAGGGACTGAATTTTCAAAAATCCTTTCTTAACGGATGCCTACTGCCTACGTCATAATAGCTATCTTTATGCCAAACAGCCCGATCTGCCCAGTGGTTTGAGCTGATAGATCAGTCAGTCAGTCACCTATTTAGCCTTTTTATATATTTAAGATGTCTTTTTTTTTCTTTTTTTTTTTTAAAGAATAATAGCTAAGTTGATCTGTGCAACTGTAAATCTACACAAAATCCGAAATGATAAAAAAAAAAAATTAAGACGTGTGTCACTCGGGGACTGCCGCGGTAAAGCTATTGCATAGCATTTTTTATCAACGCCATCTAGCGGTGAGAGGAGTCCCGTGTCAGGTTATTTTCGTTACGGAATTTCTGGATTCGGTCTCCACGCTCAAGGCCCACGATAGAAGCTATGCAATAACTTAAAATATCAAAAACCCGACTGCGTAAATAGAAACTGAAAAGGAAAAGTTCAATAATCTAGAATTCTGTTAAATAATATTGACTAAACGGGACCCATTATTGGGAAGATTTGAACCGATCTGGATTTTTAATGGGTCTGTAAACTGTCGCCAATAAAAAATATGTTTTCTCCTTAATTGAATTCTCACAACTCACAGCTTATCTCGCGCTATCTAATTTATCGTCTTATAATGCGTGTTTCACACGTAATAAAGAGGCACTATCGATCTAAATAAGGCCGTTTATACACTTGACAGGGACCTTTGTCTTTATCCTTTCGGAGAATTGATATTGTCTCCCGTCATACTGTAGGTCAAAATGTGAATTATGGCATAGCTTTTTATAATCAGTCAGTTCAAAGTCAATTTTTTTTAAACCACTTTTTGAATTACTGTTTTCGGGATTAAGGTACTCACACACAAACTCAAAAAAAAGCCAAATAAAAAAAAAAACAGAAAAAAAAGAAAGTCGACGAACTACGTTCAGTGAATTACTGTTTTCGGGATGGAGGTACTCACAGACAAACTAAAAAAAAAGCCAAATTAAAAAAAAACAGAAAAAGAAAAAATGAAAGTCGACGAACTACGTTCAGTGAATAGGTATTTGAAAATCATTGTTAGGTTTCTCTTATCATTTTTCATTTCGAATGACCATGTACGATCTATTGTCATAGAAAATTTATAACTTTGAATTGTCATTCAAAGTTATAAATCTGTTGGTTTAAAAGCTTGTTAACATTAATTTAATATATCCTTACGCTTCAATTCACATACACAAAAGTTCTTCATTATGCAAAATTACTTGTAGTGGTATTTATAGATGTAGTATAGCCAATTTTCGACCGTTACGTTGGTCGTCTGTCCTGTCCTACCTGCCCTTCTAAGAACACCTTTATCAATATCCTACTATACTTCGTCGTAAGTTTTTGCATGCATAGAAATTCCTTTATTTTGTTAGCTATTTTTATTAGCTGAATAGCAAACGATTTCGCCCGCATGGATTTACTTGTAGATTTTTTTATACACATAGTGAATAAATGATCAGGCGGGTCGCCTGATGTTAAGTGATTATAGTTCTTGCAATTCACGAGGGCGCGTGGCTCATGGTTGTGTGTGTGTCGTATCTATATGTAGGTATACACAAAGGATACGACATAGGATCCTGTATATAGTATAGTGTAATATGCCCCTAAGTATGAGCGAGAGCTTGCTCGCGCCTGACCGCTCCCTAATAGGCTCCTGACAGGCACTTACGCAATGTGCATGTACACGACGTAACCACAAGTAAAGCGCGCGTAGAGTCGTGAGGTAAACGTACTATAAAGACGCGATTAAACGGCGCGCTATAACACGAGCCGAGCCTAGCTCGGCGCGTGGCTCGGCGCGCCACGCGCCGTGTAAACAACTACGCTCGGTGCGGCTCGGCAAACTTTGCCCGATAAACGAGCAGGCTTGCGTCCGCATTAAGCCGAGCCGCGCCTACACGGATGGTGCGGCGCGGCGCGGCTCGTGTTATAGCGCGCCGTTTAACCGCACCATAATAGATACCAGCTGATGGGTGAATATTCAAAGTAATGAAAATTACGTATTTCAGTGAATAAAAAATTGAAACTTAAGTTTAGACTCCATTTAATATACGTTTATCATGCACACCTACATACTTTATCGTGCACATGGTGTGTTTATTGAAATTTCTATGTAAATCACTTAGATTTTTAGTGAAAATAACATTAAAATTCATTACCGGCACCTGTTTCACTACTAGATATTATATATTTAATAATATTTAGTAAACCTAGCACAAAAATAATGTTAATTTGGCTACTGTGTCGAATAATTAAATAATTTTTTATTACTTCTTCATAATTTAAAATTTAGTTTACAAAGAAATATATGGTCAAATATGTTTTTAAAGTTTTGTTACGATGCAAAGTTCATTACCGGAACCCTCCGGAATCATCACGGGAAACATGTTTTTACGTGACAAAATCTTGCCGCTACATAGTGAGCTCTCGGCGTCCCGCACCTCAGACCTCAGTCGACCGGAAAACGTAGCAGAAGGAAGACGCACGCACGAACTCGCGCAAAAAATTACAACTGAAAGTGTATTATAATGTTTTGTCACAGTTTATGTTTCATTACCAGTCCGCTTATATTTTGATAAATATTTAAAATTGGAATTTTATTGTGATAACAATACATCAAGTTCTCGTCTAGTTTAATTTTTAAATGATTAGATAGCATATACTGCTTATAGAAAAATTAATAATAAATTAAAAGTGCATATTTGTCATTACCGTGTCCTTCATTACCGTCGTTTACCGTAACCTTTTTGAAGTTCATTTAATGATTTTTACTGAAACTACATTATATACAGGAATACTTTCGAAGGGAGATGATTCTACAATTTGGTAGTACATGGAAAAAAAGATCTGGAGCACCTGATGGTCGAAGTGCTCCAGGCACCCAGGTGGTGGGGGTGAAATTGCGTTCGGTGGCGTGCGGTGCGGTTGTAGAAGTTAGAAGGCTCCCCGTTATATAGCCGATAGAGCACACAAAGCGAGCTTACATCTGCGGTGTTCCAAGCTTTCCAGCGAGTAGGTTAATTTGGGATTGTCCACAAGCCGAAGTGCCCTCTTTTGAATCCCAATGCTGTTGGTAGGAGTAAGGGAAGTGTTCTGAAAGAGAAGAGGCGTGGTAAAAGAGGCCTTTTTTGCGGTAAACGCACAAACTTGTGTTTTTGAAGGGTTAAATTGAACAAGATTTTGTGAACCCCATACGGACACTTTCTAGAGAGAAGTCTCAATGTCCGACACAAGTTTGGCTCTATTCTCCTCCAGCACTGCGCGAGAGAACTGTGCATGGCCTTTGTAAAGGGCATCAGAAGTACTGTCATCCGCATAACAATATATGCTGCTGTTATGCAACATATCATTGATATGCAGAATGAACAAAGTAGGCGATAGCACTGAGCCCTGTGGAATGCCAGCATTGATGGGCTTAGGTTGAGAGCAAAAACCGTCGACAGCGACCTTGATGCTGCGCCCATGAAGAAAGCTAGCGACCCAATGGCACAGCTTCGCAGGAAGTCCGTAAGATAGCAGCTTCGATAGCCAAGCCCTATGCCAAACCCGATCAAAGGCTTTAGCGATGTCGAGGCTGACCGCTAGGGCTTCCCCCTTACTGTCAATATATCCCCAATGTACCCCGTATATCACGCAAGGAGTTTTGACACCGCGGGATGGTCAGCGGTGTTTTCCCACCATCATCAAGCGTAGAGTTGGCAGCAAAGAGAGTGCCCAGAATTTCGGCTTTCTCTTTGGCAGTGTAGGCCAGTGTATCATCCGGTTTGCTTAAAGGTGGAAACGAGGAACGACAGAAGTTGCCTTACATGGCTTTCAACAGAAATCAGAAAGCACGGGAACCAGAAGGCAGTGAGACTAGTCTCTGCCCAATTCTGTCGATGTGCTCAAATTTTGCCCTGGCAATGGCATTTTTGTAGGCTCTGGACGCAATGTTAAAGATTTTCTTAACATTTGCAGCATTGGGATCATTGGTGCAATGTGCAGAGAGCCAGGACTGGTAGGAGTTTTGTTTAAGTATAGCAGCCTTATTACAGATCCCGTTGAACCATTTCTGCGCGCGCTTCCCAAAAGGTATGAGGGAGTTTGGAATATAGCAGTCCATACCTTGGAGTATGGCATCAGCAACTGCTTCAGCACAGGTGTTAAGGTCGTTTGTTGAAAAACAAAGCTGTGCCCACGGATATGAGGCTACCGGTATTACGCGTGCGAACAGAAGATGGAAGTGGCACGGAAGTCTGTACTAGGCAGGGGTTAAATGTTCCTAGGGGAGCATCGACTGTTACCTGGTAGCCGGTAGGGTGAGTGGTAAGGAAGAGGTCCAATATAGAGGGAGTCTGTTAAATTATGGAAGAACTGCTTGATATTTTGTTATTTGAAACGATCTTACTCCAAGCAGTGACGGGCCCAACAAGGTTCTCGGTCGACGAGTGAATTACCAATTCCCTGTGCACGGCTGGGCACTTGCTTTTATTCGTACAAGTTTATTCAAATAGAGAATTCATAAGAAATTCTGCCAAAAGTATACATAAAAATTCATTACCGTATACAGGGTTCATTACCGTAGCTTGACATAAATTTCTAGTGGCAATAACTCTTTGAATATTTGAAATATATACGTGCCTTTCACTTGTGTATTTAATGAAATAGCACCAAACATTATAATACTATCAAATATTAAAAAAAATGAAATTATGCTTGTTCCTAAAAAAATGCGCAAATATCGTCCAAACTGAATATTCACCCTGATACTCGCGACTTCGTACGCGTGGATTGAGGTTTTTTGGAGTCTCACGGGAACTATAATTTTTTTCGGGATAAAAAGTAGCCTATGTTTTAGTTCAAGGTATAGTCTATCTCCATTTTAAATTTCAGCCAAATCGGTCCAGTACTTTTTGAGCCAATTCGTTACAAACATATTTACGTACAAATCTTTCCTCTTTATAATATTACTATAGATATAGATATAGATTATACATGCATTCGGAGCTTCCATTTCGGTGAGTCAGAGAATCAGTATTTCTCTCGTATTACAAACTAATAATAAACAAAAGATCGTGTCGGTCCGTCAGTTTTATCTGAACGGTCGACGGATCTCAATATTTCATCGTTTTTGTAACAGCATAGCTCACGCGTGAGTCTCCATAAAAATATTAAAAACAACATCGTTACCGCCCATATGAACATATTTCACCTTATTTCACCCACGGCTGAGGGTACAGGCGTGGAGACAAGTGTACATATATAAATATGGTTGAGCGAAGCAATGGCGGGATCATGCGTCATGCTCGTGAACGGGTGCCACCAACGGGAATGGGTCTGCTTTGGCTGCCCATCTTGACATGCGTTGGATTGGTGTACCTACGTAGGCATTTTTGCATTTTTTTGAAGCTTTATTGTGGAAGGACTGTATACATAGCATACCTTTGTAAAAAAAATTTTTTTTTTGAAAAGAGCAACTGCTGAGTTTCTTACCGGCTCTTCTCAGCAGAGTCTGCATTCCGAACCGGTGGTAGATTTATGACGTGTCATAAGAGCTACAAGTTAGCCTATATGAAATAAATTAATTTGAATTTGAATATTAAAAATTTAAAACACCCCCGACATGTTACAACATCTTAATCGCTAGCCAGTAATCCTATTATCCTATCCTATTTCCTATTACCCTATTTATATTATAAATGCGAAAGTTTGTATGTTTGTTACTCAATCATGCCACAACAACTGAATTGGCTGTTTGGCACAAAGATAGATTATAGTCTGGAATAGGATATAGGCTACTTTTTATCCTGGGAAATAAGAGAGTTCCTGCGGGAATAAAAAACCTCAATTCACGCGAATGAAGTAGCGGGCATCAACTAGCTATTAAAATAAAAATATGTAAGCTGCCATTTTGTGGTGGCGGCCATCTTGGACCGATTTTCAGCAAACATCGCCAAGAACACTCCCGACTTATTCGCCTTTCAAAAAAAAAAAAAACAATATCAAAATCCAATGGTACGGAAACTTTCGTGTGTGGATCCGACTTGCACTTGGCCGGTTTTTCTGTTTTATTTTCCTTAATATTTGTCGTGAAAAAATATAGATCAGTAAAAATAAATACAGCGACTTAAATTCTTGACGTTCCTTTTGGGGAGACTTGACTCAGTTTTTTTACGGGATAGGATACCTCCTCTTAAGTGGATTCTTTCGTCTGAAGCATTATCGCAGACAACACTAGCTTGTGTGTTAATATATGTTTTGAGTGTTGTATTTCATAGTTCTAAGTAAGCTGATATGAATTATTCGTTTATCTGCTTGTAACTTAAACTAACGTGTCGGCACTTTTGGTAGGTGTTTATATTGCTATGCTTGGATTTATGGGAACTAACTGAGTTGGATTCTACTAAGTAGTTTAGAAGTTATGGTGGATATTATTAAGCTCAATAAAGTAAAACACTTTAATAAAAATATAAAGTACTGGCTTCTGCCCGCGGCTTCGTTCGCGTTAAATTCGATTTTTTAAACCCCTCTTTTACCCCCTTAGCAGTTGAATTTTCAAAAACCGGATGCATATTTCAGCCCGAGGCAAAAGAAAGGGGTTCTTACGGGATTTTTGATAAACCACGCGGATGAAGTTGCGAGCTAGCTAGCTAGAAGTTGAAAGCTAGTTGTACAGTAAAAATATAATGATAACGTGTATTTTTTAACCGACTTCCAAAATAGGAGGAGGTTCTCAATTCGTCGGATTTTTTTTAATATATGTTCCCCGATTATTCGAAGACGCCAGGACCGATTTGGAAAAATCTTTTTTTGTTTGTCAGGTACCATTCCCACTATACTTCCCAGGTGGTCCCATTGTCATCAGGTCAGGATCTGATGATGGGATCCTAAAGAAATCGAGGGAACTCTTCAAATTTTATAGGCACAATTGATATACTTTGTAGCGGCGTTTGAAGTCGATTTTGTAAAAATAATTTTTACGTTTGTATTATAAATATAATATAATATAAGTATGTAATAATTTCGTGCGCGCTTGTCCCCGCGCCCTGGTGGTCCTAGCCCCATATAATTGGTAATTTGGACTCATTACGGTGCGCCGTCACGGTCTGACGGGGTGTGGGTGAATATTCAGTTTGGACGATATTTGCGCATTTTTTTAGGAACAAGCATAATTTCATTTTTTTTAATATTTGTTAGTATTATAATGTTTGGTGCTATTTCATTAAATACACAAGTGAAAGGCACGTATATATTTCAAATATTCAAAGAGTTATTGCCACTAGAAATTTATGTCAAGCTACGGTAATGAACCCTGTATACGGTAATGAATTTTTATGTGTACTTTTGGCAGAATTTCTTATGAATTCTCTATTTGAATAAACTTGTACGAATAAAAGCAAGTGCCCAGCCGTGCACAGGGAATTGGTAATTCACTCGTCGACCGAGAACCTTGTTGGGCCCGTCACTGCTTGGAGTAAGATCGTTTCAAATAACAAAATATCAAGCAGTTCTTCCATAACTTAATAGACTCCCTCTATATTGGACCTCTTCCTTACCACTCACCCTACCGGCTACCAGGTAACAGTCGATGCTCCCCTAGGAACATTTAACCCCTGCCTAGTACAGACTTCCGTGCCACTTCCATCCTCTGTTCGCACGCGTAATACCGGTAGCCTCATATCCGTGGGCACAGCTTTGTTTTTCAACAAACGACCTTAACACCTGTGCTGAAGCAGTTGCTGATGCCATACTCCAAGGTATGGACTGCTATATTCCAAACTCCCTCATACCTTTTGGGAAGCGCGCGCAGAAATGGTTCAACGGGATCTGTAATAAGGCTGCTATACTTAAACAAAACTCCTACCAGTCCTGGCTCTCTACACATTGCACCAATGATCCCAATGCTGCAAATGTTAAGAATGAACATTGCGTCCAGAGCCTACAAAAATGCCATTGCCAGGGCAAAATTTGAGCACATCGAAAGAATTGGGCAGAGACTAGTCTCACTGCCTTCTGGTTCCCGTGCTTTCTGATTTCTGTTGAAAGCCATGTAAGGCAACTTCTGTCGTTCCTCGTTTCCACCTTTACGCAAACCGGATGATACACTGGCCTACACTGCCAAAGAGAAAGCCGAAATTCTGGGCACTCTCTTTGCTGCCAACTCTACGCTTGATGATGGTGGGAAAACACCGCTGACCATCCCGCGGTGTCAAAACTCCTTGCGTGATATACGGGGTACATTGGGGATATATTGACAGTAAGGGGGAAGCCCTAGCGGTCAGCCTCGACATCGCTAAAGCCTTTGATCGGGTTTGGCATAGGGCTTGGCTATCGAAGCTGCTATCTTACGGACTTCCTGCGAAGCTGTGCAATTGGGTCGCTAGCTTTCTTCATGGGCGCAGCATCAAGGTCGCTGTCGACGGTTTTTGCTCTCAACCTAAGCCCATCAATGCTGGCATTCCACAGGGCTCAGTGCTATCGCCTACTTTGTTCATTCTGCATATCAATGATATGTTGCATAACAGCAGCATATATTGTTATGCGGATGACAGTATTTCTGATGCCCTTTACAAAGGCCATGCACAGTTCTCTCGCGCAGTGCTGGAGGAGAATAGAGCCAAACTTGTGTCGGACACTGAGACTTCTCTCTAGAAAGTGTCCGTATGGGGTTCACAAAATCTTGTTCAATTTAACCCTTCAAAAACACAAGTTTGTGCGTTTACCGCAAAAAAGGCCCCTTTTACCACGCCTCTTCTCTTTCAGAACACTTCCCTTACTCCTACCAACAGCATTGGGATTCAAAAGAGGGCACTTCGGCTTGTGGACAATCCCAAATTAACCTACTCGCTGGAAAGCTTGGAACACCGCAGATGTAAGCTCGCTTTGTGTGCTCTATCGGCTATATAACGGGGAGCCCTCTAACTTCTACAACCGCACCGCACGCCACCGAACGCAATTTCACCCCCACCACCTGGGTGCCTGGAGCACTTCGACCATCAGGTGCTCCAGATCTTTTTTTCCATGTACTACCAAATTGTAGAATCATCTCCCTTCGAAAGTATTCCTGTATATAATGTAGTTTCAGTAAAAATCATTAAATGAACTTCAAAAAGGTTACGGTAAACGACGGTAATGAAGGACACGGTAATGACAAATATGCACTTTTAATTTATTATTAATTTTTCTATAAGCAGTATATGCTATCTAATCATTTAAAAATTAAACTAGACGAGAACTTGATGTATTGTTATCGCAATAAAATTCCAATTTTAAATATTTATCAAAATATAAGCGGACTGGTAATGAAACATAAACTGTGACAAAACATTATAATACACTTTCAGTTGTAATTTTTTGCGCGAGTTCGTGCGTACGTCTTCCTTCTGCTACGTTTTCCGGTCGACTGAGGTCTGAGGTGCGGGACGCCGAGAGCTCGCTATGTAGCGGCAAGATTTTGTCACGTAAAAACATGTTTCCCGTGATGATTCCGGAGGGTTCCGGTAATGAACTTTGCATCGTGACAAAACTTTAAAAACATATTTGACTATATATTTCTTTATAAACTAAATTTTAAATTATGAAGAAGTAATAAAAAATTATTTAATTATTCGGCACAGTAGTCAAATTAACATTATTTTTGTGCTAGGTTTACTAAATATTATTAAATATATAATATCTAGTAATGAAACAGGTGCCGGTAATGAATTTTAATGTTATTTTCACTAAAAATCTGAGTGATTTACATAGAAATTTCAATAAACACACCATGTGCACGATAAAGTATGTAGGTGTGCATGATAAACGTACATTAAATGGAGTCTAAACTTAAGTTTCAATTTTTTATTCACTGGAATACGTAATTTTCATTACTTTGAATATTCACCCGTGTATTGACGTACCTTCAGTCCTGCACACTAACATTAAATGCCTTTTTGATACGGGTATTACTGTTCAGAGGCGGCTCTAGCCCATGTAGCGCCGTGCAATCAATATCTTGGCGCCCTCTAGTAGACACGCCAAAATGGAATACCTACAATACAAGAATACTGTTTGACTTACAGTTATATTTTCACCAGTAAAAGGAAATTCAGGTGCAATAAATGGTGCAATTTTAAATGATGTCGGGAAGCGAGCAAGCGCGGCTTGGCGCGGCGCCCCCTACAACCCGCGCCCGTATGCAACGCACACCCTGCGCCATAGGTAAAGCCGGCACTGTTACTGTTATATTATACAAACTAGCTTTTTCCCGCGGCTTCTATCACGTTAAGTTTGATTTTTCCAACACCTATTTTATCCCCTTAGGGGTTGAATTTTCATAAATCCTTTCTTAGCGGATATATACGTCATAATTGCTATCTGTATGCCAAATTTTAGCCCGATCCGTCCAGTGGTTTGAGCTGTGCGTTGATTAACCGGTCAGTCAGTCACCTTTGCCTTTTATTACACATTTAGATTTAGATTAAAATATCGTTTGTAATAAAAAAAAGACGTGTGGCACTCGGGGACTGCCGCGGTAAAGCTATTGCATAGCATTTTTTATCAACGCCATCTAGCTGCTCACCGTAGAGTAGTCCCGTGTCATGTTATTTTCGTTACGGAATTTCTGGATTCGGTCTCCACGCTAGCCCGCGATAGAAGCTATGCAATAGCTTAAAAAATAAATTTAAGAAAAAATGTCGCTTAGGTACCACATGTCATGGCTCAATATGACAGTAGGTACTTCGACTGCCGCAACGAACAGTATCGAAACTGCAAAATCTCGTTTTAATTTTTATTGTACAAATCGTAAGAGTATATAATAAATTATTAGGAAAATATAATTTTTTTTGAAAAAAAGTCATATTTTATCAAGTTTCAAATTGAATAAAATCGATACTTCACTGTTTGAGCGACCAACATAATCGAATGAGGTAAATTCGATACTATTCGATAGCGACGATACACGCGCATAGTTTGTATCTGCCCGAGTCGTCAGTTTTCTTCGCGATGTGAGAGAGGGAGGGCGCATCGGATTTATTTACTTTTAGGTTGTTTTTATTTAGTTGTTGTTTAGTTTGTATTTTGTTTTTCTAAGTCTTAGTTTCAAAATGAATAGCCGAGGTAGATGTATGGTTAATTTAGTTAAAAAAAGCGAACAACGGCAGCGTAGTGAAACCATTCTCGACGAAAATAATTACAATCGTCCCGGTAGGTATTTACAATTTTATTTTTTCTCTATTTTGTATCAAAAACATGACATGTTCTTCAATATTAAGCAACACAAAAAATAGTTTTCCGATCTGTCTAATTGTGATGATGGTTAACAAGTTAAATCATCGAAAGTGGTAAATTCGATAGTGTTTTAGGTGGATGTAATTTAGACAAATATTGTAAGTGGCACTTTCGATAGTATACGTGTACGTTTTAAGTCGAAGAACTATCGAATGTGGTACTTTCGATATTGTTCTACGTTTAGTAATGAATTATTTGGCAGATTCGATTATTGACCGTTTTTTATTGTTATTTTTTTTGCTTTAATCACTAAACTCATAGATTATAAATATGTTATCTTTTATTTTAGAATCCCCTGTGTACTACAACGAGTATACAGAAGAAGAACAAAGACTTTTAAATGAGCTTTATGATGATGTCTTTCCAACTACACAAACTGAGAATCACAACACTAGTGATAGTCTGGCAAATGACTCTCACAACGTTATACATGGCAGCGAAGAAGGCACACCAATGCCATCACCATCCTCCGGACAAGATTTTAATTTGGAATCACCACCAACTGAATACCCCATAAACACCTTAGATAGAGACAGTACACCGATGCCATCGCTTTCTTCAGGACAACACTTTCTCATTGAAACAACACCACCTCTTACTGAAGAACCTGAAAATAACCCAAGTATAAATTCTCTAATTTCGACTTCTGACAATGACAATCCTATTACTCCTAATTCGTCCACTATGCGCAAACGCAGAGTCACGTACAAAACCGATCCAGGTCGTAAACGAAAACGTCATGTCAACGAGTGGGCTGATGTTCGTAGGAAATTATTAAAGAATTCTGGGAAAGAGTACGTTTCCAAAAAAGGTAAGAACGTTCCAGCCAAAACTATTAAACCACCATGTCCTCCAACTTGCAAGTTAAAATGCTCCAATTATTTTACAGAAGAAATCCGAAATACCATTTTTAACGAATTCTGGCAATTATCTGATCATACTAAGCAATGGGAATTTATAAATAAATTTACTAAAAGATTTGATAAAAGAAGAATGACAACTGAAGGTCCATCAAGACGAAAATTTACTACAAAATATTACTTACCTTTACCTGCGAATGATTCCACCTATGAAGCTCATCAAGTTTGTCTGAAGATATTTTGTGGCACTCTCGCTATCACCGATCAAACAATTCGAACAGCACATGACAAATTAGATGCTTGTGGAATTACTAGCAGTGACAACAGAGGGAAACACTTGAACCACCCAAAAAAGATAGATGAGGAGATGATACGAAGTGTCCGCGATCATGTAAACTCATTTCAACCCGTGGAATCCCATTATACAAGGAAAAATACAAGTAAATTGTATTTAGATAACTCGTTAAGTTTCCACAAGATGTTTTTAATGTACAAAAATTGGTCAGAACTTCCTAAATATAATAATAAAGCAGAAACTGAAAGACAATACCGAAATATTGTAAATGAACATATGAATATTGCATTCTTTATCCCGAAAAAAGATTTGTGTGATAAGTGCCACTCCTTTTCTAACGAAATAAGCCCGACTGAAGAACAAGTATTGGCTCATGACAAGCATATTTCAAACAAGGATACTGCACGAAAATATAAAGCAAAAGATAAAGAGGAGGCAATTCAAAGTCAATCAAAAGTAGTATGCGCAACGTATGATTTTCAAAAATTACTTAACTGCCCTTCTGGCGAAGTGTCTCTGTTTTATTATAAAAGAAAGTTATCATTGATGCATTTCACCGTTTTCGACACTGGTATTAAAGAAGCATCTTGCTATTTATGGCCACAAAATGTTGGCAAACGAGGAGCAAATGAGGTCGGTAGCTGTTTATTAGACTTTATTGAAAAAAAGGTTACTAATGGTGCAATAGACATAAGGTTTTGGTCTGACAATTGTACAGGACAAAATCGCAATAGAGTGATATACAGTCTCTACATGTATGCCAGTAACAAATACAATATTGATATAACACACAGATTTCTGGAGACTGGTCATACACAGCAAGAAGCAGATAGTGTGCATGCCCTTATTGAGAGATCTGCTAAGGGCAAAATAATATATACACCAGATCAGTGGTACGCGTTAGTTCGTTGGGCGAAAACCAATGGTGAACCATACCAGGTTATAGAAGTGTCTCAAGACATGTTTTATAATTTAAAAGAACTGTTACAAAACAGAAATTTCAAAAAAAACTCGTTAAATCAAACAGTCAAATGGAATAATATCAGGGAAATCGTCGTTAAGAGGTCGGAACCTCATATTATATTATATAAATATGATTTAGATTCTGATTACGTCTTCAGATTGAATACATTAGTTCAGACACGCCGCAATAAAAAGACAGTTGTTGCAAACTGCACCGATGCATTGAAACCACTATATTATTCAGGTAGTTTGCCGATTCCTGAAGCCAAATACAAAGATTTAATCCATCTTTGCGAAGCAGGACATATTCCTAAGCAATATCATTCATTCTTTAAAAATCTTAAAACGGGCCATGATGAAAATGATGTTTTGGAGAGTGATGAAGATGACTAATTTTTTTTTATTTAATAAACATATTATTTGCATTTAACTTAAAAGACTGAATATCGTAATAGGTACTTAAATTACGGGTTTACGTAGTAAAATATGATTTATTTGCATAACACGATTTAGAGATCTCATTTTCTAGTACAAAAGTGCATTTAAGTTAGGTAGTATAAATAAGGATTATTACGGTTTAAAACTTGATTTATTTTTAATCCTAAGTCTTTAAGTTAAGTTAACTTTAAGTTATGATGGATCTCATGCTAAGATTATTTAATTGTTTTGTTTTATGATTAATAAAATGTGCGTGATTAAATTACAAAACTATTTCTGGCTTTGGTATCCACTCCTGTTTCAGAAGGCAACTTTTAATATAATTATTTCAGGAACAAAGTATCGAAAGTGTTAAACTTGTTTGTTTCTACATAATTATATTGTCAAAGAATAGTATCGAAACTGGTAGATTCGATATTTGTTAAATTTTTATTAACGTTGAATACTATCGAAACTACCACTTTCGATAAAATTTTAGCTTTTACTTACAAGTTTAACAATCGAATGTGAAAAATTTAGAAAAATACATAAAATATTATTATTATGTTTAAGCAATACAAAAATACCTAACATTAGCTATCTTATAAGGGTACAATTTTTATAAAATTATTAAAACTTATTATTCTGAGTCAAAATAAAGCTTTAAACTGCTCTACTGTAAAGTAGTTGATTTGCAGTTTCGATACTGTTCGTTGCGGCAGTCGATATATAACAGTAAAGCCATCGTTTACCTCTAGACGTTTAAAATACATCAAAACTGCGGAGAGTTTAATCAAAATTAGTTTATTATACACAAAGCTTTGATGTATGAAATTCGTTGCATTCCATTTCATGAAATATCCTCTATCTTAAAAGTATAACAAATAATGTGTAAAAACAAATCGTACCCTTATTGCAAAAACCGATTATCTGCACCAAAATTTGAGCGAAAAGTTTTTGAGTTATAAGCATTTGAAACTTTAACGACTTAAAAATTAGTTATAATGATGTCCATTTTTAAACAATAATAATTTTTATAAACAAGAAACTATTCAAGAAATGTTAAGTAGGTTAATAATTGAAAAAAACTTACTATTTTTTCAACAAAAAGAAGAAAATAACCGGTAAGGAGCTCACTTAGTTAGTTTTTCCTGAATGTAGAAAAACTACCAAATTTTCAAATTTACCGTTCTGGTAGCTCTAATGGCATTTTTTATTTAATCACTTGTTTTGAATAGTAATAATCATCAAGACAAAAATCGTTTTAGTTCAACTTTAGCCAGTACAGGTGTAAAATAAATATCTTTAGTCGCTTTTGGCTGAAGGTAAAGTAGATTTCATTTAACTTTGTACGTACTAACTGCAGCGCCCTATGGTTTTACCCGAGGAGTTCCCGTTCCCGTGGGAAATGGGCAAGCCTACATTATTTCTTATAATCTCAGCTATCTTTAAAAGAAAGTTTCGTTGAAATTGGTCCAGCCGTTCTAGAGATTAGCTCATTTAAATTATTTCGTTTTATTATATTAGAATAACTAGCTGTGCCTTGCGGTTTCACCTACATTTGTCCCGTTCCCGTAGGAATTTAGGGAAACACTATAACTATAAACTTTCCTCTCGAATCCCTCTATCTACTGATGAAAACTGAATTAAAATCCGTTGCGTAGTTTAAAAGATCTACGCGTACATAAAGAGGGCCAGACAGCGGGAATCGATTTTGTTTTATACTATGTAAAGATAACATATACAGCAGAGCTAAGTTTGCCCGCAAGCGTTGCTATATGGGTGCCCCATTGTAGCTTTGAATCCAGGGTTAATCCCAAGAACACTTTGGAGTCCTCAGTTTTCAAAGGTTCATTATTTATCTTTAAATTTTTACTGACAGTTCTCGGGTTAGGTAATAAAAACTCAACACACTTTGTTTTTTTAGTATTTAAAAGTAGATTATTTGCCGTAAACCATTCAGAAACTTGAGATAATGCATTATTTACATCGTCAAAATTGTCTTTTATCCTATCGACTTTAAAATTCAAAGACGTATCATCAGCAAATAGTACAATATCGCAAGTATTGTGGACAAAATGTGGTAAATCATTTATGTAGACCAAAAACATGAATGGACCTAGAATAGAACCCTGGGGTACACCCATTACTGAGGCTGATCCGGATGATTTTACATCATTGACACATACTCTTTGGACTCGTTCACTGAGATAAGACGCAATGAGACTAAGTGCAAAATCTTTAATGCCATAGTGGCTCAGTTTAAGCAAAAGTGTCTCGTGATCAACGCAGTCGAATGCCTTTGACGACAAATCACAGAAAATACCAATGGCACTCTGTGAGTTCTCCCATGCATCGAATATGTGTTGTAACAGCCTTGCGGCTGCATCGGTTGTTGATCGACCCTTTGTAAAACCATACTGCTCAGTGTGTAGGATTTTATTTAAATTAAAGTGTAAAAGCAGTTGGTTGAGCATTATTTTTCCGAATATCTTGCTGAGAGTTGGCAAAATTGAAATTGGCCTGTAGTTATTCGGGTCACTCTTGCTTCCCGATTTAAAAAGCGGTATTAGCTTACTACATTTCATAAGGTCTGGAAAAGATCCAGAATCTACTGATTTATTAAAAATTAAAGCAAGATATGGCGCAATAATATCAATTATGTTATGAATTATTTTAACTGATATCCCCCATAGATCTGCTGTTTTCTTATTTTGTAAAGATTTAAATGTTTTGACTATGTCATATGGGGTAACGTGTTCAAACCTAAATAACTTATTGCACTCAGAGACATTGCTCCTTAGAAGACGATAGACTTCTGCTGGCGAGGAATTCAGAGAACTGGTTGTAGTAATTGGAATATTTTTGAAAAAGTTCTCAAATGTATTTACAATTACTGTATCGGAGTTAATTACATGATTATCACTTTTAAGCTCCAATTTATTATTATTATGTACCTTATGTTTACTCATTTCATCGCCGATGATGTCCCATGCTGTTTTAATTTTATTATCAGAATTGGCAATTTTTTGTTTTATGTGAAGTGACTTTGCTTGTATGCACACATTTTCAAACAATTTAGAATAGTTTCTTACATATTCAATAAACGCAGGGGAATAATTATATTTTTTTCTGCATATAAGTCAAACAGCTTATTTCTACTTTTATAGATTCCGGCAGTTGGCCAGTTACTAAACTTAAGATCTTTAGACAGTCTTTTCTCTATCACCTTAAAGATAGAGTTATATTGTGAGCTTAACAAATCAAAAAACTTTTGATTTGTGAAGATGTTCAAAAACCCTCGTAGCCCAGTTATACAGTAAAAGTGAACTTAAGTTCTTTTACCTGCAATAATTTTAACAAAATATTGAGTTCATTATTCTGCAAAAAGCAACTAATGTTGTTTAGTTCGTTTTTCTTTTTAGATACATCAGCAATTTCTAGTATATTAATAAAAGCTGAAACCTGTTAACGCAGGTTAACATGTATTAACAGAATAATATTGACATAATGATAAATCAAGCAACTACATCTGAAAAGTATTATAATACAATACATTGTTTTTGTGGTATAGATTTATAAATCTAAATTATTTAAATGAGTTTAGTTCTTTTTTTAAGAAGGTAATTAAATCATACCTGTAGGTAGTTGCTTTTAACTCTAGCTATCTCCGTAAAAAAGCGTCGTAGCAGATAATGGGTTTTACCTACAGCTTCGCCGTGAGTTGAGGAGTCGATTGATATATTTAACCTAATTTTGGTACAAAAATGCAGATAATCGGTTTTTGCAATAAGGGTACGAAATTATTTATTAACCTAGTCGAGGTTATTACACAACTAAATATTTATAGTGAAAACTAACTTTAACGGTAACCAATCTGTTTCTATACGCCATCGTGCCGGAACGCTAAATCGGTTGGCGGCACGTCTTTGACGGCAGGGTGGTAACTAGCCACGGCCAAAGCCTCCCACCAGACCAGACCAGACCAGAGACAATTCAGACATTATAAATTCCCAAATTGCGCCCGCCGGGAATCGAACCCGAGACCTCCCAGTTATAAGACCACTGCGCCAGGGAGGTCGTCAAAAGCGGGATTTAGCAGTTATGCGAGCAAAGGGCGCGGGTTCGATGACCGCGCGGGTCATTGTTTGTAAACAAGTCTCTCGCAAGTTGAAAATCTCGTACTTGTTTTGCTTTTTTTTGTTTTACATCTTAATTCTTTACAGAACAAGTTTTTTTAACTTGATCTCCTTGACACTAAGTTAAAAAATCTCCTTGGCGAAGTGGTGAACGCTGTGGCCTTATAATCGGGAGGTCCCGGGTTTGATTTTGTCTTATAACAAATACCTAATATTACTTAGGTTCGTGATTCCCCAACTCCGCCTCAAGAAAGTCCGGAAGTGGTTTTTGGGAATGGGCGTGACGTTATTATTTTGTAATATTTCGCAGTCAAGGCTTACCTTTATTATACACACACTATATATATATGTAGCCTCAATAGCCCAACGGTTAAAGGTGTGGACTGAAAACTGAAAGGTTGCAGCTTCGAATCCCACCCGTTGCACTATTCCTAGCACAAGCTTTCCGCTTATTTGGAGGGGATAGGAGGATATTAGTCAACTACAGCTTGGCTAATATTCTTTATTAAAAAAAATATATATAAGTTTAAGAAAGTAACGCAGGAGTAACATTATACTTTTGTAAGTTTACTTACCTGCTAAGTAAATGTCATGAATGAAAGTAGGCACCTACCTAAGTTGAAGTATCTAAGCAGAGGCAAAAAACAAGCTACCTACTTAGAAGTTGCATTGCAACTTCTATACAACCAATAACAATACACTTCAATAACTTGCATTTCGCTGAAGGTAAAACTGTATTAAAGAGATCTATTGAATACTTGACAATAGATACTTTTGGAGAAATTGAATGTCTATAGTTTTTTTTTTTAAGAATATTAGCCAAGCTGAAGTTGACTAGTATCCTCCTATCCCCTCCAAATAAGCGGAAAGTTTGTGCTACGAGTGGGTACGACAATAGTGCAACGGGTGGGGTTCGAACCTGCGAGCTGTCAGTTTTCAGTCCGCACCTTTAACCGTTGGGCTATTGAGGCTTATATTATTATACCAGTTTTTGTAAATAAAAAATTTAAAACACCCCCGACATGTTACAACATCCTAATCGCTAGTCAGTAATCGTTAAAATAAAAATATGTAATCCGCCATTTTGTGGCGGCGGCCATCTTGGACCGATTTTCATCAAACAAAGCTAAGAACACTCTCGACTAATTCACCTTTCAAACAAAAAAAAAAAAAACAAAATCAAAATCGGTTCATATGTTCGACTGCTACGATGCCACAGACAGACAGACGTAACAGTACATACGTAATTTTCAATAAACTTGAAAATTCTTGTTAAAAAACCGGCTTAAAACGTTCAGATTAGTTATTTACGGCATGTTAAAATGGCGCCAAAATCAAAGCGCGCATTCCAAAAATTATGCAGCGGTCAAAGAGAAAATTCAGACAAATGTAAACCTTACCGGTTTCTATCAAAAATCAGTTTCATTCGTGAAATTATCAAACACCTTTACGCCAGGTATCCGGCGAAGAATTTTTTACAAAAAACGAAAAACACTGAGCAACAAAAAATTGTGACTGTTTATTTGAGTGTTCCGTATGTATCCTTATAAGTATTAATTTACATAAAACTTTATAATTTGTAGGTTAATATGTAGATACTTATAAAGTTGCTTATCTTGATAATCCCAAAAATGTAAGTAGCTTTTTGTGCTATAAAGGTTTACGGCCTTACGACAAAAACTAATTTCGTTGGAACGATATTCCAAATCAGTGGAACCACTTAAAAATTCGAAAACACACACAACAGTTTATCTATATATATAAAATTCAAAGTCCTGACTGACTGACTGAGATATCAACGCACAGCCTAAACTACTGAAGTTAGAAACCTGAAATTTTTACAGTTGGTTCCTTTTATGACGTAGGCGCACACTAAGAAAGGATTATTGGAAATTCCATCCCTAAGGGGTTTAAATAGGGGATGGAAGTTTATATGAAACTCCGTCATTTTTCAAGCTGTTTCCACCAAAGTTGGTATATGAGCTTTCAGTTAAAAATAAAGAAGTACGTGTGTCACAGTTTTTGAAAATTCCACCCCAAAATCTAATTCCACGCGGACGAAGTCGCGGGGGCAAAAGCTAGTTTTTTTATAAAAAATTTCTATTCGATTTTGAAGGTTTGCATTTTTCCGTTTTTGCTGAACCCCAAAAATACAGCGGTTCTTTTGTGTTTGGAGTTAACAGGGGATTACGAACAATGGGCAAACTTCACTGTATAGTTCCGATTTTATCATCATCTCGAAAGAAACAATGCCTTGTCGTGACCGCTTGATTGTTCTTACACATCAGTTTAAAGCCATTCAATTTCAGACCTTATCTTCAACTTAATAGGAATCAAAATATATTTTTTAACTTGTTCTCGTATCCATAATTTTTTTTGCAGTCACTCAGATCAAAATTATACAAATAAGAACTTTATTTTTTATGCAATAAAGAAGTGTTTGGGTTTATGGATGTGTCGGTTAAGTTGTGATGAATTCGGTGTTTATCTGAAGGGACTGTACGAATTGGCCTCGCTAAATGCCCATAAACGTTGATGGCTTGATGACTCTCTTAAGTACTTACCAGTGTCCTCTATAAAAGGACTCTTATTTATCAGAATTAGGTCGTTAAAGCTAAAAATATGATATCAGACATTGCTTTATTTTGTTTTTAGTATTATGCTTCATAAATAAGTACAGCAACTACTTTAGGAAAAGTATCATTCATCTTTTTAAGCAAAAAGATAGACACAAAAGACAGAATGGAATGGCATTCCGTACTAGTGGTAGATTCATTTGACGATTCGAAAGCACTTTGTAAAAGTTTATTTGAATAAAAAATTATTCCATTCCATTCTATTATTTATTAAAAACCATCATATCATACTAGTTTTTACCCGCGGCTTCGCTCCGTCCATCAATAGATAGACGGATGGATAGTCCATCATGGCATCAATAAATATGTCAAAATTAATCCGCAATGAAATTACCGATTTTGATTTTTTACAATTTTTCAGCTGTTCTTTTGGGTTTCCTCTTTTTTTGTTTTGAAACCTCTTATTCGGCCTGTATTAAAGCGAACGGAACAAAAAAATCGGTCAAACCGTTCTTGAGTTAAGCCAGACTACATACGTATATATACAGATTTTCGAAAGAATTTAATGATAATGGCTTTATGAGTTGATAATACTATTTAAAAAACAAGAGCAATGAAGAGTATTGTTAACGTTTATGTTATTTATTTTCTTATAATAGTAAGAATAAATAAAATTAACTCGAAATATGTACATATTAGAGAAATAGATATCTAAAATCGGCGTTGAAATCTAAAACCCGTGGAGTACCCATTAAATCATAGAGACAAGGGGTTGACATAACTAATATCTTACACGTTTCGGAAACACAAGAATTTTAATTCGAAACAATAAAAAAATGGTAATTTTACGATACGCCCTAAGACGCTCTCTGCAGGTGGCCTTATAAAAATGACACCTATTTTTAACCGACTTCCAAAAAGGAGGAGGTTATCAATTCGGCCGGTATATTTTTTTTTTTTTTTTTTTCTATGTATGTCCACCGATTACTCCGAGGTTTCTGGACCGATTCACGAGATTTTTTTTTTAATCGACAGAGGAAGCTCGCGAAATGGTCCCATAAAAATTTTTCCCTTCAACTCCTCAATCCTGATGCTGCAGGGGTATTTCCCCCCTAAATTATGGGACTTTAGGAATCGTCGTTTACGAATTGGTATGCTTGGCCTAAGCGTATACTAGATCATAGAGCTCCAGGTCCTACTCTTCAATCCTGATGCTGCAGGCTACTGCCCACGTAAATTATAGGGATTTAGGAACTGCTAATCATGAAGTGTTATTGTATGTAATAAGCATATACTACACCATCGAGGTCAAGGTTCTAGCTCCTCAATCCTGATGCTGCAGGGTACTGCCCACTTAAACTGTGAGGATTTAGGAACTTTCGCTTGCGGATTGATATTGTTAGTATCAAGCATATTCTACATCGTAGAACTCAAGCTCCTAGCTCTTCAATACTGATGCTGCAGGGGTACTGCAGCATCAGTATTGGGTAGGTAGGCCTAAACTGTGAGGATTTAGGAACTGTCGTTTACGAATTGATATTGTTGGTACCGATTATATACTACATCATAAAGTTCAAGGTTCTAGCTCCTCAATCCTGATGCTGCAGGGTTGGAGGAATTACGAACTGTCGCTTTCGAATTGATATTGTTGGTACCAAGCATGGACTACATCATGGAGCTCCTGGTCCTAGCTCTTTAGAAATTGTGTATTGTTAATAAGTACTGTAGATACCAAGTATATACTACATTAGTACCGTAGGGTTGGAGGGAGGGGAGAAAGAGACCAGGAACAAGCTACACTAAAAAGCTTAAAATAAAAATTCTTTTCAAAAAACCGACTTCAAACGCCACTACAAAGTATAAAAATAATTTGATTTTGTACACGTTTGTTGAAGTCGGGCGGGCTTAACTAGAAACGATGAAATCGATGCGCGACGCTTACCTTATGGTGATATATAAGAGACACGTTTATTGAAATCGGGCGAGCATCGCGTATCCGTTTCATCGTTTCTATTTAAGCCGCCCGACTTCAACAAACGTGTACAAAATCAAATTATTTTTATACTTTGTAGTGGCGTTTGAAGTCGGTTTTTTGAAAAGAATTTTTATATTATCTTTTATTAAGGATTTTTATAATATTACCGAAGACATACACCCAAGGGGACAACTTGGCCGTTCGGACGAAAGTCTTTCGGTCGAGATGTCCACTAAATCGTATACGAGTGTGTAAAAGTTACGCATAGCAACAAACTGTCGTTTGTACCACCCGTTCACGTCAAGTTGGCCGTCGTCGACCGTTACAAAATGACGTCACACCGTACCGTTGACAAGAAAATAATAATTGTATTTTTTACTATAACCACAACTGTGACGGAAGTTTTCTTCTCTGGCAATGCTTTTCATGGCAATGACATCTTGAAAGTGTAAAGGCGTAATTTTTAATTTCTTATTTTTTTTCGCTTGAAAAATGTAATTAATAGTCTGCGCTATGAAAAACTTTTCCTTTTTTACTCATCTTAGAAAATGATATATGCTAACAATAGTAATAAAAAAATAAAAAAAGACGTGTGGCACTCGGGGATTGCCGCGGCAAAGCTATTGCATAGCATTTTTTATCAACGCCATCTAGCGGTGAGAGGAGTCCCGTGTCAGGTTATTTTCGTTACTGAATTTTTGGATTCGGTCTCCACGCAATAGCTTAAAAATAAACAAATAATTAATTTAAAAAGTTAACAAAAACATTTAAATCGTAACAATAACAAAACTTTGAAAAAAATTTGGTAGTGACAATCGCGAGCGGTACATTGCTATCTGTACTAAGCGGGTCTGACTTGAGGTGCGGTGCGGGGAAGCGCGGGGCGAGGTAGCGGCCAACTTGGCGTGGACAGATAGATACAAACGACAGTGAGCAACAATTTTCAATTTAGCAGTCGATTGGCACAGAGTAATCTGATATGTTATCCTGTTATCTGATACATAATCTAATGGTTTGTGCTATGTACTGTAGCGCAGCTGCTCTTTTGACCTATTGCCGGTCGCTTCCTGATTCGCAGTGCTATAGTGGTATAGTCTATTGCGAATATTATTAATTAATATTAAAATTTTATTCTCAAAAAAAAAAAAAAACAAATCGCACCTTTAGAATTAAGGTGACCTAACTCAAAAATTGTAATTTGTGGGAAAAGAGACAAAAAAGACTTCAAAAAGTATAGTGTTGAGTTCTAAATGTACCTGTGCACTGGTAACATGGGCAGGAGATAAAGAGGAGAAGGCGATATATATTTCTATAAGTATATCCACTGAGTGTTATTTCCACCGCTGTGCCCATGCTCGACGGGTGGATAAGACTAAGCGAGGCGATAAACATTTTATCCTTTTCCCGGGGATAAAATTTCTCCCGTTGCTACCAGTGCTGCTGTGTTTTATTGGAAAAAGACTGACGGAAAGAAACTGACTTAATTGATTAAGGTTTTCTTGATTCCCGCGGAAACTCACTCGCGGAACTCTTTTATTTTCCGGGATAAAATGTAACCTTTGTGTTAATCCTAGGTATGAGCTATCTCCATTCCAAATTTCAGCCAAATTGGTTCACTCATTGTAGTAGTGTAGCAAACATACCCACACACATGCACATACAAACTTATTTATTAGTGTAATTTGAATGTATTTAAACAGAAGTTACAGGAATTTTGAGTTAGGTCACTTTAAATCTAAAGGTGCAAAATGAAATCGATACAAAACTACAGTAAAAATTAAAGCAAATTTTACTGGGTACTAAACTACAATAAACTAAATACGATGCCAAATCCCCCTTATGTTAAACATTAGTTTCATTTATCCCAAATACATTTCCCCTCAAAGTTCCCTAATTAGTAAACTAGCCGTTTAAAATGGTATTTATAATATTAACATATTGTATTCCCCCTAATCAAGATGTGTGGCTGCCAAATGGACTACAGATGTACAATTTAATGGCCGCCATGTTGGTTTGATGACGTCACGCTTTCTAGGCATATTTCAATCGGATGTAGGTACAGACCTATCCCTTTCCCCTATAAATATTATGAATGAAATTATGTTTATTTGTTGGTTTATTTATTTATTCTTTATTGCACCACAAATAGAAAAAAGTAAACTTAACAGAATATATTATGTCACTACAAAATGGTGGTCTTATCGCTGAAAAGCGATCTCTTCCAGACAACTTAGTCGGACGTTGGTTTGTTCTTCAATCACGCAACATCGAAGCAACGGATCGACGTGATTTTTTATGGGTTACTTTTTATCCCGGATATTTTTAAGGAAGCCTTCAAATAAGATTTGATAGTTTTTCTTTAGCGGGATGTAAAATCGACATTTTTCAGTTTCCATGATTTAAGTAGGGGCTGTCGATTTATTTTATCATGGTAAATAATAATAATTATGACAAGATAACATGGCACTTGTGAGAGCAATCACTGTTACCATGGCAACGCGCTTCCCGACGCGACGTCCCGGCGCCTCTCTAGGGTTGCCAACTAGGTACTATTACTACTACGGCATGGCGTACTATATCTGTAACTAGCGGGCCCAAATGACACACTGTCGGCAGTGGCGTAACTATACCGTTTGAGGCCCGTGGCAAATTCATCGGATAGAGCCCTTCCTCCCCCAATATAAAGAAGTTCAATCAATGAGATAGGCCCTTCAGGCTGGGGGCCCGTGGCATCTTGCCGTCTTGCCACCCTATAGTTACGCCACTGACTGTCTGAACGAATTATGAAATGCCGTCAGTTGTTCAGCAAATCCGTTTTTCACGACGCCATCTACCGGTTCAATTGATTGATTTTGATTGATTTTTCGTCCAAATCGGTGGAGCAGTTTAGGAGTTAGACGTGCCGCCAAGCAATTTGGCGTTCCGGCACGACGGTGTGTAGAAACCGATTAGGGTATGAACTATGAGTACACTGCCATACCCCTTCCAAGTTAGCCCGCTACCATATTAGACTGCATCGTCACTTACTATCAAGTGAGATTGCAGTCAAGGACAATCTTGTCATCGAATAAAAAAAACTAAGCATTCACCGCTTCAAAAAGAAAATACTAAATCTTACAAAAAAAATATTTAGCCGAAAAGTTATTGACAACCCTACCCCGCGTGGCATACCCCAAAATCTTGAGAAAGTATACTTATTATTGTAGACATCTTAAATCGACCAAAGCCTTTTAAGACTTCTTTGTCTTGATGTCCACAGCTGGACGAGGTTACTTGCATGTACTTCCACAGGCTTCGATTTTGCGCCACCTGTATCCAGCAGCTCCCTGCAACACGTCTATTTCATCGGTCTAGTGGTTAGCAAGTTCGACTGCAAATGACGAGGTCCCGAGTTCGATTCCCGGGTCGGGTCATAAAATGTATTGGGTTTTTGTATCAAGAAATTTTCAGTACAGTAGCCTGGAGTTAGAAAATTGGCGAAAATTGGCGTCACCGTCGATCCTGCGCCTGATCTATCTCCGGTCGTGTTGGATTTTTCGTCCCATCGGGCTATGAGAGTAAGGGAATAGAGAGTGCACTTGTGTTTGCGCACACACTGTAACATCTCACGCGCAGGCTAATCTCTGAGTAGATTGGCCGCCGTGACCGTATTCGGTCGGGTATGCGTAAAGATAAATCGGTCAGTAGAGCCGATAGGCCGATCACCTAACTGTACTCGTTTGAAATCGGATAACCTTGGATCAAAGCAACGACCAATGTCTGCGGTCGGTGTTAGGTGTTAACTACGCGTTAACTCCACAATTCAACTAATTACAGTGCAAATAAGTTGACTTGTGCCCCTCAAATATTAGCTTTGGCTTTACGTGTTATGATGACACGATAAAAATAAATAAAAAACATTAAAAAGACGTGTGGCACTCGGGGACTGCCGCGGTAAAGCTATTGCATAGCATTTTTTATCAACGCCATCTAGCGGCTCACCGTAGAGGATTTCCGTGTCAAGTTATTTTCGTTACGGAATTTCTGGATTCGGTCTCCACGCTGGCCCGCGATAGAAGATGTGCAATAGCTTAAAACTTTTTAAAAAACCAACTCCAAACGCCGCAACAAAGTATAAAATAGTTTTAGCTTAGTGGCGCAACCAAACCAACCTAGGCTGCACGACGAATTGAGAACCTCCTCCATATTTGGAAGTCGGTTAAAAATACATTGTTGCAGTGACAAAACCAAAATTCCCTGCGCAGTGTGTGCGCAGTGGTGAGCGCTGTGGTCTTATAACTGGGAGGTCTCGGGTTCGATACCCGGCGGGGACAATTTGGGAATTTATAATTTCTAAATTGTCTCTGTTCTGGTCTGGTGGAAGGCTTTGACCGTGGCTAGTTACCACCCTACCGACAAAGACGTGCCGCCAAGCGATTTAGCGTTCCGGCACGATGGCGTGTAGAAACCGATTAGGGGTATGAGTACACTGCCATACTCCTTCCAAGTTAGCCCGCTACCATCTTAGACTGCATCGTCACTTAGCATCAGGTGAGATTGCAGCACTATCTTGTCATCAAATAAAAAAGAAAGGCTTTTACTCACACTACTGTACAGCCGCGGCAGGCCTTTGGAAGAGGACAGACTGGCTACTTTTTTGCCCTCCTCAAGCTATAATGTCGTTGACCAACATTGGGCCAAATACGGATTTTTAATGCTGTCTTACTTAGAAAAAAAAATTCTCTATCGATCCATCTAATCTGTATTCTTCTTACTGCTGTACTTTTTGAAATAATAATATGAAAAACGGTTAAAAAAGTATCTAGCAGTGAAGTGAAGTGGATTGCAATCACTGTAGCAATGATTTTTAGAGAATCGACCACAGGAGATCTCACTTCATCCGGTCAATTAAGTTACAAGCAAGTGAACATTTTTTACGCACTTAAGTAAGTTAAGTAAGTTTTAAGTTTTATAGGCCTCTTAAACTTTATGACTTACTTAATTGTCATTCAAAAGGCGCACAACCGTTAGGGTTCACGATAATCACATACACAAGTGGCAGGAATAGATTTATTAGTAAATCCGATCACGCAAACTTTAGGCAAATGCGTTTACTAAGAACCTACGGCCAGTTATTTTAAAAGTTTTTCCTACTGTGATAGGTCTACAGTGTCAGCGGAAACATGAAATGAAATGAATACACTTTATTGTACACCACATTAAATAGAAACATAAAAGATAATAAATAATACTAGTGGTTCGCCCCGAACTGAGACCTCGCGATATCCCATAATTCCCAAAAGTTTTAATTATATATTGTAATAATTAACTTTTAACATTAGACGCAATAAAAAAAATAATAGTTGACATAAAACTGTTTTACTGACACAGCGCCATCTATTAGCATTATAGTGAAGCTATTAGCTTAGATGGCGCATTAAAATTAAATAATTTCGTTTCTTTACAACATTTATCTAATTTTAGTATTTGTTGTTCAAGTTAACTGAATTTTCAACCAAGTTTCACGTTCTAATATTCAGTAATTCAGAAGTTATAGGGCTCTGACAGACATTTAGACGGACACACTTCTCTGTCTAGTAGGCAAGCGCCTTAGTTGACTCAGAGAACTCGCTTCGCTCGTTCAATAAATGAGAGCACAAATGGCGGCCTTAACATGGGACTTTTTTTTTAAATATGTAGACTAGCGCTTGACTGCGTTCTCACCAGATGGTAAGTGAAGAAGCAGCCTAAGATGATGTGCGCTTGCCTAAAAGGCTATCAAGAGTGAATACACTCTTGATTTAAAGACACCTTATAGTTAGTTGGAAAAACGGAAGCCGGAAGGGCATTCCAAAAAATGCGGTGCGTATTAGGAACGAGGAAGCAAAGCGCTTGGTGCGAGATTGTGGAATTTCGGTGCAGATTCGTACCATGCCTTACGGTTCGGTGGTAGAAAGGTGATGATGGACATGTTTGTAAAAAGTTTCCTCTACAAAAATTGTTTGTTTGTTTCATAGCTAATGATTTCAGTTAGCTCTTACTCTATGTCTCTATCAAATCCTTTTTATAATTTCTACTATTCTACTAATTTAATGCGAATTAATCCGAAAGCTTTTGAGGATGGATTGAAACTTTTATTAATATTGTTTTAAACCAAATCGTCGGGGATAGTACAATCCATTTTCATACGTTTGTGGTCAAATCAAAACCGCGTAAGTGTCGTAGCGCCTAAATTAATGACTTTAAAAGATATCTATTTTTATCAATACAATAGAACACATGAATTAATACTCTCTGTGTAAAAATTAGCCCAATAGCCGTAGAAATAAGAAATTTATAAAGTTTTAAACTTCCCCTGTAAAACTGCGACTAGTGTAGATCCGCGGTTTTTACCAAATGTACATACGGTTTTGCCCCTACTATCTCCGACGAAATCTCAATGTTAGAACCGCTGCATGTAACCTTTGCTATAATTCTGACCATACCTTGCGCTGACTTTACCAAGTTACCCGCTACAACAGCGGCCAAACCTTTTTACCCAACACCGCCGTTTGCATTTACAATGTTGGTTTTACGTGATGTTATTCCGATGTTTGGAATTTTTTTTTTGGGTGAGGAACCGTTCGATCGATGGAGTTTTTTCATCTCGAAAAAGTGATAGTGATTTTAACCAATAATCTAGAAAAATCTGCATTTCATGCTTTATGAAAACTACATTGAAAAATAAACTCACAAAAGACTTCCATAAAATCAAAAACTAAGATTTTGAATTGAAAACCTTTAGACGCAAATCGGGATTTTTGAGATAGTTACAGCAATGGTAAGTGACGATGCAGTCTAAGATGGTAGCGGGCTAATTTGGAAGGGGTATGGCAGTGTACATTCAACCCATACCTACCTCTAATCTGTTTCTACACGCCGGAACGCCAAATCGCTTGGCGGCACGTCTTTGACGGTAGAGTGGTAACTAGCCACGGCCAAAGCCTCCCACCAGAACAGAGACAATTTAGAAATTATAAATTCCCAAATTATCCCCTCGAGAATCGAACCCGAGACCTCCCAGTTAAAAGACCACAGTGCTCACCACTGCGCCAGGGAGGTCGTCAATTCTATTTTATAATCAAACTATTATGAATTTGCTAGCTTTGCAAGTCAAAGCAGTCTGTAATAATAGTACGTGGGTAGTTGTATTTAAATATAGCTTTTCGGCAACGTTCAGCTATTTACTCGTACCAAAAGCACGCAAAGCCAATGACCTAGATATTATTCGAGCAAGCAATACTAAAATCTGTTACTATAACCTATTTTATTTATTTTTAACAATAGTAACCAAGCTGAACTTAAAAGTGAAACTACTGGACGGATTTGGCTGAAATTTGGAATAGAGATAGATTATACTCGTATCCTGGATTAAGACATAGACTATTTTTTATCCCGAAAAATAAGAGAGTTCCCGCGGGAATCCACGCGGACGAAGTCGCGGGCGTCAACTAGTGTTCTATAGAAAAATTATTTTCAAACGCCACTTGAAAGTATAAAAATAATTTTAGTTTTTACACGTTTGTTGACATCGGCGGCTCAAATAGAAACGATGAAAGCGATACGCGATGCTCGCCCGACTTCAATAAATGTGTCTCTTACATGCCACCATAAGGTGAGCGTCGCGCATCGATTCCATCGTTTCTAGTTAAGCCCGCCCGCGCGACGACAGCATCAGGATTCAGGAGCTAGAACCTAGACCTCGATGATGTAGTATATGCTTATTACATACAATAACAATTCATGATTAGCAATTCCTAAATCCCTATAATTTAAGTGGGCAGTACCCTACAGCATCAGGATTGAGGAGTAGGACCTGGAGATCTATGATCTAGTATATGCTTAGGCTAAGCATACCAATTCGTAAACGACGGTTCCTAAGGTCCCATAATTTAGGAGGGAAATACCCCTGCAGCATCAGGCTTGAGGAGTTGAAGGTAAAGATTTTTATGGGACCATTTCGCGAGCTTACTCTGTCGATTAAAAAAAAAATCTCGTGAATCGGTCCAGAAACCTCGGAGTAATCGGCGGGCATACATAGAAAAAAAAAAAAAAGATACCGGCCGAATTGATAACCTCCTCCTTTTTGGAAGTCGGTTAATAAAATTAAGTCCCGTTGATTTAACTTTATAGAGCACTATAGACGTCTGTGTTTCCACGGCCCAAAAAATTGATTGTCCAATTTTGGCGATCCGAGTTAACCATTAAGCGGTCATTGACCCGCTCTACCGCGCGGAACGCCACATGGTCGAGGCGTGTGACCACACGTTAAGGAAAACACCGGCTAAGTGCCAGTCGGAAACGCACACGGAGAGTTCCGTACCATTGTACAAGATTTAACACCAGCATAGCTAGCATGGGCGGGAGAAATTTTATCCCCGTGGCAAGGATAAAATGTTTATCCCCTCGCTCAGTTTTATCCACCCGTCTAACATGGGCACAGCGGTGGAAATAACACTCAGTGGATATACTTATAGAAATATACATCGCCTTCTCCTCTGTCGCCATGCTTTAGCATAGGGAAAAGATAACTTTATCCCCTGTCAGTGGATAAAATCGGGGGACAAAACTTTTATCTCCTCCCCATGCTAACCCTGCAGGTATTGTTAAGATATAAACAACAAAATAAATAAATAAATAAAAATAAAAGTTTATTGTGTGGAGATTGGAGATCTTCTTTAATTTTTAACCCCCGACGCAAAAACGACGGGGTGTTATAAGTTTGACGTGTCTGTGTGTGTGTGTGTGTGTGTGTGTGTGTGTGTGTGTGTGTGTGTGTGTGTGTGTGTGTGTGTGTGTGTGTGTGTGTGTGTGTGTGTGTGTGTGTGTGTGTGTGTGTGTGTGTGTGTGTGTGTGTGTGTGTGTGTGTGCGTCTGTCTGTCTGTGGCATCGTATCGAGGAACCGATTTGATTTTGTTTTTTTTTTTGATTGAAAGGTGAATGATTCGGGAGTGTTCTTAGCTATGTTAGATGAAAATCGGTCTAAGATGGCCGCCGCCACAAAATGGCGGATTAAATATTTTTATTTTAATGATTAGGATGTTGCAACATGTCGAGGTTGTTTTTAAAATTTACACTTGTTAACTTAATATTTTTTATTATTTGTGTTCTATAGCAGCAATAGAAATACACATTCTGTGAAAATTTCAAGTATCTACCTATTAAAGTTCATGAGATACAACCTGCTGACAGACAGACGGACGGACGAACGGATAGCGGACTCTAATAGGGTCTCGTTGGCACCCTTTGTGTACGGAACTCCAATTAAAGCTCGCTGCATACATAACGTGCACGGGACGGGACGGGACGTGGACGGGACGGGACGTGGAGTTTTGGAAATATCGTTTCATAGAAAATGTATACGACTGTGCATACGTCACGGAGCACGGACGGGGCGGGAACGTGCCACGCGCGGAACGGGAAAAATATTGTCGGCGCAATTAAAGCCAATTCTTCAAATGAAAAATCCATCTTTCCTTGTTCACATCACTAGCACGTTACTTCTGAGTTATTTCCACGTTGCGTATGCATTAAAAATCCCCGTCCGTGTTTACTAACCACGTTCGGCCCCGTCCCGTCCACGTCCCGTCCCGTCCCGTGCACGTTACGTATGCAGCGGCCTTAAGTCATTTGAAAGTATTAAAGTCTCTTCTATAATTAACTTCGCTAATTAATTCTTCTAGGCTATTCTTCAATTATGTCAATACTAGCTTTTGCTCCCGCGACTTCGTCCGCGTGGAATTAGATTTTGGGGTGGAATTTTCAAAAACTGTGACACACGTACTTCTTTATTTTTAATTGATAGCTCAAATACCAACTTTGATGGAAACAGCTTGAAAATTGACGGAGTTTCATATAAACTTCCATCCCCTATTTAAACTCCTTAGGGGTGGAATTTCCAATAATCCTTTCTAAGTGTGCGCCTACGTCATAAAAGGAACCAACTGTAAAAATTTCAAGTTTCTAACTTCAGTAGTTTAGGCTGTGCGATAATATCTCAGTCAGTCAGTCAGGACTTTGAATTTTTATATATATAGATTAACAAGGATTAACCAAATTGCTGCCATACATCATTTGACATGGTTGAAGAATACCCTAGAAGTATTAATTAGCTAAGTTAATTATAGAACTAGCTTTTGCCCGCGACTTCTGTGGGAACTAATTTTGGTTCTCAACAGGAAAAAAGAAACTATAGATCAATTTATTCATCATCTTTATAATAATTCATCTTTAGTTTTTATATATTATATTGTATTTTTATGTTTGTGTTCTTTTTATTGTTCATTTCTTTGTATTTTTTCTTATGTGGCTGTTTTTTATTCTTGATTAAAAGACTATTTATTTATTTTTTTATTTTTATTTTACTGATGAGAAACAGAAATAATTACATCGATTGTGCAAAATCAATACTAATAAAGCGGTTTTATTGGCGAAGGAATTGAGCTTAATTTGTTTATAGTGAACTTTATGAGTGATGGCCACAGTATAAACTAACCAGTATAACAACTAGCGGATACTTAGTTAAGAAAGAGACAGAAATAAAGAAATCTTTACTATTCGATTGTGCAACTGATCGACGTATTTTTAGCCTCGATAATATTATATTTGAGAATCTTAAGAGTGACGTAAGAATTTTCATCCCGGAAAAATATAGGCGTAAGGCTTTTTAAGCCAATTATGATAATTCACTATTTTCAAATAGCAGTAATTTTCTGTAGTCAACATACCTACCTAACTAGATTTAAGTCTTAGTTAGCATTTTTTACAAACCCGGGTGGTTTTCTTGATGCTAGCTTTAAGTATTATTTGTACACCTTATGTTAATAAATAAATAAATAAATAACCATCCCGGATCGCATCTATCGTTTGTACATTTAATACTTATTAATCCTTACCGAATGTTTTAAATGCACAAGTGTGTTTATTTATTGGATTGTCCTTCAATCACGTAACGAACGGATCTTCCTACTCTGAATGGATATAGTTAAGGACCTGGAGAGAGATGTAGGTTACCTTTAAACCAGGAAAAAACATGGAGCTTATTATATATTTTAAGATAACCTAACGTCTAATTCGAATGCTGAGATCTATAGAGCGTGCTCTGGCTTAGCTCAGACTTATAAAGAACTAGCTTAATCCGCGGCTTCGCTCACGTTAGGTTCGATTTTTTAACCCCCTATTTAATCCTCTTGGGGTTGAAATTTTCCAAAATCCTTTCTTAGCGGATGTCTACGTCCTAACAGCTACCTGTATACCAAATTTCAGCTCGATCGGTCCTGTAGTTAGAGTTGTGCGTTGATAGATCAGTCAGTCAGTCAGTCAGTCAGTCACCTTTGCCTTTTATATATTTAGATTAAAACGAGACACAAATATGCTCTGACATAAATCTGTCTGAGCAGAGTGAGAGAGAGATCTATAGATTAGGTACAGCTTAGTCTGTCGCAGGCAAAAGTCGGATATACAAATCTTTAAACCGTTTCTATCCTTTTGTTAAATTAATTAAATTAATAAAATGACGAGAAATGTTAGCTTTTTGAAATCGCACGCATAGTGCACTTACATGTCAGGCTGAATATCTGGTGGGAGGCTTTGGCCGTGGCTAGTTACCACCCTACCGTCAAAGACGTGCCGCCAAGCGATTTAGCGTTCCGGCACGATGGCGTGTAGAAACCGATTAGGGGTATGGGTTGAATTTACACTGCTATACCTCTTCCAAGTTAGCCCGCTACCATCTTAGACTGCATCGTCATTTACCATCAGGTGAGATCGCAGTCAAGGGCTATCTTGTCATCGAATAAAAACAAAAAAATGAATCGTTGTACAAAAAAAATCTACAGCAAAATAAAAGTTGTTCTACTGCATTGTTTTACACTGTGTCATGATATTTAATGGTTGCAATTTACAGCAATTGATTACTTCTACACTTGAGATTAATTCTCAGGCACTCAGGCTTCTTGAGGACACATTGACACATCAATCATTATCCGAAATGACTTTGACATAACTGTCAAAATATGTGTGTCACCTACTTGTATCATTATTAATTTTTGACGACCTCCCTGGCGCAGTGGTGAGCGCTGTGGTCTTATAACTGGGAGGTCTCTGGCTTTATCCGTGGCTAGTCACCACCCTAATGTCAAAAACGTGCCACCAACCGATTTAGCGTTCCAGAACGATGGATGACGCGTAGAAATCGATTAGGGGTTGAATGTACACTGCCATATCCCTTCCAAGTTAGTCCGCTGCCATCTTAAACTGCATCATCACCTACCATCAAGTGAGATCGCTGTGGTGGTGGTGGTGGAATGAAAGATATATTTCAGTAATATCGGAAGAGCAATTGACGTCTTGCAACTTGTTGCCACGCTCGAGGCGCCCAAGAGACTGACCCATATGCTACATTCCTTCTTTATTTCAATTTTAAATGAATGTAACAATGTAATTCATAGAAAATATACTTCTGCTCAATAATTAATTCAATATAACATTATTCATTTTACAGAGGCCAACTTGTGGCTATTGTGACAAATCATGATGCTACCACCGGTTCGGAATGCAGATTCTACTGAGAAGAGCCGGCAAGAAACTCAGTAGTTGCTCTTTTTAACAACAAAATGTTACAAATATTATGTAGCTTTAATGTAACAAATTCTTGTAGACAGCTGAATACAAAGCTGATTGCTTCTATGCAACTTTGTCAACAACTGTATGTCAATTATCTTGATTCAGTAATCAAAATTACATAAACAATATTGTATAAACAACTTAAGTGTAACATCTTAATATGTAATTTTATCACAGGAAACAATTTTAGTGAACTAAACATATCAGAGCAGATGTTATTACATCTTCAATTCCAGTAACGATTAAACTGTAACTAATCAATAAGCCAATCAGAGACGGACACTTCTTATTCTCGTTATCGTTCGATTATGTAAGATCAGCTATGTAAGATGGAACATTTCTATTGGAAAATTGTATGAACATCTTTTACAAAATGTTTAACTTCCTCCATCCTCCTTCCTTCTTTTCCACTGAGCTGACTGATTTCAAGTTTTATGAAGTAGGTATACAAATCATAATATTGTTGTTAGCGATTACCATTTTTACGGGTATGATTGCCGGATAGGTGAACCCAGAAAATATCTGTAAGTGTCCGTTTCTGGAATATTCTTCATAAAAGTTAGCATTACAGTAAAAGTAGAACAGTTTTGGCTAGGTAGTTGACCCCAAAACAATCACCATTTCTACCTTTAAAAGATGTGACTACCTATGACCTCATTTGATGCGGTCAGATAAGACCTAAGGTGCTACTTAGTAGCATTAGAATTCAACTTTAAGATGCAATACTATATTGACGAGGGAACGTGGCGGATCACCAATGAGATGGACGGACCACGTGTGGGCTACGGTGGATGTTCCGAAAACTCGATACATTTATTGGCCCGACTCGGGAATCGAACCCGAGACCTCGTCATCCGCAGTTTGAACATACTAACTTATTAGTCTAGACCAACGAGGCAGTTATTTTCCGCTCAGCTAAACGATAGTTGATGCAGATATTAGGCACCCGCTCTCAACTCAGCTGTATATTTATGGGCTGTCTCAAAATTACCTGACTGAGATTTAATTTGTATTACTTCCATAATTTTGAAAGGTTATTCTGTACTTAGAACAATTAGGTGATTTTTTCTAAGTTATTGGACCCAATTAATGACTGTTTGGTGTCAATTATCCATAAAAATATTTCTAATCTAAAATCATTCCTTATAATTATTTATTTTATTTAGAACCTATATCGCAAAGTTTTTTATTCTTAACCAACTTCAAAACGGAGGAGGTTCTGAATTTGACCCAAATTCAAATACATTTATTTGCAATAATGGGCAGGTAAGGCTATGTACACTGTTCTGTGCTCCAACCTGCCATCAATTTTTTTTTAAGCGTAAGTAATATACATACATACAACATAAATGTATTTAAATAATTACAAATTAGGTATGTTACTAATACAATTATTACATTATTTTATTTTTTGTTATTTAAATAACATAAATATTTAATATAATACAACACTAAATTCTAAATTAAAACTATTAAGTTAATTCCTTACGTTATTGCTTTATTGTAGCTACTTAACCAATTCATTTTTATTCATAACTGGTAAGACCCTACAGACCCATAAGCAACTCTCATGTGGACTATTTCCACTTATCTAGACCATTACAAGAAAATATGCTTTAGGAGTTGGCACTACGGATCTTTTTTAATTTATTATACATATAAGTGGTTGAATAAAATCTATGTGATATTATGCATTGTGATCTATAATCATTGGTAAAGTGAGTTTGAGCTCCTACCAGCATCTCAATTAAAATAGTTTGAAACGTGCACTTTTGAGTAGGCACACGAAATTCCAAAAATCTATCTTTTTTATAAAGTAGTAATGTATTTTATCTAATCTGGAAAAACTTAGTGTGAAAAATATAACTTGACGATAGCTTGTTTATAATACGGAGCGAACGGTTCTCGCTAATTATTGCCTAATTGTCTCTTGTCATGGTGAAATATATGAAACCAAATCTCTCCGCCAAATATGATTGTACAATCACAAGATCGTACTTCATTTGGCAAGTTCGTTCGATCATACAAATATAATTCATTAACGTGGGTACCTTTTTTCCTCTCCGAAGAAAAGTACTCTACTACTCTGAAGAAAATAAAAGTATTCATAGGAATAGCTAAGATGCGCTAATTCTTTGCTCGACAGGCCCTTATAGTAAATAGTTAACCCACAACCATGGTTTATACTGCCATTTCTATGAAATATCCCTATTTTAAAATAAATACCAATTTGTTAAATCCACCCAACAGTGGGTAGGTCAAAATTCACAAAATAAACTTTCCATGCCATTAAGAAAGTTGGTTAATGTTTGGATTTACATAATGTACGTACATTATTCGGTACTTGTTGTTTCTTTCCCTTTTTTTTTTTTGACTGCCATTTTAATTTGACAGATTGGATTATTAAAACATCGCCCATCTCTCTGTTGTGGTAAACACAACGTACATATACCTAAGTAGTTTACAATTTTATTAATATCAGGATTTACCTACTTATTTATCATAATTAAGATTCTCTACATGTAACAGCAATCTAACATATCGATTGTCATTTTAAATTACCAAGTAAGGTATTAACATATTTTTAAATTTTATTTTATCTAATTGTATATTTCGCATATTTTCATATGTAATATGGGTAGTTTGATAATATATAATTTTTTATTTATTTTGAAGTTAATCGTGTCAAATAAATTATTTCTCCGTCCACATACATTGTAAATGCTATTTCAATTTATTGAAAATAAGTTATTCTCAATTTATGATTAAAAGGAGTTATTCAAAATTTCCCTTTTCCATATTAAATATGAAAGAAACGAATACAATACATTGTTATTAATAATTATTAATAACAATATAATTATAATTATTAACATATCCTTTTTGTTCTTTAAATTGAAAAATATATACCCAATGATTCTAATTATGTTGATTATAACTACGTTTTTAAATACTATTACATTTGTTTCTTCGAATTCGGGTAAAATACAACAATTTTCCATTTCTTTTAGTGATACTACAATAATACCTATGAAGAAAATATAATATGGCTTGCCTTTTCCAATTATGATGTTTCAAAACAATATATATTTTCCATTGCGAAACGACAGCTAAGTCACCAATTGCAATAATTATAAAAGTCTAAATAACAATCTGTGGTGTGGCTTTTCCCACAACAATATCTACTTATGGATATTTTGATTATTTTGTTTGCGTGGCTTTTTGCTTATATTTTAAGCAACAGTATTTTAAGTTCTTAACCGCATAGCCCTGAGATACGATTATTTCGTACGTCGCTTCTTTGCTTACATTTTAAGCAACAGTATCTTAACTGCATAGCGTTGAGATACGATTATTTTATGCGTGGCTCTTTGCTTACATTTTAAGCAACAGTATTTAGCCCTGAGATATGATTATTTTGTGCGTGGCTCCACATTTAAGTACTAGTATTGTACTATTGTAACTGCATAGCCTTTTCGTATCAAGCATGACCCTCTCATTTACTATTATTATCAGTAGCGTGATCATTATAGCGTGAGCATTAGCTCATTCATAGGTTGATGTGCTTACCTATTAATATATTTGCAAATGTTCTATTTGTATTTCTATTATATTTAATACTTAATATTAATATGTTATTAGAAGGTAGCTGAATAACAAAATGCAAAATCAAATACATTTTGTCGGAATAGACACTAAAACTTACAATTAATAACATATAACATTTTGTAGGAATATACACTAAAATTTACAATTGATAACATATAAAATGGTAACAACTGGTTGATTGCGGAAAAATTTAAGCAATCATTGTTTTTTATTGCATCTCATTTGTAGTGATAGATTTCAGAGTATAGATCCAACAAATCATTTTGACCGATGTCACAGCTGGTATTCATTATATAAGTGCTTGAAATATTTTTAAAATCTATGCATAGCAACTTTGCGAAAATATTGGAAAACTTTCAAACGCCCTAACAGCGCCATCTAGCGGGAATTTGCCCATGAGAAGATATAAACTTTTGAATTAGATATTTACTTGTGTTATAGATTCATACATAAATCAAATTAACAGTGGGTATTTGAAGTGGACAGTATTTGTACTTCCTCACTTTTTACTCACTTTGGTGAGATTCGTTAATACAAATTATCGGGTAAAATGAATGAAATCAATAAAAATAAAACCTAGAACTTACAAAGTTGTTAAAATAAATTTAAATCTCTACGATTGTATCCACTTTTGTATTTTTTGCTTTTGTTTGTTAATGCATCAATAATTCCGCATGGTTTTTTAATTTCTTTCAAAACTTTCTTGGACTTAATTAATTAAGCTCATTGAGATTTCCGCTATATGCATTAAATACGTATTATTTTTTTTTTAAATATCAGGGAATTAAATTTTTTGTTTTAAGTAATTATTATTAAGTTTATTCCCTTACTATATAGGTAGGTACTCATATTCAACAAACTGACTTCATTAGATTTTTTTTTTGGATACCTCCCGTTTTATTACTAATATTTATTAAGTTATTCTAACTTGGTTATCCGAACAGTACTTTACCCTATTATTGTTTACGCCTAAAACTTATAAAATGGGCGATAAACTATGCACACAAAATATTTGTGTCGGTAGGCACACAACAATTGTTATGCCAATCAGTACTATAAGGTGGGTAGGCATTTAAATTACTTGCGCAAGATGTTATGCTAAAACGTATGAAATTATAATTTATTATTTATTACTTTAATTGATTCCATCATTGAAACAACTAGTTAATTATTGTATGGGAAATGGGAATACAACTGTTCGAATAACAAGTAAATGTAAACAAGCAGTTTTTCTTTGAAAAACTGATCGGTATTTACTTTCTTATTATTTTTTTTTTTTTTTTTGCAAGCAAAAGAATAATATTTTATTCTACTCACGATCCCGTTCTCGTCGCCACTTTGTGGTGGTGGTGGTGGAATGAAAGATATATTTCAGCAATATCGGAAGAGCAATTGACGTCTTGCAACTTGTTGCCACGCTCGAGGCGCCCAAGAGACTGACCCATATGCTACAATCGCAGTCAAGGACTATCTTGTCATCGAATAAAAAAAAAATTTTTTTTTTTCGTAATTTACGAATTAAAAAAAATTACGACTATTTACGAATGTTTCCGCCGTAGTAAATAAATTACTAAGTCGAATGATACTGAATTAAGGGTTTCACATCCAATTTTCCGTTGTAAGTAGGTATGATTTTTAAACTTTTATCCTTGTTAACAAAGTTTTTCTTTTTACAGGTAACAACAAACATCCTTCGCCTCTTGTCTGGATTTTGTAAGTCGATCTTGGGAATCAATATTTGGGAAAATTCTTTTTTTGTTTGAAATGGTATACTTCCCGGGTGGTCCCACTGTCATCAGGTCAGGATCTGATGATGGGATCCTGGAGAAATCGACGCAACTCTTCAAATTTTATAGGCACAGTTGACATACTTTGTAGTGGCGTTTGAAGTTGGTTTTGTGAGAAGTATTTTTACGTTTATATTTGAAGTCACCCTACTGCAATATAATCTTTGACACCATTGGTCACGGGCGGCGAACCTCAAGGTGTGGCCACAATTATCTCCCATCAGGCTTCAATTGTTTCCCCAATTTTAAGATAATTATACGCATTTTAATGTTCTCATTCAGAGACGGGCATGACATAAATCTTATAATACTAGCTGAATCCCGCGACTTCGTACGCGTGGAAAAAATTTAGAGTTACTAACTATACTACTGTTAGTAGGTACTGACGATTTGAATGAAATTTGGTATAGTGGTAGCTGATACTCTGGGTCAATATATAAGATACTTTTTATCCTGATAAATAATGAGGTTTATCCGGGATAGGGGGATGAAAGTTTTTGTTGATTTTGCCCCATAACTTCGTCAAATCTAAACCGAATTTAATAATTATTTTTTTATTATAAATTGTGTACTATTAGAAATATTGTATTCAATTTTAGTGAAGACCTACCAAATATTATCAGAGATAGAGGACATGACTTCTCGCGGATGGTAGCAAGTCACTCTAAACTTTTTCCACGCAGACGAAGTCGCGGGAATCTGCTAGTTGTATCTATAATATTACTTTTCATAATTTACCGATTCCAGGAATCAATTCAGAATCTAGTTTATAAAATCTTAATTACAATATGGGGGTATTCAAGGGGCGGACCAATAAATTCCTGAAAAGCCGGCAACGCATTGGTGGTGCCTCAGGTGCTACAAGTGTTCATGGGCGGCGGTAATCACTTAACATCAGGTGACCCGTCTGCTCGTTTGCCCGCTGTTCATATAAAAAAAGACGTGTGGCACTCGGAGACTGCCGCGGTAAAGCTATTGCATAGCATTTTTTATCAACGCCATCTAGCGGCTCACCGTAGAGGAGTCCCGTGTCAGGTTATTTTCGTTACGGAATTTCTGGATTCGATCTCCACGCTCAAGGCCCGCGATAGAAGCTATGCAATAGCTTAAAAACATTATAATATAGTAGTTTCTGCATACACGACTGACGTAATGCTTCCATTATTAGCTTCATTCACGCGTCTTTATCTCTGCAGGTCACTTCTGCGTTTCCTTTAGTTTATCGATGTGTTGTTATTTATTACATAATTATACGTTATTCATTGTTAAAAAATCAAACCACTTTGTTTGCGTGATCTACTTTTTTATTTACTTGAAGTGGCGTCGAAAATATATCTATATACATATATAAAATTCAAAGTCCTGACTGACTGACTGACTGAGATATCAACGCACAGCCTAAACTACTGAAGTTAGAAACTTGAAATTTTTACAGTTGGTTCCTTTTATGACGTAGGCGCACACTAAGAAAGGATTATTGGAAATTCTACTCCTAAGGGGTTTAAATAGGGGATGGAAGTTTATATGAAACTCCGTCATTTTTCAAGCTGTTTCCATCAAAGTTGGTTTTTGAGCTTTCAGTTAAAAATAAAGAAGTACGTGTGTCACAGTTTTTGAAAATTCCACCCCAAAATCTAATTCCACGCGGACGAAGTCGCGGGGGCAAAAGCTAGTATACTATATGGGTTTCGAAGAACTGATAGTTTAGGGTCCCAAGGTGCTGTGCGCAGTGTTGGCAGATAGCAGAGACACTGGTTACAAGCAACGCAAGACCGTGATAAGTGGAAGTTTCTATAAAAGTTTCTGAAAAATATCCGTATAATGACTGACAATGTGTAACCAAAAATGTAAGGATGCCCAAATAAAAGGATGCCCTTATCTTCTTCTTTATCAACTTATCGATGTCCACAGCTGGACGTAGCGTAGGTCTCTTGCATGGACCTCCACAAGCCTCAGTCTTGCGCCGCCTGAATCCAGCGGCTCCCTGCGACTCGTTTGATGTCGTCGGTCCACCTAGTGCCCCTTATAATATGTTCACATTCGATAATAAAATTGCTTCTGATTTATTATTTCGCAATCGCGATGTAGGATCGCCTGTTGTTGTGCGGTTCTGCTTTGGATATTATTGTGGATTGTAAAGCGCCATCTAGTTCCATGGTTATGAACTTTTGCTTGCTTTGAACGTTAAGTTGTTCCTATGAAGTAAAGTCTAAGGTTAAGTTGTTACGTTCCCTCAAATATGGTTGAGCGAAATTTTTTGAAAAGAGCAACCGCCGAGTTTATTGCTGGCTCTTCTCGGCAGGAAGGGCATTCCGAACCAGTGGTAGATTCATCGACGATTCAAAAGCACTTGTAAAAGTTTATTTGAATAAAAAATATTTCTATTCTATTCTATTCTGAGTACACAAACAGTTGCGAGTTAGTGTTCTTCAGTCATACAGTGAGTTTAAAAATATGGATGTGCACAGAAAGCTTTGGATCGACCTATATTGTCTGTTCATAAGGTTATCTACAGCTGCCCGGTTCCATTGTTCGTACGACACGACAAAAATGTTATAATAATTAAATATATTGTGATATAATTATCACAATATATTTAATTATTAAAATTAAAAAAAAGAAAGTACCTAAGCTCAGTAGTCTAGGCGCTACGACGAAACTTACGTAAATACATACACATACATATTTATAGACTTTTTTATTCGATGACAAGTTAGTCGTCGACTGCGATCTCACCTGATGGTAAGTGACGATGCAATCTAAGATGGTAGCGGGCTAACTTGGAAGGGGTAGGGCAGTGAACATTCAACCCATACCCCTAATCGGTTTCTACACGCCATCGTGCCGGAACGCTACATTGCTAAGCGGTACGTCTTTGACGGTAGGGTTTTAACTAGCCACGGCCAAAGCCAAAGCCTCTCGTCAATTTAGAAATTATAAATTCCCAAATTGCCCCTGCCGGGAATCGAACCCGAGACCTCCCACTTATAAGACCACAGCGCGCACCACTGCGCCAGAGAAGTCGTCATAAATCGTTAAAAATAACCCTTTGTTTTGATAATGATGCCGTAATCGTTAAAAATAACCCTTTGTTTTGTAATGATGCAGTAGTAAAGTACTTACTACTTCCTGCGACGGTGTTACCACTAAACTACAACATGGGGTTATTCAAGGGGCGGACCAACAAATTCCTGAAAAGCCGGCAACGCATTGGTGGTGCCTCAGATGCTACAAATGTTCATGGGCGGCGGTAATCACTTAGCATCACGTGACCCACCTGCTCGTTTGCTTCCTAAAAATATATTAAAAAAAAGTAAAAGGACGTACTGTACAATGGGCCCGCGCTCCCCCCTTGCGCAACGCGCGTTGCGTTACGCACATGTGCGTTATGATATAAATTATTTCAGGATACAACCATCAGCCGTCGTTCTTTTAATACCGTACTGTGCTGGTGAACTTTTATAATTGTCGAATTTACCCGACTTACCAGATTTTTTTTAAATCGTTGACAAGATAGTCCTTGGCTGCGATCTTACCTGATGGTAAGTGACGATGCAGTCTAAGATTTTGTCTGGTGGGAGGCTTTGGCCATGGCTAGTTACCACCCTACCGTCAAAGACGTGCCGCCAAGCGAATTAGCGTTCTGCAAGATGGCGTGTAGAAACCGATTAAGGGTATGGGTTGAATCTACACTGCTATACCCCTTCCAAGTTAGCCCGCTACCATCTTAGACTGCATCGTGTCTTACCATCAGGTGAGATCGCAGTCAAGGGCTATCTTATCATCGAATTAAAAAAAAAAGATGGTAGCGACTAGCGAGCTAACTTGGATGGGGATATGGCAGTGGGGAATTCGGGAATTTATAATATCTAATAATGAATTCTGCGTAGTCAGCCTTTAAAGGCTTACTAAAAATGATTTATCACTGACTATTACACTTCTTGCATTATAGTTCGATGTTACGGCATTACGTAGCATAAGCATTTTTCTCAAAATAATGTACTACTAACAGTATTGTACAATTTGTACACATAGGTCTACAAAAAAGGCCGCGTTGGTATATGTCTATCTCTTAGGGATAACCCACAATATCCATTTTTTATCCTTTACTTTTTACGAGAAAATAAAGACATTCTGTAGTATAAGTAGGTATTTAGTATCAGCATTGCACCCGTGCGAAGTCGGGGCGGGTCGCTTGTTTGTAAGTTTGTAGTTTGTAGTATATAATTCCAAGTTAGAATAATATGCTAGACTGAAAATTGTTTACATTAATAATATTATCAGATGTTCTAACAAAATATAATGTGGATATTTAATCATCTGCTATACCCATTAATCTAAACTCTATAACGCCTAAAAATAGGCCAAGTTTATGTAAACACTACAGAGTATAAATTAGCTACAATATTAGACAGTCTTATTATATTGGCCCAAATATTGGTCCCAAAATGTTCAAACGAGTATCTTCTTATCTTTTAAATAGGTATATAAAAGGAAAAGGTGACTGGCTGACTAACCGACTGACTGACTGAGCTATCAACGAACAGCTCAAACTACTGGACGGATCTCTTAATATCCGCTAAGAAAAGATTTTTATAAATTCAACCTTTAAAGGAGTAAAATAGGGGTTTGAAAAGTTGAACTTAACGTGAGCGAAGGCGCGTTCAAAAGCTAGTCCTATTAATCCTATTATCCTATTTCCTATTAATACTATAAATGCGAAAGTTTGTATGTTTGTTAGTTAATCACGTCGCAACGACTGAACAGATTTGGCTGTTTGGCACAGAGATAGATTATAGTCTGGAATAGGACATAGGCTACTTTTTATCCCGAGAAACAAGAGAGTTCCCGCGGGAATAAGAAACGTTAATCCAAGCGAACGAAGTCGCGGGTATCAGCTAGTACCTACTGTATAAATGCGAAAGTTTGTTTCTTTGTTGGTTCGTTGGTTTATTATTATTATTGGGATATTTTGTTGATCATGTCGGGTGAAGAGACGGTGTTCCCACTAAATTACAACATGGGGTTATTCAAGGGGCGGACCAACAAATTCCTAAAAAGCCGGAAACGCATTGGTGGTGCCTCAGGTGCTACAAATGTTCATGAGCGGCGGTAATCACTTAACATCAGGTGACCCGCCTGCTGTTAAGTTCGCTAAAAATATTTAAAAAAAGTATTGGAACAAACATTGGGGCAAATGTTTGGAGCCAAGGTAGGCTAAAACAATGGTTCCTATGTAATATGTTGATAATAAACGTGGAGTGTTTACACCGGGCAAGCGGCTGTAAGTTGCTCTTGAACTTTATTTTAAGCCTGCTTATGAAATTATTTTAGGTTTGGCTTGGATAAGTACTTCTTCTATCCTTGTTGTTCATTGTCAAATTCTTAATTCAAATGACAATATTGTATGGAAGCTAATTTGCGGAATTCCATGACAGTTGCAAACTTTGCAATTGTGCATATATCGATTTTGTGCATTGTGAAGTCAACATCTCCTGATGATGCTCCTTTAACATTGTAGTTTGTTGTAATAAGAGCTATAAGTGGGCCTACATGAAATAAATAATAATTTTAATTTTGCAAAAAAAATATTAGAAGAAGTGGACATAGGTGAAGCTTATTTCAAAAAAATAGAATTTTCTTTCAGCTTCCTTTGAAAGTGAATACGGTGAAATTATAAAGTGGTATATCTAGGTCAAAAATGTACATCACTACGGATACTATAATACCTACTATATGATATAAATAAGTAATAAACTATTGGATAGAAAAGCAGGCGTTACTTTGCGGAAATTCACGATTAGCAAGAAAAGGTTAGAGTTATTTTGCTATAATCCGCCAACAGAAAAATCTGTATGCGTGTTTACATACAGATTTTTTCTGTTTACAGTAATTTCTTGCTTATAATAAACTACATAAATACATACAAATAAATAAATAATATAATATAAAATTTTGAATTTTGAGTATGAATTTGAGTTTTGAATGATCCACGATCAAAATATCCCGATCACATTTAGCGCGACGACAGCGCTGGTAATTTCATTGATTACCAAGTAACTGTGATGCAAGCCTTTGTCGCTGGCAAAGCGCCAAGTCATCTTAAAGACGTGATCTAACTGTGTTAGATCTATGCTGAATTAGAATAGGTACTTAGCAGGGCAGTACTGTATATAGTTCAAGGAATTAATAAGTACAGGCTATTACGCAGTAATGAATTCCTCAATGACGGAGTTGCTTGGAAGCAATCTGCTTTGCTTCAGCTATCCATCTTGTGGGCATATAAGCTACTAAATGTAATACGAGTATTTGTATTTTAAAAACTGGCTGATTCCCGCGACTTCGTCTGCGTGGAAAAAGTTTAGAGTGACTTGCTACTATCCACGAGAAGTTATGTCCTCTATCTCCGATAGTATTTAGTAGATCTTCACAAAAATTGGAGAAAATATTTCTAATAGTACACAATTTATAATAAAAAACTAATTATCAAATTCGGTTTAGATTTGACGAAGTTATGGAGCAAAATTACCAAAAAATTTATCCCCTATCCTTTAAACTTTATTGTTTATCAGGATAAAAAGTATCTTATATTATATTGACCCCAAGTATCAGCTACCACTGCACTGTACCAATTTCATTCAAATCTGTTCAGTAGTTTTCGCGTGATGCGCGCACAGACAGACAAACAGACAAAAAATTCAAAAAAGACGTGTGGCACTCGGGGACTGCCGCGATAAAGCTATTGCATAGCATTTTTTATCAACGCCATCTAGCGGTGAGAGGAGTCCCGTGTCAGGTTATTTTCGTTACGGAATTTCTGGATTCGGTCTCCACGCTCAAGGCCCGCGATAGAAGCTATGCAATAGCTTAAAAAAAAATCTTTTGGGCTCAGTATCGATAATAAAGCATCCTCCGATTAAAATTTTCAAAATATATTTCATGTACTTACAGAATTTGTCCCGTTACAGTTTTATTATAAGTATAGAAGAACAACTGCTGAGTTTCTTGCTAGCTCTTCTCAGTGGATATATATAGATAGCTTTTGTGTACAATAAAGTGTATCTTATTTCACATTAGCTAAAACAAAGTGAAAACGATGAGTCAACACTTACTAGAGAAAGTCCCTAACCAAAAACGCTAACATGTATATAAAACCTTTCCTGCTGTCTGTACGTCACAGTGTCTACCATTTAAGGCCGATCTGCTTTTACCTTTGATTCATGAATAGTGTTGTGCCTGCCTCACCGTTACATCGATAAAACAGTCGATAGCCGGGCAAAAACACGTCAAACTTTCTAAAAGATAATTTTAATTGACAATTGAATGAAGGGACTCGCGACTTTCAAAATCGATGCATATCGTGGGTACTGCTTTAAATTTTAAGTGAGCTTAGTTACTTTAGACCAGAAAATAAAATAGACAGCCTCAGATTTTCTAGTCAATTATATTTAACAACCTCGCTGATCTGACGAGCAGGCAATCAAAAAGGTTAGTTCTAGTTACAATTTCCGGTTAAGAAATTCTAGGAAATTATATTTCCAAATTGTCTTGAGTCTTGTTATTTGATAGACGACAGTTTTCTTCCAAGAAAACCCTTACCGCTGAGTGATTCTGATTTTTTATGCATCTCTTTTGATATAATTGAAAAAGTATTAACATATCGATAACTATTGGATAGAATCAGGCGTTACTTTGCGGAAGTTCATGATAAGCAAGAATCCGCCAACATTAAAAATCTGGATGGTCAAACATGCAGTTACAAGCTAAGCACCGCTTACCTCCCCAACCAAGCAAGAAAGCCAAGTTCCCAAGCAAGCAATGCCACCACCACTTACATGCACCACCACACAAGACTTTTATTCTACTCTCGACGCACGTTTCACCCCGACACCGGAGCATCCTCCGGAGATGTCGACTTTACAATGCTGTTTTGTCTAGTCATCGTATCGATAACTCTTCACATCGATATGGTCACATCACTATTCCTGACACAATTCCTAATAGGACATCACGATCTACGATCTACCCTTATAAAGCTAAGCTCGCGAGGTATTTTTATTTATTAATTGCCATTGAAAGTCGCAACACGTCTTACCTTTCGCGGCAGTCGGTTAATTTCTCTATGATAATTGTTCTCCAATAAAAACTTGTTTGTACTTACTAGTTTACACGAGTTACTTTTCCTGCTTTTATTTTTAAAAAAAGCTGTCCTTTAGTGGGTTACTAAGATAATTATAAAGTTTAAAACACACTTTGTGATGGCGTGAGTTTTTTTCAACCGACTTCCAAAACGGAAGAGTTTCTCAATTCGTCGGAATCTTTTTTTAAGTATTTTTTATGTATGTTCCCCGATTACTCGAAGACGCCTGGACTGATTTGGAAAATTCTTTTTTTGTTTGAAAGGGTCCCATTGTCTTCTGGTCAGGATCTGATGATGGGATCCTGGAGAAATCGAGGGAACTCCTCAAATTTTATAGGCACAATTGATACACTTTGTAGTGGCGTTTGAAGTCGGTTTTATAAAAAGAACGTATGTAGTTGAAATCCCAAGGACGCGCACTAAGCGCTTTGCTTCCTCGTTCCTAATATGGAATGTCCTTCCGGCTTCCGTTTTTCCCTTTAACTACAATTTGGGTACCTTCAAATCAAGAGTGAATAGGCATTTTCTAGGCAAGCGCGTTCCATCTTAGGCTGCATCTTCACTTACGATCAGGTGTAATCGTAGCCAAGCGCTAGTCTATATATGTAAAAAAAAAATTACGTTCATATCGCTCATTTGCGACAAGAGTGACATAATTCAAAATCGACGATGAGTTAATTCTCTCGTTAGAGTAATTTTTTGTGGATGCTGCGTTCTCGAAACAACACAGCGGCCAACGAAGCGACAGAGCATTAAGTCACAATCTCTCTCACTCTTATTTTTTTGTTCTTAGCGTAATGTTGTTTTTATAGCAAAAAGTATTTTTCGACACTAAAATTGGTGAATTTTGAGTTATGTCACCCTTGTCGCAAATGAGCGATATTTGATTTAAATCCACTAAAGAAATGTATTGAACTCCATTATAGAGTAGGTACCTACAGTCCTACATGGGTGTTGAAACAAACTCAACAAACTCCGTCTCGAACTTTTAACCTCCTCAATCAAACGGTAGCTTTAAAAATAAGAGCAATAAATCATAAAGTACTCACGACTCACGATAATCGAGCATTACACAATCTGTGGTACTCACGGCGCGGGCGGCTGTGCACGGCACGCGCCGTAACTTGAGAACCTATGAAAGAACCCTTTCATTCCCTTTGAACGTACTTGTAGTTCTGTACTTGACTGGGACTTTTGACTTGCCAAGTAAGTTTACTAACTTTTCGCCCTCGCTTACCTAGTAATCGTGAGCGATGGCAACCATACGTGATTGAAATTCAATTTACTCGTACGAAACGCTTCAGTTCAACGTTTCTGAAACGAACTATGTGGTTACGTCGTGTACATGCACATTGCGTAAGTGTGCGTGCCTGTCAGAAACTTGGTGGGAGCGGTCAGGCGCGAGCAAGCTCTCGCTCTGACTTATACAGATACGAAACACACACAACCATGAGCCACGTGCCCTCGTGAATTGAAAGAACTATAATTTATGTGATTATAGAGGTCGGTGCGCCATTTGCAATGTTATTAGTTTCAGTGTGGCGCTTCAAGTTGATGCATAATTAAGCTGTCATTTACATATATATAGGTCAGCAAATGCAGTGTTAATCATAGATAATTTCTAAAGAAATAGAATCTTTTAAGCTATTGCATAGCTTCTATCGCGGGCCTTGAGCGTGGAGACCGATTCGGTCTCCTCGCTCAAGGCCCGCGATAGAAGCAGAAATTCCGTAACGAAAAAACCTAAGCCTCGACGGAAACACGAACTGAGAACTCCTCTCACCGCTAGATGGCGTTGATAAAAAATGCTATGCAATAGCTTTACCGCGGCAGTCCCCGAGTGCCACACGTCTTTTTTTTTATTTGATTATAATCAAGACGCTATGCGTTTAATAAACGAAGAATTCAAAAAATGGATTGGAAATAAAAGTTAGTTTAAAGATTTATCGACGACAGATTAAAAATACCAGCGTCACAGACAAAAAAAAAACATCTGTGTCTATTCCTAGATTACGATGTCCGTGTTGGAACTGTGCCAAGATAAACAGACCAGTCTATCGGTCTGTTGTATATGTAAGTTGTATATCATAATACCAAACTGGAGATATGCACATGGAAGATTTTGGGTAAAAATTAATGTTTACGAATTTTAGGCAAAACTTTTCACTTTGCAAAGATCCATCTCTTCATCATCGGTCTTGCGCCGCCAGTATCCAGCTCCCTGCGGCTCGTCTGATGTCGTCGGTCCACTTCATCTACATCATCATCAGCAACCCATCATCGGCTCCCTAATGAGGTCTCCTCTCAGAGAAGTGATATAGACTATAGTATACCACGCTGGCCCAATGCAAACCGGCGGATACATACCTTCGAGAACATTATAAGGAACTCTCACGCGTGCCGGCTTCCTCACGATATTTTCCTCCACCGTAGAAGCATGTGATATATTTAATTGCTTAAACGCACACAACTTTGGAAAGTCAAAGGTGTGACAAAGGTTTTTCTGCTCGTTCTTGGCTGTCTACCGGCCGACTACAACTCAAATTTTGCTCGGGTGGACTTCACTTCGTGGCCGCTACTGCCACGGAATCACTGGTACCGCGCTGTGCAGGAGGGAGGCGCCTAGACCCGTGGCTGACTCCAGAGACCCTCGGAGGCTTGCGAAGCGTCTTGCTCAACCAGTGATTCGTGTTCTATTATCCTCCTGGATCATGCGTCATGTTCGTGAACGGATGCCACTGACGGGAATGGGTCTACTTACTGTCTGCCCGTCTTAATATATTGTATTGGATTGTAAGTATGCATTTTTGAAACTTCATTGTGGAAACACTACACATACTCGTAGCATAGTTTTGTTACCTATTCTAATTTTTTTTTCTGAAAAGAGCAACCGCCGAGTTTATTGCTGGCTCTTCTCGGCAGGAAGGGCATTCCGAACCAGTGGTAGATTCATCGACGATTCAAAAGCACTTGTAAAAGTTTATTTGAATAAAAAATATTTCTATTCTATTCTCCCGTGCCTACTGGAACTATGCGGTGTGGATAGGTGGAAGAAAGTATTAAATGGTTAGAACCCCGACCCAGAATTATATTCATCTCTGCTGACGGCTAACCCCGTCACACCCGAAACTGTGACCTAGGAAATAGGAGACCAAGTCCTAACTACTAGGCTAGCACAGCTTCGCACGCATAGTGCGTGTAATGTGGTACATCTACGTACGTCTGTATGTTTGTATGTATATATAAATTGAGCGTGCCGCTTCCTGTAACCCGGTTACGTTTTTATATCCGAGCCGGACTATTCCCGCGCCCTCGTCACCGTTTAATTTCGGCGCGTGCACTGTGCGATTCATACAAACCTTTGTACAAACTGATACAGTTACGTCGACTCTGTTCTGAATTTTTGATATTATGAAACTTTTCATACAAACAACTTCCTACGACGCGACGGTGTTCCCACTAAATTACAACATTGGATAAATTACAACAGTTAAACAATTTGAATGAAACCGTGAAATACCTACCATCGAGCGCTCCTCGACAGTTTTAGAAAAAAAGTTCTTTTAGCGCCCTCTAACTCGGTAATCATTAGGGATACAAGAAAATGTATAGAATCATTATTGTTCCAAAATTAATAAGCTTCAATTATGTAGTAGTAAACTTTTACTTCCGACCAAAGGTTTTCGAGATATTAACAAAAAATCAAAAAAAGGGTTCTGTTTCCACTAATTGCCGCTAGAGCTCGCCTCATGAGGACTTTTGGTATATTCAACCCTAGGTACCCATAATTGAATGTGCAAAGTTTCAAAACTTTCGCAATTTTCCAGAGGTTGGGCCATTTTTTGAGGTTTTTTGACTGGACTATAAAGCTCACGCATCCTCGTTTAATTCATTAAAAGAACTATAAATGATAATTCCTTCACACTTATTTTTAAGCTATTGCATAGCTTCTATCGCGGGCCTTGAGCGTGGAGACCGAATCCAGAAATTCCGTAACGAAAATAACCTAACACGGGACTCCTCTCACCGCTAGATGGCGTTGATAAAAAATGCTATGCAATAGCTTTACCGCGGCAGTCCCCGAGTGCCACACGTCTTTTTTTTTAAATACATAAGTACCTATGTGCGATTTGAGATGTTCTTGCGTCATCTTGCAATAGTAAGGCAATATTTAGTTTCGCCCACTGTGTATATTAAAGACTTGTGTTGAAATGTGCCTCTCGCACCTTTGTCTTTTGTGTTAATGGGTGACGGCCATTTTGCGAAACCTATTTAATATACTAGCAATGCCCCGCGACTTCGTCCGCGTTTAGCGAGAAAGTCATAGCCGGAACGTGAAATTTATACACCAGAAAATACCACGAATAGGTATAACAAATTATTTATTACTAGCTTTTGCCCGCGGCTTCGCTGACGTTCAATTTTTTCCCCCCTTAGGGGTTGAATTTTCAAAAATCCTTTTTTAGCAGATGCCTAGGTACTACGTCATTATCTAATCCATATGCTAAGCAGCCTGATCCATCCAGTGGTTTGAGGTATGCGTTGATAGATCAGTCAGGCAGTAAGTCGCGTATTGCTTTTATACTATTGGCCCAAGAGCCCAGGATAGCCAGACCTTCGTCATTTTATAAAAGCTGAAAGTTTTTCTGTGCATGTCCCCTATACAGGTAAGAACAACCAGCGACTATGGAGTTTGGGTTGTGGTTACTTTGGCAGATAACAGATAATAAAGGTATACAAAATAGTACCTAAAATTCGTTAAAGTAAAGTACGCTCAATTTTTTTATATTTTCTTCGGGATAACTTTAGAAATCTCGTCATCCATTGCCGGACACTTATAACAGTTGCTTCCCCCTGCCGGACACCCCTAAACTTTAGTAAATTATAATTATACTTTCGTTATAGTATAAAAGCTAAATTTTATATATGTTACTTGGGGACCTATAAAAAAATGTTACCTCAAAAGCCGGACAGTTTTGATGGTTTTTACACCTTGCCAGACACGTTGAAAGTCCGCTCTAGGTGCGAGCGCGAGGTTATAACTGTTCAACCGCGGGATTCCCTTCGAGAAAGATTTAAATTGATTAAATTTAGATTGAGGTAACATTTTTTTATAGGTCCCCAAGTAACATATATAAAATTTAGCTTTTATACTATAACGAAAGTATAATTATAATTTATTAAAGTTTAGGGGTGTCCGGCAGGGGGAAGTAACTGTCATAAGTGTCCGGCAATGGATGACGAGATTTCTAAAGTTATCCCGAAGAAAATATAAAAAAATTGAGCTTTATACTTTAACGAATTTTAGGTACTATTTTGTATACCTTTACTATCTGTTATCTGCCAAAGTAACCACAACCCAAACTCCATAGTCGCTGGTTGTTCTTACCTGTATAGGGGACATGCACAGAAAAACTTTCAGCTTTTATAAAATGACGAAGGTCTGGCTATCCTGGGCTCTTGCTCTATATATTTAGATTTCATGAATGTATCTTGTATCCAGAATGTCTAGAAACATCCTAAATACTAGATTACCCGTGTTTATTACGTTTAACAAATAAACGTTATTCTATTCAATTTATTCACCTCTAGCCAAGAACATTAGTTCACGAAACCGTTATCAACTCCTTATTGAGAACTGGGCCCTTGGTTAGCAAGCATTGTAATACGTAGGGCCGGTTGTATTACTACATTGTGAATATTAAAATATATAGTCTAGGAGCTGATGGAGAGTTGTATTGACGTGTGAAAAATTAGGAATTATGACGAGGATGCAATTTTTGGGACGCCGTGGCATGAAAACTGTTATTGACAATGATTTTCATATTTAAATAAGTTTAAGCTTTTTTGGGTGTTTAATCTGTACTTATTCATTTTGAAATAGAAAAATAATTTTAATTTCCTGACAAAAACTTTCTCCTCTTTATATTTTGTGTTGTTGAGAACAATTTTCAAAATTGTCATTAAATTTTTTTGTACATTTTTATAGATTACTCTATAAACGATTAACTTAATTTAATTTTACGCTTACTCAGTACATGGACACGGCAGTGTATAATTCTCGTCTTCAGAAATTTTTGCTAAAAACTAGGATCGTTATAATTTGATCCATACTTAAAAACAATCACTTTTCAATAACTATCCCGAATGGTTTTTCTGTGTTTTATTAAATCAAGGACTATCTAGTCTAATATAATCAATAAATAAAAAAAAGATAACATTTTAGACAGCTCGATAAAAATAATTCATAACTCTTTAAGTCATTAATTAATTGTATTTCACAATATGTTACATGTACAGTTCACTAAACCAATATCATACAGCATTGGAACCCCTTTGGGGCTCAGCAATTGGAAAGATAGATACACTATCTATTTGGCAAATAAATTTTGTTTTCGACTCTGCAAATAAGTTTCAGCAAATAAATTTTGTCGTCGACTTTGTGCCCTTCTTTTTGACTTCTTTGTAACTTTTTGTGACTATCGCTTTCGTGTATACGACATCGAAGCTTTTAAGCGGTCGTCTCTTACACTAATTAGTTCATCAATGAAACTAAAATAAATTAATAATTCATACTTCGTATCGAATTTAAATCATCCATCGATTATGACAACCTTCGATCCAAAATTAAATGAATACGATCCAATATCTTTGAGTTCTATAGTGGATTAGAATCTTAGATTAGAATAAAAAAGCTGCGAATTGTCTAAAAACTATTGATACTAATTTAATATTGGTAATGTGACGATCACAGTCACCTCTGATTGGTTGCCTAGTACTCTCTCACTATTTGGTTACATTAGTGTAATTTAAAACACCTCGACGTGTGAAAAAAAAATGTAATTCGCCATTTTATGGCGACCATTTTGAAGGCGTAACAAACACACACACACACACATACACATACTAGTGTTTTCGCCTTTATAATATGTATTAGTGTAATGTAAAGTGTGATTTAAATGGATGCTTTACTAAGTTTTACTATGATTTTGTTTTGATAAAGAATAATACAGGTTAAACCACACTTTTAATGTTGGTTCCTTCTATATTGATTGGTAAATATTAATTGGAATCGTCGTTATCATAAATACAGGACACAGACGGAGCGAAAAGCCCAAAATTCTGGAAAGTCGGATTCTGTACGTCCATCTCATTTTCATCTTGGAGCTCGTATCTCGTGAACAGCGACGCGATTTCCACCTTCATTAGCGCTTGACTTTTCCTGGATAACCTTTTGAAGTTTTTGGCGTAACTTAAAAAGAATAGGTCTACTTCGTCGAAACTTCTTTTCTTTGATAACTTTTTGTTTATAGCTTTAATTTTAGTTCTTCTAGGTCTTAATTCGAGGTTTCTGACGAGGATTTTGGAGTCAGAAACCTGGGTCTGTTCTGCTTCGTGTTCGGGAGAATTTTCCGATGTTCTGGCGTTTTGAGTGTCCTGAGTTACTGAGGAGTTAACGCTGGAGAAATATGTCTTCGTACAAGCATAGTTATCCAAGAACTTCATGTGTTCTGCCCACGGCCAGTTCCTATACTTCTTGTTGGATGGATTCGTTGAGGATTGTTTGGTTTTCTTGTATTTATTGTAGTTGTCTCTGAGAGATTTCCATTTTGCACTCCAGTACACACCTGCAACAGAAAGATGTTTCTGATAAGAACCGCTAAGGTGTGGAACCCTCTTCCAGTATCTGTGTTTCCTGCCAGCTATAGTTTGAGTACCTTCAAGGCAAGAGTGAATAGGCATCTTCTGGGCAGGCGCGCTTCAACCTAGACCTTATTAGTGCTTCCAGTACTGATTGTCGTCAAGCGCAAGCCTATTTCGGATAAAAAATAAAAAGAGTTTTTCGCTCAGTTAACTTTGTTATGGTAAATCTTTAGGTTGGTTATATGAGTTATATCCTTCAAGTTAGATGCAGATTTTATTTTAGGAAAATCAACAGCGAATCATAGCAATATTTGACTTGAAAGCTAGTGACAATTGATTGATACAGATAAAAATTTTTGTTTTATTTTTTTAAGTAAACTTGTCACAATTATCTTCAAGAAAATCAACTCAAATATTAAAATCTAATATTTTCTTTAAAAAATAGTATGCTTAACGTAACATAACCTAAAGATTGAAATTATTTTCTGAGAAGATTTACTGTAGTAACATATATTTTTTTTTCACCATCGGAAAGTAGAGATTTCAACGAACAGAAAACATACCAACTTTTTGAAAAAAGCTGATATTTTGACGGGTGACTTTTCGATTGAAAATTAGGGTGTTTTTTTGATATTAATTCAAAATAAGGTGAAAAAATAAATATTTTTAATCAAATAAATTACAGCGAATTTGGGACATAAAAAGGTAAGTTTTCACCAAATTTCGTTAAAAAAAAATTTTTTGTAAAAGATAAAAATAAAAAACCAAAAACTTGGTTTTTTGAATTTTTCACATAAATTTTGAGGTTATGTGAAAAAGTGTAAATACAAAAGTTTTAGATCTTTTTATTACCTACAACTTTGCCATTTGACTATTTTCGATAGGACTTTTAGTTTTGCCGGAAATCGAGAAAAACCGTTTTTCCCCTTAAAAACTCACCCCCACCCCTTCCCGACCTCAGATCGCCCGTAAATTATTTTTCCTTTCATCTTTATAATATTCCCCTCCTTTTCTAATGGGTTTCATCCACCTACTATTTTTTTTGGTTTTAAAAATTATCTACCCTGGTCTACTAGAATAAAGCGCGCAGTCGACGGAGCGGGGCGAAGGGGGTAGAAGTTACAACGCTTGTGCGATCGCGACCCGATGACGTCACGCCCAGACACGCTATCACTGCAGTTAGCTTTATAACCCCGTCCTTTTCCGTACAGAACATTGTGAAAAGGACAGCATTACCTTCCGACTTGTCAACTTTAGAAATTATGGAATAACAAACGCTGATAAAGCTGACAGCAGAGGGTCGTCTCCTCAGGCCGAAGGCCTGAGGGGGTACGGGCTTCGAGGCCTTGCCTCATTACCCGGGCGGGGCATTTACATAGATTACAGCTTATATGTAAGCGCCAATAGATGGCGCTGATTTTGTATTTTTTTAATGAAAGTAAAACATACCTATAATTACGCTCATTTTCTGCCGATTTTTCAAAATATGCTAAGTTTATAGTGTATACCTATCTAAAGATTTCAAATATACCCTATTTGAATCACTTGCTATTTATTTTTAACCGACTTCCAAAAAGGAGGAGGTTATCAATTCGGCCGGTATCTTTTTTCGAGTTGAAAACATTGTTGCGGCAAAAAATGAGCGATAGGAATAATAAATAATGTGAGAATTATCGTTCAGAAATACAAAGTTTGGCTCACCGCTTTCATAACCCATTTCATTGGCGATCATTATCCAAGTCTCCGCTTTTTTCTCACGATTCTTATAGTCTGCGTCGCTGAGATCGTAGAGGAAGTTCCTGAGTCGAACTTTGTCTATCAGTTTCGCTGTATCGGATGTTTGGGACATTTTGAACGTTTTTGGATGTTCGGCGAACTCGCGCAGAACGTGCGTTCTCAGTGACCGTCGCGGTCTGACTGCTTATGTGATTGTGTGCGTGGATATATCGCTGCGCGTGGAATGTCGATCCGGTCGGGAGTTACGTTGGAGTTCCGCGGCGTTCAGCTCTTTATTTTTCTCATTAAGGGCACGATCTTCGGCCGCAGTACCTTGCGAACTATTGAAGTGAGGTGCACGAGCCACTTTGTTGTAAAAAAAGTAAAACAGTCATGATTAAAAAAAAAGAAAACTTTTTAGAGAAAAATTAACGGTAAAATATTCTTCTAAAAGCTTTTGCCTATTTTTTGACATTTTTTTTTAGTTTAACTTTGATATACTACAAATACAACCTGAAAAACAATTAAAAACTACACTGTTTTCGGAATATTATTTGATCGAGTGAAGTTCAAAATATGGACTTTGGACGGTAAAATAATTTAGAACGTGTATTAAACTAGGTACAACATATATTTTTAACCTATCAAAACAAAGAATATTTGATTGTTTACTATTGAATCAAAAACAGGCTGTTTTCGGAGATCCTGCCGTTAAGGAATATTAGCCAAGCTGAACTTGACTTATATTCTCGAAGTCGGGCGGGCCTAAATAGAAAGGATGAAACCGATGCGCGTTGCTAGCTTTGAAATAATATCTTTGTTTTTTTTTAATTTAAAAAAAAACTTCGTCCCATTTTGGCCGAACCCGAAGTAACGTGGTATTTTTGACTGCATTTGATCGAAACCAAAGCAGAAGATTCGGTCGCACTATCTAAAGTTGATTGCGACAATGTGACAATCGCAATCACATACAAAACTTCTTTAATTTTACGAGGGCTTGCGGCTCATGGTTGTGTGCGTGTCGTATCTGTATAAGTGTGAGCGAGAGCTTGCTCGCACCTGACCGCTCCCACCTAGGCTCCTGACAGGCACGCACACTTACGCAATGTGCACGATGTAACCACAAGTAAAGCGCCCGTAACTTCGTGAGATAAACGTACTATAAGAGAATGTAAAGCATTATACATTCCACCAACCCTGAACTCCTTGGCTTAGCGAGCATCCAAAAAAGGTGTAACTCTAGTTACCATACAATAGTAATACAATGAGAGGTCAAGGTTTTCTGGTCTTCCTGTTCAATATCCTTTGAACCTCGTACAGGTATTTCGTGTGTGGGAACTGGGATCAAGCTTAACTGGTCCTATTTGCCTAGATAAGATCTAAAGGTGTGACAAGACTAGTTGGTTATTGGTAAGTCATAATAATTATAATGTGATTTGCGCGTGTGAATGTTAATAATGTTAATTAATTAGCCATAACAATATTCATAAGGCTTTGCGTGTTTGTGGTCAGCTACCTGGGTATTTACGTTAGAATGTTGGTGTTAAAGGTTCTATAACTATATTGTCTGGTAGGAGGCTTTTGTCTGTTGGGAGGCTTTGGCTGTGGCTAGTTACCACCCTACCGTCAAAGACGTGCCGCCAAGTGATTTAGCGTTCCGGCACGATGGCGAGTAGAAACCGATTAGGGGTATAAGTTACGTACCTACCACTGCAATACCCCTCCCAAGTTAGCCCGCTCCCATCTTAGACTGCATCGTCACTTACCATCGGGTGAGATCGCAGTCAAGGACTCTCTTGTCATCAAATAAAAAAACTAAAGGATGCCAACGAGACTCTATTACTAAAAGCCTCCTCTGTCTGTCTGTCAGTGGGCTGTGCCTATCTCATGAACCGAAATAGATACCTACTTGAAATTTTCACAGAATGTGTATTTCTATTGCCACTATAACAACAAATACAACCATACCATCAATACCATCGTATGTAGGTCCGACTCGCACTTGGCCGGGTTTTTTTTAAATTTAATAGCTGTTGTCACATTCTTGAAATTTTTCTTTGTAGACAACAATTGTATAAACTACAACCTATATGTTACTTGTGTTAAGTTGTTAACCTACCTATAAAAAGAGGTGTGTATTTAGAACTATATTCTCGACACTACGAATTCCTTCCACCAAAATAATTTAAAAAAAAAAACAAAAACTTTGTAAAGCATTTCTTTTCCCATGCGATAACTAGTGCAGTGACGCGTAACAAAAATACCGAAATCGAGAGAAGCCGAGTTGCATCTGTAAAATCAATTATTTTAATTGATTCGACAAAAATAAATGGCTTCCTGCACCGAGCGATTGACAGCCCGATTTCGGTGTTTCCCGCCTTTACAAGAAAACCCCAAACTTATTTTACATCAGTTAAAAACATCGATAAATGAATTTCGATCTTATCTTCTGAGTCGTAAGAGTTAAATTTGGGAAGAAATCGACAAATTAACGGCAAAATGATTAGTAAAATGCGAAGCGTGCGCGACGCGGTGACGCCCTTTGTGAGTGATGTGACTAAAAATACATCTATTTGATCGTATCTATCGATGTTGTTTTAGAATGCTAGACGCGGACACTTTTACATTGGTATGGGCTTTGTATTCTTGTCGACTTCTCGATTGTGTTACACGTTTTATCGATGTAGCTAATGAATAGATTTTGATGGGGTTTTGATCATATATGTAGCAGAATAAATAAGCAAAGAGAACCACAATGGAAAACAGCTGTCATCTTGTAGACACTAAGACTGAAATCTATAGACTGTACTCTCACTTAGCTCAGACTCAAGACAGAGTTAAAACGTGACAGATTTAGGTCAGAGCATATCTCAATAAAATAAAACACCGTTTATTTAGGACTAGCTGTTGCCGGCGACTTCGTCCGCGTCAATTTTTGTTATTATGATCGCGATTAAAAAGTTTTTAAAAGAATATATTTTAAATATGGATAATTTTCCCCGTTTTTGCAACATTTTTCACTGATGCTTCGCTCCTATTAGTCGCAGCGTGATGTTATATAGCCTAAAGCCTTCCTCGATAAATGGACTATCCAACACATAAAGAATTTTTCAATTCGGTAGTTCCTGAGATTTTTAGCGTTATTTTTATTTGATTTTCAAATTAATATCATGATGTTAGTTAATATTATGTAAGTTAACCATAAAAAGTTAATCTTTATTCCTTCTTCTGTATCAACCGACAGACGTCCACTGCTGGACATAGGTCTCTTGCATGGACCACCACAGGTCTCGGTCTTGCGCAGCCCGAATCCAGCAGTTCCCTGCGACTCTTTTGATGTCGTTGGGCCACCTAGTGGGGGGTCTGCCAACACTGCGGGGTCGCCACTCCAGCACCTTGGGACCCCATCGACCATCAGTTCTTTGAACTATGAATCTTTATTTACCCAAATAAAACTCTATAGAACACTAATTAGCTCATTACACGGCAACGATTTCAAGTTTAAAAAAACCACAGGCTAAAAATACATCGACATCAACTTGTCTATGCTGGATACAACCCTATCTCGTGTTAGGCTATTACCCCCCTCACTGAAACAATATGGGCGCAGGGAATTTGGTAATTGTTGAATGTTGCTTCTGATAAAGATGGTGACACAACGAGAAGAGTTCTTTCACACTACTAGACGATGCTGCAACTTCGTCCAGGTGAATTAGGTTCCCGCAGGAACTCTTTCTGCTTTCTTTCTTTATTCTTTATTCATATTTAAAAAATCACAATATTTATATTGTATCGGTTCCTTGCGCCTTTAATTCTCATAGTTTCTCATAGTTTCTCATAGATTTTAGTTATTAGTTTCATACATCATATGCACACTAAAATTAAAACAAAACGTATTACCAAGGTTACTGCCGAAAAATAATATTATTTAATTTTCCGGGATAAAATGTAGCCTATGTCTTAAATCTGGATATGAGCTATCTGCATTCCAAATTTCGGCCCAATTGGTTCATTCGTTGTGGCGTGAAGGAGTAACAAACATACACATACACACATACACACTTTCGCCTTTATAATATTATTACTGTGATTATTATAAAGTTAAAAGTTTGTATGTGTATGTGTGCGTGCGTGTGTGTGTGTATTTGTGTATGTGTGGGTATATTTTTGTTATTTCTTAACGCCACAATGAATGAACTGATTTGACTCAAAGGAAAGGAGAAGCTCACACACAGGATTAACAAATAGGCTACATTTTATCCCGAAAAATTAGACGGTTCCCGCAGGAATGAAACAAACTTCATCCACGCGAAAAAAGTCGCGGGCAACAGCTAGTAAATACAAATTAATGTAGGTAACGTTTTTATTTATTATTAAGTTCTATGTGTGCAACCAACCCAGTTAATTTGAAACAAGACGTAGTTTCCATTTAACGAATTCGAATTTCGAGTCAGTGTGGTCTATTTTTTTTCCTAACCAGACACTATCGGCATAATTAAAGCTTTTTTCCTTTAAATTAACTCCGAACGATTTGGTCATTGGATACTATCTAATGAGACAACCGTGTAAAAGCAGTTTAGGATAATAAGTTGAATTAACTTGATGTTAAAAGTTAATTCCATTTAAGGTTTGGTATGATTGTAAGCTTTTTAGCTAAGTAGTTACCTAATTGTATCTTGCATCGGGTAACTTTGGTTCTCAATGTACCTACCAAAAAAGGCTTTTGTTACTTAACATAGCAAAAAAAAAGACGTGTGGCACTCGGGGACTGCCGCGGTAAAGCTATTGCATAGCATTTTTTATCAACGCCATCTAGCGGTGAGAGGAGTCCCGTGTCAGGTTATTTTCGTTACGAAATTTCTGGATTCGGTCTCCACGCTCAAGGCCCGCGATAGAAGCTATGCAATAGCCTGTGGCAATAGCTTAAAAAATGCTTTTGTTAATAAAATTACCTTGTAATTTCTTTCTTGTAATTTAGAAAGTTCAGTAGGCCATTTTAATTTCGGTAAATTAAACTAATAAGAACGGCTTAACTCTTACAAAACTTAACTCTAAAAGTTCCCAACTAAGAACTGTCAAATCCGAATTTTGTAAAAAGGAAAAGGTAACTTCACTGATTGACTGACTGATCTATCACAGCTCAAGCCACTGGACGGACAGGCTGACATTTGGCATACCTATATGAAAGGATTTTTGAAAATTCAACCCCTAATGGAATAAAATAATAACCTAGGTATGCCTTTCAGCCCGATCCGCAGGGTTATTACGTATCTCGCGACAGGTTCGCGACAGGCGTAATCGTTGCTGTCAAACGTCACTTCTCAAACGTCAAATTTCAGTAGTGACAGCAGTAGCAACACGACAGCAATCACTACGCGATCGGTTGCAAAATGTCACTAAAATTCGTATTACGCAAGCCAATCGCACATCTATTGCTCGCCTATCGCAAAATGTACTTTTCTTTTTTAGAGATGCTTGATGGAGAAGAAAGGAAGTCAAATACTTCGAGAGGGTTTTACCACAGACCACAACAGAAAACAAATAAAAAATTTAACAATTCAACCACTGACGACGATAAAAACTGTGTATTTTGTTTACATCTATTGCCGTCCTATCGCGAGTGGCGCTAGTATCGACACGTGAGCAATAGACGTGCGGTTGGCTTCCGTAATAAGATTTTTAGTGACATTTTGCGACCGATCGCTGTCGCGTTGCTATTGCTGTTGCTGTTGCAAATTTTTACGTAATCAGGGTGCCGTTCAACGGTTTGTTCTGTGCGTTAATAAATCAGTCAGTCAGACAGTCAGTATCTTTTCCTTTCATATATTATATTCAGATACTGATACTGATAGAAATAGGTAGGTACATTGGAACTTAGAAGAGCTTCTTGCCTCAACAGAATATCTTATACCTCGGAGTCTACCAACAATTCATTTCTCCCAAAAAGGAAAACGCTTAACATTGTACACCCACGTAGGATAGCGTCTATAAAGGCTTTACATTTATAAACGTTAGTCAGCTTACAGGCTACGTAGTGATTTTATACTCTGGGTTACTTGGTTATTTATAACTTTTGTGGGAGGCCCTTTAATTTATTTTACGTGTTTTTTTCAATGACCTCTGTTTTTAGTCTATGCTTAACACTGGACTACTGCTGTGACGCCATTTTGGATTTGATAGACGCCATTTTGGCGCTGTAAGCCAATACTTGGCCGATACGAGTGTCTCTGGAACTAATAATATTGGCGCACCGACCTCTGTAATTAAACAAAAAATTTTAGTGCGTGCGTGTGTGTGTGTGTGAGGCATCGTAACAGCCGAACGGATAAACCGATTTTGTTTTTTTTTGTTTGAAAGGTGTTTTAGCCGGGAGTGTTGAAAGAAAGAAAGAAAGAAAAAGCATTTATTTGAGACACACAGCACAGTTAATAACAGAAAGAGATACAAAACAAAAAATAAATAAATATGTGTGGTCCCAAAATGGACTCCACTCAGCATATGCTATCCCTGTGGGAAAAGCACAGGCATAGCGCTGGTCTTCCGTGGATCCAAAGGTTTCGGATGACTGTTGTTAGTTGAAAACCGGTCCAAGATGGCCGCCTCCACAAAATAGTGTATTACATATTTTTGCACAACGCCCTCAATATGAGTATCAAATGAAAGGGCTTGACTAGTAGAATACACTATGATTAATTTCAAATCCAAGATGGCCACCACCACAAAATGGCGAATTACTTTTTTTTTTAATTTCACATGTCGCGAGTGTTTTAAATTTTCAATTCACACTGCTTATATTCATTCGCTGCACTCGTTACGTTCATTTGAAACAAGGTATACCTATCTCGGGCAGTTGGTCAGTGTATCTGTAGTTTTATAGGTTTAAAAGATTGCGTTTTTCTATAACATTTACGTACGGTTCTCTTCCGGTTTGTGTACGTAATAAGGCCTATATAAACAGCAATAAAACTCCCAAACAAATTACAGCTACCGTACTTGTGAAGTAACCCATAATTCAACAAGACACGAAGCATCCATAGACATCCCGACAAATCAGTTCTAATCAGTTAGTCGGTCGATGTATCTGCGCAGATGTAAACAGCGGTGCCGCTAGATAGACGATCATAAACGAGATGTTGAAAGTTGAGACAGATAAAATATTGAAAGATTATGGACTACGCCGAGTGGAATATTATTGAATCAGTCTCAAAAATGATTTTAAACCATTTTCCCATTTAAAAAAATGACCAAAAGTTATTTCGAAAAGTTTATGTTTTATTGAAAGTCTTTAGAAAAACTTAAGAACGTCGACTCTCGTCGTCGATCTAGAGTCTGTTTTTTTTTTTTTCATTTTATTCATTAAACAAAGAATGTTAAAGAATACTCGGTTAGCGTTTGAAACGCTAAGATACGTTTCAATGTTTGGCTGTAATAAATAATTTAATGGGCTGCAATTCGAAGCCACTTTATTCAGAATTACTATTAATTTACTAGACTCTTTGCGCATGTAGGTATGCCTATAAGTTGGCTAGTTTTTGCACCTTGGGCTTAAATTGGAGTTGACAGTTGGCACCATGTTGGCACGTCTCTTAGTGGCTTGTACGTTTGCCGTAATTCAACAAGATGTAAAGCATAAAATAATTCCGCCGCAAACACAAAACAAGGGTTACTGGGGCGTGAAAAGAATACCATTAACCCATTTTACAAATGAACACGAGTTTTGTTTCTCCATACCTACGGCTACGAGCACATTTACACTAAATTCGGCCATATTGTGCTCTAGGAAATTCTAAAATGGCGCCTACTTAAACTTAATACTCGCTGTTGTCTATGGTATTGTCAGGGAAAAACACTGAGCTCTATAATTTATTAATCTATGATTAACAAACTTCTTTTAACACAAGCTTTTTTAGTCTAGTTATTTGATGCTTATTAGGTCTCCACAACAGGTATCTTTTATTACTATGTAAGAAATGAAATAAACGTTTTTTTTTTGTATTTTAACATTGGAGAGACTACTGCCCTACCTGATTTTAATAATAATAATTCCTTTATTCGTAGCAACTGAGGCTCATTTTGTTAGTAGACAATCTTGTGCTTATAACAAAATTAGTAACTTAACTAGGTTTTGGACTATAGCGATTTGACTGGGCACAGAGATAGATTATAGTCTGGCATAACATTTTTTTCCCGGAAAATAAGAGAGTCGCCGGAGGAGTTAAAAAACCTCAATCCACGCTTATGAACTCGCGGTTATCAGCTACTAGGTAATATTGCAAATGGCGTACCGACCTCTATACTTACTTAATCTATGATTTCATTGTTGAGTTGTATGATTTCATAGATTAATTTTATTATAGAGGTTTTCAGTATTGATTATCGTCTAAAGCGCAAGCCTATCTGGTAATAAAGAAAAATCCCACGATGTTGTTAAATTAAACCCGTTAATGGGTAAATATCGTAAACATCTGATAAATCGTTAACTCCCTAGGTGGTAGAGTAAGCTTAATAACTTTGTCCTTGACTTGACTTGTGTGGGTCAAATTGAACGATTAACACTTTTATGGGTATGTCAAGGTTTGCTTGGTTTTATCTTAGCTTTTCTTCTTAAATTTTTTTTTTAATTTAGGATGCTGCATCCGTCGTATAAGACAGTGCAGTCATCTGCGAAAACCCATTAAATAAATCAATTTTAGAAATTGCCCCCACCGGAAACTGAACCTGCCTGAGACCTCATCTAACAGCACTTACTCCTGAGAAAGGAGGTCAGTTTAGTGAAAATGTGAACTTTGACTCCTCGTTGATAAAATAGACCGAATATGGAACTAGTTTAGAAATTATTCAAGTGGACAGGTATTAATAAAAACAAAATTAGCCTAAGGCACAAAATTTCCATTAGCTTTGCCTTATTTAAGTAAAAGAGACATAGACAAAAAATACTTTTTAATCAAAAGTTCAGTAGGTACAATATCGAGGTCGCATGTGACATTTGACAGTTACACAAACGACAATAAAAACCCGCATCATTGTTAAAACTCCTGCATTACATCACCAATTGAGAGTTTTTTGACCTGAAGGGATGATTTTAATCGTCGCAATCGAATAAAATGATTTATCGATCATTTAACGAGTATTGTCTGTGGTTGGATGACTTTTGTTCGATTTGACTTTTGAGTTTGTCCTTTTTAAAAAAGGAACATATTACATGCAATAAATCTCATTACATTCCAACCATAGAATTCATCAAAAACTTTTAATATTTAAGTTTCCTAATAAAAAACTTACTTCCTATCATGAACCTTTATAGGTTCATGCTTCCTATGTTAAAATAGTTCAAAATATGCAAATGTAATATTGCATCGCCCTATTTTTTTGAAAGGCTCCAGTTTAAAAAATAAATAAAATGTAATTAATCATAGACAAAATTATCGATCGAAATTGTATTCCAAATTCGAAAGACGCATTTAATAGAGATGTACCTAATTTCCAGCAGCCTATTTATCGATAAATTGCTCCTCTATTGTCCCATCAGTTCCAAAACAAACAAGCTTTAAATTATTCATTCAATATTGAAAGTAACTGCATCGAATCAGATAAATTAAATCGATAATGGAATAGATTTAGTTGTTAGAACGATTGTTCTCGATTCATGGGTCTATTGTCTTTGGTTTAGCAATTGTGTTATCTATGATGCAGGCAGTACCTAAACGATAATCTAATTTCTTCCAATTTTAGTACAGGGCCTACTTTTTTTGGTTAAATCCACATTTTTTTTTAATAGTTAAGTACCTATTTAAAATTGGCGAAACTTTGAACAAAATTATGTAAGAGTAAATAAGAAAAATCATTGTTTTGCCAATTCATTTTTGGAAAAACCACTTAGATCAAGAACTATAAAGTACAGCCTACAGAAAAAATACCTTATAGAAATTATACATTCGTATCTACTAACTACTTTACTTTTTTAATTTAAGTAGGTAAGTAAGTACCTACTGACATGATATCATACCAAGTAGAAACCAAAAGCTTTAAATTAGTCTATTAACTCGTTATTTAAGTCTACGTGATAGTTTTTTCGTTTGATCCAACATCTTCGGCCTATTCTCTATTAGGCCAAAGCTATGGGCATAGGTCTCGCGAATGAGAAGGCTATACATCATAGTCCTTGGCACAGATTTAGAGTGGTCCTAGACTCTTAGCTATTCGCACAAGTTATCTTTAAGTGATGTTGTAAGCAGCCAATGGGATCTTAGATAAGTTACCTACTTACCTACCTACGTACTTTTTTTTATCGTTAAAAGGCCGGAAGTACAAACAAAGAAGCGTTACCTTTTATTGAACACCGTTTCTTTTTTTTTATTGTAGTTTATAAAGTGTGAAGTTGCTCAGTTGTGAAACAATTTGGAGGTTAGAATTGTTGTAGCGCGCGCATTCTATTTTAGCGCCATATTGGGGGCATTGACCGCCAAGCTTTGATACGACTGTTCCATTTCACGGCGAAATTATAAACTGTTCTGCGGGAAAACAGAATTTTGAAAATCGAACTAAGTAGGTACCTACCTACTTATAGGAAACTTATATTTGACCCAATTTATAAAGCGTGACCAAAGTTATGTGCAGTTAAGTTATAAAAAATCCTACGGGAACCCGGGTATTCCCGGATAAGTTTCAATAGTCCAACGGTTAAAGGTGTGGACTGAAAACTGAAAGATCGCAGGTTCGCCCCGTTGCACTATTGACGTTCCCACTCTTGACTCAAGCTTTCCGCTTATTTGGAGGGGAGGGAAGAATATTGTGTTATTCCTTCAATCATGCAACAACGCAGTAACGGATCGACATGATTTTTTGCATAGGTATAGTTGAGGACTGGGAGACTGACATAGGCTACATTCTATCCCGACTCGAATGGGAATTAAAAAAAAATTTTTAGACGAAATCGTGACCACAGCCTAGAATGAAATAATATTACGGCATACACTAACCATAAATCAAATATTAAATATTATAGGTCAAGTACAGATCTTGGCAAAATAAACGCAAAGTTTTGGCTAGTATGAGTAGGTATTCCTAGGTATATACTGCAATAGGTTTAGAATTTAGGTCGAGCGGATAATATTATGTAAACAAATTTTGGAATCTAGAGCTTAAAGCACGTAATATCTGCTTCAGATAGACTAAACAAATTTTGATCATACTATCCATTGATCTATTTTTAGTCAACTGCGCGACAAAGCAAGGGATATGTTTTTCACGGCTATTTTTATCCGACTACGACAAAAGGAAGAGTTATGATTTTAGCTGTCTATGTATGTATGTATGTATGTAGTAAGTATGGTAGTGCATAAACCACTGAGCCGATCTTCTTTTGGCGACACGCCATAATTAACAAGCCATGGCTAGAAAATCCTATCACTAATTTCTATATTTTAAACTAGCTGATGCCCACGACTTCGTTCGCGTGGATTTAGCATTGAAAATCCCGAAGAAACTCTTTGATTTTTCGGGATAAAAAGTACTATGTCACTATTCAGGTCCTCAACTGTATCCATGCAAAAAATCACGTCGATCCGTAGCTCTGTTGCGGCCTGATTGAAGGACAAACCAACAAATCAACAACGTGCCGGAACGTGCCTGAACGCTAAATCGCTTGGCGGCACGTCTTTGACGGTAGGGTCCAGAGTCCAGACCAGGACAAGATCTGAGACAATTTAGAAATTATAAATTCCCAAATTGCCCCCGCCGGGAATCGAACCCGAGACCTCCCAGTTATAAGACCACAGCACTCACCACTGCGCCAGGGAGGTCGTCAAAACAACCTCTCGAGTATTGGTCTCATAGATTAATTAAAGAGCTCAATGCACCAGATAATTCAGTTTAATTAAACAGACCGTGTCATAATATCTAGGTTAGTACCCTAAAGGAAATTAACTGTCCATTAGGTCATACATCGTTGGTAAATAATGGGTATTTACTAGTTGTTTATGGGTCTAGACGCACATACCTAATTACCTATTCTTTGGGGCCTAATGAAAATTAAAATAATGTCTATTATTATCCTAATTAGGTATTTAACTGTTGCCATGTGTTGAAATATGGATATTCATTAATTACAATCGAAAATGTAACATGTAAGAATAACATTTGTGAAAACAGAAAATAAATCGATCCAAAAACAAATCATATCACACTATCACACTAATATTATAAAGGCGAAAGTTTGTATGTGTGTGTGTGTATGTTTGTACTCCTTCACGCCACAACGAGTGAATCGATTTGGCTGAAATTTGGAATGGAGATGGCTCATACCCAGGATTAAAACATAGGCTACATTTTATCCTGGAAAATGACAGAGTTCCCATGGGAATTGAAAACCTTGATCCACGCGGACGAAGTCGCGGGCATAGTCTAGTAAGTTATAAGCTGTTTTTTAATGCGACTGTATCCGTCCCTTTCTAAAACGAAATTTTGTATGGAGAGTGTATGGAGCTACTGAATCGTGACGTCATGTTGCAATAGCGCTCTCTTTTTCAAACAGGAAACTTAAAAGCTCTATATTTTCTGCTTTGTATTTCTTCTCTGAGAGGAGAACTGCGCTCAATGATGAATATTTTCTTTCTTTTTTTTATTCGATGACAAGATGGTCATTGACTGCGATCTTACCTGATGGTAAGTGACGATGCAGTCCAAGATGGTAGCGGACTAACTTGGAAGAGGTACGGCAGTGGCATACCCCTAATCGGTTTCTACACGCCATCGTGCCAGAACGCTAAATCGCTTGGCGGCACGTCTTTGACGGTAGGGTGGTAACTAGCCACGACCAAAGCCTCCCACCAGACAAATATTTCTTAGTTTACATTTACAGTAACGCTCTAACTAATTGTAAGCATAAATCATACTTTAATTTCTTTGTTTTGGCATAACAAACAAGTCATTTAGTAAGGAGGTTAAATATGTATTCACTAAAAGCATAAGCCAACCTTGGCACAAAACCGCCCATATGTGAAATGAACCAGACTATGAAATTGAATTATGTACCTATAGGTGCCTACAGAGCTTTTTAGGGTTCCGTATCTAAAGGGTTCCAAGGGAACCTATTGCTAAGCCTTCGCTGTCCGTCCGTCTGTGTGTTAGTGGACTGTAATATGTAGACAGTTGAAATTTTCACAGAATCTGTTTAGCTATTAATTGCTGCTATAATAGTAAATAATAAAAATACAGATGTAAATTGAAAATTTAAAACACCCTAGATAAGTGAAATTAAAAAAAATTGAAATTCGCCATTATGTGGCGGCGGCCATCTTGGACCGATTTTCATCAAACGTAGCTAGGAACACTCCCGCCTAATTCACCTTAAAAAAAATCAAAATCGTTTCGTCTGTCCGGCTGCTGCGACGCTACAGACACACACGCACAGACACACAGACACACACACACACACACACAGACACAGACACGTCAGACTTATAACACTCCGTCGTTTTCGTCATTTTTGCGTCGGGGGTTAAAAATAAAAAATAAAGGGGACTCGACTCCCCCATACAAGAAATGTGATTTTTTCGTCATTTTCTACTCGACCTTAACAATCGCTGTTACGACGGCACGGAACCGTTCGGGTGCGAGTCCAACTCGCACTTGGCCGGTTTTATTGAAAGCTGAAACATGTGCAGCTTCCACTGAGTTTCAAGTACAAAGCTCAATTTACACGACCGAATTTATTCGACATTCATCATCATTTCAGCGTACGGACGTCCACTGCTGGACATAGGCCTTTCCCAAACAGCGCCACCACACTCGGTCCTCAGTACTTCTCATCCAGCCACTTCCCGCAACTCTATGTCGGGAAGTCTTTAATTTTCCGGGATAAAATGTACGTGTTAATCCTGGGCTATCTCCATTCCAAATTTCAGCCAAATTGCTTTATTCGTGAAAAAGTAACAAACATACACACACGTACAAATGTTTTTTTTTTAATAAAGAATATTAAGCCAAGCCGAACTTAGCTAATATTCTTCCCTCCCCTCCAAATAAGCGGAAAGCTTGTGTTAGGAGTGAGTACGACAGTAGTGCAACGGGTGGGGGTCGAACCTGCAACCTTTCAGATTTCAGTCCGCACCGGCTAATGAGGCTTTGTAATATTAGTGTGATATAAATCATTATCTTGAGACCACCACGCAAGCTCCAATAAAAAAAAGAATCATCAAAATCGGAACTCCCATTTTTGAGCTACGTAAACAAACGTGAAAGAAACCGGTCAACCGATTCCTTTCTTGATACTTAACTTGATTCAAAGTTAGTTTTATTTTAATCAAACCCGTTCAACTCTACAGCTGTATAAGAAGGTTGTACCTGACCTCGTCTTCCATCCTTTTCTAATGGGGATTCGTCCCTAAGAGAGACAGGGATGCAAGAAAATACGTGAGATTATAAACTGTCTACACAGTGTTCATTCACTCTTGGACTTACTGCACCGCATTCTGTGATAGTGATGTGTGTACTATATGGTCTTAAGTTATCGATAATATTTATTTTTTATCGAACAAAGATGTTGCAGTTGAATTGTAAAAAGAATATCTTTTATGAAGTTTTAAGACGTGCTAACTTGGAAGAGATTTAAATTGTTGCACCTCACATTTAAAAAAACTAGCTGTTGTCCGCGACTTCGTCTGCGTCAATTTCTGTTATTATGATCGCAATTTTTCACTGATGCTTCGCTCTTATTGGTCGCAGCGTGATATTATAATATATTCCTCTATAAATGGACTATCCAACACAAAAATAATTTTTCAATTCGAACCAGAGTTCCTGAGATTAGCGCGTTCAAACAAAAAAAACTCTTCAGCTTTATATATTAGTATAGATATGTTTATTTTTTTATTTAATATGTATGTTCCCTGATTACTCGGAGACGCCTGGACCAATTTGGAAAATTCTTTTTTTGTTTGAAAGGGTACACTTTCCAGGTGGTCCCATTGTCATCAGGCCAGGATCTGATGATGGGACCCTGGAGAAATCGAGGGAACTCTTCAAATTTTGTATACACACTTTGTAGTGGCGTTTGAAGTCAGTTTTGTAAAAAGATTTTTTTACGTTTATATTATTAAACTTTTACTTCTTTATCTTAAATAAAAGAGTGCTTTTACGTTTACTTACGACTGTATTATTAATTAATATAAGTATCCTCAATGTAAGTAAAATTATTTTATCGATATCAAACTTAGTACAGCACTATTGTACCGGGATAGCCGACCGGTTACAGGATTGGCACAGGGCAGTTTTTGTCCCAAGTCTGGACTTCTTACGCAATTGTTCCTGTGTATGGGAACTCCATTCACAAGTCAATTAGCACAGGGATACAGAGTTACTAGAAACCTTAAAAGGAAATGATCTGTGTAAATAAGGTGCAAGAAAGTCTAAGCAAGAAAGGTGTAAGCCGTTTTGAATGAAACTTTTTCTAAGGGAAGGTTGTTCTTCACTCAGGCTGGAATCTATAGACCGCACTCTAGCTCTACTCAGACTCAAGACAAAGATAAAACTCTTTCTTAAGTCTAAGCTGAGTCAAAGCATGCTCTATAGATCTCAGCATAAGACTACGAAATTGATGTATTGTAAACCAAATTATTGCAAAAATGAAGTATCTACTATTTGGAAATGACTGCCTTTTCTCCTTTTTTTTCAACTTATAGACTTCCACTGCTGGACAAAGGTCTCTTGCATGGACCGCCACAGGCTTCGGTCTTGCGCCGCCTGAATCCAGCGGCTCCCTGCGACTTGTTTGATGTCGTCGGTCCACCTAGTGGGGGGTCTGCCAACACTGCGCTTCCCGGTGCGGGGTCGCCACTCCAGCACCTTGAGACCCCATCGACCATCAGCTCTTCGAATTATGTGCCCCGCCCATTTCCACTTCAGTTTCGTGACTCGCTGAGCTATGTCGGTGACTCTGGTTCTCTTACGGATCTCCTCATTTCTGATTTGATCTCGCAGGGATATTCCGAGCATTGCCGAGACTGCCTTTTGTTATATTAATATTATTTTTATTATTTACAGGTACTTATCTTCGGAACGGCTGAAGCAGTTTTGATGGCACTTTCTCAGGCAAGTAGAGGATTATAGATGAAGGGGTCAACTACGCTAAATTTTGACTCCTCGCGGACGAAGTCGCGGGCAAAAGCTAGTTTATAATGTAAGTAGCACATTTAAAGAACAAAATCAGCATAAAGAAAAGTAGGTATTTGATTTCCTAAACGCACATAACTCCGAAAATTCAAAATTATTTCCTGTACCTTTTTTTTTTTTCCTGTGGGGAAATCCTCATGGATACCACCGTGCCCGGGGAACGCACGGAGGTTATGCCGGACTTCTACCGACTAAAACCCCACGGTGTTCCTCTCATCGCCTGATGACTGGACTACGGGACCAGACTCGTTCCGCGGCCCAGCCAGCGACGCCTTTCAGGCCCTCCTCAGGGACCACTAAAGCGGCCCAACGCGCCATCAGAGGTGCACCAGGAACAACGGGTGCACCTTCCAACTCGAGGGCTATTTCTCGTCAGGCGATGGATTCCCCGTATCCATCGACCGGAAGCCCTTCTCAGGGGGGCAGGTGGCGATCATAGGCTGCACGCCTGCGTCCGACCCTCCTGCGGCGAATGGGATGAGAGCCCACGTCTTCTTCTCTCCTTCGCTCCGCCGCCTCCTTTCGCGAAATTACCTCCTCGCAAAAGGATTCCACTGCATTCCAAGATCCCTCGCTGCCAGCCATGGCTTTGACCACGGCTGTTATTTCCTGTACCTGCGCCAACCTGTGGCAATTATGACAAGTCAAGAATATCAACTATCAGTCAAGAGGTGCGTGTCCGGGATCGAACCCGCGACCTCCCGAATTAGAGACCACATTCCTAACCACTAAGCTATCACAGCTTCAAAGCGTGCTTGCTTTCTGAAATACAATACAATTAATGAAATCGCACACTGCACCGAAAGAGTTGCCTTACAAAAGTTACAAATCTCGAAAAGAAAAAAGAATAACCGGTCAAGTGAGAGTCGGACTCATACGCAAAGGGTTCCGCGCCATCGTAACAGCGATTGTCATGGTTGAGCAAAAAATGCCATAAAAAACACGTTTCTAGTAGCGGAGCGTCCTTTAAAATGTTTAAATTATTTTTATTTTTATTATATGTTTATTTATTTTTATATATGTTTATTTATTTTTATTTTTTATGTACATATAAAAATTACAATACAAAAACATATTAGAAGAAGTAGACATGGGTGAAGCTTATCTCTAAAAAAAAGAAAATTCTTCCAGCTTCCCTTGAAAGTGAGTAAGGTGAGATTATAGAGTGGTATGGGTCAAAAATGTACATCACTACATATACTATAATACCTACTACATAATATAAATAAATATGTTGTTATAGCGGCAACAGAAATATACATTCTCTGAAAATTTCAACTCTCTATCTATTACGGATTATGAGATACAGCCCGCTGACAGACAGATGAACGGACGGACGGACAGCAGAGGTAAGGTTAGTAATAGGGTCCCATTGGTTACCCTTAGGGTAAGGAACCCTAAAAAAACAATCGCCCGAGATTTGCGGCCAGCGCATATCGTTTTACAGCGCGGCTTAATTAAAACTGTCATGGCCGCCACGCTTAAGTGGTGTAACCGTTTTTTTGCCAATTCCCATTAATCTGTTCAGAATGGAACTGTCAACTCTGTGGTTCGCGTTTATTGAGGAATTTTGTATCATGTTGTATCTTTTATAACCGACTTCCAAAAAGGTTGCTCCAGATCTTTTTTTTTCCACGTACTACCAAATTGTGGAATCATCTCCCTTCGACGGTGTTCCCACTTAATTACAATATGGGGTTATTCAAGGGGCGAACCAATTAGTTCCTGAAAAGCCGGCAACGCATTGGTGGTGCCTCTGGTACTACAAGTGTTCATGGGCGGCGCTAATCACTTCACATCAGGTGACCCGCCAGCTCGTTTGCCCGCTATTCATATATAAAAAAAAAGAAGGAGGTTATCAATTCGGCCGGTATATATTTTTTTTTCTAAGTATGTCCACCGATTACCCCGGAGTTTCTGGACCGATTCACACGATTTTTTTATTAATATACGACTGCCTGAAAAAAGGAGTATATTGTTTTCAGTGTTCATGGATATATGTGAGTTTGTATATTCCACCATAACTTCTATACGCCTGAACCGATTTTGATGAATGAGGTATCGTTAGAATCCTCAGATTATTCCGGGTGACAAAGGCTGATAAAATTAAAAAAAAAATTGATGGGATGACCATGGTCCCGCATGAAAGATTAAAGTTGAAAAAAAAATAGAAATAGAAGATTAAGTATTTAATCATCATCTAGATTCTAGATTCTAGACGATGATTATATACTTAATCTTATTTTCTAGATTCTAGAAAATGATGTCATAATGCCAGTAACAACTCGTGTTCGATTCGCAATCAACATATTTACTTGTTAATTAATTAAAATTATTTACAATTCCGATTGACTCACTTCCTGTGCGATTGCAAATTTAATGACCTAGCAATCCTAGACCTAGCTACTCTAGCATTTGATGGATATTTCCTAGGTACCTATTATCTAGATACCTATCAATTTACTACGAAGTGACATACTTTCGTAATTACGAAACAAGGCCTTAATAGCCCAACGGTTAAAGGTGCGGACTGAAAACTGAAAGGTCGCAGGTTCGAGCCCCACCCGTTGTACTATTGTCGTACCCACTCCTAACACCAGCTTTCCGCTTATTTGGAGGGGAGAGGAGAATATAAGTCAAGTTCAGCTTGGCTAATATTCTTTATTAAAAAAAAAGGCACTCCTTGACTCAGAATGCATCTAAGGCTATCTATATATATAAAATTCAAAGTCCTGACTGACTGACTGAGATATCAACGCACAGCCTAAACTACTGAAGTTAGAAACTTGAAATTTTTACAGTTGGTTCATTTTATGACGTAGGCGCACACTAAGAAAGGATTATTGGAAATTCCACCCCTAAGGGGTTTAAATAGGGGATGGAAGTTTATATGAAACTCCGTCATTTTTAAGAAAGTACGTGTGTTACAGTTTTTGAAAATTCCACCCCGAAACCTAATTCCACGCGGACGAAGTCGCCGGGGCAAAAGCTAGTCATCTATATGTAAACCGCACTCACACTCTGCTCAGACTCAAGACAGAGTTAAAACGAGACAGATTTATGTCAGAGCATATTTGTGTCTCATTTTAACCTCTGTCTTGAATCTGAGCTGAGTTAGAGCATGCTCTATAGATCTCAGTATAAGTCTTGAAATAGAAATATTTTTCATTCAAATAAACTTTTACAAGTGCTTTTGAATCTTCGATGAATCTACCACTGGTTCGGAATGCCCTTCCTGCCGAGAAGAGCCAGCAATAAACTCGGCGGTTGCTCTTTAAAAAAAAATTTTTTTACAATAGGTAACAAAACTATGTTATGTACACAGTGCTTTCACAATTAAGTTTCAAAAATGCATAAGACCTACATTTGCATGTTACAATCTGTAGAATATGCAAATAATACGCACAGTCCGAGCAACGAATTTATTCCCAACTGACTTATATCAAAACAGCTACAGATTACCTACATACTAAAAGTTTTATATCTACCTACACTATACCACACAATCCATCTTAAGACGGGCAGCCATAAAGTAGACCCATTCCCGTTGGTGGCGCCCGTTCACGAGCATGACGCATGATCCAGGCGTGCTTTCTTTTTCTTCCTTTGATCTAGCCACCAATCCAAGTTGACATGGATGGCATTCCACTATGTCAGTACCTTCTAAAGGTCACCAGATCGACTGTAGCAACGAATACAAAAATCATTCACTTATTACTTATCTCAATATAACATAAATTATATTCCGAGATGTCGTTACGTTAAGTATGACTGCATCTCATATCTGATGCACTTTTATTCAAACAAATTAACTTTAATACTGACGCGTGACCGGGTGAAATGTATTTGAAGCGACCGAGTCATAAGCTGAAGCGTTTATTGTAGAATAAATATTTCTTATGAGTCTATTATCTATCTATGTGCCAAACAGCCAAATCGGTTCAGGCGTTGCAGCGTGATTGAGTAACAAAAATACATCCAAACTTTCCCATTTATAATAGGAAATAATGGGATACCACTGAAGCGAGAAAATGTGCCCAGAATTCTGGCTGCGTTACCGCGTTTAATGGCTAAACTTATTCCTTGACCAAAGCTATCGGTTCTACGGTCACCAGTGGACTCAAAAGAATGGAATTTGATCCATAATTAATCTATGATTACATTTTTTTTTTATTATGAGATAGGCTTGCGCTTGACGACAATCAATGATGTAAAGCATTGATGAGGTCTAGGTTAGAGCGCGCTTGCCTAGAAAATGCCTATTCACTCTTTTCTTGAAGGTACTCAGAATATACGTGGCCGGAAACACAGAAGCTAGAAACGAACGGCTAAGGTACGGAACACACGTTCCATACCTTAGCCGTTCGTTTCAGAAACGTCGAACTGAAGCGTTTCGTGCGAGTAGGTTGAATTTCAACCACGTATGGGTGCCATCGCTCACGATTTCTCGAAGTTCTGTGGTAAAACGGTGAGGGGGGCACAAGGTTGTGAAGTTCCTGCGCGCACTCTCCAAAGTATATCCGATAGAAGACCGATAGACAGGCGACATTGCGTCGGTGTTGAAGACTGAGCATTTTCGGCTGCCTAGGTGACTGATCGCCTATAATTCGAAGGGCACGGCATTGGTCAGGCTGCTGACATCCTTCTTTGTACTTACCTGAAATGTGGGCTGAGCCTGGTCTGACAAAACAAAAAGTGGTTCTTAATTATAATGAAAATTTAAATGAGCACAATAATATTATCATTCGTTTAAAACTTGCACCAACGATAAAAATGACGAGTCATAGCCGAGGGATTCATTTGGAGCTATTCAATTGAGGCTCATCATCACTCTGCGTCACTCGTACTTGGCCAGATTATGGGGCAATAACTCCTCGTGCACATGCCCTCGGGAGGATTTCCCCAGACTCCAGTCGGAAGTACGGTGAAGGAAAATATATTGAGGAATGAAAGTTTCTGATAATGTTCTCGAAGGTATGGGTCAAACCACCAACGGGATTGGGTCTGCTTTGACTGAGCGTTTTGACATGCGTTGGATTGGTGTACCTACGTATGTATTTTTGCATTTTTGAAGCTTTATTGTGGAAGGACTGTATACATAGCATAGCTTTGTAAAAAAAAAAAAAAAATTTTTTTTTTGAAAAGAGCAACTGCTGAGTTTCTTGCCGGCTCTTCTCAGCAGAATCTGCATTCCGAACCGGTGGTAGATTTATGACGTGTCATAAGAGCTACAAGTTGGCCTATATGAAATAAATAAATTTTGAATTTGAATTTGAATTATGTATCCGCCAATTCGCATTGGGCAAGCGTGGTGAACAATGGTCTATATTCTATATCTCTTCTCTAAGAGAATACCAGCGCTCAGTAGGAAACAGGTGATGATGGTGATGGGTTGTTGATGATGACGAAGATAGCACGCACTATGTACCAATGTATGAATGTTTCATATATTGCTATTCTCATAAGTGCTTGTCAAGATTATGGGGCAATAACTCCTTATGAAGATAGCCTCTGACGACCTCCCTGGCTCAGTGGTGAGCGCTGTGGTCTTATAACTGGGAGGTCTCGGGTTCTATTCCCGGCGGGAACAACTTTAGGAATTTATAATTTCTAAATTGTCTCTGGTCTGGTCTGGTGGGGGGCTTTGGCCGTGGCTAGTTACCACCCTACCGTCAAAGACGTGCCGCCAAGCGATTTAGCGTTCCGGCACGATGGCGTGTAGAAACCAATTAGGGGTATGGGTTGAATTTACACTGCTTACAATATCCCTTCCAAGTTAGCCCGCAACCATCTTAGACTGCATCGTCACTTACCATCAGGTGAGATCGCAGTCAAGGGCTAGCTTGTCATCGAATAAAAAAAAAAGCCTTAGGAGGATTTCCCAAAATTCCACTCTTTCAGACAGGATCACTAGCAAAGGGTCTCATGAGTAGAATCAGGGTCTGCCGCTGGATTCATTTGGAGCTATTCAATTGTGGTTCATCACTAATGCGCGTCACTCCTCCTTGTCCAGATTATGGGGCAATAACTCCTCGTGAACGGGAGGATTTCCCAAGATCCAGATCTTTTTTCTACGTACTTTGAAACTGTGGAACCAACTTCCTGCGACGGTGTTCCCACTGAATTACAACATGGGGTTATTCAAGGGGCGGACCAACTTTCTGAAAAGCCGGCAACGCATTGGTGGTGCCTCAGGTGCTACAAATGTTCATGGGCGGCGGTAATCACTTAACATCAGGTAACCCGTTTGCTGGTTTGCTCGCTAAAAATATTAAAAAAAATCCACTCTTTCAGAGACAGGTTTGATTTTCCGGAATAAAAAGTAGCCAGTGTCACTCTCCAGGTCCTCAACTACACAAATATACAAATAAACTATACAAATATATAAAAAAAAGACGTGTGGCACTCGGGGACAGCCGCGGTAAAGCTATTGCATAGCATTTTTTATCAACGCCATCTAGCGGTGAGAGGAGTCCCGTGTCAGGTTATTTTCGTTACGGAATTTCTGGATTCGGTCTCCACGCTCAAGGCCCGCGATAGAAGCTATGCAATAGCTTAAAAAAAATGCAAAAAATCACGTCAATCTGTTGCTCCGTTGCAGCGTGATTGAAGAACAAACCAACAAACAAACACACTTTCACATTTATAGTATTAGCTGTTAGGATAGTTAGTATGTATTATATAAGTATATCTTCTACGTCTTACATTAGTTTTATAGCCGGTAAAAAAATAATCGTAAACCATAATGGATCGCCATAGAAATTATATGGATAGAGTTTTATGATTGAATGTTTTATAGGGCTTACTAAATATGGCAAGTCTGACTGGCTAGTTATTTTATAGGTTTTTATTGTTGGTACGTGTCTAAAATGGTCCGGTAAAAAATTCCAGTTTTTAGGGTAACATTAGGTCAGCTTCGTGGACTATGGCCTATAAAATTTAACCGACGATTAAAGATGTTTTCCTTTTGACAGATTTTCAATACTAAAAGCGTCAGTAGGTAGTTCAACGTTACAACCGTAATATCCGAAGCATAAACCAAGTTTCAAGATTCGTGAAAATCAAGACCTGTGTTAAAGTATTTTTTTATCAAATTCAAATTCAAAATTTATTTATTTCATATAGGCTAACTTGTAGCTCTTATGACACGTCATAAATCTACCACCGGTTCGGAATGCAGATTCTGCTGAGAAGAGCCGGCAAGAAACTCAGCAGTTGCTCTTTTCAAAAAAAATTTTTTTTTTACAAAGCTATGCTATGTATACAGTGCTTCCACAATAAAGCTTCAAAAATGCAAAAATGCATACGTAGGTACACCAATCCAACGCATGTCAAGACGGGCAGTCAAAGCAGACCCATTCCCGTTGGTGGTGGTTGGTGGTAGGTATCTTTCTTCTTTTCTTATCATTTTTTATTTTTAGTAGTGCATGTTTAGTTGATAATTTTCTTTTAGGTTTGTTACTGACAAGTGACAACCATACTGATATATAATATAATAGAATATGTTTGTATGTTTTTTGTATGGAAGTTGTTTGTGTAAATATAAAAAAAGGATTCTTCATATAAGTGTGAATAACTCCGTATCAAGCATAGGGCTAAGTAATAGGCATGAGAACAGGACTAGGAATAGGAATGCTAGAGCAGATAGCGCTTAGTCACGACGCATGACCTAGGCTGCCGCGGTTAGAATCCTAATGTACACTACCCGCCTACCCACCGCCTAGTACATTCCCATTTATTGAGATACTAGCTGTTGCCCAAGACTTCGTCCGCGTCAATTTCTGTTATTATGATCGCGATTAAGAAGTTTTTAAAATAATATATTTTAAATATGGATAATTTTCCCCGTTTTTGCAACATTTTTCACTGATGCTTCGCTCCTATTGGTCACAGCCTAAAGCCTTCCTCGATAAATGGACTATCCAACACAAAAATAATTTTTCAATTCGAACCAGTAGTTCCTGAGATTAGCGCGTTCAAACAAACAAACAAACTCTTCAGCTTTATAATATTAATAGTAAGTATAGATTTGCTAAGTATAGGTTACAATGTTTTCCTTCACCATTATTTAATTTTTGCAAACGCACATAACTCCAATAAGAATCCTATGAATCTTATTGTTTTGGGATAAGGGATGAAAGTTTTTGTTGATTGTGCTCCATAACTTCGTCAAATCTGAACCGAATTAGGTAATTCTTTTTTTTATGAATTGTGTACTCTTATCAATATTCACTCCAATTTTGGTGAAGATCTACTAAATATTACCCGAGTTAGAGGACATAACTTCTCGCGCATAGTAGCAAGTCACTCTAAACTTTTTCCACGCGAACGAAGTCGCGGGAATCAGCTAGTTATTATATGTGAACTTACTTGCTTAGACGAAGTTGCCAGCAACACCTAGTATAGTTCTTTCAATTCACGAGGGCTCGTGGCTCATGGTTGTGTGTGTGTCGTATCTATATAAGTGCGAGCGAGAGCTTGCTTGCACCTAAGCTCCTGACAGGCACGCACACTTACGCAATGTGCATGTACACGACGTAACCACAAGCAAAGCGCCTGTAACTTCGTGAGATAAACGTACTATAGTAGTTAACATATGTTACTTGCTTAATCAAACAAAACTCCTTGTCTCTAGAGTGGGTATGTCTAATATTCTAAGTGGACCCCCATCTGTTTGACCCACAACAGAATTCGTGACCCAATTTGTCGGCGCGTGTAAAAGGTCGTGGGTAAATTTGTTCACTAACAATTTACACCTATAGCCGATAGAACGAGAGCACCCAATTTGTACCACCAATATTTGTGTTGGGCGAGATTTGACCCAAATGCTCGCTTTATTGGGCCAAGCCTTGGCCAAATACGTAAAAAAATTACTTTTTTTTTAGAGATAAGCTTCACCTATGTACATGAAAAATAAAAATAAATAAATAAAACACGTCTATTTTGCAATGAGATGTATATACAATACGTTTAAAAAAACCAGCGCAGTGATTGGCTAGTGGTTAGTACTTTGGTCTCCTGTTCGGAAGGGGTTCAGGGTTCAATCCCGGGTACACATCTCTCACTTTTCAAAGCCATGTGTTATAAGCAAACAAGCGAATTGTAGTGTAAGTATTAAGAAAATGTTAGTATAATTTAAACGTAAAAATTCTTTTTACAAAACCGACTTCAAACGCCACTACAAAGTAAATCAATTGGGCCTATAAAATTTGAAGAGTCCCCTCGATTTCTCCAAGATCCCATCATCAAATCCTGACCTGATGACTATGGGACCACCTGGAAAGTATACCCTTTCAAACAAAAAAAGAATTTTCAAAATCAGTCCAGGCGTCTTCGAGTAATCGGAGAACATACATAAAACTACTCTACACACATACTACATACATACTCTTTGTTAGCATATATTACAAACCCGGGCTTTGCCGGTGCTAGCTATAAGTATTTTTTGTAAAACTTTATGTAAATAAATAAAATATTATTTATTTATTTATTTATTATATTATAAATAAAATAAAAAATAATAAAAGAAAGATTCCGACGAATTGACGAATTTAAAAATACGCTAAAGCAAAGACACAACTTACACCAAACGCATATACATATAGGTAAACCATTTCTGTCCCACCTTCAATACGGATACAAACATTCATACGTCACTGTCAGTCAACTGTCACTCAAATGTCACGGGAGTTTCTCACGGATCGCTACATTTTGATACTTTCAAAATCATATCTCAAGTTACGAGTGATATTAATATTGTATCGAGTATCTTTTTTTTATACATTATATGTAGACACACGCTTGACCACTATCACACCTGATGGAAAGTGATGATGTGGTCTAAGGTGTAACGCGTTTGTCTAGAAAGAAATTCTATTTTATGAATTGTGAATTTGAAAAACGTTTATTTTGTGAATATTACCTAGGTTAGGTTGAAGAATAGTGAAGTTGAAGGAGGTAGAAGATTTCACTCTTGTTTTAAAGATACCCAAGTTGTAAGTCTCTCTTACAATCTTTTAGTAAGTATTTCCTTTACTTTTTAGTATTTTCTCAAACTTACATTTAGTATTATCCCAAAATAATAATCTTGACCTGTCGACTACGCCTAGTTAGATTTTTAAAAATCTTTCTTTTTACGGGATAGAAATTATATAATATGAGTCTCTACGTCTATATATATCCTTTCATATAGGTACGTTGTTGTAAACCAACAACAAACAAATCCGTATTTAAGATTTTTTTAATAACTAACTTATAACTTTTAATTCCCGTGGGAAATATTTAATTTTCCGGGATAAAATGTAGCCTAGGTATACTTAGATCCTGGGTATTCCCATTCCAAATTTCAGACAAATTGGTTCAGTCGTTGCGGCGTGATTGAGTAACAAACCATCCATCCATCCAAAAATCTGTCAAAACGATAAGAACACCGTCCATCCATACATCCATACTTTCGCATTTATAATATCAATAATAGGAAGTAGAATTCGATTGTGAAACGAATTGTTGTAATAAAATCTATAATTATCGACTAACAAGGGCTACGTAATAAAATACGAGAGGGCCATGTGCTCCGGAGCAGATAACCGATGGCCGTGAGCGACGAATTAATAAAAAGCGCCGTAAATTGATCCATTCCTCTCAAATATTTCCGCTTGATCAAAGCGAGAACAGAGATAGCGAGAACTTCAGAAACTATATAAAATAACATAGAAAAAGAATTATAACGCCAAGAATAATATAAACGTAAAAATTCTTTTTACAAAACCGACTTCAAACGCCACTACAAAGTATTTCATTTGTGTCCATAAAATTTGAAGAGTTCCCTCGATTTCTCCGGGATTCCATCATTAGATCGTGACATAATGACAATGGAACCACCTGGGAAGTAGGTATAGCCTTTCAAACAAAAAAAGAATTTTCCAAATCGGTCCAGTCGTCTTCGAGTAATCGGGGAACATACATAAAAAAAAGATTCCGACGAATTGAGAAATTTGGAAAATTCTTTTTTTATTTGAAAGGGTATACTTCCCAGGTGGTCCCATAGTAATCAGGTTAAGATCTGATGATGGGATCCTGGAGAAATCGAGGGAACTCTTCAAATTTTGAACACACACTTATATACGATATACTTTGTAGTGGCGTTTGAAGTCGGTTTTGTAATAAGAATTTTTACGTTTATATTATGTACTAGCTGTTGCCTGCGACTTCGTCCGCGTCAATTTCTGTTACTATGATCGCCATTAAGAAGTTTTTAAAAGAATATATTTTAAATTATCCAACATTTTTCACTGATGCTTCGCTCCTATTGGTCGCAGCGTGATGTTATATAGCCTAAAGCCTTCCTCGATAAATGGACTATCCAACACAAAAAAAAAATTCATCTCGAACCAGTAGTTCCTGAGAATAGCGCGTTCAAACAAACAAACTCTTCAGCTTTATAATATTAGTATAGAAATAGATAATGCAACATGGAGGTCAGATCGCGTCATTATTTATTTTATTTCCTCTTCAATGTCAAGGTTGGTTCATACTTTACACTTTATTGTTCAGATTATGACTCAGACATGCGTATGAATAATAATCTTATTGCATTATGACCTCATTCATCACGAGAAATTGGAAATTCCTCCCCTTAAGTTATCCTTATGTGCTACAACAATATAATAATTATCTCTTACTAGCTTTTGCCCGCGGTTTCGCACATGTTCGATTTTTCAAGGCGCTATTTCACCCCTTAGGGGTTGAATTTTCAAAAATCCTCTCCTAGCGGATGCCTATGTTGTAATAGCTATCTATATTAGTATGCTCACATCGGTCAGGTGATTTGAGCTGTGTGGATCGGTCAGTCAGTCAGTCACCTATTCCTTTTATATATTCAGATTTCTACTATAACTAGCTTTTTGCCACGGTTTTGCTAACCTTAAGTTCGATTTTTCAAACCCCTACTCCACCCCCTTAGGCATTGAATTTTCCAAAATCCTTTCTTAGGGATGCCTGCGTCGTAATTCGCCCTTCAGTGGTTTAAGCTTTGTGTTTATAGATTAGTCAGTCAGTCAGTTAGTCACCTTTTCCTTTTATATGTTCAGATATCAGTTATAACTAGCTTTTTCCCGCGGTTTTGCTCACGTTAAGTTCGATTTTTCAAACCCCTACTCCACCCCCTTAGGCATTGAATTTTCCAAAATCCTTTCTTAGCGGTACCTAAGTCGTTCAGCCCGATCCGTTCGGTGGTTTAAGGTGTAATAGATCAGTCAGTCAGTCACCGTTTCCTATGATAGATATATTGAAAATTCAAAAAATTTATGATGAGTATATTATGTATGTGCATGAAATGAAATATACTCGGGAGCGTAAACTGGCGTCGAACGAAGTTAGAAATGAAAAGCATCAAATTACAGTATTGCCAGCCCATAAATTCAACATCCCCATAAACGTTCATTTACTCCCCGATGAGCGAGGCATAATTTTATTGTGCTCCACCCAGCTTTGACCCAGTTAGCGTGGAAGTCTAATAAATCTCCCTATTTAGGTTACAATCTGGGTGATTAAGGAATTTTCCTTAAAAATGCGCAGAATACCAGAAAAAATCCCCGCGATAGATGACGTAAAACATACCCGAAACCTCGTGTAAAACCTTAAATCATTTAGCCAAACTGTGAAGCGCGGCAGATTCTAGCGTATTGCGCGGAATAGGAGTGCAATAAGCGACAAATACATCATGTATCTTGTAACGTGTAAGATATTCATTAAAAAAATGGCTCTATCATCACTTATGCTGAGATCTAAAGAGTGTGCTCTGACTTAGCTTGGACTCAAGATAAGGTTAGAACGAGACACAAATATGCTCCGACATAAATCTGTCTCGTTTTATCTGTCTTGAGTCTGAGCAGAGTGAGTGCGATCTATTAGATTTCAGACTTAGAATCATGTTACGAGTATTAAAATTGGGTGTTTGAAAGAGAAAGACAATACGAAGTAAAAAAAAAAAGACGTGTGGCACTCGGGGACTGCCGCGGTAAAGCTATTGCATAGCATTTTTTATCAACGCCATCTAGCGGTGAGAGGAGTCCCTTGTCAGGTTATTTTCGTTACGGAATTTCTGGATTCGATCTCCACGCTCAAGGCCCGCGATAGAAGCTATGCAATAGCTTAATTTATAAGTATGAATAGCAAGCAAACGAGCAGGCGGATTTCCGCCGCCCATGAACACTTGTAGTACCAGAGGCACCACCGATGCGTTGCCGGCTTTTCAGGAATTTGTTGGTCCGCCCCTTGAATAACCCCATGTTGTAATTTAGTGGGAACCCCGTCGAAGGGAGATGGTGAGTGATTTATAAAAAAAAGTATTTTTGTAATCAGAATCATCAGTAGAGACCTACATACTTAGGTACTTTTTTCTGTGCTAACGAATATTCCCGATGCAGATGTAACTAATAAAAGTGGTACCGTGGCCTACCAACAAAATGAACTGAACCATTACAGTTTAACCTAAATAAAAGCTGGTCGTTTCCCGAATTCTAACGCAAGTTTACGACCTTTTTATACGCCGTGCAACGCCCGTGTGCCTACGAGTACTGGGCGGTGACGCAATTTAGTTTACCTAACTAAAACCAGAGATTACACACTAAGAAGAAGATTAGTAATAGATTGCTGACTCTTTATCCTTTTTTTTATTTGATGACAAGTCCTTGACTGCGACCTCATCTGATGATAAGTCTAAGATGGTAGCGGGCTAACTTGGAAGGAGTATGGCAATGTATTTCACTGTACATTCAACCGACGCTATCTGGGCCCCAAGTCTGCTATTTTACATGTCCTTGTCATTGAACCGCAATACAATTACAATTCAATTAACATTGGTCCAAAATTTCGTAGTCTACTAAATTCACAATGGTCGTTCGATTTCTTATAATTGGATTGTAATTCAATGATGCCTCGGTATTGCCATTAGCTTAAAAAGCGTTTGCCGAAATGAGTTTCAAAAAAAACTACATTTTAAAAACGTTTATTTAAGCTAGATTCAAAGCTAGATGTGTCAGTGGCAAACCATCGGAAAACAATTGTGACGCCATTGAATTAGTAGACTACCAAAATTGCTAAAAGTAGCAATCGGGATGTCATTGATAGACAATTTAACTACAATTGCAATAGCAGACTTGGGTCCCTATTTCTACACGCCATCGTGCTGAAACGCTAAATCGTTTGGCGACACGTCTTTGACAGTAGGGTGGTAACGGCCAAAGCCTCCCACCAGACCAGACCAGAGACAATTATAAAATCCCAAATTGCTGCCGCCGGGAATCGAACCCGTTATAAGACCACAACGCTTGCCACCGTGCCATGGAGGTGGTCAAAATTCCTGACTTACGGAAGTAAGTTAGGAATAACTAATATTATAATTAATACGAAAGTGTGTTTGTTTGTTAGTTTCTTGAATCGACGTGATTTTTTGCATGGGTATAGTTGAGGACCGGGAGAGTTACATTGGTTACCCTTTATCCCGGAAAATCAGAGATCCCGCGGAATTTCTAAGAAACTAAATTTTTCTCCTTCACTTTCGCATTTATACATTTTTTTTATTAGTAAGGATATAAGTAAGGATGGAATGGAAAAAAAATTGATAAGACTAAACTTTTTGAACGGATTAGATTAGCTAGGGATGTGAAATATTGAAATAGTATCGACACTGCCGCCAAAGTTAAAAGCGTACAGTACTACCGGAGAGTAATATAGGAACAACAACAACCATAAGTTAAATGTATGACATCAGCGCACCATGGGGCATGGGTAACGGATGCGGAGTTTATTTTTGTTGGGAGATGACTCATACAGTTAACGACTTTCGCGGAATTTCCTCGTGGGATTAGTTCAGGGTCTTAAAAGCTATATAACATATGCGATGCAAGAGGCTTTGTGAAATCCAACCGAGAGATGTCAATTGCTTTATAATATACTAGTTGTTGATATAATAGAAATATGTTTTATTCAAATAAACTTTTACAATTGCTTTTGAATCGTCGATGAATCTACCACTGGTCGGAATGCCTTTCCTGCCGAGAAGAGCCAGCAATAAACTCGAATATATATATAGGTCTTTTGTAATGACTTCTATATATAGTTATATAAAATTCAAAGTCCTGACTGACTGACTGACTGACTGAGATATCAACGCACAGCCTAAACTACTGAAGTTAGAAACTTGAAATTTTTACAGTTGGTTCCTTTTATGACGTAGGCGCACACTAAGAAAGGATTATTGGAAATTCCACCCCTAAGGGGTTTAAATAGGGGATGGAAGTTTATATGAAACTCCGTCATTTTTCAAGCTGTTTCCATCAAAGTTGGTATTTGAGCTTTCAGTTAAAAATAAAGAAGTACTTGTGTCACAGTTTTTGAAAATTCCACCCCAAAACCTAATTCCACGCGGACGAAGTCGCGGGGGCAAAAGCTAGTCTACATATAAGCGTTATTCTTTCCAGCGATAATAATGGGAGGGACGACGTCCTCCAGCAATGAGGAAATAAATAGAGAGGTTTCTCTGGTCGGAGGCTTTAGCCGTGGCTAGTTACCACCCAACCATCAAAGACGTGCCGTGCCATCAAGCGATTTAGCGTTCTGGTACGATGGCGAGTAGAAACCAATTAGGGGTATAAGTTGATGCCATACCTCTTCCAAGTTAGCCCGCTACCATCTTAGACTGCATTATCACTTACCATCAGGTGAGATCGCAGTCATGGACTATCTTGTCATCGAATAAAAAAAAACCAGTGACTTAGCTTATGTTCCCACACTCTATCGACCCACTATCGATATCGATCTATCAGCGAGATTTATTTGTTCAAACATGCACCGGGATTTATTATATTGTTGAGCTCCCGTTGAAATATTACTTCAACTAGGTAGGTACCTACTTCAAACACGTGCAATCAACTTTGTGAGTAGTTTTTAACTGACTTCAGAGAGGAGGTTCTCAATTGGTCGGTTTTTTTTTTGTTCTCCGATTACTTGAAGACGCCTGGACCGATTGGGAAAATTCTTTTTTTGTTTGAAAGGGTATACTTCCCAGGTCATCAGGCCAGGATCTGATGACGGGATCCTCGAGAAGTCGAGGGAACTCTTCAAATTTTCAGGCACGTTTGAAGTCGATTTTTTGAAAAGACTAGCCTTAATAATTAGTCTCGAAATTCGAATATTCAAAAAAGAAAAATGACATTGTGGTACAATATCAAAAACCTTTATCCTACTTCCTACTTATAATGTGAAAGTGTGGATGTTTGGATGTTTGGATCACGTCGCAACAACTGAACCGGTTCTGCTGAAAGGCACAGAAGTAGATCATAGTTTGGAATAACACATAGGCTACTTTTTATCCCGGAAAATGAGAGAGTTCTCGCGGGAATTAAAAAACTTCATTCCATGCGAACGAAGTCGCGGGTATCAGCAAGTTTTAAATAAATAAAAAGAAATTATCAAATACCCAATTGCGTTGCATATCACATGCAATGCATGGGCATTTGATTTTGATTTGATTCGTTTCTAAACTACGTTTTTTTATAAGATCAAATGGCCAAATGTCACAACTCATAATGCTTTGCATCATTATACTCGTAACTATCGGAAAATAAGTGTGTCAAGAACACTGCGGGTACACAGCAACAATAATGGTAAGTTGGTAAATCCACAAACACAACGGCTAGAACGGAGTCCACCTGTTATATTTTCTTAGTTGTGGTCCAAGTTAGAAGCGTTTTTAGAAATTAGCAAGAAAATGTTAGAATTATTATGCTGTAATCCGCCTACAGAAATAATCTTTAAATTTAAGAAAAACTAATGGAAACTACTAATTTACCAACTTTTCCCCCATTTCCCCTCAAACGATGTAACTTTTTACCAAACAATATGTGGACTGTACAGATCAATTTGATGCTGGAAGGAAACTTTTACTTTGGATGTTGACGTTTTTGTCTAATTGTAAATAAGTAGTTTCTACGTTACACATCCTCAAAGGTTTGCTTGTAAATCTTTGGCTTATATTTATATAACTTTGTTTTAATCCTGGGTACAAGCTATCTCCATTCCAAATTTCAGTCAAATCGGTTCATTCCTTGTGGCGTGAAGGAGTATCAAACATACACACACACATACAAACTTTCGCCTTTATAATATTATTATTAGTGTGAAGTGTGATGATGTGATATGATACAGAATTGGTCGCGTTACAGTTTTATTATGTGTTATAAGATTTTCTTCAATTTACAATCGACAGTTCCTAAATCCCCACAAGTTATTTTTGAACGTTGGCATGTTGATGTTTTGAGAATAATTCCTTGATCTTCTCTTGCAGGCAAAGCAGTCGCCCCCGACAACATCAGCCACAATCTTGTGCTGGAGTCGCCTAGGATTATCAGTAAGTGTGTAACATATCTGCAATTATCTTATTACGGGAAGTGAGGCTGACCGACAGCAGGATGTACCATGCGAGGGAGCAGGTCGGCTCCGTCAACATCATCCACAACCTTGTCGTGTTGGAGTCGCCTAGGATCTTCAGTAAGAATATAACAATAGGGAGATCTTTCTCCGGGCTATAAGTGTTGCGTCCGGAAACCGGCTGGTTCGCTTTAGGTTATTTGGAACTTGTATATAGTATCTCTAAGTTAATAAAATTAATTCTCTAGCGCGATGTAGGACCGTCTGTTGTAGTGTGGTTGTGCTTTGGACATTGCTGCAGTTAGTACCTGCGCCATCTAGTTCCATTTTTATGGGTTTATGTAGAGAAGCCATACTTAGCATTCCAACCAATATAACACGTTTTTTTTTAATTTCTAGGGCTCACAGCAACTGGCAACGGTCAGCTGGTTGAAGGTTCTGATCTGCAGCTGACTTGCGAAGTCGCAGGCTCCCCGCCGCCCAAGATCATTTGGTCCAGAGACGAAGACAATGTGGTAAGAACTCTCCAACATCCCAACTAATATTATAAACCTATAAGTGAAACCTTTTATCTTGGCAATAGAGAGGGTTTCTGTGAAAAACCACGTGGATCGTGTTGCGAGCAGAAGCTAGTTGTACAGTAAAACAATTACGATAACGCGTATTTTTATTACTGTTTGATTTATTATGTAACTAGCTGCACTAAGATGCCCGCGACTTCGAAGTCGCGGGAATCTTAGTTTATGAAAATCCCGAGGGAAATCTTCGATCTATCGAGATGATAACATAAACGTAAAAAATTCTTTTTACAAAACCGACTTCAAACGCCACTACGAAGTATATAAAATTTGAAGAAATCACTCGATTTCTCCATGATTAGATATTTTGTATGGACAGTGTATGGAGCTACTGAATTTGTGACGCTACATGTCAGTAGCGCTCTCTCTGTCTAACAGGATATTCTTAAGCTCTATATTTTCGAGAATAGTGAAGATATTAAAAAAAAAACAAAAATGAATGTTTTAATAATATTAAAAAACTTTATTTTAAGTATGTAAAAAAAATTTAGTGAAATACCCAATTGATTGATTCAATTCATTTCTGATATCGATTGCCATTCCCTTGTAAAGTGTTAACAGTTACGTCAAGTTCAATTTCGAGTTCAATAGATAAACGCACGCAAACAAACATTCATCAATTTCTCGCCTGTCCGACGTGACAGTTTCCGATACCGTCAGTCTAACCCAATTCTACCAGGAAGCGAATGTATCTAGACTTGCTTTTGAGTCTTTATTTCCTTGACCAGCTGTGGGATTGGCCACGGCTAAGCATCCAGTTGCCCACAGGATACCTAGTGTAATAACTTATTATAGTTCTTGCAATTCACGAGGGCGCGTGAGCTTTACTTGTGGTTACGTCGTGTACATACACATTGCGTAAGTGTGCGTGCCAGTCAGGAGGCTAGGTGGGAGCGAATAGGCGCGAGCAAGCTCTCGCTCACACTTATACAGATACGACACACACACAACCATGAACCACCAGTGTTAGTCGAATTATTCAGCTTGGCCAATATTAATCGTTTTTGTTCTTTCAGAATAAACGCCTGCAAGAAAGCGACGCGACATTCCTCGGTAACACGGCGTTAATCAAGAACGTAAGGCCTTCCAACTCCGGAAGGTACAATTGCTATGCTTTCAACGAAGCAGGTGCCGATCAGGCCGACATCAATGTCGTTGTAAGAGGTAAGTTAGTTACCTTATGTTATTTAAAACTTACCTTTGCAAATAGGACCCACCCAACCAACTATGTAATTGCAATTTTTATTGAAATTTACTTGAAGTAAAGTTTCGTATGTTTCCTTTTCCGAAGGGTAATCAACGGGACCCTATTACTAAGCCATCCGCTGTCTGTCCGTACGTCCGTTCATCTGTTTATATGACACTTTTTGCGCTAAACTACATAGTTTTCGAAATATTTAAGAAAAACTGATGGAAACTACTTTACTATTTACCAACTTTTCCCCTCAAATGGTGTACCTTTTTACCAAACAATATGTGGACTGTATAGATCAATTTGAAGCTGGAAGGAAACTTTTGCTTTAGATGTTGAGGTTTTTGTCTAATTGTAAATAAGTAGTTTCAACGTTACACATCCTCAAAGGTTTGTTTGTAAATCTTTGGCTTATGCTTATATAACTTTGACTTGACCTTCTCTTAAACGACAAGTACAGCCCCCATAAAAACATTAATACACGTCACTACAATGAATATTACCATAAACTATCCCATAAAAACTGCCCAAACAACCTGACCCCTCCGATTCCGTTGATTGAGGTCAAAGAAAGTGGTTTCATCTTAAACACGGATCAACTTACACTGGTCATCAGAGGCGGCATTTCTTTTGTACATTTGATATTATAATACGTGGTGTGAATGGGATTAGGAGTTATGAATCCTAGGGTTGTCAACCATACGCTTATTTTTTTTTAAATATATAGAGCAGCGCTTATATCTATACCTTTGACTTAATTTTACAATTAGGCAATTTAGGAATTTATAATTTCTGAATTGTCTCTGGTCTGGTCAGGTGAGAGGCTTTGGCCGTGGCTAGTTACCACCCTACCGCAAAAGACGTATCGCCAAGCGATTTAGCATTCCAGCAAGATGGCGTGTAGAAACCGATTATGGGTATGGGTTTAAGTAAACTGCCATACCCGTTCCAAGTTAGCCTGCTACCATGTTAAACTGGATCGTCACTTACCACTTGACAGAAAGCGTCATTTTAGGTACCTAGCCCATAAAGGTTAGGGGACGTTGGTGAAAACTGGCACATCTTCATCAACGTTCTCTAACTTGTGGCTAGGGTTGCCAGATTTTTTTTCAGCCTATAAGGGACAAATGGTTAAATGGGCAAAAAAATACGGGATTTCAGTTTTTTACCCGGGACAAATAAAAAACAAAATTATTTAGTCTAATTTTTTTATTTTATTTTGATATTTTTCCGAGGATCGAGTCAGTTTTAACATATTTTTATTCGTTTTAATCTCTAATATATGTTATATTAGAGATTTGGTACTCAGAATCAACAGAAGTTTTAACATATCTGTAAAAATCAATACAATAATTAGGTATAATCGTAATTGAAAACGGTCATCAAATCTTTCTTTTTACGAACGTTGCTTGTGTAATACTTGAATCGATTTCATAACGAAAAATGAAGTAGGGTTCTAAAACGGGACAGAGTCAGTCCCGCCGGGACATTTTGAACTATGCCTAAAATACGGGATGTCCCGGGAAATACGGGACGTCTGGCAACGCTACTTGTGGTTATGTTAGGTGACGCTTTTGTCAATTCCGTCTATGTCACTATCCAAGTCCTCAACTTAGACGTCCAAACACGTCCATCTGTTGCTTCGTGATTGAGGGACAAACCAATCTCCAATCTTCCCAGTGATCGAATCGAACCCCTTAGGACCTCAAAGTCCATCGATTCTTCGAGCTTTATTACATGTAATCATATAAAAAAAGTACTTCAACATGCACTTACAATAACCTTTGCTTTAAGGGGTATAATCCCATACTTTTACCTCTCGTCGATATTTGCGTCCATAGTTCTTAATACTAAAGCGGTAAAGTTCAAAATAGCATATTTTTATTAGAAGAGGTTAACCCTTTAGGGATTTATTTATATTTTACATTCCCAATGACTCAGTGAGTACAGCTGGGCAAATAATTCTTATTAAACTGGCATTATTGGAATACATTACACAGGGAATATTATTAAAACTATAAACGTAGGCTTTCAGACGGACAAAGAGGGCTTTTTTAAAAAAAAAAAAAAAAGAATATTAGCCAAGCTGAATTTGACTAATATCCGCCTACCCCTCCAAAAAATGGGAAGGCTTGTGCTAGGAGTGGGTACGAATACGATAATATTGCAACGGGTGGGATTCGAACCTGCGACCATTCAGTTTTCAGTCCGCACCTTTAACCGTTGGGCTATTAAGGCTACAAGGAGTGTTACAAGCTTAATGTGAAAATCTAAGATTTTTGTGTCTGACTGTTCCCTCAAATCCCCTAAAGAACGTACCGTTTTTGATGTGGTTTTTTCAATTTGAAAGCTAATGTAATCGGGATGGAATTTAGCTATATTTTATGAAGATCTGCTCGGGCGTTTAAGGATCAGCTAAAGAAAGAAACGTACAATATTATAAGTTAGATCTACAATTGTAGGTCTAATAGAGCTATAATTGTGTTTTTTTTCCTTGGATTAAACATCCACAATATTTATACCATCTAAAAAACAATTTAGAGTTTTTGCAATTACCTACGTCTTTAGTATTGGATGAGCGAACTATATGGATCAAGGTTGCCCAGAATGGCCAGAATTGGATCGTAAAAAACCTTGGTATCTACGCCAGTGACGGACAGTTTAATCCAGTAAAGTGTACAGTGAGCCAGTCATTAGGACAGCGAGCCGCGTCGTCTGTTAATTACGACTAATTGAAGCGACCCGGTTCTATCCTGATCAACTCTAGCTACTTCCGTATATACGACGCGCAGTGGAACATTCTCTGTATCGTTTGCTAAATGTTGGAATAACATTCCGCCTCCTTAATAATAATTATAAATCATATCATAGTTATTTCAAACTTCATACTCATATTATAAATAGCGTTGCCAGACGTCCCGTATTTCCCGGGACGTCCCGTATTTTAGGGATAGTTTAAAATGTCCCGGCGGGACTGACTCTGTCCCGTATTTGAAATGTACTTCGTTTTTCATTATGAAATCGATCCAAGTGTCCACACACGCATTCACTGATGTAAGAAATAAATGTACCCCTAATTTAATCAAAAGCGAGTTGATGACCGTTTTTAATTACGATTATAATTGTATTGATTTTTACAGATAAAACGAATAAAAATATGTTAAAACTGACTCGATCCTCGGAAAAATAAAAAAATAAAATGGCACTAAATAATTTTGGTTTTTATTTGTCCCGGGTAAAAAACTGAAATCCCGTATTTTTTGCCCATTTAAACATTTGTCCCTAATAGGCTGAAAAAAATCTGGCAACCCTAATTATAAATGCGAAAGTTTGTTTCGTTTGGTTTGTCCTTTAATCAGGCCGCATCATTTTTTGCGTGGACATATTTGAGGACCTGAACAGTGACATAGGCTACTTTTCATCCCGGAAAATTAAGAAGTTCCCGTGGGAAGTCGATTCAGTCGTTGGGGCGTGGTTAGTCAACCATCATCCACCATACATTATCATCATCATGCATCAACCATACATCCAAACTTTCGCATATTTATAACTAGATGATGCCCGTGACTTCGTCTGCGTGAACTAAGATTTTTTGATTCCCGCGGCAACCCGTTAATTTTCCGGGATAAATTGTGGCCTATGTGTTAATCCGGGGTATAATCTATCTCCATTCCTTTCAGCCAAATCCAAAGTTTTTGCGTGAAACTAACAAACATCCATCCATCTATACTTATAAACTTTCGCGTTTATAACATTTTTTTTTTTTTAAAGAATATTAGCCAAGCTGAAGTTGACTAATATCCTCCTATCCCTTCCAAATAAGCGGAAAGCTTGTGCTAGGAGTGGGTACGACAATAGTGCAACGGGTGGGATTCGAACCTGCGACCTTACAGTTTTTAGTCCAAACCTTTATTGGGCTATTGAGGCTGACATTAGTAGGATAATTAGTAAGATTGATTGCCTGAAATCGAAATTTGGACCTTCCGAAAAGGCCAACATCTTAACCACTGGGGTAACATAGATTCCTGTAGGTATCTGCGTTTCATAAGCACAAACAAAAATTTAAAAACAATATGTCGGTACAATTCCGCGAATGTGTCCCTGGCCTAATTAAGCATGGCGGTCCCAAACAGGTCATCTGGTCATCGCTAATGTGCATCGTGCTTAATAAATTGTTCGAAATATGTCCGCCAGTCACGGCATACCATGCTTTACGGAAGTTCGTTATTAAATTATAACCCCACTTTAACTTATGCTATTGATAGTATATGCTATTGATAGCATAATGATAGTATATGACATATAATATGTCATATACTATCATATGTCTAGGACATAATAATACCTAAAAAGTGTAATCAAGTGTTATCATCATGTAAATATGGGGTTATTCAAGGGGCGGACCAATAAATTCCTGAAAAGCCGGCAACCTGGTTGGTGGTGCCTTTGGTACTACAAGTGTTCACGGGCAGCGGTAATCACTTAACATCAGGTGACCCGCCTGCTCGTTTGCCCGCTATTTATATTAATTTAAAAAAATCACAGTGTTGACAGTTTCGGATGAAAAAAAAAAATAGAGTTGTGACTACAACACTATTTTTTCCATCAGAAACTGCCGGATTTAAAGCAGAAAATCTGTCCCATAGTGTTGATTACAGTAAATTACAACATCGCCTCGTTATAGCCTATAGGCTATAAGCTGTACCTAATCACTCCGTAATTGCTGTATCGCATTCTATTACCGGCAGTTATGTAAAAATTAACCGTGAGTAGTTAATAAGTTATTAGCGATTGAACGGTGCCTTGGGAGATAATTGCACATAGGCTCAGGGTCACCCAGCAGGCAATGGAGAGAGCTATGCTCGGAGTATCCCTGCGAGATCAAATCTGAAGTGAGGAGATCCGTAGGAGAGCCAAAGTCACCGACATAGCTCAGCGAGTCACGAAACTGAAGTGGAAATGGACGGGGCACATAGTTCGAAGAGCTGAAGGTCGATGGGGTCCCAAGGTGTTGGAGTGGCGACCCCGCATTGGGAAGCGCAGTGCTGGCAGACCCCCCACTAGGTGGACCGACGACATTAATAACCGCTGGATACAAGCGGTGCACAGCCGAGACCTGTGGAAATAAATACATGAGTCTCTTGTAAAGAGACAAAAGAAGAAGAAGAATTCAAACATGTAGATCTTGTGTAAATTAACTATATAATAGTCTGCCTCAAGAGATTGTTACTGAAAAGTCATTTGTAACTTTAATAACTTTCAAAATAAACTTAGAATGCATTTTCAAAATATCTGTGTCTAGGAATTTGTCTTTTTATTATTAGGAGTCACCATTTTTGTTTTCATAATATGATTGTACATTTTATAATTAGTATCTGTAAGTGAGCAAATTGTTCTTTGATAATAAATTCTTTAAACCTAACCCTACAACATCGTTGTCACGGCATTTAAAGCATTTAATCCAAAAACGTTTCTTATTTATCGATTTAATCAAGCTTAAAGGTGAAATAAGTAGCTAGTACCTCTTAATGTTTGTTTAAAAAGCCAATAAGTACTTCTATTGGGTCCCCAGTCAACACTTAGTCAAAAGGCTTTTAAGCCAATCAGTATTCTCATCGCGACACACAGCGCGGTCGACACGCAGTCTTTCCCCGTTGTATAATACGCTATCATTTGCATTCATCACGCATCTCACAGAGTTTGCTCATGAATACCTACTACAATTTTCATGTTTCTCTTTTTTTTGTCTTTAAAAAGCGTCCGCAAGAGGCGCAAAAAGTGTATGAATGAATCAATCAATATACTTTTATTGTGCACCACATAATGTTGAAGGCAACACAAAAACCTTTGGTGGCCTTTGGTGGCGGCCATCTTGGACCGATTTTCATCAAACATAGCTGCGACGCCACATACAGACACACACACCCCTACTGTCTCCTTATTGGACGTTTACCCGCCTTTGAGCCTGCAACTTCTAGCACAAACTTTTCGCTTATTTAGAGGGGAGAAGAGATATTCTCTTAGTCAAGATAGTCAAATTAAGTCAGACTTGGCTAATATTCTTTTTAAATTAAACAAAAAAAAGACGCGTGGCACTCGGAGACTGCCGCGGTAAAGCTATTGCATAGCATTTTTTATCAACGCCATCTAGCGGTGAGAGGAGTTCCGTGTCAGGTTATTTTCGTTACGGAATTTCTGGATTCGGTCTCCACGCTCAAGGCCCGCGATAGAAGCTATGCAATAGCTTAAAAAATAAACAACCATTTCATTATAGAGAAAGCTTGCGACAGTTGCGGATCTAGCGGCTTTTGCACCCGTAGTGTCCGGTCGATATTATTCGTATTGCTACTTTGAATCGATTAATATCATGCGTGGAATAATAATATAATGTTACTTTGCAGTACACAGGAGTTTTATTCATTGTAGAGTAATGGCTAGTCTATGCAAAACGCGGTTGTCAAAACTTTTTTTTTGTTCAATTTATGGCATAACATCACATAACATCATACAATTCACGAGGGCGCGTGGCTCATGGTTGTGTGTGTGTTGTATCTGTATAAGTGTGAGCGAGAGCTTGCTCGCGCCTGATCGCTTCCACCTAGGCTCCTGACAGGACATTTACGCAATGTAGTACACGACGTTACCGCAAGTAAAGCTCACACGCCCTCGTGAATAGCAAAAACATTGTATTGTATTGTACTTTTGTATGTATTTTCTGTAAATATAATTTAGTAAGTAGTAGTTTTAATTTATTTCAAAAAAATAAACTTACATACTCGAAAACAGTTTAAATCTGTAACTCCTTCAGCTCTAGTGATATAAATCCAAATATTTACCCAAAGCATCCTAGGCTCGCCCATAAAAGGTAAAACTTAGCATATTGTATCAACAAGCAATCCAGAAACAATTTTAGAGTTATTACCGCTTGAGACGACAAGCGAGCATGCTTGAAGCGGTGTTTGGTATAAGAAATAAGAGATAGCGATAAATCTTAATATTTTTATAAATGCGAAAGTTTTGATATATGATGGATGGATGGATGAATGTTTGTTTATACTCAATCATACCGCAACGATTGAACGATGAAAAAAAGAAGAAAAAAAAAATTTTATCCCGGAAACTAACGGAATCCCTGCGGGAATTAAAAACCCTTAATCCATCCATACAAGATCCATACGCAGCTATCAAATAGTTAATTATTATTTCGTTACCTTTGATTTAGTGTTTTTAAGAATATAAGCCAAGCAGTGCTAGCCTAGTATACAATACTAATAGTAATACAATACAGTTTTTACAATTCACGATGGTACGTGGATCATGGTTGTGTGTGTTTCGTATCTGTATAAGTGGCAGCAAAAGCTTGCTCGCGCCTGACCGCTCCCACCTAGACTCCTGACAGGCACGCACACTTACGCAATAAGCATGTACACGACGTAACCACAAGTAAAGCTCACAGATTGCCTACAGATTTTAAATTTTTATCCTGTTTAGTTTTTTTTTTAATTTTTTTTTTTATAAAAGAATATTAGCCAACCTGAAGTTGACTAATATTCTCCTGTCCCCTCCAAATAAGCGGAAAGCTTGGATTAGGGGAGTGGGTACGACAATAGTGCAACGGGTGGGATTCGAACCTGCGACCTTACAGTTTTCAGTTCACACCTTCAACCGTTGGGCTATTGAGGCTTTATCCTGTTTCGTTATTTATTCACGTAACGTCACTTGCACGCAGTCGCCTATAAATTGTACCACATTAGAATAGTGTGAGGTATTTGTTTAAGCAATGCTAGTCCCATAGAAACCCCATCGCCTCGCGCCGTTTAAGGAAGCATGCTTTATGTATTCCCTCGTCAAGACAAGTATGCATTCTTTCCTCTATAAGGTTTAAGGAGCTGTAAATCAAACTAACTTAAGTACTGCTTATAAGTATGTAATGAAATGGGAAAAGACTTTAAAGCAATCTTTCAAGTTTTGTTAAGTTAAGAACACCCAATTAACAGCAGGGATAGTTTATTAGTTAAAATATCGGCCGTCTTAACTAGTTATCACTTGCATTAACGTCGAAGGAAAATAACTTGAGGAAGCTTCTCAAGTGATACTTGAAGTTCTCAAGAGTGTGTGAATCAAGAAATACTTGTTTTTTAATTTAATTCACTAACAAGACAGTCCTTGAATGCGATCCCACCAGATGGTAAGTGACGATGCAGTTTAAGACGGTAGCACCCTAACTTGGAAGGGGTATGGCAGTGTATATTCAATACCCCTAATCAGTTTCTACGCGCCATCGTGCCGGAACGCTAAATCGCTTGGCGGTCTTTGACAGTAGGGTGGTAACTAGCCACGGCCAAAGCCTTCCACCAGACAAAAATTTTGCGTTACGGCACGATGGCGTGTAGAAACCGATTAGGGGTATGAGCACACTGTCATATCCCTTCCAAGTTAGCCCGCTACCATCTTAGACTTGGTCACTTACCATCGTATAGCGCACTAGCTGTTGCTTGCGACTTCGTCCTCGTCAATTTCTATTATTATGATCAGCGTGATGTTATATAGCCTAAAGCCTTCCTCGATGAATGGACTATCCAACACAAAAAGAATTTTTCAATTCGAACCAGTAGTTCCTGAGATTAGCGCGTTCAAACAAACAAACTCTTCAGCTTTATACGAGTAATATTAGTATAGATAATTTATATATAACGCCTATTCCATTTGTCTCACTCTCCTATCCCTTGTTACAGAAGGTCGACATTCGCTGGTTCGTCGCGCGGCCGACGAAGCCAACTACGACGAACTGCAGAACGACGAGGGGGCTGACGACGAAGCGCAGAACGACGCTGAAGGTATAATTTTTTTATTTTTGACTAGCTGGTACCCGCGACTTCGTACGCGTGGATTGAGGTTTTTTTTGAGTCCCACAGGAACTCTCTTATTTCCCAGGATAAAAAGCCTATGTGCTATTCCAGTCTATAATCTATCTATGTGCCAAATTTCAGCCAAATCGGTTTAGGCGTTGCGGCGTGATTGAGTAACAAAGATACATCCAAACTTTCGCATTTATAATACTAGTTGACTAGTTAATTGACTAGTTGACTAGTGAATTGACTAGTTGACTAGTTGATTGACTAGTTGACTAATTGATAATAGAGTTAATAGGATTTTCACAGTTTATTTCTGAACGTTGGGATGTTGATGTTTTGAGAATAATTACTTGATCTTCTCTTGCAGGCAATGACGAAGAAGACATAGCAGTGGTGGCAAAAATAGTGACGGAGCCAGCAGTCTATAACGTGACCATAGGGCGAACAGTGAGACTTGGGTGCCAAGTGTCACCTACCAGTAAGTGGACTAGTGGTCATTCCTTAAATATAATGTACTTCCGACCGAATCCGGAGACGGCGGTTAACAGAGATTACCCAACCAGATATGCTCTAGCGAAAACACAGGTGCACTCTCTATTCCCTCACTCTCATAGTCCGGTGGGACGGAAAACCGACCGGAGAGAGATCGGGCGCAGGACCGACGGCTTTACGTGCTCTCCGAGGCACGGGGGTGACACACCGCCAACTTCCTAACTCCAGGCTAGTACTGAGAATTTCTTGACAGAAAAACCTAAAACATTCATTGGCCTAGTAAATGTGTTAGGTTTAGTGTATGCCTTAACAATAAATCTGACGAGAAAATAGTTAAAATCTAATATGTAACTTTACCTTACTGCACAATAAACTTTTTAGTTGCTTAATAAAGTAGTGAAATTGCATCACAAAATGGCCGCACTTCCGGTGGCGCCAAAACGGTCGTTTCCGCTTAGCGGCGACACGTCGTTACTCGTTATAGAGGTGACAAACGGCATGTCAAATAGATAAAATTATTACGTCATTATTCTTGCATACGATTTGTTGGTAACGTTTGCTCATAAAGTAGTAAGTTTTGTATGGTTTCCGGATATGAAGCTTGGAAGCTTTTGTTTATAGGTGTTTTATTAAGTTGTCGCCTAGATTAAGGGTTTTGGATTCCCGCGGGTATTCTTAAATTTTCCGCGATAAAATATAACTTATGTGCCATTCTCATGTATAAGATATGTGTATGCCATGGATCAATTTGACGCGCCACATTTGGCATTCGAATGTCTCCAGAACTAATAACATTGCAAATGGCGCACCGACAATTAATCTATAAAATCCTCCTCTCTCTATAATTACGTAATCTATGAAATCATAGATTAATTATAGAGGTCGGTCCGCCATTTACGATATTACCTATTAGTTCCAGTTCCGTATAGTTGCTTAGTGTTGACAGCTCCAAAATGACGTCATTCAAGATGGTCCCACAGCACAGCAGCAAGTGCCAAGATAGTTCATCTTATATCTCAGATACTGAAACTCATCTAGGCAGTATTTGTACCTAGTTAATGGGAATGAATGACTGAATGAATGAATCTCTCTTGCAGATAACGTCGTTGTGCAGTGGACGAGAAATAAGACCAACTACTTCATCGGCACTCAGAATAATAAAGAGCAGGAACTGCTTTCTTACGGAGTTGGCGAACGATTCACTATGTAAGTGTTACATTGAACAGGGCGGAAAAGGCAGCTATCTGCCGGCAAAAGCATGCCGCCAGCGATTTAGCGTGTAGACTGTAGATCATTAATTTAACCCGATTTTTAAGCTATTGCATAGCTTCTATCGCGGGCCAGCGTGGAGACCGAATCCAGAAATTCCGTAACGAAAATAACCTGACACGGGACTCCTCTACGGTGAGCTGCTAGATGGCGTTGATAAAAAATGCTACGGAATAGCTTTACCGCGGCAGTCCCCGAGTGCCACACGTCTTTTTTATTCTTATTTTATATAATTTTTTTTAGTCGATGACAAGATAATCCTTGTTTGCGATCTCGCCTGATGGTAAGTGACCAAGATGGTAGTGGGCACACGCTGATACGACACACATACAACCATGAGCCACACGCCTAATTGCAAAAACTATACCATCAGATGAGATCACAGTCAAGGGCTATATTATCAATGATAATGATAATTAGTTTATCATCAAATAAAGAAAATGATTATGGTTTCCACTCTGTATATGGTCGTTAAATCGTTAAATATTATAGGGTATTAGGTAATTAAAAACTGCCATATCGCCCCTCCCCCTCCCCATGTTAGCCCGTTACCATTTTAAACAACAACATCGTAATTTACGACGAGGTCTAGGTCGCAGAGAGCCATTGGAAGTAGGCGGCACAATACCGATGCGTGTTGAAATCCTTACAAAGGATTATCTTTATCTATTGACAGAGAAGAATAACGTGCTACTGCTTTAGCTTTTTAAAACGAAAGACAATAAACCCCCACCTTTACTTGCAGACCTGCAAACTCCACAGACCTGTTAATAAAAGAAGTAAGACCTTCAGACAGCGGACTGTACACGTGCATGATCCTGCAACTCGGTTCTGTCAACATCAGCCACAACCTTGTCGTGCTGGAGTCGCCTAGGATCATCAGTAAGAATCAAATCAAACCAAAATTTATTTATTTCATGTAGGCCAACTTGTAGCTCTTATGACACGTCATAAATCTACCACCGGTTGCAATGCAGATTCTGCTGAGAAGAGCCGGCAAGAAACTCAGCAGTTGCTCTTTTTAAAAAAAATTTTTACGCACTGAAGTTTCAGTAATGCATACGTAGGTATATACAATCCAACGCATGTTAAGACGGGCAGACAAAGTAGACCCGTTCCCGTGGAGTACACGTGGTTGTGCGTTGGACATTGCTGCAGTTAGTACCTGCGCAATCTAGTTCCATTTTTATGAGTTTATGTAGAATAGCCATACTCAGCATTCCAACCAATGTAACACGTTTTTTTTTAATTTCCAGGGTTCACAGCAACTGGCAACGGTCAATTAATTGAAGGTTCCGATCTGCAGCTGACTTGCGAAGTCGCAGGCTCCCCACCGCCCAAGATCGTTTGGTCCAGAGATGAAGACAATGTGGTAAGAACTCGCCAACATCCCAACTAATATTATAAATCTGAAGCCTAATTTACACTGCGAAATTAGTGGCATGAAATTAGTTTCATGACATCAATTTTGCAGTGTAAACTCGGCTTGAAAGTGTGAAACCTTTTATTTCGGCAAAAGAGAGGGTTCCTCTTCCGGGATTTTTGAAAAACCACGCGGATGTTGTTGCGAACAAAAGCTAGTTGTATAGTAACACAATAACGATAACGTATATTTTTTAACCGGCTTCCAAACAAGGGAGAAGTTCTCAATTCATGGAAATTTTGATAACAGCAAGTGTATGAAGCTACTGAATTTGTGACGCCACATGTCAGTAACGCTCTCTCTGTCTAACAGGATACTTTAAAGCTTCTCGATAAAAAAATTAAAGATTTTCGAGACTAGTTAAGAATTAAGATATTAAAAAAATAAAAATTATGTTATGTTTTAATATTAAAAAACTTTATTTTAAGTATATAAAAAAAAATTGTGAAATACCTGAGTGAAATTGATTGATTCAATGGATTCAATTCATGTCTGATATCAATTGCAGTTCCCTTGTAAAGTGCTAACAGTTACGTCAAGTTCAATTTCGAGTTCAATAGATAAACGCACGCAAACAAACATTCATCAATTTCACGCCTGTCCGACGTGACAGCTTCCGATACCGTCAGTCTAACCCAATTCTACCAGGAAGCGAACGTATCTAGACTTGCTTTTGAGCCTTTATTTCCTTGACCATCTGTGGGATCGTCCACGGCTGGGCATCCAGCTGCCCACAGGATAGTGTAATAACTTTTATAGTTCTTGCAATTTACGAGGGCCGCGTGAGCTTTACTTGTGGTTACGTCGTGTACATGCACATTGCGTAAGTGTGCGTGCCTGTCAGTAGCCTAGGTGGGAGCCATCAGGCGCGAGCAAGCTCTCGTTCACACTTCTACAGATACGACACACACACAACCATGAACCACCAGTATTACTCAAATTATTCAGCTTGGCTAATATTAATCGTTTTTGTTCTTTCAGAATAAACGCCTGCAAGAAAACGACGCGACATTCCTCGGCAACACGGTGTTAATCAAGAACGTAAGGCCTTCCCACTCCGGAAGGTACTATTGCTATGCTTTCAACGGAGTAGGCACCAATCAGGCCGAGATCACTGTCGTTGTAAGAGGTAAGTTGATATTATTAGTTACCTTATGTTATTCAAAACTTACCTTTGCAAAATAATAGAAGTACCTGTCACCCAACTATGTAATTGCAATTTTTATTGAAATTGAACCCCATCGTTTAATGTTATTTATTTTATTTATTTATCTGACTGTGGAAGTCTGTATTAGGTCTTCGTGCTCCAAGCGTGCTTGCTACATTTTAAATTGACCTTGTTACTTTTATCATGTGATTATTTCAAATATTTGATGATAAGATTAACAGGTAAATCCTACTAATATTTTCAGGTAAGCCTCTTGTGCACGTCAGCAGGACAGTGGTCAACTCCGCTATCGGTGTAGAAGCCATCTTGGAATGCGCTGTGCATGGTGACGCTGCGTGAGTATTGTATATTTTTTATTATACTACATAATTATTGTTATCATTCTTTAAATAGTCCTAACTAAAGTACCGGCTACATGCTCCGTCTTACCTGAGCGTCTACCTGCACAAATCATGAAGCTACTGTACGCAGTTAAGCGTGTGCGTGAGGACGGCAAGACGGTATCCCGCGCAGTTCCAAAAACTCTGCATGAGCAATCATTGACTTGCGGCAGATTGAATTGCGCTGTTCTCGGTCTCTGCCTGTGCAGTTATAACACTATGTTACATTAGTTAGTATTATTATAATAGTTATTCTAACATGATTCTAACACGATGTCAAACACAAACATAATGTTATGTCAATAATAAAGGATTATAAATAACTAGCCGATGTCCGCGACTTTGTTCGCGTGGATTGAGATTTTCTGTTCCCGCGGGAACTTCCAACAATTTTCCAGTATATAAAGTAGCCTATCTATGTGTCAGATGTCAGCTAAATGATCAGTCTTTGCGGCGTGATTTAGTAACAAACATCCATACATCCAAACTTTCGCATTTATAATACTAAGTAGGACGATAACAATTAAAAAAGGAACTATTTCATAAATCGTGTTCTTATTATTTCCAGTTCGCACATCCGCTGGTACAAAGATGGGCAGCGCATCGAGGATTCATCGCGCGCGTACTCCGTCAGCACTGACGGTCAGCGCTCCAACCTGACCGTAATCCCGTTGGAAGACGCTGATTTTGGCACCTTCACTTGCGAGGTAAGTTATAATTACTTTAGAACTAGCACTAAAGTTGCCATTATCGTCATCATCAGCCAAAATGCATCCACTATGCCTATCCTCGATCTCGCTTACCTATCAATGCCTACCACTTTCCGGAATATTATCGTTCCATTCAGCTGGGGGCGGACATATTATGTTTTGTTTTATAAAAAAATTGTAAAATAAAATCAATGTCAGGTAACCTAAGAAGGTAAGTTTCATTAATTTTATACGATTATATTAAAGAAAAATTATAATATATCAAAAAAGCACTTAGTGTACGATAAAAAATGTAAGGAAAACTTGTAGGTAATTTAAGATTCTAGATGAAAGGACAAGTCACTTACACTAATGCGAAAATTAACTTAATTATTCATGTGGGCCTTGTTGTCAAAATAAAGAATTTATTTAAAAATTTTATTTTATATTTGTTAATTAATTAAAAATTAATTAAGAATTAATGAATTAACATTAACTTAATAATAATCATATTATCTATATTCAATTAAAGAATACTTAACAGACACAAATCTATAATTACTAGGTACATACAGTTTATAATAGTTAGAATTTAATTAGAATAAGGTTGACATTATAATATAAAAATTTTACATTTGACATTTTTAATTTAATTTAATAAAATAAATATAATGTATAGCGTTTCGAATATTAATTAATTAATTATATTATGATGTACTATTTGATGAATTCTTTATAAATTATGGTTTTCGAAGCTTTATAAGATTTGTGTCAATAAATTTAGAATAAGAATTATTTAGAATAAGATTTATTATAATATTAATTTTGCATGCCAATACCCGGCAGATTGCAGTGCCGTTTAAATATTATGTAACACCTTTGTATACTCAATCTATGCAAATAAAGATTTTGATTTGATTTGATTTGATATCTTTTGGTTTAGCGTGTTTTTTATAATTTCCTTCGTTTTATTCATTACACCTTAAAATATACGCGAAACATTGCTTCCAGGCGGAGAACGAACAAGGCAGCCACAACAGATCCATCGACCTGGTGCAGAGCCCGGTCCTTGAGGAGCTGCAGGTGGACGGGCCCAAGATCTCGCTCACCATCCACTCGCATCAGCCCCTCGAGATCATCGAGCTGCAACTGAAGGCGCTTGACGGGGTGAGCTGAAATATTCTTCCTCTTCTTCTTTCAACTTATAAACGTCCACTGCTGGACATAGGTCTCTTGCATGGACCTCCACAGGCCTCGGTCTTGCCTGAGTCCAGCGGCTCCCTGCGACTCGTTTGATGTCGTCGGTCCATCTAGTGGGGGGTCTGCCAACAGTGCGTTTCTCAAATAACAAAAATAAAATAATCCAGCTGCAATATTGTTTGCATGTAATTTTACACTCACACATTGATAATTTGAACGCACATACGCAATAACGTTTCAACCCACAAACCTTTGTCAAATTAAATACATACATAATGTACCTAAAGGAATAAAGTTAACTTTTCTATTGATAAGTTGTGTGGGTTGACTCTTTATTGCATAAATGTGCGTCCAATTTTCATAATTAATTTTTATTTTCCGTTGCTCCGTTGTTGCGTGATTGAAGGACAAACCAACAAACACACACTTTCGCATGTTTAATATTTACTAATACGAAATACATGCGAAAGTGTGTTTGTTTGTTATCTTTTTGTCTTTTGGTCATCATCGTCGTCAACCAATAGACATCTCACATGACGTACACATGTCGCGATCTTGTGCCGCCTGTAGCCAGTGAGGTCTATCAAAAATGGACACAACAGATTTTATATTGAGTTAAATTATTTATTGATTTAACCTAATTAAATGCTGAATTAATTTAATTAGTTTATATTCTATATAAATATAAATGAATATAAAATTCTGAAATAAATTACAGAGTACAAATTATTTCAGAATATTAATTTATCGTATTTTTATTAATCATTCTTGAAATGACGTTTCCAGGATGCAGAATGGAAGACCCTCAACGTGCCGGTACCACAGAGCAGTAACCCCCACGAGTACCAAGTGGATTACTCTCTGGAGAACGATCTGAACAATGGCGGCAAATACGAAGTCACTGTCAAAGTCAAGAACGAAAAGAGTTGGAGCGCGCACACCAACCCCACTCTCATCGAATACGGTAAATAGCCTCTTCTCATCGAACTATAAAGCCGAATTTACACTGCGAAATTAGTGGCATGAAATAAATTTCATGAAATTAATTTCACGTGTAAACTTCTAATTTCATCATGAAATGAATGCATGGATTATGAAATTAGAAGTTTACCCGTGAAATTATTGATGAAATTAATGTCATGAAACTAATTTCATGCCACTAATTTCACAGTGTAAATTCGGCTTAACGCTTAGAAGCGTAGTACTTGACGCGGTGATAAGCCTTTTTTTTTTTTTTCAAAAAAAGTAAAAACCGCCAATATTCGTTTTGCGCGGTGATGTTCAATAAGCGACGATATGCCAAATATATTTGTTATTAAAATTCTATCTATTTTGTATTCAAAATTTTATTTCTCTTTATTTATCACAACTCGATCATTTATTTTGTTTTTTATTTGATTTTAATTTTTGGTTTTTCATTTATTTTTTTAGAGACACGTCCACAGCCTATCCAGCATGCTTCAGGTATTAATTTATTTTATTTAACTTTTATTTTATAAAGTACGTAATAATAATAAAAACATTAATAATGAATAATGATTAAAAAACATTAATAAATAATTATTAATGTTACAATAAATATGATTAAATATTAAGTATATTAACTTTGTTTTTACCGAAATAAAGAAAATTACATTAGAAAAAAAAATTATATGCTTTCCTGTCAATTAGAACCAAAATTTGACTTGTAACGTGAGTGCTCATTTTGCATACGTAACTCAAAACACCTGATTTTGGAAATGTTCTATTAATGAATTTAACCGATATCTATCTATGACTCCATAGATCAATAATGTAAAGGTGCTGTGCCACAAACCTAAACACCAATGTATTTTTTCTTTCAGTCTATCGAGACAGCGCGCATTCCATCGAAGTCACGCCTTTCCTCCTTACAACGGCATTTATGTACCTCCTCGTTCGAATGTAAAATGAAAAAAGTAGCTTAATTATTTATTTTTAGTATCAAGTATTGGTTTAAGACAAGTATCTACATTCTAGACCAAGAGTCAGGTGAATGATTTGTTTGTAGTGTTTAAATCGATCCTTTTTTTTTGTGTTAAAATCTATTTTGGCACAAAAAGAGTACTTCTACATTCTGATTATCCTTGAAGTAAGATAAAAAGAAATTAGTACACAACTTTCCTTATAAAAATCTTTAAGTATTTTGGAAAATTTCTCCACTTTCCAAGAAAGAATTAATTTTTTTTTTTCGCAAAATTCGGACGTAAACACTTTTAATAAATTCTTCACCAGCTCTTAGGACGTTCGCTGTTTTGTTATATATTTCATATTGTGTCGATGTTGAAACACCGCTTACCTATCGATGTAACGAAATAAATGTTGCTGAAAAAAATATATAGATCAAAAAATATTTAAGAATTCTCAAAGTTTTTGCAGAAACATTATTCCGTTGGACAGTAAAAAAAACTAAAGTCAAATTAATGCGTTTTTTGTTTCAAAATAATTTGTGGTATGAAAATGTGTAATGATTTTTCTTTCATACAACAACTAGAGTAAAAAAATATGCTGTTAACATATATTAGGTTTATTTTTTATTTTCACTTATTTTTGGAAACTCTTCTGTAAGTATGTTTTGTATTCGTGATATTGATGCAAAAAAGTACAAAGATGGATTTTGATTTATCCCCTTTTTTGATTTGTCAAGTTGTTGTGAAGTAACAAAAGATCTTAGTCTTGGACATGCCAAGTTACTTAAATTGAATCCGGCATCTTTTAATTAATTAAGTGAAAAATGGTAACTATTAAATTAACATTAAACTTAATACTAACCATTTTATTTAATTACTTTTATAATATTATTACTTTGTATTTTAATATTATTATTTTATTGTAAATATTATACAATTATGTTAAATGAAGTACGTGAAATAAATTAACGATTAATGATGAAATTAATAAATGACTGGATTCATTTATTAATTTTTATTTTTATTTCCTTTTATTTTATGTAAGTTTTCTCACAGTAGTTTTAGTTAATTTGTATTAAAAATGTAGGTAATTATTACCAAAGTGTAATTAAGTTTAATTAATCACATTAAGTGTTATCGAAGTTTATTTTGAATATTAAATTAATTAATGCTTATGAAAATTTAAATATTCACGCGGTTGATTACGGATACTGATTTAAAAAAGCAAATTAAAAAAAATAGTTACAACAATATTAAAAAATAGGTTAATAAATTAACTATGTAATACCAGATAAAATAAATAGTTTTAATACAAATGTGCCTATAATACAATAGTTCCAAAAGGTGCTTGACCTTTTTTTTTAAATATAATCGTAATCTTCCAGTAATGTATTTTAATAGTGAAAAAAGGTGTCGCACTTTCAAAAATTTCTTTTGTTTTATAAGTATGTAGGTATTTGAACAAAACTATTTTTTTTTTTTGAAAATAATATTTATTTTTATAAAAAAATACATATAATTTTGTAAAGAAATAGATGCTTGCAATTATCAGTGTGTTGATTCTTTAAAAGCTACATCAATTATTATTATTTATTGGCTACACTTTAAGTAGTGGTGATGGGCTGAATTTATCGCGTTCTCTCTTCAACAATGCATTTGAGCCAATAGCGTTTGAGTATCGACCAATCAGATGCGATTGAGATATTTACACTGTAGCAATCTTCCTTAATGATTTAAATTTTGAAATTAAAACTCAGTCTCTGAAAATTAAAAACTATACTTAGTTTACCAATGCAATAAAGACGCACAAAAATATGTTTAGTGTGCTTAATGTATAATTAATTAATTTATTTAAAATACAATTAATTACAAACTAACTATTATAATGTTTATTCATGTAAGGTAGAACAATTTTTACAATTACAGAAATATTTTTGAAAGTTCGACGCCTTAAAATTACCAGCTAGTCTTTATTATTAAAATCGCTTTTAAATATTAAGTGACCATTTTTTTTAAGAATACCCAGTAATGCATTGCTTTTAATAAAAAAGTAGATTTTAACATAGATGTCATTAGAAATCTTATGGCTAAAATGACGTAAATAGTACAACTAACTATTGAATATAATATAATATAGTAAAAATTATATAGGCTTACAGTAAAATAAAACATTGTAATTTGCAACGTCAAACAATTAAATACATTCGTATACAGTTTTGTTTTATATTAAGTTAAACTTTGAACTAATAACTTTGAGTGTCATAATTTATATTATCTGTGTATAAACCAGTGAGATATGAATTTATATATCATTATTTTATTATTTTACTATGGGCCTATGATTATTTTTATAGTATTAAACTAAAAAATGGAATTAAATTACATTTTAGAACGGCTATCCTACAAAGTTTAATAAAACTTTATTATTTAAACCTATTAAAAAGTTTCACGAATATTACAAGTTTCGATTCCTCAATAATAAACTTTATGTGGATTTTATTTCAATTTAGATGGAAACACGTTATTATAAACATCAACAAAATATAACTTTATTTGTTAATAAATAATAACTTTATTTGTTAATAAATAAATTAAGTTCTTTTTTTCAAAATAGCTTAATTTTTTTTTTATTTTCGTTGTTACACTTTTAATTTAAGTACAATTTATTTCATTTAATTATAGTACAATTTATTTCTAATTTAATATATCTAAGTTGTGAAAAACATTGCACTTCATTAATTATTTTTTTTTCATTTATTATTACTGGTGAATATTGTTATCTGGATATTATTTACTTTAACTGTGTTCCATAATAATTGAAATTGAGTTGGCTTTGTAATTTATTAGGTTATTACAGCTACAAACATAATATTATGTACAAAATGTGTTATTCTATCCGAAATCGTATCGATAGGCTTGTAATTATGTGTAATTCTGTAATTACTGTAATTTATTACAATTACAAGCTTCTTGTTGTACAACTAGATATTTGTGCCTTCATATAAATGATGTCGAAGGTGATATTTTTGGTCTTAAATAAACGATTCATGTTTGTAAATAATTATACACGTATGATTTTGTTTTATTCAACTACCCTTCGCTATAATATAAACCTATTTAAGTATATAAAAAAACTACGGAAAATTAGCGCATGCAGTATGTCTATTTACACATTTCGCATTGTTTTTACCTGTAATGTAATCTTAGAGCACATGCTTCGAGCAAATTAGCTTCAATAGCCCAACGATTAAAGGTGCGGAATGAAAACTGAAAGGTCGCAGGTTCAAACCCCACCCGTTGCACTACTGTCGTACTCACTTCTAGCACAAGCTTTCCGCTTATTTGGAGGGGATAGGAGGATATGAGTCAACTTCAGCTTGGCTATTATAAAAAAAAAATCTAATAGTTAAGTATTCGCATTTGTATTCACCTAAACGTCACCGACGTAGCTCAGCGAGTCGCGAAACTGAAGTGGAAATGTGCGGGACACATAGTTCGAAGAGCTGATGGTCGATGGGTCCCAAGGTGCTGGTGTGGCGACCCCGCACCGGGAAGCTCAGTGTTGGCAGACCCCCCACTAGGTGGACTGACGACATCAAACGAGTCAAGGGAGCCGCTGGATTCAGGCGGCGCAAGACCGAGCCCTGTGGAGGTCCATGCAAGCAGTGGACGTCTGTGGGTTGATGAAGAAGAAGAACAAGAATTGCATTCGCCAATGTGAAAAATCTAACATTCATTACGTCACTAGTATCTAGCACAAAAAGAAGGTTCAATGACCATAACTTTTTTTTTTAATTCTTGAATATTATCTTCTGTCAAAGTTTCTTAGCCATTTTCCAAAATTCTGACAAGTAAACAACAAATTCCTATCTCTGTTGGCCTTGTTATTTTTATATTATTTTTCTAACTTTTCCGTATTTAATTAGTTTTGACTTCAATAAATCACAATAAAATTGTTATGAAAATTCAACATGGACGGAACTCCTGTAAGATTTACTTATATTATACTAGTTGATGCCCGCGGCTTCGCTCGCGTGGATATAGTTTTTAAAATCCCGCGGGAACTCTGATTTTCCTGGATAACGAGATGCCTATGTCAACACAAAAGGTGCGGACTGAAAACTGAAAGGTCGCAGGTTCGAACCCCACCCGTTGCACTATTGTCGTACCCACTCCTAGCACAAGCTTTGCGCTTATTTGGAGGGGAGAGGAGAATATAAGTCAAGTTCAGCTTGGCTAATATTCTTTAAAAAAAAAAAAAACTATACCCATGCAAAAAATCACGTCGATTAGTTGCTTTGTTGCGGCGTGATTGAAGGACAAACACACACACTTTCGCATATATAATAGTAAGGATACTATACTATAAAGTCTTAGGACTTTGCTCGCAACTTGGTCCTCTTGAAATACTTCTTTAACTATATCCACTCCAAAGCGCAAGTCAATCCGTTGCTCCGTTACTGCTTGATTGAAGGACAAACTAACAAGCAAATACACTTGCATTTAATAGATGCAAATCGGTTTAGAAATCACGGAGGTGTCGATATGGGTTCAATGTACACTGCTACACCCCTTCCAAGTTAGCCCGCTACCATCTTAGACTGTATCATCCCTTACCTTACTGTCATCGACTAAAAATAATATAAACGTAAAAAACCTTCTTACAAAATCGACTTCAAATGACAGCACAAAGTATATCAATTGTGCCTATAAAATTTGAAGAGTTCCTTCGATTTCTCCAGGATCCCAACATCAGATCCTGACCTGATGACAATGGGACCACCTGGAAAGTATAAAGCATTCAAACAAAAAAAGAATTTTCCAAACCGGTCCAGGCGTCTTCGATTAATGGGGGAACATACAAAAAAAAAAATAAAAAAAAAGATTCCGATGAATTAAGAACCTCCTCCTTTTCTGGAAGTCGGTTAAAAAATACGTATTTTGACAACAGTCACTACCCAATTGTTAGCTTTTAATGAACCATCAGGGTGCCGAATTATTTTAGAAAGTAACATCTCGCTCATTTGCGACAAGGGTCAAAATCTCAAAATTGACCAAAAGACTCAAAATTCACGAATTTTAGTGTCGAAAATTTATACTTTTTGCTATAAAAACAACATTACGCTAAACACAAAAAAATAAGAGCGAGAGAGATTGTGACTTAATGCTCTGTCGCTTTGTTGGCCGCTGTGTTGTTTCGAGACCGCAGCATCCACAAAACATTACTCTCTAACGAGAGAATTCTCTCATCGTCGATTTTGAATTATGTCACTCTTGTCGCAAATGAGCGATCTGGCCGAAAGTGCAGCAACTTCAAACTGTTTTAATTTAATGTTAAGGGTGATGAACCAAACCCAAACCAAGTGACCCCGGCGCGTGGCACAGTGAGACACAGGGGGCACCACAAGTACGAGGTCAAAGCGAAAGGCGAAGCTGCTAAGAACTACGACTTCAAATCGGCTAGACCACCTGGCAAGCGTACTACGTGAGTTAAGCTTTCATGCGATTCAAAGTCTAGGGTCTAGGGTTCGACTCCCCACGGGACAATTTGGGAATTTATAATTTCTAAATTGTTTCGGGTCTGGTCTGATGGGAGGCTTTGGCCATGGCTAGTTACCACCCTACCGCCAAAGACGTGGCGCCAAGCGATTTAGCGTGTAGAAACCGATTAGGGGTATGTGTTGAAAGTACACTGCCATACCCCTTCAAAGACTTACCACTTTAAGGTAAACTCCAGAATCTCGATCACCGCCGAAAAGACTGGTCGGTGTTTTATAGGAATTATTTCGGTGAGTGTGCTCAGGAGCTTTTTGATCTTGTCCCTCCTTCACCTTTTTACCATCGCCATGTGAGACGGAAGATGGAAGACGTAGGGATGGAAGGGAGAGCTTCCATCCCTACGTCGTTGATATTCCATTTACAGGCACTAAGTGCATTAAGTCTTCATTCCTGATCCGCATGGCTAGGGTCTGGATCGCTCTTCCAAGATCTGTGTTTCCTAACACGTACAACTTGGGTATCTTTAAAACAATAGTGAATAGACATCTTCTAGGCAAACGCGTTACACCTTAGACCACATCATCCCTTTCCATCAGGTATAATAGTGATCAAGCGTGTGCCTCTCTCTCTCTCTCTCTTCTTCAACTTATAGACGTCCACTGCTGGACATAAGTCTCTTGCATGGACAGAGGTCCATGTGGTCCAAGAGTCCAAGACCGAGATCTGTGGAGACAGATCTAGGTCTGGCGCCGCCTGAATCCAGCGACTCCCTGCGACTCGTTTGATGTCGTCGGTCCACCTAGTGGGGGGTCTGCCAACACTACGCTTCCCGGTGCGGGGTCGCCACTCCAGCACCTTCGAACCCCATCGACCATCAGCTCTTCGAACTATGTGCCCCGCTCATTTCCACTTCAGCCTATAATGTGCCTAAGCGTGTGCCTATAATGTTTAAAAAACAATGGGGTTGACTGACGAATTCCAGCGTGGTGGAGTCCATCGGGCACCTGGTGAAGAGCTGCCTGGGAGGTGGCGTGGTGGCGATCCACGAGTCCTACAAGCAATGCGGGCTGTGGACGTCCGTGGTGCTCAACGTGGTCCTGGGCATGGCCGTCAGCTACTGTATGTATGTACGTATGAGTTTCCAACTATCTCATTTATACACTGACCTCCAGTACCGGCTTTAGCTATGGTGCAGGGTGTGCAACGCACAACAGCGCAGGGTTCTAGGGGGCGTCAAGCCGCGCTCGCGACACCTTCAAAGAGTATGCGGCGCCATAGCGCTCAAAGACCCTGCGCCCGTGCTGTGGCCAACGCTGCGCCTCCGGGTGCGGTAGCAAAGCAAGGCGCGCCATGAGCAGCTCCCTTTGGGTAAAAACGAACATGTCGAAGGATACCTCACTGCGATACATCGCGGTACAGTGAGGCATCTTCAGCATGTTCGTGCTCGTCTGTTTGCATACATTTGTTTTAAATGGAGGTGACATCGAGGTAGCGAGCTAAACCGCGACCGCGACGTATCGCAGTGAGGCATCTTTGGCATGTTTTTACCCTTACTCTAGATTAACTTTTGTTACAACGTGAAATCAGCCTTAAAATAGAAAATTAAAGATTATATTGGCGTAGCGTCGCATCGCTATCATTTTGGCCGCGCCTCTGCTAGAGGGCGCCAAGATATTGATTGCACACGGGCGCTACATGGGCTAGAGCTGCCTGTGCTGACCTTTATAATATTTAACCTATGATTAAAACTGAACTTGCTTTTCCTATACAAATGTCAGCCTAAATTATGGATAGAAGCGCCACTTTTGACATACGAGTGTTTCTTGAACTAATATTTTTGCATATGGCGCACCGATCTCTATAATTGGACGCACATCTATACTAATATTATAAAGCTGAAGAGTTTATTTGTTTGAACGCGCTAATCTCAGGAACTACTAACTAACATTTATCGAAGAAGGCTTTAGGCTATATAACATGACGCTGCGACCAATAGGAGCGAAGCATCAGTGAAAAGTGTTGCAAAAACGGAGAAAATGATCCATATTTAAAATATATTCTTTTAAAAACTTCTTAATCGCGATCATGATAACAGAAATTGACGCGGACGAAGTCGCAGGCTAGTATGCAATAAAGAGTCAACTCACACAACTTATTGATTGAAAAGTTAACTTTATTCCTTTACTTAGTTCCTTTTTTTTAAAAAGAATATTAGGCAACGTGAAGCTGACTAATATCCTCCTATCCCCCCCAAATAAGTGGAAAGCTTGTGCTAGGATTGGGTACGACAATAGTGCAACGGGTGGGATTCGAACCTGCGATCTTACAGTTTTCAGTCCGTACCTTTAACCGTTGGGCTATTGAGGCTATAATTTATTCGAGTTTTTGCGCAGGTTTATTCCACATCTTATCCGTTGTGCTATTTAAGATTGCCGATCCTATAAAGCGTTTTGGACGCTATTTTTTCCATTGAATCTATTTACATTTGCTTTAGCATCTACTTACTATGTTAAAAATAGCATAAAATTAAGCACATTAAACGTTACATTAACATTAATTGTTTTTTAGTTAAAGGTCCATTGATTTATTAGGGCGTATTCACATTACGCGCTCAGTTTGCGGCTAAATCATTTTTAACCGTACAATATTATTTTTGTAAATCCGTAGGAGAATTAGAGTTATCGACGTAGCTTATCGAGTCGCGAAGCTGAGGTAAAAGGCATGTAGTTAGAAGAACAAAGTTGATGCTGCAGGGTTTCTGCCCACCTAAACTGTGGGGATTTAGGAACTGTCGATTACAAATAGTTATTGTAGGTACCAAGTAAAGACTATATCGTTGAAATCCATGACCCAACTCGTCAATCCTGATGCTGCAAGGGTTCTGTCCACCTAAACTGTGGGGATTGAGGAACTGTTGATTGTTAATTTAAGAACCAGGTGAAGTCGTGGGCATCCGCTAGTTCATTCTGAATTCGTGCAATATATTTAACAGTGGTACATTCATCGACGATTCCAAAGCACTTGTAAAAGTTTACTTGAATAAAAAATATTTCTATTCTATTCTGCGACGCAGTCTCCCGGCAAACAAAACGCCGCGACTAGGAGCTCAATGTGAAGGCGCCCTTATGTTTATTTTTTGTATCAATGACCTGATACAATAGTTCCTCAAAATTGCATCACTGTTTTAAAACATAGACGAAAGATTAGCTGATTGCGTTTATGTAATTGTGAAGGTAGGTATTACCATAATTACACAAACAAAAAATAATGCTTGGGAAGCAGAAATACGATCTGTATTTACATAATAGGCATGATGACCGATTTTGAAAAACTGGATAATGTTCGGAAGTATCTACTACTAGCTGATTCCCACGACTTCGTCTGCGTGGAAAAAGTTTAGTGTGCTACTAACCGCGGGAAAATAATATGTCCTTTATCTCCGATGATATTAAGAATATATTTCTAATAGTACACAATTTCTAACAGAAAAAGAATTATCAAATTCGGTTTAGATTTGACGAAGTTATGGAGCAAAATCAACAAAAACTTCCATCCCCTATCCCGGATAAACCTAATTGTTTATCAGGATACAAAGTATCCTATATATTGACCCGGAGTATCAGCTACCACTATAACAAATGTCATTCAAATCCGTTCGGTAGTTTTCGCGTGATGCGCGCACAGACAGACAGACCAAAAATTCAAAAAATTTGTTTTCGGCTCAGTATCGGTAATAAAGCATCCTCCGATTAAAATTTTCAAAATATATTTAACTAGCTGTTGCGCGCGACTTCGTCCGTCGTCAATTTCTGTTATTATGATCGCGATTAAGAAGTTTTTAAAAGAATATATTTTAAAAATGGATAATTTTCCCCGTTTTTGCAACATTTTTCACTGATGCTTCGCTCCTATTGGTTGCAGCGTGATGTTATATAGCCTAAAGCTTTCCTCGATAAATGGACTATCCAACACAAAAAGAATTTTTCAATTCGAACCAGTAGTTCCTGAGATTAGCGCGTTCAAACAAACAAACTCTTCAGCTTTATAATATTAGTATAGATAATAGAGTCAACATAGTAGTTTAATAGTCAACAATAATTAAATTACACATTTTTGTCTGATCATCACAATTAATTGTACACCAATTAGAAGGTATTTATACCAAAGTAGGTACAATGACCTTATGAATTATTACGACATGATTTTTTGCATGCCTATCAGTGACCTCTATCTCCAATATAATTAGTTATTTTATGTTTTGAATTCCTCTTAACTATTCTACAATTTCATATAGAAATATTCCAGCAGGGTTAGCATGGGGAGGAGATAAAAGTTTTATTCTCCGATTTTATCCACTGACAAGGGATACAGTTATCTTCTCCTTATGCTAAAGCATGGCGATAGGGGAAAGGAAAAGATTCCTATAAGATTATCCAATATGGATATTATTGTTTTGCTCCTGCTTGACAGGTGGATAAAACTGAGCGAGAGGACAAACATTTTATCCTTTCCCCGGGGATAAAATTTCTCCCGCCCATGCTAGCTATGCTGCGATACTTTTTTTTTTAAATATTCGATGACAAGATGGTCCTTGACTGTGATCTCTCCTGATGGTAAGTGACGATGCCGTCTAAGATGGTAGCGGACTAACTTGGAAGGGGTATGGCAGTGTAGATTCAACCTATACCCCTAATCGGTTTCTACACGCCATCGTGCCGGAACGCTAAATCGCTTGGCGGCACGTCTTTGACGGTAGGTGGTAACTAGCCACGGCCAAACTCCCACCGGACCAGACCAGAGACAATTCGGAAATTATAAATTCCCAAATTGCCCCCGCCGGGAATCGAACCCGAGACCTCCCAGTTATGAGACCACAGCGCTAACCACTGCGCCAGGGAGGTCATTAAAAGTTTTAATCATAGATTAAATATCAGTCAGTCAGGTTTGATCACTTGTGCACGAAGTTATCATACCATATTGCTCATTTGCGACAAGGGGGACATAACTCAAAATTCACCAATTAAAATTGGTGTCGAAAATTTATACTTTATGCTATAAAAACAACATTACGCTACGCACAAAAAAATAAGAGCGAGAGAGATTGTGACTTAATGCCCTGTTGCTTTGTTGGCCGCTGTGTTGTTTCGAGACCGCAGCATCCACAAAACATTACTCTCTAACGAGAGAATTCTCTCATCGTCGATTTTGAATTATGTCACTCTTGTCGCAAATGAGCCATATCATAGGCCTAGTTCTAACGATCTGTCCTTCACAGATCTTGGCCAGATCAGCGCAGAAGATATACGGACGCGTCCAAGTACCGTCCATGTCTTACCCTGACTTAGCTGAGGCTTCCCTTGAGATCGGACCCTTTGAATCTCTGAAGAAGTACAGCAGATGCTTCAGGTAAAGAACTTAGTGACGACTCACTTTTAGTCATCGATGTGTATAGATATGGCAGTCGAAACTCGCTCACTAACTACTGTATTTTTAAAAAAAAAAAAAGAATATTAGCCAAGCTATATTTGATTTATATTCTCCTCTCTCCTCCAAATAAGCGAAAAGCTTGTGCTAGGAGTGGGTAGGACCAGTGGCGTAACTATAACGTTTGATGCCCGTGGCAAATTCATCGGATGGGGCCCTCCCTCCCAAAGAATTTAATTTATATCAATTTTAATTTTGAAAATGATCGCTCGGCACTAGCCGTAGTCACAGGAATGGCTATAAATGTTAGAATCCTCTTGTGCTTTCGGCCCTCTCTGACTGGAGGCCCCTTCTTGCTAGAGGCCCGTGGCATTTTGCCGTCTTGCCACCCTATTGTTACGTCACTGGGTACGACAATAGTGCAACGGGTCGGGCTCGAACCTGCGACCTTTCAGTTTTCAGTCCGCACCTTTAACCGTTGGGCTATTAAGGTTATTAGGTGTTCTGTTCTGATAAATAGTAGGGCGATGTATATGCATATGCCTGTCCCGTATAATTGCGTCTCCGAAAATGCGTTTGAATATTACTTCAATGAACACCACGCGTTCCCTGCGGTTCGCTTTGATGCGAGTGTCAAGTTTCTCAACCAATCACGTTCGAGGAGAAGCCACTCTCTACATTAGTACTTTGTTTTAACTTTAAGTTCTTTTAAGTCAAGAGATTCTGTTGTCTTTTTGAGCGCGTTTTTTTTCTCTAGAGGCCTATCCATATACATCGATGACTCTTCCCCATTCTCCTTCGAAACAAGAAAATAAGTGGCAGTAGGTATGATTTGTTATACGTATTATTATATCCTTTATTCTCTGGAGTAAAGTTATGGATTTTCATTTCACTTTCATTTTTAGGTACGCAGTGGACCTAACTATATGCGTGGATCTGTTCGGGTCGTGCTGCGTGTACCAAATCATGATCGCCCGTACCATGAAGCAGCTGATCGAGGGTACGGATGAGGTCACGAACGAGGGCAACCCGTCCCTGCGCCAGCTGGTCTCCACGCTGCTCATCCCGTGCATACTCCTCTGCATGATCACTACTTTGAAGTATCTTGCGCCGTTCTCGATAGTCGCTGACGCTATAATATGTTAGTGTTTTTGAGTTTGAGTTGAGTGACCAAAGCTAGGTAGGTCCAATTTCGAGAAAAAGATCAACCGCCGAATCCAACTCGGCTGGGCAACGTTCGGGAAGCTCAGAGATGTCTTCTCGTCCAAAATTCCTCAGTGCCTGAAGACTAAAGTCTTCGAACAGTGCGTGTTGCCAGTGATGACTTACGGATCCGAAACATGGTCGCTAACTATGGGCTTCATAAGAAGGCTCAGGATCACTCAGCGGGCGATGGAGAGAGCTATGCTCGGAGTATCCCTGCGAGATCAAATCAGAAATGAGGAGATCCGTAGGAGAACCAAAGTCACCGACATAGCTCAGCGAGTCGCGAAACTGAAGTGGAAATGGGCGGGGCATATAGTTCGAAGAGCTGATGGTCGATGGGGTCCCAAGGTGCTGGAGTGGCGACCCCGCACCGGGAAGCGCAGCGTTGACAGACGCCTCACTAGGTGGACCGACGACATCAAACGAGTCACAGGGAGCCGCTGGATTCAGGCGGCGATGTATCGCAATGAGGTATCCTTCGACATATTCGTGTTCGTCTGTTTGCATACATTTGTTTTAAACGGAGGTGACATCGAGGTAGCGCGCTAAACCGCGACCGCGAGGTATCGCAGTGAGGCATCTTTGGCATGTTTTTATCCTTACTAAATATGGCTTATCACTGCGTCGACTATTACCCTTATTGCACTATGTGTATGTGTAATGGCTGGATCATGCGTCATGCTCGTGAACGGGTACCGACAACGGGAATGGGTCTGCTTTTGCCTGCCTGTCTTGGCATTTATTGGATTGTTTTGCATTTTTGAAACTTCATTGTGGAAACACTGTATACATAGCATAGTTTTGTTAACTATTGTAAAAAAAATTATTTGTTTTTTGAAAAGAGCAACTGCTGAGTTTCTTACCGGCTCTTCTCAGCAGAATCTGCATTCCGACCGGTGGTAGATTTTTGACGTGTCGTAAGAGCTACAAGTTAGCCTACATTTTGATTTTGACTATAGTTGGATGGTTTTTCCAGTGATCGTGGCGGGTTCCACGATATACTACGCGGTCAAACACCAAACCGCAAGTCCGTTGGACTTCCCCGTGTTCAAAACCGTGCCCGGCCTGTTCGAGTTCATGGGCGTGTGCGTGTTCAGCATGGAGGGCGTGGGCGTCACGCTGGCGATCGAGAACTCCATGGAGGAGCCCAAGAAGATCCCGCTCGTGTTGGCCGGAGGTTTGCTAAAAATCATCTATAGGGTGACGGTGGCAATTTCCTCTGATTTTCTGAATTTATATCGTTCTTGCTGCATTTATACATTTTAACCAATAGCTAGAGAATGCAAGCCATGCTACTGTTCCATCTGCATTTATGTTAGTATTAACGGCTGCGCCCAAATGGCCTTAAATAGGGCATTAAAAGTGGCTACATTGAAAGAAAAGATGCTGCCAAAAGTAATTTTTCATGAATTAGTACGTTAACTGGAGTAATAGTGCCCATTGTCTTTTATGATAGTGTATAGTATTCTACTAGTCAAGTCCTTTCATTTGGTACAAATATTGACGGAGTTGTAAAAATACATTACTGCCGCGGCCAGCAAAAGAGGCATTGATGGATGAACGTGGCCGAGGCGAAGCCGAGGCACACATACGTTAATCCATCAATGCCTAGTTGTGGCCAAGGCTTGTATATTATATAGTGTTTTTCTCAAATAATGCGCGGAAATTAAAGCTTTCTATTTGCAACAAGATTTGCAAGCTAGTTCGAAACTTAAATAAAACCTTTGATAAGTTACCTCCTTGGTTGCCATGGTTGCCATGCCAATTTTAAATAACACGACAGATATATTACATAGTAAACTCACTATTTGGCCGCTAACCCGGCCCAAAAATGGTAATTGCCGTCGGAGTACAGCAATTTCGATTTATCTCGAAGAAGGTTGCCAAAATAATGCTCACATTTCCAAGCATGTTTGAGAAAAATATATAATCCGCCATTTTGTGGCGGCGGCCATCTTGGACCGATTTTCATCAAACATAGCTCACACACACAGAGAGACGTCAAACTTATAACACCCCGTCGTTTTTGCATTGGGGGTTAAAAAATACAAAAATTGAACATTTTTTTTTAATTATTAATTATATAATTTTATTCCAGGCATGTCAGTAGTGGTCAGCATAGTGATGTGCGTGGGTTTCTTTGGGTACTGGGGCTTCGGGGAGAAATCCAAATCGCCTGTCACGCTGAATTTTCCTTTAGAACCGTAAGTTGCAAATTAACATCTTTAAACCATAGAAATATATCAACATGAACGGAAAAGTAAAGGTAACTCCGAAAATTAAGAGGCCCGGGATCGAACCCGCTACCCCCCGAATTAAGAGACCCCAGTCTTAAGAGGAAATACGGTCGGAGAGACTTTTGAAAATTAGGTATTTGAAAAACTATCTCTGTCAGTCTGCAGTTGTACATTATAAATGCGAAAGTTTGGATGTATGTTTATAACTCAATGACGTCGCAACGACAGAACCGATTTGTCTGAAATTTGGCATAATAGGCTACTTTTTATCCCGGGAAATAAGAGAGTTCCCGCGGGAATAAAAACCTTAACCCACGCGAACGCAGTCGCGGGAATCATCTATTAAACCATAAAAAAAACAAGTGAGAACGTTTGTATGGAGAAAAGACGACCCGCTTTCCTCTTAACTTGTAGACTATCACGACCTTTATGTTATGTGGAGAAGAGACCACCCGCATTTCCTCTTAACCACTAGACTATCACGACTAGGGTTGCCAGATTTTTTTTCAGCCTATAAGGGACAAATGGTTAAATGGGCAAAAAAATACGGGATTTCAGTTTTTTACCCGGGACAAATAAAAAAACAAATTTAGTGTCATTTTTTTTTAATATTTTTTCGAGGATCAAGTCAGTTTTAACATATTTTTATTCATTTTAACATATCTGTAAAAATCAATACAATTATAATCGTAATTAAAAACTCGAATACTTGGATCGATTTCATAATGAAAAACGAAGTACGGTTCAAATACGGGACAGAGTGAGTCCCGCCGGGACATTTTAAACTATGCCTAAAATACGGGATGTCCCGGGAAATACGGGACGTCTGGCAACGCTAATCACGACCCTCATAAGAGGCAGAGGTTCCTCAAAGGATCACATTTTCCAGCTTCCCAATAGCACTAAAAGTGTGCATGGCTCTGATGATATACGTTACCTTCGCGCTGAACTTCTGGGTCCCGTTCGAGCTGGTCTGGTATTACATCAAGAAGCGCTACGAGGAGAACAAGTACTGGCTTTGGGAGAGGGTGTGGCGGGCGATCATCGTGTTCATCATCACCATGATTGCCATCATCTTCCCGGCTGTCACCAAGTTCATTGGGCTGGCAAGTTCCTCATATGTATAGCTACACTTAGCGTCTAGAGTCACAGTAATTTTACCCCCTTTTTAAGGTTCCGTAGCCAAATGGCAAAAAACGGAACCCTAGATTCGTCATGTCTGTCTGTCTGTCCGTCCGTATGTCACAGCCACTTTTTTCCGAAACTATTAGAACTATACTGTTGAAACTTGGTAAGTAAATGTATTCTGTGAACCGCATTAAGATTTTCACACAAAAATACATAAAAAAATAAATATTTTGGGGTTCCCCTTTCCATACATAGGACTGAAACTCAAAAATGTTTTTTTCATCAAACCCATAAGTGTGGGATATATATGGATAGGTCTTCAAAAATGATATTGAGATTTCTAATATCATTTTTTTCTAAACTGAATAGTTTGCGCGAGAGTCACTTCCAAAGTGGTAAAATTCCATGCTCGACCTTTGTCCAACAGTGGACGTCTATCGGTTTTTTTAAAGGAGGCAAAAATGACAGTAATACAGCTATACAAAAGTGGAATTTTATGAATCCATAATTAGGTAGGTAGTAGGTACTTCAAATTGTTGAAAAGAAAAACTCTATTCCTACATATTATTTTGAAAATAAGAGTAGGAAAACTTGACACAGTACCTACCCTTTCAAAAATAGCGCTTTCTTTATAAAGACTTCCACACGCCACGAACTTCAGTTGCAAACACTTTTAGTACTACTTTAGGACTATCGGTTTTAGCGCGAGCTAATGTACTACAGCGCCATCTATTTCTGTAATGAAAAACTAATCAAATTATAACGCGTTTATGCATTACTCGCCCGCAACTTCATCCGCGTGACTTAGGTTACTGTTTCTCCGGGGTTAAAGGTCACTTGCCTTGCCATTAAAAACCCGTTCAATACAAAATGTATGAGAAAATTAATTTTTTTCACAACTTTTTTTTTCGTCAATATCCGAGATGACGGGAAAACATACTTGCGATTTAAAATTTTCTTTTATTTTTCATTTTTTCGGCTTTCTAAATTAACGCATACCAAACTTATGTTGTTCATCTAATTTTTAACTATCAATTTTACATAAGAAAATTCATCTCCCATCAAAACTCACGCATGAGATTTCAAAGTTACCGTCAATAAGTAGATGTAGAGCTTTCAAAGTTTCCCGGAGCAAGTAGATTCCCGGATCTCTCATCATTACATACTAATGTAATGAGAAGGTTTTTTTTTCGAAATATGCTTGCGCTTGACGACAATCAATACTGGATAGCACTGATGAGGTCTAGGTTGGAGCGCGCTTCCCTAGAAGATGCTTATTCACTCTTACTTTGAAGGTACTCAAATTATAGGTATAGAAAACGCCGATGCTGGAAGGGTGTTCTATACCACCCGAATCAGGGTTCTGGCTGAAAATCAGGGCTGTATGCTCTTGTGCATGCACAAAGCATGCAGCATTTTTCTGAGTTGGGACCTTTTTTCCAGGTTGTGCCACACATGACTTAGTTGTTCCGGCGCTTCTTCTGCTTGACGCCTTTTCAAAAATTCAAAATTTATTTATTTCATATAGGCTCTTATGACATGTCACAAATCTGCCACCGGTTCGGAATGCAGATTCTGCTGAGAAGAGCCGGTAAGAAACTCGGCAGTTGCTCTTTTCAAAAAAAATTTTTTTTTTTACAAAGCTATGCTATGTATACAGTGCTTCCACAATAAAGCTTCAAAAATGCAACAATGCAAAAAATGCATACGTAGGTACACCAATCCAACGCATGTCAAGATGGGCAGTCAAAGTAGACCCATTCCCGTTGGTGGCACCCGTTCACGAGCATGACGCATGATCCAGCCATTGCTTTTGTCTTTAATGTTCAAGTGGTGGAGGCGCCGGGACAACCTAACCTAGGTATACCTATTAATAAACGTTTCTTTCTTTCTTCTATACCTTAGCGGTTCTTATCAGAAACGTTGAATTAAAGCGTTTCGTTCGAGTAGGTTGGATGTTCTGATGTGATTCTTTCGTCTCTTACAGATCGGTTCCTTCTGCTTGTCAACGATGGGATTCATATTTCCCGCCTTCATTGAACTGAACTTGGACTGGGAGGACCCAGGGCTGGGCCTGGGCAAGTGGAGGCTGTGGAAGTTTGTCTTTATCTGCATATTCGGCACCATTCTGTGCATCGTCGGCACGTACATTAACGCCAGGGAACTTGTCAGGGAAGTCTTTTAAGAAGTTTCCTGTCACTTTTACTTCATACAGCAAGCAGCAAACCTCAAAAAATATGTAAAAAAACTCTCTTAAGGGAGGTCGCTCAAAGTGACTTTTTGCAGTGATTCAGTTACGATACAATCCCAAAAAGACCGCGATACAGTCGTTGGTCCCACCTTTTTCCACATAACGACGATTCTGCGTGCTACTATCGCGATACAGCACCGCTACTATCGCGATATGGCATCGCTACTATCGCGATAAGGTCTCGCTACTATAGCGATATGGCATCGCTACTATCGCGATACGGCTCGCTATTTTTGCGATACAGCATCGCTACAGCGTCGCGCGTTGCAAATAAGACATATGGCGAAAAGTAGCGACTAGCGATGCAGATGAGTGTTAACAAAACGCTCCAAAAAGCCACCATGAGCTTTCATTCCTTTAACCCAACAGTTGAAAAACTCAAAAAGCCCAGTCTGTATCTACGTACTCAAACGTAAATTAAAGTCGACAACCGAATTAGGAAATAGTATAACAAAATAAATTTCACGCCATACCCTCTTGCAACTGCATACCCCCTTCCAGTTAGCCCGCCGCCATCTTGACTGCATCGTCACTTACCATCAGGTGAGATCGCAGACAAGGCCGATCTTGGTATCGAATATACTAATAAACCAATAGTTGTGTGAGCGTTTATTCATTTATCTACGAGTATTTTTGCAATTTGTTTTCGTTTTTTGTGAACTGTTAAATATTTTCTTGTGAACATTAAATTGTGAATTTTGTTGACTGCTTTTTTTTTAATTCGACATTTATTAAGTCATCCCATATCCCTAATCGGTTTCTAGTTTCTACACGTCGTCGTGCCTTATGTCTGTATGTGTGCCAATTTGTAGTAAGTTTCATATAGATACAAGAAAATACCACCATAGGAACGAATCGTTTTCCCAAATCCCCAAAATCGGTTTAAAAGTTTAGGCGCCATGGTGGAATATTCGTACATACATATATGTCTGCTAAAATCATAACCCTTCCTTTGCCTTTGTCGCAGTCGGTTAAAAATAGACATTAAATCAAGGGATAAGCTGGCTCTAAGAGAACAACGCCTCGCAAAGACGTTATCCTTCCATTGTAAAGGATGATTAAAATATACAGGCGACAACAGTCTTTACAAAGATAAATAAAAAATAACAGCTACGTGCTTCATTGCTCTATTAATAAAATCTTTATTCAAATAAAGCACATTTACCTTACATAAAAAACAATTCTTTTTAATAAAATCTTTATTTTTTGTCAAAAAATTTTGGAAAAAATATGTGAAGGTACCAAATAGGTACTAAATTATAGTGCAGAAACCTAAGCAGAATATGGGGAAACTCAAAAGTGGTCAGCCATCTTGACATCAGAATGACTGACCACTTATTAAGTTAAATTTCTTTGTTAATAATTAGGTACCAACCAAATATTTAAACAAAGGTATTAAATAGCACTAAATACTAAATGCTGGAGAAATTTAACGCTGATCGATCACTTTGGTCAGTCATCTTCCTAACTCTTAAGTAAAGTTTAGGTAGGACATACACAAGAAGGATTTTTCTTATAAATTCCATAAAAGTAGGTGTCTTACAAGGATTGTCATAGAGTCCAGTGACTCGAACTTTAACTGTATTGATTTAAAGTCACTTTACTTCAACCGATTTTAATTTAGAGCGTATGCCTATACGTGAATGTATAAGAATGCATGGACGAAATTGAGCTCTAATTCAATACAGTTACGGTTTATTTTACTTTGACGCTAATGTCATCGAATACCAATATGATCAATCGAATTATATCTTACACTAACTCTACTGTATACAGGATGATTTTTTAGGTAGTGCACAAATTTTTTTTGGTGATTCCATATCGTTAACACGTTAACTGTCCAGACAACAGACACAATAGTTAAACAATAACCATGCTCACATGTGATTCATGGGACAGGGAAGGGTTAATAGAACATATTTCCATTAATAGTTTTGTACCTTTTTTTGAATTTTTCTTTTACCATATCTGACCATAAAATAAGTAAATCATGGTCATACCATTCGACGAAATAAAAATACACGCTCAGAGGTCAACGGCCGCCGCGCGCGCCTAATGTATCAACAGCTGATAGATTACGTTTGGGTGACCCTAACCATCTGTTTAAAAGTGGATCTCATTGGAAAACGATAACTTTGGTATTCTTAAGTTAAATAAAAAAATAAAAAATACGTGTTGATAAAATTTCGTTTATATACAACATAAAAAAGGGCACAACTAAAAAAATCCCTTGTATGTATGGTTTCATTGCACTTTCTCAAGACAAGCGTTCGGGTTGAAGCTGCACCAGGCCGGCCATATTGGCTGGACCTTCACTCCTCGAAAAACCATGCGCCATCTATAAAAAAACATAATATCTGACATTCCAAAAATAGGCATAAAAGAAACGTAAAAATTCTTTTTACAAAACCGACTTTGAACGCCACTACAAAGTATATCAATTGTGCCTATAAAATTTGAAGAGTTCCCTCGATTTCTCCAGGGTCCTATCATCAGATCCTGATCCTTTTTTTTTATTTTTTTTTTATATCTTTAGCGAGCAAATGAGCAGGCGGGTCACCTGATGTTAAGTGATTACCGCCGCACATGAACACTTGTAGCACCTGAGGCACCACCAATGCGTTGCCGGCTTTTCAGGAATTTGTTGGTTGAATAACCCCATGTTGTAGTTTAGTGGGAACACCGTCGCAGGAAGTTAGTCCATACATCCACACTTTCGCATTTATAATATTAATAGGAAATAGGATTAGTAGGATTAAATTAATATTTATTGTTATTTCCTTACCGGTGTGTATCTAACCGTATGTAAACGAATTTGTTAGCGCTGGAATTGGCCACCATGTCAGACCACAACCTCTCGGCCACCGCCGCTGCACGAGGCCACAGGTGATAATCAAGATTACCTGGAAATTGGAATACCATTCTTTCATTTCTCATATAATATTAACGTAAAAATCCTTTTTACGACTTCAAACACCACTACAAAATATATTAATAAGTCAATTGTGCCTATAAAATTTGAAGAGTTCCCTCGATTTCTCCAGAATCTCATCATCACATCCTGACCTGGTGACTATGGAACCATCTGGGAATTATACCCTTTCAAACAAAAAAAGAATTTTCCAAATCGGTCCATGCGTCTTCGAGTAATCGAAGAACATACATAAAAAATATAAAAAATCTGTCGCATGGAGAACCTCCTCCTTTTTTGAAGTATTTTTTTAAAATATATAGACTAGCGCTTGACTGCTATCTCACCTGATGGTAAGTGAAGATGCAGCCGATTAAAAATGAAGAATAAGGAAGTAATTACTAGAGTCAACCAAATCAGTCCACAGAACAGTTTCACCGCCTTCAATCGTAAATACGTCAACGTTACGCCATGATTTCCAAGCATACATCTGCTGCCATGTTCTAGAAGACAAAGAAAAACAAATGGTTAAAAAAACAAATGGTTTTGATAAAGAAAAAGGAATTCTATACTTCCGTTTATCTACGTTTTTTTATAGACAGGAAATGCCTAACCCATAACCCTCCGTCAGGGAAAACGGAGGGGTTATGTGGGGCTTGCACCAACTAAAACCTGTCTTTTTCCTTCCAAGGCAGTAGCGTCCGTCTTGTCTACCTAAGACACACGTGACAGAAACAGAATTATAAAATGGCGATTTTAGTACATACCTATTGTATTCTCTAATCAAAACTTGACCTTTTTTCGAAGAAACAATATGCAAATTCGCCATTTTATATTTTTGTTTGACTCACGTGTGTCTTAGCTAAAGCTAAAGAGCGACTTGCCGTTGGTTCGTTAGTGAGGTTCATCCGGTGCGGGGTCGCCACTCCAATACCTCCCCAATGATCATCAGTTCTTCGAACTATGTGCTCCACCCATTTCTACGCTTCGTGACTTGGTGAGCCATTTCGGTAACTTTTTTCACCTACGGATCTTCTCATGTTTTGATTGATCTCGCAGGGAATACGTCTTACTAAAATAACATTGGTCGCACTCACCTATATTTTGTACATCTTTGCTTCCTCATTTCACAAGATAAGTCCCACTTTGCCGAATGTATCACCTTGAATTTACTCAAATACTGTTCCGACGGATTTGGATCCCAGTCGTTTAATTGCACCCCTAATCTATCCCAAGTTTGAGCCTCAGTATATCTTGCCAAATGAGTTGTATACCATATTATAGGCAATTTTGGTAGAAACCCCTTGTTTGCTAGCTTTAGGCGTACCAATGCTTTATCCAGAAACCCCTCTCTGTCATCGACTAAGTAATAACAATTCGTTAAAGAAAATAATCCATCACTCAAATGAAAAACATCATCGACATTAGTCATTTCAAGGATCTCTGAATAAATTGCTTGCAATATATCGAATACACTTTCTTGCATTCGGAGACGCAGACACAATACATTTTCGCATGTAAAGCTATCATTTTTCCTCGGGCAAGTGGCTTCTGATGACCAAGACCACGGTCTTCCTACGGGACCGGGTGACGCTACTTCTATTAAAATTCTTATACCACGTACATTAGCTCTCTTAACTATAGATTGGATATCGTCCTTTGTATATACCATTTCTCTATCATAGGGTCCGTATACAGCAAATTCTGGTACCGTCACCATTTGCCAAGGAAAACTTGTGACATCAGATATTCTCCAATGAAACGTATTTAGTTTGCATGTTGCCATAGCATCTATAGTTCTCATTAAATCTACAACCGGGATGTAGTTTCTTCCTGTATCAATCATTAATCCTCTATATTTATACGACGGAGCATCTTTGACGATCATGTTTGATAGAGTTATTAAATGTCCTGTACTTTGATCAAGAAGTAGTACTTGACTTAAAGTTTCAAGACCGTGACGAACTCCACAAAAGGATGCTGAATTGATTTTGATAAACACTTGATTATTAATAGTTTCAACTTTAAGAGTATAAGCTTCTTCAGTATTCAGACGTAGTTTTGGATCAGTGTCACTCTCGACTTCCATTTGTATAGTCATTTTCTTAACTGTCAAGTCTTGAGTGCGATTTTTAGTTTTCAAATCCACTTTTTCAAGTCTAACTAAATCTTTTAGGAATAACTTGAACGCTTCCGCTAGGTATTGTTGAACGGTTTCAGATGGAATTGATTGGAATTTATATTCCAGTTTTTTAGTTGATAATGCTACTATAGCTTTACTAAAATGTGTGTAGCCAATGGGGTAAGGCCAGAGTTGGGGGCCCATACATAAAAGAGTGCATCGACTCAAGGATGTGTATATGTTTTTATCGGTTGTTGGACGAAAGACCTTTTGACAGAAGTTATTTTTGCATTCCCACGACCAATCTTGCGCTTCATGACTGAAATTGGAACGTTGTATTATATTTCATCCTAAATAATTTAAATACGAAAGTTTTGACGACCTGCCTGGCGCAGTGGTGAGCGCTGTGGACTTATAACTGGGAGGTCTCGGGTTCGACTCCCTGCGGGGGCAATTTGGGAATTTATAGTGGGAGGCTTTAGCCGTTGCTTGTTACCACCCTACCGTCAAAGACGTGCCGCCAAGAGCTTAATCTGCGTTCCGGCACGATGGCGTGTAGAAACCGATTAGGGGTATGGGTTGAATGAATGTACACCGTCATACCCCTTCCAAGTTAACCCGCCATCATGTTAGACTGCATCATCACTTACCATCAGGTGAGATCGTAGTCAAGGACTATATTGTCATCAAATAAAAAAAGGGTGTTTATTTGTTGATTGATGGTTTGTCTTTGAATCACACAGTAACAAAGATAGAATTTGATTTTTTGCATGAATATATTTAAGGGCCATAGACCTTTTAGCCTGGATAAATAGAGTGTTCCTGCGGGATTTTGAAACCTAGGTAACCTAGGTAAGGGTAAGGTAGTCGGTAAAAAATATTCCTTAGACTTATAATGTAGATATCATGAATACTTTAGGTATGATCCATCTAAGATTTCTTGACGCGAGGTGTCACCAGATTTCAATGTAAGAGTATTCAATTTCGCCCATAGTGGCATAGTCGATAGCACAATCAATATCACTACTAGGAATCCTGAGCAAACAATTCCAACGCCTTTCCAGGTTATAGAATGTCTGTAAGAGGAAACATAGAAATTAATAGGATATTTTTTTTTAAATATGAATAGCGCAAACGAGCTGGCGGGTCACCTGATGTAAAGTGATTACCGCCGCCCATGATCACTTGTAGTACCAGAGGCAGCACCAATACGTTGCCGGCTTTTCAGGAACTTATTGGTTCGCCCCTTGTGTAACCCCATATTGTAATTAAGTGGGAACACTGTCGAAGGGAGATGATTCCACAATTTGGTAGTAGGTACGTGGAGAAAAAATTTAAATAAACTGATAATTTAAATTAAATAAAAATTAAATAAATTAAAAATAGGATAAATAGGATGAGAGATTTTTTTTTTAATCCGAAATAGGCTTGCAATCAATACTAGATAGCACTGATGAGGTCTATTGCCTTGAAGGTGGAGGAAGAGTGTTCCACACCTTAGCGGTTCTTATCAGAAACGTTGAATTAAAGCGTTTCGTTCGAGTAGCTTGGATTTCAACCACATAAGGATGCCAACGCTCACGACTTCTCGCAGTTCTGTGATAAAAAGGTGAATTTGATTAAGTTCAAATTCAAAATCAAAAATTATTTATTTCATGTAGGCCACCTTGTAGCTCTTATGACACGTCATAAATCTACCACCGGTTCGGAATGCAGATTCTGCTGAGAAGAACCGGCAAGAAACTCAGCAGTTGCTCTTTTCAAAAAATAAAAAATATATAAAACTAGCTTTACCCCGCGGCTTCGCTCACGTTAAGTTCGATTTTCCAACCCCTATTTTATCCCTTTAGGGGTTGAATTTTCAAAAATCCTTTCTTAGCGGTCACCTACGTTATAATAGCTATCTACATGCAAAATTTCAGCCTGATCCATCCAGTAGTTTCAGCTGTGCGTTGATAGATCAGTCAGTCAGTCAGTCAGTCAGTCAGTCAGTCAGTCAGTCAGTCAGTCACCTTTGTCTTTTATATATTTAGATAATTTTACAATAGGTAATCAAACTATGCTATGTACAGTGTATACAGTGCTTCCACAATGAAGCTTCAAAAATGCAATACATATAATCCAACACATGTCAAGATGGGAAGACAAAGCAGACCCATTCCCGTTGGTGGCGCCCGTTCAAAAAAAGATAAAAGGGAAAACATAAAATTGAATTCTTAGTAACTAGTTACTAACTACTTATTCATTATATTAGTGTGAACATGCGCCTGAGTAACTTCCGCTAGATTTGCAGTCATGCCGCGATCGACTGGACTAATAGCCGCGATCGATCGGTTGGCCACTCGTGGTCTAGTGGTTAGCATGTTCAACTGGGGATGATGAGGTCCCGGGTTCGGTTCCCGGGTTGGACCAAGAAAAAGTATTCCGTTTTTCTGGCAAAGAAATTCTCAGTTAGAAGCCCGGAGTTAGAAAGTAGGTGGTGAGTCACCCCCGTGCCTCGGAGAGCACGTAAATCCGGTCTTGCGCCTGATCTCGTCGGTTGTTTTGGACTTCCAGCTTTTCGGACTATGAGACTGACCACCCGTGCTATTTTTTTTTTAAATATATAGACCAGCGCTTGACTGCGATCTGACCTGATGGTAAGTGAAGATGCAGCCTAAGATGGTACGCGCTTGCATAGAAGATGCCTATTCACTCTTGATTTAAAGACACCCACATTATAGTTAGTTGGAAAAACGGTAGCCGGAAGGGCATTCCAAATTTTTGCGGTGCGTATTAGGAACGAGGGAGCGAAGCGCTTGGTGCGAGATTGTGGAATTTCGATCACGTAGCGGTGCAGATTCGTACGATGTCTTGCGGCTCGGTGGTAGAATAAGTGATATACTGATTCCTACCGTTTGTTTGTATCTGCTGCTTCTGTGATCTCCTTACACATAGCCCTGGTGCGGCCGGGGTCAGCGCAGCATGGACCGGAAGCGCTGCATCGACTGCAAGCGCAGTCGGGAAGACAGTTCCGCTCATCTGGTACTTCTAGAAGCGATACAAAATTAATATCACACTTACTAATGTTATAAAGGCGAAAGTTTGTTTGTTTGTTCGTTCGTTCTTTCGTTCGTTCGTTCGTTCGTTCGCTCGCTTGCTTGCTTGCTTGCTTGGTTGTTTGTTTGCTTGCTTGCTTGCTTGTTGTTTGTTTGTTTGTTTGTTTGTTTGTTTGTTTTGTGTGTGTGTGTGTGTGTATTGTTACTCCTTCACGCCACAATCAATGAACCGATTTGGCTCAAATTTGGAATGGTGATAGCTCATACCCAGGATTAACATATAAACTACATTTTATCCCGGAAAATTAAAGAGTTCCCGTGGGAATCAGAAAACCTTTATCCACACGGATGAAGTCGCAGGCATCGAATCGTAGGTATGGTAATAAAGTTAAAAACCTAACTTTATATTCTTATAGGTTCTTATTTAGGTAGGTATAGACCTACCTAAATAAGAACCTATTTTTGTAATTAATCGCAACTTTTATAAAGATTACTTTCGCTGTTGTTATTGTAGTTTAGGTTGTTTATAGTACGTTTATCTCACGAAGTTACGGGCGCTTTACTTGTGGTTACATCATGTACATGCACATTGCGTAAGTGTGCGTGCCTGTCAGGAGCCTAGGTGGGAGCGGTCAGGCGCGAGCAAGCTCTCGCTCACACTTATACAGATACGACACACACACAACCATGAGCCACGCGCCGTCGTGAATTGCAAGATCTAAAATCGCTTACCATCTCGAATTATTCCATCCAAACTGCCTCTCTGATAGTGCTGTACTAATATTTGATGAGTATCACTATTGCTGACAGCTGGCACACCGTCCGCTTCTTGATCTCTCGCCCTTTTATATTGAGCATAAGCAACTTGACAATCAGATACTTCAGAGATAGATGATATAGACGTATCAGTAACAACCTGTTGAGATTGACAATTTTTAAGCTATTGCATAGCTTCTATCGCGGGCCTTGAGCGTGGAGACCGAATCCAGAAATTCCGTAACGAAAATAACCTGACACGGGACTCCTCTCACCGCTAGATGGCGTTGATAAAAATGCTATGCAATAGCTTTACCGCGGCAGTCCCCGAGTGCCACACGTCTTTTTATTTTTTATTCGATGACAAGATAGCCCTTGACTGCGATTTCACCTGATGGTAAGTGACGATGCAGATGGTAGCGGGCTAACTTGGAAGGGGTATGGCAGTGTACATTCAAATCAAATCAAATCAAAATTTATTTATTTCATGTAGGCCAACTTGTAGCTCTTATGACACGTCATAAATCTACCACCGGTTCGGAATGCAGATTCTGCTGAGAAGAGCCGGCAAGAAGCTCAGCAGTTGCTCTTTTCAAAAAAATTTTTTTTACAATGGTTAACAAAACTAGGCTATGCGCACAGTGTTTCCACAAAGAAGTTTCAAAAATGTACACCTACCACAACCTAACACATGTTAAGATGGGTAGGCACAAAGCAGACCCATTTCCGTTGTCCATGTCCATTTCTACACGCCATTGTGCCGGAACGCTAAATCGCTTGGCGGCACGTCTTTGATGGTAACTAGCCACGGTCAAAGCCTCCCACCAGACAAAACAATTGAAGATTATATATTCTATTTTAATCAGGAAGTTCAGAGTCACTCAGCGGGCGATGGAGAAAGCTATCCTATAGGATCTCTGCGAGATCAAATCAGGCATAAGGAAATGTATAAGTAACAAAGTTAGTGACTTTCTTAACGATATAGTTTTTTTTAAATATATTTTTAGCAAGCAAACGAGCAGGTGGGTCACCTGATGTTAAGTGATTACCGCCGCCCATGAAAATTTGTAGCACCTGAGGCACCACCAATGCGTTGCCGGCTTTTTAGGAATTTGTTGGTCCGCCCCTTGAATAACCCCATGTTGTAATTTAGTGGGAACACCGTCGCAGGAAGTTGGTTCCACAGTTTCAAAGTATGTGGAAAAGAAAGTTGCATGGATATCAATCGGCTTGGCATCCAGCTACCCACAAGATAGTGTAATAAGCTATACATTAATATTGTAATATTTTGTTACGAAAAGAGCAACTGCTGAGTTTCTTACCGGCTTTTCTCAGCAGAATCTGCATTCCGAACCGGTGGTAGATTTATGACGTGTCATAAGAGCTACAAGTTAGCCTACATGAAATAAATAAATTTTGAATTTGAATTTGAATTTGAGTAACCAACCCAAGGTACTGGAGTGGCGACCTCGTAACGAAAAGCGCTGGATTGGGAAAACCCCTAGGCTACTTGGATACGGGGTTTTCCGGGTATGATTAGTGGTTTCTGCTTAAAAAATAAATACTGTTTAAGATTATTAAAATGATAAAAAGCCCAGAATTACTTGCTGATTTTTCTCGGCCGCAAAGCATTCCGAATCTGTAGTTGATTCATTTGACCACTTAAACGCACTTCGAAGTAATAAAGTCCATTTTAATAAAAAACTTTTCTATTCAATAGAGCTTTTAAAAACCTATTTACACGGACGAAATCTATCTGAATACATAAAATGAATGACTGTTGACTGACTGACTGACTAATCTATCAACGCACAGCTCAAACCATTGAAAGGTCCGAGCTGAAAAGCATACAGATAGCTATTATGACGTAGGCATCCGCTAAAAAAAGATTTTTGAAAATTACACCCCTAAGGGGATAAAATAAGGGTAACCTGAACAAAGGCGCCGGCAAAAGCTAGTCTAGTAATAAAGTTACCGATGGTAAAACGGTGATTGATGATTTGAACTGCAATAATGTAGTCCTCTTGACATTCGCTTTGGAAGTGCCACTGGATGCAATACTTGAAGACGGTTCTAACAAACTGTTCGAGTCATCTTGCAGTGATCTTTCCTTGTGATTTACAACCGCTGTAGGTTTATCTTCACAAGCAGCTGTGAAATAGTTATTTGTGTTATATGGGGTCAAAGAAACTTTAAGCTATTGCATAGCTTCTATCACGGGCCAGCGTGGAGACCGAATCCAGAAATTCCGTAACGAAAATAACCTGACACGGGACTCCTCTACGGTGAGACGCTGGATGGCGTTGATAAAAAATGCTATGCAATAGCTTTACCGCGGCAGTCCCCGAGTGCCACACGTCTTTTTTTGTTCCCCGAGGGCGTTATTTTGAATTCAGAGCGAAGTGACGGATTTTATAGTAGAATCCTGAGCGTAGCGAGGAATTCAATTCAAAATAATTGTAGCTAAATGTAACTTATGGAGTTTGGTATAAGTACTGTTATCGTGTTAAGTATATAACTGCTGTAATCGTAATATTCGATGACCTCTCTGGCGCAGTGGTCTCGGGTTCGATTCCCGTCGGGGGCAATTTGGGAATTTATAATTTCTGAATTGTCTCTGGTCTGGTCTGGTGGGAGGCTTTGGCCGTGGTTAGTTACCACCGTCAAAGACGTCAAGCGATTTAGCGTTCCGGCACGATGGCGTGTAGAAACCGATTAGGGGTTATGGGTTGAATTTACACTGCCATAGTCCGTACCCCTTCTAAGTTAGTCCACTATTATCACTTACCATCAGATGAGATCGCAGTCAAGGACTATCTTGTCATCCACAAAAAAAAAATATCCTTACTTTTAATAGCAGTCTCCACATTATTAATAGTTGCCTCCATTTCCTTCAAAACCTCACAAAACTTCAGAATCATCTCCTGTTCATCTTTACCGAGTTTTTCGCAAATATCCGCGTCAACTTGACCGGATTTGGAATTCATGCAACAGTAGAATAGAAGGATTGAAGTCATGATGTACAACTTCTTAGGATAATCTTCGACTTCACTTAAATATCTGTATAAATAATTACTTCAATAAATAGGTATTTCGACTTCACATAAATATAGTTCTTTCAATTCACGAGGGTACACGGTTCACGGTTGTGTGTGTGTCGTATCTGTATAAGTGTGAGCAAGAGCTTTCTCGCGCCTGACCGCTCCCACCTAGGCTCCTGACAGGCACGCACACTTATAACGCCTATATCTAACGGCTAAGGGAAACGTCCAACCCCCAAAAAAGGTGAATCCAGTTAAAGGTCATATCTTGTCACCGAATAAAAACAAGCGTACCTTAGTCTGAGAATAGGAAATTTGTAACTTATAAATGGCTCCACATCGTCGGTGCAAAGTATAGCCTTATCAATGTCGTCATGGCAAATGTCCTCTTTGTATTTGTCAATGATTTGTACCAAGCAGCTGGCGCTTAGGTCGTCCACTTCATTCGGAACAACGCATTTGTCTAACTGGAAATCATATAATTAATGACGTGAGATCGGTGACTACTAAGATGTAGCGCGCTTGCTTAGAAGATGCTTATTCACCCTTTGGGTTAAGAAGAAAAACGGAAACCAAGAAGGGCATTCCATATGGAAAGGCCAAAATGGAATGGACTATTATAATGTGCCGTGTGCGGCAATATATTCAATCGAATATAGTTGTAGATTTGTATGTGCGTTCTTAAATAAAAGAGTTTCTTAAATAAATAGTCTCCTTTTCGATGGGTCACAACTTCAGCAGCATCCCTAATTTTTTGGAGCTCATCATCATGTCCTTGTCCTTTTCCCACGCTATGTGGGGTCGGCACAACATGTCTTTTTCTTCCACTCACTTCTATCATTCGTCAACTCATTATCTACTCCTCTTACACGTATATCCTCTTTCACACAGTCCATCCATCTCTTTTTTGGTCTTCCTCTACTCTTTTGCCCTTCTACAAGCATATTTAACATTCTTCTACTAATATGGTTTTCTTCCCTCCTCATTACATGCCCATACCACGCGAGTCTATTACTCCTCATCTTTTCGATTACTGGCGCTACTTTCAAACTTCCTCTTATATACTCATTCTTTATCTTATCCATTCTTGTCACACCACACATCGATCTCAACATACGCATTTCGGTAACATGTACTCTTCTAAAATCCGTTCCTTTTACCGCCCAACATTCTGAACCATACAATGTGACAGGTCTAACAACCTCTAATTTTTCGGAAATCAAAACCAAAATCTAATTTTTCGGAGCTGTGTGGGTTTTAAGCAATTTAATATCATTAGGACTCATCTTGGGGAAACCTGCATGCATATGAGTTTTCCATATATTATCATCATCACGCAACCCATGAACGGCTCACTACTGAGCGCACGTATTTTCTTTTATTCGATGACAAGATAGCCCTTGACTGCGATCTCACCTGATGGTAAGTGGCAGTCTAAGATGGTAGCGGGCTAACTTGGAAGGGGTATAGCAGTGTAAATTCAACCCATACCCCTAATCGGTTTCTACACGCCATCGTGCCGGAACGCTAAATCGCTTGACGGCACGTCTTTGACAGTAGGGTGGTAACTAGCCACGGCCAAAGCCTCCCCCCAGACCAGACTAGAGACAATTTAGAAATTATAAACTCCTAAATTTCCACCGCCGGGAGTCGAAACCGAGACCTCCCAGTTATAAGACCACAGCGCTCACTACTGCGCCAGGGAGGTCGTCGGAAGTCTCCTCTCAGAGAAGAGATATAAGCCGTAGTCCACCACACTGGCCCAATGCAATTAAGTTTTACACAGTTTTTATAAAGAAAATTGGTAAATACCCAGGTTATTAACAATTGCGTCCATTTTAATTCATATTTTTCCATTTCGTCTTGATTTTATCGAAATAAGTTTCTTGGGATCTTTAGATAAAAAAACCTCTTCTCGCTGTAAAACAAGGAATATACATGAATTATACTCCAAACGAATGTAATCACTCCGATTATACTAAACTCTCTAGTAAAATATATTTGACTGATACTGTAATCAAATCAAGAAATAATGATTTTATTCGATTCATATTTCTATGGCATTTCTTAATGGCCATCAACACTGAGTATATAATCACCACAATGTTTGTCATCAAGACGATTGTCTATTTATTGATTATATTCTCAGTGATTGTCATTGAGTATATAATAATCATTACGTTGTAATGATTGTCAATTTCCGAGAATATTTATTTCCTACTTCCATGATATTTTAAGGATATCACTACTTAGTACAAAACAAAGTCGCTTCCCGCTGTCTGTCTGTCCCTATGTATGGATAGATTTTTAAAACTACGCTACGGATTTTGATGCGTTTTTTTTAATAGATAGAGTGGTTCAAGGGGAAAGTTTATATGTTTAATACGTGCCTAATATAGTAGAGAAACACTGACAATTTTAGAGGTTTCTATAAACGTGATGTCGTAAATAAACACATTTTTTTGCGCTTACATTGCAAACACCCTACGAAATAGATCAAAATAATGTACTACAGTATTGTACACCTAAAAAGGTTTACAAAAAAGTCCGCGATGGTATATGTCTATCTCTTAGGGATAACCCATGATGACCATTTTTTACTTTTTAGAGAGCCAGAGAATCGTCTGTAGAGCTTGAGGCTCGCCTCAGCCAGGATAGGGATAGACACTGTTGTATATGAAGACATTCACCTAAATAATAAAAAAAAGACGTGTGGCACTCGGGGACTGCCGCGGTAAAGCTATTGCATTGCATTTTTTATCAACGCCATCTAGCGGCTCACCGTAGAGGAGTCCCGTGTCAGGTTATTTTCGTTACGGAATTTCTGGATTCGGTCTCCACGCTGGCCTGCGATAGAAGCTATGCAATAGCTTAAAAGAAGAAATCAAATTCTATTGCGATTATCTCTCGACGGATTACTAGACTAGTGGTTTTGTGGTTACAATCGCTTATGATTGTACCTACATAAGAGGTAATAGACATTGATCATTGTTCATGTTAACCACATTGTTAAAGTGATACTCTATTGTATTTGGGTGAAGGTTTTTTTTTTATCGGCCGTGTGAAGTGTCCGTTTTTCTATCGAGGATATAATATATTTTTGGATGAACTTGCACTTGTCTGTTTGTCTGTCTGTCAGAGCCTTTTCTCCTGAAGTAAAGAAAATAACTACATCAAAAATAATACTTACCATGTAGAGTTCTGCATAGTAAACTTAACTAAACAAGCCTAAATAATTTTCCCTTTCTATCAGTTTATTTGAATAAAAAAAAGACTTGTGGCACTCGGGGACTGCCGCGGTAAAGCTATTGCATAGCATTTTCCGCTAGATGGCGTTGATAAAAAATGGGCCATCTAGCGGCTCACCGTAGAGGAGTCCCGTGTCAGGTTATTTTTGTTACGGAATTTCTAGATTCAGTCTCCACGCTGGCCCGCGATAGAAGCTATGCAATAGCTTAAAAAATTCTATTCTATTAGGTAAGTAGGTATCTATTCGCATCTATCTTAAGACTTTCTTAACTTAGCCCCTGCCGGTAACCAAACCCAGGTCCTTCAACGACAAAACTACAGCGCTTTTTGTTAGGGAGGTCGCCGTTAGTATTATCTAACTGTTATTTAAAACATGCCCATTAAAGATACTTTATCAAACATAAAATTATTTGCCTAATGAAACTTTGATAGCGCCGAGTGGGGTCAGCCATTAAAACAAAATTTAAATTGACCAATTAATAAGAGTGTATTAACACATATCTGTAAATTGTTGTGTAATTGTACATACTGCTATATATTTTTTGACCTAGTGGGGGGTCTGTCAACACTGCGCTTTCCGCTGCGGGGTCGCCACTCACCACTCCTTAGGACCCCAATGAACATGAGTTCTTGGAACTATCTGCCCCGCCCATTTTCATTTCAGCTTAACGACGTCCCTGATGGTGTGGTGAACGCTGTGGTCTTATAACTGAGAGGTCTCGGGTTCGATTCCCGGCGGGGGCCATTTGGGAACTTATAATTTTTAAATTGCCTCTGGTCTGGTCTGGTCTAGGCTTTGGCCGCGGCTAGGTACTACCCTACCGTGCCGCCAAGCGATTTAGCGTTCCAGCACGATGGCGTGTAGAAACCAATTAGGGGTGTGGGTTAAATTTACACTGCCATATCCCTTCCAAGTTAGCCCACTACTATCTTAGACTGTATCGTCACTTACCATCAGGTGAGATCACAGTCAAGGGCTATCTTGCTATCTTGTCATCGAATAAAAAAAAAGCACGCATCTCGGACTTTTCAAATCAAAGATGCGAGTTTTTTTAAACCATGGGCTTTCCGAAAAAAAGACCTACATTAACCATTAGGCTAGGATATCGTTAGGTCATTGGCCAGTTTAAGTCAGAGTGGAAGGGGAATAATTAGTCACAGTTTTTTCTTTAAATTTAAGTCGCACGACCTCCTAACTATTACATTGACACAGACAGAATTACGTATTTCCATTATATAATTGGCGACCGTGAATGGCGAAGTATTTGATAATAAAAAGTGATTGTTATACTAATCTCGCTCGAGCGTAGTGCGTACGTGACATAAACTCAATGCTATAGGCTTGAGATACGGGTGTTAGAATAACACCAAGAAGAGGAGAAACGTTAGGTATTATATCCATCACTAGCTTTAACCCGCGGCTTCGCTCACGTTAGGTTCGATTTTTTAACCCCCTATTTAACCCTCTTGGGGTTGAAATTTTCCAAAATCCTTTCTTAGCGGATGTCTACGTCCTAACAGCTACCTGTATGCCAAATTTCAGCTCGATCGGTCCAGTGGTTAGAGCTGTGCGTTGATAGATCAGTCAGTCAGTCAGTCAGTCAGTCAGTCAGTCAGTCAGTCAGTCAGTCAGTCAGTCAGTCAGTCAGTCAGTCACCTTTGCCTTTTATATATTTAGATAAACTAGAAACGCCATGGTGTCGCCTGCGCAAAGTTCAGAAATCCTTTGTGGGCTTGAGTGTACACTTATATAATACTAGCTGTTGCCCCCGCGACTTCGTCCGCGTGGAATTAGATTTTGGGGTGGAATTTTCAAAAACTGTGACACACGTACTTCTTTATTTTTAACTAAAAGCTCAAATACCAACTTTGATGGAAACAGCTTGAAAAATGACGGAGTTTCATATAAACTTCCATCCCCTATTTAAACCCCTTAGGGGTTGAATTTCCAATAATCCTTTCTTAGTGTGCGCCTACGTCATAAAAGGAACCAACTGTAAAAATTTCAAGTTTCTCACTTCAGTAGTTTAGGCTGTGCGTTGATATCTCAGTCAGTCAGGACTTTGAATTTTATATATATAGATGGTTCCGAAGGAATTACTGGATTTCCCATTGCACAAATTTAAACAATGCTTAAAGACATAGGTATTTTTTATATCGTGGTTATTACAAAAGTGACTTCCTTAATGACAAAGTTGCATGGAATCAATTGGTGTGACTTTCTTAAAGACAAAGTTGCATGGAATCAATCGGCTTGGCATCCTGCTACCCACAATTGAGAAGTAAGGTAATAGTACATTACTGCCGCGGCCAGCAAAAGCCCGGACGCGGGTTCAACTCCCGGTTCGGGCAAATTCTCATTACTAGCCCGGAGTTAGGAAGTTGGCGGTGAGTCACCCCCGTGCCTCGGAGAGCACGTAAAGCTGTCGGTCCTGCGCCTAACCTCTTTCCGGTTGTGTCGGTTTTCCGTCTCATCGGACTGTGAGAGTGAGGGAATAGAGAGTGCACCTGTGTGCGCACACACTTGTGCACTATAATATCTCCCGCGCCGATGGCTAATCTCTGTGGAGATTGGCCGCCGTGGCCGGATTCAGTCGGGAGGACATTATCAAACAATCACAGACAGAAGCTCTCAGTAACACTGTGACATATTTTTTTTTGTTTTTTTTTTAAAGAATATCAGCCAAGCTGAACTTGATTTTACTCTCCTCTCCCCTCCAAATAAGTGAAAACTTGTGTAAGGAGTGGGTACGACAATAGTGCAACGGGTGGGGCTCGAACCTGCGACTTTTCAGTTTTCGGTCTGCACCTTTACCGTTGGGCTGTTGAGGCTTAGGCATATTTTCCGAAATTAATATTCAACAAACCCAATAACTTTGAAACAATAATTATTTTGTTCGTTTCATGATAGATTGAGAATTAAAGGCTAGAACACACATTCGGCCGGCCTTCGACTGGTGGGAGGCTTTGGCCGTGGCTAGTTACCACCCTACCGTCAAAGACGTATCGCCAAGCGATTTAGCGTTCCGGCACGATGGCGAGTAGAAACCGATTTCGGATATAGGTTGTTTGTACACTGCCATACCCCTTCCAAGTTAGCCCGCTACCATCTTAGATTGCATCGCCACTTACAATCAGATGAGATCGCAGTCAAGAACTATCTTGTCTTTTTTTTTTAAAGAATTTTAGCCAACCTGAAGTTGACTAATATCCTCCTATCCCCTCCAAATAAGCGGGCAGCTTGTCTTAGGAGTGGGTACTACCATAGTGCAACGGGTGGGATTCGAAGCTGCGACCTTACAGTTTTCAGTCCACACCTTTAACCGTTGGGCTATTGAGAATAAAAAGAAAAAAAGACGTGTGGCACTCGGGGACTGCCGCGGTAAAGCTATTGCATAGCATTTTTTATCAAAGCCATCTAGCGGTGAGAGGAGTCCCGTGTCAAGTTATATTCGTTACGGAATTTCTGGATTCGGTCTCCACGCTCAAGGCCCGCGATAGAAGCTATGCAATAGCTTAAAAACAAAAACCATGTCTGATATTTTCTCTTTGCTGATGTCTGCTACAGGCCTTAAACTCGCGTTTTCCTTTAAATTAATTTTGCAACTAAAGAGCTTCTGAGAAATTCAATAAGCGGTTCGTTAAATACGGTTTTTTCCGATGTCAATACCTGCGTAAGTAGAGAGGTACCTATTTGGTTTTATTACCCATTTTTTCTATTTTTTTTATTCGATGTCAAGTAAATTGGCTCTTAATTGGATTATTATTGATTATTGCAAAATCTCGCTCATTTTCCGTGATAAAAAGTAGCCTATGTGTTAAACCAGACTATAATCTATGTCTGTACCAAATTTCAGCGAAATCGGTTCAGTCGTTGCGGCGTGATTGAGTAACAAACATCCATCCATTCACACATCCAAACTTTCGCATTTATAATATTAATAATTAATAATTAATAATAGGATATTTAATTTTATCAACTTAACAAAAGTATTATATTCTGTAACAGTAACAAACTAAATTTTTCTTATATTTGATAACCCCTAGAAAAGATAAAAACTAGATAACCTAACGCCTACTTACATAACAATATTATTTTATTCTACAAGTAAATATATTTGTTACTCTAGTTATCTATTAGTATTACGTAATGTTATTAATATTAAATGGATGAACAAGTGTTTTTGTTTGTTGGTTTGTCCTTCGATCACGCAGTCCTTTGACGTTCGGGAATAGGTCGTAACCACGTACTTCTACGTACATTTATATCGATGTACATTGTACGTAGTGTATAAATGTACTACGAGTAGGTACATTTATACACTACTTGCTACATCATCACTTTTTAATAATATAAATGAAAATAACTTAATAAACAGCTGACCACTGCTAATTAATTTAGCTTTTAATTTAATTAATTTAGCTGACCACTTACAAAAATATTTTGACGCTTGCTAACCTGAATATTCTGCTTACAGTTTAGATAATTTATACTTATAATAAAACTGTAACGGGACGAATTCTGTATATTAAATATATTTTGAAAATTTTAATCGGAGGATGCCTTCGACATAACTTCTTGCGGATAGTAGCAAATCACTCAAAACTTTTCCTACGCGGATGAAGTCGCGGAAATCAGCTAGTAGACGTAGTAGTAAAGGTATATTCTTCGATCTCTGAAAAAAAAAAGATTTTCTAGCATGTAACATGTAACACCTTGTATTCTGTGACCATTTCTTACCTATCAAACAAGAATTTTCCATCATAAAACTGTTAATCACAACAACAATTATTACATATCATATAAATAATATTCGATATTGAATAATTAGTATTGTGCTATATTACACAATATTAAAAAAGTCATTACATTTCAGTGGCGAACCCTCTATACAAGCCCAAAAGCCCGGCTTGCCCTAATATTAATTCTGTATTAGGCAGATTATTAATAATTTTAATTTCACTCACTAAAATTAATGGATCGATTTAAATTACGTATTTAAATTTCGCGCGTCACCGCGTTATTCGAACTATCGGATATAACCACAGGATATAACGGACTACGGAGATAGTGACCTTGAAGTGTGTCGACCGAACCACGCAACGCAAGCCGCGAGTGTGAGAGGGAGGACCGTGGCTTTGGGTCACACCGCTCTAACCCGCCTGTAACCTATGCAAATTGCGATCTATATAAATATAAATCGTATATCTCGCATTGGGAAGTTTACAAGCTGGCTTGCTTATAAACCGTCTAAGTTAAGAAGTCCCCGGGAATTACTAATTATATATACTGTCATGAGACTTTCTTTCGGGTCGCATTATTTAGTTATTTCGCTTCTTGTTGTGCGTGACTTGTCGTTATTGAATTAAAATTACATTATTTGTGTTTTTTTGTATAAAATGAGTTCAGATAAAAGTAATATTGTTCCATGTGATGATTTAAAGTGTGTGCAATTGTTTATTGGGAAAAACAAGGTAAACTTAACTTTTGAACGAAAAAAATATCTTATAAATTCTCCAAAACCTACTCCAGACTTGTGTATTTCACAAATTAGTAAAGGTCATAACAGACAATTTAACAGATCCGTGTACAAAACGAAATGGATAGTTGGTTGCTCACATACTAATAAATTATATTGTTGGTGTTGCATATTTTTTTCTAAGGAAACTAACGTTTGGAATATGAATGGCTATGATGATTTAAATAATTTATCTGGTGCTATAAAAAGACATCAAAATTCCCAAAATCATTTGAGTTCCGTTATTTCATTTTGCAATTTCGGAAAACAACGCATCGAAACTTCTTTATCTCGCCAATTGGCAAATGAAATTTCAAACCATAATTCGCGCGTAGAGCACAATCGTAGTGTTTTTCAAAGATTAACTGATATTGTTTGTCATTTAGCGCAACAAGAACTGCCTTTTAGAGGTCACGATGAGTCAATAAGCTCATTAAATAAAGGCAATTTTTTAGAACTTGTATCGTTACTATCGAAGTACGATTTAGTTTTAGAACAACATATGCAAAATCAACAAAGCAGCAAATCAGGGCCGAGTTATTTATCTAACAAAATTCAAAATGATATAATTCATTCTGTAGCTGATGTTATGAAGTCTCACATCGAGTTCGAGATCAGTAAGACACAATTTGTTTCGGTTATTATTGACGAAACACCCGATGTTAGTAATAGAGAGCAGTTGTGCGCAATTCTCAGATATTACTCTGATAATGAAATTAATGATCGCTTTTTGGGTTTTATTGATGTGTCTGAAAGTCGTACATCAGACACTCTTTCCAAAATTATTTTAGAAATTCTAAATAAACACAAATGCACTGAAAAACTTGTGGCTCAGAGCTACGATGGTGCAAGTGTAATGTCAGGTACTAGAAATGGAGTCCAATCCAAAATAAAAGAGATTTGTCCACAAGCAATATACATTTGGTGTAATGCACATATTTTGAATTTAGTTTTGTCTAAATCATGTGGACGGATTGGCGAGGTCAGCTCATTTTTTTCAGCCCTTCAGGCTCTTGTTACTTTTTTTAATAATAGTACCAAACGAGCTGCTTTTTATGATACACACTGTAAAAAAAAATACCTAACGCTCCAGCAACTCGCTGGACCTACTCATCACGTACAGTGAATGCAGTTTTTGATGAAAAGAATAATCTCATTGATTTGTTTTCTGAGATTTGCGACAACCCTCAAAATTGGGACGGTGATACGATTTTAGCCGCGGAAAATTTTTGCAATTTGTTGCGATCTTTTAATTTCAATTTTTTCCTCTCACTTTTCCATGAAATATTTGCCAGAACAGACTGCTTGTACAATATAATTCAAAAATCACAAGTAGACGTTGGTTATTGTACCAACAAAATAAAAGAGTTTCAGTCATGGTTATGTACGGAATACCGTGCTAAATTCGATAATATTTATGAGAATACATTGCAAAATAACTCGGCGCCTCGTTTGCGACGCAATATTGTTTGTGCTAGGACGGAATATAAACGGCTCTACATTCAAGTAATTGATAACATATCCTCTGAAATTAACGATCGTTATTCGGAAATTTTTAAAATACGATTTTTCCAGTTGCTTAACAACAAACTTTTCGACAAATACAAGTCAAATTTTCCAACAGATGCATTAGATTCATTATTTGATATTTACGCGAATCATTTCGATCGGCAAACTTTGAAAAACCAATTAATTTGCTTATATTCTTCCCCCGAGTTGAAGGAACTCAATGTTTACGAGTTAATAGACTTTATTAATGAAAATAGTCTCGAAGATTCCTTCACTCAACTGTTAAAGCTAGCTTTTCTAGTCGTAACAATTCCGGCTACTAGTTCTTCCGCCGAACGTGCGTTTTCCTCTTTAAAGCGAATTCACACATATTTGAGAAATACACAAGGACAAGAGCGCCTTTCAGATCTATCAATGATCGCTATTGAAAAACGTTTGTTAATAAAACTAAAACGTTCAACGACATTTTATTCCGATGTAATAAAATCGTTTTTGCAGAAAGATAGACGTTTTGATTTGGAATATAAATAACTAGACTAGATGAGTCCCGCGACTTCGTTCGCGTGGATTAAGGTTTTTTATTCCCGCGGGAACTCTCTTATTTCCCGAGATAAAAAGTAGCCTATATGTTATTTAAGACTATAATCTATCTCTGTGCCAAATTTCAGCCAAATCGGTTCAGTCGTTGCGACGTGATTGAGTAACAAACGTACAAACTTTCGCATTTATAATACTAGACTAGACTAGACTAGATGATACCCGCGACTTCGTTCGCGTGGATTAAGGTTTTTATTCCCGCGGGAACTCTCTTATTTCCCGGGATAAAAAGTAGCCTATGTCCTATTCCAGACTATAATCTATCTCTGTGCCAAATTTCAGCCAAATCGGTTCAGTCTTTGCGACGTGATTGAGTAACAAACATACAAACTTTCGCATTTATAATATTAATAATTAATAATAATAGAATTAAATAGTATAGGATTTGTTTTAAATTTTTCTTTGTTTTGATCTTTTTATAAAGCAGCACACTTTAAGACATCACGCAGTCATCTACACAAGAAGCGGCAAACGGCTTTTTTCAAAGCCACAGTAGGTATGCCATTGCTGACATGTTTTAATTCTGTCTAGTAGTAGTATGCCTTCTGTGTGCTTTGTGGAGCTCACCAAGACAACATAAGTAAATAAAAGAAGACGGAAACGCCTGGCTTGCCTATGTTTGAACCCTACGGCACGCCACTGTTACATTTATATAGCGAAGAAAAAATTACGCACGGACCATTTTAACTCGCGCCATCGTCTTCGACGCCGGACTTTTGAAAAGTTTTTTTTTTCCTTTTTCAGACGACGCGACGGCATAATCGCATAATTCCGTTCCATATTTTTTTACGATTATAATATCAATCACGGATTACCTTGGCCGTAACTTCGTTGGAAAACAGGTTCCCCGCTCCAATAATTGCCTCCATTGCCACAAGTAGAGTCTTATTTTGTTCTCTGTCAAAGTGACGTTGAAAAGCGCGCGAAACGGGCTGAATCCGCGCGTTCCGAATTCGAAAATTTAAAAAGTGAGGATGAAGGAGCTCGTGTCTACCAGCCAGTGCTTGGAAAACAATGGGAATGGATCGATCATCATCGCGAAGAACGGAAAGAAAAATGGAGACAGTAAGTTTTTTTTTATAAACAGACATTTTTTTTTCAGCTCAACAAGCCAAGGTCTAAGGATATCGAAAGTGGGCAAACATAATATTGTGTTATATTTAAATTATTACGGCAGTAAAATATCAAGATATCTTTAGATGGAGTGAAAATACTCGTATTTTTATCACAAAATATCATAATAATAACAAAACAGTTTCTACTCGGACATATTTACGAGTATTAATTGTTTGAAATCAAGGTAACAACGATCGCAAGTTTATTTGCTACCAAAAATGACTTAAAGCCTACATTGTGAACGTGGTTTAGCAACAAAAGAAACTTTGTATTCAAAGCCAAGTCCGTTGTCACGTTGCTTGCGCAATCTGCGGAAACCCTTAATTAAATTGAAACAAACTATAAAACATTACTTGTAATGGCTAATTCGTCGCCCACTGTTAAAGAAATCTCTTTTAAGGACTTCCACAGATCTCGGTCTTGCGCCGTCTGTATCTGTGGGCTCCTTGCGACTCTTCTGATGTTGTCGTTACTTAAAGATAAAATTAAAATAAAAATCCTATTGAACCTTCTGATTTTATCGGAGACCTTCAAGAGGTCATCATGATAATATAAATTAATTTAGTTTTAGTTAGTTACTAATTAATTAGTTATTAATTATTCTTGTATCATCAAATCGTTCAAAATGAAAGGAAAACACGTGTTAAGGGTCCGGTCATACTTCCATGGCCAAACTACCTCAGGTTAAATAGAGTTGCCACAAACTTACTATAATATACAGCATTGTACTGTATTTCCGATCTATATACTATACTGTTGAAAAAGCATTTTATTTATTTTTATTTTTTATGTGCATATAAGGAATTACAAGACAAAGCATATATTAGAAGAAGTAGACATAGGTGAAACTTATCTCTAAAAAAAGAAATGCCTTCCAACTTCCCTTGAAAGTAAGGTGAAATTATAGAGTGGTATAGGTCAAAAATGTACATCACTACATTTACTATATTACCTACTATATAATATAAATATATAATAAACTACATAATCATAAAATACATAAATACATATGAATACATATAAAGTACGCAACAAAAGAAGTTTAAAAACTGGACCTAACCCGACTACGGAAAATTATATGTGCCATCCTTCATATTCATTTTGTTCATATACATATAAAGGTGAAAATTCTTTTTACAAATCCTACCTCAAACGCCACTACAAAGTATATGAATTGTGCCTGTAGAATTTGAAGAGTTCCCTTGATTTCTCCATGATCCCATCATCAGATCCTGACCTGATGACAATGGGACAACTTGGGAAGTATACCCTTTCAAACAAAAAAAGAATTTTCCAAATCGGTCGGTTGTAATTTATTATTTATAAGTATGAGCATTTAGTCGTATAGTTATCATAGGGCAGACGTTTGTCTGACCAATCATCCGAATTTAGCAATCACAGGAAAACAATATTTTGAGATGGTAATAGCTCAAGGTATCTATTGCATTCATGTGCCGGTAGGACATTCCTAGACAATAGAAGTATTTCTTCAATCCTACTTACTTAAGAATTCTAGTTATAAATAATTGATTAGCTTTATCGGACAAGGTCGAAAAATCCAGTTTATTGGATGCTAGATAACGTTAGCGAGAAACGGTTAAGTTGTCGCAGAGATTAGTAAGATAAAATCTTAATGCTCTAAGGATGAAATTAGGATGAAATAGATTTTTTTTAAAGAATATTAGCCAAGTTGAACTTGACTTATATCCTCCTCTTCCCTCCAAATAAGCAAAAAGCTTGTGCAAGAATGAGAGTTCTAGTATTGAACATTGGTCAAAACTTTAAAAATTGTTAAAGTTTACAAAGAAAGAATCTGGAGATTGAAGAACTTGTGGCCGAACCCAATATTATTGGAGAATATAAATCGGCAAGACTCCGCTGGCTCGGACACCTGGAGAGAATGGGAGAGGATCGTGCTGTAAGGAGAGCATACTTGGGTCGCCCAATAGGAAAACGCCCCGTTGGACGACCCAGGTATCGCTGGGTGTACGAAGTGACAGAAGACCTGCAAGCTTTCAATACACCCGATTGGCGTGAAGAATGCAGGACAGGCATGAGTGGCAATTTCTGGTATCGGAGACCAAGATCCTCTTTGGGTCACTGAGCCAGCGAAGTAACTAAGTAAGTTAGTAAAAGTACTAGACTATACAGCATTGTAAAGTCGATATCTCCTGAGGATGCTCCGGTGTTGGGGCGAAACGTGCGTCGAGAGTAGTATAAAATTCTTGTGTGGTGATGCATGTGAGTGGTGGTGGCATTGCTTGCTTGAGAACTTGGCTTTCTTGTTTGGTTGGGGAGGTAAGCAGTGCTTTTTTTTATATGAATAGCGGGCAAACGAGCTGGCGGGTCACCTGATCTAAAGTGATTACCGCCGCCCATGAACACTTGTAGTACCAGAGGCACCACCGATGCGTTGCCGGCTTTTCAGGAACTTATTGGTGCACCCCTTGAATAACCCCATATTGTAATTAAGTGGGAACACTGTCGAAGGGAGAAGATTCCACAATTGCTTAGCTTGTAACTTGCATGTTTGACCATACAGATTTTTTCTGTTGGCGGATTATAGCAAAACTAGCTTTTGCCCCTACGACTTCGTCCGCGTGGAATTAGGTTTTGGGGTGGAATTTTCAAAAACTGTGACACACGTACTTCTTTATTTTTAACTGAAAGCTCAAATACCAACTTTGATGGAAACAGCTTGAAAAATGACGGAGTTTCATATAAACTTCCATCCTCTATTTAAACCCCTTAGGGGTGGAATTTCCAATAATGCTTTCTTAGTGTGCGCCTACGTCATAAAAGGAACCAACTGTAAAAATTTCAAGTTTCTAACTTCAGTAGTTTAGGCTGTGCGTTGACATCTCAGTCAGTCAGTCAGTCAGTCAGGACTTTGAATTTTATATATATAGATAACTCTAACCTTTTCTTGCTAACCATGAACTTCCGTAAAGTTTATTTGGTGGTTGAGAATTAGGCTCTTAAAAGTAGCTCTTTTCATAGAATTGTCGGGGTTTTCATACGCGGATGTATATACCGGATATGTTACAGTTTATAATTTGTCACATCTAGAAAAACCCACTGTAAGGTATTCAAGGATATACCTATAACCTACTGATACGTAGGTTGTTAGTGTAACTACCTTAGGTAGGTATAGGTTTGATTTGTTCTTGCATTAAGAATATGTTTATTTTTACAAACAAAACATATAACTAAAATCAGTGGTGAGCGCCGTTGTCTCTTAACTGGGAGGTCTCGGGTTCGATTCCCTGCGGGGGCAATTTGGGAATTCATAATTTCTATGACACGATGGCGTGTAGAAACCGATTAGGGGATGTGGATTGAATCTACACTGCCATACCCGTGCCAAGTTAGCCCGCTATCATCTTAAACTGCATCGTCACTTACCATCAGGTGAGATCGCAGTAAAGGAATATCTTTTCAACGAATAAAAAAGCTACTTATAATTAAAAAAAATTAAAAACTCGACTGCCCAGCCAAAAAAACGAACTAAAAGGTTAAATACTACAATCATTATTACCTTTGAAATCTTATTCACATTTTTAAATGATATCTTTTTGTGAATCACTGGATATTGAACTATAGTGTTATATATTTTTGGAATCTACTCATCATTTTCTAGATGATGATTATGGATACATATATATACTTACTTAATCTTATTTTCGAATATTTTTTTCAACTTTAGTCTTTAATGCGGGACCATGGTTACCCCATCAATTTTTTTTTTAATTTCACTAGCCTATGTCACCCGGATTAAGCTAAGGATTTTAACGATGCCTGATTCATCAAAATCGGTTTAGGTGTATAGAAGTTATGGTGGAAAATAGAAACTCACATACATACATGAACCCTGAAAACAATATACACCTTTTTTCCAGGCAGTCCTATAAAAAAAGACAACAGTTGTCTATGATCACGCCTTGTTAATCATTGTGATTAATAAGCATGAAGTGATGTAGAGGTTATTTGCAAATTTCTGCTTAGTTAGGTTCGTACAGCTTGTAATGGTCTAATTACCATCAAGGCTCGTTGTCCATAATACGTATTGTAAGGCACCCGCCTTCAATCTTCTAAAAGTCTATACTTATGAAAAGACTTGTTTCTGCCCGCTGCTTCGCTTCGATTTCTCAAAACCATAGTTTTTTTAAGCTATTGCATAGCTTCTATCGCGGGCCAGCGTGGAGACCGAATCCAGAAATTCCGTAACGAAAATAACCTGAAACACCGAAAAGGAGTTCCTCCTTTACGGTGAGCCGCTAGATGGCGCATTTTTTATCAACGCCATTTAGCGGTGAGCCACTAGATGGCGTTGATAAAAAATGCTATGCAATAAGCTTTACCGCAGCAGTCCCCGAGTGCCACACGTCTTTTTTTAATTTCATTTTTTGTCTATACCCTAGTTTCAGTTAGGTACCTACTAACATTAGTTATAAGTACAAGATTGTCTACTAACAAAATGAGCCTCAGTTGACTACAAACAAAGGAATTATTATTATTATTAATAATACATAACAATAAAACAAATCCGGATGCAGAAAGGTCCGTTCGCGTCGTAGAACTCCGTAAGTAAGAGGTCAATGTAATTTAATTATGCTTATTTTAAGACCTGAACTTGACTGTCGACTCGCCCGCACGCATTTATCATGTTTTGCGCAATATTGCTGAGTATATTCGCAGGGTCGTAGCCAGTGCCTATAGATAAAGGGGGTTAACGCGCGATTCTTATATTTTGTATTAACTAGTTGATCCCCGCTACTTCGTCCGTGTAGATTTAAAGAATAGAATAGAATATTTTTAAGCTATTGCATAGCTTCTATCGCGGGCCTTGAGCGTGGAGACCGAATCCAGAAATTCCGTAACGAAAATAACCTGACACGGGACTCCTCTACGGTGAGCCGCTAGATGGCGCATTTTTTATCAACGCCATGTAGCGGTGAGCCGCTAGATGGCGTTGATAAAAAATGCTATGCAATAGCTTTACCGCGGCAGTCCCTGAGTGCCAAACGTCTTTTTTTTTAATATTTAATGACAAGAGAGCCCTTGACTGCGATCTTACCTGATGGTAAGTGACCCAGTGAGTGGTAAGATCGTAGCGGGCTAATTTGGAAGGGTTCTGGCAGTGTAAATTCAACCCACACCCCTAATCGGTTTCTACACCCCATCGTGCCGGAACGCTAAATAGCTTGGCGGCACGTCCCTGACTGGCCAAGGCCTTAGGCCTTTGCTCTGCTCTGGTCTGTCTCTGATCTGGTCTGGTGGGAGGCAACAATTCAGAAATTATAAATTCCCAAATTGCCCCCGCTGAGAATTGAACCCGAGACCTCCCACTTATAAGACCACAGCGCTCACCACTGTGCCAGGGAGGTCGTCAAAACTAAATAAACATTTACTTTTGCTTTCGAATTGTCAAGTGAATCTATCACTGGTTCGGTATACACAAACATACATACACACATACATAGAGTGTTAAAATCATAACCCTGCCTTTTAGTTTTGCTAGAGTCGGGTATAAAATCATATCTAGCTACCCCCATTTAAAAATCCCTGGCTGCGGCTCTGAATGTTTATAATAATTAGTAATTACTTCTCGTGTCGTATATAATGTAATAATAATTAGTTATTGCATTACATTATCTAGTTGCTAGTAGGTAGCGTGCATCGATGATTTTGTAGTTTTGTTTACAATGTTGCCATTTCTATGACTGAGGGTGCATCCACACATTTTCGTGTCAATATCAAAATTGAAAAAAATCTTCTCCATTAAAATATCTATTTTTCTTTGTTTCATTATTATTTTAAAAAATATTAAATAGTAATAAAAATTAAAACTATGAATCTAATCTACATTACACAATCACATATACTTTATCTACGTTACTCATCATATTCCTTTAGTTGATAGTCTGTAAATCTCTTCCCTATTTAAAAAAATATATATATAATGATTAATATATATAATTATGATGATTGATTATTTATTATTCTGATGAGTAGAATGTGAAATAATTCTGCATGCCTCTCTCCTTCATACTATAATACAAAATTGAGCCTTTTGCTGAAATTATATTTATTTAATTTCTCATTAATTGATATTGTTTAATTAACATTAAAATAATAACCGAAATATTATAAAACTTAAATAAATTAAAACTACTACTTAAATAATACTAATTCTAAATTAAAACTAAAATACAAAAATATAAAACTAAATTCTAAATTAAAACAATTAAAAAATAAAAGTGTCGTGTGATGCAGTTTGTTACGTTCCCTCTAATATGGTCGAGCGAAGCCTTTTGCTTAGTATTATGAAAATAAATTTTATATCTTCAACTATTTTATGTACATATTCATATGTATTAGGTACATAAGCGAAGTAAGGTACGAGCATAAGCTCGTGACTTGGTCCGCGTGGAAGTTTTTAAAAGTCCCGCGGGTACCCTCTGTTCCTCTTAAATAAAAGGTAACCTTAGTCACTCTTCAAGTCAACTATACCCACGCAAAAAATCACGTCAATCTGACTGAATAAACAAACACTTTTGCATTCATAATATTAGAAAGAAATAAAAAAAACTACAGAAAAGAAAAAACTATTTGGTAAAACTGTTATTTTGTTACTAATGATAACCGATACGAGTACTTTCACCGACATATATTACCGAAAAGATAGTATCAAAAAGAAAGTATCGAGTATGTGATCGCATTTGCTCGGCTCATATATTTTTTATTTATGCGACGCAATAAAAGCTGTAACGACTTTGGCTTCCATTTTACAAATCCGTATTTTGAATCCCAGGTCTATAACTTTTCAGAATTATGCGTGTTTTAAGCAATTATCGCTCACTTTTACGATTGAATCCTGCATCTCTGAGAGATCCTCGTGATATTTTTTATTCAATGACACAACAGTCCTTGACTGCGATCTCATTTGATGGTAAGTGAAAATGCAGTCTAAGATGGTAGCGGGCTAACTTGGAACGGTTATAGTAGTGTACATTCAACCCATACCCCTAAATGTTCTCAAAAGCGTGTAAAATCTTCTATTCTAATACAATAAAAAGACACAGCTTGTCTATTACGCGACCAAGTGTGAAAGCACCCAGTCTTCGAGGCTAAATAATTAAACCTAGCAAATCATATGATAATAATTAACGCTACTTTAAGATTGTAATCATATTATTATAAAAGTTTATAATATAATAATGAATAATCTTTTTTCCGGTTTTAAAAATCGTGCGAGGTTGCCACGGGAAGGCCGGATTTTTCGAAAAATAATAATTACTTTAGACCAATTAATTTTACTTTAGACCAATTAATAAACACGTGGTCTTTGAAACTTTGGTGAAATAGGTCGTATTTTTGGATTTTTTATTATTTACTAACTTCTGCCCGTGACTTCGTCCGTGTGGATTTAAGTCGGTTAAAACGGCATTGCATGGCTATTAAACGCAAAACAAGTTAATTCTTACTTAGGCAGCAAGACACGAACTACTAATTATACTTTATTGTTCTATGTAATACAACAATGGTTTAACCTTCACCTCTCTTTTAACCGGTACAATAAAAAAATAGAGGTAGGTTTTTTTTATTCTATGACAAGATAGCCCTTGACTGCGATCTCACCTGATGGTAAGTGATGATGCAGTCTAAGATGGTAGCGGGCTAACTTGGAACTAATCGGTTTCTACACGCCATCGCGCCGGAACGCTAAATCGCTTGGCGGCACGTTTTTGACGGTAGGGTGGTAACTAGCCACGGCCAAAGCCTCCCACCAGACCAGACCAGAGACAATTTAGAAATAATAAATTACTAAATTGCCCCCGCCGGGAATCGAACCCGAGACCTCCCAGTTTTATAACTGGGCCCTGTGGAGTCTAGCGGTCTCCACGGAGAGCTTACTGTTGCTGGCTGGTTATGAGCTGGCCACTATCTATCACTTTTATTTTTATATTCGAAGGCATTCAAACTTGGAATGCAATTTGAATGTTGTTTGGAATGTAAGTTTGAACAGGCGTTGTAATGCATTATTCTATCAGCCACCGACCGAGCCGGAGGCCTAGAAAAGTAATATTCTCGACTTCCGTCCACGCCGGACGACACAACGCCTGTTCATCCAAGTTTAAGTTTATCTTGTTACATTATTTTATTGTTGGATAAATACAAATGTACAATAAGCAGTGTGATACGGTTTTCATTTAGATAGGGCTTCATTTCCCCTATATTGGTGACTCCCGACCCGTACAATTTTATGGGTTGCCCGGACAAGTTGTGTGCATAATTGATGGACGGCCGTAAGAAATATTATTTATTATTGGAAAATGTGAAACGTAACGTCATCGTATCGTAGAAGTGGAAATTCGCAGCGAAACCTCATTCGAACGATTAGAAAATCATATTTAAAAACAATTTGACAAACGTCGACGTCGTGGCCCGTCATTCGTGAAAGTGAAGTTTTAAAGAAAATTTTGGGACACTAAAATTTAATTTTAATATTTTTCTTTTTCAGTGTATTAATTTTAGATTTATTTTAGTGATTTTAGGTATATAACTAATACGATTTTTGTGTAATTTTTATTTAATATGGAGGCGAAATTAAGAGATTTAGCAAAAGAAAATGAAGATCTTAAGAGTAAACTGAAGGAGTTGGCTGGTTCAGCTATTCCTTTACTAGAGGAGAACAAGTCACTAAGGGATAAAATTGCCAGTTTTCCGGCGCATCAATCGGAAGCCCCCATGGAAGACACGAGGGTATTTAAAGTGTCAGCGCTTAATAATGCGGCTTGCTCATCCGAAGCGAGTTTCGCTTCGGTTATGAGTCGTTTAGATGAATTAACTAGGGAAGTATCCGAAATTAGAAATCAAAAAAATTTTTCGCGTCATAGAAATAGATCGAGAGGTAGGTTTAGGAATAGGCGTTTCGCATCACCATCCCCTAGGAGAAACAGTCCTAGCAATGGTGATGATTTATGCTGGTATCATAGGAATTTTGCGTCGCGTGCTGTGAAGTGCGTCAAGCCATGTTCATTTAAAGGACAGGGAAACGCGAGCGACAATCAGTAGAGGCGGTTCCTGATTGGTCGGCCCGTAGCCGCCGTCTATTTATTACCGATGTCAAGTCGAAAAAAAGATTTTTGATTGACACCGGCTCAGACGTTTCATGTTTTCCGGTTTCTTGGATGGAAAGTCGTCCGAAGGTAGCCGATTATTCGATGCGCGCTGCAAACGGAAGCGATATCAAAACATTTGGAACTATTTTACTATCGTTAGATTTTAGATTAAGGCGTGATTTTAGGTGGCATTTCATAATTTGTGATGTGACAACTGCAATTATTGGCGCTGATTTTCTCGCGCATTTTTGCTTATTACCCGACTGTAAGTCAGGTCGAGTTCTTGATGGTTCGACTGGCCTGTCGTGTGTTGCATCGGTTGCCCATCACGAGCAGGTTAGCATTAAAACTGTAGCTTCAGAATACAATATTTTATCTGAATTTCCCGCGATCGTTCGCCCGCCGGGTCCGGTTCGTTTAATCAAACATAGTACCGTACATTACATCCGAACAACGGATGGTCCGCCGGTTTGTTGCCGTCCGCGCCGCCTTGGTCCATCAAAGTTAGCTGTTGCTAAGAAAGAATTCGATAGCATGTTAGCTTGTGGCACCGCAAGGCCTTCAGATAGTGCGTGGTCATCGGCACTTCATTTAGCCCCGAAGGGGGAGTCTGATTGGCGTCCGTGCGGTGATTATCGTGCTTTAAACGCTCGCACGATTCCAGATAGATATCCAGTGCGTCATATCGGCGATTTTAACCAAAATTTGGTTGGTTCGACGATTTTTAGCACAATCGATTTGGTTAAAGCGTATCATCAAATTCCAGTAGCGAAGGAAGATATCTGTAAGACTGCTATCATTACTCCATTTGGTCTTTTTGAGTTTCCTTATATGACCTTTGGACTTAGGAACGCAGGGCAAACATTTCAAAGGTTTATCGATGAAGTTGTCCGCGGTTTAGATTTTTGTTTTGCTTATGTTGACGATATTTTGGTCTTTTCCAAAGATCAACAACAGCATTTAGAACATTTACGTATCCTTTTTAAAAGATTAGAGGAATACGGGATTGTTATTAATGAGAAAAAATCTCATTTTAATCTTACAGAAGTTCGTTTCCTGGGATACACCATAAGCGCTGCTGGGATTAGTCCTCCTACGGACAGGATTAGGAACCTTCAAGAGTTTCCTTTGCCTAAAACAGTGCAAGGTGTACGTCGTTTTCTCGGTATGGTGAATTTTTATCGTAAATTTCTCCCTAGTATTGCGCGCTATCAAGCTCCGCTCATTGATGCTCTATCAGCGATTCAAGGTAAGGGTGCAAAGCCATTTACTTGGACTCCTGACTTAGAGCGTAGTTTTATTATTTGTAAAGAAAGTTTAGCTAACGCGACTCTGTTAGCACACCCAGTCGCTGATGCTCGGCTAGGTTTATTTACAGATGCATCGAGCTCTCATGTCGGTGCATGTCTGCAGCAAGAGGTCAGACAGGGTTGGCAGCCTATTGCATTTTTTAGTAAGAAACTTAATTCTAAGCAATCAACGTGGCCTGCCTACTATCGTGAATTATTAGCTATTTACGAAAGTGTGCAACATTTTAAGCACATTCTTGAAGCACAAGCGGCAACGATATATACAGATCATAAGCCGTTGCTTTACGTGTTTACACAAAGACGGGAAAAACTTCCGCCCGTTCAATTAAATCAATTAATTTTTATTTCTCAGTATACCACGGACATTCAACACGTTAAGGGAGCTGAGAACGTTGTGGCTGATGCATTCTCGCGCGTCGAGAGCGTCGCTGCCCAAGATATCCTGGTTGAGCTTGCGAAGTCGCAAGCAGCTGATGAGGAATTAAAGGCGCTGAGTGACTCAACGTCGATGACGTTGGCTCGGGTCACAATTCCAGACACCAGGTTAAAAATTACATGCGATGTGTCAACAGGTAAACCACGTCCTTATGTAACTCCGCAGTTTAGGAAGAGTATTTTTGAAAGTTTTCACAATCTCTCTCATCCCGGGGTCCGTGCGACTAATAAATTAATTTCGGAACGTTTTGTTTGGCCATCTATGAAAAGAGACTGTCGTGTATGGACACAGGCTTGTCAGGGGTGTCAGTTGTCGAAAGTAACGCGGCACACTAGTGCACCTTTCTCTAAGTTTGCTCTCCCATCGGAGAGATTTGCATATATCCACATGGATATTATAGGCCCATTACCTTATTCTTCGGGAATGAGGTATTGCTTAACTATCGTGGATAGATTTACTCGTTGGCCAGAGGTATTGCCCATGCCAGATATTACAGCGGAAACTTGCGTGGCAACTTTCGTTTCTGGCTGGCTATCAAGATTCGGTTCAGCACGGGTTATTTTAACAGATCGAGGATCTCAATTTGGCTCGCATTTGTTTCAGAAGATAGCTGCGGTTGTAGGTGCTCAACACCAGACGACAACCGCGTATCATCCTCAAGCAAACGGGATGGTCGAAAGATTTCACCGGCAGCTCAAGGCAGCGATCATGTGCCATGCGAATCCAAGGTGGACTGAGGTTCTCCCGTTGGTACTTCTAGGGATCAGGAGTGCCTGGAAGGAAGACCTCGGCACTTCCTGCGCAGAGCTAGTCTACGGGGAGCCGCTACGTCTACCAGGTGAATTTTTCGACCCTAAAGATTATATTAAGGACCCAACATATTTAGTGGACAGACTCAGGTCTCATTTCGCAAATTTATCTCCATCCCCCGCTTCTGACCACAATAGTAGGAAGATATTTCATATCCCAAAGGATTTAGCTTCGTCGGAATATGTTTTCGTTCGTAGAGGTCCTTTTCAAAAAGCCTTAGAGCAACCCTACGTAGGCCCTTTCAAGGTTCTAAGTAGGGAAGGGAAACATTATAAAATAGAAATGAAAGGCAAAGAGGAAAATATTTCAATCGACAGGTTGAAACCAGCCTATGTTTTAGGTCCGGAAGAGTTGGACGAGCTGGGCAAACCTGTTGTTAGGACGCGTTCAGGGCGTAGAGTTCATTTTAATGTGACTTAGTTAATTAATCATTGTTTGTGTTTTCCTTACTTTTCATGTCTTCCTGGGGGAGTGATGTGGAGTCTAGCGGTCTCCACGGAGAGCTTACTGTTGCTGGCTGGTTATGAGCTGGCCACTATCTATCACTTTTATTTTTATATTCGAAGGCATTCAAACTTGGAATGCAATTTGAATGTTGTTTGGAATGTAAGTTTGAACAGGCGTTGTAATGCATTATTCTATCAGCCACCGACCGAGCCGGAGGCCTAGAAAAGTAATATTCTCGACTTCCGTCCACGCCGGACGACACAACGCCTGTTCATCCAAGTTTAAGTTTATCTTGTTACATTATTTTATTGTTGGATAAATACAAATGTACAATAAGCAGTGTGATACGGTTTTCATTTAGATAGGGCTTCATTTCCCCTATAGCCCTACGGGTAACAATTTTTAATCACTGCATTGACTCCGCGTGATAATACCCATATAGGTACCATAGTTCATAATTACTTTTTACAAAAAGTTGAACCGACGATAGAAGCAACTAAAAAGGGAAAAATAAAATATATTTTTTTTTAGTCTTACTAACTAAGCTCGGCAGGAAAGGCATTCCGAACCAGTGGTAGATTCATTGACGATTCAAAAGTGCTTGTAAAAGTTTATTTGAATAAAAAATATTTCTATTTCTATTTCTATTTCTATTTCTTAAACTAATGTAAGTAACTAATTATGAGTCAGCGAAAAACTCTTTTATAGGTATACTTCCCAGGTGGTCCCATTGTCATCAGCTATGGCTCTTATATTATACTAGCTGTTGCCCACAATTTCGTCCGCGTCAATTTCTGTTATTATGATCGCGATTAAGAAGTTTTTAAGAGAATATATTTTAAATATGGATAATTTTCCCCGTTTTTGCAGCATTTTTCACTGATGCTTCGCTCCTATTGGTCGCAGCGTGATGTTATATAGCCTAAAGCCGTCCTCGATAAATGGACTATCCAACACAAAAAGAATTTTTCAATTCGAACCAGTAGTTCCTGAGATTAGCGCGTCCAAACAAACAAACTGTTCAGCTTTATATATTAGTATAGATTGGCTCTTAGTCTTATATTTGATCTCTGTTTTATTTTTTACTTTTTACACATTTTTAGTGTAATGGCAAATCTAATAATTTCATCGGAATATAAAATACAAACTAGAAGAGACGACTTTCCTGGCGCAGTGGTGAGCGCTGTGGTCTTATAACTGGGAGGTCTCGGGTTCGATTCACGGCAGGGGCAATTTGGGAATTTATAATTTCTAAATTGTCTCTGGTCTGGTCTGGTGGGAGGCTTCGCCGTGGCTAGTTACCACCCTACCGTCAAAGACGTGCCGCCCAGCGATGTAGTGTTCCGGCACGATGGCGTGTAGAAACCGATTAGGGGTATGGGTTGAATCTACACTGCCAACCGTTCCAAGTTAGCCCGTAACCATCTTAGACTGCATCGTCACTTACCATCAGGTGAGATCGCAGTCAAGGACTATCTTGTCAACTGTGTGACTAAAAAAAAAAAGAACTGCGGTATATAACTAGTATGCAGTAAGCCGGCAAATAAAAGTCTCATATAATGAGGCTTAAATGGCGTCGGGGTGGAATTTCATCCAGCGCTTGTGTTTCAAGAACCCTTAGAGTACTTTACTGGATTTTAGCTTTATTTAAATAGCTTTATACGAGGGGTGGTCAACTTGATTAGAGATAAGATAGATAGATATAGATAGATAGATAGATAGATAGATCATATTTTATTCACCAAAATGCAGGCACAATGTGATTTAATATGGAAAATCGAGCCTTATACATTTTCCCAGGACTGGTATGTGAATATTATACAATGACATATGAAACAAAATGTCAGTATTAAAAGTTAATAATTTTAAATTATTATAAAAATGTAAATAATAATTTTCTTAAAAACGATGTCAATCAGTTATTAATAATATTATCAAAATAGTTAGAACAAAAAAAGAAATTGTCATATTAATAAAATAAAATAAAACAATAAACAATTGTTAAGCCTAAATAAGGAGCATTATGAATAATTTAAATAATCTCGAACACACAATTGATGGACCATTAGCCAAGATTTACTATTTACTAACGAAACCCTGCAAGATCTACCAATTACATACTTCATTTCTTACTACATTTTACTTTTACTGTTTCATTTATCTAAATGAAACAGTATAAGTTACTTATGTAAGTATTTTTTGTTTGATTAAAAGGGGAAACATAAACTAGTTGCTAACTACTTGTTCATAATATTAGTGTAAGCATTGCACCTAAACATCTTTGGATCGACTAGTCGATCGCGGCTATTAGTCGAGTCGATCGACCGGTCGGCCACATACATACATACATGATCCCTGAAAACAATATACTCCTTATCAAGAAAAGGCTAGAGTTATTTTGCTATAATCCGCCAACAGAAAAAAGACGTGTGGCACTCGGGGACTGCCGCGGTGAAGCTATTGCATAGCATTTTTTATCAACGCCATCTAGCGGTGAGAGGAGTCCCGTGTCAGGTTATTTTCGTTACGGAATTTCTGGATTCGGTCTCCACGCTGGCCCGCGATAGAAGCTATGCAATAGCTTAAAATCTGTAGGGTCAAACATACAGTTACAAGCTAAGCACCGCTTACCTCCCCAACCAAGCAAGAAAGCCAAGTTCCCAAGCAAGCATTGCCACCACCACTCACATGCACCACCACACAAGACTTCTATCTACTCTCGACGCACGTTTCGCCCCGACACCGGAGCATCGTCAGGAGATATCGACTTTACAATGCTGTACAATGCTATACTCATTTTTTCAGGCAGTCGCATAAAAATCACGCTGATCCCTTGCTGAGTGATTGAAGGACAAACAAACAAAACACTTTCAATTTTCATATAATATTAACCGTTCCTTTAGTTTTGGAATAACCGTTAATTAACTCTCTAGTGAGAAATTGAGCCTTAATTGCTTTAAAAATCAATCTTCCGGTGTTTAAAATTTAAATGTTTTATAATTGGTTTTTAATAACTATTATTTAATTATAGGCGTGTGTTATAAAATATTGGGTAAAAACGTGAGGGAATATCTTAATTACTTGATTGGAATAGTTTTGTAAATCACTCTGTAATTATCAATCGATTGATCTATAATCTTACAGTAATTACATTAATATTATTAGTTAAGACTTTTTGGGGAGACCTGGTTTTGATCCCAGTCCTTTTTCAGTTCTCTCCTCTAAGGCTGAAATCTATAGACAGATTTTATGTCAAAGCATATATTATTAATTTGTGTTTCGTTTTACTATCCTAGACTGCATCGTCACTTACCATCAGGTGAAGTTATCTTGTCAACGAATTAAAAAAAAAAGACGTTTGGCACTCGGGGACTGCCGCGGTAAAGCTATTGCATAGCATTTTTTATCAACGCCATCTAGCGGCTCACCGTAGAGGAGTCCCGTGTCAGGTTATTTTCGTTACGGAATTTCTGGATTCGGTCTCCACGCTCAAGGCCCGCGATAGAAGCTATGCAATAGCTTAAAAAAGTATGTCATCGTAGCTCAAAGGGACGGATTTGGATAAGTTTGGCCGTGAGCGTAATGCGGATAAAAGGGCATCCCTCTGAACCATAACAGAACTTATGGATCATTAACTCATAATAAACCGTCTTCCACTTTAAACTGCATCGTCATCATACTAACATTATAAAGGCGAAAGTTTGTATGTGTGTGTGTGTGTGTGTGTGTTTGTGAATATTTGTAACTGCCTCGTTGGTCTAGTGGTTAGCAAGTTCGACTGCAAATGACGAGGTCCCGGGTTCGATTCCCGGGTAGGGCCATAAATTGGGTTTTCTAGCAAAGAATTCTCGGTACTAACCCGGACTTAGGAAGTTGGCGGTGAGTCACCCCCGTGCCTCGGAGAGCACGTAAAGCCGTCGGTCCTGCGCCTGATCTCTCTCCGGTCGTGTCGGATTTCCGTCCCATCAGGCTATGAGAGTGAGGGAATAGAGAGTGCACCTGTGTTTGCACACACACGTGTGCACTATAATATCTCCCGCGCAGATCCCGGGTTGTTTGGCATATAGATAGCTACTATGACGTAGGCATCCGCTAAGAAAGGATTTATGAAAATTCGATCTTTAAGGAGGTAAAATAAGGCTTTCAAATTTTTATGAAGATCCAACCTAGTTAACGTGAGCGAAACCGCGGGCAAAGGCTAATAATAAATAATAATTTAATTAAGGAAAATAATAATTTGCAAGTTTTTTTAAGCTATTGTATAGCTTCTGTCGCGGGCCTTGAGCGTGGAGACCGAATCCAAAAATTCCGTAACGAAAATAACCTGACACGGGACTCCTCTCACCGCTAGATGGCGTTGATAAAAAATGCTATGCAATAGCTTAACCGCGGCAGTCCCCGAGTGCCACAGGTCTTTTTTTAAATATTTATTAAACTTTTTTTGTATCAAATTAGGCTAAGTACCTGTGAAGATAGATTTAAGCGAATCGAAATGAATAAAATTTGAGTATTGGTGAGAAAAAATGGCTCTAAAAGGAAAGTAGCAAGCAAACAAACATGTACTGTAAACATAAAAGCCTCAATAGCCCAACGGTTAAAGGTGCGAACTGAAAACAGAAAGGTCGCAGGTTCGAATCCCACCCGTTGCACTATTGTCGTACCCACTCCTAACACAAGTTTTCACTTATTTGGAGGGGAGAGGAGAACATCAGTCAAAGCTTGGCTGAAAAAAAAAAAATGTACTGACTGTTAAACACATAACCTTTGCATTGCTCAGTCGGGTATAAACGTTATAAACAAGTTTCGTCCTTATACATTCGAAATGACGTCACGCTTCCAATTAGCACACTAGCTAAGTAGGATTCGTCACATACACAAAACGGGGATTTCGAAGATTCCGCGAAGACTCCTAATTTATATCGACGTCATTTCTGACTTTGCAGGTAAAAAAAGTTTTTTTTTTTAATAAAAGGAATATTAGCCAAGCTGAAGTTGACTAATATCCTCCTATCCCCTCCAAATAAGCGGAAAGTTTGTGCTAGGAGTAGGTACGACAATAGAGCAATGGGTGGGGTTTTGAACCTGCGACCTTTCAGTTTTCAGTCCTCACCTTTAACCGTTGGGCTATTAAAGTTTATTGAGGCTTATATAGTAAAATATAAACGTAAAAATTCTTTTTATAAAACCGACTTCTTTAGTAGGTACAAAGTATATCAATTGTGCCTATAAAATTTTTAGTGTTCCCTCGATTTCTCCAGGATTTGATGATAGAATGATCAAATCCTGACCTGATGACAATGGGACCGCCTGGGAAATATACCCTTTCAAACAAAAAAGAATTTTTCAGGCGTCTTCGAGTGATCGGGGAATATAAAAAAAAGATTCCGATGAACTGAGAACCTCCTCCTTTTTTGGAAGTCGGTTAAAAACTAGCTGATGTTAGCGAAATTTAGTTTTTAAAAATCCCCTGGGAACTCTTTAATTGTTCGGGATAAAAGTGGCCCAAGTCACTCTCCAGGTCCTCAATTATACCCATGCAAAAAATCACGGCACCCGTTGCTCCTTTGCTACTTGACAAACCCAAAAACTAACAAACACACTTTCGCATTTATAATATGTAAGGAAGGAACTATTATTATATTATGCATATTTTCCTGACGTTACAAGTTGTCTATGAAGTTATGGAAGCTGCTTCTTAAAATATTTATCCTTACCATCCTTACTAATATTATAAATGTGAAAGTTTCTATGTTTGTTGGTTGGTCGTTCAAACAAAACAAAGGATTGACGTGATTTTTTGCATTTATAGTTGAGAGCCGGGAAAGACATAGGCTACTTTTTATCCCGGAAAATCAAAGAGACCCTGCGGGATTTTTAAAAACTAAATCCACGTGTGTGAAGCCGCTAGCATCAACTAGTTTTTTTAATAAATAAATCGACAAGCTGGGAAATGCATAAGCATAACTAATTAGATGCATAACTAATTCAAATATGCATTACTAATTATAATTAGTAATAATTATTAGATGCATAGTATAAAATCGCCTCGTGATTCAACGATTAGAATCCTAGGCATCCCAAAATTTATTTCTAAAAAAAACATTTTAAGAAGCCGCTTCCATAATTTTTCATAGCATTGTAATTTGTAACTTTAGGTTAATAATATCTATTTATATCGTTCGAATAACTGATCTTTAATAACAATAATATTTTATAGCCTCAATAGCACAAAGGTTAGGACGTGAACTGAAAACAAAAGAGACGCCGGTTCAAATCCCACCAGTTCTTTTACTCCTACTAAGTTTTACACATAGTTGGAAGAACATGTTGTATATTAGTCATATACAACATATCTAATACTAGCTGTTACGCGGGACTTCGTCCGCATCAATTTTTGTTATTATGATCGCGATTAAGAAGTTTTTAAAAAAATATATTTCAAATATGGATAATTTTCCCCGATTTTTCACTGATGCTTCGCTCCTATTGGTCGTAGCGTGATGTTATATAGCCTAAAGCCTTCCTCGATAAATGGGTTATCCAACACAAAAAGAATTTTTCAATTCGAACCAATAGTTCCTGAGATTAGCGCGTTCAAACAAACAAACTCTTCAGCTTTATATATTAGTATAGATTCTTTAAAAAACACATACGAGTACCCGCATATCTTGCATACCTTTCTCTGTCCTCTTAAACTATACCTACTACGGGGTTTCACCCAAGAGTTTACCTGTTAGATAAGTTTAACTAGGGGGGTTTCCGAGGTTCAATGATTCAGGTATACATGTGAATCCCAGCATACCTAGGTCTAGTTTTCAGCTTTAGAATCTAGATATGCTGGTATATATGACGTCGCTTGTTTATATTTGTGAAAGTCAATGACCGTGCCGTAGTGGGTTAGTGGTTAGAAGTGGATTCTGCAAATGGGTCATGAGTTCAAGGGTAGGTTACAAAATTATCAAATAAATCTGTTGCTGCGTGATTGAAGGACAAACAAAGATGAACACTTTAGTATTTATAATAATATTAGTAGAGTAGTTTGGATTTTTAATGAATGTAGAGTCAACTTAGGTTTAAAGGAAAAATTAATTTCCAAAATTATTTATAAATGATACGAACGGCTCGTTCAAATTAAAACCCCATACACATACTGCAAAGTGTTTAGTGTTTAGTAGAATATTTACTTGCACACAATGTGTCTAAAAGTAACGGTATCTTTTTCTGCAGAGAACATCGTGAAAACAATAGCAATATTTCTGTTATTTAGGATTCGGTACCCAATGAGTACCAAGTGGAATCCTATTAATAATAATAATTGGCCAGTTGAAATTTTCACAGAATACTATTGCCCTAATTGTTGTTGTTAACCAACTCAAAAAAATACAAAATCAAAGTAATTTTTTCATCTTACGTATAATAAATGAAAAAATATACCAAATTAAGTTGGATTGTTGTATCAAAATAATTTTTTCATCTTACGTATAATACCTAACTGAAAAATATACCAAATTAAGTTGGATTGTTGTACAATGTACATACTACAAACTTTTTAGCACAACATGAAACAATACCATGTTCGATTTCGTAATCAATAGAAGCCAGATTTTTGGTGAGGTGCTTCCAATTTGCTAAAATCGCTAACAGTTGCTATAAAACTGATTGAAAAAGTAGATACATATCACTAATTTCGTGGCTGACGTGTGGTTCGGCCGTGGTGTAACGGTTAACACACTCGGGCGCGATTCCCGGAGAGATGTGGGTTCGAATCCCGCCGGCCTCGGAAGTTTTGATATGTATTTATAAATCTATTAGGTTATTGCCTTTAAGTGTAGGTTAACACTTCAATAAAAAATTTAAAAAAAAAGAGGTGCTACCATTTTAGAGCCCTGTTTTCATTAGGTCGTCACTTAAAATAAGGGGAGATCGCAGTCAAGGACTATTTTGACATTGAATAAAAAAGTACTTATTGGAAAATTGTACTCGAATTAGTATTTTATGTTGCTACGTAACCCTTTTGTATGAGAGTTTGATTTGCCATGACCGGTTATAATTTCAGTTTTAACATTTTTTACAACCGACTTTGCTAGTACTAAACACTTCGCAAGGTGTGTATCAGAGTTAACAAGCGTAACTTGTCCTTGTAAAGAAACTCGTTACGATTTCCCATGTTCCCGAAAAACCCCGCCAAATCCAACAGGTTCCTAAACGTGACGTCGCCATATCGATTTTTCCAGTTTTCACACAAGCGCGCTGGCTGCATAAAATCATCTGTTGATCGAACACAAACACCAGTCAGCCATAAGTGTGAGACAGGGTCACGCGTTTCTGAACGACATCCTTATTTTTTTTAATACACACACTGTATAATCTGTTCTTCGTATTCACGGGCATTAATTTCGTAAGTAAATAAAATAATGTGTTCGATTTTCGAGTGCGAATTGCGCGCGGGTTTTTTTTAAGTTGTGTGACAGTGTTGGTTTTTTTTTTTAAACAAGCAAAGAGTCCTGATGCATAAATCCTCTTTGATAAAATTAGTATTTGACAACTAAAGAGTTTTGTATGTATCAGTGTTCTACTTTAAAGTGCGGATTGCGTTGCGCGCGGTTTTTATATGCGTATGTAGGTGTTTTTTATATTTATATCATTATCAAGAAGCGTGTACAAAATATAAGCTTCTTGATTAGTATACGATCGATCTTTCATTGATATTATTTATACCAAAAAGGTTTAATTTGTGTGTAGCAAGGAGAATTAAGTGAAACATCGAATCTGCGATCTGTATACAGTAATTTTGGCAAAATTTATGGATTTCAGTCAGTCAGTTTATTATTTTAGTTTTAAATGTGTGTTAATTTTAAGTAAATACTTAGTTTGAGTGACAATCGGAAGCATAGCGACAGTCGCATTGATTACAATATGACGATAAGCTTCTTTTTACCCAACTACCACAAGCTAGAATGAAAGGTTATGATTTTAGCAGACTATGTATGAATATACATATAAATAAAAGTATTTTGTATGTATGTTACTATTTACATGTTCCACTGTAGCGCCTAAAAACTACTGAACCGATTTTGATGAATGACGTGTTAGTCATAGGCTACATCACCATCTATAGTCGGGTTTCAGTTTTCAAATTTTTTTCTTATTTTACCTTAGACTAAAAAAAGTAATAATTTTAATACTTCTTGTATTCAAATTACTTATTACGTTTTTAGTTTTTTTTTGATTTACTAAAAAATTGATACGGTCATTCAAAAAAGAAAAAATTATGAATCAATAAGAGTTAACCAGCTTGCATTTGATTTTCGATGGCGCGCGGTTTTTTTTAGTTTTAGGTATGTCTTACCTTTTTTACTGATCTTAAAAAGAGGACTTCTTTTTGATATCAAATAGAGTGTGTCCAGATATTTAAAAAAAAAAAGGATCAAAGCTTTAAATTTTACGGCTTTGTTTAAATGTCAAACCTTTCAAAAGTTTATTGGAAAATTAAAAGATAAAGTAAATGTTTCTTTGAGATAAAATATTTACATATTATTTATCAGTTGGATTGTGTGTACCTACGTATGCATTTTTGAAGCTTCATTGTGGAAGCACTGTATACATAGCATAGTTTTGTTACCTATTGTAAAAAATTTTTTTTTTTTTGAAAACAGCAACAGCTTGCCGGCTTTTCTCAGCAGAACCGGTGGCAGATTTATGACGTGTACAGCAGAGACAGCTACAAGTTGGCCTACATGAAATAAATTTTGAATTTGAATTCAATGTCGAATCGAAAGTGTAACGCTTATGGCTATGGAAATTTTGAAGATAAAATCAATAGCAAATAGCAAATAGCCTTGAAATTGACGCGGATTGACTTAACAATGTCAATGTCAAAATTCGCTTTTTTTGCAAGCTTCCGTTTCCTGCTATAACTATCCCGATGTTTTTTTTTAAATAGTTTATCAATTATTCTACGATTTTTTTTAATATAACTTTCTTTGAAAAAATTAAAAAATCATGAACTACCTACTTACCTACTTATATTTTTTTAATTAAAATAATTATTTTCTTACTAAAAGTCATATTAATTAATTTAATTAATCAACTAATTTTGCTAATCAGGTACTATCATCGTTTATCATAGGCAAATTAGGTAGATGTATAAATACCCACATTATTAATAAATTAATAAATGAATCACATCATACCATTTCCAATCTGAAAAGCCATTAGGTAATATTAATTAATTATCAAAAACCATAAATAAAAAAATTAAAAGTCTACTATCTCCCTAGACCTATTAATCATTCTGTATCTATGGTTCATTTCAATAACAACATAAAAATTTCAAAACTGTAACAAATTGGACATACGTCATTTTTATTTCACTAGACTTTCATTTTAATAACAAGATAAATATTGATTTTGTGCATATAAAATGTAGCCTATGTAACTCGAATCATAATAACGTATCGATTAACACCTCAATCATCAAAATCGACATAGTACTTTATGGCGAAACATATGTTAATACGTATTTAAACTGCTAAAATTATAAATTTTCCTTCTGGCTTCGCCGGGGGTAAAATGGAGCGAAAAAGACGATATTTTGACATTTTAACAGATTTTTAATATAGTACGTTTATCTCACGAAGTTACGGGCGCTTTACTCTTGGTTACGTCGTCTACATGCACATTGCGTACGTGTGCGTGTCTGTCAGGAGCCTAGGTGGGAGCGGTCAGGCGCGAGCAAGCTCTCGCTCACACTTATACACATACGACACACACAACCATGAGCCACGAACCCTCGTGAAATGAAAGAACTATACAATTTGTCAGAACATCTTTATTACGTTAGGTACTCTACAATGATGAGATATGCCTAAAAGTCATAATTAAAGGGATAAAAAGAGTTTTTGGCGGTAGTTACGTCATTTTGAACCAGTTTTATATTCAAGTGCTAACAGTCGCGGCTTTACGTTTTCCACTAACTTCAGTCGTAATGTCAGGGATCTAAACATCTTATCACTCATTATTTTGCCACGCGACCTAAGTGTGACAGAAATATTTATCTGTATCTATACATCTATATATATAAATAAAATTGAAATGTCTGTTTGTAATATTATAATAACAGCTTTTTACTAAATCCATACGTAAGTAAATACTTATAACAAACGGTATCTACTTATAACAAAAAACAATTTTTTTAAATTTTTGTCCATCTGTCTGTTTGTTTGTTGCCGCTAATATCGGGAACAGCTGGACCGATTTTGACCGGAACTTTCACTGGTAGATAGCTGATTCTATCGGGAGTAATATAGGCTACTTTTCTAACCGACTTTCGAAAAAGGAGGAGGTGTTGTGCTTTCTACCTATGTATATCGATATCTCCGTGATTTCCAAACCAATTTGCTTGAATCTCTTTTTAATCAATACAAAAACTTTGCAAAATGCTCCCATAAATACTTCAGGTTCCAACTCCTCAATCCTGATGCTTCAGGGGTACTGCCGTACTGCCCCCTTAAACTGTGAGGATTTAGGAACAGTCGATTATGAATAGTTTATTATAGGTACCCAGTAAAGACTACATCGTTTACTTCCAGGATTGAACTCCTCAATCCTGATGCTGCAGGGGTACTGCCCCCCTAAACTGGGGGTATTTAGGAACTGTCGATTGTGAATTGAAGAAGCAGACGAAGTTGCGGACGTCCGCTAGTGCCATATATAAATAAACATAGTATATGTACATATATAACTGTTAATTCGTTAAACTTCTAAATACAAACTATGTGACGACCTTCTGGCAAAAGTGAATGTACGTCCTTTACCTTACAGCGTACAGATTGTAGGTACAGTCGAGTTCAGAGAAAGGAATATATATTTTAATGCTATTGATAAAATAATATACTTGCTATACTAATATATGTAGTATTATAAATGCGAAAATATGTTTGTTTGTTGGTTTGTCCTGCAATCACACCGCAAAAAAGCAATGGATCGACGTGATTTTGCATGGGTATAGTTGAGGACCGGGAGAGTGACATAGGCTACTTTTTATCCCGGAAAATCAAAGAGATCCTGCGGGATTTAAAAACTAAATCCACGCGAGCGACGCCGCACGCGTCAACTAGAAAACATATACTATCTTATTACTACATAATATATTACATTAGCTTTTGCCCCCGGCTTCTCGAACGTTAAGTTCTTTCTTGACGGATGCCTAAATCCGTCTAAGTTCACTCAATTTCTCCAGGATCTCATCATCAGATCCTGACCTGATGGCCATGGGACCACTCCCGACTAATTACCCTTTCAAACAAAAAAAACAAAATCAAAATCGGTTCATTCGTTCGGGAGCTACGTACGAGTTAGTTGGGGGTTTAAAAAAAATCTTACATTAACATTCATTCAGTTTTTAGTACCTACTCGTAGGTTGGTTTTTTAGGCTTTGAATCGTAAGAAAAGGTTTTTTATGATGCAGGATATATTTTTTAACCGACTTTCAAAAAAGGATCTTGTTCTCAATTCGTCTGAATCTTTTTTTTATTTTTCATGTATGTTCCCCGATTACTCGAAGATACCTGGACCGATTTTGAAAATTCTTTTTTGTTTGGAAGGATATACTTTCCAGGTTTTTTAAATAATTTTCTGCGAACTTGTCATATATACGATACAGTGTTGTCGGCCTTTAAAGGCTTACTTCTCATCACCGCGTCGACTGCGCTTCTTGCGTTATAGTTCGATGTATCGGAACACAGTTTATCGTTTTCACTCTGTATTTATAGACTTATATGTTACTAGCAAGGATATACGTTTAACAATAATAACATAGTGTATTAGGTATATATATAAATAATTAAATACACGTAACAACATAGAACCGGTTCTACTAGCTCATTAACTTCAAAGCCCTACCTATTATAAAATGACATTGACACCGGCTATACATCCTACTATCATATATATATCTTGCAATAAATCTTACTACTTCCGAATTATTTAACAGTGTATCTAATTATTATTACATACTCATACTATAAATAGAGCAATCCATTTATTTAAGTTATTATAAAATAAAAATATGTAATCCGCCATTTTGTGGTGGCGGTCATCTTGGACCGATTTTGATCAAACATAGCTAAGAACACTCCCGACTAATTCACCTTTCAAACAAAGAAACAAAATCAAAATCGGTTAATCCGTTCGGAAGCTACGATGCCACAGGCTGACACACACACAACACACACAGACACAGACACACACAGACACACACACACACACACACACACACACACACACACACACACACACACACACACACACACACACACACACACACACACACACACCAAACTTATAAAACCCGGTCGATTTTGCGTCAGGGGTTAAATATACATAACACCGAAAAGTCGGAGATGAATGCTTGGAATCGAACCTGGACCCCGTGAAAAGGAGGCCACTATACTATCGCAGCACACATATGTAGTACGTAGAGGTACTGCCATGGAAACTTACTATATGATTTTACTATGACTATAATTATTCCACGTATACAGTAATTATATGCTAGGTCAGATTGTAGTCATTATTTTATATTTTACCATTTGTCTCACAATTATTATTATTATTTATACAATCAATCAGAATAAATTACTATTTGTTTATAATATACTATCAAACAGAATAAATTACCATTTGATAACAATGATTGTCTCGCTATTAAAATTGAAGACAAGTTTATTTGATAAAGTATAATTTAAGTCAAAATAATTATTGTAATAAATTAAATTGCAACTCTCCAAAAACTTTATAAATTAAAAATCAATAAGTAATATTAAATTTAAAAAAAATTTGATTGTTGAAAAAAACTTTTACTTAAAATGTTTATGCCGTTTTTTAATTCATTTTCTTGGTAGAGTATAGTTTTATACGTTCTTTACCACCATTGTACCTCTTCTAATATTCTTTACTCACATTTGGCAAAATAGACTCATTTCATATAAAAAAGACGTGTGGCATTCGGGGACTGCGGCGGTAAAGCTATTGCATAGCATTTTTTATCACCAACGGCTCACCGCTAGATGGCGTTGATAAAAAATGCGCCATCTAGCGGCTCACCGTAGAGGAGTCCTGTGTCAGGTTATTTTCGTTACGGAATTTCTGGATTCGGTCTCCACGCTGGCTCGCGATAGAAGCTATGCAATAGCTTAAAAAACCGACCAATTAAGAACCTCCTCCTTTTTTAGAAGTCGATTAAAAAGACTTTAAGTTATTTAATTTTTGATTTTAACATTCGTATTGCCCGTATTTGATGCAATGAGATGGAATGCGTTCGGAATTCGAATTCTGAACTAGATATTTGTAGATGGCATTTCGTCTGTAACAGTATGGTGATCTACTTAATTGAATCACTTTCTATTTTACTATACAAGTCTTTATTTAACTATCCACCAAATAAACCGCTTATTAAACATAATCTGCCTATTAAAATATCTAGATCAAATTTAATTTAAAATGTATATCGTTTACTAAATTGATTGTAATTGAATTCGGGATGGAATGGCCTTACATGTTCCTAGTTGGATGTATATTATGATCGGTAGGGATAGATCGTTTTGCCAGACATTTATGAATCTCATTGTACGTATATTATGATCGATAAGGATAGAATTGAATTCGGGATAGAATGGGCTTATATGATTCTAATCAGATGTATATTATGATCGGTAGGGATAGATCATGTTGCCAGACATTTATGAACCTCATTGGACGTATATTATGATCGATAGGGATTGATTGTATTTAACAGGCAGTGTTATGATTCTTATCTTCAAGTTAAAGTACAAATTATGCTTTGTACTTAAACTTAAAATAATAATTATAATGAAAACAGGCTTTAATTCTCAAAGATCTTTATGTTACTAAGTTACTTTTAACCTTGAATGAGCTGAATGTAACACTTTATAGCTCAAAACCAAAAATCAGCTGCATCAAACGTCGCTCATAGAAATTCAGACCTTATGCAAATGACTTTGAATTTGAATTCGCATGACTTACTGTTGGCATGCAAAGGTTATAAGCTAGTATTTGCCTGTACAAAAGGTTGTTGTTATTTAATCTGTCTCACGTACAGTTGGCAAAGAAAAATGTGTATTATTTAATTTAAAATTAAGGTTTAAAATCGTCTACGTAGTGTTGACGTTTTTGACGACCTCCTTGACACAGTGGTGAGCGCTGTGGTATTATAACAGGAAGGTCTCAGGTTCGATTCCCGGCGGGGGCAATTTGGGAATTTGTAATTTCTGAAAGGTTTTTGGTCTGGTCTGGTGGTCAAATGATTTAGCGTTCCGATATGATGGCGTGAATTACCAATTTTGATTTTTAAGTTTTTTTCGCTGTTTTTTTTGGATTTTCTCTATTTTTTACATATGTATATTGTATATACTACTACTAGTTGATGCCTTCTCTCGCGTGGATTTAGTTTTTTAAAATCCCACGGGATCTCATTGATTTTCCGGGATAAAAAGTAGCCTATGTCACTCTACCGGCCCTCAACTACACTCATGCGAAAAATCAGGTCAATCCGTTGCTTTGTTGCTGCAAGATTGAAGGACAAACCAACAAACAAACACACTTTCGCATTTATAATATTAGTAAGGATATAGCTCTTGTCTGCGATTTCATCCGCGTGGAGTTAGGTTTTTATCCGTCACAAGAACCCTTTGGTTTTTCCCGGATAAAAGGTATATTATCTTACTCTACAAGTACTCTTTTACTGAGTTATTGATTAATCAATATACAAACCTACTCACATTAAATTTTATAATATTAGTAAGGATAAAAACCAAAATATTCTTAAACAAATTAGAGGCCACATTTAACTGCGGCTATTACAAAAAGCAAAAACTTAAACCGTCATTATTTTAAGTACCGTTCAAATAACCCGCGGGATTTTTTACACTTACGTTAGTTATTTTATCAAAACCGGTATAATACTTATTAGGAATTTTCCTTGTGGTAATTTTTCCGATCGTTTTTGATTTTCTTTTTTTTATTAGCTTAACTTACTGTTTCTTTTTTTATGATAGCCCTTAACTTAATGTTTCTTTCTGAAATAAGATCCTAACTTAGAACATAGTGTCCTTAGGGACACATAGTGTCCCACACTATGTGTCCCTAAGGACACTATGTTTAGAAGCAACAAGATAAAACTGGCTAAGTGCGATCCGGGCTCGCAGACCAAGTGTTCCGTACCATCGTACTGGCAATTTTATTGTTTCCGAGATAAAATGTAGCCTATATGCTAATCCTGGGAATGAGCTATCTCCATTTCAAATTTCAGTCCAATCGGTTCATTCGTGAAGGAGTACCAAAAAACATACACACAAACACTCTCGCCTTTATAATATTATAGTGATTAAACTTATTTACTCAAGTATCAACTTAGGCAAAAACATAGAAAACTAATCGTAATTAGACACCATTCATAATTATGTCGCTAAGTAACCGAGTTTGCAAGTTTTAAGTCACGTTTAGTCTGTCAGCGTTTTGGAAATCGTGGAATGACGTCATTGGCTGTTGTTGATATCATTTATTTTTTAGAGTTACGTATTCAAACACGTGTTTATCATCATCATCGTGCCTTAATGCTATTGGCAGGCTTCATATATGTACCTTTTATAACCCCAATAGTCCGTTGGACCCCAATAGTCCAACGGACTATTGGGGTTATAAAAGGTATATGAAATTTAAGGTGCGGACTGAAAATCTTTTTTTAATATCTTACCTAGCCTCGAAAGTATAGTACCAAGTTTAATAAGCATGTAGTTTGTATCAGCCGTAAAATAACATATTATATCAATTTTAAGGGTCACCTGTAAAGTTATAATTTTGTTTGCATGTTTTTATTTTAAGACGTTTCTAGAGAGTTAGGAATAGCGTTGCCAGACGTCCTATTTAGTATTTTAGGCATAATTTAAAATGTCCCGGCGGGACAGGCTATGTCCCGTATTTGAACTGTACTTCGTTCATTATGAAATCGATCCAAGTATTCACACACGCAACAATCGTAAAAAAGCGAGTTGATGACCGTTTATAATTACGATTATAATTGTTTTTGATTTTTGCAGATATGTTAAAACGAATAAAAATATGTTTAAACTGACTCGTTCCTCGGAAAAATATAAAAGAAAATGACACTAAATAATTTTGTTTTTTATTTGTCCCATGTAAAAAACTGAAATCCCGTATTTTTTACCCATTTAACCAAACGTACTAAACGTTTGTTTAGTAGGTATCATTATTAAAAGTTATTTCTAATTTAAACAATAAAAAATTATGCAATAACTTATTACTCGTAGGTATATAATTTACTAAACTTGAAAACATAATTAATTGGTTCGTTGGACTCTTTATGGCATTTTTTTTACATTGTTTACCTAAAACTTAGATTAAATTGTAACATTTGGTCGTATACCTAGTTGTAATAGATAAAAATTATGAAGCATTGATAAGAATGTTATTGCAAGTCATCTACTATTTTTTATTGCGAGATACTGATAGACATGAAACTCAGCTTGACATCAAAATCAGCTCAGCGGTTTAGGCGCTATGGTGGAACATTCGTAAATAGTTACATACATACATACATAGACTGCTAAAATTACAACCCTCCCTTTTGGCTTTGACGTTTTCGGATAATCTAAATATTTAAAAGGAAAAGCTAACTGACTGACTGACTGATCTATCAACGTAAAGCTCAAACCGCTAGACGGATCGGGCTGAAAGGCCTAAAGGCTAATGACGTAAGCATCCGCTAAGAAATAATTTTTGAAAATTCAACCCCTAAGGAGGTAAAATAAGGCTTTTTTGGTATGAAAATCGAATACGTGAAGCCGCTAGTGAAATATAATATAAACGTAAAAATTCTTTTTACAAAACTGACTTCAAACGCCACTACAAAGTATATCAATTGTGCCTATAAAATTTGAAGATTTCCCTCGATTTCTCCAGGATCCCATCATCAGACCCTGACCTAATGACAATGAAACCACCTGGGAAGTGTAACCTTTCAAACAAAAAAAGAATTTTCCAAATCGGTCCAGCGTCTTCGAGTAATCGGGGAACATACATAAAAAAAAAGTTTTTTTTAAAGAATATTAGCTAACTTGAAGTTGAGTAATATTCTCCTATCCCCTCCAAATAAGTGGAAAACTTGTGTTAGGCGTGGGTACGACATTAGTGCAACGGGTGGGATTCGAACCTGCGACCTTACAGTTTTCAGTCCGCACCTTTAACCGTTGGGCTATTGAACATAAGTAAGTAAGTATGTCATGCTCGCTTTAAACATTTCTGTGGTGGTGTCGTGTGGTGCGGGTTGTTACGTTCCCTCAAATATGGTTGAGCGAAGCAATGGCTGGATCATGCGTCATGCTCGTGAACGGGTGCCACCAACGGGAATGGGTTTGCTTTGGCTGCCCATCAAGATGGGCAAGATGTCAAGACATGCGTTGGATTGGTGTACCTATTTTTTTTTTTGAAGCTTTATTGTGGAAGCACTGTATACATAGCATAGCTTTGTAAAAAAAAAATTTTTTTTTGAAAAGAGCAACTGCTGAGTTTCTTACCGGCTCTTCTCAGCAGAGTCTGCATTCCGAACCGGTGGTAGATTTATAACGTGTCATAAGAGCTACAAGCTAGCCTATATGAAATAAATTAATTTTGAATTTGAATAAAAAAAAGATTCCGACGAATTGAGAACCTCCTCCTTTTTTTGAAAGTGGGTTAATAACTATTGTAAGTGTATTGGTTGAACAGAGAGTTATATCGTTCTTTACCAACTGGAACAAGGTGGTTGGGGTATCAATCACTGACCTAGATACACCAGTCTTGTCACGAACTAATGAATTGATCGAGACCACAGAACTACTACTACTATAGGTACCTACGTACAATTTCTTGAAGTCAAAAGAACCAACTGTTTCGATTTCGGCCACCTTCGGCCAAAACTTTGTCTTCGGCCAAAATGGGCCGAAGTTTGCATGCGCCGAAATACAGATAAAATAAATCGGTCAAAATACTAATCCTATTACCTATATTACATTCTATCTTATTATCACACTAATATAATATTACAAATGCGAATGTTTGTATGTTTATTACTCAATCACACCGCAACGACTGAACCGTTTTTGCTGAAATTTGGCACAGAGATAGATTATAGTCTGGAATAGAACATAGGCCGGGAAATAAGAGATTTCCCGCGGGAATGAAAAGACCTTAAATCCACGCGAACGAAGTCGCGTGTATCAGCTAGTAAGTTATAAGTCTATTGCGACTTTATCCGCCTCTTTCTAAAACGAAATTTTGTATGGAGAGTGTATGGACCTACTGAATCGTGAGTGGTGACGTCATGTTGCAATAGCGCTCTCTTTTTCTAACAGGAAACTTGAAAACTATACTTTCGAGGCTAGGTAAGATATTAAAAAAAGATTTTCAGTCCGCACCTTAAATTTCATATACCTTTTATAACCCCAATAGTCCGTTGGACTATTGGGGTCCAACGGACTATTGGGGTTATAAAAGGTATATGAAATTTAAGGTGCGGACTGAAAATCTTTTTTTAATATCTTACCTAGCCTCGAAAGTATAGTTTTCAAGTTTCCTGTTAGAAAAAGAGAGCGCTATTGCAACATGACGTCACCACTCACGATTCAGTAGGTCCATACACTCTCCATACAAAATTTCGTTTTAGAAAGAGGCGGATAAAGTCGCAATAGACTTATAACTTACTAGCTGATACACGCGACTTCGTTCGCGTGGATTTAAGGTCTTTTCATTCCCGCGGGAAATCTCTTATTTCCCGGCCTATGTTCTATTCCAGACTATAATCTATCTCTGTGCCAAATTTCAGCAAAAACGGTTCAGTCGTTGCGGTGTGATTGAGTAATAAACATACAAACATTCGCATTTGTAATATTATATTAGTGTGATAATAAGATAGAATGTAATATAGGTAATAGGATTAGTATTTTGACCGATTTATTTTATCTGTATTTCGGCGCATGCAAACTTCGGCCCATTTTGGCCGAAGACAAAGTTTTGGCCGAAGGTGGCCGAAATCGAAACAGTTGGTTCTTTTGACTTCAAGAAATTGTACGTAGGTACCTATAGTAGTAGTAGTTCTGTGGTCTCGATCAATTCATTAGTTCGTGACAAGACTGGTGTATCTAGGTCAGTGATTGATACCCCAACCACCTTGTTCCAGTTGGTAAAGAACGATATAACTCTCTGTTCAACCAATACACTTACAATAGTTATTAACCCACTTTCAAAAAAAGGAGGAGGTTCTCAATTCGTCGGAATCTTTTTTTTATTCAAATTCAAAATTAATTTATTTCATATAGGCTAGCTTGTAGCTCTTATGACACGTTATAAATCTACCACCGGTTCGGAATGCAGACTCTGCTGAGAAGAGCCGGTAAGAAACTCAGCAGTTGCTCTTTTCAAAAAAAAATTTTTTTTTTACAAAGCTATGCTATGTATACAGTGCTTCCACAATAAAGCTTCAAAAAAAAAATAGGTACACCAATCCAACGCATGTCTTGACATCTTGCCCATCTTGATGGGCAGCCAAAGCAAACCCATTCCCGTTGGTGGCACCCGTTCACGAGCATGACGCATGATCCAGCCATTGCTTCGCTCAACCATATTTGAGGGAACGTAACAACCCGCACCACACGACACCACCACAGAAATGTTTAAAGCGAGCATGACATACTTACTTACTTATGTTCAATAGCCCAACGGTTAAAGGTGCGGACTGAAAACTGTAAGGTCGCAGGTTCGAATCCCACCCGTTGCACTAATGTCGTACCCACGCCTAACACAAGTTTTCCACTTATTTGGAGGGGATAGGAGAATATTACTCAACTTCAAGTTAGCTAATATTCTTTAAAAAAAACTTTTTTTTTATGTATGTTCCCCGATTACTCGAAGACGCTGGACCGATTTGGAAAATTCTTTTTTTGTTTGAAAGGTTACACTTCCCAGGTGGTTTCATTGTCATTAGGTCAGGGTCTGATGATGGGATCCTGGAGAAATCGAGGGAAATCTTCAAATTTTATAGGCACAATTGATATACTTTGTAGTGGCGTTTGAAGTCAGTTTTGTAAAAAGAATTTTTACGTTTATATTATATTTCACTAGCGGCTTCACGTATTCGATTTTCATACCAAAAAAGCCTTATTTTACCTCCTTAGGGGTTGAATTTTCAAAAATTATTTCTTAGCGGATGCTTACGTCATTAGCCTTTAGGCCTTTCAGCCCGATCCGTCTAGCGGTTTGAGCTTTACGTTGATAGATCAGTCAGTCAGTCAGTTAGCTTTTCCTTTTAAATATTTAGATTATCCGAAAACGTCAAAGCCAAAAGGGAGGGTTGTAATTTTAGCAGTCTATGTATGTATGTATGTAACTATTTACGAATGTTCCACCATAGCGCCTAAACCGCTGAGCTGATTTTGATGTCAAGCTGAGTTTCATGTCTATCAGTATCTCGCAATAAAAAATAGTAGATGACTTGCAATAACATTCTTATCAATGCTTCATAATTTTTATCTATTACAACTAGGTATACGACCAAATGTTACAATTTAATCTAAGTTTTAGGTAAACAATGTAAAAAAAATGCCATAAAGAGTCCAACGAACCAATTAATTATGTTTTCAAGTTTAGTAAATTATATACCTACGAGTAATAAGTTATTGCATAATTTTTTTATTGTTTAAATTAGAAATAACTTTTAATAATGATACCTACTAAACAAACGTTTAGTACGTTTGGTTAAATGGGTAAAAAATACGGGATTTCAGTTTTTTACATGGGACAAATAAAAAACAAAATTATTTAGTGTCATTTTCTTTTATATTTTTCCGAGGAACGAGTCAGTTTAAACATATTTTTATTCGTTTTAACATATCTGCAAAAATCAAAAACAATTATAATCGTAATTATAAACGGTCATCAACTCGCTTTTTTACGATTGTTGCGTGTGTGAATACTTGGATCGATTTCATAATGAACGAAGTACAGTTCAAATACGGGACATAGCCTGTCCCGCCGGGACATTTTAAATTATGCCTAAAATACTAAATAGGACGTCTGGCAACGCTATTCCTAACTCTCTAGAAACGTCTTAAAATAAAAACATGCAAACAAAATTATAACTTTACAGGTGACCCTTAAAATTGATATAATATGTTATTTTACGGCTGATACAAACTACATGCTTATTAAACTTGGTACATAATATCACAGAATATCTAACAGTACCTAAAGTAATACTACTCGTATAATAACTAGCTGGTGCCCGCGATTTCGTCCGTGTGGATTTAGTTTTTAAAAATCCCTGAAGCATCAGGATTGAGGAGTGGAACCCGAAGTTTTTATGGGACCATCTCGTAAAGTTTTTTTATCGATTAAAAAAAGATTCATTTTTTTTATTTTTTTATTCGATGACAAGCCCTTGACTGCGATCTCACCTGATGGTAAGTGACGATGCAGTCTAAGATGGTAGCGAGCTAACTTGGAAGGGGTATAGCAGTGTAAATTCAACCCATACCCCTAATTGGTTTCTACACGCCATCGTGCCGGAACGCTAAATCGCTTGGCGGCACGTCTTTGACGGTAGGGTGGTAACTAGCCACGGCCAAAGCCTCCCACCAGACCAGACAGACGCAAATCGGTCTAGAAATCGCGGAGATATCACGGAGGTAGAAAAACGCAACTTCTTCTCCTCCTTTTTCGAAAGTCGGTTAAAAAAGTAGCCTAGGGTACTCGCGATAACATCAGCTATCTACCAGTGAAAGTCCCGTCAAAATCGGTCCAGCCGTTCCCGAGATTAGTGGCAACAAACAGACACTTCAATTTTAATAAATGTAACAAGATTCGAAATGTCGCAAGTTAGATGGCGCTAGCTGTAGGTTGGCACGTGATGTAGCTAGATATAGTTTGGTAAATAATACCCTCCATAAGACACTACTACAAAAATACCTTTCATACTAGATACCTCAATTTAATTTTCACCTCACTAGCTCAAAAAGGGCGCCTTTGCTATCTAAAACCAGTGACCAAAGGTCGTTTTTGCTCACTCAGTGAGAAAAAGTGTTGTCTCAAGAAAAGTTCAACACTTTTTCTCACTGAGTGAGCAAAAACGACTTTTGCTCACTGGTTTTAAACAGCAAAGGCGCCCTTTTTGAAATAGTGAGGTGAAAAGTTGTATGTATCACACGATGGCAAAGTTTTTGTTTCTTGTGCCCTTGAATCCCTCACTACACTCAGGATTCTAACTTAGAATCCTTCGCCCGCTCGGGGTTCGAACTAGGCACTCGTAACAAAAATGAACTTTGCTACCTTGTTGTACAAATAACTTATTTGTATAGAACTAGCGGCCCGCTCCGGCTTCGCACGGGTATAAAATATATAGCCTATGTCATTCACTGTTAATGGATGTTATTAATTATTATACATATAAACCTTCCTCTTCAATCACTCTATTATTAAAAAAAACCGCATCAAAATCCGTTGCGTAGTTTTAAAGATTTAAGCATACATAGGGACAGAGAAAGCGACTTTGTTTTATACTATGTAGTGATTTTAACAAACAGACACTTCAATTTTATTTATTTGTAGATGTAGACTACTGACTGAAACTAATAAAAATTGCCGCACAGCAAAATATTACCCCTCGGAGTCGTGTTCTAGGGGTTATCAAGTTACAAGCTGTACTAACTAAAGTAGATAACCTCAAAATTATGACACAAGTCTAATTTCATAATTCATTGATTTCATTACTTCGTCGTCGCGACGCTCTCCGCACGTCTTTACTGTACCTATTTTAAATAGGGTAAGAGAATATTATTATTGGCGCTTTCAATGTTTTCGATTATTGTACAATAACTTTAGTAATATCCTGACATTGCATTGTAAATAAAATGAACTTAAATCAAATTGGATTGGATGACCAAAGTAATCGTTTTTCTACCAACTTAACAATTATTTTACATTAACGAAACTTATGATTTTCTCAAAACTAAGTTTAAAGTTTTTTCTCGTTTTCCTTCGAAACGTTATTGATAAAGGAATACGTAAATTTTTTCGTATTTTTTTTTGTTACTTTTGGGTTTGTGATTGAAAAAAACGTAGCATGAACTTTATACTAAAATTAATTAAGTATATTTTATCCCTCAAAAATTTTAATAAAAATTATTTTAAAAGTGCCAACAATAATAATATTTCTCGAAAATAACAATTTTGAAAACCATTCTTCATACCTACTTAATAACCCAAAAAAATTTTAGATGCAAATTTAAACATGGCTGCTGTAAACGGAAACGGAAAAGAAATGACAGACGCGCCCGTGCCGCCATCTTCTCTAATCAGACGAGTCAGTTCGCGCTCTATTCGAAATTCAATTTCCGAGGAAAAAGAAAATGGTGACGTCTGCGCGGGAAAGGGTTCCTTCGTCAACAAATACAGCAAAAAACCAGAAGCTCTGAAAAACTTCCACATCAATGATGCAGAAAGTGAACTGGAGGTCCCTGGGACACCGATGACACCCAGAACTTCTACCACACCTGGTTTGTTACTATTTTTCTACCATTAATTATTTATCCTCTTATAGCTTAGAACTTTAACTAGTCAATTCTATTTATTCCGGTCATATTTGAATAATAGAATTCTATAATAGAATAAAATATTCTATAAATAATCTTCAATTGTGTAATATGCTTTGTTACGTGCATTTTTAGATAACGTCAAATAAAAAAAAAAGACGTGTGGCACTCGGGGACTGCCGCGGTAAAGCTATTGCATAGCATTTTTTATCAACGCCATCTAGCGGTGAGAGGAGTCCCGTGTCAGGTTATTTTCGTTAGGGAATTTCTGGATTCGGTCTCCACGCTCAAGGCCCGCGATAGAAGCTATGCAATAGCTTAAAAGTAAAAATTATAAATAATTATAATTATTATTCACAATAAAATCAACTTAAATAGAGTCGTTAAAAAACCTTTACATCAGATGATAATTATGTTTTCAGACTTTATTTTTATTACATAATGGCTTCTTCTATAAAGCATACTTATAGAAGAAGCCATTATGTATTTATTTATGAATGTGTTTTTATAACATAATAGCTTCTTCTATACGCTGACAATCGTATTCATAACTTTGTCAAGTTATGAATTGTTACTATTATTATTATAACATGAATTATTTACCATAAAAAGTTTATCATGAGATTGCTTATGCATTACAATAAATTAGATGGCTTCAAAATTACATGAAAAGTACTCGTATATTTATGAATCCAAGAGCTGGCAGATACTTTGCCCAAAGGATTAGTTTGGCCATCCAAAGGGGCATTGCTGCCATCTTGGATACCTTTTATGTCACAATGCTGTGTCTTCGATGGGGTTTTAGATCTATGTTTATTTTTTAGATTATTTATTTTCTAGTCAGATTTAATATTAATTGTTTTTTTATTTTTTTTATTCAATGACAAGATAGTCTGACCCTGGAGCATCATCAGGAGATGTTGACTCCACCATGCACAATTGCAAGATCTTTGCGCGGGTGTGTTGCCGTACAGATTTTTTCTGGTTTGGTGGATTACAGCAAAATATTGCTTTTCACCGCACTAGCTCAAAAAGGGCGCCTTTGCTGTCTAAAACCAGTGAGCAAAAGTCGTTTTTGCTCACTCAATGAGAAAAACTGTTGAACTTTCCTTGAGACAACACTTTTTCTCTCGCTCTTTTTGAAAAGTTGTATGTATCACACGATAGCAAAGTTTTTGTTTCTTGTGCGTTTGAATACACTCAGGATTCATTCACTATACTCAGGATTCTAACTTAGAATCCTCGGGGTTCTAACTAGGCACTCACAACAAAAATGAACTTTGCCATCTTGTTGAACAAATACCTATTTTCTAGTATTCGATAATATTTTTAATGGTGCTTGATGTCTGCCAATCCACACTAGGCCAGAAGATGCAAATTGCACCGAGGCTTTCATATATACGTTATGTGTAATGTTTTTCTTGTATATATACTAGCTTTTGTCCGAGGCTTCGATCACGTTAAATCCCTTTTCATCCCCTTAGGGGTGGAATTTTCAAAAAAATTTTCTTAGACGCCTACGTCATAATCGCTAACTGAACTATGCCAAACAGCCCGATGCATCCAGTGATTTGAGCTGTGCGTTGATAGATCAGTCATTCAGTCACCTTTTCCTTTTTTATATTTTTTTGTAAAACAACTTTCAATAGGATGAGAACTTTCTTCATAGTGATCTATAAAAGTTTCAAAGTATTGCTTCAGTACGTAAAGTGTAACCAAAGCGAACTTTATTTGCCATTCATAAACATTGCCATCCATAGATTGCGAAAGCAACGAAACTATCTTTTAAAGAATACGTTACAGTGTTAGTATAAGATTTAATTCGATTGATCATATTCGTATTCGATGATATTAGTTGCGTCAAAGTAAAATGAACCTAAACTGGCACTAACTGATTTAAAATCACAAATCCGTTTTTTTATTTCATAAAAATAAATAAATGTGACTAACCAGAACAATAAAATTCTATATCTCGTCAATATCAAGGAAAAACATAATTTGCAATACTACTAGTGACGCCATCTAGGATAATTTTTAGCATAAGTTGATTTTTTCAAAGAGTTAGGCAATGTCTTTTCTTCTTAGTTTTTACCGTAGACAGAAAAGTACTATAGACTTAATGATATCCCTTTTCGCTCCCACACGAAAGAGATGCAGTATAGCGATGTCAAACAAGATAGAATGAGACACAGCTATGTCTATATCCGTCCCTCACTGCGTGCCACGTTTTGAGTTGTTGCTCACAATACATTGTATGGTGATTGTGAGCAGCAAGACGTACAAGAGTAGGTATTTCACAGTGTTATGCTATCCCTTTCTGCGACACGCTTGGTAGGATTCTAGAGGATACTTTTTCCTATGGTTTTTACTAACCGGCCAAAGTGCGCGAAAACGCTTATCCAAAACGTTTTCTGACAGCAATTTTCTTTGTCCCCAGGTCATGAGAACTGCACATTCCACCACGACCTTGAACTCGACCACAGGCCGCCTACGAGGGAAGCACTGCTCCCTGACATGGCCAACTCCTACCGGCTGCTACTCACAGGTAGGTTCCCTCACTCTCATAATCTGATGGGACTGCAATCCGACACGACCGGAAAAGATCATGCTCAGAGCCAATTGGGTATTTGACTAAATATTTTTTATATACTTAAAATAAAGGTTTTTTAATTTTATAACACAATTACATTTTTCTTTTTTAATATCTTAACTAGTCTCGAAAATATCGAGGTTTAAAGTATCTCATTAGACAGAGAGAGCGCTACAGACATGTGGCGTCACAAATTCAGTAGCTCCATACACTGTCCATACAAAATATTTTTATTTTTACGTTTTAGAAAGAGACGGATACAGTTGCAGTAAAACGGCTTATAACTTATTTGTTTTTGACCGATTTATTGTCTGTTTTTACAAATGTTATTCTTACACTTACATTTTCGATTGTAATCAATGAATATCCATATTTCGACAACAGTCAAATACCCAATTGGGTATTGGGTAATTTTTTTTTATATACTTAAAATAAAGATTTATATTATAACACAATGATATTTTGCTTTTTTTAATATTTCAACTAGTTTCGAAAATATATAGCTTTTAAGTTTGCTGTCAGACAAAGAGAATGCTATTAAATCATGACGTCACATATACTCTCCATAGATTTCGCTTTAGAAACAGACGGATTCAGTCGCAGTAAAACAGCATATTAAAAAAAATTTGAACGATTAAAATTAAATATTTGAACTTATACAATTTCAGGGCTCGGTGAAGATCCAGAAAGACAGGGTCTGCTGAAGACACCAGAACGTGCAGCTAAGGCTATGCTCTTTTTCACCAAAGGATACGACCAAAGCTTAGAAGGTACGCTTGTAATTTTAACATTAACCTAAAACAGAGTGTTGGCAAATAAATTTTGTTGGTTTGTCCTTCAATCACTTCTTCATCTACCAGTGAAAGTCCTGTCAAAATCTGTTTAGCCGTTCCCGAGATTAGCGGCAACAAACAGATACTACAATTTTAATAAATGTAACTCTACCATTCGTAATGTCGCAAGTTAAAATAGATGGCGCTAGCTGTAGGTTGGCACGCGCGATGTGGATTTCGTTAATAATTTATTGTACAAAGCTGTATAAGTATAGAGAATGATTTCATGCCAGGCACTTTTAAGTATTTGTATAGTAGAGATGTATCTAAGAATTTTTTATTCAATTTACAAGTATAATAATATTGCGTAAGGAAAACCTGTGTTGCAGAAGATAGTTTCTTCCAGGGATACAAAATTCCTTATGTAAATTATAGTAAATATGTAATAAGTAGCTTAAATTAATAGGTATGACATTAATGTCTGTCTTATCTGGTGGGAGGCTTTGGCCGTAGCTACCTTACCGTCAAAAACGTGCCGCCAAGCGATTTAGCGTTCCGGTACGATGGCGTGTAGAAACCGATTAGGGGTGTATGTGTTGAATGTGCACTGCCATATCCCTTCCAAGTTAGTCCGCTACCATCTTAGAATGCACCAAATTCAAATTCCATTTATTTCATGTAGGCCAACTTGTAGCTCTTATGACACGTCATAAATCTACCACCGGTTCGGAATGCAGATTCTGCTGAGAAGAGTCGCTAAGAAACTCAGCAGTTGCTCTTCAAAAAAAAAAAAATTACAATAGGTACCAAAACTATGCTATGTATACACATACAGTGCTTCCACAATGAAGCTTCAAATGCAAACGTAGGTGCACACAATCCAATGCATGTCAAAACGGGTAGACAAAGCAGACCCATTCCCATCATCATTACTTATACTATCAGGTGTGATCGCAGTCAAGGGCTATCTTGTCATCGAATTAAAAAAAATATGGTTAACCATTTGAAATGTTCCATTGCAGAGGTGTTGAATAACGCCATCTTTGATGAGGATACGGATGAGATGGTGGTGGTGAAGGACATCGAGATGTTCTCCATGTGCGAGCACCACCTGGTGCCGTTCTACGGGAAGGTGTCCATCGGGTACCTGCCGCAGGGGAAGATCCTCGGACTCAGCAAGCTGGCCAGGTGAGAGGAACAGCTACCTTAGATAGATATGATTGTCGACCACCTATTTAGACTAACTTTAGGGCAAAGGGGAGCAAAACCCTCGATTTGTGTCTTGATTTTGGCCTATGACAGCGATTTCTAATTATTATTTGTTTATATCCCCTTTTTATTTAACTGGACTATTAAAAAAAAAGACGTGTGGCACTCGGGGACTGCCGCAGTAAAGCTATTGCATAGCATTTTTTATCAACGCCATCTAGCGGCGAGAGGAGTCCCGTGTCAGGTTATTTTCGTTACGGAATTTTTGGATTCGTTCTCCATGCTCAAGGCCCGCGATAGAAGCTATGCAATAGCTTAAAAAAGACGTGTAGCACTCGGGGACTGCCGCGGTAAATTATTGCATAGCATTTTTTATCAACGCCATCTAGCGGCTCACCGTAGAGGAGTCCCGTGTCAGGTTATTTTCGTTACGGAATTTCTGGATTCGGTCTCCACGCTGGCCCGCGATAGAAGCTATGCAATAGCTTAAAAAAGATGTGTGGCACTCGGGGACTGCCGCGGTAAAGCCATTGCATAGCATTTTTATCAACGCCATCTAGCGGTGAGAGGAGTCCCGTGTCAGGTTATTTTCGTTAGGGAATTTCTGGATTCGGTCTCCACGCTCAAGGCCCGCGATAGAAGCTATGCAATAGCTTAAAAATATTCAATATTCCACACCTTACCGTTGGCTATTGAGGGTTTTAAATCCCTACTAATATTATAAATGCGAAAGTGTGTTTGTTGGTTTGTTGGTTTGTTGGTTTGTCCTTCAATCCCGCTGCAACAGAGCTTCGGATCGACGTAATTTTTTACATGTGTGTAGTTGAGAACCTGGAGAGTGACATAGGCTATTTTTTATCCCGGAAAATCAAAGAGTTCCCGCGGGATGATAAAAAACTAAATGTACGCGGACGAAGTCGCGGGTATCAGCTAGTAGCCTATATTCTATAGTGGTACCATACCATTCCGCTTACTGTATTATCTCTTTCCAGAATCGTCGAGATATTCTCCCGTCGGCTGCAAGTGCAGGAGCGCTTGACCAAGCAGATTGCGGTGGCAGTCACCCAGGCGGTGCGCCCGGCCGGAGTCGCTGTCGTTATTGAGGGAGTGTTAGTATTAATAAAAATCATTATTTTCTAAAAGCTGCTTGGAAGTAATCAGCTTCGTATATCATGAAAGTGAGGAAGCTGGAGTACTTTATCCACATCCTTAGGATCCATAAATTCGGATGGCGCTGTGTCGGTGCACACAGCCGTTAGTTTTAACGTGAAACGTCTATATCTGTGAGTCGCTGACAGCGCTGATTTCGGTTACGACTTATTATTAAATGTGTCTTTATAAGTACACTGTTTAAATTAGCGTAATAGTGAATCTACCAATTCTTTCGGAATCATCTACTATATAAAAATAAGTCGGGTTTTCCTTCCTGACGCTATAACTCCAGAACGCACGAACCGATTTCCACGGTTTTGCATTCGTTGGAAAGGTCTCGGGCTCCGTGAGGTTTATAACAAAGAAAATTCAGGAAAAATTTCAACAGAAAAGCGGGAAATTCTTTTTTCACATACAGCGCCATCTCTGATACATAGCATGTACTACAAACCAATATTTTAAGTAGATGGCGCCGGTGCGTGATACATTGTTTGACAGCTACATCTTTTTTCACGTTTCTTTCTACATTTTTTTCCCATCTGGTGGCGAAACGGAGTTCGCCGGGTTTGCTAGTCAAGTTATAAAAACGTATACTCAAGCAAAAAATTGGATGTATGTTTGTTACTCAATCACGCCGCAACGCCGGGACAGATTTGGCTGAAATTTGGCACATAAATAGATTATAGACTGGAATAGCACGTAGGCTACTCTTTATCCCGGAAAATAAGAGATTTCCCATGGGAATCCAAAAAAATCTTTATCCACGCGTACGGAGTACGCGGGCATATTGACGACCTCCCTAGCGCAGTGGTGAGCGCTGTGGTCTTATAACTGGGAGGTCTCGGGTTCGATTCCCGGCGGGGCAATTTAGGAATTTATAATTTCTAAATTGTCTCTGGTCTGGTCTAGTGGGAGGCTTTGGCCGTGGCTAGTTACCACCCTACCGTCAAAGACGTGCCGCTAAGCAATTTAGCGTTCCGGCACGATGGCGTGTAGAAACCGATTAGGGGTATGGGTTGAATTTACACTGCAATACCCCTTCCAAGTTAGCCCGCTACCATCTTAGACTGCATCGTCACTTACCATCAGGTGAGATCGCAGTCAAGGGCTATCTTGTCATCGAATAAAAAAAAAAATCATCTAATTTTGCATAAGAGCCACAGGGTGATTTTGGTTTTGATGCTCCGCAGTCACATGTGCATGGTGATGCGGGGAGTGCAGAAGATCAACAGCAAGACCGTCACCTCCACCATGCTGGGCGTCTTCCGCGACGACCCCAAGACCCGAGAGGAGTTCCTCAACCTGGTGCACTCCAAGTGAGGTCACAGCCACGCGCATTCTCATTATTTCCGAGTTCCATTGCTTTTTTGTCCATAGCGATTCACTGTACACCGAATTTAGAATATCTTCTCAGCTTTTTGTTGTGAAATAAATCGATACTTCCCACGTAAGTTGTTGTATCCCACAAAATTGGCATTTTAGGATTGTTGCACTTGTCATTTGTTTTTATCTATTTTATGTGTTCGTTTAAAAAAAAAACTTATTAAAAGCATTCTTTAACATACTTTCGAGATGTATAAAGTTGTATTGTTATTAAAATGACGGCCTAAGCCATTGTATTGACCTTGACAATAAATAACGCGTCACGTAAGCTTTTTGGGGATACAACAATTTACGTGGGAAGTATCGATTAATAGATTTCACTTCGATCAATAATGTGGATATACAATTGGATGATGGGTTGACACTTTATTGCATATGTGCGTCGAATTATAAGATTCCAAACAAAATGTAACTGATAAAATATGTGTGGAAAACATGTTTACTAGAGAAATACCTATACAAAAACAAATAGGTATAAAAAAATGCTAATATAATTAATGTAACATACAAGATTAATTATAAATTACCAACAACTTTTATATGTCATTCTTAACAACATTTGTTTGTGATTTTTTTTACTCTAAAAAAACTGCAAAAAAAAGTTTTTTTTTGTATAAAAAAATAGTTGAAAAAAAGTTGTTGAGAGTTACAAAAATTGCCCGTTAAAAGTTATTGGCGTTTTAAATTGACTTGTATGTTTACTAAATTAAAAAGCACACATCGTAAGAAAGACGCGGTTTTCTAATTGAAAATACATGCAATTATTGACGAGCGATAGTATATCTATTACATTATTGGTCGAAGAGATTTTGTTTGTCTTATTAATGCACATACAACTTTGTACCGACACTGAACAAAATCCTTTCATTGACGGCGACAGTGCACTTTACCCTACGTTTTAGCAAAGGATATGGCCATAGAATGAGTATCCTCTAGAATCCTACCAAGCGTGTCGCCGAAAGAGATAGGTAATAAAGTACATATTATAACACGTCTTGTTGCTCACAATCACTCACAATGTATTGTGAGCAACAACTCAAAACGCGGCACGCAGTGAGGGACCGATATAGACATAGCTGTGTCTCATTCTATCTTGTTTGACATCGCTATACTGCATCTCTTTCGTGTGGGAGTGAAAAGGAGATATCATTAAGTCTATAGTACTTTTTTGTCTACGGATTATAAATTTTTTTAACTACTATGAATAGGGATGTTGCCAACTAATCAACCGGCAACTCTTTATTAAATGTCAAAACAAATAGTCTGGCTGCTTGTATGAAACAGTGCACTGTGACGTCATAAATATTTGACGCACTTTTTGTAGTCTAATCAATAATTAAAAATGGTTATCAAAATTAAAACTAACAGCGGATGTGAATTTTACTTATTTGGAAGGCCAATAACCATTTATTTAGTAAGAAATATTTGTTTTACGTCAACAACATTCTACAATGCAAAAAATAATAATTATCCTGGTTTTTTGAAAAATTTCAAATATCGCTTGTACTTAAATTAGGCCTTTTAAAAATAATAATTTTAAAGTATTTGTTGTGTTCAATATTAATTACTTTAATGTTATAATATTATGTTCAACAAAATAAATAGAAAATTAAACATTATTGTTTTTAAAATTAAATTACTTAAGTCTAAAACTAAGGTTCCTTATTATTTCTTATTTATGTTAAGATTACTATAATTTAAAATAATGTTTAATTAGTATTTTATGAATCAGCAACAGTATGGTTCGATTTTTTTTTTCAAATTAAAGAAAAATAAATTGACACCCCTCACAAAAAATCTATGGCTGATATAAGATGGCGTGCACGCTAGGCCAATAAAACAATAAAAACTGTTTAATGTTGTAAATTTTTTTTGGTAAATACGAGTATGACAATGTTTTGCTGATTCATTAGTAAAAATTATTTAAAATATCTTTTGTAAGCATACAAAGTGCGTTCTTTTAATGCTAGCAGTAGCTAATCGTAAAAACTTTCGAGGCTATAACAAAATAAAAAGTCTTTCATATTTAACACATTTTTTTTAAATATTCTAACCATTAGTTAAGATAAAAAATTAAATAAAAGAGAAAAATGTCAAATATCAGTTGTTTAAATCGATCTAACTTGATACGATCGCTTCATAGCGTAAATATTGGAAGCAGGATATCGATTTATTTAATACTATTTTTTCGCTTTAAGTATGCTTTTTTAAGAGCATGAGTTATAGCGTATTACGATATTGCATGAAAAGATCGCACGTATGTTCTAATGTAGCTATCCTTAGCTTAATACTTAGGGGTTACCATAAATTAATTAATACGTTATTTTTTGTTTCAAAAAAGTTACGTTATAAAAATGCAAATAAAAGCATTAAGAGCTAAATAAAATTGATAGGTATTGTTTTTATAAATACACAGTAATTTATGGCGACCTCTGCATTATGTTAATGGTTTAGTTAAAAAAAATTATTTTAGCTGACAATATTTTTTCTGTTATTTTTTATTATTATTTTGTATTCGAACGGTTGCCAATTCGTGCCAAACTTAAAAGGAAATTAATTTTTGTTAAAATTATATAACTATAATCTAAAATTTTGATATATTTATATTTTTAAAAACAAAATTGAATGAATTTTTTATACCTAAATTGAAACTGCCTTCGATGTAATTAGTTGGTAAGGTTATTTACATTTTGACGATTTTGCACAAAAATCCAAAGTATTGCTTTGTCTGACGTTTTTGTGGAAGATCTTAGTTTTTTTTAGTTTTCCTAACATTTATTTTTGAGCGTGTGACAAATATGAGAAATTACGAAACGCTCCCAGAAACGAGTTAATAATAAAACCTTAAAATAAATATTTTTTGTGAATTTTATGAGATTTTAGCAACAAGAATTTTATTTCATTTCTTTGGGGGATACAATGCAAAAAATAAATTGCCCAAATGCATTATTTCCCCCAAAACTACTTTCTTTATTTGACTTCATTTTATTTCTAACGCAAAAATCTCAAGGCGTTTAATGGCTGACACTTGACATTTTTGCAAAAAAAATACATTTATTTTTTATTCTTTTTTTGACAATAAGAACAATTGTGACCGATAACGTTGCCTTAACATTATTGTGAATATACAAAATTTATATTTAATAGATAAAAAAAATATTGTGAAGTGAGCATTTTATTTTATAAAATAAATTTTTTACTTTAAGTTAAAATAATGTTTTTATTTTTCTTGATTCATCAAGAACATATTCAAATTCAAATTCAAATTCAAAATTAATTTATTTCATGTAGGCTAACTTGTAGCTCTTATGACACGTCATAAATCTACCACCGGTTCGGAATGCAAATTCTGCTGAGAAGAGCCGGTAAGAAACTCAGCAGTTGCTCTTTTCAAAAAAAAATTTTTTTTTTACAAAGCTATGCTATGTATACAGTGCTTCCACAATAAAGCTTTAAAAATGCAAAAATGCATACGTAAGTACACCAATCCGACGCATGTCAAGATGGGCAGCCAAAGCAGACCCATTCCCGTTGGTGGCACCCGACCTTATGACCAATCCTTATGACCAATCCTTATGACCAATCCTTATTAACATTATAAACGCGTTAGTGTTTGTTTGTTGGTTTTCCCTTCAATCATGCAGCAACAGAGCTACGGATTGACGTGATTTTTGGTATAGTTGGGTACGACAATAGTGCCATTTCTGAACTGATCTCGCAGGGATACTCCGAGCATAGCTCTCTCCATCATCCGCTGAAGGATCCTGAGCTTTCTTATGACTTTGATCCTAGTAACCGCTCTTACCCGCTGCATCCGATCCGAATCCGTGAAGATACGGATATAAAAACTCTGACCGAATTCGGATATTGCTTACGCACTAATCCGATCTCTGATCTAAATCTATACTCATATTATAAAGCTGAAGAGTTTGTTTATTTGAACGCGCTAATCTCAGGAACTACCAGTTCGAGTTGAAAAATTCTTTTTGTGAATAGTCCATTTATCGAGCAAGGCTTTAAGCTAAATAACATCACGCTGCAACCAATAGGAGCGAAGCATCAGTGAAAAATGTTGCAAAAACGGGGAAAATTGTCTATACTTGAGGGCTTCCGTTGCGTGCGCTGCGTAAACGGTTTAAGTTACCCAAAAAATAATATGTATGAAAGAATTATTACTCTTTAAATGATCTACAAAAATGTCCGCGACAGTATATATCTATTTTTTAAGATTGACTCATTATAACCTTTTTTATGGTTATCAAAGGTCGAAATTAATGCATTATTGCCAATTAATTATTTGCCATTAATTAATGCATTATTGCCAGTTAATTAATAATTCTTTCATACTTATTTTTTGGGTAACTTGAACCGTTTACGCAGCGCACGCAACGGAAGTTGCTCTCAAATATGGATAATTTTTCCCGTTTTTCACTGACGCTTCGCTCCTATTGGTCGCAGCGTGATGTTATATAGCCTAAAGCCTTCCGCAATAAATGGACTATCCAACACAAAAATAATTTTTCAATTCGAACCAGTAGTTCCTGAGATTAACGCGTTCAAACAAACTCTTCCACTTTATTATATTAAGTACACATACAAACAGAAATCTATCTATCTAATCTAGAATATTTGTTTTTACTACTCTCTGGTATAGTTGAAGTAAGATAACCCCGTGTTTTGGATAGATTTATAACTGTTTAGACTTGTAGAGGATCTAAATGACCTCTTACACGGAATCATACAAAAAAATATATAAACTTTCCGGAATTTTACCGCAAACTATTTTATGTAGATAAAAATATACGATATCTCAGGGTATTTTTTAATTACCTACTCAACAATAAATTTAAATTACTGTTCAAAATTGAAATTATTATTTATTAGCTTTCGTTCGATTTTTAAGACAACTGTTTCACCCCCATAGGGGTTGAATTTTCAAAAATCCTTTCTTAGCGGATGTTTACGTCATAAAAGCTAACTGTATGTCAAATTTCAGCCCGATCCGTCCAGTGTTTGAGCTGTGCGTTGAGAGATCAGTCAGTCAGTCAATCAGTCAGTCAGTCATCTTTTCCTTGTGACTCTTGTGACAAATCAAGACTCTACCACCGGAATGGAATGTAGATTAGCTGAGAAGGCTCGGAGGAAAAAAAATTTTGAAATACTTCAAGTGAGAAGGGCGTCGCGCTGGCTAGAAACTTTTCAAAACAAAATCTTTTCAAATGGTAGCATAAACATAATATACTATACTAGCGGACGCCCGCGACTTCGTCCGCGTTCTTAAATTGTTGAAATTTTTCCTGAATTTTCTTTGCTATAAACCTCACGAAGCCCGAGACCTTTCCAACGAATGCAAAACCGTGGGAATCGTTTCGTGCGTTCTGGAGTTATAGCGTCAGGAAGGAAAACCCGACTTATTTTTATATAGTAGATTACTTAATAATGGTAAAAATAGGTAATACTTTTACCTATATATTTTTTCTATTTTTTTTTAATTCGATGTCAAGCAATTTGGCTCTAGATCAGATTAATATTGATTAAGTACAAAATTGTTACTACATAATATGATAATAACCGTTTTCCCGATCGAATCTGACCACGGCGGCCAACCTCCTTAGAGATAAGCCATCTGTACGGGAGATATTAAAGTGCACAAGAGTGTGCACAAACAGGTAGGTACAGTCTCTGTTCCTTCACTCTCATAGCCCGATGGGACGGATATTCAACACGACCGGAGAGAGATCAGGCGCAGGACCGACGGCTTTACGTGCTCTCCGAGGCACGGGGTTGACACACCGCCTACTTCCTAACTCCGGGCTAGTACCATCTAGTACTGAGAATTTCTTGACAGAAAAACTCAATACATTTTTTGGTCCTACCCAAGAATCGAACCCAGAAAGTCATGTTGATCTATACATATAATAAAATTGTAGAAAAGTGGTGTCTGTACAATGGAAATATATAAAAAAAAAGTAGCAGGGGTTGTTATTATATCGATGCCGAACCCGAAATTGTAATTAATTATTTTTTTTGTGTTTGTCTGTTTGTCTGTGTGTTTGTGCACGCTAATATCAGAAACGGCTTATTCGATTTAGATACGGTTTTCACTAATATATTGTAGTAAGCTTCACTTAACATTTAGTGTTTATTTCATGTCAATCGGTTCATAAATAAAAAAGTTATGTCAATTTAAAGAATCACGGCGAACATTTTTAACGTACAGAGTACGTACTCGTACTACACGCCTCGCGCCTGAGCGTCCGTGGCTATATAAAGCGCGCTGAGAGCCGCGCCCCGAAAAGTCACTATTCCACGCGAACGAAGTCGCGGGCACAGCTAGTTATTAAATAAAACCAACAGAGTTCTCACAAGACAGGTTAAGATATAATAATAATATAAACAAAAGTTTTTTAGAAACCCGTGTTAAGACCAGTCCAGTTACTTTGTGTAAATCATTTGATAACTGTTCCTAAGCTAAAATATATGTTACGGCCTTTATTAATTAGAAAGGATAATATTTTATATTGTTATATAATAACAGCTGATAACTAGGTTATCTACAAATATAATTATTTTAATTTTAAAGTTAAAATATATATGAGCTAATTGTATGCCTACCTTAATTTTTTTTATTAAAGCAAACAATATTACCGATTAGTGACATTAATGCAGCCATGCTTTAGTATGCAATGCAGGACATTCTTGAAATGATTGTGCAAACTATACCGCTGTTTAGTCAGCTGTACCAGAGATAAATAAGGAGATGCTAACTCATTGTACAAATCAAATTACATTAAAAATGTATGAATAAAGTTATTTCGACGACCTCCCTGGCGCAGTGGTGAGCGCTATGGTCTTATAACTGGGAAGTCCTGGGTTCGATTCCCGGTGGGGGCAATCTGGGCAATTTGGGAATTATAATTTCTAAATTGTCTCTGGTCTGGTCTGGTGGGAGGCTTTAGCCGAGGCTAGTTACCACCCTGCCGCCAAAGAAGTGCCGCCAAGCGATTTAGCGTTCCGGCACGATGGCGTGTAGAAACCGATTAGGGGTATGGGTTGAATTTATACTGCTATACCCCTTCCAAGTTAGGCCGCTACCATCTTAGACTGCAACGTCACTTACCATCAGGTGAGATCGCAGTCAAGGGCTATCTTGTCATCGAATAAAAAAAAAAAGAAAAATATATGCACTACTTATGTCAAGGGTCAAAATAAAATAATAATTTTTATATTAACTATCATATTTTTCCTATGATCAATGTAAAAAACGATATTATTCCTGTATTAATAACTCTACAATATGGTCACCGTAGCTATTACCTATTTTTTATATTATTGGACCACTATCCCAACATATTTATACTGAGTCCAGTATCTTTGAATCTCATTCCTTGAAGAAGATCCGACTGGTGAGTCTAAAACTTCAATTATTGGATTTAGCCTACACCGCTTTTTTTATTGTCGATTAATAAAAAAACGGTTAACTTAAAATCATGATTCTAAGAGGCAACTTTTTTTTTCGATAAGCCAATTTTTTTTTAAAGAATACTGGTATTCATTTATAGCCAAGATGAACTTGACTTATATTGTCCTCTCCCCTCCAAATAAGCGGAAAGCTAGGAGTGGGTACGACAAAAGCGGTGGAGCTTGAATCTGCAACTTTTCAGTTTTCAGTATCACCTATCTCTATACACCGTGTACTTTCAATGGTTGTATTCCCGAAGCGAAACGAAAAAAATGTTTTTGTTTCGAAATAATTAAAAAAAGGCATGTAATTAAACGAGCTTCTATTTAATACCATTATTGGCTTCTAAATTACTAAGTCAGCTTCAACTAGTGAGCCTCTAAAAAATATAATTTTAGCATCTATATTTATAACTTAGCTTCAAACCGTGAACTCCTAAAATACTTAAATATTAGCATCAAATAATACACCAAATCTTCAACCACATTTTTAATTTTTTTTGTGAGAAAAATGAAATAAAAAAATGTTTCTAACTAAATAAAAAAACGTTTTTTTTTTTGATAAAATGAAATAAAAAAAATGATTGTTTTTAAATTTAACTCAAGATAAATACCTACACATAACATTATAACATTTTTGAAAAAAAAAATCAAAAACGGCAATTTTACAATCGAGAAAAACAAAACTCGAAGAAGCAGCGAACCAATAGTAATAGGTACTTCGCAGTACCGCGCGAGGTCGCGTAGCGCGGCCGCGTGGTCGTTGACCCTCGCGCGCGCTTAGTCTATGATCAGCTGATTAACTACATCTAAAGTATTGAAGTCACAGTGACATAGTGAACACATTACGTACGTACGTTATGTTATGTCTATTACTATTGTTTCTCACACTTTCGAGTTGTTGATTATTTTTTTAAGGAATATAATAAGTCGACCAACAAAATTTATTTTTTGGCATCAAAACCTAGCTTCTAATTTAATAACTCAGCAACGGGAAAATGATGAAGCTTCTAATATACTAACTCGGCTTCTTCACAATGGCCACAAAATATTCCAAAGAAAGCATCAAATAAAGAGCCACTATTTTTATTATTGTCCACTGCCACTGCACGATTTGGTGCGAGTGAGATGGATACGACTGGCCATTTGCACGATTTCGTTGGTGCGAGTGAAACGGATGCGACTGGCAATTTGCACGATCTCGTTGGTTATGGCTATTTGCACCAATCAGAGAGCGCCATTCAAAACATGCATTTGTTTTTGTTGTTGTTCTGTTGTTAGTGTGTTAATATTGCAATTATTTTTGTATAATTTTTTCTTTAAACTAAAGTTAGGTTAGGTTAGGGTTATACATGAATATTCAGGTGCCCGGCCGAAGTCCGGGCACTTAGGTTCTGTTGGGATCGTAAACCTACCTAAAACTAAAAAAAAAGTTGAAAAAAAGTTTGATTTTTTTTTTCAAAAATGTTATAATGTTATGTGTAGGTATTTATCTTGAGTTAAATTTAAAAACAATCATTTTTTTTATTTCATTTTATCAAAAAAAAAACGTTTTTTTATTTAGTTAGAAACATAGTTAGGCCGCGCTACGCGACCTCGCGCGGTACTGCGAAGTACCTATTACTATTGGTTCGCTGCTTCTTCGAGTTTTGTTTTTCTCGATTGTAAAATTGCCGTTTTTGATTTTAATCAATTTTTAAATTTAAAAATTGATTGTAATACCATGATCAAATCATTTCGCTTCGGGAATACAACCATTAAAGTTCCACCGTGTATAGATCGATTTCGATCTAGACTGCCTCGTTGGTCTAATGGTTAGCCAGTTCGACTGCGGATGATGAAGTCCCGGGTTCGATTCCCGGGTCGGGTCAAAAAACGTATTGGGGTTTACTGTCAAGAATTTCTCAGTACTAGCCCGGAGTTAGGAAGTTGGTGGTGAATCACCTCCATGCCTCGGAGAGCACGTAAAGCCGTCGGTTCTGTGCCTGATCTTTCTCCGGTCGTGTCGGATTTTCTGGCCCATCGGACTATGAGAGTGAGGGAATAGAGAGTGCACCTGTGTTTGCGCGCACACTTGCGCACTACAATATCTCCCGCGCAGATGGCTAATCTCTGTGATTCGGTCGGGAGGACATTATTATCTAGATCGATCTAAATTTTAAAGGGTCTCTATAAGTACCAAGAGGTAGTCTTGTCTAAAATCTAGGCGTGTATAACAATTTACTGAATCTTTTTTCTAAGCAGCGGAAAAACATGTTAAGAAAATCATTTTTTTACCGACTTCAAAAAAGGAGGAGGTTCTCAATTCGTCGGAATCTTTATTTTCTATGTTCCTCGATTACTCGAAGTCACCTGGGCCGATTTGGAAAATACTTTTTTTTTGTTCTGGTGGTCCCATTGTCATCAAGTCAGGATATATTTCCTTATAATAATATTAGTATAGAAATATCGATTATGATTATTATATAATTATGATTAGTGCATCAAAGTAACGCTGACCTACATTTACGACATTCAATGAAAAATTCTGGTTAAACAACAATTGTAATTAAAAATCGAACTTAAATGCCTAAATCCAATGCCTAAAGTCGAATTTTAAAAAAGGTCCAGAATTCCGGATTTTTCGAACTTCTAGGAATCTGGATTGCAATCCCTATTCAAGACGTCTGGACCGATTTGGAAAATTCTTTTTTGTTTGAAAGGGTATATTTTCCAGGTGGTCCCATTGTCATCAGGTCAGGATCTGATAATGGGATCTTGGAGAAATCGAGGGAAAAAATCGAAAAACTCTTCAAGTTTTATAGGCACAATTGATAAACTTTGTAGTGGCGTTTGAACTTGACGTCGGTTTTGTAAAGAAGAATTTTTACGTTTACACTATTATTCTGTGTTATTCCAGACTATAATCTATCTCTGTGTCAATTTCAGCCAAATCGATTCAGTCGTTGCGGCGTAATTGAGTAACAAAATAATAAAAATATCGATCTGAATTGAATTCAATATTAGTGCGAAAATCTTCGTTTTTATCGCACAAGTTGGAGAAAAACAACTCTTCTTAATTTTGTATGTTTTTATCATTACAGATTTCAAAATGAGACTGCTGACGTGCTTTACAGCTTTTGCGCTGGCCGGTCTGCTGGCCGCCGCGCCCACCTCTAACGAAGAAGAAGATTTCAAAATTAGAGTATCAAAAGAGTATTACATCGAAGAATTTGTTAGATTTACGGGAGAACACGATATCGTTAAGTTGATCGTACCTTTAAACTCGCTCAACAATGTCGATTGTAGTCCATCAGCATCGACTGAATTTGACCCTGAAATGACATTTTTCTTTGTGGAGGCTGACGTGAAGCCGGATGGAAGCCGTGTAGATAAAGGATTGTACATTTTCAAAGAAGGGAAGGCTAAGAAAATTCTAGATAACGGCAGAGATGCTGCCGTTCCAGTTGTAGATCACAGCGACTTAGCTTTCTTCGGAGCTAAAGACGGACTTTACGTTTACAACTCCGAGAAAAACTCAAGTGACAAATATGGACCAATCACTGATAGCATTATTGCTATTGAAGTGGAAGCCAGTGGAGACGTCATTTACATCCTGACTGAGGGTCGTGAGGTATACAAAGTCACTGATAACGGTGAGAAGAAAGAGAAACTAGACAATGTAGTTAATGCTAAGGAAATTGTTTTGGATTACGATAACAACCTGTACTTCCTTTCCGATGATAAGAAACCATACGTCCGCACAGCTGACGGCATTAAGAAAATAGAAGGTCTCCCAGAAAGCACAGGAAATGTTATCCTTTTCAAACCTCCGTTCATCATAGGCACAGGTGCTCCGGTTCTTATCAATAACAACGTGTACCTCATGTACCCTAACGGAACCAGTGAATTTACAAGGTTTGGATTCAAACCTGAAGCGATGCCAACCGCTCTCGCCCCAGAAGCAACACTAATGCAGTACTTCGCCATTGATAAGAAGATCTACGAATACAATATGGTTGCTTTGATTGCAAACGCTGCTATAGAAGAACTCGAGGACTACCTTAAGACACAAGAAACAAAAATTAACGCAGTGGGTGAAAAGAAAACCGCGCTGAAGCGTAAATATAAACCACTTAAAAGTACTTAGTTCATACGTCCAACGGCGAAGCACTATTTTCTGATAATAAAAAATTAATTACGAAGTTTTTATGAATTTTTATTTATCCACAAAGTTAGAGATTTTCTCTATTTTTTTTGATATGGCTCTTTTATTAGATTACAAAATTGTATCTAATGTGGTCGAAATCCAACCTGCTCGCACGAAACGCTAACGTTTCCATCACAGATTGTTATAAAGCACAAGAATATCTAGTAAAAAAATTCTCACCTGGTCGTAAGGACAACGCAGTCTAATATGGTAGTGGGCTAACTCGGAAGCAGTATGGCAGTTTAATAATATTTAATAGCCTAATCGGGGTAAACATCAAGAATATTGAGAAAATAATAATAGGCGATAATATAGTAGGTAATAAACAATAATCTATAAAAATCAGTAAATATATAAAAGGCAAAGGTGACTGACTGACTGACTGACTGATCTTTCAACGCACAGCTCTAACCACTGGACCGATCGAGCTGAAATTTGGTATACAGGTAGCTGTTAGGACTTAGACATCCGCTAAGAAAGGATTTTGGAAAATTTCAACCCCAAGAGCGTTAAACAGGGGGTTAAAAAATCGAACCTAACGTGAGCGAAGCCGCGGGTTAAAGCTAGTCTAAATATATAAAAGGCAAATGTGACGGACTGACTGACTGATTGACTGACTGACTGATCTATCAACGCACAGCTGAAACCACTGGATGGATCAGGCTGAAATTTTGCATGTAGATAGCTATTATAACGTAGGTGTCCGCTAAGAAAGGATTTTTGAAAATTCAACCCCTAAAGGGATAAAGCAGAAAAGTCCTGGAGTGGAGACCGCGAACAAGCAAGCGTAGTGTGGGGCGCCCTCCAGCAAGGTGGACCGACGACTTAAAGAGAGTGGCGGGAAGTGGCTGGATGAGGAAGGCTGAGGACCGGGTGTGGTGGCGCTGTTTAGGAAAGGCCTATGTTCAGCAGTGGACGTCCGCAGGCTGAAATGAGGATGATGATGATGAAAGGGATAAAATAGGGGTTGAAGTAATCGAACTTAACGTGAGCGAAGCCGCGGAGTAAAGCTAGTATAATATAAATAAGTAATTCCGAAATGTTGGTAATGGATACCCAACAATTTAGTTTAACTCTGAAGAATTAATAAAATGTAATTAATATTTTATACAAATTAAAATTAAATGCTTTGCATTCAAAGCGAAAAAAACATCACTTGAGAGTTTCAGAGCAAATGGACCGATTTAGCTATTTTTTTGTTTTAAATGCTTTAAATTTAGTTAATAATAATAATAAATGACAATTGACTTTATTCTAGTACGTAACAAATAAACAAAATACATAACATTACCTTTCCTCAAATAATAATAACTACTACAAATACATTAATATTGCAAATTAAAAGTTGTTTAAATTATATAAATCATGTCAAAAATAATATACTTAGATCAATTCAGTATTTAAAATATAGTACCTAAAAAAATATTTTCCAGAATTTTATTTCACAAGTAGCTTTGGCCCGCGACTTTGTCCGCGTGGAATTAGGTTTTTTTTTTTATATTTTTAGCGAGCAAACGAGCAGGCGGGTCACCTGATGTTAAGTGATTACCGCCGTCCATGAACACTTGTAGCACCAGAGGCACCACCAATGCGTTGCCGGCCTTTCAGGAATTTGTTGGTCCGCCCCTTGAATAACCCCATGTTGTAATTCAGTGGAAACACCGTCGCAGGAAGTTCGTGCTCCAGGCTTTCCAGCGGGTTGGTTAATTTGGGATTGCCCACAAGCCGAACTGCCCGCTTTTGAATCCGGTCAAATGGAAGGAGTTGGTATTGGGGTGTTGCAAAGTACCGCTTTGCTCTGTTGAGCACCCCAAGCTTTTTCGAAGCTAATTTAGCTTTTCCTTCCAAGTGATCCCGGAACTGGACGTCGTTCGAAATGCAGACACCAAGAATCCCAATGCTGTTGGAAGGGGCTAGGGGGGTGTTCTGGAAGAGAAGAGGTGTGGTGAAGGGGGTCTTTTTGGCGGTGAACGCACAAACTTGTGTTTTTGAGGGATTGAAATGGACAAGATTTTGTGAACCCCATACTGACACTTTATCAAGGGAAGCCTCAATGTCAGACACAAGTTTGGCTCTATTCTCCTCTAGCATTGCGCGGGATAATTGTGCATTTCCTTTGTAAAGGGCATCACCAGTACTGTCATCTGCATAACAATGGATGCTGCTGTTATGCAACATGTCATTGATATGCAGAATGAACAGTGTAGGCGATATCACTGAGCCCTGTGGAACGCCTGCATTGATGGGCTTAGGGTCAGAGCAAAAGCCATCGACAGCGACTTTGACGCTGCGTCCATCAAGAAAGCTAGCGACCCAATTACAAAGCAGCACGGGGAGTCCGTAAGATGGTAGTTTCGATAGAAGGGCCCTATGCCAAACCCGATCAAAGGCTTTGGCGATATCAAGGCTAACCGCAAGGGCTTCTCCCTTACTGTCGATAGCATCCGCCTAACGATGCGTGAGGTATACAAGAAGATCACCAGCAGATCGGCCGTGACGAAAGCCATATTGACGATCGCTGATGAGCTGGTTTTTTTTGGAAATCACGCAAGAAACAAGGGGTGTCCTCCGGGATATAAAGTAACTGCTTAAGGCTGCTAAGGCTTAGCCAGTGGGCTAAATAAACGCCAGCTCTTTGGCTGAGTATTTGCGGCACTTGAGTAATTGAGCAGATTCGGCAGCTGCACCCGCCTTTTGGCACGAGCCCTGTAGATGGGACGCTGCCAACGTATCAACTCAGGTTGCGTCCCACACCAGTGGTACTATAGTCATCCCGTCCGGCCTCTTACAGTCATCCCTGAACAAACCGGAGGGCTCCAATTGTGCAGGAATGGAGACAGTGACCAGAGCGCGACGGACTATATCATTAAGAGCACCGTGGCGATACAAGCGGCCTGCGCTCCTAATGCAACTTGAAAAATGAAAAACTTTCATCCCCTATTTAACACCTTTTGGGGCAGGACTTTCAAAATCTGTGAAATACGTAAATAACTTGAAAAATATCGGACTTTCATACAAACTTGCACCCCTTATTTAATCTCTTAAGGTGTGGCATTTCACAAAATCTTTTTTTATGAATGCCAGCGTCATAAAAGGAATCTACTGACAAAATTTTATGTCTTTAGGACCAGCGGTTTAGGCTGACCGTTGTGCGTTGTTAAATAAAACCAACAAAGTTCTCACAAGACAGTTGAGATATAATAATAAAATAATTTTTTTTTTTAGAAAACCGTATTAAAACCTGTCCAGTTGTTTGTGTAAATCATTTGATAACTGTTCCTAAGCTATAATATATGTTTTTTTATCCCGGAGGAGGAAAAATCCTCATGGATACAATATTGGCATGCCCGACTCCACTGCTGCGGCCTACGAACTAAAAAACCTCCTCCGTACTACGCTCACTATCTCCGGGTACCGTATTTAGCATTTCATCAGGAGGGTAGCTGTTTTCTCCTCTATATTACTCCTTTTTGCCTGTCCCATTCGTCGTCTTCCCTCGATTTCATTATATGCTTTATCAGCTTTGCGTATTTTTCCCACTCATCTGCACTCCTTAGCATTCTGTGTATCAGATTTTTTGGACACACTTTATTTCCACTTCCAGCAGCTAAGTCTCTCACTTCTTGAAAAATACCGCATTCAAAAATCACGTGTTGTGGGGTGTCAACTTCACCACAGTATGGGCACTCCTCACTAATCGCTTTTCCTATGGCATGTGGTACACCACTGCTCATATTGAATATATGTTACGGCCATCTATTAGTAACAGAAGATATTCAAAATAACGAATAATATTGTTTTTAATATTGTTTCATTATAACAGCTGATAACTAGGTTATCAATAAATAATAATTAAAGTTAAAATATATATGAGGTATACCTTAATTTTTTTTATTAAAGCAAACAATATTACCGATTGGTGACAAAAATGTAGCCATACTTTAGTATGCAATGCGGGACATCCCTGAAATGATTGTGCAAACACACACTTAGTCAATATCTAACACACATGCACGGTCACGTGTTCACACACATACAGTCATAGAGATACACACACAACCACACGATCACACAGACACACACACACACATGCACTCGCACAAAATATATCTTTTTCTGTAGTTAATTTTGAGAAAATCCATAATTGGCCATATTTGTCACTAGCTCTTAAGTTTAATATTGTTCTAAATCACTGTTGATTTTCGTACAATAAATGAAATCAAAATAAATAAATAAACTATACAGATGTAAATTTTAAGGTCGACAGATATAACAGCTGTGGTTAGCTGCACCAGAGATAAATAAGGAGATGCTAACTCATTGTACAAATCAAATTACATTAAAAATGATCAGGAATAAAGTAATATTTTACTGTTGGAAATTGAAATTGACATAAAAATAAATATAACAAATAAAATAAATTAAACATATATCGTATTTTATTCAGCTGGTTTTTTTTAAATGTAACAATAGAACTTAGAGCTAAACTGATCTAATTTTTATATTAATCCTAGTTTATCATTTTTTTTCTGTGATCAACGTTAAAAAACGAGTTTGAATTTGAGTACTTTTAAGGCAAGAGTGAATAGGCATCTTCTAGGCAAGCGCGCTCCAACCTAGACCTCATCAGTGCTATCCAGTACTGATTGTCGTCAAGCGCAAGCCTATTTCGGATTTAAAAAAAATGTAAAAATCGATATTATTCCTGTATTAATAACTCTACAATATGGTCACCATTACTATTGCTATTAGATATGTAGTGATAAAGTTACTAAGAAGATGATTAGACCGTTCTCCAAACATATTTATACTGAGTCCAGCATCTTTGAATCTCATTCCTTGAAGAAGATCCGACTGGTGAGTCCAAAACTTCAATTATTGGATTTTGCCTACACCGCTTTTTTATTGTTGATTAATAAATAATAAAAAAACGGTTAACCTAAAATATTGATTCTAAGAGGCAATTTTTTTTTTCGACAAAAATATTATAAGCTAATTTTTTTAAAGAATATTGGTATCCATTTATAGCCAAGCTGAACTTGACCTATATTCTCCTCTCCCCTCCAAATAAGCGAAAAGCTTATCAACGGGTAGGATTCGAACCTGCGACCTTTAGTTTTCAGCACCTTTAACCGTTGGGCTATTGAGGTTTAATATTGGTAGGTACTTATCCATTTAAAGCGAAGCTGAACTTGACTTATATTGCCCTTTCCCCTCCAAATAAGCTTGTGCTAGGAAGGCTTTAAATACCTAAATTCGAATTTTAAAAAAGCCCAGAAATCTGGATTTTTCGTTTTTTTCGAAATTCGAAGAATTCGGATTGCAATCCCTATCCAAGACGCTTGGACCGATTTGGAAAATACTTTTTTGTTTGGAAGAGTATACCCCTTCCGAGGTGGTCCCATTGTCATCGGGGAAGAAGTTTTACGTTTACACTATTCTGTGTTATTCCAGACTATAATCTATCTCTGTGTCAATTTCAGCCAAATTGGTTCAGTCATTGCGGCGTAACTTAGTAAGAAACATCCATCCGTCCATCCGTTCAGATTCGAACTTTCGCATTTATAATATTAGTAGGATGACATTCGTAAGAATTTAAATAAGACTAGAAACCGAAAAATAAAGATATCGAACTTAATTGAATTCAATACAAATGCGAAAAACTTCGTTTGTATCGGACAAGTTGGAGAAAAAAAGCTCTTCTTAATTTTGTATGTTTTTATCATTTTAGATTTCAAAATGAGACTGCTGACGTGCTTTACAGCTTTTGCGCTGGCCGGTCTGCTGGCTGCCGCGCCCGCCTCTAACGAAGAAGACGAAGTCGCAATTAGAGTAACAAAAAAGTATTACCTCCAACAATTTGTTAAATTTACGGGAGAACACGATATCGTTAAGTTGATCGTACCTTTAAACTCGCTCAACACTGTCGATTGTAGTCCATCAGCATCGACTGAACCTGAACCTGACGTGACATTTTTCTTTATCGAGGCTGACGTGAAGCCGGATGGAAGCCGTGTAGATAAAGGATTGTACATTTTTAAAGAAGGAAAGGCTACGAAAATTCTAGATAACGGCAGAGATGTTGCCGTTCCAGTTGTAGATCACAACGACTTAGCTTTCTTCGGAGCTAAAGACGGACTTTACGTTTACAACTCCAAGAAAAACTCAGCTGTCAAATATGGACCGATCACTGATAGCATTATTGCTATTGAAATTGAAGCCAGTGACGACGTCATTTACATTCTGACTGAGGGTCGTGAGGTATACAAAGTCACTGATAACGGTGAGAAGAAAGAGAAACTAGACGACGTAGTTAATGCTACGGAAATTGTTTTGGATTACGATAACAACCTGTACTTCGTTTCCGATGATAAGAAGCCATACGTCCGTACAGCTGACGGCATCAAGAAAGTAGAAGGTCTCCCAGAAAGCACAGGAAATGTTATGCTTTTCAAACCTCCGTTCATCATAGACGAAGGTGCTCCGGTTCTTATTAATAACGACGTGTACCTCATGTACCCTAACGGAACCAGTGAATTTACAAGGTTTGGATTTAAACCTGAAGCGATGCCAACCGCTATTGCCCCAGAAGCAACAACATTGCAGTACTACGCCATTGATAAGAAGATCTACGAATTCAATCTTTTTGTTTTGGTTTCAAACTCTACTATAGAAGAACTCAAGGACTACCTTAAGACACAAGAAACAGAAATTAACGCAGTGGGTGAAAAGAAAACCGCGCTGAAGCGTAAATATAAACCTAGTACTTAGTTCATACGTCCAACAGCGAAGCACTATTTTCTGATAATAAAAAATTAATTACGAAGTTTTTATGAATTTTTATTTTACCCACAAAGTTAGAGATTTTCTCTATATTTTTGATATGGCTCTTTTATTAGATTACAAAATCGTATCTAATGTGGTTGAAATCCAACCTGCTCGCACGAAACGTTAACGTTTCCATCACAGATTGTTATAAAGAACAAGAATATCTAGTAAAAAAATTCTCACCTGGTCGTAAGGACAACGCAGTCTAAGGTGGTAGTGGGCTAACTTGGAAGCGGTATGGCAGTTTAATTATACATTATAATATTGAATAGCTTAATCGGGGTAAACATCAAGAATATTGAGAAAATAATAATAGGCGATAATATAGTAATAAACAATAATAAGTAATTCCCAAATGTTGGTAATGGATACCCAACCATTTTGTTTAATTCTGAAAAATTATTAATATTCATTCCTAATATACGAAAAGATAAGATGAATAATAAAATGTACTTAATGAATATTTTTCGAAAACTTGAGAGTAGCTGGACCGATTTAGTTTTTTTTTTTTGTTTTAAATGCTAGTAATTATCTGAATTAGGTTTTAAATCTATTTAGTAGGTACCTAAAAAAAATATATTTTTCTGAATTTTATTTCACAATTAGCTATTGGCCCACGACTTCGTCCGCGTAGAATTAGGTTTTTTTTGTAAATCACGCAAAAAACGAAAAAAAATCAAAATTCAAAACTATTTATATCATGTAGGCCAACTTGTAGCTCTTATGACACGTCATGACTCTACCATCGGTTCAACGACCAATAACAAATCAAGAATCGAAAGGCAAAATACCAATTTTAATGGTAGGTACTTGCAAATTGACTTTCTTACAACTTTTATACAAACATTTATCCCCTATTTTACGCCTTTGGGGGTGGAATTTCCAAAAACTGTGAAACACTACTTGTTTATTTTTAACCGGAAGCCAAAATACCAAGTTTCATAGATATAACTTGAAAAAATAACGGACTTTCATACAAAATTTCACCCCCTAAATAATCTCCTTAGGAGTGGAATTTCACAAAATCCTTTTTTAATGAATGCCTGCGTCATAAAAGGAATCTACTGTCAAAGTTTCATGTCTTTAAGACCAGCCGTTCTGCCCTCGTAATTGAAAACACAGTAAGTTACATAGAAGTTACCTTTAAGTTACTGTGTTTTCTATTACGAGGGCAGCGTTGAGGCTGTGCGTTGAGATATAAGTCAAATAGTATTACTTACTTTTTTTTTTTTTTTAAAGAATATCAGCCAAGCTGAACTTGACTGATGTTCTCTTCTCCCCTCCAAATAAGTGAAAACTTGTGTTAGGAGATGTACGACAATAGTGCAACGTGTGGGATTCGAACTTGCGACCTTTCAGTTTTCAGTCCGCACCTTTAACCCTTGGGCTATTGAGGCTTATTTACTACTGTATACTGTATGATATATAACATAGCTGTTATAAACAGCTTTACTTACTGTTTACCATAGTCAGACGTACAGACGGACGGACTAGACAAAATTATAAGAGTTCCTTATTGTTAACAGAACCCTAAAAACGTGTCAATAAAAAATCAACATTAAAATATGTTACACTAACGGAAGCCACTGACTTCGTCCGAGTGGATTTATATTTTAAAATCCCGTGATAACTCTGAGTTTCTGGCATAAGAAGAAGCTTAGAAGAAGCCTATAATATGTCACTCTCTATGCAAATAACCGGTCAAAAGTGAGTCGGACTCGCATAAGAAAGGTTCCGTACCAAAAACCGCCGAAAAAACCACGTTTCTAGTAGGGGAGCCTCCTTTAATTTTTAATTTATTTTTATTATTTGTTGTTATAGCGGCAACAGAAATACACATTCTCTGAAAATTTCAACTCTCTATCTATTACGGATCATGAGTAGCGTTGCCAGACGTCCCGTATTTCCCGGGACATCCCATATTTTAGGCATAATTTAAAATGTCCCGGCGGGACAGGCTATTATGTCCCGTATTTGAACTGTACTTCGTTCATTATGACATCGATCCAAGTATTCACACACGCAACAATCGTAAAAAAGCGAGTTGATGACCGTTTATAATTACGATTATAATTGTTTTTGATTTTTGCAGATATGTTAAAACGAATAAAAATATGTTTAAACTGACTCGATCCTCGAAAAAATATCAAAAAAAAAAAGACACTAAATAATTTTGTTTTTTATTTGTCCCGGGTAAAAAACTGAAATCCCGTATTTTTTACCCATTTAACCATTTGTCCCTTATAGGCTGAAAAAAAAATCTGGCAACCCTAATCATGAGATGCACGCTGACAGACAGACAGGCTTATTAATAGGGTCCGGAACCCTGACAATCACATGGATTCCCACTCCACTGTCACACAATTTTTTGTGGAAAATTTGAGGAAATATTCTAATTAACAAATATCTTTAATACCTACTGTTTTATTAGCGTGTTTCACTATAACTGATAGCCAGGTTATCATTTAAGTTAGGTATACAAGTTATTTATTATATTATATACCTTAATTTTTTCAAGTAAGAAATAAAATATTATTAGCGTATTTACCTATTGGTGAGAAAATAGTGTAGCCATGTTCTGGTATGCAATCCGGGACAGTCCTAGCACGATTACGCAAACTATAAAGTTGTAGATTTGAAGGTCCATAGACAACTTGTCAGCTGCATATCTAAATACATAAAAGAAAAAGGTGACTGACTGACTGACTGATCTATCAACGCACAGCTCAAAACACTGGATGGATCTGGCTAAAATTTTGCATACAAATAGCTATTATGACGTAGGCATCCGCTAAAAAAGGATTTTTGGAAATGCAAACCCTAAGGGGTTATAAAATAGGGGTTTAAATATTCGAAGTTAACGTGAACACAGCCGCCAGCAAAAGCTAATATATAAAATATATAAAATGAAAAGGTGACTGACTGACTGCTATCAACATTTCAACCGCACAGCTCAAATTATTGGACGGATCGGCATGAAATATTGCATACATGTAGCTATTTTAATGTAAGCATCCACTAAGTAACGATTTATGAAAATTCAATGGGATATAATAGGGGTTTGAAAACAGGTTACAGGTACAACTCCGAAAGGTCTAGAACTAGGGCAAGGTGGGTAGAAATAGGTTATGGTTGGGAGAACTAGGGTAAGATATGCCTCGATTTGACCTCGGACCCACCCGAAAATGAGGTTTTTTTTATTCGAAGTTAGTCCTTGACTGCGATCTCACCTGATGCTAAGTGACGATGATGTCTTAGATGGTAGCGGGTTAACTTGGAAGAGGTAAGGCAGTATACATTCAATCCATACCCCTAATCAGCTTTTACAAGCCACGGCACGTCTTTGACGGTAGGGTGGTAACTAGCCACGGCCAAAGCGCCCCACCAGACTAGATCAGAGAGAATTCAGAAATTATAAATTCCCAAATCGCCCCTGCCGGGAATCGAACCCGAGACCTCCCAGTTTTAAGACCACAACGCTCACCACCGCGCCAGGGAATTCAAAGTACTCACACACGCACATCGCTGTATCAACTCTGTATCAATAATTCAACAATATGGTCACCATAGCTAGTGTGAATAGGTATCTAGAGATAAACTTACTGGGAAGATAGATAAACAAATTATCCGACATATTTATTCTGAGCCCAGCATCTTTGAATCTCATTCGGTGAAGAAGATCCGACTGGTAAGTCCAAAACTTCAATTACTAGATTAATTGTTTATTTACTATAAAATATGATCATTTATAAATATCCTTCCCTATGTTTTTTCGGGATAAAAACAGTTCACAACTAATAAAAAGTAAAAGTGTGTTTGTTTCATGGTCTATCCTTCAATGTGATTGAAAAACAAATCTCTGAGGAGACAAAATAAGGGAATAGATCGAAATACTCGTAATTCAAAATTTTACCTAATGTCGAAGGGGCTTGTTGCTAGGTTATTGTGAAACTTAATATGTGAAACGTATTAATTAATAATGTTACCGAGGGAGCTACAATAGCTCTTTTTTACTAAAATCTGAGAAACCACAAACACAACCTTCTAGAATTTAGTCTGGACCTTGCCATCTGTGGCAATAATAATAATAGTATTCTGATACTACATTTTACTTTGCCTACTTTTATTTATTATATATTTTATTTTTGCGTTGAAGACATACTCTTCTTAACTTAATTTTTCTTTTTTATGTATGACCAGTGACCACGCATAACTTTCTGCAGAGTCATCCGATCTTGAAGATTTTTTAATGGATAGGGTTTACCTCGAAGTTGGTCCTATTTATATTTTCTATGCTCTTTTTATTTCAGATTTAAAAATGAGACTGTTGTCGTGCTTCACAACTTTTGCGTTGGTCGGTCTACTGGCGGCTGCGCCCACTTCTAGCGACGAAGACGATGCCAAAATTACAGTATCCAAGAATTATTACATCAAAGAATTTATTAAGTACAAGGCAGACCATGATATCATAAAGGTGATCGTGCCTTTAAATGCGATCAATGTTAATGAAACTGATTGCAGTTCATTCGATTCATCAGAATCGAATGAATTAGACATGGACATAACATTCTTCTTTGTGGAAGCTGATGTGCAACCAGATGGCAGCCGGGTAGATCAAGGACTGTACGTTTTCAGGGAAGGAAAGGCAAAAAAAATTTTAGATTACGGCAGAGATGCAGCTTCTTCAGTAGAAGGCAACGATAAAGCTTTCTTTGGAGCCAAAGACGGACTCTACGTTTACAACGTGGAGAAAAACTCCGCTGACAAATATGGATCGATCACTGATAGCATTATTGCTATCGATGTGGACCAAAGTGGAGAAGTCATTTACATCCTGACTGAAGCTAATGAGGTATTCAAAGTCACCGATAACGGTGAGAAGAAAGAGAAATTAGACGATGTTGTTAACGCTAAGCAAATTGTTTTGGATTACGAGAGCAACCTGTACTTCGTTTCCGATGATAAGAAACCATACGTCCGCACAGCTGACGGCATCAAGAAAGTAGAAGGTCTCCCAGAAAGCGCAGGAAATGTAATTCTTTTCAAACCTCCGTTCATATTCGATAGTGGTGCTCCGGCTATTGTTAATAACGACGTGTACCTCATGTACGCTAACGGTACTAGTGAATATACAAGTTTTGGATTCAAATCTGATGCTTTGCCAACAGCTCTTGCCCCAGAAGCCACTCTTGTTCAATATTACGCCTTTGATAAGAAGATCTACGAATACAATGTGTTAGCTCTGGTTGTATCCTCTCTTTTAGAAGAACTCACCGAGTTCCTCAAGACAAAAGAAGACGAAATTAATTTAGCGGCTTCAAAGAAAACTTCACTGAAGCGTAAATTAAAGCCTAGTACTTAGTTCATACGTCCAACGGCGAAGCACTATTTTCTGATAATAAAAAAAATTATAAAGAAGTTTTTATGAGTTTTATTTATTTACACAGGTAGAAATTTTCTCTATATTTTTGACAAAGTTTTTTAATCGCTTACATAAACATCCTGCCGTCTTATGTGGTGAAATCCAACCAAAACCATATAAAAAAAAATAGGCGATATATAATAAGTAATTCCGAAAAATATATTATTCCCTAGGTTGGGGTAAATATCAAAAGTATACAATAAATAACTCTGAAAAAAATATATATTTAATACCCTAATTAGGCTAAATATCAAAATTATTGATAAAATAATAGTTGATATAAAATAATAATTAATTCCAAAAAAATATATATTTAATACTCTAATCGAGGTAAACACAAAGAGTAAGTACATAAATATTGCAAAAATAATAGGCGATATTATAATAAAATATAATAAGTAATTCCGAAAAATATATTATTCCCTAGGTTGGGGTAAATATCAAAAGTATACAATAAATAACTCTGAAAAAAATATATATTTAATACCCTAATTAGGCTAAATATCAAAATTATTGATAAAATAATAGTTGATATAAAATAATAATTAATTCCAAAAAAATATATATTTAATACTCTAATCGAGGTAAACACAAAGAGTACATAAATATTGCAAAAATAATAGGCGATATTATAATAAAATATAATAAGTAATTCCGAAATGTTGCAAATGGGCACTCAAATATTGCCATTGGTTGCCTGGAAGAGATCGCCTTATCGCTACATATAGCGATAAGGCCGCCAAGTTGTATGCTATTTATTAAGCTCTTTGTGTCTGTCTTATAATATGTGTGGTGTACAATAAAAGTTTATTCATTCATTCATTCATTCAAATAATATTTAGTTCCAATTGTAATACTTAGGTCAAATAATCTTCCTAAAATACTAAAAGATAAGATGAAAGAATAAAATTTAAGTAGGTAACATATATAAATAAAAATCAAACGTTCTTTGTTAGTGAGCGCATCACTTGACAACGGCTGTGCCAATTTACCAAATTTTTTGTTTTAAAATTAATTATTATTGCAATAATTGTCGTATAGTACGTTTGTCTCACGACGTTACGGGCGCTTTACCTGTGGTTACGTCGTGTACATGCACATTGCGTAAGTGTACGTGCTTGTCAGGAGCCTAGGTAGGAGCCGTCAGGCGCGAGCGAGCTCTCGCTCACACTTATATAGATACGACACACAACCGTGAGCCACGTGCCCTCGTGAATTACAAGAACTATTATTGGAATTTAGACTATTTCCAAGGAATGGTAACCTTGAGCTTCTGCAACATCAAGTAGCCTGTGGAAAACCATCTCCTCAGTAACCTACAGCAGATTTAGTGCCAGGGAGGGATGTTTTAACATTTTTATTAATAACGACATTAATACACTTCCTAATTAAGCTAAATGACATGAAATGAAGTAAGTAGTGTAGGTTATTAATTTTATTACTGATAATCCAAATGCTTGCCCTTTAACCCAAACTTACAGTAACAAAAAAATAATAATAATCAAGTTCTATTTATTAATTACTGATACCCAACCAAACAATCTCATTCTGCTGAGAAGTTTTGACGGGTAAGTACAGTAGCATGTGTACGATTCATAATATTTTAAAATATTACACATTAGTTTTATAAATTCACTTCATTTTGGATGACCTCTGCTTGATAGGAACACTTCCTCCAAAGGTCAAAGGTCAGAGTTTATCGATGACGCTGCTGAGGAAAATCTTTGAAAACTCAATGTTAGCCGACCGCCCACTAAACGGACGATGATATAAAATGAGAGAGTCGTTAGACACGGACGGCGCAAGATCGTGGCCTGTGGAAGTATATGCAAGAGACCATCCAACGGTGTTTTTTGTGAAATTATTATATATAGAAATGTAATAATTTTAACCCGTTGCATATATTTGCTGATTGTTAGGCTTGATGTAAGTTTTTCTTTTATTTAATCTTTCTTATATGTGTGCAGAAAGCAATAAAAAAATGTTTATTGTTATTATTATACAACGCTACGTATATTCTTACTTGTTCAACATACATAATATACCTAAATATTGAATATTTTACAAGTATCAACAGTATATATTTTTGATATAATTTAGAAGTTATCACTTATCAGTGACCCTTGACTTATAAATGACTCCGCGATAGTGAACTTAAATATTCTAGGTACCTAGTAATAATACAAAAGTGTAAACACTTATAATTACAGGAACTTTCCCGATTTACTCTAAAATGTTATGAAACAACATGTTTACCTACATGAAAAATTGAATATATCATAACTCATATGGATATTGTTGGTATATGTAGCTATATTATACCCTGGTCTATACTACCAACGCCAAACAACCACGTTCAAACCGGCCAAATCAAAATCGGCTCAGAGATTTAAGCGCTATGGCGAAATTTTATTTCAAGACAGACATATATACAAACATCATCATTACATCATACATATAAACTCTTACTGACTGCTAAAATAACACCCCTTTCTTTTGCCAAAGTCGGGTAAAAAAAAGATAGTTTAATTTGATTAAAATGATTGTCTTTAACACAATTAACAAATTGGAGGGATTTTTTTAAAGTATTGTAGTAAATTTTAACTTTTTCAGATTCTAACATGAGGCTTCTGACGTGCTTCACAACCTTTGCGCTGATCGGTCTACTGGTTGCCGCACCTGCCACTGATGTAGACGATGAGCCTCTTGAAATAACAAATTTATTCTTCGGGGATGAATTTGTTCTATACCGATCAAAGTATGACATTGTCAGCATAGTGGTACCTCTCAACTCGCTTAATTTCGACGAATCGGACTCCAGTGAATCAGATTCATCAGAAGCGGACTCGCAAGTCTCAATATTCTTCGTTGAAGCTGATGTAAAGTCTGACGGAACACGGGAATATAAAGGACTCTACGTTTTAAAGGCTGAAAAAGCTGTGAAGATTCTCGAAAACGGCAGAGATGCTGCCGCTTCAGCGGATGAAAGCAAACTTGTATTCTTCGGAGCTGCAGACGGACTTTACGTGTATAACCAGAAAACCAACTCCGCTGATAAGTACGGATCAATTACTGATAGCATTATTGCAATTGCAAAAGAAAAAACCGGTGACGTAATCTACATATTGACTGAGGACCGTGACGTATACAAGGTTACTGATGGTGGAGAGAAAAAAGAGAAATTGGATGATGTTGTTAAAGCTAAGGAAATTGTTCTCGATACTTCTAACAATCTGTACTTCTATTCCGATGATAAGAAACCGTACGTGCGTACAGCTGATGGTGTTAAGGCAATAGAAGGTTTACCAGAAGAACTTTCCAATGTCAGGCTTATAAAGCCTCCATTCATTTTAGATGACGCAGTGCCATTTTTAGGTGATGACAAAGTCTACCTTTTATACTCTAACGGCACAAGTGAACCGAGTGATATATATTTCAAATCAAAAGACAAGCCAACAGCGTATGCTCCAGAGGCAACATTAGTACAATTCTACGCTGTTAATAAGAAAATCTATTTATTCAACATCTTAAGTTTGCTGATGGAAGCTTCAATAGGTGATCTCAGCAAATATCTCAATGCAAAAGCAGATGACATCAAAGTACTTGCTTCGAAGACAAAAACTCAAGCAGCTCGCACTAAAGCAGCGCCTAAAGCATAAGACTAAAACATAATAGATGCTATCTAATAAGCAACAAATTATATAATAAATAATTGTCTAAACATAAAAATTAAAATAACCATGACTTATTTTTCATCTTTGTTTAACATAAGTTCTTTTATTGACCCTTAGATATTTTACAAATTATAAACCCCTATAATTAATACCCCTTCATGTGCACTTTATTAAACGAATTGTGCGAAATTAATCGTAGGAAAACTGCAAAAGTTGAACTAGGGGACCTTTTTATGCCACCATTCTCTCCAGACATTTCCCCAATAGACAATTTTTCGGAGTTTGTACTTTTAATAGTAAAAATTTATTGCAAGATCCAAACTTCAACTCCTCAGCGACAAATTGATGGCTGATCTAATAAATAGCTTGTACAGACGATGGTCATTGCAGCCATACTTTAGATAACAAAGCCTGGAATAAAAGTTGAAATTTAGAGCAAAATGAAAAAGCAGATACTTCAGGAATTTTATTATTAAATTATTATGCTTTTACATTTTTAACATTTTTCTACACATTCAACTTAAATCTATTATTTACAAATTATTTTATATTACAATTTAAATGCTTTATTATATAGTTACGCTAGTTTCTATAAAGTAATATCACAATCATTAATGAAATTGCATTATTTACAAAGAGTTAAATTAATTAAATAGTCTCAATAACCTATAGTAAATGTATGAGCGTATACTTTTATTGTACACCACAATAGCCACAACCAACTGCACTGTCACTCACTGCGTTTTTTGTAGTAGAATGGTGGGGGTAACAAGTCTATTGACTTGTTACGTAACTTATTTTGTACCATATTGTTGCAGATTTAAATTGCACTTTAAAATCTATTGAGAAGAAATATTCTTTTTCAGAAGATCTATTTTCGTTATTTAAATATGTAAATATGACAAATTGACTTGGTTTGGCTTCGTGGAACATTGTCTCCATCACGAAGCGAAAAATTAGAATGTTTCAATTGTTTCAAATGATGTTAAAGCAAGGGAGCCAAACATATATATGCAGGATCAGGCAAACAGACAGAACCACTGACAGAGAGTTCTTCAGTAATATTAATTGATCCAATAAATTAAAACTTGTTCCATTAATTAAATTTGATTCATTAAATTTACTTGTCTGCATTGTCTAGATTTCGTAAAACACCTTCCTTCGTCGTCTCTATGACGGACATGACGATTTTCGTAAGATCCGTTGGCCAGTAAGATGAATATCCGAACATAGATGTCAGCATCGCTTCCATTACATTAAACTCATATATCTTCCCATTCAAGGCAGCTACCAAGTATAACGCAGCATCGACACTGTACGCTGTTGGACGTTCATTAACATAGAAATCCTTCTTTTCACTACTCCCGTTTTCATGCAACACGTACAACCATCCATCAGCGAAGAAAGGTATAGAGTTCTCCATTAAAAAAGCTGGACGTATTAGTTTAATCTCTTTAAAATCATCAGTGATAGAAGACACATACGTTACAAGATTCCCATTCGGTTTGACGATGCGGGGCAAACTATCGTCGCAAGATATGAAATATAGATTATTAGAAGTATCCAAAACGAATTCCAATGCGCAAGTAACAACCTCAACTCTAGATTTAACGGTCCCATTTTTTTCTATTTTATATATCTTATTATTTGCAGTCAAAATGTATATTGTGTCGGTGCCGTTAGCTTTTTGTAATTGGATTATATCATCTCGGAATGGCCCGAACTTTTTAGCCGATAGAGTATCAGCATCGTATTTATAAATGCCATCTTTAGAACCGAAATATACTGATCTATCGACGGTATAATCAGAAGTGGAATCCCTCCCACCTTCTAAGATTTCGTAAGCAGCTAAATCTTCTAGAACGTAAATACAGCTTCCTCCTTCCAAAGCAGGGTCGGTTATTGTAAAAAATATTGAGGGTATATCGGAGAAATCCTCTTGAATATAAGATGTACCGTCAGCGGGCACCAATAGCTTGGTTATATTGTGACCGGAGGTAAATATAATCTGTTCAGATCTGAACATTTTGTTATATGCTACATCCCTGTGGCTCATGAACTTGGATATAGCCAAAGAAAAGAGGCAGGCAGCTATAGCCATCCAAAATCGGATGTTTTCCATTTTTGAAACTGCAAGAGAAAAAATATTACATAAGATACCTACATGGTAGAAACTTGGAGGATATAACCAACGCGGTAGAAATGATACATAGTAAGACTAATAATACAAATACTGATCACATCAAATAGATGTGATCAGTATTTGTAGACTGGTAGTGTATCGATAGACCATAGTTCGAAGAACGGATGGTCGTTGGGGTCCCAAGGTGCTGGAGTGGCGACCCCGCACCGGGAAGCGCAGTGTTGACAGACCCCCCACTAGGTGAACTAACAACATCAGACAATTCTCAGGTAGCTGCTATATACAGGCGGCGTAAGACCGAAACCTGTGGTGGACACCTATCAATTGAAAAAGAAGGATTTTATTAAAGACGAACCCACTTTTTCTCTTAAAAACTAGTCAATCGTATTATTTTATGGTTTGTACCTATTATATAACCAGCAATCAATTATTATTCAACGCAAATACGCACGCTATATGCAATAGTGCATAACGTTAACATTAAAGAAACTGTTCCCATTGTTTACTCACGTCTCTCACCGCCGGATTTCAAACTAAGTAGAAAAACTTACAACCGGACTCTGACAGTGAGGTTAGGCCGCTAACTTCAAGTTGCTCAGTGTGCTCTGCAGAGAGTTATGCTCGGACTTTCTTTTTGAGGGATAAAGTCCGAAACGAAGAACTTACAACCGGCGTAGCTCTCAAGGCTAGCAAATTGAAGTGACAGAGAGCTGGTCACATTTGTTGGTGGACCAATGTTGGAGTTGCAAGGTCCTCGAGTGGAGACAACGTCTTGGCAAACGGAATGTTGGGCACTCCCTGGCGCAAGGAAAGTAGCAAACATCGATGGGATGCGAAAGGCCGAGAAAAAGTAACGTTGATGCTAGCTAAAATTACGTCACTTTATATTAATTACTTATTGACGTTTATTTTTGCTTTTATTGACATTGTAAGTAATAAGTTGCAATTATGTTTATTGGGAAATATCGTCTTGACAAGTAAAGCTAACAGATGACATCCATTTTTATGTTGTTGACATTATTGCAAATTAAATGTATTGTGTATTGTGTAATTAATATTTAAGTTTAACCATAACAAACATAAAACTATAAACCGACTACGGAAAGTTAAATGGAACATCCGTCCGATATATTGATTTTGTTCGTATAAAATATTGACACCTGGATCCTACTAACGAATCGATTGACACCTCATTCATCAAAATTGACAGAGGAGTTCAGGCATTACAGTGGAACAAACGTACACACTACAGAGGCTGTTGAAATCATAACGCTCCCTTTCAGCTTTGCCGTAATCGGGTAGACAAACCTAAATCTCGGGTAAATAGAAGACGAGAATTGTATACGTCGTTATAATTGTCGTGGTTGAATGGGCACATACATGTGTTTTCTTTCCTTCCTCAAAGAACTTATATATCACACTAAAAAAGTTTCCGAATGCATTTCGAACAAAACTACGGATAGATAGACATTTTCACCGAAATTTCAAATAGTTAAATAAACAATAACAAAACTATTGTTTTGATAAAAAGTTTCTTTACCCGGAAACAGTTTGTTTTCGCTCTATTTTTGATAACCGTTCATCGAACTGGCTACCTCTTTAATAAATTATTATTTATAGTTTGGAATAAATCAGAAAATAAGTCAGTTAATTGTTGACATCGGTAGGGAGTCGTCGGGATAACTTTTACATCGTCAAAGTAAGTTTTTTTAGTTTGATTTAACTTTAAATAGGTGCGTTGTGAATGTGATAGTGATTATTTATTTGTATTCGATGTTAAGATGGCGCTTTACTATGATGTCATCTGATGGTAAGTGACGATGCAGTCTAGGATGGTAGCGGGCTTATTCGGAGGAGAGGAGGTGTAGAGGCACCTCCTCTCCTCTACTACATACTACAAGTGTTCATGGGCGGCGGTAATCACTTAACATCAGGTGACCCGCCTGCTCTTTTGCCCGCTATTCATTAAAAAAAAATATGGCAATGTTTATTACAACAGAGTTGTAGAGTGACATAGGCTACCTTTTACTTAGGAATATTTTTTTTCCTAGTTTATCAGGATGGATTTGTTTTTAATTTTCCACTTTTAGTACGTCTTGCACCGATTTGCTTGCACTGTCAGATAAAGTTATAGAACCGATAAACGGCACTTATGGGTCAGTTAAGTTATCTGAAGTATTTAAACTGTCATTGGGTTTTTCAGAAAGGCACTTTCGTAAGTTATCGAACCAATATATAAACGCTATTCAATAGATAAACCGCCGACAAAAGTTTTTCAGAAATCAGGCGTTAATCGTGTTTAGTTTTTTGTAACGCTATCACTTTTTGTCAAGTTTAGTTTAGAGTGAACAAGAAAAGGACAGGTATAGAAAATTTAACTTTAATATATTTAGGGGGTTGGTGCAAGTGGACCTTAGCTTTTATTAGACAGATCATTTAGGTTTAGTGGACAGTTGACGTAGGTATAGTTATTCCAATTAACGAGGGCGCGTGGCTCATGGTTGTTGTGTGTCGTATCTGTATAAGTGTGAGCGAGAGCTTGCTCGCGCCTGGCCGCTCCCACCTAGGCTCCTGACAGGCACGCACACTTACTCAATGTGCATGTACACGACGTAACCACAAGTAAAGCTCACGCGCCCTCGTGAATGCAAGAACTATATCTACGAACACAGAAACCATGATTTCCTGTGATGGTGTCCCTTGTCGGTAAAAGTGTCTACCTTTGCCCGAAAAAAAAATACAAATTCAACTTTATTATTTTTCAGGGTTCAAGATGCGCTTAGCAATCATTCTCCTAGCAATAGCATCGGTGTCCACCGAAAACTGCTCCATATTTGACGGAGACAAATACTCTAAAAGATCCCTGCTTACCATCAAAGGATTACCAACAAACTTGGTCGTCAACCCGAATAACAAAGATCTACTTTTCACGTTAATCGATATAGAATCGCTACAAAGTGACGATGTACAGACTAAAATGGATCAGTATTTATTCAGGCTAGGTGAACCGATAAAGGTTGATAACGTGAACGGTCAAGCGGCGGCTGTGGACGCGGAAAATAATATGGTTTACATCGCAACAGATGATGGTCTTAGTGTTTTGAATAAAACGAACAAAGCTAACTTCATAGGTTTCAAGGGTGATGATATAACTCAACTATTCAAGCCTGTGTCAAGCAGCAAGCTATATGCAGTTTTGTATCCAGACAGTGAGGTATATGTAATCGATTTAGTCAAAAACGAAAAAAATAGAGTCGAAAATGTTCCTTGCGCGTTTATTCTAGCAGTCGATAGAATGGAAAACGTGTTTTACGAATGCGAATCGAAGTATGTGAAGATGTTGATCAGAGGTTTCCAAGAAGCTGTAGAGTTCGTTGGAATACCGAAGAATTCAGCGAGAGCGATGACGTTGGACACTCATGGAAGGGTGATTCTCGCAGCCAACGATGGATTATATTGGCTCAGACCAGATTCATTGATTCCTAGGAAGTTAATGGACCTAGATTTCATTCCTTCAGGCATTGCGTTCCATGAGGATAGTATTTATTTGTCGACAAGCGGTGTTATTTACGAGTTTAGTGGTAACTGTAAAAATTAACAATAAATTGCCATGCCATGCCAGTAATGCCAGCACTAAATGTTAGTAGAATGGTAGACCAATAAATTATTATTTTATTTGTTTGTTTTTATTTTTAAATGTCCGTCAGGTGGAAACTCCATATCAAAGACGACCTCTCTGGTGCAGTGGTGAGCGCTGTGGACTTATAACTGGGAGGGCTCGGGTTCGATTCCCGGCGGGGGCAATTTGGGAATATATGATATTTGAAGGTCTGGTGGGAGGCTTAGGCCGTGGCTTATGTATATGTATGGAATTATGTCGGTATTTATTGCTCTTATAGAGCAGTTTAATAACGAGCTCGTTAATGTAAGTGAGAGACGGGGATCGAAATAAGTTAATAAAAATGTGTATATTATTAATATAATGTAATTACACAGACATTCACTCCAATAGATACATACTATTACATGATACAATAAAAAAAATTAAAGTATATAATAATATTATATATTTATTATTATATTTCACGTATTAAAAAGTGTCAATAAAAGCGAAAATAAGAACGAGTAAAACAACAAAACAAATCACACCAGCTGCAGCAGCCTGATTCTGTAGCTCAGTGCCTATCAAAAAATGAAAGCCACTGACATATATATTTTATCCATTGAAGGTTTCCTATGAAATAGTAAATGACATTTCTCTTTAAACCTTCAATGGATAAAAAATATATGTCAGTGGCTTTCATTTTTTGATAGGCACTGAGTAACAAAATCAGGGGGCAGATTTCATAAATTGCAAAGTTCAGAGTGAAGACAAAAAATATTTACCTAGTTAAGTATCTATATTGTAGAGTATATAAGAATCTTCTATGTTTATAATTTTTATAAGTAGGTACAGAAGGGCTTAGTACAATTATAAAACTAAACCTTTTGTACTTATTTCCCACCCTTTTGTTCCACTTCGGATGTTATCATAGATACATTGCATCACTTTTCTATTACATCTATTATTCAGTGTACAGGATGTTCTGATTTGTGACAAACTTTTCATATATTTTATATACTTTTTATGTATTTTATTATCCGACTAGAGTACGAGCAAAAGGAAGGGTTCTTATTTTTGCAGTCCATATGGACTGCAAACATACAAACATAGACATATGTCTATGTTTGTATGTTTGTATATTTCTATTTACTGAGCTGATTTTGACTAATGAAGTATAGTTCTTGCAATTCACGAGGGCGCGTGAATTAAACTTTTTTTTCTTCTACAAGAGTTTTAAATGTTTGGTAGCTATTTAACTATAAATGCAGTAGGAGTAAAAAAACGCTTTAAGAACAATGTTTAAGAATATCATAAAACAATAATCACACTAATATTATAAATGCGAAAGTTTGTATGTGTGTGTATGTGTGGCCAAAACTAATTTGGCTGAAATTTGGAATGGAGATAGCCAGGATTAACACATAGGCTACATTTTATCCCGGAAAATCAAAGATTTCCCGTGGAAATTAAAAAACCTTATTCCACGGGGAGCAAGTCGCGGGCATCGTCTAGTAAAGAATATTTGATTCATTTATTCATTCATTTTTAGACAATTCTTGTTGGGACGATCACGGCGCCCATACAAAAAAGAAAGTCTCATCATTTTCGGAACATGCTATACTTATGGCAGCCGACTTTCGTCGGCGTTGTTTACAAACGGACAGACTGCAATACAATAGCTGTTTTATAAAGACGAGTCACCGGTCAGTGCCAGGCTTATCGCTCATTGGAGTTGGACAGTAGTCGTTGAGGTAATTTTTTTTTTAATATACTTACTTACCCGAATACCTAGCTAAAAATATTATGATTAGAATTTTTATTGCGAAAAAATATAGAAAACTTGATTTTTTTAATAATTTCTTAAACTAGGTACGGTATAAAATAGAACATTTTTTTATTATTCAAATAAACTTTTACAGAGTACCTACTTTCGAATATCATGTATCCGTGTGTGTTATAAGTTTCTAATTTTGAAAAAAAAATGAAATATTCATACTTACCTAGATTCCTACCATAAAAATAGGAGGTACCAAGTACTTACATTCTATTTCTGGTAAAACTTTTTAAGAAAAACTGATCTTTTTCAGTCAATTTTTTTCAATCAAGTTTGCAGTTTTGAAAAAGTCTTTTATTTTTACCAGGTTTTAAGAAAAGTGGCAAAAACTTGCTTGATTTCTAGGAAACAAATAAATTATTTTTTTAAGTTACACCTATCCATATATCGGTATATATTATTATATTAGATACTGGCTAACTTTTTTTTTCAGTAACTACCGCCTGTCATGACTCCACCATGCTAGCATTAAAAGGCACAATTGCTATTCTATCCGCATCAGTCATTGCGATTGTGACCACAGAAAGATGCGATCGCACGAAAATCGGCAGCGAGGATTACAAGAGGCAACTCATAGCAACCTTAGATGGATACCCCACAGGAATCACAATCGATCCCAGAACGGAGAACATATTCTTCATGCTCCATAAAAGGAATTATACAAAAGGTAAGTTTCTTTGCGGAATTTTCCTTATTTCTGAGGTTCGTGCTCCCTCGATTGATCTATATTGGTCTGTCTGTCTGTGTGCGCATCACGCGAAAACTACTGAACGGATTTTAAATAAATTTAGTATAGTGGTAGCTGGATCAGGATAAAAAGTATTCTATACAGGGTGTCCCACGGCTATGCCACATGGAGGGGAAGTACCTTAAATATTGTAGATGGAACATTTTACTGAAAGAAGACTTCATTTTAATTTAAAAAACAATTTAAACTGCATTCATAGATTTTTAAATAATTGCCTGGTTGAACCGGGACTCGAACCCGCTATACGAGAAAAAAAATTAACCTGTATCTTTATCATACCGATCGGAAGGCTTCATCATAAGGATTATTTTTTGTTAAATAACATAGCATGAGAAATAAAAGGAAGACCATGAATTTTAGCCTTTGATGTACCTTGTCCGTGCCTTACTAATGAGTATGCAATTCGTAGCTCTGTTGCGGGATTGAAGGACAAACCAAGAAATCAACAAACAAACACACTTTCGCATTTACAGGTAATATAAGTAAGGATTAGTAAGGATAGTAAGTATCGGGAAATGATGCGTACTTCTCAAGTGGGTACTCCCCAACTAACAAAATGGTCTTAATATAAGTCATATAAGAATTGTGTAAACGTTTTCTAAAAACTGAATGGCATGAAAATAAGGCTTACAAACGCTTATACAACGCGATTTTGGCGCAGTTACTATTTCTATAAAGTCGTATAGCTGTCATTCAAAAGTCATAAGCGATAACATAGTAGTGTTGTAATATTATCATTGGTATGAGTATTTAGTCGTATAGTTACCATAGCATTCATAGCGCAGACGTTTTTCGGACCAATGAATCTATTTGATGCAGTATTGAAGCGCTTTCAATTATAAGTAATAGAATTTAACTATTAATAAATTCTGCATGTGTGCAGACTATATTTTTATACTTTTATACTATAAGTGTAATCAAATTATTTACAAGTTTGAAATGGGATGTGTTTATGTTTAAGTTTGGAAAACTTTATGCGAATATTACTTTAGGGACCAACTTTTTAGGTTTATTAATAAATTTTAAATGCCCCCTTCATTTATTGTGTATTTAATTATTATTTTTTAAATAAAAAATAATTTATTATGCCATTATGACTTACGAAATACTTATATACCATGAATACTGCTGTGTTAAGAGTTAAAACTCCCTTCATCGTTCCATTATAAGTTACAAAATACTTGTATACGATGAATACTGCTGTGTTAAGAGTTATAAACCCTTAAACAACATGGCGTTCTTTCATTACGAACCTATCAGAGTTCCCTAAAACATTTTAGTAAACCGTTATTTGTCATTCCAAAAAATAGTTTTTTACATTAACAGAACATTTTAGAGACCATAAGTTTTTTGGGAATGCGGCAAAAAACATATTTTGTCAACGTGGAAAAATGACATAATTGTCGGTTCCCAACTTTATCCGGGGACTAGGGGCCGTTGTGTTGTGTCGTTAACCATGGGAGGTATGGCCATAATGACTTGATTGACATGATTAAGGTTTCTTTAATTATCAGGGATAAAATGTAGCCTATGTGCTAATCCTGGGTATGAGCTATCTCCATTCCAAATTTCAGCCAAATCGGTTCATTCGTGTTGACATCGATTTTCAACAGAAAAAAAAAGATACCGGCCGAATTGATAACCTCCTCCTTTTTGGAAGTCGGTTAAAAAATAGGTACGGAACCATCACTCTCTGTCGCGTTTATTGGGCTTGGCTGGTTTACATTACTGCGAATATATTTAAAATGTCATGTTCACATGCATAGTCTTATAGCAGCGTTATTAAGGTTGTAATACCAGCCAAAATGTCCCGCCTAAAACGTTTGTATGACTGTGTATTTTCTACGATTAAATTGCTTTATAGCTATTTCATACAGACGTTTGTACAACGACTTTTATTACCTAATTGCATTGAAACTTAAATGCAATATACATGATGCCTGTACAACGTCACATTTTAAAACTTGCTAATATACGACACCTATGTGACGAAATAATCATAAAAGCTTAAAATCTTATGACCATTTTGTTAGTTGGGTCATTAGAAATAGTTCATGTCAGTTGTACGTCGATACGCCAATGTCAGCTTTTCATTTTTCTGAACAAAATTTTACATCAAAGGCTAAAATTCATGGTCTTCCTTTTATTTCTCATGCTATGTTATTTAACAAAAAATAATCCTTATGATGAAGCCTTCCGATCGGTATGATAAAGATACAGATTAATTTTTTTTTTCGTATAGCGGGTTCGAGTCCCGGTTCAACCAGGCAATTATTTAAAAATCTATGAATGCAGTTTAAATTGTTTTTTAAATTAAAATGAAGTCTTCTTTCAGTAAAATGTTCCATCTACAATATTTAAGGTACTTCCCCTCCATGTGGCATAGCCGTGGGACACCCTGTATAGTGGGTCAATATATAGAATACTTTTTATCCTGATAAACAATAAAGTTGGTCCGGGATAGGGGATGAAAGTTTTTGTTGATTTTGCTCCACATAACTTCGTCAAATCTCAAATCACTAGACGGATCGGACTGAAATTTAGCATACAGATAGCTATTATGACGTAGGCATTCGTTAAAAAAGGATTTTAGAAAATTCAATTTCTAAGGGGGTAAAAGTTTGAAAAATCTAGTTGTTCTAATAAAGTTATTCTTTCTCTCCAAAGGTATCCACCTTCTGAAACACGGTTCTCTAGGCATAACGGAACTCCCAGTATCTGATGAATTGATCGGCCAATGCGTTGGTGTGGACTCAACAAACAACGTGATCTACATTGGCACTAACCAGGGTATCATTGTCTATGACTATTCAAGAACGGAAATCAGTGCTGAACGGCCAATAGGTAATACAATAAAAATAATTGGATATTTGACTTTTGTAACATGGACTTCTACAGGCACTCTTGCGCCGCTTGTATCCAGTGGCTCCCTGAAACGTCGTTAGTTTATGTAATAGAGGGTCTGCTAACACCCGGTGCGGGGACACTCCAGCACCTTGGGACCCCAACGCGTATCAGCTCTCGGAACTATGTGCCCCATCCGTTTCCACCTCAGCTTCGCGACTCGCTGCTCTTTTATCTACATCTACACTTCTACACTATCTACACTCTCTACACTACTATTAGAAAGAGGAAAGATTTGTATTTTCGTGTGTATGTTTGTAAAGAATTGGCTCAGAAAGTACTCGACCGATTTGGCTGAAATTTAAAATGGAGATAGACTATACCTTGGATTAAAACATTGGCTACTTTTAATCCCGAAAAAATTATAGTTCCCGTGGGACTCCAAAAAAACCTCAATCCACGCGTACGAAGTCGCGGGTATCAGCTAGCTCTTTATACAATTACCCAACTGCTATATCTTTCGGCTTTTAAACTCTCGGCTTGTAGAAAAAAAATTTGACCGAACGATCACCGAATTTAGGTCTCCGAGTCTAGTTAGTGTTAGCACTTAACCATTTGACTAGCTGCCTTTATATCTGTCAGAGCCTTATAATTCCCGGACAAACAAGACAAGATAGCTTTTGACTGCGATCTCACCTGATGGTGAGTGACGATGGTAGCGGGCTAACTTGGAAGGAGCTACGGTGGTTATAATTAAACCTATCTCTTCTATATCTCTTATCGGTTTTTAGTTTTTACACGTCATCGTGCCGGAACGCTTGGCGAAGTCTTTGACGGTAGGGTGCTAACTGACTGATGTTAACTTACGTTATTCTGTGTATGGATACTAAAGTAATAATTTTATGCTCTTTTGGAGTACTACCCTGAAATCTATAGACTGCACTCCCACTCAGCTCAGACTCAAGACAGAGTTAAAACGAGACAGATTTATGTCAGAGCATGTTTGTGTCTCGTTTTAACCTCTATCTTGAGTCTAAGCTGAGTCAAAGCATGCTCTATAGATCTCAGCATTAGATTTCCCGGAAAAGCAGCAAGACTATCTGTGGTCTACTCTGTTTCTTTTCGTTCTGGAATTAATTTTACTCTACTTTTAGGTGACGACGATGTCCGAAGCATATTCATCGACAAAACCGATAACCAAATGTACATAACAACTGGAACCAATCACGAGATATTCAAGTTTATAAACGGATCTGCAGCTGTCAAACGGTACGAGAAAATTCCGAAGGCATACAGCTTTGTACTGGACAAAAAAGGAAACGTATTCTACGAATACGTAGATGGAAGATTATACTTTTTTTCTACTGATTTCTACGAACCTATACAATACAAAGGGTTCACCAGAGAACTTAAGTTTATCCTACGTTTAAATAACAACGATGAAGCAATAGTGGCTGTAAAAGGATCGTTGTTTCGACTGTCAACGAAAAGTATTTTGCCAGTTAAAATCGGGCAATTGGGTTTTAAAATAACTGGGATGGCTTTTGACCACAGGAATAATGTCATAATTGGCACTAAAGGTAAAATTTACAAATACAAACCGATCGATTCAAACGACCCTTGCCCACCTGATGATTATTTTATGACTAGTATTTAAGGGAAGAGATATCTTTAGGCCACATCTGAAAACTATGACAAAGTTAGTAAAATTTTAGTCAGAAAAATGGAGAATTTTTTCCGTGATAAAAATTCAAAAACTAATATGGCAGAACTTCTTTTCTTCTCGTTTAAATACTAGTCCCTATAATAGGGATGTTAACAATTTTTCGGAATTGCTTTTATTTTCAAGATTGACTCTCGTTTACCATAAAAAAAAAAATATTTTATTTGAAAATATTAGTATTTTCGATGAGAAAATATTCAAAAATAGTGTAATTTTGAATGTTCCCGCTGAAACACTCCACAACTGTCACGTGACTGACATGGCGTCAGCGCAAACAAACATTGGTCGCGATTCATAGCATACATACAGTCGTAAGCTTGTTTCGCGATTAGTGACGTCACAAGCTCTTCTTGGCGTTTGCAGTCGCGTGACACCAGATTATAATATAGCATTTAAAATCATTTTTAATAAATTTATTAAGTTATATTAAATTACAAAAATGTGATTTTCGATATTCTAATATTACAAACTATCATAAATTAACACTAAACATTAATTTGTGATTAGTGTTAACATCCCTATTACGCCCGCATTATTGCTGCATTTTCTAGGTAAAAGGTAAAGATTTACGAGTTTATAGCGTTACAAAGTCTGGCTACTCTGAATTCTAAACTTTCTGCCGCTGCAAAATTTTACTATGTTGCCTCAAAACGTTCTATGGTCCTAATTGACATAATCTCTGCCCTAGTTCTTGAACGAAATTGTTATTTTTATGTTGTTTCATTAATAAGAATAATATGTTGAATTAAATAAGTAAAGATATTTTTAGGAACACTATTTGTTTTATTTTTAGTAAGAATTATTTTATTGTTGGCCAGTAGTGAATCTCAATATTCACGAGTAAAATGCAGACAAAATTTTCTCGAACCCTAGAGGACTAAATTACGTTATTTATTTTTTATTTTTTAGATTTTTATTTTTTATTTTTTAAATTTTATTTCGCTGACGATTGATTGATAAAAATATAGAGATATTTTTACTTTTAAAATTAATGACTAGCGCCATCTATGAGCGAGTAGAAGAATATCCATATAAAACTGAATCTAATGATTGAATGAAATGATTAAATAAAGTAAATTTGTAAAAAAATATTTTATTGATGAAATTTAAAAACAAAAAGCAAAATTGGATTTGGGCTCGTCCGGGATTTGAACCCGGGACCTCTCGCACCCTAAGCGAAAATCATACCCCTAGACCAACGAGCCGATGCTAACCTTGTCGAAATTACGCTTGCATTTCTACGCTTAAAATTACGTGATCCATCGAATATTTGTGTTGTAAAGTGTAAAAGTGCATTGATAAAATAGATTACAATCTCAAAAGTTATTTTCAACTTCAAATTATTATCAACACAAACACAAAATAAAAATTTAAAGTAGGTATGTACTTACCTAATTTAATTTGCCACGCTTTTAGCTTGCACCAACTTTACTCCAGACTTCTGACAGATAGTTTAATGTAAAAAAAATGACATTTTTTACATTAATATTAGGAAATTACTTACTTTGTTACTTTTATATACTTAATATTTTTTTTGCATGCCAAAATTTAATTCTTAATAAATGAAGGACAAGTATGAAAAGTTAATTAGAATAAGGTTAAGACGGTACTCTAGTCCCAAGGAATTTGAAAAATAGGTATACATTATAATAAAATAATTTTATATTTGACATTTTAATTTAAGAAAATGAACTGTAATAATTAACAATTAGTTGTAAAATTAAAATTAATATAAATTAAATCTTTGGCCAAGGTAGCTGCCAGCTCTTTGATCCCCAGTGGACCAGATGACATTTTTAGATTATTCTTACTGGATATAATGTTTGTTTATTAATAGAAATATATTAAGTATATTCAGATTTTGGTTACAAATAATCGTTAACTAAATGGACCACTACATGTCATAACCAGTGGTAGATTCATTTGACGATTCGAAAGCACTTTGTAAAAATTTATTTGAGTAAAAAATTATTCTATTCTATTCTAAAGTTCAAATTGGACCCCCAATGATACTAATTGGTGACATAAGGCCATAGTCCACTACACTGGCCAAGTGCGAATTAGACTTCACCTTTGAGAATATTATAGAGAACTCAGGTATACCGGTTTAATGTTATAGAGAACTCAGGTATACCGGTTTAATATTATAGAGAACTCAGCTATACCGGTTTAATATTATAGAGAACTCAAGTATAACGGTTCAATATTGTAGAGAACTCAGGTATACCGGTTTGATATTATAAAGAACTCAGGTATACCGGCTTAATGTTATAGAGAACTCAGATATACCGGTTTAATGTTATAAAGAACTCAGGTATGCCGCTTTAATATTATAGACTTTTAGTATAGAGATTTCAGGTAGGTATACTAGTTTAATTAGCCGTTAATCAACAGTAATTTGCACTTACGTAAAGTCAAGTATGTACGTATGATACAACAGTTCGTTCTCATTGTTGCGAAGTGAAATTACCGGCAAAAACATTATCTCGTGATCAATGAGACGTAATTGCTGGGAACCGCAGCGCGTGGGTGACTTAATGTCTAGGTATACCTATATCTATGGGTACTATACTATTATACAAGTAAATTAACTGTTTTTCGATTAGTGAGTATCAATAAAACTGAAGACGAGTCAGGGCATCGCTGTATGTCTATATCTACATCGATGAACGAACAGCATATTTATAAGTAGGTATAGTTGGTATTTATTGCAAAAAATTGTATAATTCAAAACCAAAGCATCATTTGGACGCGCCAGATTAATTAGTTTTCACTGTTTTCTGAGGGCTTAAATTTTTTATTTATTTAGACCTGCAATTAATTATATAATTAATTATATTGTGCCTCGATAAGTCGATAGACATTTACCTGTTACATGAAACCTGAAATGTATGTACACAAAGAAGATTATTTTATCAGTGAAAATCATGTCAAAACTGTGTTTCAAAGAATCACCCTATAACGTCTTTACGGCACAGATTATCCTAGTGGGAAGACTAACGGCAAAACAAAGTGTATTGACTATTCTGTTTGGTAGCTAATAAAGTTATTTTTTGTTAATGTCCTCGCGAAGCTCCCAATTACATTTTCCCACCACAAGCTTCAAGTTAGCACGTTGCACCACACAAAACTTGACCATGCCTCTTGGTGCTTAGACGTGTTGTGTATTCTCGCATGTGTTGCTCGATATTTAGTGTTATTTTGTGTATATTGTGCTTGGAGTTTAGTTAAGGTTAATTTATTTATGTATCTTTATTTATGCCGCTTGGATGAAAAATTCTGGTGAGTTCCTTAAAGATTATTCTTAGAACATTTATTGCGTTATGTGAGAATCTCAATTTTCCATTTATTGTATTCTTTTTAACCTTATTATTTACTAGCTTTAACCCGCGGCTTCGCTCACGTTTTGTTCGGTTTTTTAAACCCCGATTTTACCTCCTTCGGGGTTGAATTTTGAAAAATCCTTTCTTAGCGAATGACTACGTCCTAATACCTACCTGTGTGCCAAATTTCAGCTCGATCGGTCCAGTGGTTAGAGCTGTGCGTTGATAGATCAGTCAGTCAGTCAGTCAGTCAGTCACCTTTGCCTTTTATATATTTAGATTAATGTAACTTTGCAAAGCCCTGACAGGGCTTCATATAAACTAACTCACAATTAAACATGTAACATGCAGTGAAGATACATGCAAATAATGAATGAATTAAATTAAATGTGATTGATGCAGCTTCTATGCAATCGACACGCCATCGTGCCGGAACGCTAATTCGCTTGGCGGCATGTCTTTGACGGTAGGGTGGTAACTAGCCACGGCCAAAGCCTCCCACCAGAGGCAATTCAGAAATTAAAAATTCTCAGGAATCGAACCCGAGACCTCCCAGTTATAAGACCATAGCGCTTACCACTGCACCAGGGAAGTCGTCAATACCACACACATAGACCAGTTAATAACAACGTGGTTGTGAATCCAACTCGAATCGTTATGTAGATACTAGATAGGTACTGTTAGATTATTTTCAATTATAAACTATTTAATTAAAAATGATAATATTTGACTTAAATTATATAGCATGAAACCTAAAAAGAAAAAGGAAATAGATTGTTTAGAAATTTTGTGGCATGATACCGGAAAAGAAACTTAATTAGAGAAATAATTTAATTTGATTTAAAGGGGTATTAAAACGGAAATGTAACCTGATTGGTTGTGTGGAAGGGGAAATTGTAATCATTGGTAGCAAACGAAAATGTAATCTGATTGGTTGAATGGAAGGGGAAATTGTAATTATTGGTAGCATTTTGTTAGTCTAAAAATATAAAAAGAAAATGTGAGTCAGTTTTATTTTCAATACGTTACTGCAAGTCGAGAAGTTCAGTGTTTCCATGTGTGTAGTATATAAAATCAAATTAAATAGAATAAATAAATACGGTCAAGTTATCAAGTTTTAAGGAGGTTTTATTTATCAGTACCTTATACTAGTAGGTGGGCAGACTTGTTGGTCTATTGGTTAGCAAGACTACGATGACGAGGTTCCGGGTTCGATTCCCGGGTCGGGTCAAAAAGGTTTTCTGTTAAGAAATTTTCAGTACTAGCCCGAAGTTAGGAAGTAGAAGGTGAGTCACCCCCGTGCCTCGGAGAGCACGTAAAGCCGTCGGTCCTGCGCTTGATCTCTTTCTGGTCGTGCCGGATTTTCCATCGGGTTATGAGAGTGAGGGAATAGAGAGCGCACCTGTGTTTGCGCACACACTTGTGCACTATAATATCTCCCGCGCAGATGGCTAATCTCTGTGGAGATTGGCCGCCGTGGCCGGATTCGGTCGGGAGGACATTATTATTTATTAGTTAGGCTTAGGGTTGCCAGGTCTTCAAACCAAAAAGTCGGACAGGCCAGCCAGTTTAGCCGGACATTTGGGTACAAAGGCCGGACACCCTTATTTTTTAGACCTAGCGCAAAATGGCAATTTTTTTAAAAGCTCGTTTGCGCAAGCGTAGCGATACAAGATAAGGCGAGCGGAGCGGAAACCAACACATGACAAATATGTAAAAAAAATGGTTAAACTTAAAAAGCTTAGCAAAAAACGGATAGGCCGGACACCGTCTAATTTGGCCGGACACTCAACCAAAAAGCCTGACTGTATCCGGCTTTATCCGGACGCCTGGCAACGCTAGTTAGGCTGAAGAACGATGAATGCTAAAGTTTGCGAACGAAAGTTGCGTTCCTTGAACGCTGTGACCTGCACTTAGATACGACATTTACTTTGCGAGCTTCGATGTTAAACAAACCTTAAATAAAATAGACATAATCATTACAAATATTATAAATGCAAAAGTGTGTTTGTTTGTCCTTCAATCATGCAACAACGAACGACGTTATTTTTAATGACGATTACTCGAAGACGCTGGACCGATTTGGAAAATTATTTTTTGTTTGAAAGGGTATACTTCCCAGGTGGTCTCATAATCATCAGGTCGGAATCTGATGTTGGGATCCTGGAGAAATCGAAGGAACTCAGGAGGGAGAGAAAAACTCTCAAAGAAGACCTAAAAATTTCTACGATATATCAACCGAGAATTGGTGCGATAGCAATGAATTTTGGTATAAACGGTATAAACTCGTAAAAATGGATGTCATACGACATGTGACTTATGTAATCGTGCTATTTGGTGCTATTATATAATGTAATGGAGCGTGGCGCGAACCGCTTCCGGATTTATTAAGAGATTTCACTCGGATTTCAATTAAAGCTTAACGTCCACTGGATTTATAGCACAAAAGGTAACTTAAGTTAGCAAGCTCTCAATTTTTTTTCTAATATACAACGTGTAATGAAACTCCGAAATAATACTAAAGGAGGTGAATATGCTCATGAAACTGAACAACTTTCCCCAAGGAACATAGGTCGAAATGTGAAAAAAAAAATGTGGACTTCCCATACAAAATTGACGATCAGCTGATTGATTTACTATGGGAGGTAAAAAGTTTTTTTTTCATATTTCGACCTATGTTCCTTGGGGAAAGTTGTTCAATTTCATGAGCACATTCACCTCCTTCTCCTCTGATGATGATTAGATGAGTTCCTTCAGTATTATTTCGGAATTTCATTACACGTTGTATAGACTAGCGCTTGACTGCGATCTCACCTGATGGTAAGTTAAGATGCAGCCTAAGATGATGCGCGCTTGCCTATTCACTCTTGATTTAAAGACATCCCACATTATAGTTAGTTGGAAAAACGGAAGCCGGAAGGGCATTCCAAATTTTTGCGGTGCGTATTAGGAACGAGGAAGCGAAGCGCTTGGTGCGAGATCGTGGAATTTCGACCACGCAGCGGTGCAGATTCGTACGATGCCTTGCGGTTCGGTGGTAGAAAGGTTGGACGAACTAAACTGAATAGTTCTTGGGCAAATGAAAAACATGTGACTTGAAAAATAATTGTTTGGAACAATGTTTTAACTAATCTATACTAATATATAAAGCTGAAGAGTTTGTTTGAACGCGCTAATCTCAGGAACTACTGGTTCGAATTGAAAAATTATTTTTATGCGGGATAGTCCATTTATCGAGGAAGGCTTTAAGCTATATAACATCACGCTGCGACCAATAGGAGTGAACCATCAGTGAAAAATGTTGCAAAAACGGGGAAAATTATCCATTTTTAAAATACATTCTTTTAAAAACTTCTTATAATCGCGATCATAATAACAGAAATTGACGCGCGCGTAACAGCTAGTAAGTAATAACAGGCCATGCAAATATTTGTACTAATAAAGTTACTTAGTTTATGCGAATGCATAAACGGTAAATTGTAAAATTATGTCGAAATTTAAATTAAATTAATATCTTGTACCGCTGCTGTAGGTCAATGTCGTAAAATAAACTCTACTTTCATAATGTGGGTGACAGTGTTTTTGCAAATTTTAAAAATTTTGTTTCATAAATATAGAATACTTAATCAGAGAAAGTTGATACGTGTGCACGTCCGTGCTGGACATATCTAGATTTTTCGCCACAGAGCACGGACTTTCGCGGCAAATAACCCTAATATTGGAAAAGTACCTATTTATTTTGATGTTATAGTTCCTTAATTTGTTGTTATTCAATGCTTTACCCTACTTCATTCCATTTTTAACCGATTTCCAAAAAAGGGTGAAGTTCTCAATTTGGGCGGTATTTATTTCTTCTAATGTATGTCCATCGATTTCCGGGAATCTCCGGGATTTCTAAATCGAATCGGTTTAGAAATCCCGGAGATTTTTTAATTCACCTATAAGACGTCAGTTACCCAAAAAAAACGATATCAAGCTTTGAGCATTTAACCAACTAAATGCTGATTGCTCTAAGACTCTAAGATGATATGAAATTATTACAAAAAAAAAAGAATTAACATTTTGGCTTTTATAACAAAGAATATAAGCCATGCTGAACATCACTAAGCAACGGGTGGTAAGCAACTAACCGACGACCTTTTGTGTTCAGCCCACACCTTGAACCGTTGCGCTATTAACGGCAGGATCTCCGAAAACAGCCTGTTTTGGATTCAATAGTAAACAATCAAATATTCATTGTTTTGATAGGTTAAAAATATATGTTGTAGATTAATACACGTTCTAATTTATTTTGCCGTTCAAAAGTCCATATTTTGAACTTCACTCGATGAAATAATATTCCGAAAACAGTGTAGTTTTCAATTGGGTTTCGGTTGTATGTGTAGTATATCAAAGTTAAACTAAAAAAAAAATTACAAAAAATAGGCAAAAGCTTCTAGAATAATATTTTGCCGTTAATTTTTCTCTAAAAAGCTTTCTTTTTTTTTAATCATGACTGGTTTACTTTCTTTATAACAAAGTGGCTCGGGCGCCTCATTTCAGTAGCTCGCAAGGTATCATCGAGGGAGGACGTATCGCTCTAGCTGGCTCACTGCGATCCCCGCTGATCAGACGAACTATTGGAGTATTATTTATTTGTGTTCACTTATCATAGATAATCAAAATAAAATTAGTGTGTAAATATTATTACCTATTATCTTCTAGTGTGTAAATCTTGTTATGTATTATTAAATCTGTAAATATTAATGTAAGTTAGGTACTCTTATAGTAAATTAATTAATTAAGAATATAATAAAGTGAAAATATGGGGACTAAAAATAAACAAAAGAACAAAATATCCAGATTTAAATTACGAAAGCTTAGACAAAATATAAGGTAAGTTTGATCCTTCTAATACAAATGTTGTACCTATTCTGTACCTTACCTACTTTATTTTTTTTAATTCTTGTGAATCTTTGGACAGACTTTCGAAATCGATCTGGACTCTCGAATTCCCTGCACTTGAGAACCATTGCCAAAATCAGAAAAAAGTGGCAGCCATTTTCTTTTTTCTCGTTATGGGACCAATTCCTTTCAAAATCGATATCTGGAGATCCCTGTGCTCATAAAGGAGAACCACTGCCAAAATCAAAAAAAGTGGCGGCCATTTTCTTTTTTCTCGTTATGGGACCGATTTCTTTCAAAATCAATATCTAGGGGTCCCTGTGCTCATAAAAGAGATAACCACTACCAAAATTAGAAAAAGTGGCGGCCATTTTCTTTTTTCTCGTTATGGGACCGATTTCTTTCAAAATCGATATCTGGGGATCCCTGTGCTCATAAAAGAGATTACCACTGCCAAAATAAAAAAAAGTGGCGGCCATTTTCTTTTTTCTCTTTATGGGACCGATTTCTTTCAAAATCGATATCTGGGGATCCCTGTGCTCATAAAAGAGATTACCACTGCCAAAATCAAAAAAAGTGGCGGCCATTTTCTTTTTTCTCGTTATGGGACCGATTTCTTTCAAAATCGATATCTGGGGATCCCTGTGCTCATAAAAGAGATAACCACTGCCAAAATTAGAAAAAGGGGCAGCCATTTTCTTTTTTCTCGTTATGGGACCGATTTCTTTCAAAATCGATATCTGGGGATCCCTGTGCTCATAAAAGAGATAACCACTGCCAAAATTAGAAAAAGTGGCGGCCATTTTCTTTTTTTTTCGTTATGTGACCGATTTCTTTCAAAATCGATATCTGGGGATCCCTGTGCTCATAAAAGAGATAACCACTGCCAAAATTAGAAAAAGTGGCGGCCATTTTCTTTTTTTTCGTTATGGGACCGATTTCTTTCAAAATCGATATCTGGGGATCCCTGTGCTCATAAAAGAGATAACCACTGCCAAAATTAGAAAAAGTGGCGGCCATTTTCTTTTTTCTCGTTATGGGACCGATTTCTTTCAAAATCGATATCTGGGGATCCCTGTGCTCATAAAAGAGATAACCACTGCCAAAATTAGAAAAAGTGGCGGCCATTTTCTTTTTTTCGTTATGGGACCGATTTCTTTCAAAATCGATATCTGGGGATCCCTGTGCTCATAAAAGAGATAACCACTGCCAAAATTAGAAAAAGTGGCGGCCATTTTCTTTTTTTTCGTTATGGGACCGATTTCTTTCAAAATCGATATCTGGGGATCCCTGTGCTCATAAAAGAGATAACCACTGCCAAAATTAGAAAAAGTGGCGGCCATTTTCTTTTTTCTCGTTATGGGACCGATTTCTTTCAAAATCGATATCTGGGGATCCCTGTGCTCATAAAAGAGATAACCACTGCCAAAATTAGAAAAAGTGGCGGCCATTTTCTTTTTTTCGTTATGGGACCGATTTCTTTCAAAATCGATATCTGGGGATCCCTGTGCTCATAAAAGAGATAACCACTGCCAAAATTAGAAAAAGTGGCGGCCATTTTCTTTTTTCTCGTTATGGGACCGATTTCTTTCAAAATCGATATCTGGGGATCCCTGTGCTCATAAAAGAGATAACCACTGCCAAAATTAGAAAAAGTGGCGGCCATTTTCTTTTTTTCGTTATGGGACCGATTTCTTTCAAAATCGATATCTGGGGATCCCTGTGCTCATAAAAGAGATAACCACTGCCAAAATTAGAAAAAGTGGCGGCCATTTTCGTTTTTCTCGTTATGGGACCGATTTCTTTCAAAATCGATATCTGGGGATCCCTGTGCTCATAAAAGAGATAACCACTGCCAAAATTAGAAAAAGTTGCGGCCATTTTCTTTTTTCTCGTTATGGGACCGATTTCTTTCAAAATCGATATCTGGGGATCCCTGTGCTCATAAAAGAGATAACCACTGCCAAAATTAGAAAAAGTGGCGGCCATTTTCTTTTTTCTCGTTATGGGACCGATTTCTTTCAAAATCAATATCTAGGGATCTCTGTGCTCATAAAAGAGATATCCACTGCCGAATTTAGAAAATTGGCGGCCATTTTCTTTTTTCTCGTTATGGGACCGATTTCTTTCAAAATCGATATCTGGGGATTCCTGTGTTTATAAAAGAGGTAACCACTGCCAGAATGGGAAAAAGTGACAGCCATTTTCTTTTTTCTCGTTAAGGGACCAATTTCTTTCAAAATTGATCCCTGTGCTCATTATAGAGGTAACCATTGTCAAAACTAGAAAAAGTGGTGGCCATTTTCTTTATTCTTGTTATGGAATTTATTTGTTACGTTCCCTTATTGGTTGAGCGAAGCAACGGCTGGATCGTCATGCTCGTGAACGGGTGTCACCAACGGGAATGTTTGTCTACTTTCTGGTTAGTACAGTAATGTGGAGCGGAGATATCGAATTTGAAAGAATTTTATCCAATAGTAAATAATGATAAGAACGCCTTTTTAATATTTGACTAATGTTTAACTATAGCAAAAAAAAATATTACTGCCACTTTTTCTAATTTTGGCAGTGTTTATCTCTTTTATGAGCACAGAGATTCCCAGATATCGATTTTGAAAGAAATCGGTCCCATAACGAGAAAAAAGAAAATGGCCACCACTTTTTCTAATTTTGGCCATGGTTACCTCATTTATGAACCTAAGGAACCCCAGATATCGATTTTGAAAGAAATTGGTCAATTAACGAGAAAAAAGAAAATGGCCGCCATTTTTTCTAATTTTGGCAGTGGTTACCTTTTTTACGAGCACAGGTATCCCCAGATATCGATTTTGAAATAAATTGGCCCCATAACGAGAAAAACGAAAATGACTGCAACTTTTTTTAATTTTGGCAGTGGTTACCTCTTTTATGAGCACAGGGATCCCCAGATATCGATTTTGAAAGAAGTCGGTCCCATAACGAGAAAAAAGAAAATGGACGCCACTTTTTTTGATTTTGGCAGTGGTTATCTCTTTTATGAGCACAGGGATCCCCAGATATCGATTTTGAAAGAAATCGGTCCCATAACGAGAAAAAATAAAATGGCCGCCACTTTTTCTAATTTTGGCAGTGGTTATCTCTTTTATGAGCGCAGGGATCCCCAGATATCGGTTTTGAAAGAAGTCGGTCCCATAACGAGAAAAAAGAAAATAGACGCCACTTTTTTTGATTTTGGCAGTGGTTATCTCTTTTATGAGCACAGGGATCCCCAGATATCGATTTTGAAAGAAATCGGTCCCATAACGAGAAAAAATAAAATGGCCGCCACTTTTTCTAATTTTGGCAGTGGTTATCTCTTTTATGAGCGCAGGGATCCCCAGATATCGATTTTGAAAGAAGTCGGTCCCATAACGAGAAAAAAGAAAATGGACGCCACTTTTTTTGATTTTGGCAGTGGTTATCTCTTTTATGAGCACAGGGATCCCCAGATATCGATTTTGAAAGAAATCGGTCCCATAACGAGAAAAACGAAAATGGCCGCCACTTTTTCTAATTTTGGCAGTGGTTATCTCTTTTATGAGCACAGGGATCCCCAGATATCGATTTTGAAAGAAATCGGTTCCATAACGAGAAAAAAGAAAATGGCCGCCACTTTTTCTAATTTTGGCAGTGGTTATCTCTTTTATGAGCACAGGGATCCCCAGATATCGATTTTGAAAGAAATCGGTCCCATAACGAGAAAAAAGAAAATGGCCGCCACTTTTTCTAATTTTGGTAGTGGTTATCTCTTTTATGAGCACAGGGATCCCCAGATATCGATTTTGAAAGAAATCGGTCCCATAACGAGAAAAAATAAAATGGCCGCCACTTTTTTTGATTTTTGCAGTGGTTCTCTTTTATGAGCACAGGGATCACCAGATATCGATTTTGAAAGAAATCGGTCCCATAACGAAAAAAAAGAAAATGGCCGCCACTTTTTTTGATTTTGGCAGTGGTTATCTCTTTTATGAGCACAGGGATCCCCAGATATCGATTTTGAAAGAAATCGGTCACATAACGAAAAAAAAAGAAAATGGCCGCCACTTTTTCTAATTTTGGCAGTGGTTATCTCTTTTATGAGCACAGGGATCCCCAGATATCGATTTTGAAAGAAGTCGGTCCCATAACGAGAAAAAAGAAAATGGCCGCCACTTTTTTTGATTTTGGCAGTAGTTATCTCTTTTATGAGCACAGGGATCCCCAGATATCGATTTTGAAAGAAATCGGTCCCATAACGAGAAAAAAGAAAATGGCCGCCACTTTTTTTGATTTTGGCAGTGGTTCTCTTTTATGAGCACAGGGATCACCAGATATCGATTTTGAAAGAAATCGGTCCCATAACGTGAAAAAAGAAAATGGCCGCCATTTTTTCTAATTTTGGCAGTGGTTATCTCTTTTATGAGCACAGGGATCCCCAGATATCGATTTTGAAAGAAATCGGTCTAATAACAAAAAAAAACTGAACAAAATATGTAGTAAGTGTACCTAATAAGTAAAATATTAATCGAACTTACTTAATACCTTGTTTGAGCTTTAGCAGTTTAAAACTGCATGTTTTGTTCTTTCTTCAATATAAATATTTCATAAACCTTAGAACTGCCCTACTGTTAGGTATCATAAGGTTATTTAATCTATGACGTAAAATTTGCGCTGCGGCGGGGTTAGCGAGTTCATTTGATGAGCGCGAGCGAGACCTCACCGTGCGAGGAACGAAGTGGCTCTAAAATACCTACTGCGGCCGAAGATCGTGCCCTTAAGAGGCTTCAATTTTCGCATTATAAAGAGAGAATTTGCCAATAAATAATTGCTTGAGTTCATGGATGTAAGAAAATTATATAGTTGGTGGTAACTGATAATTGTATAGCACGGCCTAATTTTATTGTAACTTGCATGTGTTGTAGTAATAAGTACAGAGAATATTTTATCGTATTTTTAGACAGAGAATATACAGAGTTCTTCGAGAATTTAAATGCTCTAAAAACTCTGTATATTACAGAGTACAGAGTTATTAGAATATATAGAGGTATAGAGAATATTTTGTCGTATTTTTAGGCAGAGAATGTACAGAGTTAAATCTACGTAGGCATTTTTGCATTTTTGAAGCTTTATTGTGGAGGCACTGTATACATAGCATAGCTTTGTAAAAAAAAAAAAATTTTTTTAAAAGAGCAACTGCTGAGTTTCTTACCGGCTCTTCTCAGCAGAATCTGCATTCCGAACCGGTGGTAGATCTATGACGTGTCATAAGAGCTACAAGTTAGCCTACATGAAATAAATTAATTTTGAATTTGAATTTGAGTTATTAGAATACTAGCTGATTCTCGCGACTTCGTCCGCATGGAAAAAGTTTAGAGTGACTTGCTACTCTCCGCGTGAAGTTATGTCCTCTATCTCCGATCATATTTAGTGGATCTTCACCAAAATTGGACAAAAAATTTCTAATAGTACACAATTTATAATAAAAAAAGAATTATCAAATTCAGTTTAGATTTGACGAAGTTATGAAGCAAAATCAACAAAAACTTTCATCCTCGGATAAACCTTATTGTTTATCAGGATCAAAAAAAACCATCCAAATTTCATTCAAAACCGTTCAGAAGTTTTCGCGTGATACGCGCACAGACAGACAGACAAAAAATTCAAAAAAAAATTGTTTTGGGCTCAGTATCGGTAATAAAGCATCCTTCGATTAAAATTCTCAAAATATAAGTACATAGGTATTTTATTATAAGTATAGATATATAGAGGTACAGAGAATATTTTGTCGTATTTTTTCGAGTTAATAATGTTCACGGACAATATCACAATCGCAAGACACCCATGCAAGTGTCTGAGAAATACAATAAAAACTTATTAACCTCGACACCAACTTAGGGTCGAGTATACACAGTCTTAAGGTTGAGTGTTTTCTATAAAACCCATATAGCCCATCGCCTAGATACTAGATATCATTTCCACAGCACCCCATGTTATACGTTTGATGTGTCTGTGTGTGTATATGTGTGTGTGTGGGTGTGTGTCTGTCTTTGGCATTGTAGCAGCCGAACGGTTGAACCGATTTTGATTTTGGTTTTTTTTAGTTTGAAAGGTGAATTAGTCGGGAGTGTTCCTAGCTATGTTTGCTAAAAATCGGCCCAAGATGGCCGCCACCACAAAATGGCGGATTACATTTTTTTTAAATTTCACATGTCGGGTGTGTTTTTGAATTTAAACTTGTTGAATATTGAAATCATTTCAAACGCGAGTCTGTACTAACCCTATCAACACAATAAACGAATGATAAAATTGCCTCTCACATTAGTTTTTTTTTTAATGTTTAGTTGTTTTTTACGCACCTAGAGTTCATGTTGGTTTCTTATTTATCTCAGTTCCACAGAATACCTAACTATCTGTTAGTTATGTAGTTCGTTTGAAAAATGTTGTTAATTATTCTAGTGAACCCGCCCCGACTTCGCACAGGTGCAATTTACTAAGGAAGAAATTGAGATTTTCATACAAAAATGTCAAAATTTTCCGAGCTTTCCGGTGGATTTTCGTTAAGAAATTCTGTCATATAAACCTTATCTTGACAATAGCCAAATAAGTGCGGCGCTCTGAATTGATGTGTGGATGGATGGATGGATGTTTGTTACTCAATCATGCCGCAACGACTGAACCCATTTGGCTGAAAGGAGACGGTCCAAAATTGTATGGTGCGTGGGACTGGTTTTGTACCAGTAATAAAATAAAATAAAATAAAATATTAAAGCATTTTTGATCGATCAAATCCACGAACTCATCTTAATTTCAATGCAAAATATTATTTATTTTCTGCATGTAAGGCAACATAACATACGTATCATGGCGGGCGGATTCATGTTTCTGACGTTAGCTGTCAAAATATCATGAGGTCATTGATCTGCATTTGAAGAAGATAATAAATACCTACCTGTTCTTTGTGAATTACGTATTGGATACTTACCTATTATTTTATGATACGATCATCGCCAGAGAAAATCCACAAGAAACATAAAAAACGCATTCACGAGTTCACAACACTACAACAAAACTCGGAATCAGTGATGTTGCGATAGTAATAGTCTATCGATAGTATCGTGACCTTGAAAATCATTCATACAATCGATAGTTCTATCGATACTATTTGCACGTGACAATTACTATCGATACTATAGATTCTATCGATTTTGAAAAAAGAGTAAATACTATTCCTCAATCTCAATAGTATCGATAGTAACGGTAGCAAGTCTGTCGATAGGTTCGATACTATCGATAGTATCGATTGTATTACTCTCGATAGTATTACTGAAGTATCAATACTATCGATACTATTGACAGTTTTATGTCATCGATAGTTAGTAATATCGCTCAAGCTCAATAGTATCAATAGTATCGATAGTGTAGGTAACTAGTCTGTCGATAGTTTCGATACTATCGATAGTATCGATTGCATTACTCTCGATAGTATTACTGAAGTATCAATACTATCGGTAGTATCGATACTATCGATAGTATCGAACCTATCGACAGACTTGTAGTAATAAACAAAAAATATCACGTCACTTGTCAGATAACTCAGAAATGACATTTGACAGACTTGCGTCTAGGGTACCTACTGCCTTCTCTGTGGTTGAAACGTAGCCATCTTGTAAGTGTTGTGAACAGTACCGAAAAACTTCAAATTACATTTTTATTTTTGCAATTTATTTATTATGATTGTCTAATTGATTTTATTGTTAGTGATCTCTTTGTATTTTTTGTCTTTTCGTGGTATATGGTACACGAGTAGACCCAAAATGGACCGTCTCCTTTAGTATAGAGATAGATTTTAATTCCGAAACCATTTTTTTTTGGAAAGCACTTTGTAAAGTTTATTTGAATAAAAAAATATTCTATTTTATTCTATTTTTAGTGTGGAATTACACATAGTCTACTTTTAAGCTATTGCATAGCTTCTATCGCGGGCCAGCGTGGAGACCGAATCCAGAAATTCCGTAACGAAAATAACCTGACACGGGACTCCTCTACGGTGAGCCGCTAGATGGCGTTTTTAAAAAATGCTCTGCAATAGCTTTACCGCGGCAGTCCACGAGTGCCACACGTTTTCTTTATCCAAAAACCTCTATCCACGCGTACGGAGTCGCGGGCATCAGCTAGTACTTAATTAGTAGGTAATTGTATTCACTTAATGCACGATTTGTCTGTTGACATAATAAATAAAGTATGCAACAGTCGGAACTAAGCTACTGTGACATTGAATGTAGAATAGTGAATAGCTCTGAATAAAGCTGTACGCCCACAAGCCTCAATAATTTAAACTAGTTTTTAGTTTTTAGCCGACTAAGCCACGTTACGTGATGTGACGTGTCATAAGAGCTACAAGTTGGCCTACATGAAATAAATAAATTTTGATTTTGATTTTTTGATTTTGCCAAACGGAGGGGTTACAATTTTAGCAATTTATTTATGTATTGTAACTATTTTTTTTATACGATGACAAGTTAGTCTTTGATTGCGATCTCACATGATGGGAAGTGAGTTGACTATGCAGTCTAAGATGGTAGCTTGGAAGGAGTATGGCAGTGTACATTGAAACCCATACCCCTGATTTTTTTCTATACGCCATCATGCCGGAGCGCTAAATTTCTTGGCGGCAGTAGCGTGGTAACTAGCCACGGCCAAAGCCTCCCACCAGACCAGACCAGAGACAATTCAGAAATTATAAATTACCAAATTATCCCCGCCAGGAATCGAACCCGAGACCTCCCAATTATAAGACCACAGCGCTCACCACTGCGCCAGACAGGCTGTCGAAAACTAGTTTTCACCCTACTACGCAAAAGCTAAACGGGAATTTAACTCTATTATGACTATTTACATCCGTAAATAGTCACAACCCGTTCTACTTTGCATCTAAACTACTGAGCCGATTTTAGTGAATCCGAATAATCGTTATAAAATGGTCCGGGTGACATTGACACCGGCATTTGCTAAATAATCCTGGCCTACATCATACATGAAATAAAATATACATCTGCTGACATCACGACCCTTAATTTTAGCTTTGCAATAATAATCGGCAAACAAAATTACATAAGTAAAAACAATCTCGATGTTCATTTCATTACCCAGAGATGAAGTTCCGTAAGCTCAATGACTCGGGACTTTCACTATCACCCGCGAACGAGTTTGCATGTCCGTCCGTCCGATTTGCGCGTCCTATACAGTCCTATACCTACTTCGTCAAGCTACACTCCTACCCGGGGAGAAGACATCGCATAACGCTACGGAAAAAAGAAAGAATATTATATATTCTTTATAGCTCTTTCATTTTACGAGGGCGTGGCTCGTGTTGTGTGTGTCGTATCTATATAAGTGGGAGTGACAGCTTGCTCGCGCCTGTCCCCTCTCACCTAGGCTCCTGACAGGCACGCACACACGCACGCACACTAACGTGTTAGCGTGTAATGTATCATTTTGTATTAAATAAATCTAAAATAAATCTAAATCGTCAAGTGGTGTCAACCCTAGTAAAGCTCACGCGCCCTTGTAAACAAGGGTGCGTGAGCTTTACTAGGGTTTTTGATTCCCGCAGAAACTCTTTAATTTTCCGGGATAAAGCCAACTAGTTAGATGATGCCCGCAATTTTGTTCGCCTGCATAAAGTTTTCCCGTCGGAACTTTTTGATTTTCCGAATGGAGCGTAGCGTATGTCACTCTTATATTTATAATTTATGGACCTTGTTATCATGTTCGTTGGCAGATGGAACATTGTCTATAGCTTCTCTTCAACGAGGGACGTCGTTGCTGTTACATCTACGTACGTAAATACTAAATGGAGACATTGAATTTGTAGAACATCCTGTATTTTCTATCAATTAACTAGTTTAAAGTATTTTTATAGTGCAAGTTGCGGTGTAAGCGATTGGTTTTTATCGCAATGGCCAAGAGCTTAATGACAGGTTTTTAATTAATGATACCGCTAAATCAAGGTGGCTAAATCCTTTTTTAAGGATCAGTTATCCCGTCTCATAGGGACCACTGATCTCTATAGTTAATCTGCGATTAACACTGGATTTGCTAACCCTATATAAAATATGACAGCTTAATTACGAATCAATTTAAAGCGCCACATTTGACGTGCGACTGTCTCTGGAACTAATAATATTGCAAATGGCGCACCGATCTCTATATTTAATTAATTTATGAAATCATACAACAAAAACAATGAAATCATAGATTAAATAAAGAGGTTTATCGTCGATAAGAGACGTCAATCAAGGAGGTCCAAAATCAGGCTTTTGACGCCCTCCGTGGCGTAGTGGTGAGCGTCTGGGAGGTCACGGGTTCGATTCTCGGCGGGAGCGATTTGTTAATTTATAATTTCTAAATTGTCTGTGGTCTGGTCTAGTGGTAGGAGGCTCTGGCCGTAGTTACCACTCCAGACAAGATATGCCACCAAGCGATTTAGCGTTCCGGCACAATGGCGTGTAGAAACCGATTAGGGGCGTAGGTTGAATCCCAAGTTAGCCCGCTACCATCTTAGACTGTATCGTCACCTACCATCAGGTGAGATCGCATTCAAGGACTATCTTGTCATCGAATAAAAAAAGCAGGTGGGATAGCAGCTTCTCCAATGTTAATCTATACTTATAATAAAACTGTAACGGGACGAATTCTGTACATTAAATATATTTTGAAAATTTTAATTGGAGGATCCTTTATTATCGATAGAGATAGAGGACGTAACTTCTCGCGGATAGTAGCAAGTCACTCTAAACTTTTTCCACGCAGACGAAGTCGCGGGAATCAGCTAATCATAAAATCAAAATTTATTTATAATAGATTTATGACGTGTCATAAGAGCTACAAGTTGGCCTACATGAATCTACCACCGGTCATAAATCTACCACCGGTTCGGAATTCAGATTCTGCTGAGAATAGCCGGCAAGACACTCAGCAGTTGCTCTTTTCAAAAAAAAATTTTTTACAATGGTTAACAAAACTATGCTATGCACACAGTGTTTCCACAAAGAAGTTTCAAAAATGCACACCTACCACAACCTGACACATGTTAAGATGGGTAGACACAAAGCAGACCCATTCCCGTTGGTGGCACCCGTTCACGAGCACGACGCATGATCCAGCCGTTGCTTCGCTCAACCATATTTGAGGGAAACTAACAACCCGCATAGATTAATCATAGAGCTTCGTGCAGCAAGACTTCTTTGGTGAAGGACCTATAAGCTATAACCGGAACATATAGATAACTCGTAACACTTTACAACTTCAGATGCGTAACAATATTTCGTGCAAATCATCGGTCAACACAACGTAACGTTTGGCCGATGAAAAAACGCGATCTAAAATACGTCTTTTTAATGACTTGCGAAAACTTTTCTTTTGTCGCTACGACAGTATAACACGCGTTAATTTAATTCATTGTTACTTCCTATACAATATATACATGTACTATGTATAATATGGCTATGTTGTGAGCGTACCTACTTACTTTCTATAAATATCTAGTTGACCTTTTATGATATTTAAATACTTATCTAATACTTAACAGAGAAAATGTACCTACAGTTAATAGGTAATAATATAAGTTATATTATACATAGGAAATGTGTCTTCAGATTACATGATAAGTTAATTAACAGTAGATATCCACAATTTATTTTTTTTAATTCACTCAAATTAATTATTTTTGTAAGAATCTCAATACCCTGTATCACATTGTTTAAATTTATTTTTTTTAAGAATATTAGCCAAGCTAAACTTGATTTAGGTCCTCTCCCCTCCAAATAAGCGGAAAGCTTGGACTAGGAGTGGATACGACAATAGTGCAACGGGTGGGGCTCGAACCTGCGACCTTTCAGTTTCCAGTCCGCAGTCCGTTGGGCTATCGAGGCTTACAATTTTAGATCTCTTGTTTCCCATATTCTTGCAGACAAAAATTTTTCTTATAACTTCCGCCATTTTGTAAAGCTCGAGCGCTGAACCGATCTTGATAAAGTTTGACATGGATATAGCTTGCAGATACAGAGTTCCCACATTTATAAAAACCTAAAATCCATGCAGATACAGTCGCGAGCATCAGCTAGTTAAGTGCACCTAACTGTCGCTAGTTAATTTAAATTGTTAATCAGGTGGAATTTACATCTATCTTTAATCATTAATTTCAATTCATGCATAATTCATGAAAAACTTCGACATCTTCCTTTTATAGGAAAAATTTTTGTCATGAACGTTTTTTTCGATTTTTTTTTGTCTAAATATAATTTTTCGGTTTTTTCGGTGCCATCAGCCATCCAAACCGATAGAAGTCCTCAGCTGGACATCGGTCTATTTTAAGGATTTCCATAATAAACCGTCCAGTGCCTGCCTGCTACTCGTTTGGTATTATCATCAATGTAGATTGTGGTGCACAGGCTTCTATGCCAGGGTCGGCAATAGGCAAAAAATCCAGGGCAGAGTATGTCAGCGTTATTTAATGTGTTCTTTTTCTCTTAAAAGTACCTAGATAACGCTTTTTTCTGCCTCTGTGAAGTGCCAGCCAGTGCTGCTCACATATTTGGGGTCTATTAATATTCCACTAATATGCCACTGTATATTATATTTGTACCTAAAAGTGTTATTTGTTTCTTTTTCAGATAAAATGGCGAAACTAGCACAAATCAATTCCATAAGCATCATACTACTCATCACAACACAAGTCACATCATCAGCTAAGCCAAACACCAGGCCTGTGTTCGAGAACATCAACGAGCAAGCGAGGATAGATGATAACATAAGATTATCCAGCAGCCCAGTGTTACTGCCTTATGGTAACCCTCTAGCGGGTAATTCCATACAAAACGCAAGAATACACGCGAATAACCAACAGGCAATGTTCAACGCTGAAAGGATGAGGCAGCACAAAGCTCAATTAGAAAGATGGTCACAAGGACCTCGAGTAATAGACAGTTATATGAAAGCGTACCATGACTCGCAAGAAGATCACCAGCTGGCGTTAGAACAACAGCAGGCAACTTTAAGAGATAACCCTGTCACCAATCCTACTCCAATTAGGACGCAAAACCGACCAGTAAGACAAAGAATAGTACAAAATAAAAGGGTAGTATCAAATTCTGAAGTACCATCAAGAACAGCGCAAAGTGAACCGTTAACACAAACAAATAGAGTCCAAAAACAAAGGCAAGAACTTCCCAGACGGGGAGAGAAGAGATTCTTGCAAGGAGTAGAACCAACTAAAATCACAAAAGCCGATGCAATAATAAATGATGCTAGAAACAGAAACCATAGATCCTACGGTTCAGCTGATTATCACCAAAACATGGAATCCAAGAGATACAATACCATTTATGTATCACCAACTCCTAGTTATGAACAGGGGGTTACAATAAAACCAAATGGTGATGCAGGTCTATCTCAAGTTCAAACAAATGAACCTACTAATTTACACACAGTAGCTGTACCTAGTGATACAAAATATTCGTACCCAAATAATGTCAACTCTCTAAAATCAGTTCAAGACATACAAGCCCTCAACTCGTTATTAAAAATGAACCCTGAAGAGCAGCTATCGGAGTTTAACGCTCTTTTGAATAATGAGAAAACTCCCGATGACATAACCAAAGGAATACCAGTAGATTTTTATTACTACCTGAAAGATCCAACGCAACAAAGTTTAACTCAAAATTACGACGATTTAAAATATAATCAAGTACCACAAACATATGCATATGCACCACAATCTAACATCAAAGATCATACACCAATATCTGAAGAAATAGATGATATAGAGGATCCTAATACTGTACAAAAACCAATCATCCAACCTATACCACCAACTATAATACCAGAACAAACCACTACAACGAAAAGTAATAATTACTATAAAGTTGAAGTCGCTAGTCAAACAATAAGCGCAGGTCCGAAGCATATTAAAGAAGAGTATTATGTTAAACAAGAAGATGAACCCCATTATGAATCGTTAACTTACGGATATCAACCCATTTACAAAGAAAAAGATGACAGCAAAAGTGAAATGTTTTTACATCATAACGCAGAACCGACTGGAGTCCAACATTTACTAGAAGACGGCACTGAAACTTCAGCATTTGGGGAAGATGATGTAAGTATTGATAAAGATTTCTCAGGCAAGAGTTTAGGTATTAACACAGTAATTACAAAAAACTTTAATGACGACATTGGCGTAAATAGAACGCATAGAACTAAACGCTCGCAATTAGAAACGGGTCCATTTCTTTTGGAGGATGAAAAAATAACCACTCAAGCACCGATTAGCTCTAATATCACCGACACTCCTACATCCGAGTCCCTTATAAGATTAAATCCGTTCGGCAAGAAACGAGTGAGCGATTTCAACGTTTTTTTAGCTCCTAACTTTCCCATTGGTGAGGCAACCGACTATGTAGATGATTATGATTACCCGCAGATAAAAAAGAGACCACACAACAAATACGAATCCTTTTACGAAGAAGACGATTACGGTTATGATGATTTTAGCTCTCCTGATTATGATATTCAAAACTACCCTCAATCTCCGAGCTATCAATTAGAAGCCAAAGGGAGTTTTTCGAAAAAAGTCCGTCATTATAGACGGCCGAATTTGTCAAATCCACACCAGTTGTATGGGACACCCCCTGCCACGTCTTATGGTGTACCTATTTATGGTACTGCACCGACTATTTTTGCTTCCCCCCAAAGCTATGTTCAGCCTAAATTTGAAATTCCCGCTATAAATTCTTTGGGAAGTTTTCCAAATATAATAGAACCTGTGTATATGTTGACACAGTCGCAATTAAAAGAATTAGTGGGTCACCATAATCTAAATATTGAACATCTGGATTTATACCAAGTTTCCAAGGAAAATAAAGGAAAAAAGGCTCCTCATTTTCCGAGGAAATATAGAAAACGAAATCCCTTTAGGCATGTCAGAAATAACTTGCATAAGTTACATAAGTTTCATGGATAGGTAAACTATGTATTTTCAGACACGAAATTTCTACCTCTACGATATAGCTTTCCTTAGCAAACAAAGTAAAATATGTCGTCCTTGCAAATACGCCTAAACGACGCGCAACTCGTACTCGACATTATCGCGATTCGCTAACTACCGTTAAAAACAACATTTTAAGTCAAAAGCGGGTTGCTTAGGCATTTTCCGAAATTTTCGACTAATTGTTTAACTTTTAAATACAACTAACCTTAGGAAAGATGTATCTATTGTATCTAAATCACTTACCTATTTATTAAGTTATTTAAGGTTACTTTAAGATATTTATCATTATTTTTAAAAGTTAAGTTAAGCAAATAATTTGGATAAATTCAATAAAAAATTATAAGTTAAAAAAACGACTTTTTAAATAAAGACTATCTTTTATTCTGAACTGGGTACTCGAAACTATTATTAAAACAAGGAATTTAAACTATTAAGTGGATATACTAAGAACTTCATTACATATTTTTTTTAAATACCACATTTTCAGGTAATTTACAGGTTTACATTTGAAATTCAAGCTCTTAGGCTAAAATCTATATACCGCACTCTCCCCTCAGCTCAGACTCAAGACAGAGTTAAAACGAGACAGATTTATGTCAGAGCATATTTGTGTCTCATTTTTACTCTATCTTAAGTCTAAGCTAAGTCAGAGCACGCTCTATAGATCTTAGAGGTTTCCGTAAAGTCTAGTAGACTTACTTTTTAACCCCCGATGGAAAAAGAGGGGTGTGTAATTTTGACATATGTATCTGTGTATCTGTATGTCTGTCTGTTCCCTTATAGCGAATCATCCCTAACGAATGGACCGATTTTGATGCAATTTTTTCTATTTGAAAGTTAACGTGATCGAGATAGCTATAATAATAATTTATGAAGATCTGCTCAAGCGCTTAAAAAGCCTTGTTGAAAGTTTGAAATTGGTTTTATGACAAAATAAAGCAGAAAAAAGCGATGTAGCTCAATTTTGACCCAAGTTTTATTTTTTCACAGCAAAAACCTAATACAAACTTCCATACTTCTTATACAACGTGTATTGAAACTCCGAAATAATACTGAAGGAGGTGAATGTGCTCATAAAACTGAACAACTTTCCCCAAGGAACATAGGTCGAAATTTGAAAAAAAAGTTTGGACCTCCCATACAAAATTGACGATCGGCTGATTAATTTACTATGGGAGGTAAAAATTTTTTTTTCATATTTCGACCTAGGTTCCTTGGGGAAAGTTGTTTAGTTTTAGGAGCACATTCACCTCCTTCAGTATTATTTCGGAGTTTCAATACACGTTGTATAAAGTTAGACATAGTTTCTAAAATACAGAAAAAACTACAATTGTATGGAAACTCAAACTTAGATACAATTTAAAGTTAACTTAAGGTAACAACCTACTCTTATATGACTATAATCTTCTAACAACAAATTCTAGGCACATAGTTAATTCATATTACTTCACTGTCTTTCGTAGGTTGGCATATTTGCATAATAGACTCATTGCATGTGAATATTGGCGTTTCGTGGATATTTCGCAGGCAATGTTCATAAAATAATAGCTAAGTACCTAACACTATCGAATCGAATTGTAGCGAAGGTTATACTCGTAAGTAGGGTTGCCAGGTCGCCAAACCTAATAGCCGGACAGACCAGCCAGTTTGGCCGGATATTTGGGTAAAAAAGCCGGACACCCTATATTATTGAGGATTTTGTCTCAGTATTAATAGGTACGACAAAAAAATTGTATGTAAAATCAAGTTTTTTTGATTATTATCATAAATCTTGTTAATTTCTAGTGAAATAATAAATAAAATCGAATGCCAAATCAGTCTTAGATAGGTACTTTATTATTAATCAGTCAAATAGTCATCAGTCAAAATTAAATTCTAGATACTTAAACATTTATCAACATATTTGAATTTTTCTTAAATACTAATGAAAGGCACAAATAAGACTTTTATAACTAAAAAAAAAAAAATTAAAAACTTCTTCTCTTTAAGTTATAATGAAAAAAAAACTTTTTCTCTTTATACACAAATTGTGTAACACAATAAAAATAATTATTCATATTTTTGGTTTGCCGAAACCTGCTTTAAGAGCTCAGTTTCTTTCAAAATGTAGTTGTAAAAATCCTTACATGTCAAATGTTTTAAATTAAATTCTACAACCAACATTTTGGCAACAGTATCAACCTGTAATGTGTTGCGTTCTTTCATCCATTGCTGACCTATCAAGGAAAAAGCTCTTTCAACGTTTGCGTTATGTCCTGGGATAGCAAAAAAAGCCTAACAAAAGCCGGACAAGACGGACACCGTTTATTTTGGCCGGACACGCAATCAAAAAGCCTACCTATGTCCGGCTTTATCCGGACGCCTGGCAACGCTACTCGTAAGCAGTAACTATTCACATGTAGGTAGGTCCGGGAGTCTGTAGCATTCAAGTCGGTATAGTTCTTGCAATTGACGAGGGCGCGTGAGCTTTACTTGTGGTTACGTAGTGTACATGCGCATTGCGTAAGTGTCCGGTGCCTAGGTGGGAGCGGTCAGGCGCGAGCAAGCTCTCGCTCGCACTTATACAGATACGACACACACACAACCATGAGCCACGCGCCCTCGTGAAATGAAACAACTTATAACAAAGAAATAATTTTTTTTATATGAATTTATAGTTAAAAATTGGGCGAACAAAATAAGCATGCGTTTGTAAAGCTCAAAAAAATATTTTTTTATTGTATAGTACACTATATTTTTTCCTACGAAATAGAGTAGGTATCTACGAATACATTCGTACTCTATTTCGTAGGAAATTTCATACTCTTTCAGAAAAACATAGTATTCACATACAAGTAAATACTTATGCGTCATATAGGTAGTTATCCGTCAAAAACATTTTTTGTAGTTTAAAGTAGTAGGTTTAATATTATATTTTCTAAAAGAGTACGAAGCTTTCTATCGAATATATTGTTTAAAATAATAGACACAATTATAAATAAAACAGTTCAAGTTACTCATGAAGTATTTTTTTATTTGATTAAAACCGTAGGTACACGTATTTTTTCACACAAATTAAACGTATATTATATTATCTATATACTTATAATAAAATTGTATCGGGACGAATTCTAAACATTAAATGTATTTACTTAAATATATTCAAATAAAGCCATTTATTATCGATACCGATCCCAAAACTGTACGTACCTACTTGGGAAGTTAGTAGGTACAACAAACATAGAAGGAAATTAAACATATATCTCTAAATCTCTAAAAAAACTGTATGCTATAGCCTATACCCACTTCAATACACTCGTAGGGACAGCTTCAATACGTAATATACACGTTTAATTGGTAACATGTTTGGGTAATAATCAGCACGACGAGTAAATACAATTAAACTGGGAATTAAACTACACTATTATGCAAATTGTTGCCTCTCGAGACACAATTAATTAATTTGTATTCAATGCGTGACCACCATACGCTTTCTATTCCGATAGCAGCTTGGATCTTAGAAGCAAGATCCAAACTCGATCCAAAGAAAGTTTCCTTTAAGAATTACCTAATAGCTAGGTATCGCACGAACGTATTGAATTTGAACATCCGTTTAATATCTTGGCTGGATTGCATGACAGGCGATTTAGCACAATATGACTTGTCTTTTTCTGGTAGGTCAGCTTAATTTCCTTGTTCCATTGAACTGCACTGCAGACATCACCTTATATGTAGTTAGTGTGGCACAGGCTTAGGCATTCGTGACGTATGGACGGGCGCTATTTATACGATATAACTTAGCACTTTGTTAATTGTGAATTTAATTTTAGAAATAATTATTATTGATAGTTTTAATTTTAGAAATTGTTTTGTATTTGTAATACTTATTTTTATCTAGACTTAATACTAATTATTTTGCGTAACCAATTCATTTTAAATTATAAATACCTACCTATTTAATATTGTGAATTGGAAATCTCAAATATTAATTATTGAAAGTAGAGATTTAGTGAATAATTAGATTGTAAGTGTACGGACTGCACTGCAGTTCAGTGAAACAAAGTGAGCATTCGAAACGCCATATCTGGTACCTAGTACATACCTAATATACATCGATGGGTCGAACTATGAGAATGAAGGAATAAGGGAGTGCCACCTCCAACTTTTTTACCATAAAAAGCCTCTCCTAACTATCCGATTGTCGTTTAGGCAACTTGGCTTTGCCCAGCAGTAGATAACTTACCTTTTACTTACTGTCATTACAGCTCCAGTACGCAGCGAACTACGAGTTTGGATACAGAGTTCGCGACCAAGACAGCGGGAACTATTTTGGCCATAGAGAAGCTAAACACGGCAAGTCTACGAAGGGAACCTATCATGTCCTTTTGCCAGATGGTCGGATGCAGCTTGTCAACTATTCCGCGGGACCTTCTGGATTCCATGCCGATATAAGCTATGATCATTTACAATAAGGTGCAATAACGCATAATTTAAAGTAAAGAGCCTGCCAGTGACGGATTTACCAGTACGGAAGGTTTGATCGTATTCGTATTAGCGTCAAAGTAAAATGAACTTTAATGGTATTGTTTTAAAACCACGAATTCAGTACAACAGATTTTAATTTGGAGCGTATCCGTATACGTAAACTAAATTGAGTTCTAATTTAATATTGTTAGAGTTGATTTTACTTTGACGCTAATGTCATCGAATACGGATACGATCAATCGAATTAAATCTTATACTAAATCTCGATAGGTAGGCTGGAGCTTAAGGCGACAGATTTTTAAATTTTTTTGATGTCTCGCAGAAATTAAAAAGATTATTTATATACCTAGAATCTAGATGGTAAATATGCTTAGGTAATAGATGATTTTTTTTCCATTTTCGTAGTCGGGTTTTTTTTGGTTGGTCGAAAGAGGCGGCATTTGAATAGTCCATTGGCGGCTTTGTAAGTTCGCCACTAGTTAGGCTCTGTACATACGACTAATATGGCCCGTGGCTCAATAAATAAATTCAGTCAAAAAATAACACACGGATATTGCATAAATTAAAAATAGTTAAATTATTTCCTTCATATTACTTACTTAGTATTAAATTCGAAAATTCAAAATTATTTATTTCACGGCTCATAAGACCAGTCAAAGCTCTACCACTCTCTATTTAATAGAGGATCTTCCAAAATAAGTAAAATACACATCCGTTGTTAGTTTTAAGTGTGACCATATAGCCCATAAGTCAAATGTTTGTGACGTCAGAGTTCACTACTTCATACAAGCTACCCATACTAGCGCGTTTTTTTTAAAGTTTTGACGTAACTATTATAAAGGTATTGCTATTAATCCGAGTGTCCACTAGCTAGCACAAGTGAACCCTGTCTTATGCAATTCTGTCTGGTGGGAGGCTTTGGCCGTGGCTAGTTACCACCCTACCGTCAAAGACGTGCCGCCAAGCGATTTAGCGTTCCAGCACGATGGCGTGTAGAAACCGATTAGGGGTATGGGTTGAATTTACACTGCTATATCCCTTCCAAGTTAGCCCGCTACCATCTTAGACTGCATCGTCACTTACCATCAGGTGAGATCGCAGTCAAGGGCTATCTTGTCATCGAATAATAATAATAAAAAACACTTATTTTAACGTCTAGTTATTATATGGCTAATTTTATTCCTTTTATTTAAAACTTAAATATCCAATATGTGTATTGAACGAATTAGTGCAATCCTTGTTAAAATTGTTTAATTATCTTAATTATATTTATTTAGGCTTAAGTTTGTAATAGTCGGATACTAAAGGATACAAATAAAACACAAAACGTATTAAATATTTATTAAGATATAACGAATTCAGACAAACATCAAAGAAATAAAACAGATAGGTAAGTTTAAACATAGAGAGCTCTGGAAGACTTAAAACTTCTATTTTTTTAACAACAAAAACCAATTTCGTACCTCTCTACGTAAGTCTCACCACATTATTTTTTTAAGCTCGATATAATATGTCACCACACTCAGTTCAAAATATAAAATGGCATAAAAGAAAATGCAACCAAAATTATATAGCATACTTCCCGCCAAGCGAAAAAAGTGAAACCGCTAGAAAGCCAGTGTAATGTACGCACTTAAATAACAATGTGACACTTTGACATGACATTACATATTGTAACACTTGCATAAATGTTACGTAAATTAGCTTGAGTAAGTAATTACTTGTATAATGAATTTATTTAATGGGTAACTAGATAGTAATGCCACCAAATTATCTCTTAAAGTCTATTGGTTAAAGTAGTGCCACCAAGGGTGGACAAAATTGAGAATTTGAATATTTTTTATTGTATAGTTAAGTAAATAAGTAAAAAAAAAAAAAGATACCGGCCGAATTGATAACCTCCTCCTTTTTGGAAGTCGGTTAAATATGGGTTTTTAATGTTATACCTAACACAATGTCTTAACTAGTGTCGAAATTTTCCTGTTAGCTTTTAAGTTTCCTGTTAGAAAAAGAGAGCACTATTGCAATATGACGTCACGATTCAGTAACTCCACACACTCTCTTTACAAAACGTTTTAGAAAGAGACGGATACTTAACTATAACTTATTTGCTTTTCGACCGATTTATTTTCTGTTTTCACAAATTTCAGTCATATACCCAAATTTTAAAAATCAGAAGCCTCAATAGCCCAACGGCTAAAGTGGCGGACTGAAAACTGAAAGGTCGCAGGTTCGAATCCCACCCGTTGTTGTACCCACTCCTAGCACAAGCTTTCCGCTTATTTGGAGGTGATAGGACGACATTAGCTTGGCTGATATTCTTTAAAAAAAACCGCTGTTCATTGTTCAAGTGTTCAGTCTTTGCTTTCAGTCTTTTTAGTATACCTACCGTACAATGTTATGAAAATGCAGTACAGATTTGCAATATCCTGCCTTCCTCAAGTAATAACTTCGTTAACCAACATTTGCGAAATACGATTTTTTAATGCGATCTTATACTTAGAAAAAAAATCTCTATCGATCCATCTAATCGGTATTCGCCTTACTGTTGTAGTTTTTGATATATCAATATGAAAACGCGTTTGTTAGCAATCAAATGGCATCAATTCTTTATGAATTCCCGCTTTTTTGGATTAAATTATTAAAGGTAACTATGTTGCAAATAACAGAATACTTACTGTTATTTTGACCAATATTGTAATATTAGCGTTAGTTCTGTGTGTGGAAGTAACGTTACTATAAAATAACGGTATTTTGGGCCTTGATTGAGGCTCTATTTTTGCAACTACAGATAAGTACGTGTGCAATATAATATTAACTATTGTAAAAATCATGTAAAAATAACATTGGCGAGTTTTTGACTAGTCAATTTTTTTTTGTATTGTAGTGACAAAAAATTTTAATATTAATTTTTCAAGAATTTGTATTAGTCATAGACTAAAGATAAAGGATCAAATGTTCAAATCGGCTTCATATCATCTTTTCTTTAGAATTTGTAAGCTAAAAATCTTTTTTGGATGTTAACTAGGTATTTATTTAAAATATGTATGCATTTTAATTTGTATTAATATTACAATGCTTTTGGGAATGTACAGTTGTGTATGGATGTATGCCCAAATATTTATCAAAGAGATACAATTTCGAATAAAACAACAAGAAAAGTTTAACATTTTATTTATACACGGAGTTTTCGTATAATACCTACTTTTAATTTTAATTCGGTTATAATTAAAACACAAAGAATTATTCGAATTTAATCACCTAGGTTAAAAAAATCATTAAGTATATTAAATAGGTACCTTTTACCTTGCTTTTACTTAGACTGCCTAACTTGAAAATGAGTACCCCACTCCTATACTTGATCTGCAGAGAATCCACAGACAGTGCGCAAAGTAGATATCTACCTAGTGTACAAAATAAAAGTCGGTATTAGTACTGAATAAACGACTCTAAAATAAAAACCTTAACGTTGTCAGTTGTTTTATTTTATTTATTTATTATCAACAGCGTTTATAAAACTTAATATTACATGGTTAACTAAGTTAATATTTTAAGTGCAAAGGAGCGAGGTACAAGTTTTTAATAAAGCATAATAAAATTAAAAACTAAAATTGGATAAAATATTAATTCTAATCAACTTCAACTTCCTATTAAGCTTACAGATAACTAGTTAAAATTTTAAATTACGTTTGAACACATTTTTTTTCTGTTTAAAACAAAATATTAAAATGTCCTCTCATGATACAAATGAACTAATTACATTCACTAAAATAAAAAATTTAACTAAAAGACAAATAAAGTACTAGCCTATAGTAAAAATGTTGCTATAACTAATTTGGTTTTTCACATCTAAATTGATAGCTTTAAAATTAAAAAATTTAATAATTCATTCATGAAAAAAATGAATAAACTCGAGATAAGTGTGTGAAATCAAATTAAAAGGACTCATAGATTCCGAATATTAATACTTTATAATTTATTTTATTTGGAATCTATGAAAGTATCTAAATACTAAAAATTTTATATTAAAATGCGAATCGAATTTTGATGACTATCAATTAGGTATGATTTTTTTAATTTTATGGGACTACTTACTTAGTTACTTAATTTTTTTTAAATAAGTATAGTTTACCTACGTAAAATACAGACGCATTTTATTATTTTACAATACAAACCTTATAATAATAATTACATATCGGATAATCGGATGCATATTTACCTAAGGGCCGATCTACACCGGATGGCAGCGGCCGGGCGAGCACTTTCAGTGTGAAATAATTTTAAACTTTATCTACGTTTACGCTAAAGACCAGAATCGCTTGACGCGCGGCACCGTGTGACGATTTTGAGATTTTCAAGCGATACTGGTCTTTAGTGATAAGTTATGTAAAGTTTAAAATTATTTCACCGCTGCCATTCCGGTATAGATCGGCCGTAATGGACAGGTGCTGGCTAAGTATGAATCCACTTCTGTGCCTACAGAAAAAAATTTAGATCCCGCGATTACCTCGCCTAATCACTGGCAAATTACTGGGCACAAATCCTGTCTCAGAATGAGAAAGGTATAAGCCAGGTTTAGGCCATAGTCTACCACGTTGGCCCAGAGAGAATTGGCACACTTTACACACCTTTTTAGAACATTATGGAGAACTCTCAGACTGAAATCTACTTATAGATCGCAATTTCACTCTGCTCAGACTCATCTTGAGTTAAAACGAGACAGATTTCAGAGCATATTTGTCTCATTTTAACTCTATCTTAAGTTCGAGCTTAGTCAGAGCACGCTGTATAGATTTCAGCATCAGGCACACACACATCCTATGATTAACTAAATATTGCTTCAAAACTTTCGATATAGGAAATTAGCCGACTTTTTTCACATATTCATAACATTAGATATACGTTGTTAAAAGTCCATTGGGATCTCTGATTTTCCGAAACAAAATACTACTAAAATGGGAACTAAAATGTATCCTATAATCATCTCCAGGTCCAGGATGCAACTAGGTACTTGTCTTTATGCCCAAAAAAAAAATAGATTTAAAAAAAAACTTGTCTTTACCCTATTATCTTCCTAGGGATGCAAGCCATCTCCATGCTAAATTGAGTCAAAATCGGTGCAGATTTTTAGGCGTGAACTAACAGACACGTTAAAATATATAAAAGGAAAAGGTGACTGATTGACTGACTGATCTATCAACGTACAGCTCTAACCGCTGGACGGATCAGGCTGTGGCATACAGATAGCTATTATGACGTAGGCATCCGCTAAGAATTTTTGAAAATTAAACCCCTAAGAGGATAAAATAGGGGTTTGAAAAATCGAACTTAACGTAATGAATAAAATATTTTCAAACTTGTGTCGGAACACAACTACCCTCAAAAAAATAGCGTTATTAAAATAAAGAAAAACAATAGTTTTTAAAATCACTATAATTCATTTTTATTTAGATATAATGGGTACTAATTACGCTGTGTATAATCTCTAAACTACATAGACAGGTTCCTATCGGAAAGATAGAATTTTTTTTTTATTCGATGACAAGATAGCCCTTGACTGCGATCTCACCTGATGGTAAGTGACGATGCAGTCTAAGATGGTAGCGGGCTAACTTGGAAGGGGTATAGCAGTGTAAATTCAACCCATACCCCTAATCGGTTTCTACACGCCATCGTGCCGGAACGCTAAATCGCTTGGCGGCACGTCTTTGACGGTAGGGTGGTAACTAGCCACGGCCAAAGCCTCCCACCAGACAAATTAGCATTTAGAACTGTCAAAATTATTTAGTTTAGAGATTGTATACAAATACAATAGAATTGGCATAAACATACAATATTTTTATCTTCTATGAAATTTCACGCTGTTTAACAGAAATACCAAAAACTCAGAATCTAGCTCAATTTGTTTTTACAACACTACATTTTTAAAACTTCTGTTTCTGTTTCATTTCTTTTTATTCAGATATTTAAAAAAAAAACAACAATATTTCAATATTTAAAATACCATTGACATGTTGTGGTACTAATTCTATTGTACCCAAGCTCTGATAGATTAGATTATATTTGTATTTTTTTGGAGCTGTAAATGTAATTTAGTTTACAGGTTACAACAGAATTAGCACAACAGTGCCTCACTCTATTCCCTCACTCTCATAAACCGATGGGACGGAAAATCCGACACGACCGGAGATCAGGAGCAGGACCGATGGCTTTACGTGCTCTCCGAGGCACGGGATAAATGACATATAGTTCGACCGTTCCGTAGAACAAAGTCTCATCTGCTAAATTCATAACTTGAGATTTGAACCTTATAATTGTGACTTTTAAGGCTCAAATTTCAAGTTGTGAATTTAGCAGATGAGACTTTGTTCTACGGAACGGTCGAGTTATTATAAGGAACAAAAAAAACAAGTCATATTCGAAATCGCTACAGCTAAAAATATTCATTAGACAATATTACAACTGAAATACGTCTTTTCAGTCTATTTTCATTTTCTTGGCTTCGACCTCCTCCGATTCGGTGTTGGACATACGTTTCAGTTTGCCCTCAAAGTTCTTGGACAAATTCGATAGATGGCGTATCTCGTTGGTGATTCCCCGGATTTTGGCCATGGTTGATTGGCTCTTGGTTTTGGGGCTCTGGGTCGACGTCGAGGGTCCCGGGTTCTGTTCCGCCCTGGAGTCCAGTTCCTCGGATAGGCTCGGCAGCTTTATGAGCGGTTTCCGCGGTTTTATGTTCGGTAATGCTGGAATATGATAATGTAAAATATAAGAATTTACCCATTGATATAATATACCCAACCACCATTTGTACATGTTTTCAAGCTAATAAAAAAAAAAAAAGAATGTGAAGCCTCGATAGCCCAACGGTTAAAGGTGCGGACTGAAAACTGAAATAGCATAGTTTTGTTACCTATTGTAAATTTTTTTTTTTTTCAAAAGAGCAACTGCTGAGTTTCTTACCGGCTCTTCTCAGCAGAATCTGCATTTCAAACCGGTGGTAGATTTATGACGTGTCATAAGAGCCACAAGTTGGCCTACATGAAATAAATGGATTTTGAATTTGAAAAATCGCAGGTTTGACCCCACCCGTTGCACTATTGTCGTACCCACTCCTAACAAAAGCTTTCCGCTTATATCGAGGGGATAGGAGGATATTAGTCAAGTTCAGCTTGGCTGATATTCTTTTTTTTAAAAAAAAAAAAAAGATTGATCTGATTTATTATAGAAGTTTGTGCCAGCAATGGACCTTGGTGATAAGAAGAAGCGAGGAATCTTTAAACGCACCTTTAGCCTGATTCCTCTTGGAGGTGCCGATGGGCAGCACGGAGAGATCCAGCTTGATCTGGCTGCCGAAGTGCCGCAGCGGCTGCGACCCTGACGCCGCGTCGTTCGCTGCTGTTGCTGACGAATTATATTATTTGATGATTTTACAAGGAAACTTACAGCTTATTAGAAAAAAAAACTTGAGAGGTGTCAAGGGATACCCGGATGGAACGAAGTTCAATGCGAAATAGAAATGAAAATATCTGGCTTGCTTTCTATAAGAGACAGAGCAACATGAGAGAGAACTATAGCAAAAAGTGTCGTGACAACTTTTCGTAAGAATTTTTTCCATCTAGCCCCCTTTCACAACGCGCGATAAGGAACTTCGTTCCAATTAGTCAATAAATACAGAAGAAGAATTAAAGCTAATTACAAATTTTCACAGATAGAATTTACATATGAAAAAGAAAAAAACACTCAACTGGGAGAAAGAAAAATAATAAGGAATACAGGGAAAAAATTGTAAAGAATAGAAAAAATAAATCAATAAAAAGCTATAATAATGAGGGGCAAAAAAGAGCAAAATTCGAGAAGTGGCCAACGTGTTTCTTAACGAGGTTAACGAATCTAAATATATAAAAGGCAAAGGTGACTGACTGACTGACTGACTGACTGATCTATCAACGCACAGCTCTAACCACTGGACCGATCGAGCTGAAATTTGGCATACAGGTAGCTGTTAGGACGTAGGCATCCGCTAAGAAAGGATTTTGGAAAATTTCAACCCCAAGAGGGTTAAATAAGGGGTTAAAAAATCGAACCTAACGTGAGCGAAGCCGCGGGTTAAAGCTAGTTATTTATAAGCGTTAAAGAATTCGTTTGCCAGTGTTTTACGAATGGTGGTGGCAGTGATGCAAAAAAGGTCTAGATTTTTGCCGAGCTTTTATTTTTGGCTGGCTTTTGCCCACGGTTTCGCTCACTTTAAGATTTTTAAAACCTCCATAGGGATTGAATTTTCAAAAACCCTTTCAGATGTGCCAAATTTAAGCTCGATCCGTCCAGTGTGCTGTGCTTTCAGCTGTGCGTTCATAGATCAGTCAGTCACTCAGTCAGTCAGTCACCTTTTCTTTTTATATATTTAGACTAGCTGATACCCGCAAATTCATCCGCGTGGACTTAGTTTTAAAAGTAGCTCTGTATCTATCCGTAACCCTATTGCAGTGTAAATGAAGTACAAACAAACACATTTTTGTATTTCTAATATTAGTAGGGATGACGAGGGTATATGAATATTTTTGATTCTAGGATAATGTTTGTTGACTTTAACTTTTTTTTTTTTTTTTGATGTTTGAAGCTGACCTGCAATAGCTTTGCCGCCTACAGCTTGGTTGGTGTGCGTCAACTCGCTGTAACGAATGTCGCACTCCTCTATACGCTTCTTGAGGTCGGCTGAAAACAAACAAGATTTTAATTGTTACAAAATAATACGAGTACGTACCACGGTAATTATTTTATTTATTTATTTATTTATTTGGACAACCAAAATTGTTACATTTCTTAAAGTACTTAAAAAATTACACAGAAACATAATTAAAATGCACAACTATTGACGGTGTCACAACATTTGCCAAAAAAAATTAAACAATAAAGAAAGCGTAATACAAAAAAGCACAAGAAATTAAAAGTTTACACTGTCAAAACAAAACATAAAAAAAATATATATGAAACTTAAGCTAACTAGGGAACTAAATTACAATTAAAGGTTAGATGTAGGTCATCTATCTCGTATTATAAAAGTCTTAGGGCTTGTTTTTTGAACTTCGGTAATGTATCTCTAAATATGTCTAAAACTGTACTGATGGAATTGTATGTTTTGGATAATCTGGATATTGTAGAAAATTGTTTTAGATTTGTTCTAGCTATGGGTAGGTGGAATGGGCCGGTTGCTTTTCTGGGATTTCTTAGTGGGACTCTCAGGTTGATGCTTTGTAATAGTGGTAGCATATTTTAGATGGGATTGTCGATATTTCGATCCAATTGCATGGACCGTGGTCACGACGAGACTGCGGTGTTGCGAGACGTCAAGTTGAAGCTGTCATGGGTAGAATCTTGATCTTTTCGGAGGAACGTCATTTAAAGTTCGCCAAAAACACTAACAACGTCACTTTTTAAAGGTGATGTACGACGCTTCTCTGGTTTGCATAATTCTACGACTGGATTCCACATACTAGCTAGTAATTTAAACTAGCTAGTATGTGGATTATGTTAGTAAACCACGAATCAAGTCTAAAATCTTTAAACAAGATTTTTTTTAATCCGAAATAAGCTTACACTTGATGACAATCAGTAAGATAGCACTGAAGAGGTTTTGGATGTGAGCGCGCTTGCCTAGAAGATGCCTATTTACTCTTGCCTTGAAGGTGCTCAAATTATTATAAGTGGCAGGAAACACGTATGCTGGAAGTGTTCCACACCTTAGCGGTTCTTATCAGGAACGTTGAATTTAAAGCGTTTCAATTCAAATTCAAAATTTATTTATTTCATGTAGGCTACCTTGTAGCACTTATGACAAGTCATAAATCTCCCACCGGTTCGGAATGCAGATTCTGCTGAGAAGAACCGGCAAGAAACTCAGCAGTTGCTCTTTTCAAAAAAATAAAATAAACTAATTTTACAATAAGTAACAAAACTAAGCTAAGTATACAGTGCTTCCACAGTGAAGCTTCAAAAATGCAATACATATAATCTAACACATGTCAACATGGGAAGTCAAAGCAGACCCATTCCCGTTGGACCCATTTCGTTCGAGTAGGTTGGATTTCTACCACATAAGGATGCCAACGCACAGGACTTCTCGCAGTTCTGTGGTAAAAGGTGAAGGAGATTATTCTTTTTAAAGAATATTAACCACACTGACATACTGATTTTGGTGTCATCTAGCGGCTTTATGTTGAGTAGTGCTTTAATTTCTGATATTCGTGGCATCACCTGCAACCATTGTGGACTGTGGTGTAGTCCACCTTAAGCTAGTGTGGAGTAGTCCACCTTAAGCTAGTGTGGACTGTGGAGTAGTCCACCTTAAGCTAGTGTGGACTGTGGAGTAGTCCACCTTAAGCTAGTGTGGAGTAGTCCACCTTAAGCTAGTGTGGACTGTGGAGTTGTCCACCTTAAGCTAGTGTGGAGTAGTCCACCTTAAGCTAGTGTGGACTGTGGAGTAGTCCACCTTAAGCTAGTGTGGACTGTGGACTACTCCACATTGGTGGCGCCACGCGTATTGTGGTAGTAATAACAAGCCACAAGCTAACAGCAAGACTTACCGATAGAGTTGTCTTGCTGTCTCTGTCGTTTGGACATTTCCCGGATGGCCTTGTGTTGTCTCCACGCGATCTTCTTGTAGTCCATCATCTGCAACTCAAAATACGTGTAAAAACGAATAATTTGCTCTTTTTTAATTAGTTTTTTTTATTTTGATTGCGGTATCAGACGGACATGGTGGTAACAAACGTCACAGTCTTGAAGTCTTCTTCCCGAAACACAGGTAAGCTAGTGTAAAATAGGCAAATAATACGCCCAGTCCGAGCAATAACTTTATTTCAAACTATTCAAACGTCAATACAAGTTACTGACTACCTACACCTAAAAGTTTATTATTCACCTACACTATACCACAGCTAGGAAAAGTCTTATATAGGAACGCCTTATATTGGAAATATGATTTATATTCTTGCTGGTTCTTCTAAGTTGGAATGCCATTCCAATTGATCTATCCACTTGATGATTCCAAAATACTTTGTAAAAGTTTATTTGAATAAAAAATTGAAATTAAGAAAAATTAAGTTTAGAAAATACAACTTACACGACCTTTTTTGTTTAGAAACTTTTTTAAGAACAAAGCAACTCTACCAATAAAATTAAAAAAAATCAACTCTATAACTCACTTGTGAATAATAGTAATCAAAAAGTCACAGTTTGATTATAGGTGTCATTATGTGCCTCATTGCGGTGAAACGGGAGCCACTTTATGAGCAAGTGTGATGTAAAATTTTTTTATTGAAATAAACTTTTAAAAAGTACGGAATGGAATTGTCAACTGAAACGTTTTGGTTTATTCCATTATACATGGTATCTAAGGCTGAAATCTATAGACAGCACTCACTCAGCTCAGCCTCAAGACAGAAATAAAACGAGACAGATTTATGTCAGAGCGTATTTGTGTCTCGTTTTAACTCTATCTGAAGTCTGAGCTGAGTCGGAGCACGCTCTATAGATCTCAGCATTAATGTAGAGGTACGAAAGTGCGTTCTCACCCGCTTGTGGTATTTCTTGTACTGGGCTGCGAGATAGAGCGACAGTTTCGCATTCAAGATGGACCTTCGACGCAGATGCAGCATCTGTTGGCGGACCGCTGCTATTGGCGCCAAGACTGGGGGAAAAATAACTAAAAATATATATTTTTTTATATCTGTCATCGGCTTCTCCTTATTTCAATAAATATCCTCCCCTTTAGTGCTATGTTAGACAGTTCACCTCCCATTCAGCTCCAGTATACTATGCCATCTTTTGAGGTTTTCTGTAGACTTGCAACGAATATTCGGTTATTATTCGGTATTCGGCCTAATCGGCTGCTTTTATTATATTCGGCCGAATACCGAATATCTACATATTATTCGGCCGAATACCGAATACTTAAATAATATATTTTGTCATAGAGAAATAATTGGTAAAATGAAAAATTAAAATCGATTGATTACGTATATATTCATATTTTCATTTCTGTTATAATCATTTAAGTAGTCATTGGTGCATAACACAGGTACATAATCATCTTCTGAATTGGAAAAATGGAGGATTGAAAAATTTCACACTATGACACTTACAAACAGATCAAAACTAAGAGAGCACAATAAACTGTACTTAACGTAATACGATATCCACGAAATGAACTTGTCGAAACATGCAGTGCGTTAGCAATATACCGCGCAGAACAACAACGGGCGCGCGGGCGATAAGTAGGGACATTAGAACAAAACAAAGGAGCGCGAAACAATCACGTCTGTACAAGTTTTTGGCGCTAAAATCCAGCCGAATACTAACTAAACCAGTGAGCAAAAGTCATTTTTGCTCACTCAGTGAGAAAAAGTGTTGTCTCAAGAAAAGTTCATCAAAAAAAAAAAAAGATTCACCCGAGAGGACATTATTACCTTGCGCGGGTCTCGGGCAGGGCTGCGCGACGCCCTCCTGCAGGCGTTTGCGGAAGGCGGGCGAGATCTTGTCGTCGAAGTGCTCGATGGCCATGCTGGATATGTCGCGCAGCTCCTGCAGCACCTCGTGCGCGCGCGGCGGCGTCTTCGACGACTCCACGATGTGCAGTACGCGCCTTATCTCGTCGATTACCTGCAAATTATGGTACATTATGGTACAAGTGTGGAAAATTGGTGATTACTGCTGAGGCGCTTTTGAGACCCGAGCGGTTAGGTGAGGGTCTTAAGATAGCCGAGGACGGTAATCATTTCATTTCATTTCATTTATTTGCATTCATGAATGCAATGCAATGAATCATCAATACATACGTGTATCATACGACGTTTTTCAACACACTTGTGAAGAAAATAATACTAAAATAGTACATTATGGTACAAAACAGTGAAAACGAGTTGTGAAAATTTTTTCGCAATTAATCAGTTTTCCTAAGATGGTAGCGGGCTAACTTGGAAAGGGCGTGGTAGTGTCGATTCAACCCCCTAATCGGTTTCTACACGCCATCGTGCCGGAACGCTGAATCGCTTGGCGGCACATCTTTGACGGTAGGGTGGTAACTAGCCACGGCCAAAGCCTCCCACCAGACGCTAATATCAAAAGGCGAAAGTGTGCGTGTGTGTATGTGTGTGCGTGTATGTATGTGTGTGCGTGTGTGTATGTGTATACTGGACGGTTTTTTTAAACACACTTTCGCATTTATGATATAAGTTTCATGTAAGAATTTCAAAGTGACTACCAATTCTAAATCTATGGGTAGATACGTACCCGTCCAGGAATAAAGCAACATAAGCCGTTGTCAATGAACTTAGTGTATGTCATATTGAGCATAGATATACGGGTCTCTATGGATGTCAGAATGTCGCAGTGTCGAGACAATGGGTGATATCTGTAACACAAAAAAGTATGTATTTCCCATGGGACCAAAAAGAAATAACAGGTAGTGGCACAAGAGTTATCTATGTAGTTTGAAGTAGCAAATATAGATTGAAGAACCATACCAACAACCAAGTGGTTGTTGGTATCCCATGAAGTGGGAATGGTGACTTTACAAATAAAAGCTCTGTGACTTAAGGACACGATCTTTGGCCGCAGTACCTTGCGAGCTATTGAAGTGAGGTGCACGAGCCACTTTGTTATAAAGAAAGTAAAACAGTCATGATAAAAAAAAAGAAAACTTTTTAGAAAAAAATTAACGGTAAAATATTCTTCTAAAAGCTTTTGCCTATTTTTTGACATTTTTTTTTAGTTTAACTTTAATATACTATAAATAAAACCTGAAAAACAATTAAAAACTACACTGTTTTCGGAATATTATTTGATCGAGTGAAGTTCAAAATATGGACTCTTGAACGGTAAAATAATTTAGAACGTGTATTAAACTACAACATATATTTTTAACCTATCAAAACAAAGAATATTTGATTGTTTACTATTGAATCAAGAACAGGCTGTTTTCGGAGATCCTGCCGTTAAGTCCGCTGGGTGTAGGGTCCATAGGTTTAATTCAATTCACTTCTGTTTGTTTACCTTAGTAAAGAAATAGTACAAAAGATATTTGATAGATAGATAGATAGATAGACAGATCATTTATTAACAAAAATGTAGCTATCGATCTATCTAATTGTATTCCCCTTACTGCTGTAGTTTTTGATATAGCAATATGAAAAACATTGTTTATTAGTTATCAAATGACGTCATTTGTTTATAAATTCCCATTTTTCAGATCTTAGCTTGAAATATGCTTTAAGTAGTTAACAATACTTTGGTTTAGGATGACATAACAGATGGAGTTAAACATGCGACCTTTCAGTTTTCAGTTCGTTTGTCACCTTTAACCGTTGGGCTATTAAAGCTAAAAATAACTTAGCAGGAGTCTTACAATGTTATTAAGTTTTTCACTTGTAGCATGGATTCATTGGGAGTGTAGTAAGAATGTTGTGCTTAGCGTGTCGCTCATGCTTTTCTGCCTAACTATATTTTTTTTTTTTCGATGACAAGATAGCCCTTGACTGTGATCTCACCTGACGATAAGTGACGATGTAGTCTAAGATGGTAGCGGGCTAACTTGGAAGGGGTATAGCAGTGTAAACTCAACCCATACCCCTAATCGTTTTCTACATGCCATTGTACCGGAAGGCTAACTCGCTTGGCGGCACGTCTTTGACGGTACTAGCCACGGCCAAAGCCTCCCACCAGACCAGACCAGAGACAATTTAGTAATTATAAATTCCTAAATTGCCCCCGCCGAAAATCGAACCCGAGACCTCCCAGTTATAAGACCACAGCGCTCACCACTGCGACAGGGAGGTCACACTGTTAGGACAGCTAAGGAAAAATAGATTATAATACCTGCGTTCTGACTCCCTTCGAGGTAGCTGAGCCTTAACACTCTTCAGTGCTAGCGCATGGCGTCTCTCAATCATAAGGAAACCCCTGTTCAGAATTCTCATACATATGTCGTTAAATGCTTTTGACACCTGCAATTACAATAGGAACTTATTCAGAATTTTTGTTTTTATTTTTTCCCTGCAACTCATCTGATGTTATTGGTGCTGAAAAGACCTAGACTGGTGGGGTGGGGAATGGGAGGAGAGGGGATGATCTGTGTCTACTTATTCAGCATCACTTTCTTACAAGATTTGTATGAACAATTTTTTTCAGACAGATTTTTCACCTCTGTCTTAACAATGAGGACTAAGAATCTTACTATGCTTGTACAGAAAATTAAAGAATTTCCACTGGATTTTTAAAGCTAAATCCACACAGATAAAAGTGCAGGATTCAGCTACAAGCATTGCTGCTTGTAGTTGTTGTACAAAATTTTTAAAATCAATAACTTTATATTATATGTTTAGAAAATGATTTCAAGTTGAATTTCAGTCTTATACATAATAAAACATATTTTATTTTACATGGGCTGTACCTGAATGCTTCAGTCAATGATTGACTGAGAGCAAACAGAAAGGATTTTAATTGCATGAAACTGTAAGGCAAATTAGCAATGTATTGCAAAAGTATAAATAATAACTCAGATTCTAATGTACAGATTTTGATCAAACTTGAGCAGGTTTTTTATTTAATGTAGGAATATATGAACTTCTCAAAGTTTCATTTTAATCAGTCCAGTAGTTTTAACACAATGCATAAGCAAATTACTACAATTTTAAAATATAATAAAGGAAGGGTGAGACAAAGCAACTCGATGGCTCTTGTATGATTAATTTTATCATTTTGAATATAGTGTATTTCCGTTTTCAAATTAAGTACAACTAACAAACTGTGAGTTTTCTATAAGTTCTTCAATTTATTATTTTTTAGGTCTCCTATTAGATCATACTTAGAACCTAATGTTTTTTAATTACAGAGACTTATACAAAGATTTTGCAAGGCTGCGTAAACAGTAGTTGCGTTGCGTTTTAAAAATATTGTCACATCTATAAATAAAATAATTCTTACCAGTCTGTTCTTAGCAATTTCATCGTAAGATAAATACGAAAATATATTTTCTATTACGAGTGCGGGAAGTCCTAACAAAGTCATTTTTCTCACTGAATTCACTCCACAAAGGAACACCTTTTATCACATTTGCGATACAAAAACCAATTTAATTAACTTCAATAGGCAATGTTTATTGAATTCATGTTAAAACTTACAAGATACCCAGTGGCGTAACTATAGCGTTCGAGGCCCGTGGCAAATTCATCGTATGGGGCCCTCCCTTCCCCAATATAAAGAAGCTCAACCAATGAGATACCTGACCGGGGGGCCCCTTCAGGCTGGGGCCCGTGGCATTTTGCCGTCTTGCCACCCTATAGTTACGCCTCTGAAGATACCTAAAAACAAAGCAGTAGGTATTTCATGAATTCGCGATGTTTCTAGGATAGGATGAGCAATCTTTTGACATTTAACTTCATATTTTTTCTCTCTTTTGTACTTAATTAGTATCAGAATTGAGCGAGAGAGAAAGAGCTAATAGGAAAGGCAAGTTATATAGTTTGACAGGTAACTAGAACTAGGTACATGTATGTACTTAATAAATAGTAACGATAAGTATGCACATGATAATTCTAGCAATGAATGGAACATTTAAAATACAAATCAAAATAAAAGGTTAAATAAGCCATAAAACTGCGTAATACTTGTTTTACTAAATTAATTAAATCATATAGGTATTCAGTGTGTTACACACATATTTTACAACAAAAAATACCTATTAAGGTTTAAAAAAATAGGTAGGTATTTTTTTACAGTGACATCTATTGGCATTTGACAAAATTAACTTCTTGGTAATTTCGATTAGGTACGTACACGGTACATACCATATCCATAAACCGGGGAAGTAACCTTCCTTTCGGCCTTTCCTGCTCCCACCCGATTAGGGAGGTCATCGATGCTAAAGCCCCTTACTCAAAGTAAAGCCCAAATTAGACGGTTCATCGCTCATTTTTGGGATGAACGAAGCACGATACCAGTGCACGCGTTCCCTGCGGAGGCAAATCGCCTGTGAACGGTGAACGGTCGGTGTTTAGACGATTCATTTTCGAAAATTCAACGATGAAGCCTCGAAAATGAAAGCAAAAATCTCGAAAAATGAATCGTCTAATTTGGACATAAAGGTGGAACACACGGTTTGCCTTACACCTAACGGGGGAAACCCGCACGTTCATATAAAAGGCTATTAAAGTCGGTTTTCGTCGATCCAGTATTTTAATCCATAAGCCATAGAGAATATTTCTAATCCAGCGCAGCGGTCCAGTGACACTGGATCTTAGATGATCTAAGATTCAGTGCATCGTGATCTAAGTTAGATCACGATGCACGGGATCGTCAGATCTTGACGTGAGTTTTGACAAAGTTGCATGGCATCGGCTTGGTATACCTACCTACAGCAGACCACAATGCACTATGGCTATGACCACAATGCACTAAACGGAGTGATTACATTCTCTTTGAATGCACTTTGGCTCTTGACATGCGACGCATGCGTTGGATTTTTTTTTTTTGAAAAGAGCAACTGCTGAGTTTCTTACCGGCTCTTCTCAGCAGAGTCTGCATTCCGAACCGGTGGTAGATTTATGATGTGTCATAAGAGCTACAAGTTAGCCTATATGAAATAAATTAATTTTGAATTTGAATTTATGTATGCATTGTAATAATATAGTAACTACCTACGTTATAAAAAGAGCAACTGCTGAATTTCTTACCCGCTCTTCTCAGCAGATTTTGGCTTTTACGAAGGTTAGCCTATCATACTTATCTACTTTTTTTATAGAAACTCATACCTAATTCATAATCCTTAGTATAAGTTTGTACATTTCGATACAGTCGAGTTTCGAGCTTGTATACCATTGAATGTTGTACAATGTACATCTATATTTAATGTGAAGTAAGATAGGTATACAGGGTTTTGCTGAGCTTGGACCCTTTTTTCGGGTTGTGCTACGTTAGCGCAGCTTTTAGTTGCTTCTTGCAGGGGTGTTGGCTTGGTTCTTTTTAGCCGTGAATGTTTAAGTGGTAGAAGCGCTAAGTAGTTTCTTTCTTCTTTTTTCAACCTTGTAGTTGAAATCAAAATATCATAAGAAAATATTTCATAGTTTTTAATAAATCAAATATATAAAGACATAACACCAAAAACTTAAATGTTAACATTAATAATTAAAATTATTTAGACATTAATTTGAATGTAGGGAGATCACAATGTTTTTTCTTTACGTGAAAACGTAATGACGTGTTGTACTTCGTGGCGAATGGGCAGACTTCACATTTAAACCGCTTTTCTGTAGAGTGCTTGTATTTATGTTGGACTAAATTTGCTGGTAAAATGGTAGCATAGTCACATTGGTCACACATATATCTCTTTTTACCAGTCGCATGGGCCTCTTCGTGATATTTTAGAATATATTTATTCATACTCTGGAAAGGGCATTGTGAACACTGGAGTTTTACGCCTATGTCTTCATGTTTTCTCTTATGTTTTTCCATGGCACGTTCATAATAAGTTTTGTATCTACAGCCTGCAAAGTCACAGTGTAGAGTCGTTGCATTTTTATGCCTTAACATGTGTTGAGTCATACTTGAACGATTGGATGTTTCGAATTCACAATATCTACATTGTACTGTTGCATCTGCTTGGTGTAGTTTTACATGCTTCTGGATTTCCAGTTCTGGCACCATTTCACCACATACTTGACACTGGGTGTGAGTAATTGTTTGATGGTTTTGCTCATAATGCAGTTTTAACTGGTCCCAACTCTCATAGTTCTCAGGACATTTATTGCATTGAAAGGAAGGTGGTATGTCCATTTCTTCCTTTTTAATTTCTATTAAAGTTGGAGCACCTATCTCAGTTTTGGGTGCCCTATGAGCTATATTGATATGTTTACACAATTCAAATTCATCTGCGAATGTTTCTGTACACTGGTCACATTTCTGATTATTTTGACTTTCATTAAAATTCGGATGTTTCAATAGGACATGGCGTCTATAACTCTCTTTTGCTCTAAAGATTTTTTTACAAAATCGACACGTATACGACACTTTTAAATGGACTTTCATGTAATGAGGTTTTAATTGGCGTTTATCGTGAAAACTTTCGGTGCAATAATCACAGAAAACAGTTTTGGGCGTCTCAATTTTGTGAGTACACCGCAAATGTTTACACAAACCCCCTCGAGAAGCGAAAACTAAACCACAAATATGACAATCTTGAATCACTCTTTTATGTGTATGCCCAAGATACATTTCTCTCGTTTCAAAATGTTTTTCGCAAACATCACAATACAATTCCTTATCATGTTTCCTTCTAATATGACGTTTCAAACTTTCGACTTTATCATACGAGAGATTACATATCACACATTTCAATTTAAAATCTTCCTTTAACGCATTGTGTTTTCTTCTCATGTGCAATTTCAAGAAGTTTAATGACGAAAAAACTAGAGGGCATTCCTTGCACATAATTTCACCAGTTTGCTCATTCTTGCAATTTAATAAATCCTTCAATAGCTCCTTTCTTTCGTCTTGTTTATTATTCTCTTCATCGTTTATTCGATGCTTTCTTTGCACATGACGCGCGTATGTTTCTCTTTTAGTGAATACCTTTGGGCAGAACGGGCAATTATACCAAGTGTCCAACTCTGGCTTGGGTTCATTTGAATGTTTTCTTTGCATATGGACTACTAAACTTCTATGTTTATCATAAGTTAGCCCACATTCCTCGCAAATATGTTTGAAGGACTCCTCAAAAGATCCATGCTTCCTCCTCATGTGCATTCGCAATCTTGCATATCCTTTAAAAACCAGAGCACATACATCACATGTTCTTTCTTCAGGATCTTCAGGTATGGAGTTGGGACCGTGTTTCCTCTTTATGTGTGCAACAAGACTGTTCTTCTGTTCGTAAGCCATACCACAGTAATCACATATATGTTTAAACGACTTTTGGTATACTTTATGCTTTCTTTTTTGATGCATTCTTAAAGTTTTCGGAGTTTGAAAGACTAGATGGCATACCTTGCACACATAATTTGGTGCAGGTGCTGTGTTGAGATTATAACCTAAGACATTTTCGTCCGGATTGTAACGTAAGAGGTTTTTCTCTTTAAGTATACTTTCAAAAGTTAAAAGTACAGCTTCATGGTTCTGTTCTTCGATTTTCACAGCCGGTTCTTGACTCTCTTCACTTTGAGGACCCTCTACCATTAACCCATTGTCATTTGCGAACTGAAAAGAAAAATTTGTACAATGTTAAATTACTAAATATATAAAACGTGAAGAAAACAAGTACGTTAGTTTTGTTAGGGCCGATTTTTCAATCGTCAGATAAACAGACGGATAAGTTTTATTCGATAGATAGCAAAAAAATCAGTTGTTCAATAGTCAAATAGGTTTTATTCATCGAATAATTCACTTGCCTGAAGAATAAATCTATTTGACTCTTTGACGGCCAGATATAACCGTTTAAAGAACTAAAAAAAAAGTTAATGTTTTGTCTTAAAAAAAACATATTTTTCATATGCCATTAGTCGATCTATGATGTTTTTCATATATCAAATGACACTTGTCTCTTGAGACTTTTTGAATTCATTATAAATATTATAAAATCTAGAAAGCGCGACGTGTCACAAGGATCAAATGCAAGGTCTCGTATTCTGAAAGCTGGTGTCTGTGAAGTTCGAAATAACGAAGTTTTTACCAATTTCATTTCATTAATTAGTAGTTGGCAAAGGCGCTGGCTGTCGATATATGAAGGAACTTGAAATCGAATCTTTCCGAAATATTTTCGAAAACTATAATCACTCATACTAGGTGTATTCTTTTGCCTAAAGTTCTATAGCTATACACATTAGACAGAACGCAGAGGCGATGCAGAGAAGATAACTTATAATTGAAATATTTATATTTCAACTAGTTGATGCCCGCGGCTTCGTTCGCTTGGTTTTAATTTTTAAAAGCCCGCGGGAATCTCTTTGATTTTTCGAGATAAAAAGTAGCCTATGTCACTCTCCCGGTCCTCAACTATACCCATGCAAAAAATGACGTCGATCCGTTGTTCTGTTGCGGCGTGATTGAAGGACAAACCAACAAACGCACACACTTTCGCATTTATAATATTAGTAAGGATAGTAAGGATTTACGGCCGAGCGCAACACGTAGAATGAACAAGCAGCTGTGAGGATTGCCAGATTGAAACTTTAGTCACCATCTTCTCTACTGATAGACGTCCAGTGCTGCAGCCTTCTTCTCTATTTTTAACATTTCCTCGGTTTAGGATGGCCAGGTATTAAAACCGAAAAGCTGGACAGATCAACCAGTTTAGCAGGACATTTGGGTAGTAAAAAAAGCCAGAAATCCTTAATTTTTTAGTCTTAGTATGAAAATGAGCCTTATGATTGCAGCAGCATGGTACAAAATAAGTTACATTACAAAAAAAAACTTCAATATGTTTCCACCTTCAAAACTTCTTTTACTTACATCATTGAAGTCCAACTCCACCTCAATATTCTCCACCTTGATAGTAACTTCTGGATCCAGAACCGACTGTTCCGGATCAGCTTCCCCGACTGGATCATAGAATGCCTGAGTCGGCAATTTGACTCTCTCCTCAATATCTTTGAAAGGATCCTCCAATAAATCTTTCTTTTTCTTTTTCTTCTTCTTCTTTACCTTTATTTCATACGACATTGGCTCCTCTGGCAACAAAGTGGTTGGATCTTTTCTCTTGTCGTCATCTAGTTTCTCGGTTTTTAAATTTTTTATATCGGGTTTCTCCTCTTTTATTGACATGTTTTTGTTTTGTTTACTATATAATTGTTTTAATAGTATTTATTTAAAAATCATATTATGTTTAAAATTTTAACTAACCTGAAAAACAAAAATAATTAATTTATTTACTATGTTGCTGAAATGGAAATGGGCGGGGCACATCGTTCGAAGAGCTGATGATCGATGGGGTCCCAAGGTGCTGGAGTGGCGACCCCGCACCGGGAAGCGTAGTGTTGGCAGACCGCCCACCAGGTGGACCGACAACATAAACGAGTTGCAGAGAGCCACTGGATTCAGGCGACGCAAGAACGAGGCCTGTGGAGGTCCATGCAAGAGACCTATGTCCAGCAGTGCTTGTCGATAAGTTGAAAAAGAAGAAGAGAAGAATACTATGCTGTTATGCAAGTGTTAGGAGTGGGTGCGATAATAGTGCTATAGTAAGAGCAGTGTGTTTGAACCGTCAATTCTTATAAATTCAGCCTGCTCCTAGCTGTTAAAAATATTTATCTCTATTTTTTACCATTTATGTCTTTTAGTATATTTTGTACAGAGTTGTTCGATACCTCATCATATGCTGTAGAAAAGATATCAAAATAATATTCCTTTCATACAGTTTTTTTAAAAATAGATTACTGCATATTGCCATGGTAAGCAAGAAAATACTGCCTTCTTAGAAGGTAACCTTTTCATATAGTAAAATAGAAATTATAAAATTGGTTTTATCATCATTTCAATAAACACATCTTTAATCTTTCTATAGATATGCTTGCAATATGAAAATCAAGTGTAGAATTTTTTCACAAACAAAAGATATTTGAACAAATGTTTATACATAATTTTCTTGAAACCACATTTTCTGACTGTCCTTTGTCACCACTGCAGCTTAGGACATTTTGAAAAAAAAAAAAACATGTTGTCTGCCAATTTGATCTAGGCAATGTAGACAACAGAGGCTCTGCACGCACTTTAATTACACACATCCATTCTCACCCTTACTAGGCTCTCGTGTACCTGACATGGTGCATTGGAGACAGTAAATTGTATTTACTGAAATGTCTGTATATGTAGTATATAGTATAATACTAATAAATAGTATATAGTATAAACATATAATGCATATTACAATATACCTATCCAGACACTACATCGCTAATTCAATGGATTGTAAAAGATGTTTGGCTGTACATGGCCTGAAGGCACTAAAATTCAACACTAATTTACTATCTTACCATTTAATATACAACCTATAACTTGACTTTAAGAATAGTCTGCTATTCTCAATGGAATAACTTAAACAATAAGTATAATGTGCAAGATTCCTTGAAGATCTAACAAAACACATCACAGTATATTGGTAGTATACTTAGATAGATCACAGAAATAGATTACAAAGGTGCAAGGGAACGCATAATCAATGTAAAACGATAAGATAATAGGAAACAGCAGTATTTACATGCACATGGGCAAATATGGTTATAAAATACCAACTAGTCCATTCTAAATTAAAACAGCAAAATAATCATAATTTACATATTTTATGTTGAACAGAATCATAAAAAAGATGGCTTATGATTCGAAGGTTCTTTATTCTTGCGATATTGAATATAATATACACGTCACTCGGTCATAAAACTCACCTTAATCTATATTAATAAAATTCTATCACCAAATTCACAACATAAGATACTATGGCCGTTTATATATAACAATTAAAATTAAATTACATTCCTTGTTATAATAATCTATTCGTTCTCAACGCCTTTGTGGCGAAAATCAATAATTATATTTTTAAAAATCATAATGTAGGTATAAAATGAGCAATATGGATAATATAATAATTTGTTGACGTTTTTCAAGAATGTCAAGTCAATGTGAAATGACATTTTTATGCCAAGTGTTGCCCGGTCTTCTGAGGCCTTGATGATCTCCCAGATATTATTTTTCTCTATAGGTAGGTAGGTAGGTACTTACTATCTCGTCAGAGTAGGTATTATGTTCCTTGGGTACTATTTAACATCGTGAGTATAGATGTAAAGCCGGTATTTTACCAAAAATGCAAAACGGTAAAATACGAAAAATACCGTATTTTTCGGTATTATTCCATTTCTCATGGTATTTTTGGTATTTTACGATTATCTTATGTTTTTCAATGTAGATAAGTTTTGTTTGTAAAAAAATCAGCAAGGAATATAAAAAACGTGGTTCTGCGTTTAATTTTATTTCATTAAAATGATTTATAAACCAATTAGACCATAATGATTCAAACATAAATTATTAAAAAATCTTAGACTTAAAATTTCAATGATTTAATCATAATCATAGAGCGTGCGAGCTCACCACCACTCACCACCACTCACCACCACTCACCACCACTCACCACCACTCATCACCACTCATCACCACTCATCACCACTCATCACCACCCATCACCACCCACTCATCACCACCCATTCATCACCACCCACTCATCACCACCCATCACCACTCATCACCACGCACTCATCATCACTCGTTACCACCACTCATCACAACCCATCACCACCCACTCACCACCACTCATCACTACTCATCACCACCCATTCATCACCACCCATTCATCACCACCCATCACCACTCATCACTACTCATCACCACCCATTCATCACCACCCATTCATCACCGCTCATCACCACTCATCACCACCCACTCATCACCCACTCATCACCACCCATCACCACTCACCACCACTCATCACCGCCCATCACCACTCACCACCATCACCACTCATCACCACTTATCACCACCCATCACCACCCATCACCACCCACTCACCACCCACTCACCACCACTCATCAGCACTCATCACCACTCACCACCACTCACCTACTCACTAGTTATTCATAATATACCTATTATACATTTTATTACATTGTATGACAAAGTATTCATCCACCCGCATCAGCACCAGCAGCAAGCGGCGGGCCAATTCTTTATTAATCTGATTAATGATCACCAAGCAATAAATATTCATTCAACAAAAACACGTCAAAAACAATATTACAAGAAAATCCAACTATAATTTTGTATGAAAAAATAAAATACCAAAAATACCAAAAATCATCATCATGTCCTTGTCCTTTTCCCACGCTATGTGGGGTCGGCACAACATGTCTTTTTCTTCCACTCACTTCTATCATTCGTCAACTCATTATCTACTCCTCTTACACGCATATCCTCTTTCACACAATCCATCCATCTCTTTTTTGGTCTTCCTCTACTCTTTTGCCCTTCTACATGCATATTTAACATTCTTCTACTAATATGGTTTTCTTCCCTCCTCATTACATGCCCATACCACGCGAGCCTATTACTCCTCATCTTTTCGATTACTGGCGCTACTTTCAAACTTCCTCTTATATACTCATTCTTTATCTTATCCATTCTTGTCACACCACACATCCATCTCAACATACGCATTTCGGTAACATGTACTCTTCTAACATCCGTCCCTTTTACCGCCCAACATTCTGAACCATACAATGTGACAGGTCTAACAACCGTTTTATAAATTTTCCCCTTTAGTTTAAGGGGCATTCGTGGGTCACAAAGCACTCCTGAGACCTGTCGCCATTTCATCCATCCTGCATTCATTCTGTTGCTTACGTCTCGGCCAATATTACCGTCGCTTTGAAAGAGCGAACCGAGGTACTTAAAATCGGAACAGACTGGTAGGGGTACACCATCTAAGGCAATTTTTGAAAAATTGGAGGGGCCACCGAAGTCACAGAACAGATGTTCTGTTTTAGTTCGGCTGATTCTTAGGCCAACACTCTCCAATTTCTCTTGCCATTTTTCCAGTCTGCTCTGGACCTCCGACGCATCTTCCCCGACAAGTACAATGTCATCAGCAAACAGCATGCACCAGGGTGCTTGCTCCTGTATGTCTGATGTTAGCGCATCCATTACCAGGAGAAACAAATAGGGGCTTAAAGCCGATCCCTGATGCAAGCCCACTTCCACATTGAACCTGTCTGTAACGCCAGCTTCTGACCGGACGCTTGCACTCGCTTCTCTATACATTCCTTTTATAAGTCTTACATACTTCTCGGGCACTCTCTTCACTTTCATAGCCCACCACAGCACCTCTCGGGGGACTCTATCGTAAGCCTTCTCTAGATCAATAAATACCATATGCAGATTCCTGTGTGCACCCCTATATTTCTCGCACAGCTGCCGAAGGGCAAATATTGCATCTGTCGTTCCCCGTCCCGGCATAAACCCAAACTGATTTTTTGCGATCTCACTCTCTTCTCTCATTCTCCTTTCTATTACTTTTTCCCAAATCTTCATACTATGAGACATGAGCTTTATTCCTCGATAGTTATTACAGTCCTGTACATCACCCTTGTTTTTATAAATGGGCACCAGCGTACTGTTACACCATTCTTCTGGGATCGCCTCTTCGTGTAACAACTTATTGAAGAATAGAGTCAGCCAGCTCAATCCGTCCGCTTTTAGAAACTTCCATACTTCAGCTGGTATACTATCTGGACCTGTTGCTCTACCATTTTTCATACTATTTACTGCCATTCTAACTTCATCTATACTCACTTCCTTCACCACACCCAAGTTTGATGGCACATTATTTAACGATCCACTCCATTCATTTTCTTCATTCATTAACTTTTCAAAATATTCTCTCCAACGTTCTTTTATTTCATCATCATTCATTAAAACTTTTCCGTCATTATTTTTCATGCATTTCATCCGTATTATATCCCTTGCAGTCCTTTCTCTCATTTTCGCTAGCCGGTATAAATCTTTTTGTCCTTGGGAACTTTCTAGAGACTCATACAACTTCTCTTGGGTTTTTCCCTTAGCGATAGCCACGGCTCTCTTAGCTTTCTTTTTGCTCTCTATATATATTTCCCTTTTATTCTGTTTTATTATGGTATCATTATTACTCACATTTTTCCAATCTTTAAAGGCATCCTTCTTTTCTTTCAAAACTTTTTGTACATCTTCACTCCACCACCACGTGTCTTTATCTATTTTTCTTGTATTCTTTGTCATTCCGAAAACATTTTTCCCTACACTTCTCATACACACAGCTATTCCATTCCAAGACTCATTTACGGACATCTTATGAAGATCACCATTCATCTCGATCATTTTATCCACAACTTGCTTTCGAAACTCTTTTCCAAGTTCCTCTTTTTCTATCATATGCCATTTTATTTTAGGTAGGGCTTTAGGTTTATATTTTACAGTTTGAACTTTTATTTTTATTTCTATTAACAGTAATCGGTGTTGGCATACTAATGGTTCACCTGGTATGACTTTACAGTCTTTAGCTGTGCTGATGTTTTTTCTTCTAATAAGAAAATAATCTATTTGGGTTCTGTGGTTGCCGCTTTTGTACGTTATTAAATGCTCATCTCGTTTTTCAAAAAATGTATTCACTATGGCTAGGTCAAAGGAGAATGCCACTTGCAGAAATGTTTCTCCCTCTCGATTGCGGTTCCCAAAGCCCCAACCCCCATGCACTCTCTCAAAGCCTCCATTCATTCTTCCAACATGACAGTTAAAATCCCCCCCTATATAGATGTCTTCGGTTTGTGGGATACTCATCATAACCGCATCAAAATCCTCCCAAAACTTTTCTTTCATTGTATCATCACATCCTATCTGTGGCGCATACACACTCATTATGTTTACAACTAAGTTATGTAAAATTAGCTTAACAACTATAATTCGGTCATTCACTCTTTTTACATCCGTCACACATTTCTTCAGCTCATTATCTAATACTACTCCCACACCATTCCTCCTGCCATCACTCCCACTATAGAAAAATTTATATCCCATTCCAATTTCTCTCGCTTTTGTACCCTTCCACCTCGTTTCTTGCAAACACGCAACATTTATTTGTCTCCTTTCTAAAACATCAGCTAACTCTCTTCCTCTTCCAGTCATCGTTCCTACATTCCAGCTTATCATCCTGATTCTTACTTCTCGGTCTCGCTTCTGCCGTTGCACCCGTCCCTGATGCAACAACCCTTGTCCATTCCCCACAGGCGCCGGGTGTTGCCCCTGCGCATCGCCTCGGGGGTACGCCCTAACATTATCATCAATTCCTTTCTTACAGTAAGTCATGTTGTAGATGGTTTGGCATGACTTTTACGACCGGCCGCCTGCCTGACATCAACCCTCTTTGGGAATGCTTTTGTTGGTGGGATGAATCAAACCGCCATCGTTCGGTCCAAAGGGTAAAATTGAGATTCCCCTTTCAAAACTCCCAAGGTGGGTAACAGCATCATACCTACGTTATACTATCACCCACCTTGCGACCTTTATCCCTTAGTCGGCTTTTACAACATCAACGGAAAAATATGGAGCGGTCCCATTTTTAAGCCGGTACCATACGACATTTTTAAAAATAAAAATAAAATAAAACTATAATTACTTAAAATCAATAATAGCAGGATTCGAACTTGTCCGTGGTGTCCCAATCAATACTTAAGCCGATACCGCACGACATTTTAAACATAAAATAAAGATAAAATAAAAATAAAATAAAATCTAAAAAAATCACTTAAAGTTCACAATAAAAACTAAAAATAGATATAAATATAAATAGAACTAAAAGCACTTAATGTCAATAATAGCAGGATTCGAACTTGTGCGTGGTTTTCATTCAGTACTACAAGAAGTCACTCTCAGCTTGCACTGCGCTACAGAAGCCGTTGAACAATATTTGAATTTATCGTAGATATTGCAGTGAAACGTTTCAGAAACTATTTAAAAAATTAAATTCTGTTTATGTAATCGTCGTAATTTTTCTTTCTTTTTTAAATATTAATCCTTAGTTTTTCTATATTATTTTACTATTAAATTGTCATAATAGCTGTTTTGTTTCCCATTTTTTCTCTGCTAATATATAAACTTTGCAACGTCGAGATTTTTATTCAAGTACAGCTATGGGTCAATAGATGGCGACGTATTTTCTTCATTACAAACCATTAAAATTCTTTAGTGCATTTTGTGTTAAAGTTCATCAAATGATCAATAGATGACGTTGATTAATTTGCTTTTCTTTTATAGATGACGTCAACTTCCATTTTTAAAGTTTATACACGCAGATTTCGTTTAAGTTCAGCAAATGCTAGATAGATGGCGTTGATTAAATTGAATGTGCTCTTCTTTAGTAGATGGCGTTAATTTTCACCGTGAACGTTTATTTTAAAATGTATATTGAGCGTCACTATGATCACTGAATTAAAATTTATTGTATCTTTCGCTTCATAATAACACTGCCCAAGTATTTTACTTACAAGTTTTCCATTTTAAACACTCATTCACTATTATATGAAATTTGTACATAATCACTTATTTATACACGCAGATAACATTGTCACACTAAGTTTACATTATAATTTCGCTTTTAAGATCAGCAATTCTTGAAAAAATTAACTTTAACTATTTCAAAAAATAAAAAAAAAAAAAAAAAGAAAAAAAAAAAAAAAAAAAAAAAAAAAAAAACAAAAGTACCAAAAATACGGTAATCTATTGAATTATACCGGAAAAATTCATAGCCATTTGGTATTATACGGTATTTTTACATCTATAATCGTGAGTACGAGGCTTTAACTTACATACACATCACAAACATATAAGAGTAAGCCGTAGACAGAGAAGGCAATAGACGAAGGTACTGTGTAACCGCGACTGAAATAGAGATAACATGACGTAACGATGACGTCACATGACAAGTTTGAGTTTAATGTTGCCACAATAACTGCACTCCCCTGTTACCCCAAATTAGATGGAAAATTCTTCCCAGGATTTTTAAATAAAACGACAAAACAGATGCTGAACTGTTTTATTTTTTAAATAGACATACCAATTAGGGTAAGCTTCTATTTTTTACATATATCTTAATATTGTGTGCAATAAAGAATAATAATATTAAAAAAAGTATTTTTAAAAAACCGACTTCAACCACCACTTAAAAGTATAAAATAAACCGACTTCAACCGCAATACGTGTACAAACTAAAATTATAATTTTAGTTTGTACACGTATTGCGGTTGAAGTCGGTTTTTTAAAAATATTTTTTTTATATTAAAGTTTTTTAGTGTAGTTTCATAGGACCAATTCACTAGATAATTTTTTGCTCCTTAAAAAAAATATTGAAATGCCGAATAGAAATTTAACATATGTGAGTCATTTTGAAAAAAGATGCATGTAACACAAAGGAATATTTTTTTTCGTTACACAAGTTACTAGTAAGAATGTTACACAAAATAATTTGTAAAGAACAGTTTATGATTTTCCTTCGATCGAGTAATGCTATTGAATTAAAAGCAACAAAAATTGTATATTTAGTCATCAAAATCATCATGAATGAAATTAACAGTATATTCCTTTTTTCAGGCAGTCGTATAAAACTGCAACTCTTCAAAGTTTAAGTTAATAATTATTAAAAAAAAAAAAACATAAAATTCTGCCTCTAGCTATTTAAAAATGGCTTTAAAAATTAAGAACTTTGCAAATAAAATAATTCTTAAGATCGCTAACAGTTCTCGACTGGTCGTTGGACATTCGAACGATACTTCAGGATAATTCAGAACAGTAACCGACACTATCTAACTGAATACACTTTAATCATAGCCGACCTATATTATGTAGTATCCATCATCTTTCTTTTCTTTTCTCATAATATTCATTTCTTCCATCACGACCTTATTTTGTTTCAACAAAAATTAAAAAAATAATTGAAAAAGTAGCCAAAGTAACCCGCCGTTACGGTATGTCAGAGGACATTACTAAAAAAACCTATCTCCGTGCCAAATTTCAGCCATATCGGTTAAGTATGGCGTGATTGAGTAACAAACATCCATCCATACATACATCCAAACTTTCACATTTATAATATTAGTAGGATAGGGAAAATCGGGACATTGTATAGGTACCTAAAGCTGGCAACACACATAGGTACTAAATTTTTCTTATAACTGTCAGTTTGTTTCGCACAAAAGTGTGGCGACCTTGAAAAAAACTGGTTACACGATGAGGGACAAAAAATTGGGTAGCTGCGTCTCTGTTTATCACATTAGTAACTTTATTTCTGCTCTCTTTTTAGTGTGAGTGAGAAAGAAATCGTCACTGGGTCTATGTCTTCTCTGTCTACGGAGTAAGCAGACCACACACATCGCATTCACACACATTCATTCACATAGCTGTCAAAACTTTGATTTTTGACTTTGACATTACTTCAAGTTCAAATCTATAACCTCAATGAAATTAAATATACTAAAGTAAATGGTTTATTTACATTTTGCAATGCGAATATAAACACAATTATATGAACAAAATGTTTAGAACTCTTAAGTTAATCCGTGTTAGCCGTAATTTTAAGTTAATACAGACCCAGTTTGGTATTCAAAAAAGACTTTTTCGCTTAACTCCAGGTAAAGTATATTTTTCACTTAGTGTTGGTTTTTATGTATGTAAATACGAAGTAATGTTTCTTTTTAGGCTTGAAACATGGCGAATATGAGTGGCAGGATCCGAAATCTGAAGACGAAGTGTGAGTAACGAGTATTTTAAATTAATTATTAATATTAATAATTTTAACTATGAGAAGTTATAACCTCTAACTCTGGTAAGGGTATGTTACAAGTTATAAAACCCAAACTGTCAGGAAGACAGTTCCGCTGATCTGGTACTTTTAGAAGCAATACAAAATTAATATCACACTTCACACTATATCATACTAATATTAGAAAGCCGAAAGTTAGTATGTGTGTGTTTCTCTTTCTCGCCATGAAGAATGAACCGATTTGGCTGAAATTTGGAATGGAGATAGGTCATACCCAGGATTAAAACATAGGCTACATTTTATCCTGAAAAATTAAATAGTTCTTGTGGGAATTAAAAATCTTTATCCATGTGGAAAGTCACAGGCATTAACTAGTACTATAAATGTGAAAGTGTTTATTGGTTTGTCCTTCAATCTTGCTGCAACAGAGTAACAGATTGATGTGCATTTTTTGCATTTGTATAGTTCCCAGAAAAAACAGAGTTCCCACAAGATTTTTAAAAACTAAAGCAATGCAGACTAATTTAAATTAGTGTTTAAAAAGATGATAATATTTAAAAATTTTAGGTGTAATATTGTAATTTATTTTTGTATTGGTTGTATAATCATTTTTCAGAGTGAACATAGTATATATTGACAAAGAAGGTAAAAAGACTAAAGTGAGAGGCAAAGTTGGCGATAACGTTCTATATTTGGCACATAGATATGGCATTGAAATGGAAGGTTAGTAGCTAATCTTAAGTTAATAGCAAATTGTACTTTTGCCTCTTATATTTACTTCCTATTAGCTGTTTCCCGTGGCTTCGTCCGCGTTGAAGTAAGTTTTCTAAAAATTATGCGGCATCTGCTGTCTTTTTCAGGTTAAAAAGTAGCCTATCTCACTGGTCCTTGATTTTTACCAGCTCAATTCACAACTATCGTCCTACTGGCAGCTTATTTTTGCAATATGTAAGAGCCTATAACCTTCCCATAGAATTCTTCTTTCTATTAGTGAAAACCATATGAAAATCCATACAGTAGTTTTTGAGGTTAGCCCGAACAAACTCGAACTTAGTGCAGTGGGGGACTTTTGTAGGGATTTTTGACACCTTGGGTTACATTATAGCAATTTTCTGATAGATCTCTAATTTTTTGACAGTAAAAAAGCCTATGTTACTCGCTGATAATGTAGCTTTCTCAATAGAAAGCTACATTAAAAGAATTTTTGAAGTTGTTTAAGTAGTTTTTCTGGTTATCCATTACAAACAAACATAGACTAAAACAATCTTTAGACAGATTATCTGGTGTATGTTCAGGCTACATCCCAATTAAAGAATTTGACTATTGTTCTATACAGGTGCATGTGAAGCCTCCCTGGCCTGCACAACGTGTCACGTGTACGTACATGAGAACTATGTGGACAAGTTAGAGGATCCAGAGGAGAAAGAGGATGATCTGTTGGATATGGCACCATTTTTGAAAGAAAATTCTAGATTAGGTGGGTTAAATTGCTGTGTAATCATTACTCGTCTTTGTTTCAATTGATAGATGTCCATTGCTGACCAGACCAGTGCATAGGTCTCTTGAGATAATTGCCACAGAAAACAATCTTGTGCTGCTAGCAATCCAGTAGCTGCAGAGATAACTCAAATTGTCTTCCCACCTAGGGCAGGGCTTACTAAGAAGGCTCAGGGACTCTCAGCTATGCTTATATATGTATATTAATTGCTTTTGTCACGATAAACATAAGGACCAATCTGCACTGGAATGGCATCAGCCACTTTCAGTGTGAAATAATTTTAAACTTTATCTACATAACCACTAAAGATCAGTATCGCTTGACGCGCGAGGCCGCGTGACGTTTTTGAGCTTTTCAAGCGATACTAGTCTTTAGAGATTATGTAGATAAAGTTTAAAATTATTTCACACTGAAAGTGCTCGCTGCGCCGCTGCCATTCCGATGTAGATCGGCCCTAACACTTACTGTTTAGTATAATGATACTGTGAACAAATATTTTAACTAATTTTTCTTAATTAATTTACATCAATAGGGAATTTTAACATTTGGATCATTCATGATTTTATTAACTGGCTCATTCTTTTCAGGTTGTCAAATCACCTTAACAAAGGACATGGAAGGAATGGAGTTGACATTACCGAAGGCAACAAGAAATTTCTATGTCGATGGACATAAACCTGCACCACATTGATTTAATTATAAGTTATTAAATGCAATCTCAAGGATTATAAGATTATATTTTTTAGGATAACCAAAATGTTTCATAAAAGGTTTACATCGCCTGGTTCCTATATTCTATTCTATCAGTAATCTGAAGATAAATTACCCAGCAACATTAATGCCTGTTTTCAACAAAGTTCTCTAACTTTTACGAGCTACCTATGCAAAGTTAAGTGATGCTCACTTTCATTTTCGTTTTTATGAATCTTTAAGTTATGTCGAAAGGTGAAAATGACATTGGGTAAGGAATTGTATTAGTGAAAACCATTAAAAGCCTCAATAGCCTAACGGTTGAAGGTGTGAACTGAAAACTGTAAGGTCGCAGGTTCGAATCCCACCCGTTGCACTATTGTCGTACCCACTCCTAACACAAGCTTTCCGCTTATTTGGAGGATATTAGACAACTTCAGGTTGGCTAATATTCTTTTTATAAAAAAAAAAAAAATTTAGGAGCTATGTACCTACATAAAAATACTTTTTTATGTAGGTATATAGCTGCTTGAACTAAACTGTAAACTGTCATAGCTAAACCTTTTGAGGAGTCCCTCAAGAGGTTTAGTTATGATGGGTGAAAACAGGTATAACACCATACATTTTTCGATTATTAAATATGTTGCTTAATTAAGAGATTACTGATATTTTGTTGAATAAATATACTTAGTAAAAGTATTTATTTGCACAGATGTACTGAAGTTAGATGATGGAACTAATTTTGTGGTACATTATGAGAACATTTTTTTCATTTTTGCGAAAGATATATAAATATAATAATATGGTTACTGTCTCTAAATATTGTATATAACTATTTAGTATTAAACGTAGGATAGTATTTATTGGTTGTATAATATTATATTATTGTTTGTATTTTATTAGAAATTTGTTTCAAAGTGTAAATAAAATATAAATACTTAACAAAAAAACCTTTTGATTTCTTACAATTTTTTAATTCTTACAATTTTTTTGTCATGATTTTCTAAATGTCTCTTCAGTGATTGCTTGTATACTGTACAGTAACTGCACTTTTCACAAAAAAGGATGTTTTCTTTTGGAAAGTGTTTCAATTTATGACTTCTTAAAGCAGATTTTGAAGCACTCTTATATATACAATCTTTAAAATCACACGTGTATGGTTTGTAATTTGTATGAATACGTTCATGTGTTCTTAAATTCGGTGAATAATTAGTTTTATAATCACAGTTTTTGCAACTTAATTCCTTATTTTCTTTATGAGTATTGCTATGTTGGCGGTAATGTGATTTTTTCAATGTACGGTAGCCACATACATTACACATGTATATTATCTTATTTCCTCGTTGATGTTTCATATAAATATGTCCTGTTAAGTCCTCCGAGTTATTGAATGTAGCATTGCAATGCATACAAGACGTCTCAACTAGTTTCATAGAATGGTCCATCATATGCAATTTTAAATCATATAAGTCTTTAAATCGTTTTTTACAAATATGACATATATGTTTGCGATTTCTTTTATTATTTATTATTATTTGACACAATGTCTTAGCTTCATCTGGGTGTTTGTTCTTCACATGGTGACGTAGAGTTTGAACGGTGGAATATTTAAGTTCGCAGTATTTACACAAAAGCTTCCCATTGCTGTCTATTGATTCAAACCATGTAGAATTTCCTTGTGTACTCTGAAATGATAAGACATACAAACTATGTTAAAAACATTTTACCACCAACCTATATTGATTAACTGAGAGCTAGCATAATACAAACGGTGAGTTATTTGCCTGAAAAACACAAAAGCAACCTTGCTGTGCTATTTCTAGATACCATGGTAGCAACCTTAGATACCTTAATACAATAAAACTGGCCAACATAGCATAATTAATTTAAATACTTTGAAGGAATGAGACTGAATGTACTAACTTTGAATGTAAGTCTAGTAAGTAAAAAACTAAGAACAATATTACACTGATTGCAAATAGATGAAAGGGAAAACATTATTTAAGTATTGGAGTTTCTAGCATGAAAACAATATTACCAAGGCATTGTGCTGATCCAATTTGTGTGAATCGACATGTTGCTGTAAGATGAGTTTATCATCATTTGAGCAAGTAGATGCATTCGAACTATTGTGTAAGTCTTCAGTCTGAAACTAAACAGTAATTATATTCGTAAAAGTACACTGGTTAGCGTAAAACAATAGAAAAGTCTTATATTATTAAGATATTTTACCAGGCTATGAAAACTTTGATCTTGGTAAGTATAAACATCTTCCCGTAAGGGATCACTCTCAAAACTTTCGTTATACTCTATTTTAATTTCGTTTTCTTCAATATTCATATTTTATTTATAATACAACGTACTAAATTAAAATAATAATTCGAAAGTTAGACAAAATATTATACCTTGTTCTTGACAATTTTGACAAATGACAAATAGTTAATAGACTATTCAATGAAGATGAACTTTTTTTAAATAGGTACCTACCTACCGAATCATTCAGTGATCCATTTTGAACATTTTTTATTTGACCTATTGCACTAAAAAAATAGACAAATCTGTTGCATTGGTGTTTAAGAATGAATAATTATTATCATTTTTATGAAAAATTGCAACAAAAAAGAATTGTTTTCAGTTTTATTGTCCAATATGATGTAATTTTTTTATCTGTATTGACCGTTGAATACTGACATAAGTCTATGACATAGAGTAAGAATCTATGATATAGTTCCATTTGTTCCGTTCATTCGCGACTAGCTAAACACATTCGTTCTTTCAGTCTGCTCTCAACCACGGAAGTAGGTGGTTTATTCGTGTTTGGCAATAGCTTATCGCGTTACGGTGTGATTTGTGTTTGTATTGTGGTGTACAATGGCTTACAACGGTGGTGGTGGCAAGAGACTTTGCAGCGGGACCGACTTGGACGTGGAAAGGGTAAATTGTTAAACTTTACCTTTCAGCATACACATAAACGAAAATGGCCGTGTTTTGTCTCGGATCTTCCGTCATGTTTTCGCAATACACACAACGAATGCATATCTCAATTCACATTAAGTTGTAAATTCTACGAATTTACGATTGTTTTTGGATAATTCAAAAAGGTTTTCGTTTTGTCATATGCACGTTAAGTTGTTGTTTCGCTTTTGAGGTTACAATATTGACAGGTGACAAACTTACCCAAGAGGTATTTTATTGTTACGCTTCGTATGTTTTGGTTGGAAAAAAGCTTCTTTCTAGCGTCCGGATCGCTGGTCTGAACGAAAATAGCCCGGTGCCAGGCTGTCAATTATTGTGATTGACATGCATTGGTCGTTAGGTGCGGCGTGGCGGCGGGAAAGTTCTTTAATTTCGTGAACCCGGTAACAATGGCAGATTAACGCCTGGTAGATAATTAATATTGCGCCTCTGTTATTACTTAATCTCTTATCTCTTATATTGACTTTCATTCTTGTTCTCATTGTTATTTAAAATCTCTGTTATTAGGCAAATATAGCAAAAAAGTATAAGTATATTTTATTCTGTAATTAGGAACAAGACAATTGTTTAATTAGTGTAATCGTTATACAAAATTGCTAATTCGATTTTAGACAATCTCTACTAAATTGTTGCTTTCCTTTTTCTCATGGAACATTGTGAAAAGGATAGCACTATTTTTAGACTTTTTTACTTTAAAAATTGTTTACAATCAAATTAGTATCATTATCTCCAAGTTATATTTTGCAGCTGTACTTTACTCAAAAATCAATAAAGTTATAAATTCATTAAGTTAAATAGCTGTTGTCAACTTCCCAGTAGAAATTGCATTTTAAACCAGTGGTAGAGTCCCTACAAGCTGATAGAATATATGTTTTCATAGAATAGGCTCTTTTTTATATTAACCGTTTGCCTTAAATATTAAAGAAAGCTAGCTTCTCTCTATTCATTTCCATTAAATGGACAGTTATTGTTTGTATTAATAAATAGGCACTTAGTTGTATTACTGTAAAATAATAAAATAACTAAAACTTTCAAAAATTTTCAATTGGTATAAGTGTCTTTGAATTTTATATCTAGGTTTCCTTAATAGAATAATATTCCTAGTTTGCTATTTTAGCTGAAATTCATAAAAATTAATGTGTGAATCCTATTTTAGTACTTGTCTTCGAGATAAATTTTTAAAGATTGTAAACACTGCACTTTAAGTTAAGGCTTTTAGAATAAAAACGGAACACAGGATCACTTTGTTATCTGTATGTCTGTGAGTCAAGGCCCTTTATCTCAGAAACAGCTTGATGTAAAAAGTTAAAATTGATACTTAATACAAATGTTAATGGTTCCTTGACGCTGTAAAAATTTCAACTTTCTAGTTCCACTCAATAAAAAGTTACAGCTTTTCACAGAAAAGAAAACATATTTTGTTATTACAAACAATTCTAACCCTTTCTAGGTATCATAGAATTTTACACAGCGTTCAAGACAGCTTTGTAAAATTCTATTCCAGCAGTCGGCAACAGCTGTTCAACCAATATGAGTAAGCTTGGGCTTTGCTAAGTATTAAGTAAATAATCTTTATGATAAGCTGGGTTAGTTGCATTCTTAATCTATGAAGCTCTATCAGGTGTACTATAGTAGAAATACTTTATTCTACTGAATCTATAGACCACACTCTCAGTCAGCTCAGACTCAAGACAGAGTTAAAACGAGACAGATTTATGTCAGAGCGTATTTGTGTCTCATTTTAACTCTATCTTAAGTCCGAGCTAAGGCAGAGCATGCTCTATAAATCTCACCATTAGACTGGCAAAATTGTGTTCTGTAGAATGGGACTGTCTTATTGCAAAGCAAATTCTGCTAGTCATTTGTGATTAAGTGACCATGAATAATTTATTAAAAGTTTGTGTACATATTTTACTGGAAAGACTATTTTTATATTCTGTCTTAGTTGAACTAAGTTACAGATTAACTATCAATACTAGTATCTAGTCTGTCCACTATTGTTAACCTATTAAGGTTAAGTTAACCTGTGTATTTAAACTCTGGATATTCAGTTAACATACACAGTGAAATATTTATGAACCTACATAGTGAAATTCTAGATATGTTATAGTTAACCTGTTACTAAGTAACTATTTACTAAATATATATTTATCTCTTCCAGAATTTCATTAAGTAATGCATGTAAACAGGTTACCTACCATTTACATAGACTACTTAAGATTATTCCAGATGCATATGTACATATTTATTATAATTAAACTGTTCCTTATTAAATTCGATATGAACATTTTTGGGACAACAAAGGTCACAAGGGCTAACATTGCCGCCAATTTCGACCTAAATAGGGACATAAAAAAATATTGCGGGACGTCGAAAATTTCCGGGACACTTCACAGCCTATTGTTAATGAATCCGCCTGACATTAGGGTTAGATGTAACTTGCTAACGGTCTGGGGTCACGAATCATAATGACAGCTATTTAGACGGCCATATCAGGTACGCTCAGCGATGGATTACAGCTGCCACCTATGGGATGGCTCTGCCAAGTACCAACTCGATGCATTAGACTCGGTAAATCGTTGCGCCCGTTAAATTCCCACTAAATTACAACATGGGGTTATTCAATTATTTTTAGCGAGCAAACGAGCAGGCGGGTCACCTGCTGTTAAGTGATTACCGCCGTCCAGAGGCACCGCCAATGCGTTGCCGGCTTTTTAGGAATTTGTTGGTCCGCCCCTTGAAGGACCCCTGGTTCCACAGTTTCAAAGTACGTGGGAAAAAAGGTCTAGCACATCGGATGGTCGAAGTGCTCCAGGCACCCAGGTGGTGAGGGTGAAATTGTGTTGTGTATATTAGTAAAATTGTAAGAAAAAACCTCAGTACTAGCTACTTGCAAGAGTGCACTCAATCTATCATCTAGGCGCATTGTTACACCATTGTACCGCATGTCCATTATCACTTGGCCACACGTCGCCCGGTCGACCAATCACGTTGGTGTAGAGTTGGCGCGTCTCTGGCTCCGCCCCCCGACCTGCGCGTGAGTCATGCATACCGGCGTAGTTTGTCACATGTCATGCCATGTGGAACGGAAGGTACCTCTGTGACAAATACGTTGAGCTCGGACGACGTTCGAACTCGGAATGAGTTATGAAAGATTACGGCAAATTCTTTTATGAGCCCTCAATAGCCCGACGGTTAAAAGTGCGGACTGAAAACTGAAAGGTCGCAGGTTCGAGCCCCATTGCACTATTGTCGTAACTCGTACCCACTCCTAGCATTTCCGTTTATTTGGAGGGAAGAGGGGAATGTAAGTCAAGTTTCTCAGGCATGCCGGTTTCCTCACATTCACCGTTAAAGCAAGTGGTGTTATGATAATTGTGTAAAACACGTTACACCGATTAGATTCGAACCCCGGACCAACCGAAAAAAGGCAAGTCTGTCACGGCTATAGTATAATCCCAAATTCGCAAAGACATTTACTATAGCAAAGTTCATACTTACCATAAATTCATCCAATTTCTAAAACAACGGAAACAAGCAATTGGATTTACCCATAAATCATCTGGTCGATTTAGTTTACATTAAACAATAATCAAAATAAATCTAAACCTTAAACTTTCAATATGTTTATTTAAGTCGTAATTCACACTCTCAGATTAATTCATAGTAGCAGCGTCCAAATACATAAATCTAATGCATTATAGCTAGAAAATAGGTTAGTTATAACTTTTTTTTATTATGAGATAGGCTTGCGCTTGACGACAATCAATAGAAATAGAAATATTTTTTATTCAAATAAGCTTTTACAAGCACTTTTGAATTGTCAATGAATCTACCACTGGTTCGGAATGCCTTTCCTGCCGAGAAGAGCCAGCAAGAAACTCGGCGGTTGCTCTTTTCAAAAAAATAAAATTTTTACAATCGTTAATGAAACTATGCTATGTATACAGTGCTTCCACGATGAAGTTTCCTAAGTTCAATACAATACAAATACAAATAAATACAATCCAATGCATGTTAAGACGAGTAGACATTCCCTCAATGATGGGAAGCATTGATGTCTCGAAGGTACTCGGATTACACGTGGCCGGAAACAGAAGCTGGAAGTGCGTTCCGTACCTTAGCGGTTCGTATCAGAAACGTTGAACTGAAGCGTTTCGTACGAGTAGGTTGAATTTCAACCACGTATGGTTGCCATCGCTCACGATTTCTCGAAGTTCTGTGGTAAAACGGTGAGGGGGGCACAAGGTTGTGAAGTTTCTGCGCGTAATCTCCAAAGTATATCCGATTAAAGACCGATAGAAAGAACAAATGGGACCTACCCCAACGAACATCAGTTTTTCGAACTATATTAGGTCCCGCCCATTTCCACTTCAGCTTCACTATTGGATTGGTGTACCTACGTATGCATTTTTGCATTTTTGAAGCTTTATTGTGGAAGCACTGTATACATAGCATAGCTTTGTAAAAAAAATTTTTTTGAAAAGAGAAACTGCTGAGTTTCTTACCGACTCTTCTCAGCAGAATCTGCATTCCGAACCGATGGTAGATTTATGACGTGTCATAAGAGCTACAAGTTAGCCTACATGAAATAAATAAATTTTGAATTTGAATTTGAACTACTCTATGTGCTATGTCGGTATCTCTAATTCTCCTAGAGATCTCCTCATTTCTGATTTGATCTCGCATGGATACTTCTCTCGAACACATCTCTCTCTGTCGCCATATATTATTCTAATAACTATCTATAAATAAACGAAGGACATAGTTCCTGTTATAGCATAGGGACGTGGGTGGAAGATTCTTGCTAAATGAGTGATCAAAGATTAATAATATTAGAACTTACACCTACTTTAGATATATACCTAGTTTCTATATTTCATTCCAAGATTTATATATTACTAGCTGATGCCCGCGGCTTCGTCCGCGTGGATTTAGTTGTTAAAATCCCGCGGGATCTCTGATTTTCTGGGATAAAAAGATAAAAGATTGCGACAAACCAACAAACGCATTTATAATGCACTTGCTTTTGCTCGCGGCTTTGCTCACGCTAAGTTCGATTTTTCAAACCCGTATTTTACCCCTTTAGGGGTTGAATTTTCAAAAATTCTTCCTTAGCGGATGCCTACGTCGTAATAGTTATCTGCATGCCAAATTTCAGCCCGATCCGTCCAGTGGTTAGAGCTGTGCGCTGATAGATCAGTCAGTCAGTCAGTCACCTTTGCCTTTTATATATTTAGATTTATTATTTATAGCATAAGTAAGGATAAGGACAAAGACATAATCTTAACATAGTCAAGTAAAGACAATAGTTACCAACAAGTAATGGAAGGTACAGTTACAGTACAAATTGGAATTCATGCCAATCCAACAACTCTAATAAATCGGCGAAGCGTTGCGTTACGTTGGAGTCGTGACCCATTTCTGATATTAGAGGTAGCGGATAGACTGACGGACAAATAACTATAAATCGTATAAGCGCCATGTGTACACGGTTCACGTTTCCATTGTGGCCTGATTGACGTACGTGATACGATACACGGGCTATTACCGGACTACGAAATTAGCCTAGGTTTGTATTGTATGTGAAATAGGTATATTTCCCCTCACATTCCAGCGAGATGCACAGATAATGCGACCTGGTACAAACAACAAATATCGCAAAACGTACGAATGTTTCCTACATAATATTATTATGTAGTTCTTTTGAAAAAATACCGACTTTGTAAAAGACAGGGTTTCAAAATTTTCAAAATTCTTCAAATTAAATTCAATTTCTTAGGTTATGAAAAATTTTATAATGTACTCTTTTGTGCCTTTACTATTCAACTTGTTAAGTTTTTATAGAGCAATAAAATGGTGATTTTTTTATAAATCCCGTGGGAACTTTTGATTTTCCGGGTTAAAAAGTAGCTTAACTCTCGAGGTTCTCAAGTATACCCATGCAAAAAATCATGTGAACCCGTTGCTCTGTTGCTGCGTGATTGAAGAACAAACCGACAAATATATACTTTCGCATTTATAATATTGGTAAGAATATTTAAGACTACACGAAAGAATGAATCGTGCCGGCTACACATGTGAAACGCGAACCGTACGATGATGTCTTATTTTAGCCTCACATTTGCTTCCATTTGTCTTATTAATGGCACACGCTTGATGCCTGTCCGTCTAACGTCGCGGGTATACGCTTTCAGTTGCTATACATACTATGACATAGTGTCTATATACGTACTGTGTCATCTAAATATATAAAAGGAAAAGGTGACCGAGTGACTAATCTATCAACACAGCCCAAAACACTCCACGGATCGGTCTGAAATTTGGCATACAAATAGCTATTATGACGTAGGCAACCGCTAAGAAAGGATTTTTGAAAATTCATTCCCTAAGGGGGTAAAGTAAGGGTTTGAAACGGGCGAGCGTGAGCACACATTGTTTGATGGTTGTTGAGGTTCCAAAGTGTTGGAGTGGCGAGCCCACATCGAAAAACGTAGTGTTGGCAGACCCCCACTAGATAGGACGATACCAGGCTAGTCGCAGGGAGAGAGAAGGAAGGAGGGAGCGATACAGGCGCCGCAAGGCCGATGCACGTGGAACTAAAAATATAGCAGTCTCTTGGTTGACAAAGGAGAAGAAGAAATATGTATCTGATATCTATACATTGTATAAGACTGGCGCGAATCATAAAATTTACTTTTATTTTGCGGGATAAAAAGTAGCCTATGTGTTATTCCAGACTATAATCTATTTCTGTGCTGAATTTCAGTCTAATCGGTTCAGTCTTTGCGGCGTGATTGAGTAACAAACATCCATCCATCCATCCATCTATACATGCAAACTTTCCCATTTATAATAGGTATTAATAGGATGACAAAATGAAGGTGGATACAGAAATTTGGGTTAATGAACATTATTATTAAGTAATTGAACTTTTGATCGCCATTTTGTAGGCCGAACCTACTAAATATTTCATTGACGCTAATAGGTAAGGGAATTCAGCGGCACCTGATCACTATATTCGTAAACCTCACCTGCCCGGTGGTATGCTCTGATGATTATCTATAGAGATACGGGTAAGTAAAAAGATTATGACTATTTATATTAAAATAACTATCGTTTTAATAAGCAGGAAAAAGCATGAACGTGTGATAGCTATTGTTTTTTTTGCTTGATTCTATTTTTAAAATTTCATCGGTTTATAACTAATTCGTAAACTTTTCAGAGTCTTGCGTCTCACAGCTTCGCTCTCTCGCTCTCTCTCACACTCAATTTAGATATAGATCATTAATGTGGGTAGGTAAATAAATGAATAAGAATGCGGGTAGGCATAGATCACAAATGCGGGTAGGTAAACAAATAAATAAAATGAAAATGAACCCTAATAACTACATTTTGCCGGGATGGAACTGCCCTTTGAATGGATGGGTTCAAACAGCCTGTGATCAGTCACACACATACATATACACATTTATATGTAACGTTTAGCGAGGTTTCACGTGACTTAAATGGAATGCAGTATATCATGCGATTAGGCAAGTTAAACGAGATTGCCCCAAGGGGATTTCAGGCTATTTTTCATTTGAAATGTATACCTGTAACACCCATTCCAAGTGTGGATTCTTTATTTATCCGAAATTGATATGAAATAAATGTATGAGCCTCACAATTTTGTCCTCCTGATTGAATTTTGACCAATTTCAACGGAGACTTACATACTATGCAGGAGATGATAAGTGTGTGGAACATTTTTTAGTCCGCTGGTCAGCGAAAGTCATACAGGCAACGCAAGTTCGAGACCTGTAGAAGTCCACGCAAGAGATCTTTGTCAAGCTGCGGATGTCAATAAGCTGATGAAGAAGAATTACCCATTTCCGGGCTCTTAAAAGGGGGTATTTTTATTTGATGACAAGGTAGTCCTTGACTGCGATCTCACCTGATGGTAAATGATGCAGTCTAAGATTGTAGCGGGCTAACTTGGAAAGGGTATGGTAGTGTACATTCAACCCATACCCCTAATCTGTTTCTACACGCCATCGTGCCGGAACGCTAAATCGCTTGACTGCACGTTTTTGGCGGTACCTAGAGTGGTAACTAGCCACGGCCAAAGCCTCCAACCAGACCAGACCAGAGACAATTCAGAAATTATGAATTCCGAAATTGCCCCCGCCGGTAATCGAACTCAAGACATCCCAGTTATAAGACCACAGCGCTCACCACTGCGCCAGGGAGGTCGTCAAAATTTAGGAGCTATCGCGTTATGTGTACATTTAATCAAATTGTGCTCTACGTGGGTTTACGGAGAAATAAAATTACCAGACCAGACCAGAACAATTCAGAAATTATAAATTCCCAAATGGCCCCCGCCGGGATTTGAACCCAAGGGATCTCAGTTATAAGCCCACAGCGTTCATCACTGCGCCAGGGAAGTCGTCAAATTTCTGCCGCATTATGTGGATCCAGAGAGAAATAAAATTACCGGTGGATCCATTGATGGGCCTACCACTCCACCTACTGGGAATACGAGAAAATGCTCCTACTTCAGGCTTTAGAACGATGTTGCGGCGCTCTTAGTATTCCTACGCGCAACTCACTAATCGCGACCTTTCGAACCGCATTCCGCCTTTTACACCGCTCAGCTATTCAGGTTAATTTGCTTCCACAACAAATGCTGCAAGTCAATTAATCATACCGATCCAAATAGCCGCGGCCGAGTGGCGCGGGGGCGGACGACAAAAATGACGAATCTGCCTTTTGTCCGACGTATTTATGTACATATTATACCTATAATAAACTAGCGGACGCCCGCGACTTAGTCCGCTTCTTCAATTCGCAATCGACAGTTCCGAAATCCCTACAGTTTAGCTAGGCAGAACCCCTGCAACATCAGGATTGAGGAATTGGGTCCTGGAATTCAACGATGTGGTCTCTACTTGGTACCTACAATAACTATTCATAACCGACAGCTTCTAAATCCCCATTGTTTTAGGTAGGGAGATATTGTAGGTTAGATAATGTTGACAACTATTTTATAAATAAAGCACGACTAATAAATAAAATGCAGGTTTATTATTTACTTATTACCAGCTTTTGCCCGCGACTTCCACCGGGAGTAGATCCCGCAACAACACTGTATTTCAGGGATAAAAGGCAGCTTATGTCACTGTCCGAGTCCAAAACTGTACTCATACAAAAAATGACGATGATCAGTTGCTGCGTGATTGAAGGACAAACCAACAAACATAGTTACTTTCGCATTTATAATATTAGTAAGAAGTAAGAATATAAATAGAGCTCGTTAATCAATAAACCGTAAGTGACTCTCTGGTCTGCGAAACTCCTCATTTCTTATTTGATCTCGCAGAGAATAAAGAGAGATCAGAGCATGCCTCACCGAAAGTGGCTGTAACTAACGTCAAATCAAGATTAATATAATCGTTTTATCACCATTTCCACGCGCCTTATCGCAGTCACTTCATTCATGAAAATCGCGTCGCGAAAATCGTTCCAGTGTAAATAATTACGCAGAAGGGCCGCTATTTGTCTTGCAGTGCGACAGTTATGGGCTGTTACCATGATTTATGCTGTGGTCCTGCGCGGAAAACTAGAGATGCGCAATTACTCATCGCGGTGAAATTAGATTGAAGTCTTGGACACTGTTACTTTAGTAACTGGGCGTGTAGGACGGGTTATGACTGGTAGTATTTTGTCTGGTGGGAGGCTTTGGCCGTGGCTAGTTACCACCCTACCGTCAAAGACGTGCCGCCAAGCGATTTAGCGTCCCGGCACGCAGAATTGGGAAGCTGGAACTTTTTATCCCGGACAATCGGAGTTCCCACGGGATTTTTAAAAACTAAATTCAAGCGAAGTCGCGTATATCAGCTAGTATGTACGTAGATATTTATGTGCCTGAATTTACGAGCAGCTCATATTATTATCGATATCATTTGAATGTGGCCCACGTAGCACGTATCGCGCCATCTTCGCTATTCGCTAATTGGGGAAGCAATTACCCTGATTACCCGCTCTGGCGGGAGATTTTGCAGTTTGATCCACCATTCACATATATCTGGGTAACTATTTAAAGTGCAGCTGAAATTGTGCTATGGAATTTATTTATTAACATTAGCAGTGATAGCATAGGGGTTAGAACTGTGACCTCCAATTTATTTATTTATTAAAGAGGCACACAAAACAGGTTGAAACCAAAAAGTGCACAAAATATAAATACATACAGCTTATCAAGAACCAAGTAACACCCCCTAATATCTATACTACTGATATAATAAAGTGCAAGAGTTTGTTTGTTTGTACGAAAGACGTAGTACGCGTTAGGCCTACGGGGTATTCTTGAAAAAATTGGCATAACAAAAAATAGAACACCCTACCCCCTCCTCCCGTGTAGTCGCATCAGTCACTCGCTGTCATCGCCTGAATGTCAACACTTGATTTATCGTCGGCGGAATTACCTCTCAGCGACTTTGTTTCACACAATGTTTTAATATTATTTGTGTGAATTCTTTTCTCTTATCCGACTGCGGCAAAGAGGATCCCGTCTTATGCCTTCGACCCTCAGATATTGAGAGCAACCGCCGAGTTTCTTGCTGGTTCTTCTCGGTTGGAACGGCATTCCGAACCAGTGGCAGATTCATTTGACGATTCGAAAGCACTTTGTAAAAGTTTATTTGAATTAAAAAAAAATCTATACTATTCTATTCAAGGCTACGTAAATCTTCGATACCCGATGATTTTGGTCTCTAAGCGACTACTGCAATACCTACTCTATGAATTTGTATTAGAGACCAAACTCATCGGGTATCGAAGATTTGTATAGCCTTGGGTACGAAGGGCCTTATTCTTACATGTTTCACTTTCGATTATCTAAATATTTAAAAGGAAAAGTTGACTGACTCAATGACTGACTGATTGACTGACTGATCTATCAACACACAGGTCAAACCACTGGACGGATCGGGCTATTTGGCATACAGATAACTATTGCCAAGAAAGGGTTTTTGAAAATTCAGCCCTTAAGGACGTAAAATAGGGGTTTCAAAAATCGAACGTAACGCGAGCGAAGCCGCGGACAAAAGCTAGTAATTAATAAATATCAACATTTTGAAACCAAATAGTCAAATATTCAATTGGCGAATAAGTAGATAATTTTCTTTTTCTAACCGTATTTCATAAAATGAATATTTGAACTAGCTATCCTACAAAAGTGTAATTACAATTCCACGGGATGCAACCCCAAAGGCTTGGTGAAATCCATTCGCCGACGAAGTTCAAAGTTAAATAAAATCACTGCGGTCTCAGTCAGACCGGTTTATTTTGAGTTAAAAACAATTTATTTACCGCTTCTGCCCAGTGTACTTTAACTAGCATTTTAATAAGTAGAACTCCTCCCGATTACCAAAGCCGATTATGGCGGCAAATTTTCGCGGATCATCATTGCGCGGGAGATATTATAGTGTACAAGCGTGTGCGCAAACAGAACAATCTCTATTCTCAGAGAGCCCATAAAGCTGTCAGTTCTGCGCTTGAATTCTCCTGTCGTGTTGGATTCCGTCCCATCGGATTTATCACACACAACAAACTAGTCGTGGTTTGTTGTGTGTGATGCTCCAATCCTTCCAATGTTTTTCACTCCAACCATCCCAGCTCTCTCCAGAAGCTTAGCAGGCCGCCCAGGTTACCAAGGACTTCTCGTTGTGAAGCTGGGGACCCCAGCCGGTTATTGCGTTGTTCTGCCAAGCCCGTGCATCCGTCCCATCGGATTATGAGATTGAGCGAATAGAGAGTGCACCTCTTGTGTGCTATAATATCTCCCGCGTGTATGGCTCTGGCAATTGGTCACCATTGCGGAAATCGTTCGTGTGAATATTGTTAATTGTTATTATTTAGCATAATAAACTCAACCCCACAAAGTATTTTTTTTTTTTTTGAGAAAGGTTTGAACCTTTCAGTTTCATTCAGAGTATTTACTTCAACAATAAAGCGGATAATTAGCCGCTAAATTACAATTTACCGCAAAGTAATACGTAGCTACATCCAAAATGTCAACATACTAAACCGTCGTAAACGATGTGTACAGAACATCTCAGTGCCACATGAATTTACCAATTACACGCAGATATTAAGACGTATTGAATCGCTTCCAAAATTAGCACAATAATTGTACCGGCCAAGAGCGAGTGACCAAATTGTACTAGGAGTTGAACACGTCCACATTTTTTCTTACTATCGGCGTAAAAATCTTTTTAGAGTCATTATACTTAGGCTTAGGCTTGATATTTGCTTCCCCTTGCTATCTCACTGTCGGGGAAAAGAGAAAAAAACATTAAAGCCGTTTTTTGTTTTTGCATATGATTGTAATTTTATATTAATTTTAGTCCTAAGTTCTCAGTAAGTGAGCAAACTGTTCTTTGGAGAATAAATTATACAACATATTCACAACAAAACACATCCTACCGACTGTTGGCGCAGGAAACAAAGGAAGCCTACTGACTGCGCCAAATAAAATGTAACGGGAGCATTTTTGCAGTACGAAATGAGACTCTACTGTGAGAATCTTAGATATGAAAAAAGTAAATACCGGTACCTCAAGCAAGGTACTCGTAATTTCAACAACTATCATTTACATTGAACATATCAATCGCAAGCTCTCTTACAATAAAAAAAACTATTTAAATAATTAATATTTTTAATAGTTTATATAAATAAACTAGTTGGTATATATATATAAAAATATGTACATTGATGCATCAAGAACGCCATAAATTCAGCCAATCGGAGGTGATTGCGATGTTCTCACTGTAGCCAATCATTTTTAGGCACACTTTTATTGCACAGCCGATGTTCAAACAATTTTAACATATCGTTCATTGGCTCTCGGTCAAACGTTGAATTTAATTTTGGCAATACGATGCAATGCCCCCACAGCAGTGCAACATTCATTAATTTTTTATTAACTACGTTGCTTACTAAAATGTAATTTTATGGGGATTTTAACCCGAACGACATCAAAGAGTTTTGGGATGACTTGCGTTATTTTTGTCTTCATTTGATGGTTTGATAGAATTGGTAGGTCGTATAGATTGCTTGGACTATTAGTGATAAGGTCACCTTTTGTGTTACACTGTGTATTTACTTATATATTTTGTCTTTTTTTCATGCAATAAAGTTGTATAAATAAATAAATAGATTGGTCTGGAATCGATTTTGACGGGATTTTCAGACGCAAATAGAGCATCTCTATAAAGTGATCTAGGAGCTGTCGTCTAAAATCAAAAAGTCAATAGTTATACTGCTTATTTTCATTCGCTGTATACAACGCGATTAAATGTTAATGAGAAAGCTGTATAACTTTACAGAATTCAGGTCTGTGCTCGATAAGTATGATTTTGTAAGCTATCAAAACTAAATTCATAAAATGATGAAAACTGACACTAATATTGTCAGTTTCATCGTTATACTCTATCGTTTACGCTTTTCATACATTTCATACAAGTGACAATTTTATGCGCACGTTTTGATATTTGATAAAGAGTTGCCGGTTTAGTGAATTAATATTGCCATATTATCCCTAATTTAAACAACCTAAATTCACTTGTACAAAGTTTTTTTTTTAATCTATTTTTTTTTTGGGGTTTTGTACAAAGTTGCGAGTATCATTAGTCTATATCGCTAGATAATACCTTCAAATTCCAGTAACCATAACCTGTTAACTTTGCACTCTTTTTTTTTAATTTAATTTTTTTTATTTCGAACCCCGTTTAGACGATCTCCGCAGCGCATTCAAATGAGGCGAAAATGTTCTGCTTTGCATAATCTAATAAGGGAGGCGGTCGGTTTACAACTTACTGTTGATTTTAACAGAATGGACCGCGAGAAAGTTTAGAGGCTGAACTTGGGCGTGAATGGGCGTGACGTTCTATAATAAAATTCCACAATCGATCTCAGGCTGAAATCTATAGACAGCTCTCCGCTCAGATTCAAGACAGAGTTCAAACGAGGCAAAGTGTCAGAGCATATTTCGCTCATTTGCGACAAGGGTGACATAACTCAAAATTCACCAATTTTAGTGTCGAACATTTATACTTTTTGCTATAAAAACAAAATTACGCGAAGCACAAAAAAATAAGAGTGAGAGAGATTGTGACTTAATGCTCTGTCGCTTTTTTGACCGCTGTGTTGTTTTGAGACCGCAGCATCCACAAAACATTACTCTCTAACGAGAGAATTCTCTCATCGTCGATTTTGAATTATGTCACTCTTGTCGCAAATGAGCGATTTGTGTCTCGATTTAACCTCTATCTTGAGTTTTAAAGATTTAAAAACAAAAGATAGTTTTAAAACTATTTGAATCAGTGGTAGATTTAATTTAAATTGATTTGAATGAAACATATTCTATTCTATTCACACACCTTTGGAATAATTATGCAGAAATCGCAGGCGGGCAGGTTTCCTCACAATTTTTATTCCGGAAGAAAAAGCGGGTAAAAACCCCCCCCCAAAAAAAAATAGATTAAAAAAAAAACAACGGATTCCCGCGGTATTTTTATTTATTAATTTAACTCCACGCGGCGGATGTCGCCGGCAAAAGCTAAGTCGCTCGGTCGTATATCTCATTGCTGAAGGTCGTGACCCCTTTCCGTTATTCACATGATGGTAGGGATTTTCTTGGAAAATCAAGCTCTCAGATCCTTCAGCATATTGTTATGCTTGAACCCAAAAATTTCGATACCAAGATTGATAGATTATTATCAGATGTTATAAATAACAAAGGGACTGATGGTTTAAGGTGTTCTTCGAGGCAACGAAGATGCCGAATTCTGACCTCCAAAAACGGTCACCCACCCATTTACCAACTTAAATCAACGTTGCCTACCCAGCACAATCGACTGACTGACGTCGTAACTAGGCTTGCATGAAACCCGTATGTTACAAGTAGGAAATATACCAGACGAATAAAGACTATTATTATACCATTAGGATAAATAAAGCATAGTACAAACATAAATATTAAACATCAAAGTAACTAAATATACGAATGGGAATACGTATCAATCAATAGAACCAAAACGGTACCATAAACAATCATAGAATCCCGATAACTCTATATCCATAAACTTCACATAAGCTTAAACTCCTGTCTAACAGTGTTGTAACTCGTAAAGCTTTATCAATATTGTTATAGGTTAAATCCGATATTAGGGCAAACCAGTTTTTACTAGGCCAAACTAGTTCGTCATGGACCAAATTGTGGAACCAACTTCCATTTACGGTGTTCCCACTTAATTACAACATGATTATGGTTATTCAAGGTGCGAATCAACATATTATTCCTGAAAAGCCGGCAACGCATTGGTGGTGCCTCAGGTGCTACAAGTGTTCATGGGCGGCGGTAATCACTTATCATCAGGTGACCCGCCTGCAAATTGCTCGCTATTCATATATAGGAAACAAAAAAAAGTACTTATTTAAAGGTAAATTTTCTATGGATTGAATGAAACATCAAATCAACAATCAAGGATCGTTTTATAAGACTTCCTTACAATTACGTAAAAGCGGAAACTGTAATAACTCCTACGCACGCAATGTATTCGCTTGTTAAAATTATTACGTGAAAATAACATTAGTATGTTTGGAATTCCATATCTAAGGTATTTGATGGTATTGTTGTTAAAGAAATGTGTAAACTAATTTAAACGTAACCGCCAACGGTTTGTGCGATTAACGCGAGAGGTTGTTTGTTTTGTTTCTTGAAATACTTCTGGGTCGATTCTAATGCGAATTGTTGCGTTATAACCATCTAGCTGATGCCCGCGACTTCGTTCGCGTGTCCAAAAAGTAGCCTAAGTGTTATTCCAGACTACTGTCTATGCCTGTGCCAAATTTCAGCCAAATCGGTCCTGTCGCTGTAGCGTGATTGAGTAACAAACATCCATCCATTCATCCATCCATACAGCCAAACTTTCGCATTTATACTACTATTTATATTATTAGTTGATGCCCGCGACTTCGTTCGCGTGGATTTAGGTATTTTTTTTTTGCATTCCCGCGGGAACTCTATAATTTCAAAATTAATATTTGATTAAAAATAATAATTTTGAAAATAATCCTGTGTAAATCCTGGGTATGAGCTATCTCCATTCCCAGCCAAATCCGTTCATTGTTTGTGGCGTGAAGGAGTAACAAACACCCATCCATCCTCACTCATTACATTAAACCTAAGAATATTACATTAAACGTTAAACCTAAGAATCGAAATGAGAAGCACGATGCAAGGAGAGAGACAGCTGAATGTAGTGATTCGAAAGACTCAGCATTCCGAACCGGTGGTAGATTCTCGACTTGTCACAAGAGCCACAAGATGGTCTACATGAAATAAATAATTTTGAGTTTGAGTTTGAGTTCAAGATTTGCAACGTTCTTCTTCATTAACCTATAGACGAGACGACCACTGCTGGACAAATGTCTCTTGCATGGACTTCCATAGGGCTTCTGTATCTAGCGAAGTCGGTCAGTGGATAGTGGGGGGTCTGCCAACACTGCGATTTCCGGTGCAAGGTCGACGATTGGCTACTAATCCTGAAATCTTCAAGCGTACGTAGAACAAAGCGCTCCTTTATTCGGATCCTCGGTAAAACGACTCGGGTTGATTTATTGACGGAGCTCGTAAATTCATTAGTTCGTCTCGAGCTTTGGTCCCGGGAGATTTACGGCTATCAGGCGTGTGACGTCATACTCGGACATGCCTTCCGCCTTTATCTACGTGAAACTATTCGCTGTTTTACCGACTTTAGTTTAGAGCGTATGTTTTAGCACGAAGGACCGTCAAAATATCCGAACATGCAGTCTGGTTCAAGACCGGTTTTTTGTGGGAAATAAATATACCTACTAATACTTGCAAATAATTTACCGGATAGGAGGAGGAGTCAGGACGATGTACAATGGCACTTTTCACTTTTGTAAGATTTTCCTACCCCCCCAGCCGGCCGGCCTACACTTGTTTTTAATGGGTTTTACACCACCAGTAATAGCTTTAATTTTTAACCTTTTTACACACTGCCATATTTTGTCCTTTTTGTTTTTAGAAACGGTTAAGTGACGTATAAGAAAGGAGGGAAAATCAAAGATAAAATAAAAAATAAAACATAGACAAAAAAATAAATAAACTTATGGGTAACTTTAGCATGAGAGTAGCAAAACTAAACAGCGTATCCGTATACGTAAAAGTATAAGAATGCATACACGAAATTGAGCTCTTATTCAATGCGGTTATTGTTCATTTTATTTTGACGCTAATGTGATAGTCAACAAATACTATCAATCGAATTAAATCTTATACTAACCCCACTGGTGAAATCGCAGTAAAACGCCAGTCTATATTAAAAAAAATAATAATAATAACTCACTTAAAATTGCGTACCTACTCCTTTGATGATACTACCCATCTCAAATAACTAAAGATCCTTGAAACGCCGAAGCGATACTTCAAATATTTGAACTATTAATAAGGATTAATCGAAAAGTTGTATAAATAGCTGACTCAGTCTGAGTACTCGCATGCCTGAGAGCGGGGTCTCTGCCCCGGCGAATATTAATCACATTTAATCGAGCATCACACTCGGAATGCCTAGCAAAGGTCGGCTATTCTCGCACCACTCCACTCCACTCCGATGCTCCTTTATTTATCCGTCTCTGTATTTCATCTTTATCCAATTTAACCACTGATCTCTATAGCTGATCTGTGATCAAAACTGGATTTGGTGACCCTATACAAATAACAGCTAAATATGGATCAATTTGAAGCGCCACATTTGGCATACGATTGTCTCTGGAACTAATATTATTGTTATAATAATTTATGATTTTTTTTTTAAATATTTTTAGCGAGCAAACGAGCAGGCGGGTCACCTGATGTTAAGTGATTACAGCCGCCCATGAACACATGTAACACCAGAGGCACCACCAATGCGTTGCCGGCCTTTCAGGAATTTGTTGGTCCGCCCCTTGAATAACCCCATGTTGACCCCCATGTTGTTGTTGTTGAGTTGTTTCATTGAAAGTCGCAGTAAAACAGTTTGTAACTTGTTTGTTTTTCTTATATATTACATTTTCGATTGTAATTAATGAATATCCACATTTTGACAACAGTCAAATACTCGTTATTTGACTGTTGTCAAAATGTCAAAAAAAATTATCGTTAACTCCAAAACCAATCTTACGCAATTATCATTTTTTTTTTTAAGAATATTAGCCAAGCTGAACTTGACTTATATTCTTTCTCCTCTTCCCTCCAAATAAGCGGAAAGCTTGTGCTAGGAGTAGGTACGACAATAATGCAACGGCTGGAGCTCGTACCTGCGATCTTACATTGACTCAAATTGCAGTTTTTTTATTTTACGTAAGCCAACTTGTGGCTCGTGTGACAATTCATGACTCTACCAGCAGTTCGGAAATCAAATTCTTTTGAGAAGAGCCCGCAATTGAGATAAATTTTTATTAAATAAAATAAAAAAGTGAACGGGATTAAACCATCACAATCATCCGAAGTTTTTCAACTGCCGAAGCAAAATAGGCCGCGACCTACCTCAAATATTAAACCGTCTAGACTCTAGACGTGTCTAACTTTGGGTCGAGGAGTTTGGAACCAAGTTAACGCGACCCACATTTCTATTCTCGAATGTAACATAAATACTACCTACATTGGAGCTTTTCCTTTTGTTATACTCGTGTTTCTCTAAATGTAGTTGTCGTGTATTTGAGTTACATAAACTTTTTTTTATTCGATGACAAGTTAGTCCATGTCTGCGATCTCACCTGATGGTAAGTGATGATGCAGTCTAAGATGGTAGCAGGCTAACTTGGAAGGGCTATGGCAGTGTACATTCAACCCAAACAACTAATCGGTTTCTACACGCCATCGTGCCGGAACGCTAAATCGATTGGCGGTACGGCTTTGATGGTAGGGTGGTAACTAGCAACGGTCAAAGTCTCCCACCAGACAGATACTTCTTCTGTATCTACTGATAACCATCTACTGCTGGATACATGCACTTCCACGGGTCGCGGTCTTGCGCCGGCTGTATCCAGCGGCTACCGGCACTCGTCTTATATCTGTTTGATTCGTCTTAACAAGTGTTCTGGTCCTGGATGATATCCAGACTCTGATGATGGAGCTGGAAGGTGAGAGGTGAGGGACGGACGATCCCAAAAAATCGTAATAAAAAATCATTATGGTGACCATCAGGCGCCATATTAGGTATTGTGAAAAAGAAAAAATGAAAGTCGATGAACTATGTTAAATGTATAGTTACCTATTTGAAAATCATTGTTAGGTTTCTCTTATCATTTTTCAGTTTGAATGACCGTTTACGATTTACGACAATTTAACTGCGTAAGTAAAAACTGAAAAGGAAAAAAACAAGTTAATAGAATTCTAGATTACCTACCTACTGGACTCGACTTAAACAGTCCGGACCCATTAAAAATCTAGATCGGTTCAAATCTTCCCAATACGAGTAATAGGTCCCGACTGTTAAGTTAATATTATTTAACAGAATAATTCTAGATAACTGGACTTGATTTTCCCTTTCCAGTTTTTATTTACGCAGTCGGGTTTTTGATTTTTCAAATTTAATGTTACAATGTTTCTTGCAAATGAACAATTTATTATTATTATATTTTATTTAGAGAACAAAATGTGACGACTAACGTTTTTGACATTATCAGTGGCAACTCAGATCGACCTTGCAGCAAAACTGTGTCTGAGTTGAACAGAGCTTTTGAATGCGTCGGTGTTCGGAAACGAAATCCATCTGAATTTACGTAACCAACACTTGTTTCATATTTCATGAGATAGCTCGACGTTATGTGTGGACGGATCAAGAGGCGACAGCTTTGCTACGACGTGACGACTGTGCGAAAAGTTCATTTTTACAAGCCTCAATATCCCAACGGTTAAAGGTGCGGACTGAAAACTGAAAGGACACAGGTTCCAATCCCACCCTCCAAATTCCTATTCCCTCCAAATAAGCGGAAAGCTTGTGCTGAGAGTAGAGCGAGAACGGCTAAGAAGATTCCGGTTGTGTTCTTAAAAGTGAGGGTGGCCATCGAGGGGGTTAGAGTGGGTAAAAAACCCCACATAACCCCACCCCTAACTCTACCCCAGGATTTCGGGTATCTTTTAAGATTTCCCCCTCGTTATAAAAAAAGGAGTAGCATTAAAAGGAGGAGAGTTTTTTTATAACGAGGGGGAAATCTTAAAAGATACCCGAAATCCTGGGAGAGAATTCTGGGTTATGTGGGGTTTTTTTACCCACTCTAACCCCCTCGATGGCCACCCTCACTTTTAAGAACACAACCGGAGTCTTCTTAGCCGTTCTCGCTCTACTCTTAGCACAAGCTTTCCGCTTATTTAGAGGGAATAGGAGGATATAAGTCAACTTCAGCTTGGCTAATATTCTTTTTCAAAAAAGTAGAAGAAGAAAATTGCGAAATTCGAATTAAAAACGTCCTTGACACTGTCAAGGTGTAACTGACTGCGAAACTTAAAAAGAAAACCTCCAAAATACATTGGGCACCCGAGCTTCTTCAGGAGATATGACTCCATCGTGTTGATCAGAAGATGCTTCTGAATGCAATAGAAGCAAAGCGAACATAGTTCAACACTGCGCGTGGTTGTCAAAGGAATTTTACGAGCATTTAACATCTAAAACAAAGATAAATAGAAATTGTAATATTGATCGATTGAAAACAAAATTAAATGTGCACATACCAAACTCTAGCCAACTCTCTGTATGTTTTGTGCATTTTGATATTTTAGTTTCATTCTGCTATATTGCATTGTTAAGATTGAATTAGTTCGTGGTGGTTATTTAATAGAAAGTCGTTCAAAATAGACACCTAAAATCCACGTCTATTGATATCATTTTAAATTATCAATTAAGTTAAGATTTTAAGTTTCTCCGAAAAGAAAGCCAAAGTCTTATGCTGAGATCTATAGAGCGATCTCTGCCTTAGCTCGGACTTAAGATAGAGTTCTGTCTCGTTTTAACTCTATCTTGAGTCTGAGTAGAGTAAGAGTCTATAGATTTTAGCTTTACTCTTTCCACACGGCTATCTTCGCTGTATATTATGATAATTTACCAAATGTTAGTGACCTTACATTTCACATTTTCATGCAAGCTAAGCGCACGCTTTGAAGTTTGATAAAGAGTTGCCGAGTTGATTAGTTGGCAACACCGCCATTCCACATTCTAAACAGCGCGTATATCATTGTACCGCATAGACATATAGAAATGATTATTTTTGTCTTTCTAGATAATCTAGACCGCGGGCACAAAAATAAGATTGGTCCCAATTTTTCACCTTTCACACATCCTTGAGAACATCATGAAAAACTCTAAGGAATGTTTTACTTCATTGTTAAAATCCAGTGGATGATCCCCGAAAAGGCCGTCATCGATGTATGTTACTCTACCAAACGAACCTCAAATGTTAAAATGACGTCACATTTCACATTTGCATGCAAGCTTTTGCACGCTTTGAAGTTTGATAAAGAGTTGCCGAGTTGATTAGTTGGCAACACCGTCATTCCACATTCTAAACAGCGGTATATCAATGTTCGCATAGACACATAATTCGGCGTTGTCGCGCTAATCACCTAAACCGCGGACACAAAAATAAGATTAGTCCCAATTTTTCACCACAATTCGGTATTGTGACAGGCCGGCCGGTAGACGTTCCTCATTATAATTAATGCTGTTGAATGAGAGGAAAATAGAGTATATTTCACCAGTGGGCCATGACGTTGTCGTATAATATATTCCTACGTAACTAGCTGATTTAGTCCGCGTGGATTTAAAATCCCGCGGGAACTTTGTTTTTCCTTGATAAAAAGGAACCTATGTCCCTCATCAGGTCCTCAACTAAAGCCATGCAACAAATCACGTCGATCCGCGTCTCCGTTGCTGCATCGTTGAAGGATAAACCAACCACCTAATACATTTTTATGTATGTAAATGCAAAAATGTGTATACACAACCAACATGTTGCTAGGACTGCTAGGACGCACGCACGCCCGAAGCCCGCCCGCTCGAATTAGTTACTGCTGCTGCTGCTGCTGATGATGATTTTCCATTATCGCTTATTCGCTCAGGTCGTGGCCCCGCGGCTTGGTCATCGAGGCGGGTATAATGTATGGGGTGAGCGCGTATTTTGGTGGGCGTGTCCGTTGTCACCTGTATTTTGCGCTTAACTCATTAGGCTACCTACAAACGAGGCGTTCTGTACCTCTACCGTAATTTTTCAACTAAGTTACGCTAACTGTGCGTAAATCTGTCAATACGGATGTTACCAACTAAACGGCACATTATTCCAGTTTGCGTTGAGTTACGTTAACTGTGCGTAAATTTGTCAATAGAGATTTTGCCAACTAATCGCGCGCATAGTATGGCACCTCATATGAAATAGTGAAACGTGACGTCATAAACGTTTAACACACTTTCTGTAGTTCACTTAAAAGTAACAGCGGATTTTACTTATTTTGGAAGACATGGGGGAGTTGGTTTTTTTTTAATAACCTGCCATGGGGTTGGCGTGCCAGCTGATAATAAACACCAAAAAAAATAGATAAAAAACTATCCGCTGAAACCATCTTCTTTTCCGGGATAAAAGGTAGCCTATGTCATTCTCCAAGTCTTCAACTGTACACATGCAAAAAATGACATTGGTCCGTTACTCCGTTGTTGCGTGATTGAAGGACAAACCAACAAAGAAACTAAACTAAACTATAATATAAGTCAGGATTTATCAACGCGGCGCGCTTGCCACTTACACTAATTAAATTACATTACATTAATGAATCAGAACATGAAAAAAAAAACCAACGAATATAATCAAATAATCTTATTAGCTAAATGCTCTTAGGCTTAATGCTATTAATTTCTGTTAACACTTACTTTTCGAGACAAGTTCGTGCTATGGTTCCTTCCTTTATAGTTCTATTAATTCACGGGAGCGCGTAAGCTTTACTTGTGGTTACGTCGTGTACATGTACATTGTGTGCGTATGCCTGTCAGGTGCCTAGGCGCTTACGTATGTAATGGTCGTGTGTGTGTCGTATATAGATACAACACACACACGACCATGCGCCACGCGCCCTCGTGAATTGCAAGAACTATACGAGTAAATGGTCAGTTTTGCGTCACTGTTCTGACCATAAAGACAAGGTATCTAATACCATATGTCGCGAGGTCTAGTGTGTGGTTTACCACTAGAATACATAATAAAATAATAAGTCGTGTTTACTTGTGAGAACCTTTTTTTTTTTTTTTTTTGTTAACGGGGGGGAAATCTTCTTAAGACACCCGACCTCCGGGAGGAGAAGTCGGCTTATGCAGGATTTTTACCTACTAAAACCCCCTCGGTGAACACGTACCGGGGAAGAACACGTACCGGGGAAGAACACGTACGTACTTGTGAGAACCTAGAATTGGCTCCCTGTTTTATTTTGTTTGTTTTCCAAGTATTCCAATAAAATAAAAGATGTGTTAAAATATAAAGTAGTAAATGTCCGTTACGCTTAAAACTCCCATTATAGCACTGCCCACACAAGAGACTATTAAAAAGACAATCGACAGTGTGCAGCCGTCCTAAACGGTTTGGCGATCCGCCAGTCCACTACAGAGCACGAGCTTACGTTGATTCACGCACAGCAGATTATTCTGTTTCTCATACAGGGTTGTCAGTTTCAATTTTAAGCCTCAATAGCCCAACGGTTTAAGGTGCGGACTGAAAACTGAAAAGTCGCAGGTTCAAATTCCACCTATTACCCACTCCTAGCACAAGCTTTCCACTTATTTGGAGGGGATAGGAGGATATTAGTCAACTTCAGCTTGGCTGATATTCTTTTTAAAAAAAAAATCGACCTAGATGATGCCGGCCGTACCTACACATACAAACTTTCGCCTTTGTATGTTATTAGTGTGATTTCGGTAATAAACAGGTTTTGTTAAAAAAATATTGTGCAATTTTGGGTATTTGTCTGTGAATATTCATTAATTACAATCGAAAATGTAACATGTAAGAATAACATTTGTAAAACAGAAAATATATTAGTCTTTTTGACCAAAATAAGTTAAGTAAAAAGCTTTTTTACTGCGACTTTCAATTAGATTCATGTTTCATATATTATTGCTAAGAACGATATCGATCAGTTTAGCTTCTAGTAAAATCTATCCAAACATTGGGGAGCTACCGGGGACAGATAGATACATACATACATACACCGATAAGCATCTTAATGGTAGCAAAAAGTTAAGAATAAGAAACTGTTGCTAACATTTAAAATTATTTCCAGAGAGTTTATATTTAAAAAATTAATCATTATAAAGATTCTACGTCAAGTTAGTTTTCGTTAAATACAAGTTTTGTAAATAGCAACGAGTTTTGAACAAAAATAAACACGCAATCATGTAGGTTACATGCGCCAACCCTATTGCGCAGTAATGTAAAGTACCCACGTGAATTCTTCTCAATTAGATATATCTAATAACATCGGTTTACCGATCTGAATGCACCTCGCAGAAACGTGCCCAGTAGGTACCTATTACTGTATGTGACGTCATCGGAAGATAGATGAATATGACTGGAATGTATGTACACATCCCGCTATGATAGATACCAGATATGATCACTAGGTATCAGAATGGGCGATTTAGTTCAAGGACTATATTTGCTTTATGTTGGTCTCTAACATTCGTGAACCCAAAACTGGTGAAATAATAATAATGTCCTCCCGACTTACTCTGGCTACTATATATAGACTAGCGCTTGACTGCGATCTCACCTGATGGTAAGTAAAGATGCAGCCTAAGATGGTACGCGCTTGCCTAGGAGATGCCTAACAAGTTAGCCATGGTCAAAGCCTCCCACCAGACCTACAGGACTCTGTAAAACCATTTTAAACCGACTTTCGAAAAAGGTTCTCAATTCGTCGGAATCTTTTTTTTTTTTCTTTTTTTTTATGTATGTTTTCCGATTACTCGAAGACGCCTGGAACGATTTGGAAAATCCTTTTTTTGTTTGAAAGGGTATACTTCCCAGGTGGTCCCATTGTCATCAGGTCAGTATCTGATGATGGGGTCCTGGAGAAATCGAGGGAAATCTTCAAATTTTATAGGCACAATTGATATACTTTGTAGTGGCGTATGAAGTTGGTTTTTGTAAGAAGTATTTTTAAGTTTAAATTATTTTATTTTCAAAAGAATATTCGCAAAGCTGGACTTGTCTAATATTCTTTCTTTCCCTCCAAATAAACGAAAAGCTTGTGTTAGGAGGTGGTACGACAATAAGTGCAGCGGCTGGTGATCGAATCAGTCCACATTTTTAACTGTTGGGCTATTGAGATTGATTAATTGATTAATTTATTTTTGTAATTTGACAAATCAATTCGCGATGAGTTTGTTTCGTATTCCCTAAAAATCGATAGTACACATTGTAGAACTCGGCCTTGCCGGGAATCGAACCCGAGACCTCTTACAGTACCACAGCGCTCACCAATACGCCAGGGATGCCTCCCTGTGGTCAAGGAAAATTAACATAATCCGATCTAAGTTTTGTTACGGTATAGATTTGTTTGTATATCTTCCGAAACATTCCATTGAATGCCAAAGCATTGATTCCCGACATCAAAAGCTTTCAGACAATTATTTTCGTACGTACGAGTTGAAGCCAAACCGACACAATAGCGTCCATGAATGAAACTCGCGTAAACAATAACAGATTTGATCCAGACTTGTAAAAGGTCGCTCACATTAACGGAACAAACGCGACGTTGCAAATACTTCTACTTAATAATGATAAGTTTTATTACGTGCATATAAAAAACCCGTACACCTACACTAAGACTGAATAATTTCAAATAATCTTAGTTGCTTTGACTTGCGATTACATCACCACCATTCACACACCAGTCATGGTAAAATGTATATGACTCGATTTTCCATATTACATCACATTGTACCTGCATTTTTGTGAATAAATGATCTATCTATCTATCTACCTATCAGATGGTAAGTGCGGAGGTACAGCCCATAGGATTATTAATAACCCCATGTTGTAATGAAGTGGGAAGACCGTCGGGGGGAGTTGGTTCCACAGTTTGGTAGTGCATGGAAACGGATTTGACACAGCAGCTGGTCGAAGTGTTCCTGGTGATGAAATTGCATTCAGTGGCGTGCGTGCGTATTTCATTATCGTTTTGAATCTGCTTAAAATACTGTTCTCGTCGCGTCCGTCGCGTTATCAGTGTGAATCGCCCCTAACTTCACGTTTATACGATTTGTATCGCCCGAATATACCGCTAACAGGCGCCTTTGTGACGTGAAAATTATTTGTCTGTACGATTTTAACACTACGATCGACTGCATGAATACCTATGATAGATGAAGTGTTTTTACGACTCTTAGGGAGGTCACTCATTATGACTTTCGAAATTATTGAGACGTACTTTAGGAATCACGAATGTATTCGATTACCATACTCATATTTTTACCTCTCTTATCGTATAGACAGACTAGCTTTTGCCCCCGCGACTTCGTCTGCGTGGAATTTGGTATTGGGGTGGAATTTTAAAAAACTGTGACACACGTACTTCTTTATTTTTAACTGATAGCTCAAATACCAACTTTGATGGAAACAGCTTGAAAAATGACGGAGTTTCATATAAACTTCCATCCCCTATTTAAACCCCTTAGGGGTGGAATTTCCAATAATCCTTTCTTAGTGTGCGCCTACGTCATAAAAGGAACCAACTGTAAAAATTTCAAGTTTCTAACTTCAGTAGTTTAGGCTGTGCGTTGATATCTCAGTCAGTTAGTCAGGTCTTTGAATTTTATATATATAGATAGACTGAAGATTCTATAATTGCAGTTTGCTTTGTGGTCGCGTAATAAATTTTGCTTTTGTCTCTACATTTTGGTCAAATTTTCCACTAACGTTGAAATATAATGCCGCGCTATCTAATTCTCACATTCCACGAAATTGTGGGACATAAAGAAGTTTTATTATAGTCGATAAAATAAAACGACTTCAAACTATTCTTTATTTAAATATTCTTTCATTCTTACCTTATTTTCTTACCTTTTTTACAAAAAATCGTGCCTCTGGAGAGCTTCCAGAGCTTGCCTTAAATAACATAAATGATTAAGTTTCATGAGGATGTCTTAAATTGTTTGGTAGTTAGTTTTTTGTATATTTTGAACAATAAATGAAAAAAAAAAAGTTAAAGTTGCACGAAAATAATGTATAAGTAGGTAAATTATTTATTGCTCATAATAATAATACAATATTTTTCAGAGCACTTTGGAAACACAAGCATAAAAAATCCCTATACAGCATTTCGGAATACGAAATGATGGTTTAACAGTTTTTAGTTAGCAAAATTCGATATTCATTGAGATAAAGAACAGCTCTATTAGTTTTATGATAAGCTAATAGATTTATAAATACATATCAAAAATTAGGATATATATTTAGGATATTTCCTTTAAGTGTAGGTTAACACTTCAATAAAAATAAAATAATTTATGATAAGCTAGCTATAAAAATGCATATTCACGTAACTATCTCTAACCGAAGTTTTCTTTGTGCATAAATATTACGTATTGTAAAGTCGCCAGTAAAAATAAGAAGTCTGAACAAAAGAACCGAGCGGCAATATTAAATATTCAATGTATATTCATATACGTTATAGTCGGGAATATCAATAAGCCGACGGAACTCGGAGAAACAATGAGAGTAGAAACTTTTCAGATGCTTGTTGCTGTCTGAGGCATAAGCGGTTGCGTTTTCTGGGGCCTGATTCATTAACTCGGTGCCTATCAAAACATGAAAGCCACTGACATATATTTTTTATCCATTGAAGGTTTACTACGAAATAGTACATGACATTTCTTTTCAAAACTTCAATGGATAAAAAATTTAGTGGCTTTCATTTTTTGATAGGTACTGAGTTACAGAATAAAGGGGCTGTAATTCTACGCGTAACTACATATTAACTAATTTTACCATCATCGAATAAAGTTCAATTGACGAATAAAGACGCTTTGACATTTTCTGTATTTAAATGATATACCTACGTCAAAATGTCAAAATTCGACGTCGTTGTTGTTAAAGATTTTAGACTTGATTCGTGGTTTAATGACATAATTGTTATAAAATATTACGAGTGCGTATCATGGTAATTATTTTAGTTGGGATCGTCGACATTTCGATCCAATTGCTTGGACCGTGATCCGGTCGTGACCAAGGGTCATTGGTCCAGTAGGGCTAACATGCGCGCCACGAGAAACATTTGTCTACACTTTACTCGTGAATCTCTGTAGAGATTCACATAGAGACTACGAGTAAACGTGTAGACAAAACTTTCTCGTGGCGCGCATGTTAGCCCTAAAGGAGATTTAAAAAATAGTGATTTTTAGCCCAAATCGCTTCCTTCTTTCCTTTACACCGTAAACTAGAACAAATTGCGCCG